>OX243903.1:28248400-29498400 GCA_945859665.1 Anorthoa munda
CGGAGATATCGGTGAAAATACATAAAAAACATACATGAAGTCGAACATAGAACCTCCTCCTTTTTGGTAAGTCGGTTAATAAAATACTGTATACAGGCACTAACATACAATACAACAACGATGCGTCGACCATTTTTGTAGGTACGTCCATCAATTTCAATGTAAAATGGTCTATCTATTTATGCCCTACGTCTTGAACAAAACAGTGTATCATAAACTTAATTAATAAATTGACAAGTATATGCAGCAATATCAAGAAATTGGATAAAACGATAAGTATAATAACTGTATAACTTTCCTACTGCCCCACACAAGCGACCTCTTTCTCAAATTGATTTAATTTCTCCTATTAATAACATTGATGAACCACTATCAACACCAAAAAGATTAAATTTCAATTGGTCAAAATACTGCTCGGAAACGAGATGAAAACAAATAGGTAAGCCTCCTTTGTGGAGTTATTCAAACAAAATTTAATTTCAAAATACCAAAATGTAAATACCGCACAAGATACCTCAACGCCCAGATAACGTTTAACTTCACAATCTTTTAATACCATCAAAGCAAGCTTACCGTAAACTGACAAAACAATTAGAAAATAACTCCGCATTAAGGATTTAAACCTCAACCACTTAAATTAAAATTCATTAACAAAAGGAAAGAGCAAATATTTAATCTGCATTAACCTTACCCGTATTTAGCGAAATTCGCCAATAACCTCGCAATCTTCTTAATGAAGAGCCTTTCATCTGAAGTCGCGGCTGTGTTATAGCTTGTACTCAAAGATTTACATTTAAATTGGTAACAGATTTCATCGCCCGATGTAGCTCCACTTAGCTTGAGATTGCGGAGGAACGTGTTCCACATGATGTTGAAGGACCCTTGGAAGGTGAAACGGTACAAGTAAACGTTATTACACGACACTTGCGAGTGCAGGCTCGCCTGACGAAGTATCGGATAAATCACTTGGTCCGACACATACTTCGCGTACCTCCGCAGACTACGCTCCCCGACCGTCCCATTAACGAAATAGAAATCCATTATTTTCCTCCTTATCTTCCTGTACAGTTTCGATCCGTATTCGTCTCTCCGCCCTTCAAACGGCAATAAATACTGAAAGTTATAATTTAAATACTTTAGAAGTTTCCTGTTTCTTACGAAACCGTCCAGTTTGTGGAGGGAATCTAAGCTTGTGTAGCCAATCATAACTTCCACAGCATTATTTGTAATCTTTCGCTTGTACACTTCGAAGGGGAATTTGTTCATGAAAGCGCCTTTTCCTAATACTTCGACAGTTGGGGAAAATGAATTGATAAGCCTCTGGTTATCCCTGACTTCGGTGCTATCGTATATATTATGACAGGCCACTAATAACTTCCTAACGGTACTTTTAGAAAGTAATTCGTACAATTTCGTTCGATTAAACTTTTCAAGTGGTCCATTCAGATTCCAGTATAATTTGTTTGCTATCTCGAAATTGTAATTTCTGTAATCGGCAGGTGATAATGCACTTCCATCTTGTATTATCACTCTGTTCAACAAATCATCACCAGCGGCAGACAACAACAATGATGCTACTATAGGAGCAGTTGACCCAGAACCGAAAACTGTCACTTTATTTATATCACCACTAAAATAACTAATGTAATCTCTTATCCATCTCAGGGCGGTGACAATATCCTTAGCTCCCATATTGCCTTCAGCAAAATTGTCTCCAGTATTGAGGAAGCCAAAAATTAAAGTTCTAAAGGAGACAGTAACTACAATAATATCTTCAACTATTAGAAAATCAGGGCCATGCATGTGGGCTTTGTCGTGGATCCAGACAATAACGGGGAAGTAGGATATGTGCTTGATGATTGGTGTATAAATGGAAAGATACAAACAGTCTTCAGATAATCCAGATGCACAACTCTCATTGTATGGTATGCTGTAGTTGTAGACTGGTTTATTGAACCAACGAAGTGGAGAAGGTGGCTGAAAACAGTACATTAACATCATTTATTTATACTTAATTGCACACCACTTAATACGAGACAAGTGTGCAATGGGAGGTTTTCTTTCATACAATATTATATTTAATTGATGTTATATTTTATTTTAATCAAATTTTTAAGTTAACACAATTTTTGTTCTCTATTGTTTTTTTTTTATATTTAATTAATTTTTAATGCACGATTTTTATCTTCAATGTATAGTTTATATTGTATTATTGTTTTTTTTTTGTTTAAATAGGTAATAATTTTATGTGCATTGATTTTAGAAAATGCTGTGCACGTCTGTAATTGACATAGACACTAGGATAAGACCCCAAAAAATGTAATATGTCCATGTTTGTGTTGTTGATGTGCTTTAAATAAATAAATAAAATAAACTTTTAAATGCACTGGAAGAAAAGAGATAGACCTATCAGTACAGATAATATGAAATAATATAAACTACATAGTTAACTAATTATATTTCCTGCATCATCAGACTTTTTATTGTTCCCACTGCTGGGACACAGGCCTCCTCTCTGTGAGAGGGAATGGCCGTAATCCAACACGCGGGCCCAGTGCGGCTTGGTGGATGTCATATGTCTTTGAATTTTTGGTTCAAGGGCATTTCAGTTTCCTCACGATGTTTTCTTCACCGTATTGAGAACAGTGGTGATGAAATAATTTACACAAAGTAAAGAACCTGCCTGGGTTCGAACTCAAGACCTACAACTTGTAAGGCGCGGCCGCTACCACTGGGCCACCACTGCTCTCTATCCTACAATAAACTGCAAATAGGGAATGACTGAAATTTATTATAGGTACCCCACAATAATTTACATACGTTACAACATGATTATATAAAAAAAAGAAATATAATATACCTTGAACCTTAACTTTCCAATCGGAGGAGCTGCGTATGGAATCTTCCAAAATGCAGCGTAAGGTTTGTCTCCAAAAATTGTAAATAACTTTCTTCCAATAATGTTAGTTCCGTTTGTTTCAATAACATACACATAATCACTGTTAGAACTACAAGTATCTATAACACAAGAAACAGACAACAAAACCATATAACAATTAATTATAGCAGAAAAAATCATATCAAATTCGGTTTGAATTTCTTTTTAATACTAAATAGTTTCACTGAACAAAATGTGAACGAGTTTATAGGACACGTCATTAAAAACAGTATTAAAATCCGTGAAGATGTTTTCATAATATATGAAAATGTTATATACTCGTATGAAGCCAAGGTCTTCGTTCGGTGCACTTTATGGGTTATCTGAATACATCTACAGATAGATTTCTATTACTCATTTTCAGGGTAGGTTTGTTCCTGAGAGCCAGCGTCTTACTTAAAAAAATGCTTCGTATCTTGTGATAAGACAGCTTATCGTTTGAGAAAAAGATGTGCCAAGTGCGAGTCGGAGTCGCGCACGAATTTTTCCGTACCACTATCGCAAAAAAACGCAATAAAATCACGTTTGTTGTATGGCTGCATTGGCCCACTTTAATATTTATTTTATTTTGTTTTTAGTATTTGTTTTATAGTAGCAACAGAAATACATCATCTGTGAAAATTTCAACTGCCCAGCTATCACGGTTCATGAGATACAGCCTGATGACAGACGGACAGACAGACAGAGAGACGAACCGCGGAGTCTTAGTTATAGGGTCCTGTTTTAACCCTTTGGGTACGGAGCCCTAAAAACTACATATTTGGTACTTTCATGGAATCAACCATCTGCTATGTAGTAGGTATCGGTCGGTATGTATGGTTTGGCATTTTGCTGAACTGGACGTATTTAGCACAGTCGTGAGGCACACTTTCTCACGTTTTTGTTTTTAACCGACTTCAAAAAAAGAAGGAGGTTCTCAACTCGTCTGAATCTTTTTTATTTTTACTCGACTGCCGAAGGAGGGTAATGTGTTTATTAGTCTATGTATGTATCTAAGTATGTTTGTTCCTATGTGGCATTCCAGAGACCAAACGCGTTGGCCGATTTTGATGATTCTTCACTGACGCCTATCGATTTGTCTTAACGTTGAGTGTCACTGGCTACATTAAAATTGGAAAATGGCGGCTTTTGGGCGTCATATTGTGAGGTCCAAATTTTTTTTTCGTCAAATCCCATCGTGACGTGTATCAAAATAAAAGATTTAAAAAAAATATATTACACTTATATGTTTAAAAAATGTACCTAATTCGAAAAAAAAATTAACTAAAAAGTTAATTAAAAAATCAAAAAACCCGACTGCTTGAAAAGCGAACTAAAAAGAAGTAAACAAGAAGAAAAATCTTTATATAATTTAATTTATTAGTCGGGTTTTTTGATTTTTTTAATTCAATTTTTTTTTTGTTTCCCGATTAATCAAAGACGCCCGAACCGTTTAAGAAAATTCTACTTTTGTTTGAAAGTTTATACTTCCCAGTTGGTCTCATGGTTATCAGGTCAGAATCTGATGATGGGATCTTGGATAAATCGAGAGAACTCCTCAAATATTATAGGCATACATATAGCGATTTTTGTATTTTCATGAACAATGCAATCATAATTACTCAGAAAGTATCATTTGGTGAAGTCGAACTCATGAAGAAGACCCCAGATGGCCACTGGAAATCCTTAATGCTAAGTATGTCACGGGTGTAAGACATATCGAATAGTTAACCGACTATGGTGAAGCAAACACTTAGTAATAAATGGTACTGGTGAAAAGGGTACCATCGAACTGATCTCATGATGAAGCTGGAAGGTGGCACTGGTATTCCGAATTAAAACAATGTATCCTAGTCGTGTTTGGGCTTATTGAAATCGTCATGAGATGTACTTTGGCTATAAATGATTTTTATGGCATTGGGAGGTACCTACCAAAACTAAAAAGAGATAAATAAAAAACTTTTTAACAAAAAAATAAAACTTACGTCCAAAACAAAACACTACAAAACGAAATATAACTTTCTGTTCCGAAGTCGGTGTCGAAAATGGAAAACATTAGGTACCAAAGACACCGACTTCGTAAAAAATAATTATTTTTCGATTTGTAGTGTTTTGTTTTGCAAGTAGCTTTAATTTTTTTGTTAAAAAGTGTTTTATTTAATTTGTTTTTACGTGCCACTAGTTTGTGCTACATACATTTATTTTCTTTCTTTCATCCAGAGCTAAAAAATACATTGTTGATTCATAATGCCTGTAAAAGCTAGAAATTCAAATTACAAGTCATCATCATCATCATATCAGCCGAAAGACGTCCACTGCTGGACATAGGCCTCCCCCAAGCGTCGCCACAATGATCAGTCCCGTGCGTCTCGCAAATAATTTGCCATAATTTTTCAGTTACGGGGTAACCCGAATAACACTTCAATTTCTTTATCATTTCTAAATCACTAATAAATATTATCTGTTTTCCCCAGTTACTTGGTATTGTAAATTACCGGCATTTTTAATACATAATAAAGATAAATACGTGTTCTGATAATATGATATCATTCACCTGGTTTAGTTACAATCGATCATTTAATTAGTAGGTTGTCATGACAATCTACACAAAATGGATTTTAATATAATTAATATTTTTATTTCCCTTATAATATGTGTTAATTTGATTGTGTGTAAAGAAAGTCCTGTAGTAGAAACAACATATGGTCCCATTGTTGGAAAAGTTTTGAAGACTCTTATAAAGAATGAGGAATATTTCGGGTTTATGGGAATACCTTATGCTGCACCACCTGTCGGCGATCTAAGGTTTATGGTAAGTGAAATAAATAATTATAATTTTAGTTTATGATTAAGGATCACTAGCAAGAGTCCGGAAGGAGTAATGCATTTAAAACTTTTACCGGCTGACCATAATTATAATCACCAGATATTTTAAAAATGTAACTTAGAATTT
The DNA here is from genome assembly GCA_945859665.1 of Anorthoa munda. Classification (NCBI taxonomy): domain Eukaryota; kingdom Metazoa; phylum Arthropoda; class Insecta; order Lepidoptera; family Noctuidae; genus Anorthoa; species Anorthoa munda. The sequence continues at coordinate 28,254,271 of OX243903.1, forward strand.
ACCTTTTAATCACTTAAACAAACAAAGCACAGAAATATTTTATACAAACATCACAAAGTCAGACACTGCGTTTCAATAATACACCAAACGAATCCTTGCCCAAAAATCATTCACTCAAGTTATATTGAAATAGATTCAATGCGACCGAAGAAATATAACAATACCATTTCATATATTTTCCAGCCACCACAACCCGTCGACCCTTGGGACGAAACGCTGACAACAACCAAAGAAAAACCCGCTTGCATTCAATACAACAACAATGTGAAGATGGGTCAGCCACACGGTATATACGGAGTGGAAGACTGCTTATACCTGGATATATTCACACCTGGTATTGATGATAAAGAACGAGCGGTTATCGTTTTGATAGTCAACGATCATTTCCAGAATTCATATAACAAATCAAAGGATTATGCCTCAGATTTCTTCATAGAAGAAGACGTTGTAGTAGTGACTATAAGCCACAGATTGGCATCGATAGGATTTTTATCACTAGAAGATGAACTTTTACCAGGAAACTCTGGCTTAAAAGACATAGTTGAAGGCTTAGAGTGGGTCAGAGATAATATAGAACTGTTTGGTGGCGATTCGAATAGAGTAACTTTAATGGGACTACAAGGAGGTGCAGCTGGCATTGATCTACTAATGCATTCTAAAGCTAAAGATCTTTTCAGTGCAGCTATATTACACAGTGGCACATCTTGGTCTTCAGCATATTTACAAGAAAATGTCAGAGAGAGAGCATTTAGACTTGGAGAGCTTATGGATGTAGCTTCAACAAGCAATGTTAAACTTTTGAACGACTTGCAAGGAATTTCTGCGGAAAAATTGCTATCTAGAGATCTGCATTCAAGCCCTAACGATTACTTCAAAGATACACAGAAGAGCGTGATTGCGTTCGGGCCAATTGTTGAAAACAAACCAGATGGTTTGATTACTGGATACCCAGAGGATTTCACAGAGAATATTGACATTCCAATCATGATGGGTTCCAATTCTAGAGAGGGCATGGAAGGTATGATGCAGTATCTTATAGAACCGAGATATATAAGTTTTCTTAGAAAAGACTTTCCTTTATTATTGCCTAGACGTTTGAAATTCCGATTTGCTCCTATCAAAGATGTTTATGATGAAGCTGCAAAAGAAATCACAGATTTCTATTTCAAAAATGGTGCAATTAATATGAAGACTGTACCAGATCTAGTGACGTATATGGGAGATGCATTAACGGGTTATGCAGTAGATTATACTGCAAGAGTATATTCTGAAAGATCATTGAAACCGGTCTATTACTACCATTTTGATTATATCAGCGATCTGAATGAAAATAAAAAGAATTTGATGAAACATTCAACAATAGAGGATGGGACGTGGGGAGCTGTTACTGGCGATGAAATGTGTTACCTATTCAAATGTCCTGCTTTAGTAAAAGAGTACCTGAAATTAGAACAGAATATACCAGAAGAGAAAATAGTCCAGAAGAAAATGATCAAAATGTGGACGAATTTTGCAAAATATAGGTAAGTTTAGTCAGTTATTAAATATTTAAAACTTAACCTCTCGAAATCTAACGATACGATTTTCACTTTATTATAACCTTTGTAACCATATTATATGTACAATAGGGTAATGAACGCATACACTTTAACCAAACTCATGGACGCAATGCAAGTCTTTTTAAACAAAACTGTATCTACTATAGAACAGTACTAAGCAGAGAAAACCAAATTGGTAAAGTCGCAAATTCATTCCATTTCAGGAACCCAACACCAGACCACGATGAAGATCTTGAAAACCTGCAATGGCCCCCGTACACCATCGAAAACAAGGAATACCTGCACATCGACCAACACATGAAAATAAAGAAAGATCTAAATAAACGCCGGTTCAATTTCTGGGACCAATTTATAGAGAAATGGGAACGTTTGGCCGTCGACGGCGTTGTCACTGAATCTGAAAATAAAAAGGATGAATTATGATGACAACGTGTTGTATCATGAAAAATAAAATTGTTTATTATTTCTCTCCCTCTCAAAACGGTGAAGGAAAACACCGTGAGGAAACCGGCATGTCCTAGAACCGAATCAAAGACATGTGGCATCCACCAATGCTTACAGTCAGTAGCTGACGGCTCCCTCCTGAGATTGAACAGAGAAACAGAGAGGAGGCATGTGGCTGGTCATTATTACGCTTATGCTTAACAAGAACTTTTCTGCCCCATCGGCCATCCATTCTGCGAGCAATGTGCCCTGCCCACTGGCACTTAAGTTTGGAAATTCTTCGGGCTATATTGCTGGTTCTCTAACGGATCTCTACATTTCTGATTAGATCACGCAAGGAAACTTCGAGCATAGCTCATTCTCTTTCTTTCCATTGCCTTTTGGGGTCAGAAAAGTTCTGGAGTGGCGACCGCGAACCGGAAGACGGTGCGATGGAATGCCTCCCACTAGGTTGACCGATGACTTGGGCTTAACGGGACCGGTCAATGTGATGACGCTTGGAGGAGGCCTATGTCCAGCAGTGGACATCTTTCGGCTGATGTGATGATGATGATGCTTAACAAGTTCTTTTGAGGTTAAAATGATATAAGTAGAAGTCTTTATACTGTTTACTTTTTAATAATTCGATATTGCTCACTCGGACTCGATTTGTTTCTGCTTCATTGGTCTTATCGAAAGCTCGCTAAGCTGGAAACGATTAAGGTTCTGAATTCGATCCCAGTGCATCCAATAACATTACTATCTAGTTCTAATAAATGACCTTTTATAGGATCAACATTACCATTGGCTTACCAGTTCTACCAATTGAATTTAATGTATACTTAAGATCAAATAGCTTTTAACATGACATACATAGGGAAGAGCCAAAAGTTTGGGGAATATTTTCCTTAAAATACATTTTCTTTTTAAGGAAAATATACCACGAACTTTTGAACCCTCCGTCTTACAAAGTGTTCAAAAGCAGTCATCATTACTATTAGGAACATAACGGTCCTTACAATGACGCGGTGAAGAAATTACCGAAATGTTTACAAGTGGATTGTTAATAGTTTACAGTTAATTTTATTACTAACACTTGAAAATGCAGCTGCATTATATTTTTGAGTATCTTATTCGCATAATATAATGGTGCAGGTAGGTAAAAAAACCGGCCAAGTGCGAGTCGGACTCGCGCACGAAGGATTCCGTACCATTATCGCAAAAAAAACACGTTTGTTGTGTGGGAGCCCCACTTAAATATTTATTTTATTCTGTTTTTAGTATTTGTTGTTATAGCGGCCACAGAAATACATCATCTGTGAAAATTTCAACTGTCTAGCTATCACGGTTCATGAGATACAGCCTGGTGACAGACAGACGGACCGCGAAGTCTCAGTAATAGGGTCCTGTTTTTACCCTTTGGGTACGGAACCCTAAAAACCTGCTTGTTTGAGGTGCTGAGGTGAAAAACAATTTATCCAAATCGTGTTTGGGCTTATTAGAATCTTATTGAGATTTACTTTGGCTATCACAATGATTTTAATGAAAATTCGAGGTACCAAAATTAAAAAGAGATGAATAAAAACCTTTTTAACAAAAAAAAAATACCGGCTAACGAAAAAAAAAAACACTGCAAAGCGAAACATTAGTTTCTTTTCCTAAGTCGGTGTCGAAAACGAAAAATAATAGGTACCAAAGCCATCGATATATAGTCAGTCGAAAAATGATGGTTCAGGATACACCAATGATTCTAGCTTCTAGTTATTCGAGATTTTGATGCATCGAGGTAGTGAACTGTCGCGCTCATAATTTATCGATTTGAAGTACTATCGAGTAAAAGTTTTCGGGCAAGTGTTATTCGATCTAACGTCATTCGATTTCAAGTAGGGAACGCAACCTGTGCTGGTAACTACAGTTCCATTACGTCAAATATCTTGTGTGTTATTTTTACCCATTTCTTTAGTTTTCGCTAACGCTAACTCCCATATTAACCTACCCACTACATATTTGCGTAAAATAGCTGTTTAACAAAATTGAAAAAAAAATTGGGACTTGCGAACCTTTTTCTTCAACATCATCAGCCTTTTTAGGGTTCCGTACCCAAAGGGTAAAAACGGGACCCTATTACTAAGACTTCGCGATCCGTCTGTCTGTCTGCCTGTCTGTCTGTCCGTCTGTCACCAGGCTGTATCTCATGAACCGTGATAGCTAGGCAGTTTAAATTTTCACAGATGATGTATTTCTGTTGCCGCTATAACAACAAATACTAAAAATAGTATAAAATAAATATTTAAGGGGAGCTCCCATACAACAAACGTGATTTTTTTGCAGTGTTTTGCGATAATGGTACGGAACCCTTCGTGTGCGAGTCCGACTCGCACTTGGCCGGTTTTTTAATGTTCCCATTGCTGGTACTTAGGCCTTGGTAACCTTTTTCTAACTAGCAACAAAATTACTCGTAGTTTTGTTTTTTTTTTTAAACCTAAGTTTGCTTAATTTTTTACTACACTTTTTTAGTTAAAACCGAACAAGTTTAGAAACGTTACCAGTTTAGGTACGTGTTGATGATGTGGATCGAAGACACAATAAAATTCTTATGAGGTTACTCACGATTCTATATTGTTCATCACACAAAATACACACACACAAAACACGCAATACATTTATTATAGTTCTGAAGGAGAATAAGACATGAGAGTTTAGGATTCACAATAACAACAAAGTTCACGGCACAATACACACAAACAGATACGAAATAAAGTTCTCAGTAAGAATCTCGAACTTTAGTTATTAGAAAATAAACTATAATAAAAAGAATACAAACAACAACTACAACAACAACTTGCTACAACTTGTTTGTATTATAAAAACTTATAATACAAACAAGTCAGCAAAACTCTGTTTAGTTGCTATATTCTTCATAAAAGATAGCTTGATCTGGCAAATAAATAATTTTGAATTTAGGATCTCTGTGACAGCTGTCAGTATCAATACAGTAATAATAGCGCTAGACAGGCTAATAATAACGTAACAATAACGTATACGTCAGTTTGACATATGTCGCGGAGATCAAGTTATATTTTACGAAGTATAGTAAAAAAAAAAGTACGCAAGTCGAAGTTATTTATTTCAGTGCAGCCAGTACTTCTACTTCTGTTGTTTTACGATGCCTTAACCTAATACTGCTGAACGTGACTCAATACCGTACCTGGTAGGTAGCACTTGCTTTAAAAAGAGCGGTAGAAGCAATGTACTTTGCTTTTATCACCTGCAGGAAACTAGGGCGAATCAGTTACTTAAGGTTGCACTAGTCGATCATTCTTCCATACAAACGTAGTCTGGTTATTCCTCCACTGTTTGACTATCAAAGTTCAAAATAAAAAAATGTATAATTATGTAGACCTGTATGGAAACAAAAAACAAAAAATTAAAATTATTTCACAGTTATGAGCGTCGAAAGTTCCATATTGCAACACTAAATATTATAACGCATCTTTGGGCGGAAATAAATACCATAAGAAGAAGGAAAATTGAAAAACAGCCACCATACAGGGATAGATTAGTAGTTCAATAATGCAAATAATTTTATATTGAAAATATACATTTAGTAGTTTTTTCATGAAATCCATATTACCAGGCGCGCTCGTTTTCGTCCTAAATCATCATCCATTTCGGTACAAATTTGCAAAAGTGCTAATTCGTACGCGAACTGGCTTCTTACTGCTCCTCACAACATCTATCTCTGTCGCACGTGTTGTCGGATGAGATAGCATGCATTTTAACCCCGCGCACAAAATAGTTCGTGCCGTCGACTAGTGTACCCTTAAGGCGAAGATACCCCTTAGTAGCTGATTTTAAAATGAGAATTATGTCTAGTCGTAACTTTTTGAAAAAAAATATGTTATACAAGACCATTTTCTTAATAATAAGTCTATTCGGTTCTATTTCTGTTTTTTTAACGTTGCCCCATCCTAGGCATTTCTCCTGTATCGTGGGTGCGTTTACAAACATATAATCTCACACATATACAAACACCCAGATTCACCAGAGGCAACTATCTGTAGTCCATACAAATATTTGTTCCGTGCGGAAATCAGCCAATCCGTCCATCCATAGTTATAAAAAAAAGTTAATAAAATCAAAAAACCCGACTACAAAGATGTAAATAAGAAGAAAATCATGCTGTGCAGTCGGAGGATACATATTCTCCGACTGCGCAGCATGATTTTCTTCTTGTTTACATTTTTGCTGTTGGGTTTTTTCATTTTATTAACTTTTTTAGGTTTCATGAGTTTTGTTACCGCAAGCTTAATAATTGACCTGGTAAAGGTTGCGGGGATCCGCTGGTTACGAGACTCATGGGTCAATGTGGCGACACTTGAGGGAGGCCTATGTCCAGCAGTGGACGTCTTTCGGCTGATATGATGATGAAGCTTAATAAATGTGTTGTAAGTGTATTAAAAAAAACTAAAATACCTCTTTTGAGAAATTAATTTGAATATGATTCGTTTTCGTGATAGCTTTATTGTTTGAACGTATGTAGTTCTAAATCAGCTATTTTTCAGTCAGACTGTTGGCAAAGGTTAAATACTTTTTCCGTGGTAGTAATGTCACCAAGGGCGTCGCCAAGGGGGGGCAGGGAGGGGCAGCTGCTCCCCCTCCTAGAGATTCTAAAAAAGTTGCCAAATGTAAAGCAACCACAGTCCTAAGACTTGACTTGACTTGTTTGATTGATCATACCCGTACGTCGAAACTCGAATGAATATATATAAACCAAACCCAACAGATCGAACCGTTGTTGATATCCTAAAATAGGCAAAAACCTTCTTTCCCGACACGAAAAAGCGTTGAAAATTTTGATCGCTATTCCGTGCACAACGTGTACGGTAGAGTTGCGTAGCTTTACATGTTCGACTCTGAATAGTGCTCGCCAAACTTCTGAGCCGCCCTGAAGTTGGCTTTCCGATGCGCAAGGCACGGATCGGTACTGTTTTTGTATGATTTACTACTGCGCAGACATTGCAGCCAACTTCGGGACGGCCAAGAAGTTTGGCGAGAACTATACCGATATTATTACAATCGTTGTAGATGTAAGGCTCGTACTACAAGTGAAAGGCTTCATGTGCTCTCGACTTTGCCTACTATTCATACTTTTCTCATTCTCCATATAAACTTGCCCCCCCCCCCCCCTAGGCCATCGGCTGGCGACGCCCTTGAATGTCACTTTTTAAATTGGAATTTACCAATATTCAAAACATTTACAACAGCACACATTTAGTATTGTTGGAGACGACTACCTTTAACATGGTGGACCAAGAAGACGAAACTTCTCAAGAAGGAAGAATTACCTGACCCGACAACCCTCAACAAAACGTCTGTCACTCGAGAGCCGACCCCATCTAAAGTAGGTAATAGCTAGGAAGAAGAAAAAACCGACCAAGTGCGAGTCGGACTCGCACACGTAGGGTTCCGTACCATTATCGCAAAACACTGCATAAAAATCACGTTTGTTGTATGGGAGCCCCCCTTAATTTATTTTATTTTAATTTATTAATTATTATTTTTTGAAGTAAATATACAACTAAATATTCTGTGAATATTTCAAGCGTCTACCTGTTGCCAATATTGATATCGAGCAAAAAACGGCAAAAATATCACGTTTGTTGTATGGGAGCCCCCCTTTAATATTTATTTTATACTGTTTATAGTATTTGTTGTTATAGCGGCAACAGAAATACATCATCTGTGAAAATTTCAACTGCCTAGCTATCACGGTTCATGAGATACAGCCTGGAGACAGACGGACAGACAGACAGACAGACAGACAGACAGACAGACAGACAGACGGATCGCGAAGTCTTAGTAATAGGGTCCCGTTTTTACCCTTTGGGTACGGAACCCTAAAAAGAAGACAATCTAACAATAAATATTGCCACGCCAAACAAATTTTCGTCGAATTTTAAATATTCACCACAGAAATTAAAATTATCCATAAATATTTCCTTGGCTTCCAACCTATCATGGTGATTCCAATCCCTTTGAGTCTATCCAAAGACTTATTGGAGCGGAAATTAAGGGAACGGAGATCATCTCGGAAATATAATACGTACTAATAAGATGGTTATGAAAGATAGATAAAAAAATATAACGATATTAGAAAAAGAATTTTCATAAAATTGCCCGTCTCCAGTTTTTCAGAGAACGGAAATTCATTTAATTTTTGGCTTGAAAGATGCTTCCTTTTCATTTTATGACTAAATCAAAGTAGGTAGTAGGTACGCTTATGGCGTTGAAGGGCTGGTTCTCATTGTTTACGGCTAGAGCAACGATGTCTCTCCCAAAAAGATTTTCGTCCGAGCTACCGTATTGGAAATAAAGATGATTTCAGAACATTTTTTTTTTGTTTTTGTTATTATTATTTATAGGCTCGCGCTTGACCACTATCTCGCCTGATGGTAAGCGATGATGTGGTCGACGGTGTAACACGCTTGCCTAGAAGTAACCTAGTCACTCTTGACATAAAGACCCCGAGGTTGTAGCTATCTGGAAACACAGACTCCGGCAGGGAATTCCACTCCTTAGCTGTACGCATAATGAAAGTATGTACTGTACCGATGGCGCATCGCCGTACGTCTTGAAGTCCGATGATGAAACGGGCTAGGCGGAATTAGATCATGCAATTCCATCGCACACTCTCCGAAATGCAACCGATAGAAAACCGACAAGCTGGCAACTTGACGACGATGTTCAAGGCTCTGGAGCTTTGACTCGACCAGTGCCTCATTGCCGATGAGCCTCTTGGCCCCTTTTTTCGATCGACTCTAGAGCATCAAGCTGGTACTTGGCAGATCCATCCCAGAGATGAGAACAGTACTCCATGCAAGAACGAGCACTCCATGCAAAATAAAAATTTGGAAGGCCCATATCTCAGAAACGGTGCGTTTTAGGATCATGCTTGATAGAGGTAAAATTTCCATGAGTAAGGTTTAGCCGATACTGCAATAACATTGATAGATTTGTATATAAAAAAAAAATTACATGTCCGAACCAACATATTTTTTTTCGTTTTCTTTGCTTCTCATGGTATCCCTAAGGGTACACTCCAACTCCTGCAATTCCACCCCTAAGACGACCCACTGACCCGTCGAAATATCTACTCCTACAGTTGTTGCCTGTTAGTATTTAAAAACCTCATCAATGAACATTACCTATCGCTGTGATTGTGCTCTTGTTTTTTGACATAATGTGCTGATTGTCGTACGTCATTTATTTTCATCCTTATAAATTAAGTATGTATGTATTTATGTATCTATTATTATATAGCATATGTATGTTATTGTTATATTATTTATGTATCTAATATAAAGCATACGTGTGTTTCAAATAAATATTATTGTATCAATATTATATTCATTGTTGGTCAATACGCACCATTGCGCTAATGCGCACCACTGACAACCCCAATTTCTGTCCATTCCAGGATGCCTGGAAGAGATCGCAGAATGCGATAAGGCCGTCCGTTATATTATGTTTTTAAATTCGAAGTATATACAATAAAGTGTATATATATAAAATATGATGATTTTTTTGAGAAAGTTGTTCACATACATAGGCAGAAGCTAGTTTTAAAATATGTTCACAACCTTCCGTTACAACCTGTAAAATATCTTCAGACTTCTTAGTGTTTTTTCTCTTTGTGAGATCTTTCAGTGTTTTTGGAGCTACTCTGAAAACAATACTTTTCGTCATTTCATTAATAAAATCCATCGGTATTTTTATCACGAAAAATTTACCAGTAGCAACAAACATCTGATAACAGCCAAAGTACTTAAGTCACCACAATTATTATTTATCGTACACCAGATAATAAATACTTAGTATTAAACCCGAGATTAGTAACAATTTATCTATGGGACACGTCAGGTCTACCAACATGTGTGATTGTGTATTTAAATAAACAACTTATTACTAAAACAACCAACATGGAAGGAATAAAACCGTGTCTAGTTATTTTTGGACTGTTTTTAATAGAAATAATAACTGCTGATGTCATAGTAGATACTAGTTTAGGAAAAGTGGCCGGTGTTGAAGTTAAATCTATATTGAAAGATGAGAAGTATTACTCTTTTATGGGCATTCCTTATGCGAAACCACCGGTTGGTGATCTAAGGTTTTTGGTAAGTTTTTTTAGATTATACACCTACTCGACAAGAGAGACTGGACACAGGCGTGTCCAGTTGGTGAAAATCAAAATTAATATCACTTAATTTTTCGTCATCGCCATTTTGCTTGTTCTGATCAAATTAAACTTTTTCAGTGTTATAATTAAGATTTAATTACTGTAAAAACGAATACATCCTACAACGTAACATAAAGCCAGTTAGCCCCGAAGGGTTACGCAGAAGTGTAGAACAACCTCATTTAAACACATATAGTACCATTAACCGTACTCATATCCAGATTCTACAACATACACTTAAAATGAGTTATAGTTTAATACATGCAAATAACACCAGCCGTAACAGAACCTACTTGCATTACGAGAGAAGTCGTAACATTAGAATGAAACAAAGTATAATATTAACAACCCCGTGTCTGCATCTATCCGACTATGCTCGTTAAAAGTTGGGGCCATATCTGCGAAGTTATAATAGTATTCACTGACGTCGCCCCGTCGGATAGTCTCACACTATTTAATTTTCCGATATTGACATCAAAACTTAGCTCATTCTCATAGTTTCTACTACCATAGATTACACATTCCTACCTATAGGTATATACTATACATAAAATAAGAGAGCATATACTATATATGCTCTCTTATTTAGGAGTTAAAAAGGTCACACAAGTAGTCGCTCAGTGTATCTATTTCCTTGCATCCATTTAGATTGAAAGCTGACCCTAATATATGTAACTGAGAAAGAGCTACTAATTGGTTGACTAAGAAAACTAATCTATGCTGTTTCTATATTTCAGGCTCCACAACCACACGAAGGATGGACCGACATCTTAGAAGCCAAAAAAGAAAGAAAACCATGCTCCCAAATGAATCTCCCTATAAGACCCGTAAAGAAATATGGATTCAGCGGCCAAGATGATTGCCTTACCCTAAGCATATACACTCCAAAACTACCAAAAAGTGAAAAATTGGACATGCCAGTTATAGTATACCTTAACAATGAACATTTTAAGGTAACACACAATGCATCCAAAGACTTTGGTCCAGACTTCATCGTAAAAGAAGATGTAATTCTAGTCTCAATCAGTCACAGAATTGGCTCAATAGGCTTTTTAGCCTTCGACGATGAAAAGCTACCAGGAAATAACGGGATCAGGGATGTAATATTGGCTTTAAACTGGTTAAAACAAAACGTGGATAAGTTTGGTGGAGATCCTTCTGGAGTCACACTAATGGGAGTCGATGCAGGAGCAGCCCTTGTAGACCTGTTGCTTAATTCACGCAAAGCTAAAGGACTGTTCAGTAAAGCAATACTGCAGAGTGGAACTGCATGGAATCCTGTTTACATGCCATTAACTCCAAAAGAAAAGGCGACAGCATTTGCCAAAGTACTCGAAAGGACAGCGGTTACTAGCTCTAATTTACTTGCTGAGTTATCACCTTTCTCTTCCATAGACATCGTTTCAAAAGATTCAGTCTCGGTGGACGCTGATGAAGGTAGAAGAACACAGATGGCGACTGTACCCTTTGGTCCTGTGGTTGAGCCAGATCACCCTGATGCAATCATCACTAGTCTACCCGAAGAAGGCCCAATTGACATCGATATACCAGTCATGATTGGTTACAATTCTAGGGAAGGCATCGAAATCAATGAACGTTTTCTTCGAAAGCCCCAATATCTTACATTCGCTGATAGAGATTTCCTCATGGTAATTCCTGTTAGAGCAGGTTTCCATTTCGAATTGAACTCGAAGATCTACTATCGTGCTATCGACGAAATAAAAGAGTTTTATTTCGATGAAGGTTATGTGAAGATCAGTAAACCTGGAGAATACCTGACTTATTCTGCTGATGTGTTAATTTTTTATCCTATTGATTATGCAGTGAGGAAGTATGTTAACGAGTCTAGTTCGCCTGTTTATTATTATACATTTGACTATAGTGGAGAACTTAATATGAGGAAGAATCATATTATCAACAAAGCATTGACGATGGAGGGTACATGGGGTGCCGCCTCAGGAGATGAACTTTGCTATCTTTTCGTTTGCAAACCAATTAGCAAGCTTTATAAAAAAGTTTTGGAAGATGAAGATTCGGAAGAACTGAAAGTTATTAGAAACATGGTTAAGTTATGGACCAACTTTGCCAAGTCTGGGTAAGTTTAAAAGAAAAACAGGAGATTACTTTAGTAAATCTATAAGGCCCTTATAATTTAACGCTGAGTACGTAAAATTAAATCTATCTGTAGTTTCTTCAGTGTTTTAGGGTTTATAGTAGCAAATTTAAAAAAGTTATTAAGTAAAATTATTTTGTAGCCAAATTCAAACGAGATTTATTCTACAAATAATAACAAGAATTTACAAAACCGCTTTTTGTTACTGGAATACTGGGGTGTCTTATAAGATTTTCTTTTTCTTTTTTTGTCCCCAACTAAAAGTAGTTACATATTATTTATGTTACATTTCCCCCATCCCCAGAATTGTCAAACACTGCCTGTGTTTAAATAAAATAAATTGATTTCATTTTTCTATTGTCCTCAGCAACCCCACACCTGAAGGTAGTGACTTCACCTGGACACCAGCTACCAAAGAGAACAAAGATTGCCTGGTCATCAGCGATGAGCTACAGATGAAGAAGAACATTCACGAAGACAGGGTCAAGTTCTGGGATGACTTCCTTGCAAAGTACAAGGCTATGGCAGTCAATGGGATTGTCAAGGATGTGAAAGATGAACTATAAATAATGTTGAAAATAAATTAATTTTAAGTGAAGTTTTCGGGTTTTTATTTATAAAACAGAATAAAGGTAGACAAGAAAGTTTATGTCGGAATCCATATTTGAATAATCAATATAGTTAGTCATAGTCTGTCTATGAATATTCTGCTAAAATGTAGTCACATAACAGCTAGAAAAAGTCCTTGCTCCTCGCCTTTATATCCAATATTCATAAAACAACATCAATTTATGTTTCTGTGAGTTTGATTATGTGTGACAAGGCACTGCTTAATCCATTAAAGAAAAAGAAAGGAAGACTACTAAGAAAGCACTTTCATATTATTAATCCTCCTATGAATATTCCCGCAGCAACTAGTACGTAATGTATGTATGTACAATGGCCAGCCAGTCCATCGCTCGCCAAAGCCAAAGAGACCGGTTCGAGAGAGAAAGCATGCAATGCATGGCAATGCTTCTTTTCTTTCTGTCTGTCGTTTGTCAAAACGCCACACGCATCTCGACTCTAACTCGATTCTTTAGTCTATGACCAACGTTGCCACTTACACCAGGTTAATTTTGAATGACAAGCCAAATTTTTGAAAAAAATTCCAATTTCAGCCGTTATGTTCATTTTGGTCCGCATAAACTCGGCAAATTGTACCGAACGGCAGATTTTTTCTTTTTTGGGAGTTGATTTTTACATAAACCAATCTTTGATTAAAACCTAACGGTTTGGTACGTGACGATGGGAAGAGACCAGATGGCATGACATTGGTGCCGTGGCAGGTGGGGAGGCCTCTGGTGTGGGACGCAACCTGTGTCGACACCCTTGCGCCATCTCATGTTCCTAGTTCGGCGATCTGTGCTGGCGCTGCTGCTGCGGCTGCTGAGGCCCTCAAGCGGTGCAAATACTGTAACCTAATTGGTAATTACAATTACAGTTTTGATCAGTTTGGGGTCGAAACGCTTGGGCCATGGGGCCCGAGTGCACGTCTCCTTTTTAAGGAGAACTCTCGCCGACTGATCGACACTGTGCGAGACCAGAGGGCTGGATCTTTCTTTGCGCAAAGAATCAGCATTGCCATTTAACGTGGCAATGCTGCCAGTCTTCTGGGCACGTTCCTGGATGACAGCGATGTGGAGGAATACTTCGACGCCAAAGTGTACCTATCTTTTGTGTATAGTGTAAGTAGTTAGTTTAAGTATAATACATATTTAACTAAAATAAATGGTAATCCTTGATTGATATCTAATTCCAGGAATAAAATTGGCAGGTCATTGAAAGTTAACCTGGATTTCTGTAGACGGAACAAAAATTTTAACTCTAGTGTATAAAGAATATAAGCAATAATATGCAATACTACTTAAAAATAGCATATTTTTTTTAATTAAAGCTAAATGGAAACATCATCATCAAAATAATAATCATAGATGCCGATTAATCGGTTAAACCAAATATAAGGCAAAACCAGATAAATGGGTTTTGGATAATTAATTATCTACAAAAGATAATAGAAAGAACACGTACTCCTTTTGTTATCTGTAGTCTAAGTACACTAGTCGGTATCAAACACAATGTGTTAATTTAAAACTCACAACAACATAATCGTTAAAAAAAATATATTCAATCAACAAAAATGAAAACGTTAACATTGTTGCTAACAATTTTTATAACAAAACAGTGTTTGTGTGATGAAACTGTTGAAGTTAGTTTAAATCAAGGTGTTGTTGTAGGTAAAGTAGAAAAGACTATTCTTAAAAAGCAAGATTTTTATACATTTAAAGGAATACCATTTGCGGAAACCCCCACCGGAGAATTAAGATTTCAGGTAAGACCCGAGCCCGGAAGGGTATTTATAAAGTATTTGGGGTAAACGAACCTGTGAAAACACTTAAATATTTGAACGACTCCCTTAGATTTATAGTTAAAATAGAAAGTAAAAAACGTAAACCTTTCCTTGCAATCCAGTAAAAAGGAAAAGCTTTGGGGTTTGTACAAGGGAAAGGAATTTAATTGTTTTCGGTTGGAAAAGATTTTGTGAGTTGGTTTTAATTAATGAAAGATTTTCTTTCATAGATCCACATTCTTGTATAAAATATCATAGCGTGGAAGCTAGAAATACCTAAATCTCGTTATATCTTATATGAAATTCTGTATTTTAATTTCAGCCCCCAAAAGCGCACAATGGTTGGAATGGCAACCTGGAAGCCTTTGAGAACAAACCCACATGCATGCAGTTCAGCTCCAGTATGCGAAACAAAGAGCCTTTCGGTATATCTGGCTCCGAAGACTGCCTCTACATCAGCGTTTTCTCACCTGACATCAAAGGAAACGCCCCTGTCATTGTATTTGACTTCAACGATCAATTCAGAACCTGGTTCAATGGCACCGAAACTTATTCTCCGGACTTCTTAGTCGAAGAAGGTGTCATTGTCGTTACCATCAGCCATCGACTTGCCATTCTTGGATATTTGAGCACCGAAGATGGTGTTATTAAAGGCAATAATGGCTTGAGAGACTTCATTTTAGGACTGGAATGGATTAAGGATAACATAAAACAGTTCGGTGGCGATCCCAGTAAAGTAACGCTGATGGGAAGTCGTGGTGGAGCTGCACTGGCGGATATACTGCTTTATTCAAAGAAAGCCAAGGGTCTATTCTCCGGTGCAATCCTTCAAAGTGGAACGACTTTGGAAGCCATGTATTTCTCAAAAAATCTTAAGAAGACAGCATTCCAACTCGGTGGAGCTTTGAATATTACGGCTTCCGATAGCACACAACTATTAGAAGAGCTGCAGAAATTGGATGCTGAAAAAATTCTTCTCGCTGAAATTGATACTATAGATACTGAATGGATGGACAAATATCAGATAGGCTCGTTTCCCTTCGCACCGACTATAGAAGATGACATCGATGATGCAGTTCTTACAACCTTACCAGAAAACGGAAAAGTTGCCAACGACGTTCCTGTCATAGTTGGTCTCAATTCTCGAGAGGGTTTAGACGCAGTTGCACAGTTAATATTTGAACCAAAACTCGTCACTGATTCGATAGAAAAGAACATAGTGAAGCTTCCTATCAGGACCAACTTTAGATTCGTACGTGGAAGTTCTGAATACAAGGAAGCTGGGAAGGATATAGTCAACTTTTATTTGGAGGATAAATCGCTTCATTATGGGAATATTCTGGAGTATGCCGTGTATATGGGGGATGTCTTACAGAACTATGCTCTGGATTTAAATGCTCGTAAGTTAGTGGAGGAACTGTCATCTGATGTTTTTTACTATGTCTTTGACTTTAGAGGACAGTGGAATGAGAACAGCCAGTTAATGATGACCAGGGCAAGGTCAAGCATGCGGCACCATGGAGCCACCATCGGTGATGAGTTGTGTTACCTTCAAGTATGCTCTCGTATCAAGAAGAATTACGATCAGATGCTGAACCTGCCTAGTGAGCAAAATGAAGTTAAAGTGATGAAGAAGATGGTTCGCTTGTGGAGCAATTTTGCTAAAACAAGGTACTTATGTGTGATGTATATGTGCGTAAATCTTAGACTATAGGCACATACAAAAAATGGTTTACTATACTTCATAAAAGATAGCTTGATCTTTGCGATAGCTGTCAGTATCAATACAGTAATAATAGCGCTTGACAGGCTAACAATAACGTAACAATAACGTATACGTCAGTTTGACATATGTCGCAGATCAAGCTATCTTTTATGAAATATAAGTCTGTTTTTAGGTTTCCGTACCCAAAGGGTAAAAACGGTACCCTATTACTAGGACTGCGCGGTCCGTCTGTCTGTCTATCTGTCTGTCTGTCTGTCTGTGTCACCAGGCTGTATCTCATGAACCGTGATAGCTAGACAGTTTAAATTTTTACAGATGATGTATTTTTGTTGCCGCTATAACAAAAAATACAACAAAGACAGAATAAAATAAATATTTAAGTGCAATGGGGCTCCCATACAAAAAACTTGATTATTTTGCCGTATTTTGCGATAATGGTACGAAACCCGTCGTGTGCGAGTCCGAATCGCACTTGGCCGGTTTTTATTATTAAGTTTATTGACTGTTTTAAATTGAAAGTAGGTAAGCCGTAGCTACTTCAAACATAGTTTTATAAAAATAAATAACATTCGTTTTACTGTTTTTTACACATCAATAACAGTCTGGTACAAAAATTTGATCGAAACACACAGCCTTGTTCAATTTGTACTTTTTTATTAAACCATGCAAATAATTTTGGGATAATTTCATTATCCTACCAATTTTACAAGAAATGTGACGCCTGAATATTTGTATGATCAGAAGATTGGGGAGTAGACCGTGGCTTGGGTTAGGATATACGTAGGATGCTTTTATCCTGATAGTAGATCCGCTCCCCTTGGATATTTTTTAGGGTTCCGTACCCAAAGGGTAAAAACGGGACCCTATTACTAAGACTTCGCGATCCGTCTGTCTGTCTGTCTGTCTGTCTGTCTGTCTGTCCGTCTGTCTCCAGGCTGTATCTCATGAACCGTGATAGCTAGACAGTTGAAATTTTCACAGATGATGAATTTCTATTGCCGCTATAACAACAAATACTAAAAACAGTATAAAGTAAATATGAAAGGGGGGCTCCCATACAACAAACGTGATATTTTTGCCGTTTTTTGCTCGATATTAATAACGGCAACAGGTAGACGCTTGAAATATTTACAGAATGTTTAGTTGTATATTTACTTCAAAAAATAATAATTAATAAATTAAAATAAAATAAATTAAGGGGGGCTCCCATACAACAAACGTGATTTTTATGCAGTGTTTTGCAATAATGGTACGGAACCCTTCGTGTGCGAGTCCGACTCGCACTTGGCCGGTTTTTTACTTTTATCCGAGATAAGCCGCAACATCTAATTAAATCCTTAAGTAAACGACTTACGTCTACCAACTAATCGGCAAAAGATAGCAGAGCCATATTTAATAGCGGAACTCTAATTTCAGAAACCCCACACCATCGAAAGACGACCAAGTCCTGAAAGGCTTCATGTGGAAGCCGATGTCTAAAGGCCCTGACACCGACTACCTCCACATCACGAAGCAGCTTCGAATGAAGACCAACCCTCTTGGAGAGAGGAAGATGTTTTGGGATGAGTTCCTTGAGAAGTATTCTCAGATGGCAATTGATGGTGTCGTTGGTGATGAAGGGAGTGTAGTAGATAATGTTGATGAAGATGAAGCTACGGAAGATGATGGTGTTGTTGAAGATGAAGCAATTGAAGAAGGCGGTGTTTTCAACCTTGATGCAAGTGAAGCAGATTGGGTTTTTAAAAATTTAGATGTTGTTAATGAAACAAGGGATGAACTATGATGACCTTATTTATATAATGTTTAAAATTCTATTATAAACGATTATTTATTTACCAATATCATTAACAGTTACAGTACAGATTTATTAAAATTGGAAGATATTAATACGATTGATTAAGGAATGATGGATCAACAGGATTAAGTCGTACGTCACATCTTTAAGACTTGTCCATCCAGCAAATTAACGAACTTACTTATTACTCTTAATTCATTATCTAACTATGAATCATTGCGCTGTCCAGCACCCTGTATCTATAACCCAATAAATATTTTTGAATTGTCAAAATGAGTGCGCGTGTTTCGGTCTTTCAATAAAGTTACTCAAAGATGCAATTATGTAACTATAAAACATTAAGTACACGAAAATTTACATTAATAAACTGCGCGGCACGTAAGTTGAACAAAAATGTACTTACGTTTTATTGAAATTAAACGATTTAAATTGACTTATCTTATTTTTAACCGACTTTCCGAACAGGAGGAGGTTTCTCAATTCGACCGTATAACATGGCCAAACCATCTAAACATACTCTTTTAAATTTTAGTCACTATTACATCTATTCATACAATAAAACGTTAGTACATTTTAGTTCAACTTACGTGCCGCGCACTATACGTCGGATTCTATAAAATACCTGCTCATATACCTCCAAACTTTATTGATATGAATAATAGTTATATAATATAATAATAATATTTATATATATAAACTTTATTATATAGCAATAGCTTCCATACATTGTCTAAACTTGAACATGTTTAGAACATTCTTGAACAACAACAACTCGACGACTCCAACTCTACCTGAACAATCTTTAATAATACTTATTAACAGATAATTATAATTAAGTTGTAAGGGAAAATATTACATTAGGTAAGTAACATATTAACATAAGGATAAGTTTTAATTAACCAAAGTTTTACCGGTATATATCGAAAGTTCAATCATTTTAATTATCCTAACGAAACAAGACTCGTCACGGCCCATACAAAATATACCCCCGTTTTTCTTCTTTTTTTTTTAATTTATCCCCGGCGTAAAAGATAGTAACTCTCAAAATTTAGTATATATTAGACAAATAATAATAATGTCAATGTAATCAAACGCGTTCCGGCGATTTTTCGCATGTTTTTTGTTACAGTATTTCTGTTATAGCCATTGAAATTAAACACAAATAGGTAGGTACTAACTTTATATTTTACTCAGTATACGTAATAAAAAACGTGTTTTTTTTGCGCCGGTGCTAGTTGTTTTAAGGTTTCCGTACCCAAAGGGTAAAAACGGGACCCTATTACTAAGAAACTACTGTCCGTCTGTCTGTCTGTCACCAGGCTGTATCTCATGAACCGTGATAGCTAGACAGTTGAAATTTTCACAGATGATGTATTTCTGTTGACGCTAACAAATACTAAATCAGAATAAAATAAATGTTTAAGTGGGAACCCACTTAAACATTTATTTTATTCTGATTTAGTATTTGTTACCCAAACAACAAACGATCTTTTTGCCGTTTTTTTGCGATAATGCTATGGAAGCCTACGTGCGCAAGTCCGACTCGCACTTGGCCGGTTTTTATGGGTCAAATTTGACGAGTCTTCTTTAGTTCATTAGGTATGTAGACACTTATTATTTAGCTATATGTGAACCAACTTTTATTTTCATATTTTATTTTTACAAATCGATACTGTTTTATATACCGGATCGATCCTCCACGGGATTTTAACGATCAAAATTGAAGGGAGTACGCTCACATTTCGTCATGTTTAAATCCCATGTAAAAAGAATAAGAGCCTATAAGCCATCAACCAGGCACAACCCCAAACAACGGGCTATTACTGAGAAATTAAATCTATACTAATATTATAAAGCTGAAGAGTTTGTTTGTTTGAAAGCGCTAATCTCAGGAACTACTGGTTGGAATTGAAAAAATATTTTTGTGTTGGATACTCCATTTATCGAGGAAGGTTATAGGCTATATAACATCACGCTATGACTAATAGGAGCGAAGCATAAATGAAAAATGTTGAACAAACGGGAAAAATGATTCCTTTTTGAGAGCTTCTGTTGCGTGCGCTGCGTAAGCGGTTAAAGTTACGCAACATTCATTTATGTGGAGTAGGTAGGTAGCCAGTTGACGGGAGCGAAGCCGCGTGGGACAGCTAGTTAAATTATATTTATTTCTCCATAAAATTGAGAAATTTTGAACATTATGATTAAATTATTAAAGCTATTACATATATGCCAATAATAAAAATGAGCAACTGCGCCTGAAATAGGCCGAGCCTGTATTTAAGGACGCAGTTCACTTGCCCTACATTATAAACAATACAACAGTGGTTACGTTAACATAAAAAACCATGGGAAAAAGGCGTGAGTTTGTATGTATGTATGTAATATTATATAACTGTAAAACAAAATAACATTTTACAACAAAAAGAGTGAGTGTTGTGTGTGGAGTGCTTGTGTTGAATGTGTTGAGTGAGTGTTGTGTGCTTTTGTTTGGTGAGTTTAATAGTTTAACTTTATCTTAATGTTTTAAGAAGTTCTTCTGTAGTTTAAATGCCAGACATAAAAAACCCAATAACACTCAACCCGAACCGGGACTCGAACACATCATGCTCAGCAGCGGCGTTTGCGACCACGATACCAACGGGGATTCAGCTTAGTTCTTTCTAATTTAAAAAAAAAACTCTTTGCGCACACTAGGTATTTCTTCCTGTATCATGGGTGTGATTTACACACATTTAAACTCACAATACATCCAGATATAGAACAACTATTTGTAGGCCTTACAAATATTTGTACCGTGCGGGAATCGAACCGGCGCGGCGACACGCAGCGCAGTAGCCGACCGCTCAACCACTGCGCTAACCATGTCGTCAAGTTCTATGTGATCCAGCTTTATCTCCGCCTGAAATTTTGTATTTTTTCTAATCAATCATTCGGTAAATAAATAAAGATTCAAACCTGGTGTATGCCCATTTTTACACCAGATACAGCACAGATAATAGCAAGGTAGCGTCAAAAAGATATATAGCTAGGTGATTATGTCATCCTGCAATCAGTATGAAAATTTTCCCTTTCGAACTTTATTGTGCTTACAATGAGAAGTTATTTGACCAGCATTGAACAGCTTCAAAGTAAAGATACAAATTGACTAAATCTGTATTTACTTTGTTTCTCTGTTTAGTTGCTTAGCTATTCGGGGCACATAAAACATTTTTCTAAGTAAGCTAAAACAATGAAGTCAATACATATCGCATTTTCACAAATGCAAACTGTCGTTTAAATCTAACAACTAGCGCCATCTGATATAAATTAAAGAACTACATACACTTAGTGTTTTCATATTTTATACATAGATGGCGCTCATATACATTCATATTACATACTGTCTGCACAAAATAATTTTAATGTTTTTGTTTGATGAGTTAATTCATTGTAAGTTTTGTAACCTGTTTTCAACCAACTTTTTTATCGCAGTCGAAAGATTCTCCCAAGCTGAAACACGATAGTCCATCTTCCGCATCCATTTATTTTATTTTTAACCGCCTTTCAAAAGTAGGAGATTATTCGTTGTGTTCTGGTTATGTTTTTCGTGTGTATACCGACTTCCGAAAGAAAAGCTTTTTTTAAAAAAAAAAACTTAAAAATTTATTTTGTAGTGTTTTGATTTTGGAAATCGGTTTTTAAGGTATTCGGTCCACGTAACTGGGGGCATTCCTCGGTTGGTGATACGAGGTCTCCAGTCGCAGTCATAGTTGTTCAATGATGTGATAGATATGATGGGTTCTGGAGCTTGGGGTTTGGCACAAGCAATGAGTGGCCTATGCAGCGGTGGTTGAGGTCGGACTATGGATGATGAAATTATTTTCTAGGATCTTTTAGTCTCATTTCAAACAATCATGCTATTTATTTCACTTTTGTGCCATAGAGTGACAAACAAGCAGTCGGCCCACCTGAGGCTAGGCCTCACAGTTAGACAAGTGACATTCTAGCAACGTAAATGTCAAACGATTGCAAAAAGAGATTTTTTTTATGTTCTATCTGCGGTCAGTCCGTGGACTATAATCAGATGGGTTGAAGTATGTAGAGATTTTAGTGAGTTAGCGCCATCGCCCTAACTCTCCTTATTAGAATAGCACATTTGCTCTTTTCAGGCGGTTAATTGGATTACACATTCGAAGTGTACTTGTCAATGGGTTAGGGTGGTGTTTCAGTCGATCTCTATATTTGTCTTTGTACTGTTTGGATTCTTCCATAACAGTCCTCATGTTGAGGTATTCATGAATCTCTGAGTTGCGGGTGAACCAGGCTGCACCACTTATAGTCCTTAGGATGTTGTTTTGAGCTCTTTGGAGGCAAAGGATGTTTGACTTGGAAGCCGAGGACCATAATTGTATTCCATAAGTCCAAATGGGTTTTATGACTGAGCTGTAGACCTTGAGTTTGTTACTCAGAGACAATGTTGACTGTCTGCCAAGCAGCCACAATAGATTTTTAAAGCGATAGTTTACTTCGTTGCGCTTCTGCTTAATGTGATCTTTCCAAGTCATACGTTGGTCCAAGTAGAATCCTAGGTATTTAACACATTTGGCTTGTGGAAGAGGATCTTGGCCGAGATTAATTGTTGGACACAGTTTCTTTCTCAAAGTGAATGTGATATGGTGAGATTTGGGGGCACTCGCTTTTACGCGCCATTTGCTCAACCAGTCACTTGTTAGTGTAAGTTGGTTTTGGAGGATTCTACTGGCTTCGTCTGGGTCATTATTTGTTGCGAGAAATGCGGCGTCATCTGCGAAGGTAGCTACCGTTGTATTAGGAGCTTGAGGAAGGTCATGGGTGAATATATTGTACAACACAGGACCAAGAACTGAGCCCTGGGGTACTCCAGCGCGGCAGGTATGAAGAGAAGAACGCGCGCTTCGAAGCTTGACTTGGAACATCCTGTCATTCAGATAAGACTTCATCAGAAGATAGATTGAAGGCGGAAGGGTTTTTTTTATTTTGTACAATAGGCCTTTATGCCAAACACGATCAAAAGCCTGCTGGATATCGATAAATGCTGCTGAGCAGTATTCTTTCTTCTCAAGGCATTGTCTGATAGTGTTGTAGACTCTATGTACTTGCTCCACTGTAGAATGTTCTTTGCGAAACCCAAATTGGTGATCGGGTATAACATTTCTTTCCTCGAGATACGGTCTTAGTCTAGTCAGCAAGATGCGTTCCCAGAGCTTGGACAGTGTTGGCGTAAGGCTAATGGGCCTGTATGATATGACTTCATTGATTGGTTTACCGTGCTTGTGGATCATCACTATTTGCGACATTTTCCATAAAGAGGGGAAGTAGCAGACTCGAAAGGTTGCATTAAAGAGGTTGGTTAAGAAAACAATGCATTTCCTGGGTAGCTCCTTTAGTAGCCTTGGTGTAATTAGGTCGAAACCGGGGGCTTTATTTACTGATAGATTGGATATCTCTCTGGCTATCTCTCTTGGCGATGTTGATCGCAGCGGAGAACCTGGTGTTATCTCTTCATTTAGTTCAATATCTATTTGTGGATCTTCAGGGCCATTGCTTTCATTAGGTTTAAATACCTCGACCAGATGGGCTGCAAATACTTCGGCTTTTTCGGAGTCAGTACGTGCCCAAGAGTTGCCTGTTCTAAGTGGAGGTAAGCATTGCTGTGGTTGACCCATAGCCTTCGTAGCTTTCCAAAGGGAGTGGTGACCGCTTGCGGTTGGAGACATCGTTTCCAGTTTTCGCCTAAGAGATTCGTTGGCTGCTTCAGCAAGAGAGGCTTTTAAATCTGCTATCGCTCGGTTGAGTCTTGTTCTGTCCTCTCTGTTGCGGGAGACCTGCCACACTCTACGTAGCCTTCGTTTTTCCGATATTTTATTGCGAATCTCAACTGGTATTGGTAAATAACGGTATGGTGTATTCATTTCGGGAGTATTAGACCAAGCTGCCACTTGCATCAAGTTAGTGATATACAAGCATGCATTATCAATATCTGCAGGAGTTTTTAGGGGAATATTTAGGCAGATATTGGATTCCAGATAAGCTCGGAAGGTTTCCCAGTTTGTTTTTGCATTATGCAAGTTATCATTTTCTGTTTCGCGATGTATGATTGTTGTGCTTATAATTAAAATAACAGGTGTGTGGTCTGAAGATCCATCGAGGCTAGATTCCACGTGTACATAAAGGTGGCATATATTTTTTGAGATGTAGAAGTCTAAGAGGTCTGGGGTCTTTTGAGTGTCAGTGGGCCAGTATGTCGGCTCACCCGTAGAGAGTGGCATCAGCCTATTTGAATCAACGCTTTTTTTCAATTCACGACCTCTTGTTACTGTTGTTCTGGCTCAAAAAGAGATAATCGATTTTGTTTGAAGCGTAGTTTCCAGGTCGTAATGCCTGTAATGAAAAGTATGTTGATTAGTTCCTTATTATCCCTAGATTACAGTGGAATAATCATTATTACCTTGTCTAATATCAAACTAAAACCTCTAGGCGTTCACATGATCATAAAAAAGCGCACCGTTTCCAGCAGCTTTGTCGTTGAAATCTGTTTTAACAAATAAGACAAAAGCTTTACGGAGTGTATTTTGTTATTGATGCCATATTACACAAAATCCTTTAAACATACATACATAAACTCACGCCTTTTTCACGTTTTTGTTCACAAAGGATGGAAAGATTGAAGAGGATGTGGTAAGATTGAATGCAGAGAGAGAGTGAATGCAGGGAATAAAGTGAATTGTGCTATACATGCGGTTGTGACCAGCAAGTCGATGTCTCCGGAGGCTCGACTCGCCGTTCACAACAGTGTGCTGGTGCCTACACTTATGTATGGAAGTGAAGGTTGGGTATGGGAAAAAAGACATGAAAGTAGGATTAATGCAGTAGAAATGCGTTCCTTGCGAAGTATGTGTGGTGTAACTTTAAATGATAGATTGAGAAATGAGGTAATAAGACAACGTTGTGGTTTGAAAAGAAGATTTAGTGACTAAAATTGAAAAGAGTATGTTAAAATGGTTTGGCCACTAACGAAAGGTATTTACAAGGCAGACGTGAATGAAAACGCCGGGAGACGACGCCCTAGAAATACATACGTAGACCTTATTGGTGATGTTCATAAAAAAAAACTAATAACTTTTTTTATTTACAACATTTTTTTTATTTTTTTTTATTTTTTTGAATTAGGTACATTTAAACATATAAGTGTTATATATTTTTGAAATCGCCTCTTAAAATCCTTTATTTTGATATGCCACACGATGGGTTTGGAAGAAAAAAAAAACTTTTTTTCCCCACAAAATGGCGCCCAAAATCCGCCATTATTGTTTTTTTTCAATTTTAATGTAGCCAGTGACACTTGCAGGATTAAGACGAATCGATTGACGTAAGAATCATCAAAATCGGCCAACGCGTTTTGTCTCTAAAACGCCACATAGGCACAAACATACATACATACATACATACATACATACATAGACTGATAAACACATTACCCTCCTTCGGCAGTCGGGTAAAAAGGCCAGGTGCGCAGTAGTACTTATAACCGGCGTGTGTGTATGACTAGATGTATGAATGTGAGTGAAGCAAAAGAATTATATAAGGATCGTAGCAGGTGGCGTTCTGTAGTTTTGCCTACCCCCATGGGAAGGTCTTTAAACTAAACACAGAAAAAAAGAAATATCTAATATTTCATCCAATTCAAAACATTATTTTGACAGTTGGCCGCCAATTTATGTTATATAGGGATGGAGCTTAAAGTCGTCTTCTATATCACATCACATCATCAGCCTATTAATGTTCCCACTGCTGGGACACAGGCCTCCTCTCTGTGAGAGGGTCTTCTATATACAAGCCTAGAGACATTAAAAAAAAAAAAAACACCTGATCAATCCATTACATTTTAGCATTTTGACACTCGTCATCTCTGACGTCGAACGATACTTGTCTAGATTCTCTGGTGTTTAATGGTCACCGCCGCCAACGGACATCTGCAATAGGTAACAGTGGTATCAGAAATGCCATCGTGCCAATCCTTCTCAAAAATGACTCTCTTAAAATAATTGTACGCAGTATAGTAGTCACAGTGGATCTTTGTGACTCTGAAGTTGGCTCTGCCAACCATTGCACAAGAAACAGTTTGTCATCAAGTATACTGCGTAGAGTAAGCGAGATAGGACGATGCGACAAACGTAAGCGAGTGAAAAAGACAGTTATACAATGCTATCTTCACCTTCAACATTGACAAAAAAAGTAAAATTTCAAAATTTAAAAATCCCCCGGCACATTTTTATTTCATGCTACATAATTTATTTAGTACATAGTAGATACGCTTCGATCGGCAATCTATTGAACACGTTATTATGACACGATAACTTTTGAACGTCTGAACCGATTTTATTCAAACATAGCTAAGAACACTCTCGACACAATCACCTTTCAAACAAAAAAACTCAATCAAAATCGGTTCACCCGTTTGGACGCTACGTTGCCACAGACAGACACACATATACACAGATACACAGGTACACAGCAACACACATCAAACTTATAACAATCCTTAAAACCCCTCTTTTTCCGTCGGGAGTTAAAAATAGCTACTGCGCAGGGTCTTGCAGCTTCAGAGATACAAAGATCTATTGTGAGTATTATATAGAGGAAAGACCTCCATTCATATTAATTAGGCACCTACGTAGATTCAAAATTTATGCATTTACACCTAATTGTTTTCTAAACGTGAGTATTTTTCCACAGTCTGACGGAACCGGAACACAAATCCATGCAGAATTGAACAAGGTTCTGCAAATGCCAATGAACCAATGATCGATTATCTAATTTGGCACTAACTGCACAATTATGTAAATGGACAGCCAACGACCTTGGATCGTGAATTATCTGCGATATTATATAAATACCAATTGTTGTTGTTATGACTAAACTCGTTTACGGCATTGAAGATGTCTTAGCGTTTGAGGATTTTTTATAAAAGTTCAAAACACCCAAAACCGCATGATTTTTAATTAGGTTGCTTGTAAATGGTTTCTTATAACAACTCTGAAGGTTTTCTGTGGGAACTTTTCCAAGAAACGATAATAACTAATTTTGAGCTACGATTTAATTAACGATTTCTCTTAAGTATTTAATAAAACATCTGGTTTTGGTCAGCCAGCTCGCGAACATGTATCCTCCGACTGCACAGCATGATTTTCTTCTTGTTTACGTGTATAGTTCGCTTCATAAGCAGCCGCGTTTTTAGATTTTTTGTATTAACTTGTTAGTTAGTTAATTCGTGTGGTTCAAATCTTGCAACTGAATTTTGAAACAGTTATCTCCCTCAACCGATTGAGCAAAAAGAACAATGGCAGGTGCCCATACATTGTTTTAGCTGAGATTAAATTTGAAAGTCTTTAAATGAAAAATATCTGGTTTAACTCAGGGCGATGTTCTGAATTATTTTGTGCAAGAATTTTTGTTCCAGAATGTAGAGAATAATAGATATTCAGTCATAAACTTTTGTAGGTTATGTCTGGGTAACTTTTAATAATGTGTATAATAGATAATATTATCCAATTTCGTGGAAGTTAAAGGGGAATATCGCATTAGAATTACCCTAACCTAGTTATTTTAGCATGAAATGTGTAATATACTCTTTGGAAAGAGTATATTAATTTAAACTAAGTGACTTTGACGTGTATCAAAAGGTTGTCGTCAATAACCAAGCAATTTTTTTTTAGACTTGGGTACTAGTCTTTTTGCTAATCATTAATTGAAAGTAATTCATTTATTTCTACTACACTACAATATTCTTACCTACCTACAAGGAACATCTACACTTAGACATAAACTGTATTGTTAACTCATTTACTGCAATAAATACAAAAATGATATTATTATTACTTAATATAGTGACTACTTGTCACTTAGCAGATAAAATATATAATGGCAACACTATGCTAAAGAAATTAACTAAAAAATCAAATAACTTTTTATGTATTATGTTTTTATTTAATCTATTTTGGACCAGGCCTAATTATACTTTAAAAAACATAGACAATTAATAGAATGTCTTTCGTATATAACTCACTTTCAGACGCTCAAATTTAAGTTAGCTAAAATTTCGCCATTGTTCTTTTGCATACTCGTTTCGTTTGGATGACAATGTACGCTAAGCTGAAAATCTTGTTTTAATTTTTTTTTATTATAGAAATATTTACAATAGTTAGAACACCGATATGCGTCCATGAGAAGTCTCCATCTTAGTTGCAATAAATACTAAGCAACATTATTATTCCTAAATGAGGCGTAGGCATCTTTTTGAATTCTATAGCCATATAGCCCGCAAAACTGGTGACAACCTATATAAGTAATAATCACTAGTAAAGTCGAAGACAAACGACTAATCCTATACTTACGCTGGTCTGAACAAATTTGAACCTCGTTGAACATTTAGATACGCATCGGAAGCCGTGCACCATCATCAGCATATTAATGTTTCCACTACTAGGACACAGGCCTCCTCTCTGTGAGAGGGAATGGGCCGTAATCCAGCACGCGGGCCCAGTGCGGGTTTGTGGATGTCACATATCTTCGAATTTTTGGTTCTAGGAGATGCCGGTTTCCTCACGATGTTTTCCTTCACCGTTTTGAGAGCAGTGGTGATGAAATAATTTACACAAAGTAAAGCGCCTGCCTGGGTTTGAACCCACGACCTACAATTTGTAAGACGCCTCCTCTCTGTGAGAGGGAATGGTCGTAATCCAACACGCGGGCCCAGTGCGGCTTGGTGGATGTGGATTTTTGGTTCAAGGGCATGCCAGTTTCCTCACGATGTATTCCTTCACCGATTTGAGAGCAGTGTGTGATGAAATAATTTACACAAAGTAGACCGCCTGCCTAGGCTCGAACCCTCGACCTATTCTATTCCTATTATGGAAGCCGTGCATGTTCTGAAAATAGGAGCACGTGGAGAAACATAATTAAGGAGAAGTTTATCAAACCATGATCCGGTCACAACCCCAGCATTGAGGGAACGTTGAAAGGAGGAGGATCTTCTCCAAATCTTGGTCTGAATAAATTAATGTGCCTTGGCTTTTTTCAATTATATTGTGTTCAGATTCCAGTCTGGATGCAGCTAAGTACGCATATCTGACCTCCAACCAGTAACTGGGTAACAGGATACCCCGTGGCAAGACTGGTGTCACATTTTCTGGCTTCTGACTACCCGTTAATTAATAACGTTTTTCAAAGATGACAGCCGGGAGCAACGATCCCATCACCCATCCATGGACTGCTCTTGGCAAGCGTTGCTTACCCTTGAATTGGCATGAATAGTGCCAAAATAATGCTCACCAATCTGGCTTAGATTCCTTTCCTACTGGGCGAGCACGGCCTCTATGATAGGCTTGAAACACACATTTTATCACGGTGTTTGCTCCCAAACTGTGATAAAAAATGTGTGGCTCAAGCCTGTCACAGTAGGCCAATGTTTCTTAGTAAATACTTGCGCGATATCGACTAACAACGCAATTTAAATTGCATCGCACCATCAGAAAAGGGCCTTAAGTTTGCAAAGTGGTAGGATAGAAACTTTTTTGTTATTTTTTTCTTGAAGCGATTACCATGTCCATTATAGTTGAAAAAAAAACGACAAAAAGTTAGGTGCTTCCTACATTGATAAAAAAAAACCGGTTAAGTGCGTGTGAACTTCGCACATTTAGAGTTCCGTACCAAATTTAGAATATATTGGTATTTGTTACTAAAAATATACTTAATAATAAACTTCGTCACTATTTTTGAAGTGCATAGGTCAATGGGAAGTTAATAAATTCTTCGGCACAAAATTTTGTGACAGACGACGAACAGACGGACACGTGAGTGACATCAATAGGACTCCGTTTGGGCATCTTCGGGTACGGAACCCTAAAAACTATTCAAGCAAGAAGAAACTTATAATCCTTGAAGTGTACTTGTTAATATTTGCCAATCATTTATAATGATCACTAGTAGCAAATATTTACAGTAATGATTAAGAGAGAGGGAGGTATTTAGTAATAAATAACTATTTTGAACACACAATTAACCACGTAAGTAGATAAGGTAATTTTTCTTCCTAGATGATATAGATTTGTAATCGAATTGTCAGAGAGGGCTCGGACGAAGTATGCTAAAGATAAGGAAGTTGGATAAAATACGACACACTAAAATAAAAAAAAATAACTAAAGCAACAAACGCTCTGAGTTACGCACAAAAATTGAAATGGAAGTGGGCAGGATATGTTGCGCGGCTAACAGATCATAGATGGGCCAAAAAAGTAACATTCTAGAACGGCCCACTAGGCAAAAGAATAAGAGGTAGACCCATTACAAGATGGGCAGAAGATATTACAGCAATAGCTGATCCAAACTGAAGACAAGTAGCAGAAGACAGAGTAAATAGGCATCACTGGAGGCCTTCACCCATTCTGGGGTTCCGGTAGATTAAAAAATAATTAAGTAACTATAAATACTATGCTATAATTAGGGAATGAATATCGGAATCTCGGCACGAAACTACCGATATTTCAATTCCGATACTGAGTGATCCAATATCGTAATCTCGGAATCAGAAAAATAACCTTATTTAGCTCCTTGTGAAGCATCGAGCGAAAAAGCGCGGTTAAGCCCTTTGACTACGGTGATTAGCAGTGGTCAGATAGTCTGTTTACTAATCGGGTGCTTATTTACTTAAACTTCACTTCATGAAAAAATAATATGTACCTTGATGAATTCCAGATTTACAGTTCCGAGATAGCTAAAAATGTTAGCTTTAAGAGTACAAGTAAATACACAGATTCAAAGAACCCGTCGCAACAATGATATTTTCATTGATTAATCCTTAGGTTACGGGTATCCGCAGAATATGAGACGAACGGCATCGGCCAATGTAACAACATTTGGGGTA
Source organism: Anorthoa munda (assembly GCA_945859665.1). Taxonomy (NCBI): domain Eukaryota; kingdom Metazoa; phylum Arthropoda; class Insecta; order Lepidoptera; family Noctuidae; genus Anorthoa; species Anorthoa munda. The sequence continues at coordinate 28,285,455 of OX243903.1, forward strand.
GGCTCGGCCAATGTGACGACATTTGGGGTAGGCTTATGTTCAGCAGTATACATATTTCGGCTGAAATGACGATGACGACGATGATGATGATGATGATGAAAACTAAGATAATTTTGCATACTTTTGAGAGCTGTTTTGGAACGAGTACCTATCCGTGTTAAACTTTATTTAAAATGTATAATGTGTTACTTACTTAGAAACCTAAATAAATTAAAGCTTAATAGTTTTCTGGCTTCTGCTTGTATTGAATACAACAAATTAGTCTATACGATCATTAATATGTTGGAAAAATCAATTTCCACTACTTGACTTCATTGTCTCTCATTATCATTATCATTTCAGCCAAAATACGTCCACTGCTGAACATAGGCCCTAGGAGGCCTTGCCACAGTGACTGATACTTATACTGGAATTATAAATCAGTATTACTCACTACACTTATCGGTACTACTTTCAGATTGATCGACAAACATTTATTTCCTGTATTTTTTTGCATTATCCTTTTTCAGAGAGACATTACTTATATTCCTTCTTGAAAACAAATGTGCAGTTTAGTTAAATAAACTCCCGATTAAACAGTCACTAGTGATTAGAGAGAGACATAATAGAAAATCCTATTATGTCGCGGCATAAACGTGTTTTTTTATTGTACTCAATCCAACCTTATACCAAAAAAAAATGCGATATTTATCGAAAGTGCCCAATTCCGATATTAATATCGGAATTCCGATATTGAGATCTAATATCGGCAATCAATATCGGAATTGAAAAAGTACCGATATAACATGCCCTAGCTATAATACATAGGATACACATAAAATTATATTAAATAAGAGAAAAATAAAGGCTTATGTTTAACTTACCACCAGATATAGTAACATATAACAGACAAAAATAGTAAATGATCACCAAAATTAAACCCGCATCTTATTGTAAAATTATAACCAAAGTTTTTACATCTCGCTATCCTGTTTAGGCAAAATGACTCCAAATAAATCATTGTTAACCCAAAAGTAGTAAATGATCACCAAAAGTAGTAAATGATCACCAAAATTAAACCAATGACCAAAAAGATTATAAAATTTCTGGGAGCAACTTGGAAGTAGCGCTCGCCGGCCGCTGCCGCGGCACCGCTCGCTTTGCTCGCTCGGCTCGCGCGCGGTTGGTCACAGTTCTAACCTAACCTAACCTATTTTACAACATTAAATAGCGCAATAATTTGCTATTAAAATTTGGTGATCAATTTACTAAATTTGGTGATCATTTACTATTTTTGTCAGTATATTACTAGATTTGGTGGTTAGGGGTTATCGTCACAAAGTTTTTTTTGGTGGTCATTATATTTATTCCCAAAAGGAAATAACAGAATAAACTAAATAAAACTAACACACACACATTTTAAGAAATGTAAATGTACTGGAAATAAAAAGGCTTTTTTTTTAGTCTTTGTTTCTAAGGTCAGGGCAATACATACAGGTAATATTCAAGCCACAAGTCTTCGTGTTTTTGGTTCCAGGATATGTTGTGTTTTTGGGTTTCCTTACAATGGGGATGATGAGTAAAAATAGTTTTGTATTCGTAAGGGGAACAGGGATGATGACGAGGTAGGAAACAGCAAATTCTATTTAGTCCGCCAGTTAAATTATTAAAAAATATTGGACACGTATTTATTGCTTTTTCACATCAATAAAAATTCACCAAGATACAGCGCATCAAAGTTGGGGAGTGGGGGCTTGTGACGTCACTTCTATATAAAAAGTGTACCAAGGCGTGACGTCATGCGATATTTTAACGCACTGTATCGTCATTATTTTTTGTTAACGTGACAAAAGAAAGAATACGTGTCCAATATTTTTTGGAAATCTATCTGACGGGCTAAAAATATTTTTTTAGTCATCATCCCTATTCTCTTCTTCTTCTTCCTAGCACTATCCCACTTTAGGTGGAGTCGGCTCTCCTAATTTTTTGGCGCCAGAGCGGGTCGGGCAATTTTTCTTCCAATAGGACTTTCGTCATGCTAGTCCACGACGTAGCTGGAGGTCGTCCTCTACCTCTCTTGTGTTCAGGTAGTTGCAATGCCAAAGAAAGGGAAATAAAAAAAAAGTTAATTAAAAAAGTCAAAATACCCGACTGCTTTAAAAGCAAACTAAATAGAAGTGTAAATTTTTTTTTTTTTTTTTCTCCTTGTTTACGTCTTTTTAGTTCGCTTTTAAAGCAGTCGGGTATAGAATAGAATAGTATAGAATATACTTTATTGTACACCAAAAATTTAAGATACACATCTCTTCTACAATAATACTTATTTCTACGGGTACAAAGGCGGCCTTATCGCTGACAGCTATATTAGCGGTATTTTGATTTTTTTAATTAACTTTTTTTATTTATAACTTTTTAGTTACTTTTTTTCGAATTAGGTACATTTAAACATATAAGTGTTATATATTTTTGAAATCACCTCTTAAAATCCTTTATTTTGATACCCCCACGATAGGTTTGAAAGAACAAAAATTTTGGGCTCCCACAATATGGTGCCCAAGAACCGCCATTTTCCTATTTTCCAATTTTCATGTAGCCAGTGACACTCGCGGGGTTAAGACAAATCGATTGACGTAAGAACCATCAAAATCGGCCCTCGCGTTTGGTCTCTAGAACGCCACATAGGAACAAACATACATACATAAATACATACTTACATACATACATACATAGACTGATAAACACATTACCCTCCTTCGGCAGTCGGGTAAAAAAAAACGTATAAAATAACGACGATACAGTGCGTTGAAACTTCACGTGAGGTCACGTTTATTAAACTTTTTACTCACAATTTGATGTCACAAGCCGCGACTCCTGAACTTTGATGCGCTATATCCTTGTAATTTTTTATTGAATTGTTAAAAAAAATACCTACGTGTTTTCTGATTATAACTAACGGTCTAAAAATAATAATTATTTTTTTACACAGGAATCATCCCTATTCCACAGATAATATAATATCTACTAGCATACAGATTTCTCATCCCATACAAAGAAACCGTGCAGACGTAACTAGCGTTTTTCATCTGATAATACCTATTATTTTTTGTAAATCGATCGCGTTCGGTTCCGTTCCACGGCAATAGATAGATCACCATCTATATCCGTGGAATGGAACCGAACGCGATCAATGTACAAAAAATAATCAGTATAATCAGTAAAGTACGTCGGCACGGTTTCTTTGTATGGGATGAGACACCACTGCCTATTCTATCCTGATGAAATGTGAGTGTGTAATATTGTGTGACACCTCAGTTATATTGGCACATGTACGTTACACAATACTTCAGTAGGTACATTCAAAGTTTGCTTGTATGGAACTGTACTCCATTTGAGTTAAATAACATCAGACATTTAAATAAACCCATTTTACAGCCCGTTCAACCGATTTTGACATCTATTGCGTTGGTGATATGACAAATGGCAGCTTTATTAAACAGTTAGTTTTGGCACAGATAACTATTAGCATACAGATGCCTCATTCCATACAAAGAAACCGTGCCTACGAAACTAGCGTCTATCGTCTGATTAAACTGATAATTTTTATAAGAACATCAATCGCGTTCGGTTCCGTTTCACGGATATAGATGGTGCTAGCAGCGAATTGCAAGTAAAAGAGTTTACTCGGTACGTGAATACTTTTTTTTAATACAGCGACGATTTATTTATAGTATTTTTTTGCACGTTTTTACATTTTCATTGTACTAAAATGTGTTACAAAAGAAATTAAAAAAACCGAGTGGATGCCTCAGAAATTTAAAACCGCGCCATCTATTGGAATCAATTTTAAATGATCCATTCAAATAATATTATTCATATGTGAATTAAGAGCCCACTATTCGTTAATTTTGTACTTAGGAGAGTTAATGAAACAAGAACATTTTTTTTTTTATGATCGTCTCTAGAAAATCTTAATATTTCACAAAACTCAATAACGAATCGAAGCTTATCACGCCATCTAGTTCATTTTATTTGAACCAATCTTTCTTTTTGAGTACCCGTGGTTTTGGTAACAGATTTATGCTTTTTATGCCAACCTTATATTTACGGGATAGAACTCAAAATCAATTAAACGGACTGTTGTAAAAAGGGGTTGTAAAAAATTCTAATGTTATTTCAAATGGAGTATAGTGTATTTTACTTAATATAACCATTTTTAGCATTCCGTACGCAAAGGGTCAAAACGGGACCCTATTACTAAGACTCCGCGGTCCGTCTGTCTGTCTGTCTGTCTGCCCGTCTGTCACCAGGCTGTATCTCATGAACCGTGTTAGCTAGACAGATGAAATTTTCACATATGATGTATTTCTATTGCCGCTATAACAAAAAATACTAAAAACAGAATAAAATAAATATTTAAGTGCGGTTCCCATACAACAAACGTGTATTTTGTCCTTTTTTGTGATAATGGTATGGAACCCTTCATGCGCGAGTCCAACTCGCACTTGGCCGGTTTTTACTGTTTTTAGTTAAAAATAACAAAGGCCAAGTGATTGTTTGACCGTAAAACAAGGATTATAAACGCGGCCAAGTACAGCTTATTTTTATACAGGTATTTAATAAATTCTTACATTTTATCCTTTACCTTTGGCATATACGTAACCCGTGACAAATTATACACAAACACATTCCTCGTTTCTCACTCTTTGTATTGGTGAAAACTGCATGAAAATCTGTTCAGTAGTTTTTGAGTTTATCGCGTACAGACGCGGCGGGGGACTATATTTTAAATTATGTAGTGATGCGTAAATTTCACAAGACCGAAGGCTATTTGACTGTTTATTAAACCATTTATCCAGTAATTTGTTACTACAAAAATCACAAAAAAAAGAGAATATTAGGGTCATTTTTAGAAACTAATCAAGTAAAATTAAAAATAAACAAAAACCCCGCGCACATTTTTATTTCATGCTACCTACATAATTTGTCAGTAGTAGACTCGATTCGATCGACAATCTATTGAACACGTAATTATGACACGATATCTTGTGAAAACAAACCGATTCAAACAGTAAAACGCCCATAACTATGGAACGGCTGAACCAATTTTCATCAAACATAGCTAAGAACATTTTCGATAAAGTCACTCTTCAAACTAAATCAAAATCGGTTCATCCGGTTAGGAGCTATGATGCCACAGACAGATACACAAACACATGGGTACACACGTAAAACTTATAACACCCCTATTTTTCCGTCGGGGGTTAAAAACTACGCTGAGTTTTAGACATGTAGATATTAGGTATAATCACACCATACAAAATTCAAAACTTATAGATCCTCAAAAGAATCCACAAAACACAATAGCGCCTGTATTCCTGTAAGGAATAGGCAGTGGTGCGCCTACAGTTCACCCAAATTTCGTCAGTTATGTTTATGTCATGTAATATTGGGCGAGCCTACTGACATCAACCGGGCAACACACACTCCGAGCTGCTACTGAGACATTCCACATGGAAAAACCCAATAACACAATGGCCGACTCGGGCATCGAACCCAGGACCTCATATTCAGCAGTTGCGGTCACTAGACCAACGAAGCAGTCACAATAATCATCATCATCATTATCATTTCAGCCGAAAGACGTCCACTGCTGGACATAGGCCTCCTCTAAGCGTCGCCACACTAATCGGCCCTGTGCGTTCGTATCCACCGGACGCCCGCAGCCTTGACCAGGTCGTCGCTTCTCCTAAATGGGGGCTTGGGGGGTTCCAACGCTGCGTCTTCTGGTACGCAGTCGCTACTCTAGAATTTTTCGGCCCCAACGGCAATCCGTTCTGCGAGCGATGTGCCCTGCCCACTGTCACTTAAGTTTGGCAAAACTTCGGTCTATATTAGTCACCTTGGTTCTCTTGCGGATGTCTTCATTTCTGATTCTACAATAATATAACACCAAAATACAATAACCTGCCTGACTTGCCTTGTAAAACTTTTATATGGACTTTTTTGTTAGGTTTTTTTTTTTTTTTAATAACCCATAAAATATATCATCATCATGCATCCTTCCTACTATTATTATAAATGCAAAAGTTTGGATGGATGAAATTTGGCACATTGTAGAAAAGAAAGAAAGATAAAATATTTATTTGCGACCCGTACAGGAGACACGAGAAACAAGCAAAAACAAAATATTTTTTTTTATTAATAGCCTGGAATAGTATTTACATAGATTACTTTTTCATCCCTGTATAATATGCCCTTGAGATAAAAAAAACCGGCCAAGTGCGAGTCGGACTCGCGCACGATGGGTTCCGTACCATTATAGCAAAAAACGGCAAAAAAATCACGTTTGTTGTATGGGAGCCCTACTTACATATTTACTTTATTCTGTTTTTAGTATTTGTTGTTATAGCGGCAACAGAAATACATCATCTCTGAAAATTACAACTGTGTAGCTATCACGGTTCATGAGATACAGCCTGGTGACAGACAGACAGACGGACCGCTAAGTCTCAGTAATAGGGTCCCGTTTTAACCAAAGGGTACGGAACCCTAAAAAAACACTTATAACCAGCGTTGCCAGAACGTAACTTTTGTTACATTTTACGTAACTTTCGACCTTCTTATGTAACTCATCTCAAAATGTAACTTTTACGTAACTTTTAGGACTTAATAAATATATTGAAAAAATATTTTTCAGCATACAAAAAATAAACGTGAAACGGAAGACACCTATAGAAGTTTTCGTTAGTCGTGTTATCGCACCTGATTTTGTGAAACACAAATTGACGTTTTGCTTATTCACTCACTCACGCACGTATATTTTTAAATCTTCCATCCCACTTACTCCGGCGGGCGAGTAAAGCGTATTAGTGTCATTTTCCACATAAAATATGGTAAAGTCGTCACAATATAAGAAGTCCGATTTGACAGCTATAATATTACGTTATGTTCCACTTGATGCTTATGAATGATACTCGTTGTTAAAGTGTATAGGTAACATAGTTATTAATTAGGACTATGAATTTGATTATTCGTAGAGTTTCATACAAAGTTATCGCGTCATGTAAAATGAGAAACGTCATCGGACTTCTTTTATTGTGGACGACTATAATGTAACTTTTCTCATGAAAATGTAACTTTTTGAGACGTCTCATGTAATATTTGACTATCTGTCACTGACAACACTGCTTATAACGCGAGTGATGCCGCTCGCAGAAACTAGTAGAGAATAAGTTCGAGATCACAGAGCTAGCCTCGGCGATGTTCTTGCCCTTCACTGACCTGAAACCAAGATAGGTAAATAATCTAAACGTATTTAACTACGAACCCACTATTATGAGATCAAGGTAATCCTACGTACCTAAATTTACAGAAACTTGTTTGAGTACTACTTCATAAACTGCATGACTGAGAGCTATTAGGTAAGTAAAGAAAAACATAGCTATGTACGTATTAAGTTTATGACCACATTTTCCTCTTAAATAACTGTTTGTTTCGAGACAATACATCGTTTTACTTGTAAATGCGACTGAAGCATAAAACTAATAACTAAAAAAAATACTTCAAGAAAAACTAAAACCCGACTACTGAAAAAAAACGCTCTAAAAACGGTACGCTTGACAAAAATATGATGTATACTAACCCTACCTTAATTTTAAAATACCTGTTCAGTGATACCGCACATGGGGTAAGGCGTAATTATTTTTTCGTTCTTGATTTCGGGCCCCCTAGAGGACGCCATATTCAATTTAATGTGACTTCGCATATCTTTTAACCAGCAGACAAACAAGACGCATCCAAAAACACCTCATTTGTCAAATTATAATTAGTAGTTTCGAAGTTATGAGGGAACAGATGCACATACCTACATACATACGTACCCACCCATATACCGGTCAAAAACCCCTTGTCCCATTATTAGGGTTCTGGTATCCTCACATTCCTGAGCCAAGTTGTTATGAAAACTAACTAGAGTTACGGGTGAAGACTTCAACGGCTGCGATGGTGGAGATAATATGTATCGGTACGGCAGAGCAAGCGGAGGAAGCACAAGCCCAGTGGAAAACTTATTGCTTTAATATAGAGGTCACAGGTTGCACTGGAGTTACACTACGTGGCAGGGCAGTTTAGTCGGGCAGGCGGCGGAAGAGACTTTTGTCCAGCGGTCCCAAGTTCTTCAGAAGAACAGACATCAGATGGAAACCGGCCGTAAAACATATAGCAAACAATTACCTCCTCATAAAACTAACCAGGTGGATAGGTACGTACTTATTTAAGTCATTCTCAGTCTGTGGATCTATCTAGCAGCGGCAGTGTTCTGTGTCTTCAATGAACAAGTGAACAGGCTATGACAGACCTATTTTGTGCTCACTCGTTCCATCTATATATAGATATATATAGATCACCTCATAAATAGCTTTGTAGAGAACAAAGCCTCCAACCTCTCGAAATAAAATAATCTGTCGGCCCGCTGATGGTTTCAACAGACCATAACTTAAACTGGACATTGTCGGGTTAGATCATCCTGTTGGCTGTTGACACCATTCTGCTCAAATTATATTTCCCAATTTTTTATTCATTCTAGACATAGCTACATATATAGGTCGCCAGCCTAAACCTGGAGCCATCATTGACGAACTTATTGCAGAAACGGATATGCATATGCGTTGTAATAATAATCTTAAACGCATCTTCATTTCATAATTCGCTATAACCATCAATTGCAAGAAATCGGTTTTCTAGTCATCAAAACCATTGATTTTATAAAGACTGCATTTTTCAATCGCATAATTCATACGAAAATATGCATAACACATTTATCACCGTCGATATAGGTAATTTATTTAAATTAAATTCAAATATTACATACGATACTGACAGTAAGATGCATCTCCATAGCCATACATTGATAAATAGGCATAAATACTTAACTCTATAGTGCACTGTATGTAAACCTAGAATCTTCAAGGTAAGCCAGGTTTACCTACCTAATCGGCTTTACTAGGTGTACGTGATTTGCCATAACAACATTCATGAATCAAATTGACTATAGATTTAATAAAACTTTTGGTGAACATTATCATCACTCAGGAAAAAGGCCTCCAAGAGAGGACTCCTTGGAAGGATCCTGTGCTTCTCGTATCCAGCAGACTCCCACGGGTCTCACCCCTGTCATCGGTCCACCTTTTGCAAGGCCTTCCAACACTGCGTCTTTCCGTACGTGGTCGCCACTCCAAAATCTTTCGCCTCCATCGGGTAAATTCTATTCTCCGAGCAATAATTTTGACGGCAACCAGCTTTTCAATAGTTATTTATGCTACAAGTGCGGAAGGTAGGTGATTTCCGATGAGTGGCATTTTTTATCACGAGCGAGCGAAGCGAGTGAGTGGATAAATTGAAACGAGTCGGAAATCATCTTACGTACGTGTATCATACAACATTTTACTATGCATTGTGCGAGGAAATAAAAAAATATATCTATAACCAAGCATAAATTAATAAAATGGCGGGCTTATTCAAGCGCGCTTAGCATATCCATAGATTAACTAAAAGTTCCTCGGGCATATCTACTGCGCATATGCAAATAACAAAAATGCACGAGTAATAAACGTTCTGCCAAACATATTTAATGAATATTTAAAATTAATAATTTATTGATGAAAATCTAAATCTAGAGTAATTAAAAACGCCTTTAATGAAGTATTATTTTTATTTTACCTTTTATATGAATCTATACTTAAGATAATCTGTACTTAACTAATTTTTAAACCTTTTCTCAAATAGTAAAAACTCTATGCGTTGGGCTGAAGTTGGAGTTAAAAATTAAGAAAAGTAAAAAGCACTAGTGAAAAAAAGTGACACTTTCCGCAAAGTTTGGCTGTTTCGAAAACGCTCTTTTCGAGGACATGCATTGTAAAATATATGATCGTGTCCAAGAGCATTAAGATTTTTATTTTTAATGGAATTCAATTAGGAACACTAGGCTAACTCTTTTTTAATTGACGAAGGTAACTACTTATAATCGATTAACCATTAATTACAGTGATGAAGTCATTAATGTCAAAATTTTTGATCACATATTCATATCTATGAAACAGTTAGTTTAGGTAATATTATTGAAGAAAAACAGCATTTTGCCGCGAACCAAAATTGCTACGATCTAATTCTGCTTCTGGATTACGGATTCAAACACATATTCACAGATCGATATAAACTGCATATATTTACTTACATAACGTCGCATCACAGAACTTGCTCGGTAAATTCCACTTATTGAGATGCTAAAAGCGATTAACTCTGCATTTAATATAATTATATATGCATATTTACTTCGCAGCGAAACACCTAATAAAAAGAAAATAAATATAACCAAATGTATAGACTGCTTAACGTAGTTATAGTAAGAATATTTGATGGTAGGTATAGATGCTTCGGATTAGAGACTAAATATGTAAGTATGTTATGGACCAAGTGGTATATAATACGGCATTATTCCTAATGCCCAGACTATTTCAAAAATGCTCAATATGAGTACGCAATATGCTAAAAACTATTTATTTAAGTATACATGTATAACTTCACAGGCTTCCTAAGACGTTATAAAATGAGAAAAAAAAAATCACTTAAACTAAACTTAAGAATTACGCAAAATTAAATATATGTATATACAAATAAAGACTAATTTAAAAAACCAGATATAACAAAAAACTGAAGAAAAAATACAAAGAAGAAAAAAATTACAGAATTTAAAAAATGTACAAAGGTAACATAATTATTTATACAATTATTCACTAATCTAACTTTCATGTTGGCCACCCTTGTGGTAGACGCTTCTGGAAATGGGCACACCAAAACATCTTGTGCACCTTCATAGTGAACTCAATGAAGTAGGAACTGTATTAGTGCGAACAGCTTGATGCACTAGATACTGGACTGATGGTGTTGCAATTGATGGCTACAAAATTGCGAACCTTCCCTTCGCTGTTGACACAACATTGTTTGCGACTAGTGCTGACCAAATGGTGGAACTACTCCTTAAGATGGAGCGCGTGAGTCTTGCATATGGGTTGAAGATCAATCTGAGTAAGACCAAAATAATCAAAATCAAAATCAAAATCAAGGTATTTATTTCAATTAAACTTTAGAAGTACTTTTGAATTGTCAAACAAAAAATTAATAAAAAGATGACTCTAGTTGCAAATTCGCAAGCGTCTGTAGGTCTCAATGGAGAAGAATTTGCAAGAAACTCCCCGGACACTCTTTTCCATCAGTTTTAATTACAAGTTTTTGGTTACATCATTCTTGTTGAAAAAATACATATATGTGAGAACGATGTAAAAAGACGTGTACGTAAAAGCGTCTAGAGTAACAAATAATTAAAAAAAAGCACTTTAACAGGCCGAGACAGCTAAGTTATGACCAATCCCAACTGATGGCGCCCGTTCACGAACATGACGCATGGATCGGCACCACTCAGCTCAACCATCATGAAGGGAACCGAATGATCCAACACATGTGCCACCATCAGAGAGAAATTAGAGAGAGCATGACACACTCAACTGCCAGGGCACACAGAAGTCAACGAACGACATATAGGTACAGTGAATGGTAGATTTATCTACAGTCGGAACATAGTACTCACACATGTGCTGTGCAATTATATAATACTAAAAGAAATTGAGTTTATACAATACAAAAATTTGCATACAGTCTTCAGCATGTCCAACAATACTTCGATACTTTTCTGCCCATCACTAATTGTTCTTGCGCCCTAGTGGCTGCGGAGCAGGACCAGCATTGAGCCAAGCATTTTTATCAGCGATGTAATCCCCCAACTTATAATATGCTTGCCTACATAGTGTGCGTTTTATACAAGTCTTAAATTTCGTCTCATTTAGTTGTAGAATGTGGGGAGGAATTTTATTGTAACATTTTATACAGTACCCCATAAAAGATGATGCTACTTTAGCCAGCCTGAAACCTGGTTGAATTAGTTGATCCCTATTTCTAGTAACATAATTATGTCTGTCACCGTTTTTACTAAAAAGATGTAAATTCTTTCTAACATACATGATGTTTTCATAAATATATTGACAAGGTACCGTCATGATGTTAATGTTCTTAAACAGTTCCCTTAGAGAATCGCGCCGGCGAAGATTGTATATCGCTCTGATGGCTCGTTTTTGCAGAATAAAAATTGACTCAATGTCTGCAGCCCTTCCCCATAGTAAGATACCGTAAGACATTATACTATGAAAATAACTAAAATAGACTAATCTTGCGGTATCGACATCAGTAAACTGACGTATTTTTCTAACAGCATAAGCTGCCGAGCTTAGCCGCCCCGCAAGTGATATTAAATGAGGCCCCCATTGCAACCTCGAGTCTAGCGTGATCCCCAGAAAAACCGTTTTATCGACGAATTCTAGCTTCTCCTTGTTTAATAAAATGTCACAATCATTACTTTTGACATTCGGCAAGACAAATTTTATGCACTTAGTCTTTTTAGCATTTAAAACTAGATTATTAGCTGTGAACCAATTTTGAACCTGTCGCAAGACGGTATTCACATCGTCAACGTTACTCGTACGTCTATTTATCTTAAAAATCAACGAAGTGTCATCAGCAAATAACACCATGTTTAGATTGTTTTTCAATAGATGAGGTAAATCGTTAATGTAGACTAGAAACAAGAAAGGACCCAAAATTGAACCCTGGGGTACCCCCATTTTCACGGTTAACCCGGACGAATTGACACCGTTTATTTGAACTAATTGCTGTCTATCATTTAAATAAGATTTAACTAAACTCAACGCTGATTGGCCTAGCCCGTAATGCTCAAGTTTCAAAAGTAATGTTTCATGATCAACGCAATCAAATGCTTTCGACAGGTCGCAGAAAACCCCTATGGCATCTTGTGCCTCTTCCCACGCTTCAAAGATATGTTTTAATAAGGTGACACAAGCGTCAGTCGTACAACGTCCTTTGGTAAAACCATACTGTTTATCGTGTAGGATGTTATTCGTATTAAAATGAATGAGCATCTGATTTAGCATTATCTTTTCAAATATCTTGCTGAAAACCGGCAGCACCGATACTGGTCTATAATTATTTGTGTCTTTACTGTTCCCGGATTTAAAAAGTGGTATAACCTTACTATGTTTCATTAGATCCGGAAAGACTCCTTGATCTACACACAAATTAAAAATTAAAGCTAAGTACGGCGCTATAGTCTGAATAATGGAGGTACAAACTTTGATGGACATTCCCCATAGATCTTCGGTCAATTTGATCTTGATTTGCTTAAAAGCTTTTATTACTGTTATTGGGTTTACATGTGAAAAGTTAAATTCTGTCGGGCAGGCTGAAACGTTTGCGTTTAATAAACCAGAAGCAAGTGAGGGCGAAGAATTTATGGTTTCAGTAGTTTTAATTGGGATGCTGGTAAAGAAATCCACAAATTCTTGAGCAACTTTTTTGTTATCTCTAATAAGTCCATGTGTAGTTTCAAGCGTGTAATCAGTATTATTTCTTTTGTTTCTGTTCGTTTCATTGTTTATAATTTTCCAAACAGTCTTGATTTTATTTTCTGCGGTTTTAACTTTATTACCAATGTATAAAGCCTTAGCTACTTTACACGTATTTCTAAAAATTTTTGAATAAGTAGCAACATACTTGTTAAAAGTTTCAGTGTTAATATAAGGCTTAAGGCCATAGAGCTCGTAAAGTCTTTCCCTACTTTTCCTGAGTCCTTCAGTCGCCCAGTCACTGAATAAAAACTTAGGGCATACAGTTTTAGTTTTTTTCCTAAAAGAATTATTGAACTCCTTTTGGATTACTGAGAAAACTTTTTTATATAGAATATTACCATCATTCACTGTAAGGTCTTGATCACTTAGCTTACTAATTAAACTGCTGTTAAACTGATTTAATTTACCGGATGTTATTGGTCTGGATTGAATCTGCACTTGTTGAATTGGTATGTTGGACTCAAAGTTTACCAATAGCCCACTATGATCCGAAGGCAGACAATTTATAATGGCTTTGTCTAAGTAGTCGCAGCAACAAAATACATTATCAATACATGTAGCAGAAGTTACAGTTTTTCGTGTTGGTTCCATAAACACATGTGACAAATTAAATGATTTGAAGAGATTTAATAATCTACTGCTATCTGAATTACTCTCTAAAATATTTATATTAAAATCACCACAGATTATGATTAGTTTATTTCCAATTGCAAGTTTTGCCAAAACATCTTCCATCACTGACTCAAATATAGAGTAGTTACCATAATTGGGGGGTCTGTAAACGCACACTATGACATGCTTATCCAGCTCAACGCATGACAGTTCAACACTATGTTCAACTGATAGATCTACAATATCTTTACGAGGTTTTGATTTAATACCATTTTTAATTAATATAAGTGAACCTCCACGTAACATAATATTTCTATTAAAACAACTACCTACGGTATAATTTTCATAATTAATTAGCATTGTATGATCTTTCAGCCAATGCTCAGTAAAACAAACAATTTCAAACATTGTTTTTTCCAAAAACAGTTCTATTTCCAATTGCTTCGCAGAAAAACCTTGAATATTTTGATGGAATAATTTCAAGGAATTCTGCTTAGCCCCTTTTTTTAAATTAACTAAGTGAGAGCAAGAAGGTACCTTCTTGATGGTGGATGTACTAGTAACTATTTCGTTGTTGGTACCCTCCCTTGTCCTACAACCTAATGATTGTGGACCGTAGCAACATCAACTAACGTAGTGCAGGCCTTCATATATCTTGGTGCTATGATTATCGGCAATGACAGTTGCGTGGATGAGGTGAAGCGCCGAATGGCTATGGCTAGAGGGGCAATGGACAAGTTGAAAAGGTATGGAGGAATCGCAAAATAATCAAAGCCACTAAGATCAGGCTGGTCCGTGCGCTTGTATTCCCTATATTTCTTTACGCAGCTGAGACCTGGACACTACGAGAACTGAAAAGGAAAAAAATAGATGCTAGAAATGTGGTGCTGGAGAAAAATGCTTAGAATTTCTTGGACAGAATGGCGCTCGTCTCTATTCTCCAAGAACTCGGGATCAAAGAGCATCTCTTAGCAGTAGTACAGTCTTGAATACTGAAATTCTTTGTCTCGAGGCGGAATAACGACTCCATTGAGTGCCTAGTGGTGCAAGACAGAGTAGATGGTAACAAGTCACGCGGGAGATCACCGAAGAGGGAGACTGATCAAATTGTGACCCCTTAAAATAAAAGTAGCGTTAATCACCAACGCAATAACAGCAGTTGCAAATTTAAACGCTTTGTTAGGTCCAATTTCTAGTATTTCTATATCTGCCTTAGTGCTCCGAGGTCGTAACAGGTGGAGTTTTAATTTTTAAGAGTTTTGGATCTTGGTTGTTGCATATCAAAAATAAACACACTAATTAACAAAGTAATTACTTTGTGTTCAGTCATAATAATAAAACAGTGATTGTTCATTTCGTGTGAAAATTCAAAACAATCGCTACCTTCCACTTACTAAAAAAAAATGGTAAACTTATCGGTCCAGCGATCATCAAAACAAGCATTATTATTCATTTTTATTTAATAGACTAGCTGACCCGGCAAACTTTGTTTTGCCATAAAAACACCAAACATTCATCTACCCAACACTACTCCACCTACCCAACACTACGCCACCTACCCTACCCTACCTACCCTACCCTACCTACGCTACCCTACCTACCCTACCCTACCAACCCTACCCTACCTACCCTACCTACCCTACCTACACTACCTACCCTACCCTACCTACCCTACCCTACCTACCCTACCCTACCCTACCTACCCTACCCTACCAACCCTACCCTATCTACCCTACCCTACCTACCCTACCCTACCTTACCTACCCTACCCAACCTACCCTACCCTACCTACCCTACCCTACCTACCCTACCTACCCTACCCAACCTACCCTACCCTATCTACCCTACCTACCCTACCCTACCTACCCTACCCTACCTACCCTACCCTACCTACCCTGCCCTACCTACCTTACCCTACCTACCCTACCCTACCTACCCTACCCTACCTGCCCTACCCTACATACCCTACCCTACCCTACATAAGAACCTTCTCCCAACAATAACGAACACAACAAAAAAAGAATAAGCGAAATCGGTCCAGCCGTTCACGCGTGATGCCGTGACAACGGAAAACGGGTTTCATTTTTATATATATAGATTAAATCGTACCTACCATCTTAATACTTGTTTTGGCATTACATGAAGAAGTAAAAATAACATGAAATCTATAATTTAATCATAACCAAACTAATTTATGCTCTGACACCGACGATGCCGTGGAACTTCCAAAGTTTTGGGTGAATAATATATAAGTTACTGTCATACCAGTGACACGAAAAACAAGATAAGTAGGTTACTTGGTGTACGATCGACGATGTGATCGAATAGTCGTCAGAAATCAGATGAAACATTGGTCAAACGCGATCCTAAATGTAGGAAAATTGGTCAACTTTTGCCCTGGCCGTGACCTCAAGCGACCTTACTCGTCTGAAACACGAAATTAAAGCGCCTGAACCAGCACGCTAGGCTAGCTATCAATGTAATTTACTCAAAAGCAGAGATCGAAAATCACTTTAAATTATGATACCTACAGGTTTGGACATATTTTGGTTACTTTCATAATATCCACTATTTATCTTGGTTAACACTGCCTTTGGTAACCATGATAAAAAAACATTTATTTATTATTATAGGGCAAACGAACAGTAGTATACAAAAAATATACAAATTGTCTTAAACATATGACTTAACAAATATACTATCCACTACATTTTCCACAGATTACTACTTATACTAAAACAAACTGATTAGCAAACGTTATTGTAGTCAGGATATGTAGAAACATTAGAAGCTACTGTTGATCCTTTAAAATTTTGATTATGTTAGTTCTAAAGGTATATCTGCTTACAAATAATATGTCAATTGCACAAAAATGTTTATTGTATGTATCGACTAGACGGCGTAGCGGTGAGCGCACTCCAGCATTAGATTTTCAAGAGATAGTAGCGAATAGTTGCCTGGTGCGCACCGCCCGCCCCTGCACTGTTCGAGGAACCAGGTAACACAAACGGTTCACCAAGTCGGGGCAATCAAATTTTTGTTCTCGTAATCTTGTTTCAAGGAGCGTGCGCCTTGACTGTAATGTAAGGAGACCATATTTTTGAGAATCGACTGATATGACGTTTTTTTACGAAAACATCTTTACTCCATGGCTCGAAGGTACTCACGTTGAACTAATTCTATAATTTCACAATACTTTGCATAATAGGGATTCCAGATAGGTACTGCGTATTCTAATTGTGGTCCAACTATGGACCTGTACAAGTGCAAGAAAGTGGAGGGTCGATGGAAGTCTCTTGATGCTCTCATCACAAAGCCATACATCTGGTATGCCTTATTAACCATACGGTCAACATGACTATCCAGATGAAGTTTCGAATCCAACTGCACACCAAGATCACGAAGACAAGTAATTTTTTTGATAATACTATAATCAAGTCGATAATTAAAATTAATAACATTTTTCTTTTTAGTAAATGTTGTGCAGGCTAAGGTGAAGTTTGTTAGAAGAACAATAGTCAGAAAAACGATCAAGATCCTGTTGAAAATCAATACAGTCTTGTTCATTTGCAATTTTTTTATAAACTTTTAAATCATCCGCGTAGAGGAGAAATTTTGAATTCTGAAAACAATTTTTAATGTCATTAATGAATATAATAAATAATAGAGATCCTAGAATTGAACCTTGTGGGACTCCGGATGTGACTTGGATACAGCTGGACTCGAAGCCATCAATCACCACCTTCTGGGTTCTATTAGTTATATAAGAAACAAACCAACGCAGGAGGCCCTCTGATACCATTGAATGCGATTTTATTTAGTAGCAGTCTGTGATCAACTTTGTCAAACGCCTTTTAATAATCAGTGTATACTGCGTCAGGTTGTTGCCTATTGTCCATATGTTCAAAAAGTTGTTATATTAAATATCAAAACGTCAGGAAAGACACCACAAGATATACATTAGTTAAATATTATAAATAAGGGATAGCATAATGTATTATAGGTATTTTTTTTAAATATCGCAGGTATACCGTCCGGGCTAGGTCCTTTGGTAGAATCCAACATTTTTAATTCTTAACGAATACTTTCTAAGGAAAAGTGTAATTTGAATAAATTTATATCACAAGCATCACTAGCAGACGGAGGTTCCCATGAATCAAGATCAAATGTGGAGGGTTCATACACCGAGTGAAAGAAACTAGAGAATAAATTACATGTTGTATTAGGATCATAGGCGAAATTTTTTTTGTAATGTATTGTGTAAGGAATTATATTTGTGATTGTACGGTTGGAGACGTATGTCCAGAAGGCCTTGATATTGGTATTAATGTTATCTTCAACTGACTCCATGTATATTTTATAACATTTATGAGTCTCTCTTCTGAAACTTGCTCTATGATTAGAAAATTTTTGTTACCTCTTTGGTTAACATTTTATTACCTGTATACACTCCAGCGCTAAAAGTAACCTATTCTATTGATACTCTTGACTGGAAGTATTTTTTGCGTAGCGTGAGTAGAAATCTACACGAATTAAGGCCCCTACTCTGCTTTAGTGCCGTAAAACGTTTACTTTCTACAGCATACTCCTTAGTAACAGCTAAGTTAAAAGGTTTGAAAGAAATAAATATTTATTATACATTCATGTACATTATTTTTGAAATATGTTTTTTTCGTATGATTAATACTTTTGCTTAAAAAAATATATTAACAACACACAGTGCATATCGATCGAATTGCATCACATTACGTCCATATGAAAGTATATGCAATTTAAATCGCCCATCTGTGTGATATAAATCGAATGGCGTCTAGCCTTCAGGAAAGTCGCTTACTCTTCACAGATAATTATTAGGTGGAGATTCCTCATTTGGTAAACAGTCTGGGCTTATCCCAGCTACGTCTGCCCTGTAAATACCTTTCGTTAGTCGCCTTTCATTCATTCTCTCAACATGGCCAAACCATCTTAACATACTCTTTTCAATTTTAGTCACTACATCTTCTTTTAAACCACAACGTTGTCTTATTACCTCATTCTTCAATCTATCATTTAAAGTTACACCACACATACTTCACAAGGAAAGCATTTCTACTGCATTAATCCTACTTTCATGTCTTTTTTGCCATACCCAACCTTCACTTCCATGACATAAGTGTAGACACCAGCACGCTGTTGTGAACGGCGAGTCGAGCTTCCGGAGACGTCGATTTGCTGGTCACAACCGCATGTATAGCACCATTCACTTTATTCCCTGCATTCACTCTCTTTTCCACATCCGTTATTCTTTTCTAATTAATTTCGATGCGGGATCCAAGACAGTTAAATTCATTCTCCGGGACTTCGTCGACTTTCATTGCCTCGGCGTTTTTCTGGTGTCCGCCACTGTTGATTCTGGCTTTCAGCAGTTGCAGTGGTTTGGGAATAGTGCGGTGGGATGTCCCAAAAAAAGTAACGGATGACGTCAGTAGAATACCTACTAAAAAATATAATGTATATTTGATCAATTTATTATTATGATAATTACGGACTTTGGTCCGGTTCATCGCATACCTTAAAGGTAAACTGGTTTTTATAATGTTTTGTTTGTTTTTTTAATCAATTTTAGTCTAGACAAAAGTAACAAAAACAAAAAAATGTGGAGATGCTGTATGTCAAAAATATCCTTACAACCTAAAATTTTTTTTTGGACTAAACCCACCTTTAGGTCACCAACGGTGACTTTTAGAATATGCAACTTTTTTTTTTATCTAAGTTTATTTACCAAAACTTCTTCTTAGTCGGGCACTCTTGGCAGAGTTGTCGTGGTCCTGATGCATGATGGCTCTTGCCATACGTCTCCATTCGGTTCTATTGGACGCAATGTGGGAACAGCCGGTCATCGTAGCTTTGGTGATGTTATTAATAAGATCTGCCCATCTGGTCGAAGAGCGACCCCGGGATCATCGCCTTCCATTCTGCCTTGGATTACAAGACGTGACATTGAGTCTTCATTGCGAGTTATATGCCCAAAGAACTTTAGTATTCGTATTGAACAGTCGACGATAATCTCTCTTTGATGTGGTGTTCTTTTAGGATCGGTATATTGGTGCAGACGTCTCCAGCACCACATCTCCAGTGCATCGATTTTCCTTCTTTCCTTCAGCCTCAATGTCCACGTCTCAGCTCCTTAGAGAAAAATTGGAAAGACGAGACTTTGCATCAGTCGTACTCTTAGTGATTTACCAAATCAGAGATTTTCATAATATTCTAGCAATCTGATCATTTAACAGACTAGGTTTTCGTTGCAAGATCCAAGATACGAGTAGGTAAACTTCTTCAATAATCGTCGAGCATTGCAATTGCCTTGACGCTTTTCTGGTTTACCCACTGTTAATTCTAGCTCTCAGGAGATGCAGTGGTTGGAAATAGTGTGGTAGATTTGTCAAAAAAACTCTAGGTCACCAACAATCTTATTGCGGATCATATAAATTCATGGTATCAATCACAAAATTTGACATTTTGGCAATTCATAAGTATTAATTGCGTGTTTTACGCTGTCGAGTATAGTTCTCGCCAAACTTCTTGGCCACCTGAAATTGGCTTTCCGATGCGCAAAGCGCGTTTGGTGCTGTTTTTACCCGACTTCCGTAGGAAGGTAATGTGCTTATCAGTCTATGTATGTATGTTTTTTTACCAAACGCTTTGGCCAATTTTGATGATTCTTACGTCAATCGATTCGTCTTAACCTTGCGAGTTCCACTGGTTACATTAAAATAGCAAAAAGAAAAATAGCGTTTTTCGGACGCTATAATGTGGGGCTATTTCTTTAAAGACGTAAATAAGAAAAAAAACATTCTGAGCAGTTGGAGGATACATCTAGTTTTGGTCAGCCAGCTCGTGAATATTTATCCTCCGACTGCACATCGTGGTTTTCTTCCTATTTACATCTTTTTATTAGTTCGCTTCTTAAGCAGTCGGGTTGTTTGATTTTTTGAATGAACCTTTTTTTGTATGAGATTTACTACTCCACAGTCCTTGTAGCCATCTTCAGGGCGGCCAAGAAGTTTGGCGAGGACTATAGAAGGATTTTTAAACATAAATATAGATTAGGAACTCCTGTCGCTTGGAAGTTTTGATTTATTGTATTACGCAATTAAAAATGGTGATAAATTGTTCCGGAAAACTATTGAAACTGGTTCGTAACGTGTCTGCCTTGAGATATTGTTTATATTATAAATTTCGGGCCACGATAATAAATTAAGTATTATAAAATGTCACAAAAACTTATGACGGAATTTATAAACAAAATCTGGTTTCAGATGGATTTATTTATTTATATCTTACTTCTTTATCTTGCAATTATCTATCCTATATAACAGGATTTAAACGTAGTATTTACTTTTTACCCGACTGCCGAAGGAGGGTAATGTATTTATCAGTCTATGTATGTATGCACAGAACAGATAAAAGAGACCTCTTTTATCTGTTCTGTGTATGTATGTTCCTATGTCGCGTTCCAGAGACCAAACACGTCGGCCGATTTTTATGAGTCTTACGTCAATCGATTCGTCTACCCTGCGATTGTCACTGGCTACATTAACATTGGAAAAAGAAAAATAACGGATTACGGGCGCCATATTGTGTTCCTGTTTTCATTTCTTCAGTTTTTGACACCGACTTCTGAAACTGACGTTATTTTTCATTGTGTAGTGTTTTTATTTGGAATTCAGTTGTATTTATTACACACACTATATACACACAATCGACGCGAGCTTTTTTGAGAGGTAACAGGTTCAGTATCATTCTGCCAATCACATAATGATATCAAAACTCTATACAAAAGTCATTTCGTAACTGTTATTATTTAATTTTGTTTTTATTTAATTTTTATTTTATAATCTTGTATGTTCATATTTCGAAACGAATTTCTTAGGCAAAGTGTTACATAATAGACAAGGTAGTGTAAAAATGATATATACAGTATTCAATCTTCATACAAACATACCGACGCGCCTCGAGTTCAGCTAACACTCGTCAGCGTCACACAAACAGTCACGATCGCGAACGCGCCGCAGTGACGAACAAACGTTGTGATGGTTTTGTAAGAAGTAAGCGTGCGATTTGATTAAAATAAGTACTGTTTTTTTTTATACTTTTAATATTTTTAATATTTTTAATTTTGTCAATCAATCAATCAATCTTTATTCGTGAACACAGGTATTACAATAAAGGTCTTAAGTTTACATTTCAGTCGAGCTATATGTACTACCAATGAAATTGGTGTACAAATGTAGGCTTTAAATAAAGGTTTTTTAGTAATAAATCTGAATCAATAAACATACAAGTTAGAAGAGTCTATTAAATGTAGGTATTATTTATAAATATTGAATCAATTATAATTTAGTTTACATGCATGTCAATGGTAAATTATAAGTAATAGCTAGTAATATCATATTTTATTATTAAAAAATTCTTCAATAGAGTAATATGTCTTATCTATAAATTATAAACATAGCTAAGAACACTCTCGATAAAGTCAACTATCAAACAAAAAAAAAAACAGTTCATCCGTTTAAGAGCTATGGTGCCAGAGACAGACACAACAAATACACAGGTACACACGTCAACCTTATAACACCCCTCTTTTTCTGTCGGAGGTTTAAAACACAATACACTTTACCCAACATGGGTACCAAACCCAAGACCTCAAGTTTAGCAGTTGCACAGAATAAATGCAGTAGCGCTTACGACCACTAGAGCAACGAGGCAGTTTAGGCTTTTTACCTTTTAATTATAATTATAATAAAATTAGTTAAGAGGGCTCTTCCCGCAGCCTAATTGCGTAAGTGAATTCGGCAAGGCGAAGGATTTAACTCCATCAATCGACCAATCACAAAGACGGATATTAATAACGCGTCATTGCCGATTGATGTGATCAAACCCTTCGCCTTGCCGAATTCACTTACGCAATTAGGCTGCCGGTCCGTCTATCGTCAACGCGAGCATGATCGAAAAGCTTGTTGTTTTATCCAGCGCAGTGTTTGAAAAAAAGGCATAGTGAAAAGTGAGAGATAGTGAAAAATTATGTTCGAAAACTTCATAAAACTACGTTCCAGTAAATATGTGTTTTTTAATAATCCTACAAGTTTGTGAAATAAATATTTGTCATTTAGAATCTCTATTACATATGCAAGGTTCGTATCAAGATTTTTTCTTTACTTTTACAAATTATGAATACATTATGAACGACCAAAAATCAGTTAAATTTGCGCAAAACAGCAGATTTAATTTTTTGCTTTCATATAAACCTAGATATAGTGCACAAGATACCTATTTGTTCAAAAAAGAATAAAAGATAGATGCGTTATAACGGCATAATCACGTACGAGCGTTTGTAGCGAGTTGGGTGCTCTTAAGACTAGGACTTTACCCGCGGCTTCGCTCCCGGGGCCCACCTCACATAGCTTGTTGTTTTTTTTGGGATAAAAAGTAGCCTATGTCACTCAGGAATAATGTAGCTTTCCATAGGTGAAAGAATGTTTAAAATCGGTTCAGTATTTTTTGAGTTTATCCATTACAAACAAACAAACAATCAAATCTAACCTCTTTATAACGTTAGTGTAAGTGTAGATAACTCGTCATAATTAAAAATTCTGCTAATTATCTACCCACATCTTTTTTATCCGACTGCGCGATGCAAGGTTTATTTAACACCCAGTTTGTACGTAACACTTGCTTCGCGTTTTTGTAAAAATAACATTAATGTTTTTCGTTTCAAAGTTCGCGTGAGATTATAATTATTAAGTATGGCTAATGTAACAAGAAAACATTAAGCTTTGAATGTAACCTTGACAGTTATTTTTAAATTCGTTTTTTTACATAAACAGGAACTAACAAATAAAGCATAGTCATAATTTATACGAGTAAGATAGTATCTAGTAAAAACTGGCCAAGTGCGAGTTGACCTCGCGCACGAAGGGTTCCGTACTATTATCGCAAGAAACGGCAAAAAGATCACGTTTGTTGTATGGGAGCCTCACTTAAATATTTATTTTATTCTGTTTTTAGTATTTGTTGTTATAGCGGCAACAGAAATACATCATCTATGAAAATTTCATCTATCTAGCTATCACGGTTCATGAGATACGGTCTGGTGACAGACGGACAGACAGACAGACAGAAAGACAGACGATCGTGGAGTCTTAGTAATAGGGTCCCGTTTTTACCCTTTGGGTACGGAACCCTAAAAACAAAGCAATGTTAAAAAATATAAATTACGAGCAGTTGCCCGCGGCTTCGCTCCCGTGGGCCACTCCACAGGACCCGTTTTCGGGATTAAAAAATACCCTATGTTATTCAGGAATAACGTAGCTTTCTATTGGTGAAAGAATTTTTTAAATCGGTCCAGTAGTTTCGGAGCCTATTCGGTACAAACAAACAAACAAACAAAAAAATCTTTCCTCTTTATAATATTATAGTATAGAAGTATAGATGACAGAAACTACTTTTGCAACCACCTAAAAAAGAGCAGTGGTGGCCTAGTGGTAGCCCCGACTTACGTGGCGTAGGTCATCAGTTCGAACCCAGGCAGGCGCTTTACTTTGTGTAAATTATTTCATCACCACTGCTCTCAAAACGGTGAAGGAAAATATCGTGAGGAAACCGGCATGTCCTAGAACCAAAAAATCGAAGACGTGTGCCATCCCCATCCACCAACACGCACTGGGCCCGCGTGGTGGATTAAGGCCAGTTACCTCTTTCACAGAGAGGATGCCTGTGTCCCAGCAGTGGGAACATTATAAGGCTGATGATGAGGATGAAAAAAACTTATGAAATAAAGTGGTTGTGATATTATCGATTTCAGAACATCTACGAAATCGTTGTTTCTTTTCATAGCAAGCACAACAACAATTTTCTAATCAAATCGCCACTATTATACACTTATGACGGATTTGGTAGTCTGTTGGTACAGTCAACCGAACATCGGCAGTAACTCTTTGACCTTGAACTGCTCTAGCATAGTACCAAAAAGTCAAAAGTCAAATATATTTGACCAACTTAAGCCAATAAGCGACACTTTTGAACGTCAATCAAAAATTAAAATTAAAATTTACAAGTAAAAAAAGTTGATTCTACCGTGCATTTGGAAAAGTAGCTTGTTATGGAGAAGAATGCACAAGAAACTCCATACTATACTTTTTAAAATAATAGGTGTTTTGCAATATTTACATAAGTATATGCATGAATAAATTCATATATTTGAGGACAATGCACCTTATGCACCCAGAATAGCACTACACACTATACTACGTACAGGTATAGAGTATTGAAAGCATTAACAGGTAAATTCATTAATTTGATAAATAGGAACATGGTTCTCACATACTTACAAATACTGCAAACATAGGTAAAATACCTAATTCAACAACAACGGAATAGTGTGTGAGTCAATTTCTTAAAAAATAAATAAAAATATGAATACAATAACTATGAATATAAATTAACTAATTTGATTTTGTCTACACTAAAGATTAAATGCCAAGGCCAAGATAATAAATTATAATTATAAATTGTCACAAAAACTTATGACGGAATTTATAAACAAAATCTGGTTTCAGATGGATTTATTAATTTATATCTTACTTCTTTATCTTGCAATTATCTATCCAATATAACAGGATTTAAACGTAGTGTTTACTTTATACCCGACTGCCGAAGGAGGGTAATGTATTTATCAGTCTATGTATGTATGTTCCTATGTGGCGTTCCAGAGACCATACACGTTGGCCGATTTTTTGAGTCTTACGTCAATCGATTCGTCTACCCTGCGAGTGTCACTGGCTACATTAAAATTGGAAAAAGAAAAATAGCGGATTACGGGCGCCATATTGCGTTCCTGTTTTCATTTCTTCGGTTTTTGACAAGGACTTCTGAACTTGACGTTATTTTTCATTTTGTAGTGTTTTTATTTGGAATTCGGTTGTATTTATTACACAGACTATATACACACAATCAACGCGCGCTTTTTTGAGAGGTAACAAGTTCAGTATCATTCTGCCAATCACATAATGATATCAAAACTCCATTCAAAAGTCATTTCGTAACTGTTATTATTAAATTTTGTTTTTTTTTATTTATTTTTTTATAATCTTGTATGTTCTTATTTCGAAACGAATTTCTTAGGCAATGTGTTACATGATAGACAAGGTAGTGTAAAAATGATATATACAGTATTCAATCTTCATACAAACATACCGACGCGCCTCGAGTTCAGCTAACACTCGTCAGCGTCACACAAACAGTCACGATCGCGAACGCGCCGCAGTGACGAAAGAACGTTGTGATGGTTTTGTAAGAAGTAAGCGTGCGATTTGATTAAAATAAGTACTGTTTTTTTTTTTATTTACTTTTAATATTTTTAATTTTGATCAATCAATCTTTATTCGTGAACACAGGTATTACAATAAAGGTCTTAAGTTTACATTTCAGTCGAGCTCTATGTACTACCAATGAAATTGGTGTACAAATGTATTAGGCTTTTTAGTAATAAATCTGAATCAATACAAATTCAAGTTAGAAGAGTAAAGTCTATTAAATGTAAGTATTATTTATAAATATTGAATCAATTATAATTTAATTTACATGCATGTCAATGGTAAATTATATTAAGAAATAGTGACGTCATATTTTATCATACTGTAAATAATGTCAATTAAAAGTATTATTAATAAATAATAAAATAAATATTTATTTTTACACGCATGTCAATGGTAAATTACAATAAATAGCTAGTAATGTCATATTTTATCATTTAAAAATTCTTCGATAGAGTAATATGTCTTATCTATAAATACAATTTACTTTTGAATTTGCGGATATTATTTTCATCCCTTATACATTTTGGTAATTTATTATAAACCCTTGGAGCCATTACAAAAATACTATTTCTGTATAGTGCAGTACTGGATACGACTGTTTGTAACCGATCACAACGGACAATAAGGTAATAATTAAGCCGAAAGGTAAGACTTTAAAATAATTTTATATACCTACTAATAACTTAATTTGTTTCTTTTTTATAGGTTGGTATTAAAACTAGAAAGAAACTCAACTAGATAAATTAAATTAAAATATTGTAGACGAACAGCCCTATCGCGTGTTTACGTACCGCGCAGCTGTAGGTAAATATATCAAGGACAGGGCACAATACTGTATAGATATCATTACCGTGACGGAGGTACGGTACGGACAAAAGCACATAATATCTGGACCCAGCTTATAGAAACAACATAATATCACGTATTACAGGCAGACATGCACTATATACACCCAAATTGTGCAAGTTGTTGCTCGCGCTTGACCAAAGTCTCACCTGATGGTAAGCGATGATGTAGTTAACGGTGAAGCACGCTTAAAAGAAAAAAGCTTTCTTCATTTTGTATGGGTCCTAGAATATATAATAAATTACCTAAGTACATAAAAGAATCTAATACTTTCAATTTATTTAAAAAACAATTAAAAAGTAAAAAAACAAAAAACAAAAACAAAATTCATTTATTTGCATAAATAAGGTACAGAAGGTTGGTAAAATGTACAAAATTGTTCTCTTATCCTGCCTTTAATTTCGGCGTGCAAATATAAAATAAAGTTACAAATAGTTAAAATTGTTATTGATCAAAATCATGCAGTCACCAAACAGATAAGCCCCTTAAAATTGTATTATTGAATTAAATAAATGTCAATATAATATGAAAAAATAATAAAGATAATAATCATAAGTATCAATAATAATAATGTCAATATTAGGAGAGATTCACCACACAATAATAATAACCAAACACAAAATAATAATCATAATTTAAAAAGTAATAATAATAAAGATAACAATCATAATTGTCAATAATAATCATGTCAATAATGGGCGAAATTCGCCACACAATAATAAAAACCAATGACAAAAACAATAGTAATGTCAATAATAGAAAAGATTCACCACACAATAATAATAACCAAACACAAAATAATAATCATAATTTAAAAAATAATAATAATAAAGATAATAATCATGTGTCAATAATAATCATGTCAATAATGGGCGATATTCGCCACACAATAATAAAAACCAATGACAAAATAATAACAATCGTAATTTAAAATTACCTTGCAATTTACAAAAAATAAAAAGAATAAATAACTTACAATTTATAATCGGAAAACTCATGTACACTATAAAAGCATTTTTCAATTAGAAACCTCGTCAAATTATTTTTAAATCTAGAAAATGGTAGAGTTTTTATGGAATTTGGTATTTTGTTATACAATTTTATGCACATAATGTAGCTGTTGTTACCTGTTAATGTGAGATTCGTCCTCGGTTGAAGTAACTTATTAATATACATAGATCGAGGGGCATAGTAGTTCGTCGCCGGCTGAAAAAGTCTCTTATGTTTGAAAACAAATATACAGGATTCTAATATATAAATACATGGAAGAGTTAGTATTTTATATTTCCTAAAGAATGGACGACATGACTCTATTTGCTTCAACCCAAATATAGCTCTTAGACACTTTTTCTGCATTACGAATGCTTGATCAATCTCCACACAACGACCCCACAGGATAATACCATACCTTAGAGTGGAGGTTATATAGCCATGGAAAGCCGTTATTGCGGCACTTCTAGATACCTCGCAGCTAATGCGCCTCAAAGGGTATATGAATTTATTTATTTTAGCACAAATGTCATTTATATGATTTTTCCATGAACAAAATGTATCTAAATTTATTCCAAGAAACTTAACAGAGTCAGTTTCTGCTAGGGCAACCCCTTTATAGGATATATATAGGTCCAGCGGTTTTGATCGATAAGTGTGGAATTGGTTTGTTGAACCAACTTTTTTTTTGTAATAAATGGAAAGATCGTATATAAGTTTTCATACAAAACTATTTTTAGTTTTTTTTTTTTCATTGTAATTACAAAGTAAAATCCAATCGAAAATATATTTTTGAATCCAGTACCGAAAACACCCCGAAAGTTTTCCGAACAAAGCCGAGCCCGTGTGACGTCACAACGTTCATTTCTACTCATTGTGGCACATAGCTTATACAGTGTTTTGACTTATAACCAATTACATCTTGTTATTATTGTCAATATATTGATGAATATCGAATACATTGATCATAAATATCGAACCTTAAAAGTTATCGTGCTTGCTTCGCATCATTATGTACGAATATTACAAATAACTCCCCATTATTATGTGATTCGCGCAATACCCAACCTAGCAAACTGTACTAAAGTTTTGAGAAATGTTCTATGTCTAACTAGATTCCAATTAGAATATGTTAATTATGTTGTTATCTTGTTCTAATTTAGTATTAGATTCTGATTAATTTCTTAATTTGATCATTAAAGATTGAGAAAAGTAAATTTTTAAGGGAACTTTCGAGCAAAGTTGACATTTTTGTATAATTACGTAACTTGAAAACATGATTTTTTGTTTATGGAGATATATTCATTATTTTAATTTGAAATGACGGATATAGGCGTAAAACTAATATTTCTGTTTGAATTGTGAAAATCGGTCGACGCATTTAAGAGATATTTGAAAATGTACCGAATTAATATTTTCACGTTTTTGTTCTACAAAGTTTTTTAGTGTTTGTAATTATATTATATAGATATTTGTGTTTAATATTATAAAGGGATATGCAAATAATTAAAAATACCGAAAATTTTAAGGATGTTATGCAAAAAATAAATAAAAATAAAGGCTCCACAGATTTCGGGTTGTATAATATTTAGTGGTACCTATGAAGTTTTTTGATATCTAAAGTCGAAGTTGCGCGCCAATCGTGTTTGTTAGCTTTTTATTTTACACGAATATCACCTACCCATATGTAACAATAATTACATTATGACAATTATGTTTCTAAATGTAATATATGTGTACAATGGACAACAATGACAAACACCGGTCGCGGTCCACCATCACGTAATATTCATTACGACTACTTTACTTATGCTCAATTTTTCCAAACCGTCCATCAGATGGATATCTTTTCTAAATTTGCCTTTATGAATCCTTTATCACACATGTCTAAATAAAATTTGCTGTTATAAATAATATTTTTGCACTAATTTTCGGATATTTTTAGTCAATTTACGTGACACTGTACTATGGTGAAATTCCTTGAACGTTATGACGTCACCAACATGGCGACCAAACATGGCCCGTTCGTAGACAGGTGGTTCTTTTTAAAATTTTATCGATTTTCAATTGCTTATAATAAATTGAAAAAAAATATTTAAGAGATTTTTGCAACGACAATATAATTTATGATATGTAAAGTTTCAAAATAAATTTTAAAAATCGTATTTTTTTTTAAATTCAACAACCCAATTGCATAAATTTTGTTTTATTAATATTAACTTTTAAATTATTAGTCTCTAGCCACTCTATAGTTCTTTGAAGATTATAGTTCTTAGTATTTAATTTGAAAGCTGTAGGAAGATTAGTTTTTTATGACGAGTATGCGCACCCAAGCGCCCGCGCCACCCGCGCACCCCGTTGCACGGTCGTCTGCACCCCGCTCCGAGGCAGGTAGTCCGGCTCGCATCACGCTCGCAAACGGCACGATTTTGCACTGTCTCGTTGTTATACTCGCATAAAGTTAACTTTTAAATATTTTCTGTATTTTGTATTGGTCTGAGTGATTATATTGTGTAAATTTAATTTTATTGTAGTATTATGCACACCTGCCATGGTAGAATATGGTTCTAAAGAAATTTTATAAAAATGTCACCCTGAAAACTACCCATATTTCGCAAATAATTTATCTAGTAGTAGACACGCTTCGATCGACAATCTAATAATGAACACGTGATTATGACGCGATATCTTCCGAAAACACCCCGATTCAAACAGTAAAACGCCCATAACTTTTGACAGCTGAACCGATTTTCATCAAACAGCTAAGAACACTCTCGATAAAGTCAAACAAAAAAAACGAAATCAAAATCAGTTCATCCGTTTAGGAGCTATGATGCCAGAGACAGATACAGAAATACACAAACACACAGGTACACACGTCAAACTTATAACACCCCTCTTTTTCCGTTGGAAGTTTAAAACACAATACACTTTACCCAACACGGGTATCAAACCCAAGACCTTAAACTCAGCAGTAGCGCTTACGACCACTAGACGAACGAGGCAGTCCAGTCATTTTACCTTTATAATTATTATAAAATTAGTTAAGAGAGTCCTTCCCGCAGCCTAATTGCGTAAGTGAATTCGGCAAGGCGAAGGATTTAACTCCATCAATCGACCAATCAGAAAGACGGAAATTAATAACGCGTCATTGCCGATTGAAGTGATCAAACCCTTCGCCTTGCCGAATCCGCTTACGCAATTAGGCTGCCGGTCCGTCTATCGTCAACGCGAGCATGATCGAAAAGCTTGTTGTTTCATCCAGCGCAATGTTTGAAAAAGAGGCATAGCGAAAAGTGAGAGATAGTGAAAAATTATGTTCGAAAACTTCATAAAACTACGTTCCAGTAAATATGTGTTATTTAATAATCCTACAAGTTTGTGAAATAAATATTTGTCATTTAGAATCTCTATTACATATCCAAGGTTCGTATCAAGATTTTTTCTTTACTTTTACAAATTAACAACAATACATTATGAACGACCGAAAATCAGTTAAATTTGCGCAAAACAGCAGATTTAATTTTTTGCTTTCATATAAACCTAGATATAGTGCACAAGATACCTATTAGTTAAAAAAAAATAAAAGATAGATGCGTTACAACGGCATAATCACGTACGAACGCTTGTAGCGAGTTGGGTGCTCTTAAGACTAGGACTTTACCCGCGGCTTCGCTCCCGGGGCCCACCTCACATAGCTTGTTGATTTTTTCAGGATAAAAAAGTAGCCTATGTCACTCAGTAATAATATAGCTTTCCATAGGTGAAAGAATGTTTAAAATCGGTTCAGTATTTTTTGAGTTTATCCATTACAAACAAACAAACAATCAAATCTAACCTCTTTATAACGTTAGTGTAAGTGTAGATAACTCGTCATAATTAAAAATTTTGATAATTATCTACCCACGTCTTTTTTATCCGAATGCGCGATGCAAGGTTTATTTAACACCCTGTTTGTACGTAACACTTGCTTCGCGTTTTTGTAAAAATAACATTAATGTTTTTCATTTCAAAGTTCGCGTGAGATTATAATTATTAAGTATGGCTAATGTAACAAGAAAACATTAAGCTTTGAATGTAACCTTGACAGTTATTTTTAAATTCGTTTTTTTACATAAACAGGAACTAACAAATAAAGCATAGTCATCTATACTTAATATTATAAAGAGGAAAGATTTTTTTGTTTGTTTGTTTGTTTGTTTGTACCGAATAGGCTCCGAAACTACTGGACCGATTTAAAAAATTCTTTCACCAATAGAAAGCTACGTTATTCCTGAGTAACATAGGCTATAACAAACGTGATCTTTTTGCCGTTTTTTGCGATAATAGTACGGAACCCTTCGTGCGCGAGGTCAACTCGCACTTAGCCAGTTTTTACTAGATACTATCTTACTCGTATAAATTACGAGCAGTTGCCCGCGGCTTCGCTCCCGTGGGCCACCCAACAGGACCCGTTTTCGGGATTAAAAAATAGCCTATGTTACTCAGGAATAACGTAGCTTTCTATTGGTGAAAGAATTTTTTAAATCGGTCCAGTAGTTTCGGAGCCTATTCGGTACAAACAAACAAACAAACAAAAAAATCTTTCCTCTTTATAATATTATAGTATAGAAGAATAGATGACAGAAACTACTTTTGCAACCACCTAAAAAAGAGCAGTGGTGGCCTAGTGGTAGCCCCGACTTACGTGGCGTAGGTCGTCAGTTCGAACCCAGGCAGGCGCTTTACTTTGTGTAAATTATTTCATCACCACTGCTCTTTAAACGGCGAAGGAAAATATCGTGAGGAAACCGGCATGTCCTAGAACCAAATATTCGAAGACGTGTGCCATCCCCATCCATCTAACCCGCACTGGGCCCGCGTGGTGGATTAAGGCCAATTACCTCTTTCACAGAGAGGATGCCTGTGTCCCAGCAGTGGGCACAGTATAAAGCTGATGATGAGGATGAAAAAATCTTATGAAATAAAGTGGCTGTGATATTATCGATTTCAGAACATCTACGAAATCGTTGTTTCTTTTCATAGCAAGCACAACAACAATTTTCTAATCAAATCGCCACTATTATACACTTATGACGGATTTGATAGTCTGTTGGTACAGTCAACCGAACATCGGTAGTTACTCTTTGACTTTGAACTGCTCTAGCATAGTACCAAAAAGTCAAATATATTTATTCAACTTAAGCCAATAAGCGACACTTATGAACGTCAACCAAAAATTAAAATTTACAAGTGAAAAAAGTTGATTCTACCGTGCATTTAGAAAAGTAGCTTGTTATGGAGAAGAATGCACAAGAAACTCCATACTATACTTTTTAAAATAATAGGTGTTTTGCAATATTTACATAAGTATATACATGAATAAATTCATATATTTGAGGACAATGCACCTTATGCACCCAGAATAGCACTACACACTATACTACGTACAGGTATAGAGTATTGAAAGCATTAACAGGTAAATTCATTAATTTGATAAATAGGAACATGGTTCTCACATACTTACAAATACTGCAAACATAGTTAAAATACCTAATTCAACAACAACGGAATAGTGTGTGAGTCAATTTCTTAAAAAATAAATAAAAATACGAATACAATAACTATGAATATAAATTAAATTTGATTTTGTCTACACTAAAGATTGCCCTATGGAGCAGGACCTGCATGTTTCCAAGCATTCTTATCTTAAATATAATCATCTAATTAGTAATATGCTTGTTTACAAAGTGTGCTTTTAACTAAAGTTTTAAAGGACAATAGCAGAAGCCCATACATCTCTCTCTTTGGAAGGAGTATATATATTTATTTATGCGACTTTGACGTGTAATAGAAGGTCGTCGTCAACAACCAAGCTATATTTTTTTTAGACTTGGATGCTAGTCTTTTTGCATATTATTAATGAAATTAAGTAATTCATGTATTACTTCTAAGAATACAAAAAAAATGTGAGTGGATAATAATTAATAATAATAATAAACGGAGTAATATTTACTCCGTTTATTATAATAACAATTACAATAATGATATACTTACTACAGTCACTACTTGTCACATGGCAGAATAAGTGTAAAATGGCAACACTAAGCTAATGAGAGTGAACGTAAAAATCAAATAACTTACATTTATAATGTTTTTTTTTTATCCGTAATGAGCCAGTTAATGTTCCAAAAAACATAGTCAAATATTGGCATTTCTTTCGTATTTAACTCACTATCAGAAGCTCAAATTTAAGTCAGCTAATATTGCTATTGTTCTTTACTTTCCTTTAGTTTTAATATATCACAAGGTATTTTGTTATAGAATTTAACACAGTACCCCATGAAAGATGAGTGTATTTTAGCTAGTCTATAAGATGGTTGATCTAACTTCATAGTTTCAATAGAGTAAGAGGTCTGCTTATACTTGTTTTGTTACCACTGACGTGCTGTGCACTGTACCTACCTAGAGTATCTGTGAAAATCGATTCCTAAAATTAATAGACTATATTTCCCTACGGATTAAAAACAATAGACTGAACGATTTAAACTAAAAATAGCAAAGCAAACACGATTAATAACTTATGACAAGACATTTGCTTATCTAAACAATTTGTGGCGTTTGAACCATTTGAATGAGTGGTTCGTCAATTAAAAGTCGATCATACACATCGATATGAACCACAGAGCACGGTATTGCCGCATCTATACTAATTACTACTACACGGCTATAAAATATACTACATATTATTATTATTCCATTTATTCATTTAATTTACATCTTTTTAGATTTTTAAACATTATTTTACAAAAAAAAAACAAAAAACATTAAAAAATAACAAAAATAGTAGCCCATCGGCATCGGGAACAGGTTCCAAGCTACCGGTGGTCAGGGCTCCTGAGAATGGAACCTCCTAACGATACGCGCCGTGTCCAGGAGTACCGCTTTCTGGATCAAGCCCTTGATCCAGCTGCCTAACGAGAGCCTCCTCAGATGTTCGTCGAGGCTCTTGGCTATTATGCCATTGGCCGTCACGACTATCGGCACAATGATTGCTGTATTCACATCCCACACACATGTCGATAACCTCGCGAGCCAGATCAAGATACTTGCTTTTCTTATCTCTCACAGCCTTCACGAGTTTCTCGTCATGGGGGCCAATAATTATTACATAATTATTATTATTACTAATATTATTACATACTATACTTCTTAAAAGATAGCTTGATCTCTGCGACATATGTCAAACTGACGTTGTTACGTTATTGTTAGCCTGTCAAGCGCTATTGTTACTGTATTGATACTGACTATCTTTTATGAAATATAGTATTATAATTGCGAAGGTGTGAATGTCTGTCTGTTTGTTACCTTTCTCGACAAAGCCGTTGAACGAATTTTGTTCAAACTTGGCACACGGATACACTAATTATCGCCTGGATTAGGGCACATATAGGATTCTTTTTACCTGACTGCCGAAGGAGGGTAATGTTTTTATCAGTCTATGTAAGTATGTAGGTATGTTTGTTCTTATGTGGCGTTCTAGACACCAAACGCGTTGGCCGATTTTGATGATTCATACGTCAATCGATTTGTCTTAACCCTGCGAGTGTCACTGGAAACATTTAAATTGAAAAATTGCGAAATATTTTTATATTTTTTCTGCCAAACCCTTCGTGTTGGGTATCAAAATTAAGGGTTTTAAGAGGCGATTTCAAAAATATACAACACTTATATGTTTAAATGTACCTAAATATTAAAATAAATTAACTAAATAGTTTTAAATGAAAAAATTTAATTAAAAAAATCAAAAATCCCGACTGCTTAAAATGCAAACTAAAAAGACGTAAACAAGAAGAAAATCATGCTGCACAGTCGGAGGAAACATCTTTTTTTTCTGATGATTTTTTTACTGGACTGAGGTAAGGGGTATTTATTTAGATAGATAAAAGTATATACAGTGTATAAAATACTTAAATAACTAAAACTACAAACCTATACACTTTTTTTACTTAACTTTTTTTATCCCAAGGGTATGTTGAATGTTCCCTCGGGATGATCCGATGTTTACGCGGATGAAGCCGCTAGCAGAAGCTTATACTATTATTTATTCTGTGGCAGAAGGTACTTACAAATAATATTCGTGCCCGCGCATTGTGCGCTGAGCACAAATTTCCGCTGTAATAACCATAGTCAGAATTGTCACGGGCCGCCAATTTCAATTAACAGACATGCTTGGTTACTTTTGAAAGTTTTGACAATGCCATGTCTATTCTGACTTTGTTTTGGTATTTCAGCTGTAGTCCAGTAGCCAGAAGAATATGCCGTTTGATAATTCAAAAGTTTTTTATTTTCGCTGGGTGGATACCTTATGTGAATTCAACGCTATGTACAAAAATGCTAACAGTTTAGAGTTATGCAATAGGCATAAAGTAGTAATTTCCTATTATTTCGTGTTATAACAATAATATAAAATTTAAATTTAAATAATTTAGTGTTTCTTTATTAGTACTATCTAAACTTTATATTAGTGAAAATGCTAACAGATACATACTGTGGAACAATGGAAAACTGAAAATGGCTCGTATCTCTTTCAATAAAAGATTTAAGTTTTCAAATCATTTCCTATATGCATAGAGGGATTAGTTACACCTTACAACAAAAGTTCTAACAACTAAGTATAATGCTGCATAGGTTATTGTATTTTTACATTGTGATTTGCGAAATATTGAATTTAAGTTTATAAATTTGCGCCTACATATTCGAAATAATAAACTGTGCCACCATACAAAAGTTTAAACACTTATGTGCTATGCTAGTTTAATAAATCAAATACAATTTGGGTATTGCGGGGCGCGGTGTAGGTATGTACGATCAGTATAAATTCTTCGAACCATACAGACCACAGAGGCCCACATCATAAACGGACTCTTCTGATGATTTTTAGAAAAACATTACCGCGCAAATTCTTATTTCAAACTGGCGTCTAGTATCTGACATATCGTTCTCTGTTATTTTGCCTATGAATGCAACCTTATTGCTACGATAATAAAGATCACTAAAATAGGTAATCTGGCATGTGTTATACAAGCCTTCCCCGTGCTAATCGAATAAATATTAAAATGATGTCTGGTACTGTACGACTGCCCCATATAAGAACGCAGTAGGTGACATATTTTTATAATGGTTTTATACCCTGATAATCTTATTTATATTATTTTAATGAGTTTTATATGCTGCGATGGACTGTGTAATTTTAACCAGGAAATTTATAATTTGAATTGAGATTTGGTGCTTTAATTAATACATTTTATCATTATTTACAATCGGAAAGTCCCTTCAAATTGTAAAAACACCTTAAATTAGCAAATGTCCGGTACTTCATAGGTATTGAATTATCTTGTTTAGAGATATGTAAAATATTTAATAGATTTAGGACACCATTAATATCATTTGTGTTATTACGTACAGTTCACCCGTAAGCCTTGTTTAGTACTCGCTTATTTTTTTTTTCGTTTAGTTACCTAACACAATATGAAATTCCATAGGCTAATTCAAATAATATTTTTGCGCTTTCCTGGAATCAAATATTTTATGGCATTTACTAGGTTTTGATGTACAGCAATCGTGTGGTAAGGTCACGTGGTGCCGATTTTTCTTTATAATAGAGTTTAAAAACTAATAGATAGGGCGCAATAGACACGATTATGTAAAATTTATCTACCTTTAAAATAAAAAAATGTTCTAAATCTTGGTAAGCGTATCACAAAATTGACACCTTAACTTGCCGGACTCACTAGGGTTGCTTCTATATTGATTATGAATAAAAAAAATTAGTAGGTAATATTTTACAAACATAAATACATCGATTTGTATAAGCATACATCATATCATGCTTACAGTGTCATCTACTAAGGCTTAGTGGGTAACACTGCCTTTATTGTATTAGGTCTTAGAACCAGCGATGTAGTCAATGTAGTTGTGACAGTTGCACCGGTTATAAGATGTTTGATATTTCTACAGTCACATCTGTTTGGAAAACGCTTTTGCTTGGACTTTTCCCTAATATGTTGGGGTTGACTTCCAATGTTTTCAGTCGAACCAGACGCATCTGAATACCAGTGTTTTATATGAAGTGACTGCCTACCCTGCCAACCCAGATTATACGGTAATCCTACTGGATAATACGGTACCCTTTGTTAGGGTGGCCGCAGACTTTCGGGTTTCTGACGACCCGTAACGACTGTCAAAGATTCACGATACGGAGAATTTTATTATTCTGTCATCTCGATATACTGTCAGCACGACAGGTACGACTATTCCGTGTTCTGTGAATATTTTTTTCTTATTCTTTTTATAGGAACAAAGAAGTTAGAAATCGTATTCGACCTTAACATTAAAAATAACAAATTGCCATAAAATTAGATTTTATGAACGAGGTTTAAATACTGATGTGACAGTAATGAAATAGTTTCGCGCCTTATTCAATACATTCAGAGAAAAGTGTCACCGCGCCCCGCAATACCCAATTGTATTTGATTTATTAAACTAGCATAGCACATAAGTGTTTAAACTTTTGTATGGTGGCAGAGTTTATTATTTCGAATATGTAGGCGCAAATTTATAAACTTAAATTCAATATTTCGCAAATCACAATGTAAAAATACAATAACCTGTGCAGCATTATACTTAGTTGTTAGAACTTTTGTTGTAAGGTATAACTAATCCCTCTACGCATAAAGGAAATGATTTGAAAACTTAAATCTTTTATTGAAAGAGTTACGAACCATTTTCAGTTTTCCATTGTTCCACAGTACGTATCTGTTAGCATTTTCACTAATATAAAGTTTAGATAGTACTAATAAAGAAACATTAAATTACATAAATTTAAGTTTTATATTATTGTTATAACACGAAATAATAGGAAATACCTAATTTATGCCTATTGCATCATTCTAAACTGTTAGCATTTTTGTACATAGCGTTGAATTCACATAAGGTATCCACCCAGCGAAAATAACAAACTTTTGAATTATCAAAGGTTATTTGGAAAATAATTGTATCCCTACTGGACTACTGGGAAAGACCGACCTCATCTAGTTTACATTGACATAAAAAAATAAAAAAAAATCCCGGGTTTTTGGATTTTTTCAACAAACTTTTTTTATTTATGACCTTTTAGTTATTTTTTTGTTTCGAATTAGGTACATTTAAACATACAAGTGTTATATATTTTCTATTGACGTAATTGACGTAAGAACCATCAAAATTGGCCAACGCGTTTGGTCTCTAGAACGCCACATAGGAACAAACATACATACATACATAGACTGATAAACACATTACCCTCCTTCGGCAGTTGGTTAAAAAGATCGACGTGAAAAAGTGAAGAAAGTATTTTTAATCAATTTACTAAATAAATGGTCATCGGAAAGCTTTGTTGCTCTGTGATACCTACGAACAATACAGCCATTAAAGTAGGCGGTTCCTCTACAAACGTTTTGTTTCTATTTATGAATGCATGAAGCCTTCACGAGGGTATTATTATAAATAATTATATTATTTCAGTAGTCACTTAGGTTGGTTCTTACATCCATAAAAAGCTTGTTTTTATCGCCATCATGTGTGACTGTACATGAAAATATATTATGATAAGTTAAAGGAAAAAAAAAAAAAAAAACCTTCTAAGACCTACCACTCTAATAGTCCCCATGACCCTAAGACCTATAAGCTATAGCCCTTTTTTTATCGTGGAGAAATGCTCATGCATACTGCGCTACCGCTGGGAGATAGCGCAGTTATGTGAGACTCCGACCCACTAAAACTCCATGGTGGCACAAACCGCGAACCCGCCGCGGTTTTCCGTCACTGGACCCTCCTCTGAGGAGTAACACCCATCACCGACGCACCAGAACACACTGTACGCCGTGATCACCCCAGGGACGAAACCAGCACATGGGTGCCAGACGACCCCGTGTATGGCACCCTTGGTATGGGACCTAGGACGCTCCATACGACATCGCGGCCCGCCTCAGATGCGATGTCGCCCTGGCGGCACCGCAACCATAAGCTACAGCCCTAGCCTATCATATACCTAGTACGTGATAAATGAATATATAGATATAAGTTCTGGATGTCTGCACCATGCGACCTAAGGTTACAGAGGGATAGTGTATATTTTACAGCTTATATACTATTTTGTCTTAATACACACTAATGTACAAATTTATCTGCGTGTAACCAAATAGTATTTTAAAAGGGGCGCGCGTCAGTCGGGCCGAGTGCTGAGTCAATTTCCAAAGGTAGCATTGAACACCTAATGTGCAAAGCCTATTACTTATTCCAATTCTTAAACAGTACCTAAGTACTTATCTTTTAGGCTTAGAACGCACTGAGATTTTTATTCGCGCGGTTTTTTTTCCGCCCGTTCTGTAACCTATGGAATTGTATGAAACTGCACGCATTGCGGTAAAAAAATCGCGCGGAAATAATACCGCAAGAAATCCGTGTTATGCCGCAGAATCCACCGCACCGGCGGGGATTAAATTCGCTCGAATATTTTGAGCTCTATGAACAGGTGGAAAGAGACAAAAATCCCACGGAATTTTAGCCGCAGTACGTGTTAGTTAGATTCAGTAAAGACATAAATTCGCGCAAATAAAATCCGCGCGGCTAAAAATCGCAATGCGTATTAAGCCTAAAGTTCCTTGAACCTTGGCAATGATGGTGTCATTTAACTTAATTCACGGATATCGACCCAACAAATGATGCAATTTATTAAGTTTACGTAATATCCAAAAATAAGTTTGGATGAACTGTTTGGAGTTGAGAGTGCACGGGCCAATGACGAATCTTCAATGCCTAGGCCCAACTCTGTCACGTCCCGGGCGCTGTTATGTGTGTGTGTGTGTGTGTGTACCTTAAGTGTTATCAATATTCCTATAGGTAAGCAATGCTTACTATGAATAGATGTTTAGTTTGCTAAATAGTTTATACACCCAAGAGAGAAATTAGACTGAACTTTGAATTAAATTGTTTGAATTTTGAATCTTCTAAACTCCATTTGAAATAACATTAGACATGTTTCCAAATCTTTTTACAGTCCGTTCAACCGATTTTGTTTACTATCCTGTAAACATAAGGATGACATAAAAAGCATAAATCTGTTACCAAAACCAACAGTTTACTACAGCTACCATTTGTCGTAGAACCAACGCAATAGAAGTCAAAATCGGTTGAACGGGCTGTAAAATGGACTAATTTAAACGTCTAATGTTATCGCAAATAGAGTATACGTTTCACCAATTTAAATCCTTTAGTAGGTATTACTAAAGGATCTCAATTGGTGGATTCAGTAAAGTCCAATGCCAAATACATGTGTTAACCGTAAAAACGATATTAACTATAATAATTTCAATTATAATTTACTATATTTAATTAAAATATTCATTTCGCCCAACAATCCCAAAAAGCCCGACATTTTTCAAATTTCTACAGATATTTTGGTCTTTCGATCTAGCAACCCCTACGCACACCACAAATAATAAAAAAAACATTAAATTCGAAAGAAACATGATGTTGATGTTGTGACAAAATGATTAGTCATTCAACAGAGACAAACAGACAAGTGGAAGTAATCATTTATTCAAACAATAAAACTTTTGCAGTTTTATTGTTTGTAGAGGCTGATTGTGCCTACTGACCTAAGGTCAAATTCACACTGGAACATAACACTGCGCGATTTTTTAAGATAGCAACATAATATACAATATAGAACTTTATTTACTACACAAAAAGATACATATTTCAGTGAGATAACTGGAATGAATCCCGCGTAATTTTGAAATTCGAATTTATTCGAATTCTATCACCGAAATGTGTACCTAATCAGGTTGCAAATCAAGTTATGTATTGTATCGCTATCTTAAAAAGTGCGTGCACCGTCGCGTCTCGGTGTGGCTGACCTTTATGAACTTGCGCAGACGCACGTAACGTTTTATTCACACATAATAGATCGTTTAATATTATGATGTATTCGAATCTTCCACAAGGCCGGTTTACGAATTTGCAATTCTATCAGAATTTACGAGTTGTTCGATTTGATGGGTAGCGAAGAGTATGAGTACATGTTTATAATGTAGCACATATGTATTCTCCTCAACATCAGCCTTATATTGTTCCCACTGCTGGGACACAGGCATCCTCTCTGTGAGGGAGGTAATGGGCCTTAATGCACCACGCGGGCCCAGTGCGGGTTGGTGGATGGCACACGTCTTCGATTTTTTTTTTGTTGCTATGACATGCTGGTTTCCTCACGATGTTTTCCTTCACCGTTTTAAGAGCAGTGGTGATGAAATAATTTACACAAAGTAAAATGCCTGCCTGGGTTCGAACTCACGACCTACGACACATCTGGACCGTTACCACTGGGCCACCACTGCTCTTTTATATTCTCCTCAATCGAAGAATTTTATTCTATTTTTTAAAAGTTGCCCCACACTAGGAATACTTTCCTGTATCGTGGGTGCATTTAAAACATATAAACTCACATAAACAGACAACCAGACCGGAACAACTATCTGTAGGCCATT
This sequence comes from Anorthoa munda, assembly GCA_945859665.1. NCBI lineage: Eukaryota > Metazoa > Arthropoda > Insecta > Lepidoptera > Noctuidae > Anorthoa > Anorthoa munda. The sequence continues at coordinate 28,328,334 of OX243903.1, forward strand.
AGAATATTTGTTCCGTGCGGGAATTGAACCCGCGACACGCAGCGCAGCATTCGATCGCTCAACCACTGCGTCAACCGTGTCGCCGCGTTTGTAGTTGTGTGTGTTATGTAGTGTAGTTTGTGTCTACAGTTCCTTCTCTTTTTAAACCTCCATACAGTTCTTAAGTAACGGCAAGGTTTGAAAAAAAAAATACTTGTTTCATATACATTAAGGAAAACATCGTGAGGAAACCATAGCACGGTGGTAGGGTACTTTGTAGTACCCGCCTGGCTGGCAACCACCCTCAAGTTGAAAATCTGTCGCCAAGCACCTTCCGGTGTGTTCCGACAGCAGCACTTGAGAGCCAGTTCCCTTCTAGGCTTTGTGTGCTTACCACCATCGGCCACATCATCACTGACCACGGTGAGATTGTGGTCAAACACAGGCCTATATATAGTAAAAAAAAAAAAAAAAAATGTAACTAAAATCCCTTAATTTTATTGTTGTCTGTCTGGACTTTGTTGTCAGTTTTTTTTTTATATACCTTGCCCCACACTAGGAATTTCTTCCTGTATCGTGGGTGCGTTTACAAATATATAAACTCACATACACAACACCCAGAGCCGGAACAACTATCTGTAGGTTATACAAATATTTGTTCCGTGCGGGAATCGAACCCGCGACACGCAGCGCAGCAGTCAATCGCTCAACCACTGCGCCAACCGTGCGCCCTCTACGGCATCACTTTCTACGGCAACACTTTCTACGGCAACACTTTCTACGGCAACACTTTCTACGGCAACACTTTCTACGGCAACACTTTCTACGGCTTTATTACTACGGCAACATTTCTACAGCTTTATTTTTACGGCATCACTTTCCACGGCATCTTTTTTACGGCTTCATTTTTACGAGCCCACTTGCCGCTACGCCACTGGTGTGCTGTCATCCTCGCTGCGAGAGACATCACCGTACATCACCATCTCCGGCCAGCTTCCATCTCCGGCCTCGCGCAACTACAGGGGAGTACCTATCCCTGCAGGAGTCACTACAGACGTCCGTAACCCACGACTTACAAATATTTGTGTGTGCCTCCGGCTAAACTAGTTTGGTTAAAAATTAAATTTTATTTTGACCGTATTTTATTCAGTTGCCAATTGCTAGGTGGGATTAGTACGGGTGGAGGCAACAATATAAGTATTATTTATATCACTATTATTTTCCAAGTACATAATTAAACACCCTGCGTAACCAATATCTAGTAATATTAATCAGAGCAGAGTAACTCACAGTTACGGAACGCAACGTAACACGTTACCGGTAACGCGGCGTTACGTGGACTTCCTCGTTCCTTATACAATTATCTGCTGTTATTATCCGCTGTTTAGTGTTCAGGATATGGCAGCGTTACCCAGGGTTGTCTGAAAATGAGTGGACTTTACGTTTATTACTTTTTACATATATATATATATATATATATCGGAGGAAGGTAAATGATTAGTAATTAGGAACAAAGAAATATCGCTTGTAAACTTATTAATTCAGGTTTGTTTAATTGGCAACATTTAGCTTCTGATCAATTCTCAGTTCGATTTTATTCTATTGACAACACTTTATTTTTCTTATGTCAAAATACTCGATTTGGATTGGATAATACAAGCAGTAATTTGCCGGAAGAGGTTCTCTTAGCCAATAAAAAGCAGGAGTGTCATAGAGGCACTCTGAGTGGGTTCTCCCGCCATATTGTGTCGTGAAGTTAGAAAAGATACGCGCGGACGCGCGTTTTGGGAGTTAAAAAGAGTTGTGAGAAAAAGAGTTGAGAAGTAGCCTAAAGTGGCGTGTGTGAACTTGAACAAGTGTGTTTAAGTTGGGAAAAAGCGAAACGATTGGTGGCCGAATCCGCTGCTTTGATAAAATTGGAACAAGAACTATCTCTAAAACGGCATAAGTTACCTGCTTTGTGCATCGCATACCCACGATATGCCCACAGACCGTGGGTATTATTGAAGATAGCCCTCCTATTTTCGATATATATATATATTCGCGTGTGCTCCTGTTTCTAAAGTGTATCTTTAAACTAATGTCTCAATCTATACTATATAATAATCTATACTAATACTAATATATATAATATAATATAATATTATAAAGAGGAAAGATTTTTTTGTTTGTTTGTTTGTTTGTTTGTTTGTACCGAATAGGCTCCGAAACTACTGGACCGATTTAAAAAATTCTTTCACCAATAGAAAGCTACGTTATTCCTGAGTAACATAGGCTATTTTTTAATCCTGAAAACGGGTCCTGTGGGGTGGCCCACGGGAGCGAAGCCGCGGGCAACTGCTCGTAATAATATTATAAAGAAGAAAGATTTGTTTGTTTGTTTGTACCGAATAGGCTCCAAAACTACTGGACCGATTTAAATAATTCTCACACCAATAGAAAGCTACGTTATTCCTGAGTAACATAGGCTAATTTTTTATCCCGAAAACGGGTCCTGTGGGGTGGCCCACGGGAGCGGAGCCGCGGGGAACAGCTAGTAATAATGTAATATTATAAAGAGGAAAGATTTTTTGATCGTTTGTTTGTACCGAATAGGCTACGAAACTACTGTACCGATTTAAAAAAATCTTTCATCAGTAGAAAGCTACATTATTCCTGAATAACATAGGCTATTTTTTTTATCCCGACGGATAAACGGGTTCTTTGGGGTGGTCCACGGGAGCCAATCCGCGGGCAACAGCTAGTACAATATAACTGCTGATCCGACAGATGTTGTTTTGCTTAAATTCATACAAAAATATATTATTAGTACCTATATTCGGCTGCTCTTCTAGTTTCGGGTAAAACCGAAACCGAAACTTACATAGTTTGAGAAAAACATCTAAGAATTCTGAATATTCTTTTTAATTTCAAATTCACGTCTATATATTGTTTTGTTTTTTAAAAAAAAAGTTAATTAAAAAAATCAAAAAACCCGACTGCTTGAAAAGCGAACTAAAAAGACGTAAACAAGGAGAAAATCATGCTGTGCTGTCGGAGGATACATCTTCGCGAGCTGGCTGACCAAAACCAGACGTCTTTTTAGTTCGCTTTTCAAGCAGTCGGGTTTTTTGATTTTTTTAATTAACTTTTTTTATTTATAACTTTTTAGTTATTTTTTTTTCGAATTAGGTACATTTAAACATATAAGTGTTATATATTTTTGAAATCACCTCTTAAAATCCTTTATTTTGATACCCCACACGATTGGTATGGAAGAAAAAAAAATGTGGGCCCTCACAATATGGCGCCTAAAAACCGACATTTTCTTATTTTCCAATTTTCATGTAGCCAGTGACACTCGCGGGGTTAAGACGAATCGATTGACGTAAGAACCATCAAAATCGGGCCACGCGTTTGGTCTCTAGAACGCCACATAGGAACAAACATACATACATACATACATACTTACACACATACATAGACTGATAAACACATTACCCTCCTTTGGCAGTCGGGTAAAAATGAATCCCTATTGTAATAATTTTTTTTTTGTTGTGTTTGTTATTGTTAGGAGAAGCTTAAAAAAAATAAAGAAAAAAAATTGGTACCTTACCATAGGTAGGGTAGGGTAGGTAGGTTAGGGTAGGTAGGGTAGGTAGGGTAGGTAGGGTAGGCAGGGTAGGCAGGGTAGGCAGGGTAGGCAGGGTAGGCAGGGTAGGCAGGGTAGGCAGGGTAGGCAGGGTAGGCAGGGTAGGCAGGGTAGGCAGGGTAGGTGAATGTTTGGTGGGTGTTTGTTTTTATGGTAAAACCAAGTTTGCTGGGTCAGCTAGTTAATTATAAAAACCGTTGAAAATTCAATTATATGAAATTAACAATAATAATAAACCCCATCTATATTAGACATAGTAAAAGCATAGGTATGCGAAAAACCAAATATAAAAACCGAATTGGAAGTGAAAACTAAATATTCGGGCAGTTCGGTCACTTGGAAAAAATTTTTTTTTTTTTACCGGCCCCTATTTCGGCCAAAACTTTCGGTCAGAGAATACCAAAATCCCATAGCAGAAGAAAGCACTTTCAGTTTTAAGTCCTAAGAACTAAGTACTCGGACCAAGAATAACACTTTTCGGTGTCAGCCGTTCTCAAGTGGCATCGCTTACCAACAAACAGCATTCCTTTTTTTACCCGTCTGCCGAAGGAGGGTAATGTGTTTATCAGACTATGTATGTATGTATGTTTGCTCCTATGTGGCGTACTAGAGACCAAACGCGTGGGCCGATTTTGATGATTCTTACGTCAATCGATTCTTCTTAATCCTGCGAGTAGCGCTGGCATTAAAATTGGAATATAAAAAATGGCGGATTTTTTGGGGCACCAATTTCTTTTTTTCTTCCAAACTCATCGTGTGGGGTATCAAAATAAAGGGTTTTAAGAGGTGATTTCAAAAATATACAACACTTATATGTTTAGAAGTACAAAAAAAAATATAAAAAAGTTAATAAAATAAAAACAAAAAACACACACAACATCTGGTTTTGGTCAGCCAGCTCGTGAATATGTATCCTTCGACTGCACAGCAAGATTTTCTTCTTGTTTACATCTTTTTAGTTCGCTTTTTAAGCAGTCGGGCGTTTTGATTTAATTAACTTTTTTTTTAGTCTTGTAAAAATTTTAACTCAGAAGTTTAAAAAGAAGAAGGTTGGATAGAAGGAGCTCACAAACAGTTGGGCTATTCGGATACAAAATAAAAATTGAAAAAGTACAGAAAAAGAAGACACTTATTTTTATGCACGACAGTACTTGTCAATGACATTTTTACTATAACAAATAACTCTAACAAATCATTCAAGATATTCTGACAAATAAAATGGAAAATTATCATAATATTATACTTTCGAAATAGGTACTTACTAGATTTTTTTTTGTACAGTACAATTTTGACTTGGAAGAAAAAGCACGTGTATTTTTTCGTGAATTAGAAATTTTGAAAAGTGTTTTGTGTTGTGTCTTTGTGTTACTACGAGTACTGGTTGAAATGTCTAACAATAAATATATCAACGCTAAGTATACGGTCAGTGTAATGTCATAATAAGCATTTGTATTTTTTTAGATAAAGTTGGAAAAGTATTATTAGAATAGAATGGAATTTTAGATAAAGTTTTCCATTTAGAACTCTTCTGTAGCATTCTGGAGTCTGGATTTCTGTCGGGTTTAAAATCCAGCCCAAACCGGCCCAGTTGATTCTCTATTACAAGGTACATGAACATAACCTTCTAAATGAGAGTGTAATGCAGGTTCAGCTATACTACCAAATTAAACATAAAATTTATTCGGCACAAACTCTACATCACAAGGCTATGATAAGAATGCCGTCCTCAACAAAATCGTTCTAAAATATTTCAAACCCATTTGAAATATGCGGCAACCTTTAAAAAAAAATATATTTCGCAGCAGACCTCAACCGTCGCAGTACTATTCATAGGTCACACACCTCTCAAGCTCTGTTTAACTCTTCCGGTATTACAGATAGATGATCGAAGACTTTATTGCATTCAGTGTTATATAGCTATGATTCTATTAAAAACAAATGCTTAATAATCTGTGAGCCATGTTTTGAGACCATGACATTCACAAAAAGCGCTCAAATCAATGCATTTGGATAAATCAGATAGAGTATACTGACGATTTTTCAAATGCCAACGAGCAAAAATAATTGCCCCTTATAAGTTTTTATGAGACTATTTTATTTTATAGTCGTTGATCTAAACATTTCTTTTTATAAGACTATTTTGTTATTGTTCGAAATTCAAAAGTCGTCGATCTAAACAATTATTTTTCTTCCATACCAATATTATAAAGAGCAAACATTTTTTAGTTTGTACCAAATAGGCTCTGAAAAACTACTGGACCGATTTTAAAAATTCTTTCACCTATGGAAAGCTACATTATTACCGAGTAACATAGGCTGTAATTTTGACGGGAGCGAAGCCGCGGGAGTCAGCTACATTTTATAAGTACACAAAAAATATACTTATATAGTTCGTGTCGAGCATAAAAAGTCGAGTTTTTAACACGAGCGATGTAGCCAAAGCGCATGTAGCTGACATGCGAGTGTTAAAATAAAGCCTTTTTATGCGAGATACGAACGATTCTTTTTCCACTACCTGTACCCTAAGTGTGAGTTTTTACTCACGCTCAATTGCGTTAACGTAAACGATCTCTTATGTCTAAATGTATACAAAACAAAACCGGCCAAGTGCGTGTCGGGCCACGCGCAGTAATAGGGTTCCGAAGTTGCATAATAATGCGGACTAAAAAGGCCACTCCAATGCGTTAATCGAGCTTAAACATTATTAATTTAGAAATCATTATTATTAAGGATGTTATGATTTTATTTTTGTATATTTTTACATGGTTCATAAGCATATATTTACTATCTGTTTTACACAGCTAACAACGTTATTTAAGTAAATTTTCAATGGCATTTATACAAAAATTTTACTGTGCCAAGTACATTTTATAAGTTGGTCGACTATTACTCGTAAACTTGTAAAGCCTTGTTATCCGTGATAATTTTCCTTTTAATTTCGTTATATTTACTACTGCCGTGAATTGTTTTCACATAGCCAAGAGCAACCATTTCACTGGCAAGGGGGGGGACACTTGACTCTAACATAAATTTGCAACTTAAAGCTTAATTTTACGCAAACGAATCTCTGAATCGAAAAACGGCTTTAACAAACCCATAATATTTTTGAATAGCCTATCCAACGATATCCCACACCATAGGATAGATGAGAAAAAAAAAATACATCCCCACTTTAAGTCTATGGGAGGTAACCGAAAAAATTTTTTTTTCGTGATTTTATGTTACCACTTTGTCGAAATTATTAATATGTATATACATGCCAAATTATAGCTTTCTAGTACTTAGATTCTCTGAGCTAAGCTGCGGACGGACAGATGGACAGAGCGAAACTATAAGGGTTCCTTGTTGACTTCGGAACCCTAAAAACGGGTTTTGCCTTGCCGTTACCAGACAGCGCTTATCCAGTTGCAATACAAATTGGCGTTAACGTTATCGCGATTGAGCGTGAGTAGAAAATCGCTCTAAGGCCTCTGATGAGCTTACTTAATTAAATGCAAATAAGTTCCAACAACAATTTATTAGAAACGTTGAGACTAACTATTATTCATTTGGACAACCTTGCCTGAACGAGTTCAATCAACCTTCTTTGTCTTTCAGTATTACCTAAATAAAAAGAGTACGAGTGTCTAATGGCTACATCACAAGTCTGACGTCAAAAAGAAAGCGCGATAAAATGACGCGTTTTCGCGTTTCCGCGTTTTTCCCGGCTGGTTGTAGCGAACTTAAAATTGTACCATGTAACATCCACTGTACCTATGACTCACAAATAAAGATTTCTGATTCTGATTCTAAAAAATAATTTTAAAATGCATGATTGTTATCATCATTTCAGCCGAAAGACGTATCATATTATCCTTAAGAGACGAGTCATCATCATCATCTCTTAACCAGGTCTTCGGTAAACCTAGTGGGAGTTGTTCCGGGTCCGTGGCTTATGCCCCCAGTGGTCGACGCACCCGTGGCCTATGCCCCCGATTCGATAAATTGAATATAAATATTTTTTTGTGCTTTTTCACTTAGTACAGTAAATGAGAAAAGTGTTTCACCATAATAAAGTATTTTTCCTTGCTAACCAAAATTTATCTATCTTATAGCAGAGAAAATAGATCGTCACTTAACCTTATCCTTACACACCTTTTTCTCCGTTAAAAGCTTTATATATTATGTACAAACATCCAAAAAATCAAAAAGACTTCATTTAAAATGTTAGTGGAAGTTGTTAATATACATTCCTGTGAGCAGACGAAAGAACAACACAAGAAATAATGATAAAATGATTGCCCATTTGACTGAAAAGTACGAAAACAAAAAAATTACCATAATCATGTTTTTAGAACAAATCCGCCCATATGTGGCAATCAGTCCAAAAAGTCATTATTTAACTTACTTATAACTCACTTAACTAACTTATAAATATATAATTATAGTGAAAAGAGATGATTTTGCTAGTATACTATTTTGAAGTTTTAATTTTTGAAATTATAATTTTTATATTTGTTTAAGTTTTTACACTTGATTATTTTTTTGCTTAGAAAATTTTAAAACATTTGACTTGTAAAAAAATTGTTTATTATTTGATTCAAGTCTGATTATTTTATTTTGTTATTGCTATTGGAACTGACTGTTATAATTAGTTAAAATAATTCTCATTTGTTTATAGTTTCATAGTTGATTACGTTTAATTATTATTGTTACAAACATAAAAAGAACATATCATTATGTTAGAAGTTAGTTGCTCTGCAGTAATTTTTAAGACTGACTATTTAAAATCACTATCTTATTTTATTACATTTAAGACTGATTATTATAATTAAGTTGAATGATTATCTTGATTATAGGTGATGAAAACTGTGATTTATATACAATTTTTTTACTAGATTTCTTATTGAGATAAATAAATCAATATTGAAAAATAACTAAGACTTTCATTTTTCAAAAAATACAACCAATATTTTCTTTTTACCAATATTTAGCATTTCTTTGTTTTAAATATAATCATGATTGAATATTATAAATATAACAATCAATATACATTTATTATTTTTGTACAACATTTTTGTGCCTGACAGTATATTTGATCAAAAACTGCTTAGAAATAATTTAATCGAATCGGGGGCATAGGCCACGGGTGCGTCGACCACTGGGGGCATAAGCCACGGACCCGTTGTTCCATCGCAGAGTCTACCGCTTCTAAAATTGCTCTACAGTTGAAAGTTTGAAACATTGTCGCACTGTATTGTCGCGCCACTGTCGCACCTTTCTGCGAGAGCCTTTACGCCCCCAAAATAAAATAAAAACTGGCCAAGTGCGAGTCGGACTCGTGCACGAAGGGTTCCGTACCATTATCGCAAAAAACGGCAAAAAAAATCAAGTTTGTTGTATGGGAGCCCCACTTAAATACTTATTTTATTCTGTTTTTAGTATTTGTTGTTATAGCGGCAATAGAAATACATCATCTGTGAAAATTTCAACTGTCTAGCTATCACGGTTCAAGAGATACAGCCTGGTGACAGACGGACAGACAGACAGACAGACGGATCGTGGAGTCTTAGTAATAGGGTCCCGTTTTTACCCTTTGGGTACGGAAACCTAAAAAAAGTACTAACCGCTTTATCTTTATCACACTTTTCTGCACGTATTCACTGTATACCGTGATAGGTAACGCTAAGTCCATTCTCCATTTCTATGGTAAGGACTATGTAGATTGAAGAGCATCAACACAAATTTCATCGAAAATTTCAACTGCCTAGCTATCACGGTTCATGAGATACAGCCTGGTGACAGACAGACAGATGGACCGCGGAGTCTTAGTAATAGGGTCCCGTTTTTACCCTTTGGGTACGGAACCCTAAAAACTAATAAAAAGCGAACCTCGACGCCTATTATTATGCTAGTAACTTTCTGCTGTAAAAATAGCATTTTCATCAGTCGTTTTTTGTGTTCAGACCGCGCGGTCAATTTGCTTGCTACCTTGATATTCAAGGACGACGGAAAATGAGTTCTAACCAATAAGATTTTCATACTAAGTGGGCGATGTACTTGTGCCTATTATAATACCTCCAGTGTTATAATATAAACTATAAAATTTAAAACATATAATGTCCTTCAGTGCAATTAAAAAGTATAATATCAGCTGTGAGAATTTAATCGGTTATCTCGCCTTATCTGCCGTACCGTTTATGGCGGTTGCTGTAATCGTGAGAAAAACTACTTGAAGCATAATAATATTGTTACTTACCAGATGAAACTATTTCGTGTAAGTGCACGCATCCAATCAGGGTAAATTGACACAGGGTAGCCTGTTCAGTTTGGTCTGTCCACAGACAAGACAGAGAATGGACTGACCTTCTTTCTTATATCTATGAGAGTGACATCACCCACACGATATTGACCACAGTGTGGAAAGGGACAAAGGGACTGTGCGGCCAATACCTGCCTCTTTCACATTTTCTATGTCCAGTGCATAATAGGGTAGTTTACTGAAAATTTGTTTTTTGTCCGTCAGGTAGATTAAAAAAAAATATTGGACATGTATTTTTTCTTTTGACACGTAAACGTAAAGTGACGACGACATAATGCGTTGAAATATCGTGTCGTCACACCGCTAGTACACTTTATACTGCCTTAGTGACGTCACAAACCACAACCCTACCCTGGAAACGTGCCTATTCCTGCCGCTGCAAGACTGTGACGTGGCCCAATCAGAATTTAAAAAAAAAGTACTAACCGCATGACCGCTTTATCTTTATCACACTTTTCTGCATGTATTCACTGTATACCGGGATATGTAACGCTCCCTCCATTCTCCATGTCTATGGGATGGACTATAATAAGTAGATCATCAACAAAATAGTCTAACAAAGAGTTTCTCGAAGCAAAAGTAATGTAACAAACTGTCAAGCACGCGTTATCTGCAGTGATTGACTGTTGAAAATATATTCAATCAATCACAGCAGATAACGCGTGCTTGACAATTTGTCACATTAATTTGCGATAATTTTGCTTACAGAAACTCGTTGTTAATGTTAGACTGCAATGAGATCCGTCAACATGTCATTCATATCCCGAAAAGTGACCCTGTATTACAAGTTTTGGCGCATTAAATAGGGATTCTGAAAAAATATAACACGGCCATGAGTAGCTCTAATATCTTTCTAGGACGAAAAAAAAAATAACGATTGTGAACAATACAATATAAATTAAACACAAAATAAATTATAACTCTGCAGGGGTTGGCCTTAAGGACCTCCCGTAGAACAATTTTTTGCAGCTGATGGCCCCATCTAACCCCTAGTTGCGTTTGATCCACTACTTTTTGGCCACCCTGTATAAACCTCATTGAAGTACACAGACCGGCAGTACACACTTCCGACTCATTTTGAAGCGTCATGCAAATTTATATTATTTTAGTATAAGCGTTAGGTTAGAATAGGGATTTAATATAAAAATATGAATAAACCCTATGTCGACTTGCGACTACAACTACTATTTTAAGTATTTACTTAGATCTCTTCATAGTACAGCCCAGGCCTAGTCGCCATGCTTGACAAAACGACCGGTAGTGAAAGTGACAACCCTACACAGTGTAAACAATAATACGCGCTATTATACAATTATTATTGTACACTTTAATACAAGTGTGAAACAATCACTCCTTATCCAGTGCTTACTCACGGGCCACGACAGTTTGACAACCAAACGTAGTCAGTTTCCTTCGTCGTTTCTAAATAATAAGATTTATTTAATAAGGATTATTAAAACAGTAGATATTTACGTTCAAAACAGTGGTTAGTTTACTTCGTCGATCGTAAATAATAATATAAATTTAGCAAGTATTTATTATTTGTGTTAAACGGTGATATATAAACTTTCATAAGTGTGTCGTAAAGTGTATTTTATACACGTACACAGCTAAAGTAAGTAAGGGCTAAAGTAAGTGATACTTACTACAAGATAAAAATTACAAATTTAAAAAACCCCCGATTTTAATTACCCGACTGCCGAAGGAGGGTAATGTGTTTATCAGTCCTATGTATGTATGTAAGTATGTATGTATGTATGTTTTTTCCTATGTGGCGTTGCAGAGACCAAACGCGTAGGCCGATTTTGATGATTCATACGTCAATCGATTCGTCTTAACCCTGCGAATGTCACTGGCTACATTAAAATTGGATAATAGAAACATGGCGAATTTTGGGCGCCATATTGTGGGGGACAAAATTTTTTTTTACTTCCACACCCATCGTGTGGGGTATCAAAATAAAGGGTTTCAAGAGGTGATTTCAAAAATATATAACACTTATATGTTTAAATGTACCGAAATCTTAAAAAAAAATTACTAAAAAGTTATAAATAAAAAAAGGAAATTTAAAAAATCTAAATACCCGACTGCTAAAAAAGCGAACTAAAAAGCCGTAAACAAGAAGAAAATCATGCTGTACAGTCGGAGGATACATCTGGTTTTGGTCAGCCAGCTCGCGAATACGTATCCTCCGTCTGCACAGCATGATTTTCTTCTTGTTTACGGCATTTTAGTTCGCTTTTTAAGCAGTTGGGTTTTTTTTTTTTTTTTATTTCATGCTTTTCAAACTACATACAATATACCTAGTAGCAGACACGCTTCAATCGACAATCTATCGAAACACGTAATAATGACACGATATCTTGCGAAAAAATTCAGATTCAAAGAGTAAAATGCGAATAACTTTAGAATTGCTAAACCGATTTTATTCAAACATAGCTAAGAACAGTCTCGACAAAGATACCTTTCAAACATAAAAACTAAATCAAAATCGGTTCATCAGTTTAGGCGCTATGATGCCACAGACAGACACACATATACACAGCAACACACGTCAAACTTATAACACCCCTCTTTTTCCGTCGGGGGTTAAAAATAATTGTTTGTGGAAGGATAAACTTGCCTATTCATATTTTATAGAAATATTTTGGATCGATATTTCTAATGCCGACTGTACCCACGTGTATCGTTAAAATATTTATTTGGTACACCAACAGCGTAACAAAGGTACATTGAAATTTCGGAGAAACAATAATAAGTAAGGGTATTGGTATGTCTGCCAATTATAGGAATTTTTACCATAATGGACAATTGAATCAAAATTACACATTTAAAAACATTCAAAATTACACACAGAAAGAAATACTTACAATCAGAATCAAATAGAAAAAATCAAATAAACAAAAACCAAATAGAAATTAATTTATTTACAAAGATATATATATATACAGTGTATAAAATACTTAATTAACTAAGACCACAAACATAAATACTTAAACCAAAACTAACTACCAAAACAAACTACTCACTAACCTAATCTAAAATATGGCGTCGAAAAACAAAAAACACAAATTATTAAAATTTGTAAAATAGCGTGGATATTGTAAACATTAAATAATATTGATTGTGCGTTCCCCTACCACCGAGATTGATCTTGTGGACTTGAAGAGTGAAGTATTTTTTTTTAATATTGAAATGGATAGCACACCAGGATCAAAATATACACTGCTTTGGTTTCTAGAATCATCACTTCAAAATCCGTAATAAACGGATCAATTTGGAGGTTTATTATTAATCCATGCATATGACGTTTTGGTACAGTTAATGCTTTATGGTAGGTAATGGTTTTACAATTTCCCAAATTTTAAATTCTTCAAAAACCGAACCCAACCGTATACTTAAACCTTTTCATATGGATGTTATTGCATCCTAAGGCCAGGTTACTCAACGCTAAATTATCTCAGAATTAATGTGACAAATTGTCAAGTATGCGATATCTGCTGTGATTGGTTAAATGAATTTTCAACAGTCAATCACAGCAGATAACCGGTTATTCGTCGATTACGTTAACAGCCCGATAATCGAGTGTTGAGAAACCGGGGGTAAATCTCATACCATCCTAAAAATATTCTAGACATGTTATTTAAATACCTGCCATGTAGCGTAGGCTTTGGACTGGTTTCTGGATTAAGGCCCCTCCTAATTTCAGCCAAAAGACGTTCACTACTGGACATAGGCCTCCCCCAAGCGTCGCCACACTGATCGGTCCTGTGCGTCACGCATCTAGCGGAACCCAGCAGCCGAATTGCGCAAGTGAATTCGGCAAGACGAGGGTTTGACTGCTATCAAATCGAACATGCGAGATGAATGACGCGATGTGGATTTCCGTCTGTGTGATCTGTCGATTGATAGCGGTCAAACCCTTTGCCTTGCCGTATTCACTTACGCAATACGGCTGCGGGTCCTCGTTCCACCTTGAGGAAGGCCTTCCAACTCAGCGTCCTCCAGTTCGCGGTCGCAACTCCAGAACTTTCTCAAATCCCCCAAACTTTGACAAATGGTTGATTGGTTTTCAAGCTGAAGACAGCAAATTCTCAATTCAGAATTCGAGGGTTGAAAGGAGAATGACCAAAAGTGGTACCAAAAAGTCTAATTAGTTTCATAATTTTTTACGACATTACTTGATTACATTTGATTATTGAATATGGAATTCACTTTTGAGTTTAAAAGTATGGATATTGTTTTACTCGCTTTATATGACGTTCCGTTTCACATGATATGATTGACATAATAGTGCTAACACACGTCCGGATTTGGTCCGGCCGGACAAACTCCGCCCACAAATCCTTTCTCGCTTACACACGCTTGTGTGGACCGAGACAGACTCAATTAATAATAATAATGTCCGGAGGACCACACTACACACGTTCGGATATGGTCCGGGCCGGACTAATTCCGCCCACAAAGCCGTGGTCCGGCCGGACCAAATTTGAACGTGTGTAAGCACTATTACCTTGATTTTTGAAAGTGTCATGATTACTGTAAAAAAAAATTACTCTTCCGATTTTCGATTCGATTTTCTCGCCTTCCCACGTTGTAATTTATTCATAAAAATACCTTGCTATGTAATAAGATATGCAAGTGATCAAACTTCCTCCTTTTCATTTAGTGGCGAGCTTAGAACGGGAACTTTAAAATTGTGTTCTCATAATCACTGTAAAAAAAAATACGCTTCCGATTCTACATTAAGTAAAAAAAACTAAAATAGAATCTATAATTAAAAGATTATCATTATTTTATCTATGGTTCACAGCCGGTCATAAAGAATGAAAGAAGAAGAAGAAGAATGCAATAGAATAGATTTTTGATGAATCGACTAACCAGTAATCATTTGTATTTTCTTTTGTTTAATAAATAACTATAACGTCCGTAATTCCGTATATAACGTGTGTATAATAAAATACGTCGTTAGTAACGTCGAACAAAATAGACCTAGATTTTAGGTTATATTCGATTTTACAAAATAACTCTGAAACCCGGGTTTTGTTTTCAAAAAGAAGTTTTGTAGGAGTTAACATGGTCAGTGAAGTCTATACAAAAAAAAGTTTGATTTTGATGCAGCATGGTACGGGATTCCATGCATCGATAAGCATTCTCCTTTGCAAGTTTGTAACATTATAATGTCATGAACTCAAAGCATGTGTTATATCACAACATGGAGGTTCTATACTTCAATTCTTATATCATTGAAACAGTTAAATAATATTATCGGTTCAAGTTTTAACTGAACCAACCGGTTTATCGATTGCCGACACTAACGATGTTTTTAAAGCGTAGGTCATGTTCCGACATATGATTCAGATCGGATGATCGTGATGTGAAGATGATATAAATATTTACTAATGCAAATTCAATAATATGTGACGAATTCATACTTGTATACAAATAAAATTCCTTAACTAAGACGCCGCGGGCCGTCTGTCTGTCTCTTTGTCTGTCTGTCCGTCTGTCACCAGGCTGTATCTCATGAACCGTGATAGCTAGACAGTTAAATTTTTCACAGATGATGTATATCCGTTGCCGCTATAACAACAAATACTAAAAATATAACATAAATAAATATTTAAGCAGGTCTCCCATACAACAAACGTGATTATTTTGTCGTTTTTACCCGACTGCCGAAGGAGGGTAATGTGTTTATCAGTCTATGTATGTATGTTCCTATGTGGCGTTCCAGAGAACAAACGCGTTGGCCGATTTTGATGATTCTTACGTCAATCGATTCGTCTTAATCCTGCGAGTGTCACTGGCTACATTAAAATTGGAAAAAACAAAAATGACGGATTTTGGGCGCCATTTTGTGGGGAACTTTTTTTTTATTTCTTCCAATCCCATCGTGTGGGGTATCAAAATAAAGGATTTTAAGAGGCAATTTCAAAAATATATAACACTTATATGTTTAAAAGTACCTAATTCTAAAAAATATAACAAAAAAATGTAAATAAAAAAAGTTAATAATTTTTAGTTTGCTTTTTAAGCAGTCGGGTTTTTTGTTTTTTTTTAATTATTTGCTATAATGGTACGGAACCCTTCGTGCGCGAGTCCGACTCGCACTTTGCCGGTTTTTTTTTAGTGTCCTGAATTATTTACTATCGTAGGTTAGGTTGTCACATTAGTATTTATTTTATAATACACCGTTACATTTTGCTCGTTTTAATCCCGTGGACCCCCACTCCGATCCGGTGCATGAAACTATCGATTTGTAAAGATAAAATAAAAACATAATAAAAACTTTTTCACAAAAAATATATATATTTGTATTTGAGTTTTAAATTACTTTTACATGTCAATAGATAGAAAAAAAACCGGCCAAGTGCGAGTCGGACTCGCGCACGAAGGGTTCCGTACCATTATCGCAAAAAACGGCAAATAAATCACGTTTGTTGTATGAGAGCCCTACTTAAATATTTATTTTATTCTGTTTTTAGTATTTTTTGTTATAGCGGGAACAGAAATACATCATCTCTGAAAATTTCAACTGTGTAGCTATCACGGTTCATGAGATACAGCCTGGTGACAGATGGTCAGACAGACAGACGGACCGCGAAGTAATAGAGTCCCGTTTTTACCCTTTGGGTACGGAACCCTAAAAATAGCCATTGAAAATGTATTTTAATAAAAATATGATATTTTAAATCAGATTTTCCTTATCGTAGGGTAGTTGAGTCTTCTTCGTTTTCTGAATAAAAAAATAAAAAACAAAAATTAAAGTCAAAAAGGATTCATTAGAAAAATGTGTTGTTTCAAACAATAGTGTGGTCATTTTTAAAAGTCTGGCTGTAGTTAGGGAACAATGATAAGCTTCATCGGGCTGACTTGGCGTCGATGTCTAGGTACATACCTGCTCACCCATTCACATGTAAAAAGGATAAAAATAAACACGCATTTGACTGCATGATTTGCATTAAAAAACCTTAATATATTTTGCAGTCAGTTATAAAAACCGGCCAAGTGCGAGTCGGACTCGCGCACGAAGGGTTCCGTACCATTATCGCAAAAAACCGCAAAAAAATTAAGTTTGTTGTATGGAAGCCCCACTTAAATATTTATTTTATTCTGTTATTTGTTGTTATAGCGGCAAAAGAAATACATCATCTGTGAAAATTTCAGCTGTCTAGCTATCACGGTTCATGAGATACAGCCTGGTGGCAGACGGACAGACAGACAGACGGATCGCAGAGTCTTAGTAATAGGGTCCCGTTTTTACACTTTGGGTACGGAACCCTAAAAATGAACTTATACATAACAGGATTCATAATACCTAGGTACTGTTCTTCTCACAAATTACCTAATAGATATATTATCAAACACGTTTATAGTAGATAAAAAGTTCACACGAAAACTGAAATGTATATTATTATCATTTACGTAGGTATACATATCCCTGATTAGAGAAGATTAGGTAGGTAGGTACTGAATATCAAAATTATAATTATATTGCATAAATATAAACACTATCAAGATTAACAGACTCAATACAGTCGATATTTACACCAATTACTAATTTAACACTATCTATCTAACACTCGAACCGTAACAAGGCAATATTTCCCGCGCTACATACTGTTCCAAATTCAAATCAAACAAGCTTCAAACTAATATACTACAAATAAAAACAAAACAATCAATCAATTCAGCCTCAATCGAGGCAAAGGTTCAGACATTCAGCCAGTAGTAAACACTCATTTGTAGCAGTTAGTTGAAATGCCGGCGCCGACGGGGCAAGACGCGAGTGCAAAAGACAGTGACGTGCACGTCATCGATATAGACGCGGATGTCGATCAAGCTGTTATTCCTATCGACATCGATAAATCGGATATACCTGTGATACATATAGATAAGCCGACGCAAGTTAACACCATGAACGGAAGTGGTAAGTGTTTTTAATTTTTTCCTGAAAATTATGTAAATACACAAATGCATAAATTATAGAAATACTTTTTACTTTGCATTTCATTAATCGAATAAGAAATGCATAAATTATAGAAATACTTTTTAATTTGCATTTCATAAATCGAATAAAAAAAATTAATCCCTTTTTTTCTTAACTGTTTGTGTATGTGAGTTTATATGTTTGTAAACGCACCCACGATACAGGAAGAAATTCCTAGATGGGGCAACGTTTCTTCATTAAAAAAAAAAAAACACCGGGACATGCAAATCCATAAATCCATCTCTGTGCAGTTTATGGCGGGCTATTTTCGAGTAAAATGCAGCAGCTGTTTTAATTTAATTATTCGTAAATTGTTTTATAGTGGACATCGTGATATAAAATTTAAATAGTTTGCTAAGTGCAACTTGCAACTGATTAACAAACTACCCTAAAGAGAATTTCAATTAAGAACCTTTTTTCTGCCAGGTGCGTAGTACCATGCTAGTATTATATTATTATCTGTGGTAGTACTCTTAACCTGCGGCGTTTGCGTGCGGTTTGCGTTGTGTGACGGAACTTAATCGTAACAGGTAGCGTTGTATAGTTTCTGTCTACACTTAAGGGTTAAAGGCGTGTGATTATATAAACTGTAATCTGCTTAACAGGTACCGTAAACCGGGTTGAATGGTGAATAGGACCGCAGGGGTGAATAGAAACAAAACTTTGAAGGGTATTTTCACATTATTAAAAAATTGTTTGCAACATCTTAGTAGGTACTCCAATATATTAAATAATTACTTAAAAAAACCGGCCAGGTGCGAGTCGGACTCGCTCATTAAGGGTTGCGTACCACTATCGCAAAAAACGGCAAAATACCATTTTATATGGGCGCCCCACTTAAATATTTATTTATATAGCGGCAACTGAAATACATCATCTGTGAATTTCAACTGTCTAGCTATCACGATTTATGAGATACAGCCAGGAGACAGACAGACAGACGGACCGCGGCGTCTTAGTAATAGGGTCCCGTTTTCACCCTTTGCGTACGGAACCCTAAAAACGATAATTTGTTTGAAACCAATAAAGTGGTATCACAGTTTAAATCCCAATCAAAGTTTTGTTCCCATTCACCCCTGCGGTCCTATTCACCCCGTTTTAATCGGTAATAACCATTCAGTGTTTATTAATGAACGACATTCTTCAATGTTTATCTCAGGTCTAATAGTATGTAATGTCCTCGAGCCGGCTAAAACAGTGACCCAGAAATAAATAATAATACAACTTTTACATAGTCGCGTAGTCTATTAATGCTGGCCACAGATATTGACCTAGGTAAAAGTAATCAACGTGTACTTAAATTACTAGAAAAATTTAATTACCATAAAAATCAAACTGACTTCCAAAACAAAACACTACAAAGCCAAAAATAACTTTCTTGCCGAAGTCGGTGTCGAAAACCGAAATAAAATTGGTACTGAAGATACCGACTTCAGGCAAGAAAGTTATTTTAGGGTTTTTTTTCGGTTTTCGACACCGACTTCGGCAAAGAAAGTTATTTTTGGCTTTGTAGTGTTTTGTTTTGAAAGTCGGTTTGATTTTTTTGGTAGGATGGTTTTTTAATTTTCACTTTTTAGTTTTGTTAAGTACAGAAAAACGACGAGAATACATTGTTTTATTTCGTAGTTCCAGTGCCTACCTTGCGCTTTTATCATCAGGTCAGTTCGATGGTACTATTTTCATCAGTTCATAGTCGGTTTTCGAGATATTATCTTATACCCGTATTATTATATACATATTTAACATTAAGGAGTTCCAGTGGCCATCTGTGGTCTTCTTCATCCGTTCCACTTCATCAAATGATACTTTCTGAGTGCAAATGATTGTATTGTTGTTAAAAACCCCAAAACCCCATCATCAGATCCTGACCTGATGACCATGGGACCACCTGGGAAGTATATCCTTTCAAACAAAAGAAGAATTTTCCAAATCGGTCAAGGCGTCTTTTAATAATCGAGAATAACATTAAAAAAGGTTCCAACGTTTTGAAGTCGGTTAAAAAAGAACGATAAAATAACATCATGGAACAATTTTTCAGACATAATTAATTATCTATAATAATCTACACGCACGTTACCGATAAAATCGTAATTAGAATCATTTACATCGAAAGAACCAATTAAAAAAATGCCACTGCCTATTAGTCGGTAAGTTCCAGCTGTTCTTTTTATTACTCATTTACACGGTAAGCATCTACATAGAGAATAGAATATAATAGAAAATATTTATTCGACATAGACTGAATGTAAAGTGACAATGCCAGACACAGCGTAAAAAATATCGGTAGTAAAAAAGTTTATTCAAAAATTGTGCTGTGCGTGCCCATATCGAAAGGGTCATTGTGTCTATTTGAATCGAGTTACTATTAACCCAGGCAATAATAAGTAATTTCATATCATTCATTTCGGAATTATGTTCATTAATGTTACACTAGTCGACGGCACGAACTATTTTGTGCGCGGGGTTAAAATGCGTGCTATATCAACCGACAACACGTGCGGAACAGATAGATGCTGTTACGAGCAGTAAGAAGCTAGTACGCGTACGAATTAGCACTTTTGCAAATTTGTAGCGAAATGGATGATGATTTAGAACGAAAACGAGCGCGCGAAATTTTATAAACAGACCTTTGGGGGTCTGGATATCATAAAAAAAACACTGAATGTATCTGTTCAAAATAAAATTATTTGCATTGTTGAACTACTAATCTATCCCTGTATGGAGGCCGTTTTCAATTTTCCTTCTTCTTATGGTACTTATTTGCGCCCAAAGATGCGTTAAAATTTGTGTTAAAATATGGAACTTTCGAAGCTCATAACTTTCAAGTAATTTTTTTTTTTACTTTTTTGCTTTCATACAGGACTAGATAATGATGAGACAAATTGATATCATTTTTTATTTTGAACGTACATCGTCAAACAGTGGAGTAAAAGCCAGACTACGTTTGTATGGAAGAATTTTCGACTAGTGTACCCTTAAATGGTAGTAGTAATATTGCCCGAAAAGTTCTTGTAAATGGCAAAAGAGCAATAAAAATATGGGCTCAGGACAAGTTAATTAATTGTTTACAAAAACGTCCTACGTAAGGTTAACTAATTGCCATTAGTTTTCGAGATATGAGCCAACATAATTTTAAATTTAAATTTTAAGGCGTATCGGAGTTCCCTAGTATTATATTATCTGTGCCTATAGCAAGGTGGTGATGAACCACATTATTTCAATACTCACTCAATCGGACGCTTACTCAGTTACCGGTGATGCAATGACTTGCATAATACCGAATAATAATACTTAAAAGAAAACATTAACAATGCTGCAAGAAAGTACTTGAAGCAAAAACAAGTTTACGATTCACTTGACTGCAGTCTTGTTGGTCACTTGGTCTTATTTTAACGTGATCAAGTTCTTTACTTAGAATTTCATTCACAAAAGGACACTTACTGATAGAAATTGTTGAGAGGAAATTAAAAAAATAAGATGTAGCCTATACTTCATAAAAGATAGCTTGATCTCTGCGACATATATGTCAAACTGACGAATACGTTATTGTTAGCCTGTCAAGCGCTATTGTTACTGTATTCATACTGACAGCTGTCGCAGAGATCAAGCTATCTTTTATGAAGTATAAGTGCTATTAATTCCAGACTGTAATAATTATCTGTGCTAAATTTTATCCAGATCCGTTCAGCCGTTGTGGCGTGATTGGGAAATAAATACCACCCAATCTTACGCATTACGTAAAGTAAGATTGAAAAGGTTTAGTTAGAAGATCTGACAGAATTTGGAGCAATATTCAAAATTATTTGAATAAAAATCTGATTTAATACAAGTCTTTCGCAGATAAATACCTCAAATCAATACTAATATTATAAAGCTGAAGAGTTTGTTTGTTTGCTTGAACGTGATAATCTCAGGAAATACTGATTGGAATTGAAAAATTATTTGTGTATTGGATATTCTATTTATCGAGGAAGGTTATAGGCTATATAACATCACGCTATGACCAATAGGAGCGGAGCATAAATGAAAAATGTTGCAAAAACGGGCAAAAATATTCCTTTTTAAGAGCTTCCGTTGCGTGCGCTGCGTAAGCGGTTAAAGTTACGCAACGTTCATGTATGTATGGTAAGTAGGTAGCCAGTTTAAGGGAGCGAATAAAGTTGAATGTCGTGGTGGCCCAGTGGCTAAGACCTCGCCTCTCGTGCTTGAGGTTGTGGGTTCAAATCTGGGCAAGTACCAATGTAACCCTTTTTAAATTCATATGTACTTTCTAAGTTTATCTTGGACATCACAGGCAACTGTGAAGGAAAACATCGAAAGGAAACCTAGACTTATATAGTTAAAGTAAGTCTGAAATAGCCAAGTGACTTCGATATTTTCCAGAGGTGGCTTAATTAAGTCTGACAGCACAGGTGGCCACATCCTCACACGAAAAAAAACGAAAGGTTGAAGACGAATGGCGACAAAGTGACTAGAACAAAATCCAAGCGCAAACTTCCAAGTCGCAAAGGTACCACAGATTTGTCCTTAGCAATGAGAGGTCATTACCTAGTCCAAGATATTTGATATTATGACCGCTGCAAGCGCACCTATATACATAACTTTACCTCATCCAATAAAAAAACCTGAGCAGTGGCAACGATCAAATAGTATTAAAAACTTGAAACCGACCCTTTGTTTGTAAAAGACACTCCAATACTTCATAGGATTGTTTTATTAACATGAAGACGTAACGACTGTTGACACTCACGCGTCCTGTACACTCGATATGAGCATATTGTGCATACACCTCGAGGCTTGAGTTCCATAAATATTTTCACACGTAAGTCATCTCGGGTTGATGATGTTTGGTTTGCGTGTTATGTGCTCTGTTATAGATCATTGTATCTTTTGTTATACGTGTATTACATTCTGCTTTCGAACAAGTGTCAGACAACCAATGGGAACGTTGATAAAAAATACCTTTTTAGTCCGTCACTTAGATAACCTAAAAATATTGGACACGTATTTTTTCTTTTGCCACGTAAACAAAAAATTACGACGATACAGTGCGTTGAAATATCGTGTGACGTCACGGTGTGCTACATTTTATAGTGACAAGTGACGTCACAAGCCCCCACTCCTGAACTTTGATGCGGCTTTATCTTTATCAATTTTTATTTATTTGACAAAGCAAAAAATACGGGTCCACTGGGTCCAATATTATTTGATAATCTCACTGACGGATTAAATAGAATTATCATTTTTCTACTCAGGAAACATCCCTATTACAAACCTTAATTTTGGCCGAAGGTCATCACCATCCTCCAATGTTTAACTAAAAATATTCATAGCACGTTTTCTACATTGTAGAAAACGTGCTATGAATATTTTTCAAAGTTCACACCAAAGTGTGAACTTCGAAAAATATTAATAAGAATAAGCCATTATTGTTTCGTCATCTCTAAATTGTCTTATTTCCTTAACAAATAAAATACAAAAATAAGTTTTTATTATAACAAAAACATGCGAAATATGTAATTAAAACCTATTCACTGCCAACTTTAGTTATGTAATAAAAATAATTTAATGACTGTTCATCTGAACTGGGCGCACGGTTGGCGAAGTGGTTGAGCGATTGACTGCTGCGCTGCGTGTCGCGGGTTCGATTCCCGCACATAACAAATACTTGTATGCTCTACAGATAGTTGTTCCGGCTCTGGGTGTTGTGTATGTGAGTTTATATGTTTGTAAACGCATCCACGATACAGGATGAAATTCCTAGTGTGGGGGAACGTTGCTTACAAACAAAAAAAATTGAAGAAAAGAAAAGAATACTAAAAGAGGTAAAACAGTTTGTTTGCGGAGTAACGGAAGTACCCATAGTTCTCGCCAAACTTCTTGGCTGCCCTGAAGTTGGCTGATGGCTGCGCAGTAGTAAATCACATACAAAAACAGCACCGATCCGTGCCTTGCGCATCGGAAAGTCTACTTCAGGGTGGCCCAGAAGTTTGGTGAGAACTATACCTCTGCTTACAGATCGGCCAATCCAATTGCAAAAAATATTTATAGAAACCAGCATTATATGTGTTTAACAACCCCAATGGCTTTCAATAAAATATACAACTTCATTCAAAAAAATGAGGCTTGATGCAACCATTTTCGAGCTCGCGATTTTAAACAATCAAATCTTTCGATAAAGTGACCTTTCAAACAAAAACATTATAAATTAAAATCGGTTTGTTTGGGAGCTGTAATGCCAGTGCCACAGATAGACACACAGATACACATATAAAACGATTAACAAGAAAACCCGTCTTTCGAAATGGGGTGCAGAAGATGCAGCCCCCAGAAAATTGTCCTGCCGGCGCCCATGTTTGTGGGATTGGCCGCGGGCACAAAACCGTGGAAAGTAACTTATCTGATACATAAATAATAGACAATACTACGTAGTCCACTAGTGTTGTCAACTATACTTCATAAAAGATAGCTTGATGTCTACGACATATTTATGTCAGACTGACGTATACGTTATTGTTAGCCTGTCAAGCGCTATTGTTACTGTATTGATACTGACAGCTGTCGCAGAGATCAAGCTATCTTTTATGAAGTATAGTGCGATATTGGCGGTGTAATTACCACCTATATACTATTGAGGTCGATCGATACGGATGCATGTTACTCGATTTTAAAACTTTTAATAGATACAAGTGTACATATGCTTTTCTAGCATCATCAATTTGCTACTTTTGCGTGATGGGATGGAATGATGCGTGGTTGGTCTCTGTTAGGATTAAAAAAAAAGTTTATTATCTTATTTTTATTATAGATAGGCTCGCGCTTGACCACTACCTCACCTGATGGTGAGTGGTGATGGATCTCTTCACAATTGGTTGAATTATAAAATAATATTTATTTTAACTAACGGTAAAACTGCATTCCAATATTTATGAGACTTATCTGATTTACGGTTTTTAGAAATAAAACTGGATAACCAGGGCAACTTACCACAGTGTCTCAAGACGAAAGTCTATGACCAGTGTGTGTTGCCAGTGATGACATATGGCTCTGAGACGTGGTCGCTTACAATGGGCCTCATCAGAAAGCTTACAGTCACTCAAAGGGCAATGGAGAGGGCTATGCTCGGAGTTTCCTTGCGTGATTGAATCAGAAATGTAGAGATCCGCAAGAGAACCAGGGTTACCGACATAGCCCGAAGAATTGCCAAACTTAAGTGGCAGTGGGCAGGGCACATTGCTCGCAGAACGGATGGCCGATGGGGCAGAAAGGTTCTGGAGTGGCGACCGCGAACCGGAAGACGTTGCGTTAGAAGGCCTCTCACCAGGTGGACCGATGATCTGGTGAAGCCTGCACGGACCCGCTGGTTGCGATAGGCACGGGACCGGTCAATGTGGCGACTCTTGGGGGAGGCCTATGTCCAGCAGTGGAAACACCACTACAGTTTTTTTTTTAAAAATCACTTACCTATATTCAGACCCCAGCTACACTGGGAAGAGATTTGGACAAAGAAGAAGAATAAGTCCTACCTACCTACTTAGATGCAATATTTCTAAAATATATAGATTATAAGCAACAACTTATGTAGCTTGGTGACCAAATATAGAGATCTCTGCAAACTTCGCGAAACTTTGTATTAATTAACCTTAAAACTGCATCTAACAAATAACTTGATGACCTAATTTTTGTTTTAAAATAATTACTGAGAACAGTGAATTGTTTATGAGTGATAATCATAGTAATTAGGTATTTTCCTATCCAAAATTGCCACTCGTTAGATTATTTTTCTTACTATATAAACAAGTTTATTTTCATTTTTTTTTATATCTAGCTGTCTTATTGTTGAGTTTGACAAAACAAAAACAATAATACAAAATCATCTGAATGCCAATCTACACGCGGACAGATCATGTTAGATTTTACTTACAAGGTAAAACGAGATTTTAAGCTCATACGACTTCTTTGCCATATTAATATTAACCTCTGTTTTGGTTAAAAACAAATGCTTATTTTACACACGGACAGGTTTATGAGCCTTCACTTACCTATCCACGAAATGTGTTTAAGAGTTTCCACCATAGAAATATTAAATATCTATGGTTTCCACCATTCTTTAACCGCCCCACTTCTTACTTACCTACTCCTCTTATTTTCTTTTGAGATTTGAGCTCCAGGGTAGACCCTGGGACTCGCATAAGTGCCTTATTATGGCATTTTCTGGCACTTTTCATTATCCGAAAGAGAGCAGTGGTGACCCAGTGCAAACGGCCGCGACTTACAAGTTGTAGGTCGTGGATTCGAACTCAGGCTGGCGCTTTACTTTGTGTAATTTTTTTCATCACCACTGCTCTCAAAATGGTGAAGGAGGAAAACATCGTGAGGAAACCGGCATGTCTTAGAACCAAAAATTCGAAGACATTTGACATCCACCGACATGCACTGGGCCCGCGTGGTTGATTACGGCCCATTCCCTCTCACAGAGAGGAGGCCTGCACGCACTGCAACGGAACAAATTCGAGTCTAAGTGCTGAAAAGGGGTCCATCTATTTTCGCGACAATCCCACCGCACTATTCCCAAACCACTGCAACTCCTGAAAGCCAGAATCAACAGTAGCGACCACCAGAAAAGCGCCGAGGCAATGAAGCTCGACGAAGTCCATGAGAAAGAATTTTTAAGGGTTTTTTAAGCCGGACTCTTTTGTCCTCTTTCTTTTCTCCTAATCCTCGCGCTTCTGTCTGTCTCATTCATATTTAACCTTCGACAGGATAAAATGACGACTGGCCATCTCGCCGCCTGACGACCAATACTTCTTGCAGTCCTTGAAAACCACTCTGTGCCTTGTTCCACCGATCTTCATCGCATCCTGCCGGGTCTCCTTAACCAACACTATTTGATTTCTATAGTATTCATTGGCCGTTTAATGAAAGAATTTAAATAAATTATTTGTCTTTGACTCAAGAGTTTGCAGTAACCGATATCTAGGTGACCCATAAAAATGGACAAAGTCTTTGTTTGTTTTATTGACTATACTGTCAATGGGATCACTCAAAATCAGTTCTTACGCTAATCCTTCATTCATAACTGGTCTGGCTTTATGAGTGGAGCTAAAAGTGTACCAGTGTTACGTGATATTGCTAGTCATAGACATTTCCCGATAGGAATTACTCTGTACAATTAAGTGCTTCCTTCAGTACTGGCCTGACCAGTTTGAGTTATGGAAATTCTAGGCGAAAGCATGTCTATGGTAGCAGCTTCCTTCCCTTCCCTTCTCTGCGACATATGTCAAACTGACGTATACGTTATTGTTACGTTATTTTTAGCCTGTTGTGGTGCATCGATACATTACATGTCGCATGCACAGCAAATATGATAATGGTCAAATAAATAATTATATATGCAGTTGTGTACAAGTGCTCACCGAAACCAGTTGTTTTATTTACATGACTCATAACACCCAACAACACGTACATAGAAGGTACACTTACATCTGGTGACCCCGATTTGAATTAACACGCGCCGCGATTTAAAGTGATTTCCTCGTGTCGTGGTAACTGCACTGCACAACCTTACCAGCCTTCCACAAGCGGATCTCACTGGTTTTGGTTTTCAAGAGGCATATGGTTACCGAAGACATGAGCACAAGTGGAAATTGTGGTGTGATACCAGCATGCGGAGCGACGGACAACAGTCAGGCCGAAGTCGCAGCATTAGGAATATCCTCGAAGATCCCGGATTTTTGGATAGAGATGCCCAGGGTGTGGTTCGCGCAGTTTGAGACAATGATGGCTCCCCAAAAACAGGGTGACGAAGTAAAATACGGAGTCGTACTGTCCAAGCTCCACAAAGACGCAGTAAGTCAAGTGGCCGACATAATAATGTCACCCCCCGCCACTAATAAATATGGTGCTATTAAAGAAAGACTCCTAGCCGTGTACGAAGAATCAGAGGAGCGGCAATTTCAAAAGCTGGTCAGTGAAGTGGAATTAGGCGACCAAAAACCGTCGCAACTGTTGAGACGAATGAGGGAATTGGCACGTAAGAGTCAGGTGGCCGAAAAAACCCTCCATGGTTTGTGGATATCAAGACTCCCTGATCACGTTCGAGCAGTGTTAACGGTCAGTCAAGATCAGAAACTCGACAACCTCGCCGCCATAGCAGACAAGATATTGGAAGGACGATCAGGCGAAGTGTCGGAAATATCAAGCGGACAAACACAGCTTATGGTTGAGTTAGTCAACCAAATGAGTAAGCTAACCATAGAAATAGCAGCCTTAAAATCCAATGCAAATAATGGTAGACACCGTAGTTACAGGCGCAACCGAAGCCAGCCGCGCACAAGATCCCACTCCAGGACGAGGATTACACCCGACAGTCCCAACTGGTTATGTAGGTATCATCATCGGTACAGGAATCGAGCCCGGAACTGTGAAAATCCATGCAATTGGAAGAAACCGTCGGAAAACTAAATTCAGCGTTGACAGAGGCGGTCGTCAGCGCTATCATACCGTCAAACCGCCTTTGCGTTACCGACCGAAAAAGTGGGTATCGTTTTTTGGTAGATACAGGCGCTAACATTTCAGCCATACCTAGAAGAGGGAATCGTTTAAAAGCTGACGACACATATAAAATATACGCTGCAAACGGTACACAAATAAAAACATATGGCGACAAAACGCTGACGTTGAATCTGAATATGAGACGCCCGTACCGTTGGACTTTCATCGTAGCTGACATTACGCAACCAATACTTGGAGCCGATTTTCTAGAAAGAAACAACATTTTGGTGGATGTTCGGAATAAACGTTTGATTGATGGTACAACTGGACTTCAGAGTAACGCAAAGTTAATGAAGTCAAGCACGCCTACACTTCGGACCGTAAATTTAACCGAAGACTACGCAGACATTTTAGCAGATTTCCCGAACATTTTGAAACCTCTCGATACAGAGTCACGACCGAAGCACGACGTTGTTCACCAAATCATCACCAATGGACATCCTGTTTACTCCAAGTCAAGACCTTTGCCAGCGGACAAATACCTAAGAGTGAAGAAGGAGATAGAACTCATGCTAGAGACAGGGTTATGCAGGCCTTCCAAGAGTCCGTGGGCAAGTCCTTTGCACGTGACATCGAAGAAAAACGGCGAGTTGCGACTATGTGGTGACTACAGGAGATTGAACGCGATCACGGTACCGGACAGATACCCAATTCCGAGACTACTAGACTTCACATACCTACTACCAGGAACCAGTATTTATTCAACGATCGATTTAAAAAGAGCTTACAATCAGATTCCAGTACAAGACGTAGAAAAGACTGCAGTAATAACCCCGTTCGGTTTATTCGAATTTCCAAGAATGCCGTTTGGACTACGAAACGCAGGGCAAACCTTTGTCAGATTCCTAAACACAGTCTTAGCAGGACTTGACTTCGTATTCGTATATATAGACGATATACTAGTGGCGTCATCTTCAACCAGCGAACACCGTCGACATTTACAAGAAACGTTCAAACGGTTAGACGAACATGGCATTGCAATAAATCAAGCCAAATGCATACTGGGCAAACAGCAAGTAGAGTTCCTCGGATATCAGATCTCAAAAGACGGTATCAAACCATTACCAGACAAGGTCGAAGCGATAACCAAATACCCTATACCAAAAACCGTACAAGATCTGCGAAGATTTTTAGGCATGATCAACTTCTACCGGAACAATATACCACAAGCAGCCAAACACCAAGCTCGGTTAAACAAATACCTCATTGGATCGAAGAAAAATGACAAAACCGAAATACAATGGACTCCAGAGGCATTAGAAGCATTCGATCAATGTAAAGCAAGTCTAAGCGACGCCGTTACACTGTCTTCACCAACAACGCATTGCCCGCTATCACTAATGACAGACGCATCTCAAACGTGCGTGGGCGCCGTTTTACAACAGTATGAAAACGGAAACTGGAAGCCACTCTCCTTTTTCTCAAAGGGACTGAGTGAAACGCAGTCAAAGTACAGCACGTATGATCGGGAATTGCTAGCCATTTACATGGCAGTAACGCATTTTCAACCTTATGTCGAGGGAAGAGAGTTGATAGTTTACACCGATCATAAGCCGTTATGTCATGCTTTCACTACAAAACAAACCTGCACAAGTAAAACGATAGCCCCAAGACGGCTACGTCACCTCGAGTTCATCGCACAGTTCACGACAGACATACGTCACCTATCCGGTAACATGAACCCGGTGGCCGACGCGTTATCGCGACTCGAGCAAATAGATTGCCCCACACCTGTGGAATGGACTGAGTTAGCAGATATGCAACGCAATGACACTGAACTCACTCAGCTGTTAAAAAATTACAACCTTAACTGGAAAACAACGACATTATCAGGAACAAGACAACTACTCTGCGAAAATTCAAAACCAAGTTTACGACCGTATGTGCCGAAATCACTTCGAAAACAAGTATTCGACACCATGCACAACATAACACATCCCGGAATAAGATTATCGAAGAAAATGATCTCCGAGCACTATTTCTGGCCACGCATGAATACTGACGTCGGCATTTGGGCGAAAACATGCCAGGCATGCCAGAAAAGCAAGACACATAGGCACAACTCGGCCCCAATCGGAATTTTCCCACCCACAGCACGATTAGACCACGTGCACGTAGACATTGTCGGACCACTACCAGAATCCAACGGAAACAGATACATCGTGACAATGATCGACAGAGAAACGAGATGGCCGGAAGCTGTACCAGTAGCAGAGATAACAGCAAAAGTTGTAGCGGAAGTTCTCATAAGCACCTGGATAGCGAGATTCGGATGCCCAAACACCATAACAACGGACCAGGGACGACAGTTCGAGTCAGACTTATTTATCACTCTGACCAAGTCACTCGGTATTAAGAAAACCAGAACCACCAGTTATCATCCACAGTCAAATGGTTTGGTTGAACGCTGGCATAGATCAATGAAAACCGCGCTAGTCGCGCGCGGAAATACAACGAACTGGTCAAGCGAACTACCCATAGTGCTACTAGGATTACGAGCAGCACTACGACTGAAAGAGAATACAAGTCCAGCACAGATGTTATACGGAACTAACATACGTCTGCCAGGAATGTTTATCGAGCCGAAAACGCAAGTAACATCACCAGAGACTTTTGCACAGACACTCCAGAGGACAATGGCAAAGCTAAGCCCGTTTAGCAACAACCAACACGCCAGCAGTCACAAATCGTTCATACATCCAGACATGAAAAGCTGCGAATACGTATACGTCAGAACGGATGCTGTGAAGAAACCACTGACCCCAGCCTACGAAGGCCCATATAAAGTGTTAGAGAAGCAAGAGAAACATTTCAAGATTCAATTGCCGAAGAAAACATCAATAGTAACGGTGGACAGATTAAAACCAGCATACATTTTAATGGACGGAAAGGTAAATGAACCTTTAGAACGCCAGAAAAGTAGCAGTAGCGAAGTGAACGACGACAAAAATGTTGAGCCAGCAGAAATTAATAAGACCGCACCAAACACAACACGCTCAGGCCGCGTCATACATCCGGTGGTACGATTTACAATACCGCCAGATCAACAAAGAAAAACACGGAATAAAGCAAAGCATAATTTCGTCAACACAAACCACCAAACTACCGCAGCAGCAACACGCTGGTAAAGCAAGATCAAGACAATTGCAATATTCGGAAACATGGGCAGCTGGGGCTCCAAGGAAGAGATCGTGGTGGCACAAACTGCCGCTGGGTCAGGGGGATCCAGCATCTCAATGACGGAAATCACTATGGGGGGCATTTTCATCATCGCCGTTGCAGTGCTACTGTACTGCATGTACAGAAAGTGTAGGAAGAGGTTCTACAAGAACGTGACACGGCACGTCGACGCCAGGCAAACGCAACCAGCTCAGATTCCAACGGTCTCCATGCGTTGCTGTCAGCACCCAAACGGAGGACAGGGACCACAAAACGTTTAATACAGCAGCAATCGGGAAAAAGGAAAACAGAAGAAAAGTGTAACCGCGTAGTATTAAGTTCGATATTTTTTTTTGTTCGTGTATGGCTATATTTCGTGTAGAAAGAATACTTCTTTTGTCTTATTTTTTATTTAAACTTTTTAATTATTTTTATGTAAGTGTACTCGATTTTTTTTTTTTATTTATTTGATTTTAAAGGGGGAAATAATGTGGTGCATCGAAACATTACATGTCGCATGCACAGCAAATATGATAATGGTCAAATAAATAATTATATATGCAGTTGTGTACAAGTGCTCACCGAAACCAGTTGTTTTATTTACATGACTCATAACACCCAACAACACGTACATAGAAGGTACACTTACACTGTCAAGCGGTATTGTTACTGTATTGATACTGACAGCTGTCACAG
Source organism: Anorthoa munda (assembly GCA_945859665.1). Taxonomy (NCBI): domain Eukaryota; kingdom Metazoa; phylum Arthropoda; class Insecta; order Lepidoptera; family Noctuidae; genus Anorthoa; species Anorthoa munda. Next base: position 28,360,647 of record OX243903.1, read on the forward strand.
AGATCAAGCTATCTTTTATGAAGTATAACTAAACTTCATAAACTTAGATAAAGTACCTATAGATTAAGCCTTAAAATGAGCTTGATTGATAGAGCGAGATGGCTAATTGGCAGCTCCATGTAAATAATAAGGACAAAATATTATTTTTTGTCCTTGTCACCGTGGCCGGTTTCTGTTGTTTGTCAAACTCTAATACGATGGCAGGTTTGACAAACAAACTCGGTTTTGTTTGATTTTCTATGATTTCGTGGTATTATGTGTTAATTGAGACAAGGAATTTGGGTTATTTATAGATAATAAGTGTCAGTGCGATGGTGGGTTGTAGTGTTCTTGTTCTTGTTGTAACACCAGAACTAACTATTGCTGTCTCATGTGCGGCCACGCCAGTGCTTAATCTATAGGTACTTTATCTAAGTTCATAAAAGACAGCTTGATAGCTTGAGAGAAAAAAAACGCAGATAATGTAACGTAAACCAGTTGGTTTACGTTACATTATCTGTGTTTTTTTTCTCTTTTATTTGTCTGGTAGAATTCGCTGTAAGATCGGGTTCAATTTCATTGGTGAAATTGGCTGGAGATAATATATTATGCGGCCAGTGTCTATGGTTGTTTCATCATCATAGACTTTAAATTGGCTCTTTGATAGGATAGTGTAACAAATGAGGTGTCTCGATTATGATTTATATCTATCGGGTTATTACACTTATAATATTATACAACGACGTAATATCTCATAAGAAATTATGCCATCTATTTTATAAATACTTATTCCTCAAATTTCTCCATTTAATAAGTAACTTACTTAACAAACAAAGGACCGGACGTTTAGAATTAGCATTGCCATTCAATGTGGCAATGCTATTGCCACCCTTATCTGAGATGCAGGCGATTTTTTTATGCCTAATACGCCTCCTTCCCATAATAGTTTTTTTCGTCGGTGCTCCGTAGATCAATTGGAATTCGACCAATTGGTCTATGGGGAAAATTACATGTTTCCATCGTCCAATTACCAACTGGTCTATGGAGCATACTAGACGTAAACCAAAACTATGTTCCATTATCACATTATAATCCTGAGTTCACACCAGTTTCCTATACTTTGGGTTCAAAGAAGCCTTTGTTATATTCTGGGGTTCACATCAAACTAAATTCAAAAATATTATAAAGGAATAAATACAATAACCTTATATTGTATTTATTTCATTTATAGCTAATTATAATAGAATCTTCAATGAAAAGAAAAGATAGGAAAGTATGTAAACTTTTTTAAATGGTTCACTGAAAACTTATGTGTCATCATGGTGTCAATGTAATGACAATTAATTGATTTCTCGTTAGCCTACCAGTGGGAAGAATTGAAGAATCATATGTTTTGTTGCAGAATGTTATAGTCTTCGCCAAACTTCTGGGCCGCCCTGAAGTTGACTTTCCGATGCGCAAGGCATGAAACGGTGCTGTTTTTGTATGAGATTAACGACTGCGCAGCCATTGCAGTCAACGTCAGGGCGGCCAAGAAAATTGGCAAGGACTATAAAGACAGTTTGTCCTATCTGCGTATTTTTCACTGTTTTTTTTTTATTGTTATGCCGTAATTATTCAATAAATGATTATTAAGCGGTTTCAAAAATTGTTTATGATATATTTTTTTAATACTTATGGACACGGCTTTACTATACCATTAAACTGGACAGCGGAACATTTCTCAATTCTCCATAGACCAGTTGGAAATTGGACGATGGATACATGTAATATTCCCCATAGACCAATTGGTCAGATTTCAATTGGTCTACGGAGCACAGACGGTTTTTTTTGCAAAGAAACTTCTCAAACTCATTAATTCTTACTTACCAAATCATTTCATTGTATTTCAAGGTATCAACTACAAGTGGATAATGGCCTAAGATGAATTCTTAGACCTAAAAGTTACCTGATGAAATCTTAATACGTAATCTATTAGGGTTCCGTACACAAAGGGTGAAAACGGGACCCTATTATTAAGACTTCGCGGTCCGTCTGTCTGTCTCTCACCAGGCTGTATCTCATGAACCGTGATAGCTAGACAGTTGAAATTTTCACAGAACATGTATTTCTGTTGCTGCTTTAACAACAAATACTAAAACAGATTAAAATAAATATTTAAGTGGGGCTCCCATACAACGATCGTGTTTTTTTTGACGTTTTTTGCTATAATGATACGGAACCCTACGTGTGTGAGCCCGACTCGCACTTGGCCGGTTTTTATTGTTTGGTGTCAATGTGTCGATAAGCCCACATGCATGTGTCATTCTTAATTTAGGTTAGGATCAGCTAACACTGACACGCTGACGAGAATCAAATTCTGGCAGAACGAGTTTTAAGGCTGGGGTATAAATAACCCCCGGTTTCGTTTCTTTTTAAAAGATAGCTTGATCTTTGCGACATATGTCAAACTGACGTATACGTTATTGTTACGTTATTGTTAGCCTGTCAAGCGCTATTGTTACTGTATTGATACTGACAGCTGTCGCAGAGATCAAGCTATCTTTATGAAGTATAAGCATTTGAAGTTGAGCATTTGTCAAACACTGCTTTATGCTGAAAACCTGTCAAACCTGTCAAACTTTGGTATTAAAGAAGGGTTTTTTTATGGCGGTATCTTGCCATTACATGCCACATTTTATCCAAAGACACAGTTTCAGAGTGAGGATTCGAATACACCTCGAGGAATTAAAAATTTGAATTCTATATTCCATCACTATCTCAAAAAATGCGCACAACATCGCGTTTGGTGTGAGCTGTCCCTTTAAACTTGAATACTCACGAGTTGGTGTGGATACCAACGTTCTTTTGTTTCTTGAAACAATGCGTATGCTTGATCATTGTTTATTGTTGACCAGTCTCGTCGTCATACTCATGATACGGAATCCGTCTAACATTGATTCAGAGTAAATCGTTTCGATTGTGAGGAAAACTCTAGAGAAAATTAATAATATCTTTGTAATCTATAGAAAATAAAACATTTTTTCTTCAAAATACAACCGACTTCCAAATAAAAACACAATAAAATGAAAAATAACTTCCTTTTCGGAAGTCGGTGTTCCTGTTTTCTTTTATTCGTTTTTTGACACCGACTTCCGAAACGAAGTTGAGTTTCACTTTTTAGTGTTTTTATTTGGAAGTCGGTTGTATTTTTTGTAAAAGAGTTTTTTTATTTTCATTTTTTAGTTGTGGTACTTAATGGGCAAGTTCTATAGTAAGGTTCCTCCAACGGTTATAATTAGCTAATCAAATCAAATAATTTATTTGCTTATTTGATTTGATTGTTGAAAAGATGGATGAAAGGAGATTACACGTAGCAGAGATGAGAATGTTGAGATGGATGTGCGGCGTGACGAGATTGGATAAAGTGAGAAATAAGTATATTAGGGGCAGTTTGATAGTGGCGCCAGTGGCAGAAAAGTTGAAAGGAAACCGTTTGTCCTGGTATGGTCATGTGATGAGGAGGGATGAAACGCATGTTACTAAAAGAGTTATGAATATAAATGTGGATGGATGGAGAGGGAGAGGAAGGCCAAAGAAAAGATGGATGGACTGTGTGAGGAGTGATATGAAAGAAAAGGGAGTCAGTAATGACGTGACGGGGAACAGGACGGTATGGAAGAAGCAAATGTGTTGCGCCGACCCCAAGTAACATGGGATAAGGGCAGGCAGATGATGATGACATGGTGAAAAGATGTTACAGGTATAAAACCTGTGGTGCATATATAAACCATCTTTTGGTGCATTTCAGGTGCATTGTATATAACCTAATGAAGTGTGCATATTATAGTAGGTACTTATCGCAACATTCAATATTATACACAATAAATTCTAAATTAAGTTACTTATAAAATAGAAATATCAAGTCAAATCAAAATTCAATTATATTTGTGGTGCCATTTCAGATAAAATCAGTCGTCTTTCATTTCAATAATCTTTAATTGAATATAACATTCTGTTACTAGGAATTCATGCAAACATAATTTGAATTGGTCCAATAATGCTCTTGCTCTACTCTACTGCGTAAACGTAGGTGATATGAGAATATGAAAGAATATAATGCTGAATAACCAAAGGTCTCTATTTTATATTTGGCTCCTAACACAGATAATATAATACTACAGGCTCCTAATAATTACCCACGACGGAACGGAGACGGTATCCATGTTGCCATTTTTCTCCAAAACTACTAGTCCGATTTTGATGAAGTTTTCAGTTTGGGTTCGGGTTTGATTGGTGCATGTTTTATAGGTGTTACGGTGGCAACTCACCAGGGGACACTGCAGTAAACATTGTTTGTGCAAATCCATGTTGCCATTTTTCTCCAAAACTACTAGTTCGATTTTGATGCAGTTTTCAGTAATATCTATGCTCTCTAAAAATTTTAAAATGAAAAGCAAAATTAAAATTTTGGAAAACCCACGACGCTTAAAAAGTAATTGAAAAAAAAGGATAAAATAATTTAAAAATCCCCGACATAAAAACCTCTAAAAAGCAAAAAATAAGTCTCATACTCGCGTCGGGGAACCGCTAAGTCAAAAAAAAAACTAATATAAACTTTGAATAACTAACTAATTATAACTGCTTTTTCCAGTGATTCAGGATCTGAACAAAAATATTTACTTAATTTTTTTTTTTTTTTATTTTTTTTTTTAATGCGTTGCCCCACACTAGGAATTTCTTCCTGTATCGTGCGTGCGTTTACAAACATATAAACTCATATACACAAACACCCAGAGCCGAAACAATTATCTGTAGGTCATACAAATATTTGTTCCGTGCGGGAATCGAACCCGCGACACGCAGCGCAGCAGTCAATCGCTCAACCACTGCGCCAACCGTGCGCCCCAAAATATTACTTACATAATCAAATTATCGCCGCCTACTTTGCCAATGCACAGCGTTTGTTATTTTTTAATAGCCGTCAATTCCTTGCACTGGCATATGGCACTAACAAATACCAACTGACAATATTAAGAAACCACTCTATTTGGTCTTCCTATTCTTTCAGTACGTAACGTACGTACCTAATATCTACTAGAGAACTTCTACACAGCACATATTATGTGCTCGTTACTACCCAATGTACCGCGAAGTATTGTGATACTTCAAAAGGACCACTGTGTGTGACCTAAAACTGAAAAACTGGTCAAGTGCAAGTCGGACTCGCGCACGAAGGGTTCCGTACCATTATCGCAAAAAACGACAAAAATATAACGTGATTTTTTTGCCACTTAAATATTTATTTTATTCTGTTTTTAGTATTTGTTGTTATAGCGGTAACAGAAATCCATCATCTGTGAAAATTTCAACTGTCTAGCTATCACTGTTCATGAGATACAGCCTGGTGACAGACGGACTGACAGACAGACAGACGGACCGTGGAGTCTTAGTAATAGAGTCCCGTTTTTACCCTTTCGGTACGGAACCCTAAAATGTAAACAAAAGAAGCAAAAGTTTTAAAATATTTATGCAAATAACCTATTATTGACTTCAACCTTGTCCCAGAAATGTCAATAAGCGTGTTACCTCGCTCTGTAACGTTTTTAGAAATAGTAAAATTAAATTACCAAAGTAATATTACGTTGCCCATAGGTAGGTAGAGTTAGATTACCACTTATTTGTTTACAAAAATTCGATAATGGGTATTCAATAACGTATTATTACGAGGCCCAATTAATTTGATTGGTGGAACTTCACTAATGGATATCGAAAGCTTATAATGATTGAATAATAGATAATTTGTATGTTTGTTGGTAATGGATAATCTCTTGAAGTACTTACTAATCTCATTACGAAAATTCCTTCACCGATAGAAAGCTATAGCTGTGTGTCATCGTAAAAAAATATTTATTTCAACTAAGGTGCTTTAGAATTATAAGACAAAACTAAAATGAAGCTAGTTGCACATTCGCAAGGATGGAGAAGAACATGCAAGAAACTCCACGGACACTCTTTTCCCTCATTAAATAATAACAAGTACGTGCGCATAGTAAGTAAGTGTAATTCATTGTTGTCGGAAAATTACGTATGTAAGAACGATGTAGAAAGATGTGCACGTAAAAGCAGAGTAAAAATACATAGGCTACTTTTATCCCAAAAAAGGAGCCTATCCGTTTTTGCGGGATAGGCCACGGCAAGCAAAGCCGCGGGAAAAAGCAAATAAAGATAAACAAAGAGATTTGTTTTTCCAGTTTTACTATTCCATGTAGATAACAACACCATCAGCAGCTTTTTGACAACGGTTTTTGATTTTTTGTCCGATTTTGCACGTTCTCAACATTTACCCCAACTATGCCAGTATTTCGTTATCTGTGCCTCAGCACATCCACACACACACACCCACACCACCCACATCCTTTTTTTTCCACCACTCGAGCGCGTGTCGCCGTTCCTGCCGCTTCAGCCTTACTAAAGCGATTCCTGGCACGCTATCACCATTTTGGCGGATGGCACGAATTCGGTTATAAACCCTCGCGTCCATGTCCGCCAGAATGTCCAGCGGAGGAAAGTGTCAGGAGAGTTGCCGCCTCAAATCATACCGTTCGGTAACCTCGTCCGATAATAAAAATGGGGATTTTCCGCTGCAGGCCATAAATATTAGTCCAACAGGTGCCCCATAAAGGGCCATCTATCGCACGACACCCGCGTATAAGCGGTGAACTTCTTCCCAAGGTTCCCCGAGGTTGGGCAGCAGTCTATGCAAAGTTGTACATCCAGAGTTAGGCAAAGATACTTAATTTATTGACCCATCTGGACTTGCCAATCTCCAACTATCATTGACGAGCTGGGTGGCTTGGCAGTTTATAAAACCATAGCGTCTCAGTTTTATGAGGCGCTATCTCCAAACCCAGCTCGCGGATCGATGCCACGACTCTTGCCACTACGAGCTCAGAAAGCTGGAAAGTCTCGTCGAACGTGTCACCGCTGGCCAACACCAGAGTGTCGTCTGCGTAACAAAGAATATTAACGCCGTCGGGGAGGTCAACACGCAGGATCACATCATATGCGACATTCCTCAGGAGAGGGCCTAAAACCGACCCCTGTGGAACCCCACACGTAATCTCCCTATGATGTACGCTACCATCCCGACCCACATAGTGAATGTGGCCTACCCCTAGCCATGTTCCAACTATGTTGGAGTCGGCACCCAGTCCAACCAGATGCAGTTGCAAAACAGTTTTTTTTTCGGTTTTAACAATTGGATCTACGGTAAATGATTTTTACTTCAGAAACGTTTGCGGTCTTGACAAAGTGACATTGCGGATAGCAATAACGATGTTCATAAGCAACAAGAAGACAAGTAAAATATAAGTAACTCCGACACATTTTTGTTTCATGCTACATAATTTATCTAGTACTCGTAGTAGATACGCTTAGATCGACAAACTATTGAACACGTAATTTTGACACGAAACACACCGATTCAAACGGTAAAACGCCTATAACTTTTGAACGGCCTAACCCATCAAACATAGCTAAGAACACGCACGATAAAGTCACCTTTCAAACAAAAAAACAAATCAAAATCGGTCCATCCGTTTAGGAGCTATGATGCCGCAGGCAGATACACAAATACACAGGAACACACGTCAAACTTATAACACACCTCTTTTTCCGTCGGGGCGTTTAAAAATGAATGGCGTTAGCCCCGTCATATTTCGATATGTCAATCTCATATATTCGAACTAGTTGACAATCTGTATCGCTGATTTTAAATGTCACCTTATGCACTAGAGACAAAATGTATTCTATGTGTTGGCGATGGTCAAAATGACAAATTTTAAAGGATTGATCATTTGACATCTCGATAGCGCTTGGCAATCCCATACATTTTTGACGTTTTCCAAACGCTATCGCAACACTAACGTTGATAGAATGTCATCTAGAGCCTCATGTCTGGGCCCACTTCAGACCTCCCTAGCAACACTTCCATGCTTTATGACTTAACACTTACGTCACATAAGACTTTAGTAATCTACATTCAGTGCTATGTCTGATTATTTACCTGTCATAATTAGCGGATTCTCGTTGGCATACCTCACAACTGCTAATTACAAATATTGGAACAGTTTAGTGCAAACACTAATCGTACGAGACACAACATTTTTCGCGAGGGGATAACTCCTATATTCGATTTTTTTTTTTCGAAAAGAACCGATTCTGGATCTGCCCAAAAGAAGAATATCAAAGTTATCGGCGGTGTACTTACCCATGACTTTCTGTAACGAAAATGATTGCAAAACGGATGTGACAATTAGTCAAGCGGGCTTTATCTCCTATGACTGTGAACACTGGTTCAGTTATCATTTTATAAACAGCCAAGCCAATGATGGCTATCGCGTTTGAATTTGCCGCTAGGGGCACTGGTGTAGAATGAGGTCTTCAAAACGTCAAATGTCAATTTTTTTGGCTTTTTTTATTGTTGTCAATATTTTCCAAATATCGCAGATTAAGGGGTACGGGTTTTACCAACCACTGCATTAATAGTTTTATGTTTCGGAAAATCTTATACTCCTTTTTTTTTTCGAAAAATGTAGGATTTTTATTCATTTTATATTTAATCGCCCTTCAACGGCATTTTGCAATGACTTTAATTCATACTTTGCTTTCGAGCGCGTAATAAAAACTGAAGAAACTAAATCGCTAGTGGTGCCAACTGGTGAGCACTAACGGAAGCCCTCATTGCATAAATTGCATCACTTGACTCTGATTAAAATGTGTCGTAACAATAACTTCATTTCAGAAGCTATGGCTGTAAGTTAACTAGCAATATCAGTTTATAAAATTTATGCATCCAAGTTCATCATTCAAATAATTCTTGAAGCTGTTTGTTTAGAAAATTAGTTGAAGGTAAAAAAAGATAAACAAACTTGACTTTGAACCTCTAAAGTCAACGGACTCTGACGAAATAACTAAACACAAGCAACTCAAGTACAGTTGAATTTGCGGTACTGGCTTGTCAACCAAACGACAGCGATGTTGACCACTGCAGCGGCAGCGGCAGCCATAGGTCGTTTATTCACGACGCGACACACGACACGACAAAATGTTGTCACGATTCAGAGCTGCCGCTATGTCGAGATAGCGGCATTCGAAGGTTGTCACATAGTAAACGATGCCAGTTACAACTATAAAGTTAAATAATTTATTAATATTTTTTTTAAACAAGCTTTTTTCGTATTCTTCTCAGCAAACCCTTTCATATGATACCCATATCATGGCAGTGCACAAAAAATAACTAGTCCGCCATATTGGTTTTGAATGACGTCACTTATCTAATCATGCATTGTCATCCTAACTAAATGAGTATGCACAACTTCATCTTAATCGGTAGAGGACAACTGTTTTAAAATTCAGTTGCAAGAATTTCCCCGAACACACTTAAATACATACATGACACGTCGAGGTACCTATAGATTATAGGACCACCATCATCCACTACAATCCTTAGTGGCAATACCTTCATTCTTCATAGGAACGGGTGAACTTCAATAACACACATCACTGGATTGAAACTCGTAAGTATTTATTTTACTTAGTTACAGGCACTTGGAGTTTTCAGTCGAACTTGAAGTTTATGACAATTAGCGTTACATGCTTATTAGGTTTTCAAATATCTAATCAATCAGATTTAGTAAGCAGTTATTATTTTACACACACAGTACGCGCGATGCGCGTTCTCAGTGGGGGGAACTCCCATATTGTTTTTGTTTTGACACTAATTACTTGGATAGTTGAATAAAGCTAGCAAACAATACTAAAATGCTGCTCAGTTAATTATTTTAACATTAAACAACCCCAATACTCACAAATACAAAGTTGTTCGTAGATTATTATTTAAATAGTCATCTCATCATAAAACTATCCAAGTTTCCGGTGATCTGAATATCTTATTAATTAGGTTTCTCATTATTACATAGCTGTGTAAAATAGTCTTATGACTTTTTAGTATTTAATCATTTACTCAAATTTGTTTAGTTCTCGTATTAAATTATTAAATCTAGTTAATGGTCATAGAAATTATAACATCCGCTATTGTTGACAACTTTGCGTACCTAATAAAAAATAACATTAGGTCATAATCAAACACATTTACTTCGTCAAATGTGAAATAGTTAAAATGAGAACAAATCTAAAAGTCCTACAATAAGTGTTCCCGTTTTATTTAAACATCTCGTATTAATTAAACATTGAAACTAGCTTATCGAAAGATTTTCATTCAAACAAATCATTAATTGATTCCACAATAAGCCAATAGATGGCGCTGAACCCAAAACCCAACTTAAATAGACATTGAAATACTTATGTTATAAAAAAATATTAATTAGGATAATGAATTAGCAAATTCACGCCTACGCGGCGACATACATATATAATTGCAAGTTAATTAAAAGCTTGTAACAAACGACAGTTGTCGTAGAACAACGAGTTGGAACAAAGTTTCGCTATTAACAGGCACAAGGAAGTAAAAATAAAAATATAAAAACCATTAGACTGGTAGTGATAATAAAATTTATCTCGTACCTACGTTTAACAGCTTTGCCGCGTTGGTTAAGTGAGTGAGAATATCATCCATCACTCTATCAAGGTCTTTAAAAACACACTGGCCTTTTGCAAAAAATCGCACTCAAAATGTCATATAGCGAACTAACACGGAAACACGTATCTACTTTATTCGGTCGGACAGTTTTGCCCGTGTGCTCCCACCCGCCAAACGCGCGATTTAGAACTTAGTTCCAAAATACCTCTAAAATCGACGAAGGGCCACTTCTCCGAAAAACTTAATCCAGAGTTAGTTGCTAACACGAGGTTAAATTGACAGTTTTTCATACAATATTGTTAATTTAACCACATGTTAGCAAGTAACTCAGAGTTAAGTTTTTCGTGCAAGTGGGCCTAAGGCCCAGTTTTTTTTATCCGTACTTAACTCAACCAATGGGTAAAACGCGTTTATTCATTATTTTATTGTCTAACAATGGTCGAATAATTAACTCTTCAATTTATTTCACCATTTGAGATGTCAAAAATTTATGAATTGAGCAAAAAACCAGTTTTGTGATCGGTAGTGCGTTAAAAACAAATATAATATCAGAAATCGGTATTGGTCATGAGCCATAATTATATTTAAAAATAACAATGGTAAAAACAAATCAAATTCAACAAAAATATTGCTTCACTAAGTTTATTAATTTGCCATAACCATAATCCGTATTCCGTAAATTCGTATTCCGGGCACCGCGTATTATTTAGCCTTGGCGCCTGCCGCTGCCGAGCAACGCCGGGCCTTCACGCCGGCGCGCCGGCGTGAAGGCCGCCAGGCTTCTGCTCGTGTTGTCCCGGGCTGCGAACGGTCGCCGTGGCTTGGGTATGCTGGCACCGACCATGGCTAACATGGCGAAGGTGATCAGAACGAAGAATGCGAACTGTAAGCGAAATATTATAATAATAAATAGATTTGTTCTAAAAACAAATACAAAGACAATAGAGATACAAAGTTTTTACGGTTTCAATAAGTATTAACAAAAACTTAATTTTACAATTTAATTTCCAAATTAATTAATTATAGATGGTAGAAGATTACTAGCCACATGCTGTAAGACCAAGATCTGTACGCAAATGGGTGAGCCCTGCCTCTTAAGTTGTATACATTACCCAATGCTAACGCACCACTGGCCGACTGGACCACTGGCAGAATATCAATATTGGACCTCCTTTTGGACAGTTTTGTTTGCAAAATATTATTTGATTGACCTATGCTTTGTTGGTTCAGAAGAAATTCTAATCAATAATTTTTCTGTGTAAAAATAAAGGGTAAAAGCCGGATAGTAGCCACCCTTTTTGAAATCACTCTATATCTCTTAGTACAAAAAGCAACAGTAGATTTTTTATCTAGGAAGTAAACAACTATTTTAAAGGTGAGAGTGTTTTTTTAATTCAGAGCGAAGCGAAGGATTGTAGAGAAGAATCCCGAGCGTAGTAGCGAGGAATTCTAAAGTAGAATCCTGAGCGCAGCGAGGTTTTAAAAGTAAGTCACTCGAGCTTAAAATAATGTTGCTCCCGAGGTGGACATTCTTTCATTTATTCATCTCTTTGCTGATTGAAGAATTTACTAACAATAACCACATTCCAAATTCAAATCACTTTTAGTCCCTAAGGGATTAAAGAGCTGTTTCCCTGTTTACGAGGAATAAACTAATTCTTTTTGAATAGATGTGATAAATAATACTTTATTTTGTAATACTGGAAAAATCTCTATGCGTAACTAAGAATATTAACGCCGACGGGGAGGTCAACACGCAGGACCGGATCATATGCGAGATCCAACAGGAGAGGGCGTAAAACCGACCCCTGTGGAACCCCACAGGTAATCTCCCTCTGATGTCAGCTATCATCCCAACCCACATAGCGAAGGTGGCCTACGCCTAGCCTTTTCCCAACTATGTTGGAGTCACACCGATTGTTCCACGATTGCTGGACCGATTCATCATCATCATCATATCAGCCGAAAGACGTCCACTGCTGGACATAGGCCTCCCCCAAGCGACGCCACATTGACCCGTCCCGTGCGTCTCGCAACCAGCGGATTCCCGCAACCTTCACCAGGTCATCGGTCCACCGATGACCTGGTGAAGGTTCAATCCGACTCGGCTGGGCAGTGTTCGGGAAGCTGCGCGGTATCTTCTCGTCCAGCTTACCACAGTGTCTCAAGACGAAAGCCTATGACCAGTGTGTGTTGCCAGTGATGGCATATGGCTCTGAGACGTGGTCGCTTACAATGGGCCTCATCAGAAAGCTTACAGTCACTCAAAGGGCAATGGAGAGGGCTATGCTCGGAGTTTCCTTGCGTGATCGAATCAGAAATGTAGAGATCCGCAAGAGAACCAGGGTTACCGACATAGCTGGACCGATTTACGTGATTATTTTCTTCGTTTGGTAGAGGAACCATACCATTTGATCTCTTAGAATTATTTTTCAGTTACCTTCAAGAAGAGGCTTTTGTTTTTGGTTATAGTTGTCACATAGTTAACGATGCTAATTACAACTATAAAGTTAAAAAACGACAGGTGTCGTATGACACCTAGTTGGAACAAAGTTTCGCTATTAACAGGCATAAAGAAAAAAAAAGTTTTTTTTTTATTAAACTGGTAGATGATAACAAAATTATTCTCGTACGATGAACAGTTGGTTAAGTAAGTAACAATATCATCCATCACTCCATCAAGGTATTTATTTTAAAAAACACACTGGCCATCAACTAACACGAAATAACGTACTTAAATAATAATAATATACGTTTAATATATCTTACATTAGACCAGTTTCTTAATAAATTGACATAAATAAAAAAAATGAGTTTTATTCGAATAACACAGTCTAATTAATTTGTAAAGTTATTCTCACACGGACACAAAAACGACAATCGCACCAAAACCGCCGGCTTATTTTAATGAAATTGACACCATCTCAAAGACAATTTAACTATCCACATTTTGATGTCAGGCTTTTTTTTAGTCATATAATAATAAGGAAAGTAGAAAAAACTACTGAATTTTGGGTCGCGCGGGCGTGAAACGAGTGCGCGTTTTGTTCCCTCAAGGTCGTTGACGACTGTCGTCGTCTTAAAAAAACCGGCCAAGTGCGAGTCGGACTCGCACACGAAGGGTTCCGTACCATTATTGCAAAATACTGCATAAAAATCACATTTGTTGTATGGGAGCCGCACTTATTTTTTTTTTAATTTTATTATTTTATTTTTTTTTTTTGAAGATTATTTTATTAATATTTATTTTATACTGTTTTTAGTATTTGTTGTTATAGCGGCAACAAAAATACATCATGTGTGAAAATTTCAACTGTGTAGCTATCACGGTTCATGAGATACAGCCTGGAGACAGACGGACAGACAGACAGACAGACGGATCGCGAAGTCTTAGTAATAGGGTCCCGTTTTTACCCTTTGGGTACGGAACCCTAAAAAGACTGAGTTAAAAATAAATAAGTATAATTTTGGAAATCGGTATTGACCATAAGCTAAAATTTCAACAATGGTAACAACAAAAATCAAATTCAAAAATATTGCTTCACTAAGTTTATTACAACCAAAATCCGTATTCCTTAAATTCGTATTCCGATCATCGCGAATTATTTAGCCGTAGTGCTTGCGGTCGTTGTCGCCGCCGCCGCCATGGCCATATATGCTGCCGTACCCGCCGCCGTAATGGCCGGGGCTACGAACGGCCCTCCACTGCTGTGATAATGGTCCGACCTCCTTATCCTCCTCGGGTGTGCTGGCACCGGCCATAGCTAAGATGGCGAAGGCGAGCAGAACGAAGAATGCGACCTGTAAGCGAAATATTTTTAATAATAAATTGATCTGATACAAAGTTTTTATTGTTTCAATAAGTATAAACAATAATTTAATTTTCAAATTAATTAATTATAATTGGTAGAAGATTAATAGTCAGTTGCTGTAAGACCAAGATCTGTACGCAAATTGGTGAGGCACATTCCCGTTCCTCAATGCTACCGCACCACTGGCCCTGCGCCCGCGCATAGTCAGAATATCAATATCGGACCTCCTTTTGGACAGTTTTGTTTGCAAAATATTATTTGACTTACCTATGCTTTGTTGGTTCAGAAGAAATATTAACATCAACAATTTTTCTGTGTAAAAATATAGGGTAAACGCTGGATAATTGCCACACTTTTTGGAATCACTCTATAACACTTAGTACTAAAAGCAATAGTATATTTTTTTTCTAGGGAGCAAACAACTATTTTAAAGGTGAGTGTGTTTTTTTAATTCAGAGCAAAGCGAAGGATTGTAGAGTAGAATCCTGAGCGCAGCGAAGGATTAAAAGTACGTCACTCGAGCTAATGGTGTTGCTCCCGAGATGGACACTCTACTTTTTACCACCCTCTATGAGAAAAAAGTAAGTGCATCTTGCTCGTAAAGTGGCTCTAATTTCACCGCAATTAGGCACATAATGACACCCGTAATCAAACTGTGACTTTTTCATTGCTATTATTCACAAGTGAGTTATATAATATATTTTTTAATTTATTTGGTTGAGTTGCTTTGTTCTTAAAAAAGTTTCGATACAAAAAAGATCGTGCTCAATAGTACAAATAAATTAATGTACCTATTGCTTGCTCATTTCATGCAACTTCGTATTTAAATAGATAATTTCATCTTGTACGTGTTTAATAAATAAAACTTTCACTCAAATATAACTTTTGTTTTATCTGTAATAAAGAAAACTTGAGATTCCCCATTTTAAACGTGGATAAAACGCTAACCGCGAAAAGCCAAAAAAAAGAAACCTCATTCTTATAGTCTATGGCCGATCGCCATTGTTAGATGCGCGCGCATAGGAAAACTGATTATTCTTTCCCGCCATTGCGAAATATTTTTCACAACTCATTTTCATTGTTGAAAATGATTTTTTATTATCTTCACAAGTGTGTTGAAAAACGTCATATGATACACGTGTGTATTAATGATTACCGTCCTCGGCTCTCTTAAGACCCTCACCTAACGGCTCGGGTCTCAATGGCGCCTCAGCGGTAATCACCAACATTACACACTTGTACCATAATGTACTATTATTTACATAAAATTAAAAATCATAAGACATTAAACAAAACAATGAGGCTAATGTTTATATTTGAACAATTATGGAATTGCATAGTAAAAAATGTATTAGTACCATCCGTTACTTTTGTAGATTTATTTAAAAATAGACAAAAAAAAAAAATTGAATGATGAATGAATTAGAAATAGTCTCAGAAAACGGTGTCTCAGGATATAGGTTTTGAGAAACTTGAACCTCTAATACTTTCAATTGAGGAATAAGCACTAATTTTTATAACTCTAAAATCTAAATTTGAAACAATTACGAACGAAGGCAGAGTGTATTTAATTCGCGCTTTGTTAATTTTTCATCAACTTTTTTTTTTAGTTTGGCCCTCTCGCTTTTTTTCATCCAGTCACTTATTCAAAACATTGTGCCCGCATGGTTTGTGATTCATCTCTTTGCTGATTGAAAAATTTAATAACAATAACCACATTCCAAATTCATATCACTTTTAGTCCCTAAGGGATTAAAGAGCTATTTCGGTCCCTGTTTACGAGGAATAAACTAGTTATTTTTGAATAGATGTGATAAATAATACTTTATTTCGTAATACTGAAAAAATCCCAAAAAAAAACTTAAATCCTCTCGTTGTGGAGAAAGTACGATTTTGTTTGGAATCATCATTCGGGTGAACAGCATTGACAATTAAAATCAAAAAGAAATTGGTCTCCATAATTGTCACCAAGATCATCGTCATAAGCCTATTTAATTTTCCCACTGCTGGGACACAGGCCTCCTCTCTTCAAGAGAGAGAACACGATATATTTATAATAATATTAATATAGATAACATAAGATACATAGGTACCAATACCACACATTTAAATAATAAAAACAGAGAAATTAAAAGATTATGATAAAATAACTTACGTATTTCATTGTGAGTTGATTTTGTGAGTTCCCGGAGAACAATATTGGTTCGGAATACATGGTGGGTCGTTATATACCAAAATTAAAAGGTCAACAGAACCGGAGTATTAAATTTCAAATGAAAATTCAAGATTGCTAATAACCTTTTAATACTTAATATGGTGCACTTTGCACTTTTAAAAACCCGTCCATGAGGAAAACGCATTTATTGTTTTAGTGATCTAGTACCACTAATGACAGAAAACTACAAAAACTGCGTAATAAAAAATTGTCTACAAGACTCAAGAGCAAACCCAACAACAAAAAAGTATTATGGTAAACAATATAGGTCTACCTCTCTAAAAACAAGTTAATTACCACAATGATAAATTAAATGGGTCCGTGGCTTAGGCCCCCAGTGGTCCAGGCACCTGTGGCCGACGCCCCCGATTCGATTAATTTATTTAAAAGCAGTTTTTGATCAAATGTACTGTCAGGCACAAACTTGTACAAAAATAATAAATATATATTGATTGTAAGTATATGTATAATATTAAATCATAATTATATTTATAACAAAGAAATGCTTTTGAAAAATGAAAGTCTTAGTTATTTTTCATTATTTATATATCATACTAGCTGACCCGGCAAACATTGTTTTGCGAAAAAAACATTTGTTTTGTTTTTTTTTCCAAACACCTACCCTAAGATAAGATAAGATAAGACATTTATTTTGCAAATATTGGTACAAAAAAACGGGTCCGTGGCTTAGGCCCCCAGTGGTCGAGGCACCTGTGGCCGTTGTCGCATTGTGAGATCGCATCGTCTGAAGACTGCAGAATCATTTCACGCCTCTCCTTCATGAGATTGAGAGTAGGATCGGATAGTTTTTTATTCCTGTTAAACGACGGGTCTTGAAAAACTTTTAGACCTGACCGTATTGACAGTTTCCACGAACCCATCGAACTCGAAACGATTCTGAAGTTCAAGCTGAAAGCTTTCGGGGTTTTGTATCTGGATCTGTATTGGACGGAGCGTACACTTCAGTTCAAGTTCAATGTGCCTCTTACCATACGGTGATCACTACCGGTTTTCACCGCGTTGATCTCAGATACATCATTGAATATGTGCTTTTTCGTCGACATGTCTATCTCATTTTTCGTTGCACCATCGGAGCTCTGCCAGGTCCGCTTCCTGTGCTCACGCTTCCTAAAGAAGGACTTCGTCATATAAAGGCCCTCCTTCTCCATAAAACTAGCCTGTAGGTGACCCCGGTGGTTCCGTCGTCCAAATACAAATTGCCCCACTCGCAGCTCATTATCGTCTCGTTTACCCAGTTTCTCGTTGAAGTCCCCTATGGCCACGGTGAAGTTAGTTTTATGACCATACATGGCTCTGGAAAATCTTATTGCGTAGATATGAATAAATATAAATTTGGAGGCATGTGGAACAGGGTGTAAAGTCCCACAAACCTCCATAAAAAAGGGAGGATCATCCGACCAGACGGGTGTTGTGTCTGGTCCGGGCAACTGCCCAACGGTTATTGTCGGAATGTTGTATGTGTTCAAATCGCGCCGAAATCTTTGCTTGCGCGATGCAGGATTTGTGTGACGTCATGTCATTAGTTCGTAAGTGGCGGCGTTGGTGCCGCTACATCACTCCCCTCCGGAGAGGCGGAGACCGGAGGTCGATAGCAGGTTGATTCGTCCGTACATCTTGTGATGCGTGCCTGGCCAGTGGATGGTTGGTTTCCGTGAGTCGGAACCGGAAGTCGCAGAGTTCGCGGTGAGTCGGAACTGTATGCGGTTGTGCCCCAGTGAGTCGGGGTGATGATATCCCAGTGAGTCGGGATAGTGTTGCTGGCTCCAGTGGTTTGGAGCGGTGATGATGTCCCAGTAAGTCGGGACAGTGCTGCTGGCTCCAGTGGGTCGGAGCGTTGATGACAGAAGCTGAGGGTGATGACCAGGTATGCGCGTCCGCTGCATGCTGGTGGTCAGGATACCCCTGTAGATGCCGTGGGTACTGGCTGGCTGTGTGACTGGCTGCACAAAAGCTTGAGAAAGTGATGATGACGTCACGACGAAGTAGTTCTGCACGAAGGCTGCGCTGACGTTCATGTTAGGGGTCACCAGTTTGGAGGCAGGTGGAACAGGAAACTCCATAGAAAAGGGAGGATTCTCCGACCAGACGGGTGTTATGTCTGGTCCGGGCAACTACCCAACGGTTATTGTCGGACTGTTGTATGTGTTCAAATCGCGCCGAAAACTTTGCTTGCGCGATGCAGGATTTGTGTGACGTCATGTCAATAGTTCGTAAGTGGCGGCGTTGGTGCCGCTACATCTATACTAATATTATAAAGAGGAAAGATTTTTTTGTTTGTTTGTTTGTACCGAATAGGCTCCGAAACTACTGGACCGATTTAAAAAATTCTTTCACCAATAGAAAGCTACGTTATTCCTGAGTAACATAGGCTATTTTTGAATACCGAAAACGGGTCCTGTGGGGTGGCCCACGGGAGCGAAGCCGCGGGCAACTGCTATAAACAATATATTCCTAGGGTTCGTGTCCTGCCACCTCTGAAGCGAGTATCCAACTGTAGTACAGGTTAATATTTAATGCATTCCACGTCGATCATGTTGTTTTTTTTTATCCTTACGAAAGTCGTTAACAATAGACTTAATGATGATGAACGTAACAACGCAAAAAATGCGTAACCCTGTAGAGAATGACCCATCATTATCGCTAACAGTGTTTGTTTAATTGTTCGACGAGCAGTGTGGCTCATTGCTAACGGCCGCGAATTCGAACCCAGGTAGGGAATTTACTATGTATAAGTAGGCTTTCCTTTATCATTATTTTTAACCGATTTCAAAAAGGCGGATGTTCATAATTCGACTGTATTTGTACCTTAGAACTTTTTACTAGGTGAGCCGATTTTGTTGGTTCTTTATATAAATCTGGTGCTTCTCATGTACTTAGCCCCATTTAAATTTGATCAAGATCTGACAAGTACTTTTTGAGTTATCCGTAATAATGCGCGTTTTCATGGTAAGATAAGAGATAGTTCATAATCACCTTTGCGCGCGGCGCTATTTGTGGTAAGCATGTGTGGGTGGCTGTTTGCTCGGACGACCGAAGACTGCCGCGTCACTGCCACACAAACACATAATAAATATATAATAACAAATGCACGAACACAGTGCGCCGTGCGCTCAAATGTGTTGAATGTTCTATACCAAAACTAAAAGTAGAAAAATAAAAAACATTTTAATAAATAATTAAAACGACTTCCAACTTGCTTAGTATTATATAGCAAGACAGTCTTTTTTATTTTGTAAAATAAGTGCGTTACAAATTTGGTGTACAATGAATTAAGTATATTCTATTTTATCATCTAACAAAAATTCGAAGAAATTTATAATTATGACATCCACCAAATCGCACTGGGACCGCGTGGTGGATAACTGCCCACTCCCTCTCACAGAGAGGAAGCCTGTGTCCCAGCAGTGGGAACATTGTAGGCTGGTTATGCCATAACTAACCACTTGTTAACTACTTGTTAGTAAACCATAGATAAGTTACAGAGATACCTAAAATCAAAACCTCTGTAGTTACATCGACGTTCCGCAGATCATTGTCAATTGTCAATGTCACGCGAGTACGTGCATGTAACACTTATGCAACGTAACATACATGTATGTATTTGTTTGTCTGTCTACAGGTACCTTCGGACTTTTTAGGAGTAGTAACATAAATACCTTTTTTTGATTTTTATTGGCTTTGACTACCTAAAAAAATTATATTTGCAAAAAAAAATACGACCTACTTCCAAATAAAAACACTACAAAGTGGAAAATAACTTCAATTTCGGCAGTCGGTGTACAAAAAACGAAGAAACGAAAACAGGAACACCGACTGTGGAAATTGAAGTTATTTTTCAATTTATAGTGTTTTTATTTGGAAGTCGGTCGTATTTTTTTGCTAAAATGTTTTTTTTTTATCAATTTTTTTGTGGTACATAATGGACCAGTTCTTTAGGCTAGATACCTAGAATGCCCAAAGTGATGCCATAAATAATTAACCCAATAACATGAAACTTAAACAAAACCGGTGGAATGAGAGTATACCAGGGTGAACTGTTCACACCTTCGTATCCCTTTAGAGCGTACCAGTGTGATGTTATGTTATGCAAATGGTGTAAACAATAAACAGACATGCGATTGCAGCTATCCCGAGTTATTTGTAGTCATTAATTGAAGAGTTCTGATGTATATATTCGAAGTTCTTCATCAGATCTTGATTAAAATTAAATAGAACCATATGACAAGCACCAGCTTTCAAGTGCGAGTCGGACTCGGGCACGAAGGTTTCCGTACCATTATCGCAAAAAACGGCAAAAATATCAGCCCCATTTTTAAATATTTATTTTATTCTGTTTTTAGTATTTTTTGTTATAGCGGCAACAGAAATACATCATCTGTGAAAATTTCGACTGTCTAGCTATCACGGTTCATAAGATACAGCCTGGTGACAGACGGACAGACAGACAGACGGAGTCATAGGAATAGGGTCCCGTTTTTACCCTTTAGGTACGGAATCCTAAAAAAGCTGTGGTATTGATAACCTCCTCCTTTTTGGGAAGTCGTTTAAAAATAAGTATAATACTCACAGTCTTTGTGTCTCTGAATTGGCTGCAAGACTCTGCGCAGTAGCCATTTTTGTGTCAATGTTGAAGGTGAAGATAGCATTGCATAACTGTCTCTTTCACTCGCTTACATTTGTCGCATCGTTCTATCTCGCTTTCTCTTTGCATTATACTTGATGACAAACTGTTTCTTGCGCTATGGTTGGCAGAGCCAACTTCAGAGACATAAAGAGCCGCTGAGACTACTATATTCATTATAATCTTCCTGTTTTTGACGCAAATTACTTGGGATCAGCGCAACGAATTCTTCTTCTATTTTTTTCCTCTTTCAATCGTCACGCTACAAGAAAATTACTCATTTTCCCTGTATTTATGATGGACCTACAATTAACATCATACCTATTCCAAGAATTAGGGCCGCAAAGACAACCCTAAACTTAAATAAATAATAACTTCTGGTATAAAGCAATTTTCCACGGCAAATTACTTAATGTCTTCAGCCTTTATACATTGAACAGTTAATGATATGTTCCATTCTTAAAAACTCCAGTTCTTTTCAATAACATGTCATTACAACGTGGACTGTGTAATTAGGTTTTCTGATAAACATCATAGGCCCTGTTTAGAACGGTTTGAAATTATAGCTGCCATGGATCATGGTCGCCGTGAAAATTACCGTGTAAATACAAAATAGAATTGAACTACACGTTCCTACACATATTGTTGTTTTTCTTTTTTCATTTTTCTAACAGCGATAAACACCTGCAATCAATTTTTCTTTGGGTCAACAAGATGCTTATACTGTGAAAATTTGAAGACTGTAGCTCCAACCGTTTGGCTGTAAAATCCGTGTGACAGACGACGGACAGACGGTCAGACGGACAGACAGACGGACACGTGGGTGATAGCAATAACGTGATCCCCGTGAAACGGATCCCCGTTTGGACCCTTCGGGTACGGAACCCTAAAAAAAAGAATGAAACTTATTATTGATGGCAGTTTGTCAGTTGTCCTATAGACAAGATTAAAAATAAAGTTATTAGCAGAATCTTAATTCTAAAGGTCTATCCACACATATCAGGGGCTTGCCCGGGACGTGGCAGGGCCGGGTCCCGACAGGGGCTCAAAAAAATATCGTTGGGAACATTTTATATGAACTCGTTCACACACGTCCGTGCACGGACGTGTCGTGTGTGAACGATGTCATATAAAATGTCCGTGCACGGACGTGTCGTGTGTGAACGATGTCATATAAAATGTTCCCACCGATATTTTTTTGAGCCCCTGACAGGGCACGGTCTGTCCACGTCCCGTGCACGTCCCGGGCACGCCCCTGACTTGAATTAAGAATCTGCTGCATCAGTACTTAAATTAATACACATATTGTTGTATTTTTTTTCAATTTGCTAACAGCGATAAACACCTGCAATTAATTTTGACAGATACTTAACCAAAAACGAGTGACTGTAAATTAAAGTTTTAAGTGACAAAAATAATTAATTTACGTTATAGTATGTATTACTAAGTGAGCGACTGACTGCGAGTGACGAAAAATCAACAGAACAGCAACTTACAAACATTAATTTGAGTTACTTAAAATAAAAAATGAGAAGCTTTATAACATTTGTGCGACCCAATATTTATATGTGTCAACGTTATTTTTTTCAATTCCTATCCGTGTCGGGGTGCCCTAAGTTCCCGAGCTCGCTTCGCTCGCTCGTTGCCCACTCTGTATTTCTAGTCGCTCACTAGTAATTTAGTCGCACGGCTACAATTTAATATCTGAAATGGATTAACCACAACCAACTTTATGTAAGCTCGTTCTTGATTTTATTATTAATCAATATTCCTAGTTAGTTTAGTTAATTTTTCGCTTACTCAAATTCATACCGCTCAAGTTACTAAAACAGTATCTCATCATCAGTCGTTTTTTTTTCGATCGTTTCATAATTCCCCATAACCAGTTCATCGCAATGAACTGGGAGGTGACCATTAGCTTTTAAAGTAAGGTTATTTTGAGTATGCGTATACAAGTCATAATATGTACCTCTCACAATTCGAAAAAACCGGCCAAATGCGTGTCGGACTTCGTACATTTAGGGTTCTGTACCAAAACGCAAAATTAAGTTGGTTGTAATAGGAAAGAGCCGGCCAAGTGCGAGTCGGACTCGCGCACGAAGGGTTCCGTACCATTATCGCAAAAAAACGGCACAAAAATCACGTTTGTTGTATGGGAGCCCCAATTAAATATTTTATTTTGTTTTTAGTATTTGTTGTTATAGCGGCAACAGAAATACATCATCTGTGAAAATTTCAACTGTCTAACTATCACGGTTCATGAGATACCTGCCTGGTGACAGACGGACAGCAGCGTCCGCGGTGCTGTCAGTAGTGCGAGCTGCTTAGGGGTCTCATCGAAGCGCATGTTTGTGTGAGTGTGCCGTTTCGAGCGTTTGTAGCTAGTTTCCGTACTGTTCGTCCATATTTATACTGTACGATTACGACTATTTTAATCGACGAGACCCCTAAGTGGTTGTCGCGAAGCAAGCTGTCAAATGAGTCACAATTCTTGGTATAAAACCATCTATAACTAGTAGGTAAACGAACACGACACTTGTTTTACTATAATTTTCAACCTATTATAGACAACTTGCAATCCTTCTTCATACTCCTATCTGTATAATTATGCAGAAAGACACGTGTTAGCTCCCACATACGACCTAGTATTAACATTTCATTATAAAAACCTAGGCTACCTAAATCGATACTTTGAATTGAAGTTCTGTAAGTACCTTACTTTAAAATTAACGCATTTCTTTTACTACATTATTTAAAGAGGTTAGCTTTTGACTGACGGTTTAACTGCTTTGTTTGTTCCGTATTCTGTTTCTAATAAATATCAATAAATTATTTTTCATTCGAAACCCTGAAACTTTAAAGTTTTACTCGACGTCATGTGATAGTCAGATATTTTTAGAATTACAGGCCGTGTTTTCTATTAAATATACCATCGGCAAAAAAAAACCCCTGTAGGTCCACTTATGCCACTGTGGGTTATGTTACTAACTCCGAGTTAGTAGCTAAGGCGGCCAATTAAGTACGACATATCTGTTATTATAACCTCAAGCAACAAACTACAAGTTAAATTTTTGGCGCCAGTAAGCCAGAGAAAAAAAAAACTTTTTACAAAAAAATACTACCGACTTCCAAATAAAAAAACTACAAAGTGAAAAATAACTTTTAAAAGAAATTTTTGGAAGTCGGTGTTTTTGGTAGATACCATTTTTGTCGTTATAGACACTGACTTCCAAAAATAAAGTTATTTTTCACTTTTTAGTTTTTTTATTTGGAAGTCGGTAGTATTTATTTGTAAAAAGCTTTTTTTTTCTCTGGCTTACTGGCGCCAAAAATTTAACTTGTAGTTTGTTGCTTGAGGTTATAATAACTTTCACTTTTAGTTGTACAAGTTGTTTAGTAAGGTACCTATAACGCCAGAATAGATTACCCGAATATCATGAAACTAGAGCATTACCAGTGAAATGAGAGATCTGCGTACCCCTTTAGAGCGTACTGGCGTGATGTTATGTTATGAAATGGCGTAAACAATAAACAGACATTGCGATTGCAGCAATTCCGAGAGATTTCCCGCAATTTATTGAAGAGTTCTGTTGTATATCTTCGAAGTTCTTCATCAGATCTTCACCAAATTAAAATGGGACCAATTTCGAAACATACTCTTTCAAACAAAAAAAGAATTGTCAAAATCGGTCCAAAATTGACGGAGATATGCGTGAAAATACAAAAAAATAAATAAAAAACATACTGTCGAACATAGAACCTCCTCCTTTTTAGTAAGTCGGTTAAAAATATCTTTTTTTCGTGGGTAGTTGTAACGGAAACACAAGAAAAATTTGCTCGTATTTATAAATTTAATATAATATAATTTAAACTATATTTACAATTATTTTATGCTATGTATTAAAAGTTAACATACTATACCTGCTGGTCTAGCGTTTTCTCCTCATAATTTTCTAAATTTACAAACTATAATCACTTCACATGGTTAAAATGGATTCACTATCAAATACTCTCAGTGAACTAAAGGAAATGTTCCACACAAGGATGGCTGTCTTCGAAGAGGAGTTGCAGAGGACCCCTCAGTCGCCTATCACAGCTTCTGGCCTGGCTACAGAGTTCAGTATGTTCCGGACATTTATCACGCAGGCTCTTAACAGTCTACAGCAGCAAGTAGGGCTCCTAGCTCGAAGTGTCGACCAGATAGAGATGCGGGCACGAAGGAAGATCTTGCTCCTGCATGGAATTGTTGAACAGCAAAAAGAAGACACGGCCAAGTTGATCACTGAGGTGGTCCGTAATAAGCTGCAGCTCACTGACTTCACCGTTGCTGACATTAGCCGTTGTCACAGGATGGGACGAGCGGTGAACAACAAATCCAGGCCTATCTTATTCAAAGTTTGCAGTCTTGCAGTCCGAGATAAGATCTGGTTTTCAAAAACCAAATTGAGGGCTTCGGGCGTTACATTGTCTGAGTTCCTTACGAAGGGGCGGCATGATGTTTTCCTGGCAGCGAGGGAAAGATGCGGCGTCACAAAGAGCTGGACAAAGGCAGGATGCGTGTATGTCCTTGGTCCCGGCGACACGCGGCACCGAGTTGAGTCCCTCGCTGAGTTGGACAAGGTTGCACCGATTCCCAGTGAGCCCGAGCTGAGCGACCCTAAAACGGCTGTGCCAGTGACTTCTGCTGCTGCTGCTGCGAAGACGGCAAGGTTGAGGCGGACTGCGGCTTTAAAGAAGTAACTATGATGTGGTTTCATTCGATGTCCGGGGAATATTTTGTTATTGTTTTTAATACCGTGATACCGTCACTTTGTTTTGTTGTTTTGGATAATTTTTAATGTCACAATGACAGTTGACAGGTTTTCATTGTCAGTGTCAGTCAACTTCAGTGCGTTCCGTTTTAGGTAGCGATCATGGACGTTTTATGTAGCGATGCACTAGCAGTAGTTTAATTTTGTTTAATGTTTTATTTTTTTCTGCTCGTTGTAACTTTCTCCTTTTTGTTTATGCCCGGAGTGCGTGAATTTTATTATTTTATTATATTTTAAAAGCGCAACCGGCAGGTGAACTTGATATTTAGTGTTTATAATCATATTTTAGATAGGGTTTTATATATTTTATAGTATTTATTTTAATTAATGTCTTGTAATAACAGTGATAGTGATAGTTTTTGCTCTTTTACAAGTAGCGATGACAGTTTCGTGAGTATTCCGTCTCTTGTCGAAAGTCTTACGGCGCAGTTCTCTGATGTTCCTAAGAATTTTAATGTTATTCATATTAACGCCCAAAGTATTCCGGCCCATTTCCACGATATGCTGGCAAGCTTTGACTGTAAAAACATTCATGCTATTCTTGTATCCGAGTCATGGCTTAAACCTTGTCTCCCTTCTACTAGTTACTCTCTTCCCGGATTTGTACTGATTAGAAACGACCGGACGGTTGGTGGTGGTGGGGGTGTTGCCATATATCTCCGAGCATATATTCCTTTCACTATTATCAATATGTCAACGCAACCACCGCCTTCAAGTTCAGGTGAACATCTGTTTCTTGAAATCGACCTACATCATTCCAAATTACTTCTTGGAGTCTATTACTGTCCCTCTTTACGCATCAACTTCTTTTCGTCTTTTGAAAAACTCTTGGAAATGCTAATCCCTTCTTACAGTCATAGCATAATCATGGGTGACTTTAATACATGTCTCCTGAAAAAAGACCATCGCTCTTCTTCTCTGACTAATGTTGCAGCTTCTAGTAATCTTTCCATTCTGCCACTAAGTGCTACTCACCATTTTCCAAACTGTACCCCTTCGCTTCTTGACTTGATTTTTGTCTCCTCTCCTGATCGCGTTGCTAAGCATGGCCAATGCTCAGCCGACGCCTTTTCGTATCATGACCTGATTTTTCTTTCTTATAAAATTCGTCCTCCTAAGGCTAAAGCCAAAATTCTCATGCAACGCAATTTTGGTGGTATGAACGCTGACAGACTTTGCGAGGATGCCAGCAGTATTGATTGGTCTCCTCTATTTGCGTCTACGTCAGTCGACGAGCAAGTTAATTTTTTCACTGCTAGACTTGTCGAACTTTACGATATTCACGCACCAGTACGAGCAGTTAAAGTCAGACATTTGCCGGCACCGTGGCTGACAGATGAGATTAAGAAGTTGTTGAACAAAAAGGTGACGGCAAAGTCTAAATTTAAGCGACGGCCTACTGATACTAATAGGGAAAAATATGCCTCCATTCGCAAACACTGCAATAAGGTGTGTAGGAATGCTAATCGCCAATACATTCATAACTCTGTCCAAAATGGGGACGCATCCAAAGTTTGGAATTTTCTAAGATCATTGGGGATCGGTAAAACCCGACAAGAGTCAATACCTAAAAATTTAGACATCGATTCAATGAATAATCATTTTACGGCATCGTCCAATTTCGATAGGACAATAAAATTGAATACATTGGATTATCTTTCATCTCTTCCGACCCCCAGCTATTCTCCATTTGTTTTTAGTCAATTCTCTGAATGTGATGTTAGGAAGAGCATACTATCGATTACTTCCAATGCAGTAGGAAGTGACTGTATCAGCCGTAAAATGTTAATCCCAGTGCTGGACGTAATCCTTCCGGTCATTTGCCACATCCTCAACTTTTCTGCGTCCAGTGGTGTCTTTCCATGTTCATGGAAAGATGCTCAAATTATTCCATTACCCAAAAAGTCCAATCCCACATCCTTTTCTGAATACCGTCCTATATCCGTCCTACCATTCCTGTCCAAAGTCCTGGAACGATTAATCCACGACCAAATTAGCACTTTCCTATCTAAAAATAATCTCCTCAATCCCTTCCAGTCCGGCTTCCGTCCTGGGCACAGCACTACCACAGCCCTTCTCAACATTACGGATGATATAAGGTCAGCCATGGAAAACAGTAATCTGACGGTATTGGCATTGCTAGACTTCAGTAATGCTTTTAATGCTGTCGATTTCGATGTATTGCTTGGCATTCTGTGCTCTCTTAACATATCTCCATCGGTAATTGACTGGTTTCGTAGTTACCTGTTCGGTCGCCGGCAACGTATATGCATTGGAGAGACTTTGTCTTCCTGGTGTAGTACTTCAGCTGGGGTACCACAGGGTGGCGTTTTATCCCCTTTACTTTTCGCAGTTTTTATAAACTCAATCTCCAGTGAACTAACTTCTTCCTACCATCTGTATGCGGACGATCTACAAATTTATTCGCGAGCTCCTCTCGGACATCTGTCTGAGGCTATCGTAATGATAAATCGGGATCTGGCCCGCATATGCGAATGGAGCAAAAGATATGGACTTATGGTTAACCCTACAAAGACGCAGGTTATCGTGGTGGGCAGTTCTAGGATGGTTTCAAGAATCGACTGGACGACTCTTCCCCAGGTTATTTTCGATAACTCAGTTATTCCATTCTGCGAGAAAGTAAAAAACTTGGGGATATTCATTGATAGGAACTTTTCTTGGACTGCCCAACTACAAGAGGTTAGCCGCAAGCTATTTGCATCTGCTGCATCTTTGAGGAGACTGCGTAATTTTCTTCCGACTGCCACCAGGATTGCGCTTGCACAATCTCTTCTTCTACCCATCCTTGATTATGCTGATGCCAGCTATCTTGACCTTACTCAAGAACAACTTGAAAAACTTGAGCGGCTTCAAAATGTTTGTATAAGGTTCATATTCGGTTTGCGAAAATATGATCATGTTTCCGAATTCCGTGTGAAGCTCAAGTGGTTGCCAATTCGCCTTCGCCGGAATGCTCATATTCTTTCACTTTTATATAATGTGCTCTTCACTCCTTCCACCCCTCTTTATCTTAAGAAACGTTTTCAGTTTCTCTGCGATTCCCACACAAAATCTCTTAGGTCATCGGATAACTTACGACTTCAAATGCCAATGCATTCCACGAGTTTTCTGGATAAATCCTTTACTGTCCAGGCTACTCGACTGTGGAATGCGTTGCCAGACCCAATCAAACAAGCCCAATCGTTGCCTGTGTTCAAAAGACTTGTGAGGGAGCATTACCTGTCGCTGTGATTGTGAATTGATTGTCATCATTTAATTTATTGCCTTTATATTTTAGTATGTATGTATTTAAGTATGTATTAAATACCATATATATGTAGTATGTATTTATTTAAGTATATATATATGTATCTGCATATCTTTCATAATATATAATTTTTGTAAAACTGGTATTGTCACACCAATAACAGCCCCACTTCGTGTCCAGCAATTACTGTCCATACCAGGTTGCCTGGAAGAGATCGCGTAATGCGATAAGGCCGCCCATTGTATGTGTTTTTAGTTTTAAGTTTCCTTTATAAATGTAACTTATGGTGTACAATAAAGTATATAATAAATAAATAAATAAAATATCAAATATCCTTGCTGAAAAATGTTAGCTCATATACATATAATCGTATGCCTATAAACATCATCAACATGATCTTAACATAAACACAGATAATATAATACTAGCTATAATACTTAGAGGAGTTCATGTGCAAAATTTCGCGTTGGTGTCAAGCACAACGACTTAGGCTTTTTGCGTTGACTGTCCATGAATTTAAGATTTTTAAAAAATGATTTCGTATAATCACCACGGTGCGTCAGCGCATCTTCAGCTCTTGCACGACAACTTCAAAAATTTTATTTATTTGTGTGCCCTATATGAAAAAAAAAAAAATTAAAAAAATCTAAATACCCGACTGCTTAAAAAGCGAACTAAAAAGACGTAAACAAGAAGAAAATCATGCTGTGCAGTCGGAGGATACATATTCGCGAGCTGGCTGACCAAAACCAGATGTATCCTCCGACTGCACAGCTTGATTTTCTTCTTGTTTACGTCTTTTTAGTTCGCTTTTTAAGCAGTCGGGTATTTTGATTTTTTTTATTAACTTTTTTATTTATAACTTTTTAGTTAACATTTTTTTCGAATTAGGTACAGTTCAATATATAAGTGTTATATATTTTTGACTTTATTTTGATACCCTACACGATGGGTTTGAAGTAAAAAATTAAATTGGCCCCCCACAATATGGCGCCCAAAAGCCGCCATTTTTCTATTTTCCAATTTTAATGTAGCCTTCATAGGCTCACTCGCAAGGTTAAGACGAATCGATTGACGTATCATTGATGAATCATCAAAATCGGTCAACGCGTTTGGTCTCTGGAACGCCACATAGGAACAAACATACATACATACATACATAGACTGATAAACACATTACCCTCCTTCGGCAGTCGGGTAAAAAGTAAAGATACATGATAACAGCAGCATAGACAAAAAATAGCCATTTATAGGCCTCCACAATACCTATAATGTTTGTAACAGATTAGATTGGTCGATTTTTTTTTTAATTTGAAATCTCAGGCTTCTTAGCAAATCACGGCATTACTAATCTCTGGACTGCAGTTGAAAATCAAAGTTAGATGATGTTAGATAGTAATACCAAGTACTGCCACCTGACTCTATGCTTCACTGAGGCCCTTTTAGCATTTTTTGATTATTAAGATCTTTACTTTTCGTTTATTTTATTGTTGAACCAATAAACGCTTTAGCCCTAAGCCCTTTAAGGTTGCCCTAGTAGATCATTCTTCCATACAAACGTAGTCTGGCGATTACTCCACTGTTTGACGATGTACGTTCAAAATAAAAAATGATATCAATTTCTCTTATCATTAACTATCCCTGTATAGAAACAAAAAGTAAAAAAAAGTATATTTGAAAGTTATGAGCGTCGAAAGTTCCATATTTCAACACTAATTTTAACGCATCTTTGGGAGCAAATAAATACCATAAGAAGAAAGAAAATTGCAAAACAGTCACGATACAGGAATAGATTAGTAGTTCAACAAAGCAAATAATTTTATTTTGAACAGATACATTTAGTCGTTTTTTCATGATATCCTTATTCCCAAAGGTCTGTTTATAAAATTTCGTGCGCTCGTTTTCGTCCTAAATCATCATCCATTTCGCTACAAATTTGCAAAAGTGCTAATTCGTACGCGAACTAGCTTCTTACTGCTCATCACAGCATCTATCTCTTTCGCACGTGTTGTCGATAGCATGCATTTTAACCCCGAGCACAAAATAGTTCATGCCGTCGATTAGGGCAACCTAAACATACGATTCTAAAACCCTATTACGGATCGTATTTGATTATCGGGCACAGCAAACAAAACGTGCTGTGGATGACCTAGGTGAGTTCACGCCCCAAACGTTCATCTTTACCTATTTAATCCAAGTAGTGACCCTCACTAAGAATATACCTTAGTCCAGGGGTCACCAAATGGCGACGGATCCGGACCGCGGTACCACCGACCTATTTTGTGCGGACCTATCTAACCAAGATAGATTACATCATCATTTCAGCCGAGTTAACTTCCAAGATGAACTTTACGATGACCATTTCCAAGATTTAATGACAATAGCCGGCACCA
Organism: Anorthoa munda; assembly: GCA_945859665.1. Classification (NCBI taxonomy): domain Eukaryota; kingdom Metazoa; phylum Arthropoda; class Insecta; order Lepidoptera; family Noctuidae; genus Anorthoa; species Anorthoa munda. Next base: position 28,392,349 of record OX243903.1, read on the forward strand.
ACTTTAGTCTAAACTTCGCACGAAAACATTATTCCAGTTATTTTTTTTTTTAAATCTTGGTACTTACTTTTATTGATTGCATTTATTTATTATTTAATAATATTTATAAGGACGGGAGCGATGGAGGGGGGTGAGTTGACCTTATTTTTAAGACACGGACCCCTAATGTAAGTAATTGGTGACCCCTGCCTTAGTCTATTCGGCGTTTATTAATTTATTTATAAACCGAGACGAGAGCGTGGCGACGCCTCGGTAATTTCGTTCGTTTAAGGCGCAGATATAGTTCTCGCCAAACTTCTTGGCCGCCCTAAAGTTGGCTACAATGGTTGCACAGTAGAAAATCTCATACAAAAACAGCACCGTTTCGTGCCTCGCGCATCCGGTAAACCAAATTCAGGGCGGCAAGAAGTTTGGCGAGGGCTATACCCCTTAGTAGCTGATTTTAAAATGAGAATCATGTCTAGTCGTAACTTTTTGAATTCTAAAAAAATTGTGAGTTTTCTATGATATCTAACACGGAAAAACAACTGCGGGCGTATTTAAATTAAATTGCCACCATATTAAGGACAATTTAATAATCTACATTTTGATTTAAGGATATTTTTTAAACTCATAAGGAAAATACAAAAAGACTACTGAATTACGGGTCGCGCAGGTGTAAAATGAGTGCGCGTTTTGTTCCCTCAAGGTCGTTGGCGACTTTCGTCGTCTTAAGTTATCTACGAGAAACATCTAAAGTCCATTTTATGACATTGGTTGACTCGCTGATTTAACATTACCACATGGATATCAAACCTTTACATTGGGAAGGGCATATAGTGATATCGTTGCATTTCAATCATGGTGAGACTATGAGTAATAAGCGTAAATATTTCATATCGACAATTTCAGTGGAGAGAAGGAAATTATGTTCTGGCTTTCAGCTTTCTGCTTTATACCGATATCTAGGCACTTAATACCATTTTATAGCTTATCTACCGCCTGGATCTTGTCGGCTGCCTGACGTATTTTAAAAATGTTCTCGGGTAAGTAAAAATTTCGTAACAATTCTATATAAAATTACATAGAACTAAGTAAATTATAACTTTGTAATGTTATTGTATAAAAAGCTTTTTACAAAAAAATACTACCGACTTCCAAATAAAAAGACTACAAAGTGAAAAATAACTTTATTTTTGGAAGTCGGTGTCTTTGGTAGGTACCATTTTTTTGCGTTATAGACACCGACTTCCAAAAATAAAGTTATTTTTCACTTTGTAGTCTTTTTATTTGGAAGTCGGTAGTATTTTTTTGTAAAAAGCTTTTTATTTTTCACTTTTTAGTTGTACAAGTTGTTTAGTAACGCCAGAATAGATTACCCGAATATCATGAAACTAGAGTATTACCGGTGAAATGAGAGATCTGCGTACCCCTTTAGAGCATACTGGTGTGATGTTATGTTATGAAATGGCGTAAACAATAAACAGACATGCGATTGCAGCAATTCCGAGAGATTTGCCGTAATTTATTGAAGAGTTCTGTTGTATATCTTCGAAGTCCTTCATCAGATCTTCATGAAATTAAAATGGGACCAATTTCGAAACATACTCTATCAAACAAAAAAAGAATTTTTAAAATCGGTCCAAAATTGACGGAGATATGCGTGAACATACACAAAAAAAAAAAAAAAAAAAAAAAAAAAACAAACATAATGTCGAACATAGAACCTCCTCCTTTTTGGTAAGTCGGTTAAAAATGTAAAAAATATAGTGAGAATTACATAACAATTGTACTACTGCACCATTAAGTTTTCCTTTGAGGGTTAGGTAGAAAGGATCAATGGTCAAGAGATGGAAAATGTGCTCATAAGCAAAGTCCAAGATGTCACAAAATGTCGCAAATTGTTGTTCATGGGTGTAATTTTTATGACTTTTGGGACGGAGAAGTGAGAACTATAATAATAATAAAGCCTTTATTTACTGTTAAACTTTAACTACAATTACAATATAATATAGAAACTAAACGTAACAAATTATTGCACTTCGGCGTCTTCGTTCATCAGCACGTCCCTTGACGCATAGGCCTCCCCCAGGCTCCTCCACTTATCACGGTGTCGTGTATCCTCCACTATGTCATCGTCCCAGCGTTTGCATTGTCTACCTCTGCTTCTTCTTGATCCGTCTCTGATTTGCGATTCCGTTAAGGCATTAGACCACTTGTTGCTTTTATCACGGAGCATATGACCAGCCCATCTCCATTTCAGTCTTTTTGTGTGGAAGGTAGCATCGTTTACTTTGGTAATCTTCCTCAGAACTTTAGTTCTCTTTTTATCTTTTCTTTTAAAGTTCAAAATGCTCCGTTCCATCCTCTTTGACAAGTAGTAATTTTCTGAAGAATTTTACGAGTCAATGCCCTTGTTTGACAGCCGTAGGTAAGACATGGAAGAATACATGTATTGAAGAGTTTCCTTTTCGAAGTTATAGGATATTGTTCATTTTCCATTATTTCTTTGAGTGAATAGTACCTGTTCCATGTGCTAGTTATGCGTCTCTCTATCTCTTGTTCCATTTCCCTGTCAAACGAAACAAGTTGTTCCAGGTAATCAATACTTTCTCCTTCGATACTTATAATCTCTTCAATGCTGTTTGTCATTACCTTGGTCTTCTCTTTGTTCATTGATAATCTCACTTGAAGACTTCCTTCTGCGAGCACTTGTAACATCTTTTGTAGTGTGGATTGGTTATCTGATATCAAAACTAGGTCATCTGAAAATCGTAGGTCGTTTAGCAATGTTCCATTGATATTGATGCCGTATTTTTGCCAGTCCATGCCTCTACATACCTGTTCCAGCCCGGCGAGCACGGCCTACTGTGACATGGCCTAAGTCATACTTTTTATCCCAGTTTCGGTGATAAAGCCATTTTGTCTTAAATGCTAGCACGGCGGCGTGAGATATTTTCTTGACTTGTGGCATAACTTCTTGACGTTTATTTTTTTTCTTTTTCGGAAATTTTAATAATCCTGTAACATTTCAATTAATTAATAAGCATTGATCACCACACACACAAAATTAATTTGGTGCAGTAATTAGAAGGAAAATATTTTATTTTTCAACTATAAAATTTTATCACCACCTCCGATCGAAAGTGATATATTTTTCTTAATCATCTGTCAAAATGTGACATTTGTGACAAAATGGGTGCGCCCGTATTAGCAATTAAGACCCGAAGAGTCCCAAATAAACGTCAGGAAATTTTCTCACGCCGCCGGTGCTAGTATTTAAGACAAAATGGCTTTATCGCCCAAATTGCGATGAAATGTGTGACTCAAGAAATGTCACAGTAGGCCGTGCTCGCCGGGCAGCAACAAGAAAGGCATGTCGCGCCTTTAAAATATGTCACATGTTTGACTCGTGCTAGCATTTAAGACAAATTGTAAGACATGACATAATTTGTCATGTCTTGTCACAAAAGTCTTGGGTACGCCCATGCTCGCTCCGCAGCACTGCCGAGAAAATCTTTGGGGATAAAGGGTCACGGGGACGGAGATCTACGGAACCCTAAAATGTGTACGTAGTCTGGCACGCATTTTTCCGGTATGTTTTTCTAGGTATCATTATTCTTACTCTGCAATGAGACAGTGTAGACTAACTTATGTTTTTAAACCAATGTTTTGAACTTTTAAGTATTCATGCTACCGTCGCTAATAATTAATAATGACGACACCGTCTAGTCTTTGTTTCTGTTAATGTTTTATTTAAATAATAATTCTGGTGACCACATACAAACACTATTACATAATGTATTAGACGGAAACTAAACTGTATTCGGACAGTCACATGCATTGTAAACAAATAGGTAAATACAACCTTGAAATATTGATAATTGATTCCACATTGGTAGCTATCACAAATTGTTCTTATCGAATATTAAAACAATAATTTATACCTACAATATATTTAGTACTAGCGGACGCCTCGCAGTTTCACCCGTGTAGTTCCCGTTCCCGTGGGAATACAGGGATGAAAGCCTATGTCACCCGGGGATAGTGTAGCTTCCCAACGGTAAAAGAATTTTTGAAATCGGTCCAGTAGTTTTTAGGGTTCCGTACCCAAAGGGTAAAAACGGGACCCTATTACTGAGACTCCGCGGTCCGTCTGTCTATCTGTCTGTCTGTCAGCAGGCTGTATCTCATGAACCGTGATAGCAAGACAGTTGAAATTTTCACAGATGATGTATTTCTGTTGCCGCTGTCCCATACAACAAACGTGATTTTTGCGCCGTTTTTTTGCGATAATGGTACGGAACCCTTCGAGCGCGAGTCCAACTCGCACTTGGCCGGTTTTTTTTTAAGTTTATTCGTTACATAGAAAGGCTATATGTATGCCTATAATATTTGAAGAGTGCCCTCGATTTCTCTAGGAATCCATCATCAGATCCTGGTTTCCTTAACATGGTACCACCCTAGGGATATCTCCTTTCCAACAAAAAATAATCATCAAAATCGGTTCATAAACGACGAAGTTATCCACGTACACACATAAAAAAAAAAACTTTTTACAAAAAATACAACCGACTTCCAAATAAAAACACTACAAAGTGAAAAATAACTTCAATTTCGGAATTCGGTGTTCTTGTTTTCGTTTTTTGACACCGACTTCCGAAATTGAAGTTATTTTTCACTATGTAGTGTTTTTATTTGGAATTCGGTTGTATTTTTTGTATTTTTTTTTTCACTTTCTAGTTGTGGTACATAATGGACCAGTTCTATAGGCTAGGTACCTATAATGCCCAAAGTGAAGCCAGAATAGATTAACCCACCCAAATCGGTTCAACCAGTAAAAAGTTCTGAGGTAATACACATCCGCACTATCCGCAATAGTACAGTCTCGAATGCTCACTTTCTTCGGGCACGTTTCAAGGCGAGACAGTCAGTCCATAGAGCGGTTAGTCGTCCAAGGAAAAGTGGAAGGCACTAGACAACGTGGTACGACACCCATGCGTTGGACCGACCAGATCAAGTCTGCTGTGGGCGGTCCCGTGCACGAAAGTCATCCGAGTGGATGACTTCGAATCGGGCAAGGTGGCGAGACATTGTGGGACGCATTACATCTGCCGCATATACTACCAATACTTCATGACGACCACGACCGCTCTGTCAAGAGCGTTACGACTAAGAAGAAGAGAGAATACACATAAGAAAATGCAGTCGAATTGATAACCTCCTCCTTTTTGGCCAGTCGGTTAAAAATACAAATCTATCCTCTTTATAATGTTAGTATAGAGTATAGATATGTTACGAAGTGGCTGATGAACTGGCAAGAGAGGGCTCAGCAAATGACTTTGTGGGTCCAGAACCATGTGTAGGCATTTCGACGTGTCTCGTAAAAGCCGCATTTAGGGAGTTTGCAGATCACAGACAACGAACTTATTGGCTGTCTAATACCGGTCTGCAACACTCCATGAAATTCCTAGGCTCTACGTTCAAAGCCCGGGAATGCATTTGGAACATGAGCAGGGGGCAAATCCGCTACCCGCTAGGGGCCTTTACTGGGCACTTTGGAACCAACGACATGCTCATGAAGATGGGTCTAACCACGACACCAATGTGCAGGTTGTGTGGGGAACATACGGAACGCATGGAGCACCTTCTGTGCACATGCGATGCACTGGCTGGTAAGCGAATGAGTCTTAGGGGTTAGATATCCAAAACCAGAAGACTATAGGCTCATATCTCCTAGTCTCGTTGTAAAACTCATGAAAACAGTTTTTAACGAGATTGGGGAGGAGTAAGTTATCTAGGGGACCACAATAGATCCCAATGGGTCGAAGTGTCCGAGATATTTCTCGGCCCCTCCATAAGATAAGATAAGATAGATATGTTACAGCAGTATCGGGTAAACGTAAGTTGGAACGCCCTCATGCTATACCTAAGCAACGATCTTCAGCAGCTGGATGAGAGCTGCCGAGAATCTAGATAAATGTTGTGCGATTGGAGAGGCCTATGTCCAGCAGTGGACTGCTTCAGTCTGATGATGATGATGACGATGACAGCAGTACCTACTGTATTCGCAAAGAAGGAGATGGTGAATGAGCTAGACTTATATCAGTGACAGCCAGCTACCTCTGCTCACGGTGTCCAAATTCCATCACTCCTCGAGGCAATGGCATGCTTTCAATTATCTCGTGGTGGCCCATTGGCTAAGAAAGCTAAAAGGCGTCGTGCTAAAGGTCGTGGGTTCAAATCCGGGCAAGTACCAATGTGACTTTTTCATATTCATATGTATTTTCTACGTTTATCTCAAACGGTGAAGACAAACATCGTGAGGATACCTGGATTTAAGTTAGTGTAAGTCTGAAATAGCCAAGTCAGAGACGGCTTAATTAAGTTTGACACTAGATATGGCCAGATACTCACACGAAAAGAAAAAGAATTATCTCACAGTAGGAGTGTGAAAAGAAGAGTATTCTTTCGGGAATAAAAGTATATTTGTTTTGAACTAGTTCGAATCCGAAGATTCTAGTATTAATTACATACCTACCTCACTTCGCTCCGCGCTCCCTTCCCTCCCTTCGAGTTAACCCATTCGCTGCCAAGGACTCGCCTCGCTTGAGATACAATACCCGACGCTTTTTACCCGACTACCGAAGGAGGCTAATGTGTTTATCAGTCTATGTATGTATGTATGTTTGTTCCTATGTGGTTCTAGAGACCAAACGCGTTACCCGATTTTAATGATTCGTCAACCGATTTTTCCTAACCTTGTGAATGTCACTGGCTACATTAAAATTAAAATATGGCGCCGGCGAATTTTGGGCGCCATATTGTGGGGGTCTCAATTTTTTTTCTTGCAAGCCCTTCGTGAGTATCAAAATAAAGGGTTTTAAGACAGCAAGTCGAAGATGAAGCCGCTCAAGTCCAAAGATGGTCAGCTCATTATGACTTCAAAAGGTCAGCTACTTCGCTGGCGTCAGCACTTATAAGGGGTTTTCCGTTTGTCAGCTACATCGACGCCTGACGCGCTGCAAGTCAGTTCTCCACCATTCCGGCTTCTCGACATTAACACAGAACCACCGTCAGCCCCTGAAGTTGCGGAAGCAGTCCACTCTTTGAAAACAGGCAAAGAACCAGGACTCGACCTGAAAACTGCGGCTATGCTACAAACCGAATTATCCACCGACGCCGACGTCCTGACGCTACTTATTGAATAGATCTGGATCGCCGAAGAACTCTCAGACGAATGGAACAAAGGTATTTATATAACTGTTCCTAAGAAAGGTGAACTTAGCCAGTGCGATAACTGGAGAGGTATAACGTTGCTCTCGAGTCCCTCTAAGGTTTTTTGCAAGATCATCCTGGATAGATTGTCGAAGGCCGTGGATCCTCTTCTGCACAAGCAGCATGCTGGTTTCTACTTGAACCGCTCCTGTACGGACCAGATACCCTCCGTATCATACTGGAACAGGCATCAGAATGGCAGATGGAGATTTTTCTAACCTTTGTAGACTTTGAAAATGCCTTTGATACGCTGAAGTGGTCTGGAATCTGGTCCCGCCTACTGAACATTGGAGTGCCGCCGAAAATAGTCCATCTGTTGCAGAGTATTTACAAGAATTATTCCTGTAAGGTTACTCATGACGGTCTCATATCGGATGCCGTAACAGTACACGCGTGTGTCCACCAAGGCTGCTTCCAGTCGCCGCTCCTCTTCCTAGTCGTTTTTTATGGAATTATGCTTCGCATCTATGATATCAGGCGCCGCGGCATGGAGTGGGGATTATGCAACGTCTTGGAAGACTTGGATTACGCCGATGACCTTTGCCTGCTGAGTCATACCCACGCAGATATAAGCAAGCAAAGCTGAAAGATTTACGTCAGGAGGTGGCAAAAACGGGGCTCAAAATAAACCTCCGGACGACCCAGAAAATGAGAACTGGTGTGAAGAACCGCTCACCGTTGCTGATTGGCACAGAGGTAGTGGAACTCTTCCACAAATTTACATACCTCGGGAGTGTCGTGTCAGAGACTGGGGTAGTGAAGAGGACATCACTTCACAGATCGCCAAAGCCCGAGCTACCTTTCGCGCAGCTGAAACCTGTTTGGCAATCGCGGAAACTGACCCGAAGGATTAAACTCAAAATCTTATAAAAATTAATTGGATTGTTGAACTACTAATCTATCCCTGTATGGTGGCCGTTTTTCAATTTTCCTTCTTCTTATGGTACTTATTTGCGCCCAAAGATGCGTTAAAATTAGTGTTAAATAAATTATGGAACTTTCGAAGCTCATAACTTTCAAGTAATTTTTTTTTTAACTTTTTTCTTTTATACAGGGCTAGATAATGATGAGACAAATGATATATTTTTTTTATTTTGAACGTACATAGTCAAACAGTGGAGTAAAAGCCAGACTACGTTTGTATGGAAGAATTTTCGACTAGTGTACCCTTAATTTATAAATCAAAAACCCGACTGCATAAGAAGCGAACTAAAAAGACGTAAACAAGAAGAAAATGATGCTGTGCAGTTGGAGGATACGTATGTGGTTTTGGTTAGCAAGCTCGCGAATATGTATCCTTCGAATGTTTCTTCTAATTTACGTCTTTTTAGTTCGGTTCTTAAGTAGTCGGGTTTTTTTTATTTCTTGGGTTATGGTTTTGGTAAGACTCAAAATCTTTAATTTTCAAAATAAACAAAAGTGACAGGTTTAACTTAAAATTGGCTTGATTTTGTCTGAACCGACAATAGTAGTATTCATTCTTATTAAATGCATTATTAAATCTTACAATTACAACTCACTGATTTAACAAATACATGTATTAATAAATCTTTTCTATAAAAGAATAATCTCAATTGTAGAAAATGTGCAATTTTGATATATAGCCATTTAGAGAGTTGGCCATTTAGAGAATTAGGCTTTTAAAGTATTGGCCATTTAGAGAATTAGGCTTTTAGAGAATTGGACATTTAGAGAGAGAATTAGGCTTTTAGAGAATTTGTCATTTTGAGAACTAGTCCTTTTGCGAATCGGTTGCCATTTTGAGAATTAGGCCTTCTGCACCTAAAACGCTCATCCTCTGTCTATAAAATAAATAGATATAAATCCTACATTATCCTGCTTGTAATCGCACCATCCTTTTTAGGGTTCCGTACCCAAAGGGTAAAAACTGGACCCTTACTAAGACTCTGCGATCCGTCTGTCTGTCTGTCTGTCCGTCTGTCACCAGGCTGTCTCATGAACCGTGATAGCTAGATAGTTGAAATTTTCACAGATGATGTATTTCTGTTGCCGCTATAACAACAAATACTAAAAACAGAATAAAATTAATATTTAAGTGGGGCTCCCATACAACAAACGTGATATTTTTGCCGGTTTTTGCGTCCGCACATACATATAGGTACATTTACGAGACGTGTATCTACGATTTGCGAAGTTACGATTGAATAGTAATAGGTAGACATAGGTACCATTTCCTACTAATGGTATTTTTAACAATCCATATATGCATATAGATAACACTATTTAAATGCACTCAACGTCCGTCGCGAACGCATTAGATCTGCGGTAGATCCATATTATTAATATTATTAATTCATGTCAGGGCTCTGATAATGTAGCTTATTTCGACAGTAGGTATCCCGTATCAGTAAGCCTCTTGGTTACGTAAGTGACCTACTCTTTTCACTGGTAAAGAAAGAAAGCGTGCTCGTTCGTTGTTTCTAGGGCTACAAACAAACAGACCTACAATTAATATGGTACATAATCGCTATGTATACCTATTTGCCAATGGCCAGATTGGTTGGCAAGGCAAGTAGCAATAAAAATGTACCCAGTTGAACTTGAAATTATGAGGGCATTAATGACAGTTGTTGATCAGTGATTATTAGGATTGGCGCCAATTATTAGCGCTTACAGTAATGTTTGTTTTAGTAGGTAAGGTGAAGTTATATCAGTCATCCCGCCCTAAATGAAATCCCTTTCCCCTGTTTAGGCATCCTACTCCATTCTTTTTTTATCACTATGTTGCTTGTTTTGTGGACCACCTTCAAATATTTCCAAACAGATCTCGGTAAGTGAGAAGTTCTCCTTTTTCCAAATCTTGACGACCTACATTGATTCCATTTCGTTACGTTAATAAATTAGGTACGATGCCATCTAACGTCATGGTGTGGTACCACTGAAGTACCCAATGAACGTATTACCTTGATAGTACGATGAATTAACAACATTGGCGCTAGTGGATATAGGTTTCATTCAATGCTTTCATTCATTCAACCGTTCATCACCATTAAAATATTTTTTATTGTCTGCGACATAAGCTCATTCACTTCGCTGTCAAACAGCTGATGGAAAGTTGGATCTTGAATTTGGATCAGAAGTTGTCAAGTTGTTCAAAAGAAGCGATTATCATTATTTTTTCTGCATTGCTGTGAGCTGTGAATTGAGCAGCTCAGATAATAATTATTTCGAATAGTCATTAGTGTGGTCTGAAAATTTGTTGGACTTTGTGCGCAGATAATAGATACCTTATCGCATAATTATTTTAATCGAATCTTTTTATTTACTTGTTGCCATTGCAACTTTGAACTTGTTCTGCTATTGTGTTTGTGTAAATAAGTTCACAAAATGACGCTGGGTGAGTGTTGTATCTGTTTTAAATTATTATTTAATTGCTAAACAACTGTATTCGTGTAGGCCTGTGTAGGTATAATCGTTTCGGAACAGATTAAAACCGGTTTGTGATGTAAACGAGTGGAATGATTTCGCTTTTCTGCGGAAGAGTCCTACAAGTAATTCAAATGAAGATTGTTTGCTCGTTTATCTAGTAACATAATTGATTTGCCACTTCTAGAAGACTGTTTAGTTTACCATCCAATTTTAGACAAAATATTTGTTTATTTTCCTGTCCTGCTTACTGAATTTCCTTATTAGACCTTATTGAATGTTATTAAAAACGCAAAAAAGTATGACCTTCATTAAAACATACACCTACAAAATAACAAAAATTAATCCCTATTTTTATTTTGTGCTTTGTGTGATTATTTATTATCTACAGGTTTTTTTTCATGTCTTCGTTTTTTGACATCAATTTCCAAATTTGAATTATAAGGGGATTCTGTTGTATTTTTTGTAAAAAGTTTTTGTATCTTTCACTTTTTAGTTGTGGTACATAATGGAACAGTTATTTACTTAGCTATCTATAATTCCCAAAGTGATGCCAGAATAGATTGCCCCAATAACATGAAACTTGAAAATAACTGGTGGAATAAGAGTATACCAGGATGAACTGTACACATTTGCGTACCAGTTTAGAGGGTATGGGTGTGATAAATAAGTTATGGAATGGTGTTAACAATAAACAGACATGGGATTGTAAAAATCCTAAGAGAATTGCAGTCATTTATTGAAGAATTCAATTCTGTTGTATATCTCGAGTTATTCATCAGATTTTGATCAAATTTAAATAGAACCACATTAGAAGCTTTCCAATACCTAACAAAAATTATTAATATCATTTCACATAGTAAAATGTTCTGAGGTAAAATACTTTAAAAAAAATAATAGGCGAATTGAGAACCTCCGCCCGCCCTTAAGATGATCCACAGACCAAAGTCGCTTAAAATACAGAGTTTAGCCGGCCCTTAACATGGCCAGTGTTTTGATAAAATTATCATCTCTGAGCATTGAGTGGATTTGAGTAAACAATATGAAATTATTGTGATCATACAAAACTGTAGCATAGTAAAAGTTGAGGCCACATACACCTTTAAAAATAAAAATAGGCATTATTCAATCAATAAATTTATTAAACAAAGGTTACATTACATTTGTATGAATATTTATTAGTTATTCATGAACAAAATCTATTTATAATATTAGCCTATATTTATGACTAGATTTTCCCCGTGGCTTCACTCGCGTGGCGTACCCCACAAGACCTGTTTTCAGGAATAATGTAGCTTTCTACTAGTGAAAGAAACTTTCAAACAAATATTCCCTCTTTATTATAATTAGATTAGTGTAGATGTAGATAGATAAAATGCCGTTCTATTATGAGCTATAGCAATAGGAACTTAACTTATATTATAAATGCAACAAACCTAAACCGCATAACACATCTCTCTTTATGGAAATAAAGAGAGATGTGTTTTATACATTTTTATCCCTTGGGATAACTTCCAATTTTCATTCGGATGGTACTGCTGGCAGAAGTTAGTCTAAAAATCTAAAGAAAGTTTACAGTTTTTTTTGTCACTGTACCTACAGATTATATTTTTATTAAAGAATTTATATTGAATGTATGTTTTGCCAGTTATTACACTCCATAAATCCTATAAATTATTAGCTATGTAAATTATAACAAAAAAAAAAGAAGCTTTGTGTGTTTGTGTCCACATGGATACTAACAAAAAATATTATGAATTATGTAGGTAGGTGCTGTGCTGGGACACACGTACTAAAATTCTTTAATCCAGTCGCAATTCATCAAAAGTGCTAAATTCGTATTAGAAATATTAATTGCAAGATTTTTTACTGTCATAGCTGGCAGAATAATTTATTATCTGTCACAAAATATTTAGCCTTAGTTAAAAACTAAACTAATGGGAACGTGATGGCGTCTATGTTGTTTATATTGTTTGTTTTCTATGTTGCTTCTCTGTTTTATTTTCCTAAAATTGTGTTAATATTAATATTATTAGTGTAAATATGGTGGTTTTTTATTATAATAATATTAGTGAATGTGCACGAGTGAGGGCAAGTAAAACACAGCAGTAGAACATGAGTTTGTTCATGTTGTCGACAAAACGCCGTAGAAGCTGCCAATAAAGTTACAGCCATTTTATTGGGGCCTAACTAGGACATTGGACTAAAATCTAAAGAAACTAGAACTTCAAAATGTGACACAAACCGAGCGAAGCCAAAATTAAAATTAAAAAATGCCTAAAGCATTAAGTCCCGCCTCTGTACGTTTGTGTGCATGAAGTAGGTATTAAATAAAAAACAAATAAATAGTTGTGTCCAGCAGGGGCGGCTTTACCTATAGTGCAGGGTGTGCGTAGCACACGGGCGCAGCGCCCTAGGGGGCGCCAAGTGCAACTCGCGCGCCTCCCGGCCGCGGCATTTTCAATGACCCACGTAAAAAGAGCTCCGGTTTTCATACATTTTGTATAGCATCAGGAGCTCTTCTTATATATGTCGAATTACAGCAAAGCAAGGCGCGCCACGAGCGGCTTTTACAAACAGATTATTACAGATTATATTGCTTAAGTAGTGAGTGTTGCATCGCTACCAAAGGCGCGTGCCAGCACCTGTATTAATTCGTTTGAATACACGCCGACAATTATATTGCGAATCCCGTATTCGGCTGATTAGAATATTAAAATTGCCATGGACGAACGTGACGCGTGCGGCATTTCTCAAAAGCGTGTGTACGCGTAGCGCGTGCCACACTTTGTGTTCTACCGCTACACATAATTTTGTGAAGTAAGCATTAAAGCAATGGATTATATTTGAGTAAATATGAAGTAAATCGGCTTTTCTTTTGATTAAAATATACCTTTTAAGTAAGATCTGTTGCGACTTTACTCCTTGCCTCGCATTGAGCTACCAAAATCTGTCAAATGTTCCCAATTGATATTGAACTCTGTACGTATGACATGAGGTCGTAATAAGGGTTCTATCAGACAGATCGGTCACACGATCAAGCGTTCAAGAGGTCAGTTTTTCGTTTCTTTTTTCTAAATGGTTAACCCATTAGATAATTCCTTTCAGATGACAATTGATTCCTTCAATGAACTATATGACAAAGTTAAACATGACTTAGATAAACAAGATACTAACTGGAGGAAAGCCATTTCAGCAAAAGAAAGATTGGTGCTACTTTTCCTCGGTTTTTATAATCGTTATCCTTCGCATCATATAAAAAACGCCTATAACCGCCATAATTAGCTTTGCAGTCTCCATCTTCCTTCCAATTTGGTCACCGAAACAGCAGTGAACGCGCGAACGCGTACGGTCTGGTTGACGCGGTCAGAATGCCTCCTGTGTGGGTATATCTGTTACGTAATACAACACAACGAACGCTCTTGTCTACCGCTCTCTGTCTGTTAGAACCCTTAGAATGAATAAATTTAACATCTGGAAAGCTTGATGCGAACCCCAGTATTTCCGTTCCATCCGAACCATTTGCATTTTTGCACCCGGATCTCCGTTTACTGTAGAAAATACAAGGTGTATGTTAAACACCCTAACAAGCCAAAACGTACATGGGTACGTTTTGGCTTGTTATGGTAAACACCATGTATAATTCTAAATACTGTCACATCACACAGCACATCATGGCATCCAAAACAGTCAAATTTCTTCAATAGATTTTCAATTTAGTCTCCAAACAATATTACCCATTTATTTGTACCCATTCCATTTTGACCGCGCGCTTACTTGAGGGCGCTAGGGTAATGATTGCACACGGGCGCTACATAGGCTAGAGACGCCTCTGGTGTCCAGTATGCTGGAATGTCAATTCTGTCAAACATACTTAAATCCTGTTATTATATTATACAGATTTAAAATAAGTACCAAATATTAATCTATGATCACATAATCTTGTTGCTGTGGATTTAATTGATAACATTGCAACATAGTCATTTGGATTTCAATATAAATATAATCTGATTTAAATCAGAGTCTGTGTTTCTTGATAGCTGCTCTACAAACGGGGGTCTTTAAGTCAAGAGTGAATAGATTACTTCTAGGCAAACATTGACCACATCATCACTACGGGGCCCCCCCGCGCTAACAAAGAAAATTTGGTTCAATTAAATGTCATTAGATGGCGCGATATGCATCGATTTGTTATTGTATTGTGAGTAAAATTACCATTTTCTGGCATTGATCATAAAAATTTTATGTTTTAAAATTATTTTAAAAAAGATTTGAATTAACTCTCCTTAGCACAAAATTATGGAATATTGGGCTCTTACTTCACATTTCAAAGATTATTTGTATGGATCATTTAAAATTGATTCCAACAGATGGCTCGTTTTAAATTTCTGAGGCATGCCACTCAATTTTTTTAATATTATGTATTGTAACACATTTTGGTACAATGAAACTATAAAAACGTGCTAAAAAAATGCTATAAAACAAATCATCACTGTATTTAAAGAAAAAAATAATCACGAACCGAGAAAACCCTTTTACTTGTAAGTCGCTGCTAAGTGCTAACACCATCTATAGTCGTGGAACAGAATCGAACGCGATCGAAGTACTTATAAAATTAATCATCTTAATCAGACGAAAAACAGTAGTTGCGTCGACAAGGTTTGTTTGATGAGGCATCTGTATTCTAGTATGATGACACAAGTGATGACTTACCATCAGGTGAGAGTGAGATAGTGGTCAAAGAAGAGCTTATCGTTAATAATAAAAAAAAACTAAACTTTCACTAGAAATACTTTTTATTTTAAAGATATAAAAAGTAAGGTACCCACATAATAAGGTCAAATTATGTGGGTACAGCTTGGCCAAAAAGTCGTGAAAATAATGTTGGCGCTACTATCGTGCATGTTGTAATCCTATATATTGATACTGTTTTTTGACAATTATTTGTATATTGGCAAGTTTTATGAAGTATAGTGTTGGTAGTGCTCGCCAAACTTCTGGGCCGCCCTGAAGTTGGCTTTCCAATGCACAAGGCACGAAACGGTACTGCTTTTGCATAAAATTTGCTACTGCGCAGCCATTGTAGTCAACTTCAGGGCGACCAAGAAGTTTGACGAAAATTATACTGTACTTATAGTTACGATAAACACTATTAAGTGTCTGTACTCAATATCTCATCTCTGCTCATCGGCAATGAAGTACTGGTCGAATCTAGTCTCCAGAACCTCGAACATCGGCGCCGAGTTGCCAGTCTGTCGGTTTGTTATCGGTTACATTTCGGGGAGTGTGCGTAGGAATTGCATGAACTAATTCCTCCTAGCCCGTTTCATCATCGGACTACAAGAGGTACGGCGATGCGACATCGGTACTTGGTGGACATCCCACCCATACGCACCAAACGTTTTGGGAATACTTTTATTATGCGTACAGCAAAAGAGTGGATTTTCCTGCCGGAGTCTGTATTTCCTGATAGCTACAACCTGGGAGTCTTTAAGTCAAGAGTGAATAGGTTTCTTCTAGGCAAGCGTGCTACATCGTCGACCACATCATCGCTTACTATCAGGTGAGATAGTGGTCAAACGCAAGCCGACTGGACCCTACAGAGTTGTACAGTTAGTGGTTCACCGCAAAATATAAACCGGTTTGTTAGTAAACCTGCTTTTGACCACCTTGGGAACTACAAAAGGACCAGCTTTATTGTTCAATTTAGGGTTCATGG
Organism: Anorthoa munda; assembly: GCA_945859665.1. Taxonomy (NCBI): domain Eukaryota; kingdom Metazoa; phylum Arthropoda; class Insecta; order Lepidoptera; family Noctuidae; genus Anorthoa; species Anorthoa munda. The sequence goes on from OX243903.1 coordinate 28,408,712, forward strand.
TGCTTAGTTATTAAATTCCACTCAGAAAAACGATTGAACTGCTTTTAACGGTAACCAAACGAAAAACTTACCCATACCAGGATATGAAGTTAATTGAAGTGAATCAAATTAAATTACTTAAATATATCGATAATAAATCGAGACGTTATCAATACCAAGGACAGTTAAAAAAAACTGTCCAAGTGCGAGTCGGACTCGCGCACGAAGGGTTCCGTACCACTATCGCAAAAAACGGCAAAAAAAAAACACGTTTGTGGTGGCAACCCCACTTCAATATTTATTTTATTTTGTTTTTAGTATTTGTTATAGCGGCAACAGAAATACATGACCTGTTAAAACTTACAACTGACTACCTATCACGGTTCATGAGATACAGCTTGGTGACAGACGGACAGACAGACGGATCGTGGAGTCTTTCGTTTCTTATCGTTTTTACCCTTTGGGTACGGAACCCTAAAAATATTGTTAAAACAGCAGCTACGGGGTCAACGAGCGCTGGTGTGGTTAGGTGCTTGAAGTAAAAAATAGTATTTTTTTTCGTTATTTGTCTCCCCTCACGTCTGCGGAGTGTCACTATTTAATTTATTTTGATACTGCGTTTTTTTATTAATTTATTCAGTGACTAGCTGTTCCCCGCGGCTTCGCTCCCGTGGGCCACCCCACAGGATCCGTTTTCGGGATTAAAAAAAAAAATTTTTTAATCCGGTAGTTTCGGAGCCTATTCGGTACAAACAAACAAACAAATCTTTCCTCTTAATCTATACTAATACTAATAATCTAATATATATATAATTCTCCTGTCACGATGTTTGTCCGCGATGGATTCCTAAACTACATAACCGATTTTAAATTAAATTGGCACACCGTGAGCAGTCTGGTCCAACTTGAGATATAGGGTAGGGTAGGGTAGGTAGGGTAGGGTAGGTAGGGTAGGGTAGGTAGTTAGGGTAGGTAGGGTAGATGAATGTTTGGTGTTTTTATGGCAAAACAAAGTTTGCCGGGTCAGCTAGTAATATTATAAAGAGGAATGATTTTTTAGTTGGTTTGTTTGTACCGAATAGGCTCCGGACATACTGGACCGATTTAAATAAATCTTTCACCAATAGAAAGCTACGTAATTCCTGAGTATCATAGTCTATTTTTTAATCCCGAAAACGGGTCCTGTGGGGTGGCCCACGGGGGCGAAGCTGCGGGGAACATCTTGTATTATATAAAGTATAGATTAAAAAGAAATTCCAATAGATATTTCCTAGAATCATTAAACACCAAACACTTTTCATACATAGGTTTAGGTTGCTTCACTTACAGGCAATTATAATAATGTATTCAATTCTTTTGTTACAGGAATAACCAATTTGAAACCCAAATCGAGTAGCATCGCCGAGGTGAGTTATTTATTTGCGTTATTACCTACCTACGTTTTGAAATAACCTTCATATCGACCAGGCTTACTGTTAGTAATACATTGCCATACTTCCGTATAATTATATCTCATATCCTTTTCTTGAAATCTTTTTTTAGGATGGCAGATTAAGGCAAGCAAAAAATATTATCTTAAAAAAAATTCGTGGTTTCTGCTCCATTTCCAACCATTCTTCAAAAAAAAAGAATTTTCGCAAATTTTAAAAGCATATTAATACTACTGGTCGTTAGCTCGTGAGGAGCTCGTGGCTAAATAATACACCAACGCTCTTCAATCTTTACATCGATGAACTTGTTGCCGGGCTCAGCAACCGCCATGTTGGATGCCATGTTGATGATGTTTGTTTTAACAACATCAGCTATGCTGATGACATGGTGCTGCTGAGTGCATCAATAGGGGGACTCAGAGAGCTAATAGGCATATGCGAAACTTACGCTCGTACGCATGGCCTTAAATATAACGTCAAAAAGAGCCAGCTTATGGTTTTCAATGCTGGTTCTAAGTGTCCAGCGGAGGTTCCTCCAGTAAGGCTGTGTGGGGTACCCTTGGAGCGGGTACATAGTTTTAAATATCTGGGCCATTTTGTGACGTCCGACCTGAAGGACGACGCTGATATTGAGCGAGAAAGGCGGGCGTTGTCGGTGAGGGCGAATATGATTGCCCGCAGGTTTGCGCGTAGCTCCAAGGATGTGAAAATCACCTTGTTTCGAGCCTACTGCACATCTTTTTATACGAGCAGTCTGTGGGTGTCATATTTGCAGAAATCTTACAGCGCTCTTCGCGTTCAATATAATAACGCGTTGAGGGCACTGCTGCGGCTGCCTCGCTTTTGCAGCGCATCGGGAATGTTCGCGAGCGTCCGCGTTGACTGTTTTTATGCTAGCATGCGCAAGAGGGCGACCTCAATGGCGAGTAGAGTGCGGGGCAGCGGCAACAGTCTTCTTAGCATTGTTGCCAACAGGTTGGACGGGCCTTTCATGCGGCAGTGGCAGGCCTTGCATGCACCCGTATAATACCGGGCGTGGGGCAGGTAAAAATTTAAAATAATAGTTTATGTTTTGCAATATAATTTTATATAAATCTTATTTTTGACATTATATATTTTTGACATTTTTTATAACATGCAACAATTAGAAATTTTACATTTGACATTGTTTTATACATTTCTGACATTTTAATAATTAATTTTTTGGACCGTTTTAATTATTACTTTTAATGAGTTTTTGATTATTTTAGATTTTAATTATTCAGTGATTTATTTTGGGTTTTTATCTGTTTGTAATTTTTTATGTATCTATGGACTGTAATTATGTCTGAAATAAAATAAATAAATAAATAAAATAACAGCCGCACGGGTCGATCTTCAAGGTTAAGCAACGCTTGTCGAGGTCGGTCCGTAGATGGGTGACCATTTCAAAATACCGAGTTTCCTCCGTGCCTCGGAAAGCACGTTAAGCCGTTGGTCCCAGCTGTCATTTGAAGATCTTTGACAGTCGTTACGAGTAGTCAGAAGCTTGAGATCTGACACCAGTCTAGCCATGGGATACCGTGCTACCGAGTTACTGTGTTGTGGAGGTCAGATAGGCAGTCGCTCCATGTTAAACACTGGTACTCAGCTGAATCCGGTAAGACTGGAAGCCGACCCCAATATAGTTGGGAAAAGGCTAGGCAGATTGATTGATTAATACTACTGGTCATAAAACTACCTATATTTATCGTCACAAATAAAATCATGTAACAAATTCCTACTGCTCATTAACTTCTAATAATAGGCCTTTGACTGATAACATTTTGTTATTAGGGTCAACGTCCTCAGATAACTGACACGTTTGTTACACTACAAACTGTATTTACTTACTAAGAAAAAGGTATTAAAAAAAAGTTAATTAAATAAATTAAAAATCCCGACTGCTTAAAACAGCGAACTAAAAAGACGTAAACAAGAAGAAATGTATGCTGTGCAGTCGGAGGATACATATTCGCGAGCTGGCTAGCCAAAACCTATTATTTATTCTGTGCCAAAACCAGATGTATCCTCCGACTGCACAGCATGAATTTCTTCTTGTTTACGTCTTTTTAGTTCGCTTTTTAAGCAGTCGCGATTTTTTATTTTTTTTATTTACAACTTTTTAGTTATTTTTTTTTTAGAATCAGGTACATTTAAACATATAAGTGTTATATATTTTTGAAATCACCTCTTAAAACCCTTAATTTTGATACCCCACATGATGGGTTCCGAACAAAAAACAAATTTGGTGCTGCACAAAATGGCGCCCAAAATCCGCCATTTTTTTATTTTACAATTTTAATGCAGCCAGTGACACTCGCAGGGTTAAGACGAATCGATTGACGTAAGAATCTTCAAAATCGGCCAACGCATTTGGTCTCTAGAACGCCACATAGGAACAAACATACATACATAGACTGATAAACACATTACCCTCCTTCGGCAGTCGGGTAAAAAGAACACGATCATCTTCCTGCCCTTGTCCAATGCTACTTGGGGTCGGCGCAACACGTTCTCTTCTACCATACCAGTGGTGTCTCATCCCATACAAAGAAACTGTGCCGACGTACTGTACTGATTATACTGATTATTTTTTGTAAATCGACCGCGTTCGGTTCCGTTCCACGGATATAGATGGTTACCTATCTGGTTGATGGTGGTTACCGTGGAACAGAACCGAACGCGATTTACAAAAAATAATCTGTATAATCAGAAGAAAAACGCTAGTTACGTCGGCACGGTTTGGTATGGGTTGAGGCATCTGTATGATAGTATTATATTATCTGTGACCATACCGTCGTATCCCCCGTCACGCTATCACTGACTCCCTTTTCTTTCATATCTTTCCACAAACAGTCCTCCCATCTTTTCTTTGGGTTCCCATCCATACACATTTATATTCATAAAAACATATTATTTAAAATATCTGTAAGGCCAGCATTTACATGTAAATATTTTCACTAAGCCCAGAACGTATTGTAAGTGAACTTGCTTGTTTAAAATGCAGTGGAAACAATGAGTAGGTATTCAATATTGTTAAAGCCACATTTTAGAATATCTATAGAAAATATTTTACATGAACAAGACATTACCTCTTGCTTGACACTAAAGTTTAACATGATATATGGTGTCAGAAAAAAGGTAAAATATTTATTTGTGACCCGCACATGAGATACGAGTGACAGAAGAAAAAAAGTAAATGAAAAATATCAAAAAATCCGACTGCTTAAAAAGTGAACTAAAGAGCCGTAAACAAGAAGAAAATCATGCAGTGCAGTCGGAGGATACATCTGGTTTTGGTGAGCCAGCTCGCGAATACGTATACTCCAGTCGGGTTTTTTGATTCTTTTAATTTACTTTTTTTATTTATAACTTATTAGTTATTTTTTTTAAGATTTAGGTACATTTAAACATATACCCTCTAACAAATAAACGCGGTATAAAGTTATACCAAGTATAAACCTATGAAAATGTATGGTTATACCTTTGTTATACCTGGTATAACTTTATACCGCGTTTATTTGTTAGAGGGATATTGTTATATATATTTTTAAATCACCTCTTAAAACCCTTTATTTTGATACCCCCACGATGGACTTATAAGAAAAAAAAAAATTGTCCCCCACAATATGGCGCCCAAAATCCGCCATTTTTCTATTTTCCATTTTAATGTAGTCAGTGACACTCGCAGGGTTAAGACGAATCGATTGACGTATGAATCATCAAAATCGGCCAACGCGTTTGGTATCTAGAACGCCACATAGGAACAAACATACATACTTACATACATACATAGACTGATAAACACATTACCCTCCTTCGGCAGTCGGGTAAAAACTCAAAAAATATCCTCGTGCGAGACCAAAAAGGCGCCTAACTCCTAACTAATAAAATTCCAACACTATTTTCTTAAGTATAGATAAATCATATCCTAGTTATCACCCTTAAATCGAAGGTAATTATTGAAGAAATTATGTTTATCACCGTAATGTCACATTGTCATTGTTTTTTATCTGTAGTAAATAACCTAACCTTACCATATCAGATATGCTATGGTTCTATAAAAATACTCATGTGCTTCAAATAATTCCAATGCATGCAAATTATACGATAAAAAAAATCTTTATACAATTAAACAATTAAGTGCAATTAAATTACATTCCCCGATCTCTCTAAAACAGTTTGGATTTTCCTACCAAACACCGTGTATAGTTCTCGCCAAACTTCTTGGCCGCCTTGAAGATAGCTACAATGGCTGCGCAGTAGCACAGATAATATAAAACTAGCATACACATGCCTCATCCCATACAAAGAAACCGTGCCGACGTAACTAGCGTTTTTATTATTTATTTAAACTTCATGCACAAAAGTACAATGGCGAACTTCATCTGATTATACCGATTATTTTTTGTAAATCGATCGCTTTCGGTTCCGTTCCACGGCGATAGATAGATCACCATCTATATCCGTGGAACGGAACCGAACGCGATCGATGTACAAAAAATAATCAGAATTATCAGTATAGAACGTCGGCACGGTTTCTTTGTATGGGATGAGACACCACTGGCAGTAGTAAATCTCGTACAAAAACAGCACCGTTTCGTGCCTTGCGCATCGGAAAGCCAACTTCAGGGCGGCCCAGAAGTTTGGCGAGCACATATACTCGTACAGATACTTATTAAAACACAAACCAAAGTCCATAGCGACCTTCTCTAGATGGATTTACTAGTAGTTTAGACATTAATATATTTTTTATTGAACAAATAATGCCGCATACCATGTATCAATTTTGATGATAAATTATTTAAAGCCGATTAACGCTTTGACCGTAATGATATAATGAATATTAAGATATTACATGTAATACCAAACTTTTTGTATTTTTTGGAAAGCAAATTATTTTCATATATTTGACTTTTTTTAAACTTATTAAATGTTTTTATTGTATATATATTTTTACTAACATTTGGATACATACAAATATTCGTTTTGATAAAAACTATGATCAAATTCCTCAATAATATTTTTTTCATTAAATAATGATTGAGTAATGTAAATTTTCACGCCTTATTAAAAAATATCTTAATAGTTTTCAAATTAAATAGTTAAGTCTCGAACATGTATATAGGTATTTCTTTATTTATGTATTAAATCAGAGCAGTCTACAGAGCAGTGGTGGCCCAGGAGAGCAGTGGTGGCCCAGTGGTATCGGCCGCGACTTACAAGTTGTAGGTCGTGGGTTCGAGCCCAGGCAGGCGCTTTACTTTGTGTAGATTATTTCATCACCACTGCTTTCAAAACGCTGAAGGAAACCGGCATGTCCTAGAACCAAAAATTCGAAGACATGTGACATCCACCAACCCGTACTGGGCCCGCGTGGTGGATAACGGCCCATTCCCTCTAACAGAGAGGAGGCCTGTGTCCCAGCAGTGGGCACATTAATAGGCTGATGATGTGAAATCAGGGAGATTTATTATAACAATCACTTTAACTAATCAACGATTTAAATAAGATGGGCACCGGGGCTCCCGCTGAGATGCCCTTGCATCCCCCTTGGCCTTCAATAAAATATACAAAAACATTGAAAATTAGAGGTGGGTTGCTAATATTTTCGAGCTCGCTTCACTCGCTCTTATCTCTTCTTATTTTCTCAATATATTCTGCTAAGTCAAAAAAGTTAGTTCAATCACCATAAAATTGTTGAAAATTGTCCTGGCGGCGCCTACCTAATAACCCCATCTATACCGGATACCTTTGAATTAATAATTTAAATATCCTGTTACTTTGTCAGAAATAATTAAATCAGTTCCTTAGTTTCTATTCTGACATACTCCTGCACTTCTAAGAGAAATCGCTTTCTACTAACCACAATGCATATTTTTTTATTACAAATATTTTAACATTTATTATATACTTCCTTCTGCAGTTCTGCCAGCGGCTTCACCAAAGGCAGGTTCTCCCGCTCCCAGGATTAAATTATCCCAAGTCCTTTTCCAATATATTTCTATCCCAAAATTCTTTAAAATTGGTTCAGTTATGTAAAAACGTAAAATATTATGTAGTATTAGTATAGACAAAGAAAATAACTAATATTTAAAGTTATTTAAAAACAGAACTGAATCCATCGTCAATGTCTTCGTTATTTTATTCTAAAATCTTGAAGTTAAACTTTACAAGGCACGTTTCTTATTCATGTGTGAGACCCTAATTTGTCTTGCGGAAATTTAGATGCGCATGTTCTTATCTCAAAGAATTCGCTAATTCGTGATGCTAATAGATTCCCTATTTTTCCTTGACCTTGTCACCTTGTGTTAGATCATTTGCTGTTACGTTTGTTAAGTCGTAATTTTGCATAGATAACTTCATAGGAAAACAATCCAACAATGAATTAAGCTGATCCTGCTAATTCATGTCCTTAGCGACACACTGTACTATCTCATCATCTTCCTGCCCTTGTCCCATGTTACTTGGGGTCGGCGCAACATTTTCCTACCGTACCGTCTATCACTGACTCCCTTTTCTTTCATATCACTCCTCACACCGTCCATCCATCTTTTCTTTGGCCGTTCCCTTCCTCTCCATTCATCTAAATTTATATTCATAACTCTTTTCGTAACATGCGTTTCATAACTCCTCATCACATGACCATACCAGGACAAACGGTTTCCTTTCAACTTTTCTGTACCTGCCTGCCTAGCCTTTCCCCAACTACCGGATTCAGCTGAGTACTAGTGTTTTACATGGAGCGACTGCCTATCTGACCTCCACAACCCAGTAACTGGGTAACACATTACCCCTTTGGTAAGTCTGGTGTCAGAACTCAAGCTTCTGACTACCCGTAACGACTGTCAAAGATCTTCAAATGACAGCCGGGACCAACGGCTTAACGTGCTTTCCGAGGCACGGAGGAAACTCGGTATGTTGAAATGGTCACCCATCCACGGACCGACCTCGTCAAGCGTTTCTTTTCTGTACCGCACTGTACTACCTCAAATAGGTAATAATATGTACTTGTATAGATAAGATATAATATTATGTACCAAAAGGAAGGCATCTCTATACTTGGTTATCTGGCTACATACTTATCTTCTCCTTCAGGTTAGAATCCTTTTTAAGCAACGCCTATTAACTCAATGGACACATACGGGATCCATGAGGACCCGAGCATGTCCCAATTATAAACCTTTTATTTTTTTGGTAGGGAATCGAATCTCGCAAACCTGCGTAATCGACATCAATCAAAGTCAAATGTATTTATTTCAACTAGGCCCATTAAGCATTTTTGAAAGTTAACAATTAAAATATACAAGTAATAACAATTGATTTTACCGTGCATTGGGAAAAGTGGCTTGTTATGGAGAAGAATGCACAAGAAACTCCATACTTACTCTTTTAAAAATATAAGCTTTTTACAATATTTACATAAGTACATACATTAATAAATGCATATACGTGAGAACGATGCATCCAGCGCTACTATACTAAATATAGGTATAAAGTATTACAAGCACTAACAGGTAAATTCCTTCACTTGATAAATAGAAAGAAAGAAAGAAAAATTGTTTATTTGCGCCAGGCACGACGCATACCATAAAAATAAAAAACTTATACACAATCATTACAAAGTATGCGTCACAACTACGCAAAACGGTCATCGCTCAGCATAATGCTGGGGCTCGTGTACGAGACAGAGCCACGGCGCTGGTTTTCAGCGATAGCCGGTGTCGACTGGGTTACTCTGAACTGAACCAATTAAACTTTAGTGGGAAGTGACGGAGCGAACAGTTTTACCTAAAAATAGGAACATGGTTCTCACATACTTACAAATATTGCAAACATAGGTAAATTATCTAATTCAACAACAACGGAACAGTGTGCGAGTCAATTTTTTTAAACAAAAAGAAGAAAATAAATAAAAATGAAGCGTTACTATAATAATTATGATTATACCGCGGGTTTGGACAAATTAACCAGTTTGATTTTGTCCAATCCCGCGTTATTAAGTTCCATATCTTGTGTAGTCCCGTCATTTTTGGGAATTGGATATCCTAGTTGTAGAAATTTTGATATTAATAGTTTAATGTCAGTTTATCCATCACTTAAAGGTTAAAATTTGTCCGATGCCAAAGTATCCAATCGAAAAGACCACAAAAGATCCCAATGGGTCGAAGAATCGAAAAATAATCTTAATTTTTTCCGCAGTCGGTCCAAAGGGCAAGAGATACATTCAACCGTGGAGTCACCCGCCCCATAAAATGGCGTCTTCAACAACTGAAGAACCTCCTTCGCATGTACGAGGAGAACCGCAATGCCATGATCGAAGCCCTGCAGAAGGACCTGAGGAGGAGCAAGATGGAAGCTGTTCTTCTGGAAGTGGACTATCTGATCAACGATCTCAAGAGTACTATTCATCATTTGGAGGACTGGGCTAAGCCAGAGAAGGTGAGTGATTTTATTTAGGTAATCAGTAAAGTGGGGCTATTATAGTCGCCTGGATGTAGATCCGTACCATCCAAACTAATATTGTAAATGCGAATGTAACTCTGTATGTACCTTTCACGCTTAAACCGCTGAACCGATTTAGATGAATTTTGGTATATAGATATAATTTGAGACCCGGGGAAGGACATAGAATAGTTATCCCGAAAATCATCGTTAAGGGGGTGAAAGTTTGTATGGAAAACCTACAATATGATTGGGCGATATAAAAAACCGGGTAAGTGCGTGTCGGACTTCCTACATTTAGGGTTCCGTAACAAACCACGAAAACAAGTTTTATCAATAGATTGGTATTTTTTAGTAAAATATACGTAATAATAAACATTATCACCAAATTTGAAGTTCATAGACTGACTTTGGCGGCTTCTCATTCCTTTGCTTTCCAATTTTTTTTTAAATAATAAATACAGTATTTATTTACTCAATGAGCTCTAAACAACTATACAACACTCGATGGGGTAGGTCAAAAAACTTTTTCGCACCCTCCTTTAGGTGTATAGGAAACATTTTGAAATATTTTTTGACAATTTGTATGGCTTTGGGTCAACAAGATCCTTATACTGTGAAAAACGGGCGACTGTAGCTCCAACCGATTGGCTGTAAAACCTGTGTGATAGACGACGGACAGACAGACACGTGAGTGACAGCATTAGGGTTCCGTTTGGACCCTTCGGGTACGGATCCCTAAAAATAGTATATTTGAAGTACTAATGCTACGCAGACGAAGCCGCGGGCAACAGCTAGTACTTACAGTTATAAAGTTTTTTTTTGTTTATAGTTATTCTGCAAGTTCATAACTGGTTTGAAACTTTTTTCACCGGTAGCAAGCTAAACTGTCGCTGAGTTGCATAGCTAGGTTTCCTACTGTTCAACCGACTTTAAAAAGGAGGAGGTTCTCAATTCGACTGTATGTTTTTACGCGATTACTACGCCAATTATGGACCGATTTTGGAGACTCTTTTTTATTTGAAAACTGGTGCTTTTCATGTGGTCCCGTTTAAATTTGATCAAGATCTGCCGAGTAGTTTTTAAGTTATCCTTAATAATGCGTATTTTAATGATAAACTAAAAATATAAAAATATAAATCTTAGAAAATAAAATAAACCGAGTTCTAAAACACGAAAACAAAATAGGTACCGAAGAAACCGAGTACTGAAAAAAAAAGTTATTTTTTGCTTTGTGGTGTTTTGTTTTGGAAGTCGGTTTAATTTTTTTGTTAAAAAGTTTTATCACGGAAAATGCACGGCTCCTGAGGGTTCGGACACGCGAGTGAAACCGCGGCAAAAAGCTAGTGTTTAATCTTATGCTAGCCTTTCATTATAAACTATCTGCTATAGACTTCGTTACGAGAGCAGTGGCTGCGACTTACAAGTTGTAGGTCGTGGGTTCGAACCCAGGCAGGCGCTTTACTTGGTGTACATTATCACCACTACTCTTAAAACGGTCAAGGAAAACATCTTCAAGCCACCGACATGTCTTAGAATAGAACTAAATTCGAAGACATGTGACATCCACCAACCCGTACTGGGCTCGCGTGGTGGATAACGGCCCATTCCCTCTCACAGAGAGGAGGCATGTGTTAGAATCATAATGGAACTCCATATAAAAGTATCGATATATGTCAAGATGGTTATTTACTGTGTATCAGAGTTCCAATTATATGTGGTGTATAAGGGAAAGGTTTTATGAATAAAAGCACAGAAAGACAAGACTAGGTATTTATTTCAATTAGGCTTGTCAATTAATTCATATTCAGGCTCAGAAAGCTTACCGCCCGTTCGCTAAACTAGTTCTCGTGTAGAAGAAGGGCAAGAAACTCCACGGAAGCAACTATGGTTGTAAAAGTATTCATAGACATCTTTTACAACCATATAAATATCTTATATAACAGATCTAATTCTATTATGGCCATTATATGATGAATCTTGTAACATTTCACAATATTACATAATCAAAACAATAAGGATAAGGCAAGGTACATGACTAACCCTTAAATCAATTTAACATCATTATGAATAAAGGCCACAATTTGAAAATAGAATTTCAACACCACCATTAGCAATAATCAAGTTATAATATCAAATTACTTACATGAAGCTTGTGTAGTCCATAACGAAGTCTCTTAACTTACGAATTACACACTATTTATAGAACAAGTCAACTTGTCTCAATACGTCAAATGTCCCCACCATTTTCTACATTGCTATAAATAATCTCACAATTAAGTCAATAATCAATTCTTGAGTAATGAAACATTTTTAAAACGTATCAAGACAATTAAGGAATTTAATATCGCCTATTTAGTCGTTCTTAATCAATATTCGAAAGAATATTGATACTAACTGACAGTCTTTTATTAATTGTCTCAAAAGACTTATAATACTAAAATAGCAATATAAAATCCAGGATACATCACAATGATCATTACAAATTAAGTAATGTTTTATAGGAATATCATCAATATAGCTTATATGTAATTTTAGAGTTATTTCCTGTACACACAACAATATTTACTCAGGTGGGTACTCTTACAATTGTATGTATTTGACAATAATAATTTAAGTAGGTACTTCGACATTTGTCGGTAGATGCTTAATAAATATGACAGTTTGTATTTTGTAGCAAACCCATTGTGCTTAAAAGTGTAAATTTATGATTTAATGTCGTCACACGTACTTCCAATACTAACACGGCCATACTGACAAGTTCTTCGCTCTCGAAGTACATAGCCATTTCTTTTTTATTTTTTTTTCGGCACAGCCTTTTCTTATTTTTTTGGTACCGCTTTTTCTTTTTTTTTAGGCACAGCTTTTTCTTTGGTTTTTTTTTTTTTTTTTTGGGCACAGCCATTTCTTTTTTTTTTTTAGGCACAGCCATTTCTTTTTTTTTTTAGGCACAGCCATTTCTTTTTTTAGGCTCAGCCATTTCTTTTTTTTTAGGCTCGGCCATTTCTTTTTTTTTAGGCTCAGCCATTTCTTTTTTTTTAGGCTCAGCCATTTCTTTTTTTTTTTAGGCACAGCCACAGGCACAGCCACAGGCACAGCCACAGGCACAGCCACAGGCACAGCCACAGGCACAGCCACAGGCACAGCCACAGGCACAGCCACAGGCACAGCCACAGGCACAGCCACAGGCACAGCCACAGGCACAGCCACAGGCACAGCCACAGGCACAGCCACAGGCACAGCCACAGGCACAGCCACAGGCACAGCCAAGGGCACAGGCACAGCCAAGGGCACAGGCACAGCCAAGGGCACAGCCACAGCCATTTCTTTTGTTTGTTCAATATCTCAGTGGTAAAAATAACAAAAATATGGGAATTCAATAACTCAATATTATTTCACCAACCAACAATACATCGCTCGGCCAATTCTGACAATATATTTGCAAATTGTACCGAACGTAGACATTTTCTTCTGACTAAAATCAGATCAACAGAGGGTATATATTTAAATTCTTTATTTAACCAACTAACTCTGTCAAAATCAAAGGTCGCAGATCGTTGCTTGATCATAAAGATTCAGAGGCCCGTCTCGACTTGTTTAGACAATCTTATTCAAACAACTAGCTCTGTCAAACTCGGAGGTCACAGATCGTCGCTTGATCATAAAGATTCAGAGGCCCGTCTTGATTTGTTTTGACAGAATTTTATTTAACTAAATCGTTTTTCTAATGTACCATGCTGATGGTACGGCCTGGCATTATTATAACTCTTCTCGGTCTTTCTCCTGTCTTGTCACTTTTCAAAACAAACTACTCGGTAAGTTACACCCACATGGTTTTAATTATTCAAAAATTTACTTTTCATTTGTTTGTTTTATTCTATAACTATTTTTTTTAAATATATATTCATGACTCAATGATAAGAAGTTACTTATTATGTAGCTGTTCTGATAGAACCGAACTATGTTAGCTGTGTGGTCACAGACAAACACATTCTTAGACATTCACACACTAGTGTTCTTGTCAGTTCATCTTTATATCCTAACAAAATGAATTAGCAAGCTGTGCTAATATTTTTAGCACTTTTGTTTAGTTTGCAATAAATTATTGTAATTCTACCTCTGTATACCATTAGATCACGATTGGTTTATATCAAAATCTCAATCTCTAATAGCCCTAAAACTAATTACTTAAATTTATTATCCGATCGAGAAAAGCAAGGTAAGAATATATTAATTGGATTGTTTATTTTAATATTTCTGAAGATTAGAATATTTGTTTTATTAATTAATACAGACTTTTCATGAAAATAATTGCAAAACAGCTTTTGCCATAAATATGATTCCTTTTTAATTTTACTCAAAAAAACAGCCAAGAGAAAACCAGAGCAGAGAGTTTCTTGAAAATTATTGGTGAAAACTACTATTCTGCCTCCATTAACTAATAACGATTCTTTGCAAATCCTTTGTACCTCACAAGTATGTAAGTGGCCACTAACTGTATTATTACCAAGTTGGGTTCATTTTTGCAAAAATACCCTCTGATAAAAATTTCCATAAAAATTCTAGACCAATTTCTTATAATTAAACTGAAAACCTTGGGAATTATCGTTTTACGCTTATTGAAACATAATATTATATCTTTGTAACATCAAAGATATTCAACAGTAAACAAATAAAAACAAAGCCTCTGAAGGCCTTACCACTTTTAGCTGTTTCGTGCTGCAGCTGTCAGCTAGATGTCCATAGTCAGAATCCGATGCTCTGACCATAGTTTGCAGATCCATGTCTTACAGCTTCTAGATCCGCAAGCTATGCAGCTCGCAGTGCCGTCGGATGGGTTGGCATCGCGAGGACATCGTCTTGGTGCGATTGGACTCAGTGACTCGTCGACACGTTGTTTATGAAAAAGACAAAATTAAATTCATTAGAATTACTGTGTAAGCTAGAGCTGGATCCCACTTCTGATGTTAGAATCATAATGGAACTCCATATAAAAGTATCGATATATGTCAAGATGGTTATTTACTGTGTATCAGAGTTCCAATTATATGTGGTGTATAAGGGAAAGGTTTTATGAATAAAAGCACAGAAAGACAAGACTAGGTATTTATTTCAATTAGGCTTGTCAATTAATTCATATTCAGGCTCAGAAAGCTTACCGCCCGTTCGCTAAACTAGTTCTCGTGTAGAAGAAGGGCAAGAAACTCCACGGAAGCAACTATGGTTGTAAAAGTATTCATAGACATCTTTTACAACCATATAAATATCTTATATAACAGATCTAATTCTATTATGGCCATTATATGATGAATCTTGTAACATTTCACAATATTACATAATCAAAACAATAAGGATAAGGCAAGGTACATGACTAACCCTTAAATCAATTTAACATCATTATGAATAAAGGCCACAATTTGAAAATAGAATTTCAACACCACCATTAGCAATAATCAAGTTATAATATCAAATTACTTACATGAAGCTTGTGTAGTCCATAACGAAGTCTCTTAACTTACGAATTACACACTATTTATAGAACAAGTCAACTTGTCTCAATACGTCAAATGTCCCCACCATTTTCTACATTGCTATAAATAATCTCACAATTAAGTCAATAATCAATTCTTGAGTAATGAAACATTTTTAAAACGTATCAAGACAATTAAGGAATTTAATATCGCCTATTTAGTCGTTCTTAATCAATATTCGAAAGAATATTGATACTAACTGACAGTCTTTTATTAATTGTCTCAAAAGACTTATAATACTAAAATAGCAATATAAAATCCAGGATACATCACAATGATCATTACAAATTAAGTAATGTTTTATAGGAATATCATCAATATAGCTTATATGTAATTTTAGAGTTATTTCCTGTACACACAACAATATTTACTCAGGTGGGTACTCTTACAATTGTAGGTATTTGACAATAATAATTTAAGTAGGTACTTCGACATTTGTCGGTAGATGCTTAATAAATATGACAGTTTGTATTTTGTAGCAAACCCATTGTGCTTAAAAGTGTAAATTTATGATTTAATGTCGTCACACGTACTTCCAATACTAACACATGCATGCACAACGGACCAAACTGGAGTCTAAGTGCGGCAAAGAGGGTCCAGCACTCCGTCTATCCTATCTTAGACTTCGCTACAGAAAACGTTTCAAACACGCATAATTAATAAAAAAACTTTTTTACAAAAAAATACTACCGACTTCCAAATAACAAAACTAGAAAGTGAAAAATAACTTTATTTTCGGAAGTCGTTGTCTTTGGGTAGGTACCAAATTTTTAAGTTATGGACACCGACAAAAAAAAAAAAAAAAAACTTACATAATGTCGAACATAGAACCTCTTCCTTTTTTGGTAAGTCGGTTAAAAATCAAACCGACTTCCAAAAAAACACTGCAAAACGAAAAATAACTTTCTTTTCCGAAGTCGATGTCTTTGGTACCTATTGTTTTCCGTGTTTCGACACCGACTTCGGAAAAGAAATTTATTTTTCGTTTTGCAGTGTTTGTTTGGAAGTCGGTTTGATTTTTTGTTAAAATGTTTTTTATTTATCTCTTTTTAGTTTTGATAGGTACTTCCAATTGCCATAAAATTCATATATGGCCAAAGTACATCTCATGACGTTTCCAATAAGCCCATACACGACTAGTATATATATTGTTTTATTTCGGAGTACCAGTGCCTACCTGCCGGCTTCATCATCAGATCAGTTGCATCAGCACTATGTATTTATAAGTATTTGCTTCATCATAGTCGTTAATCTATTCAAGATATCTTATAACCCATGACATACTTAGCATTAAGGAATTCTATTGACCATCTGTGGTCTTCTTCACCAGTTCCACTTCACCAAATGTTACTTTCTGAGTGCAGATGATTGCATTGTTGATAAAAATACTAAAATCGCTATATGTATGCCTATAATATTTTAGGAGTTCCCTCGATTTCTCCAAGATCCCATCATCAGATCCTGACCTGATGACTATGGGACCAACTGGGAAGCCTATACCCTTTCAAACAAAAGAAGAATTTTCAAAATCGGTCCAGGCGTCTTACAGTAATCGGGGAAAATACATTAAAAAAAAAATGATTCCGACGAATTGAGAACCTCCTCCTTTTTTTGAAGTCGGTTAAAAATGATGTAAATAGTATAATTGAGGAGCTCGTGGCTAAATAATAACAGCTGCACGGGTCGATTTTCAAGGTTAAGCAAAGCTTGACGAGGTCGGTCCGAAGATGGGTGACCATTTCAACATACCGAGTTTCCTCCGTGCTTCGGAAAGCACGTTAAGCCGTTGGTCCCGGCTGTCATTTGAAGATCTTTAACAGTCGTTACCAGTAGTCAGAAGCTTGAGATCTGACACCAGTCTAGCCAAGGGATACCGTGTTACCCAGTTACTGGGTTGTGGAGGTCAGATAGGCAGTCGCTCCATGTAAAACACTGGTACTCAGCTGAATCCAGTTAGACTGGAAGCCGACCCCAATATAGTTGGGAAAAGGCTAGGCAGATTGATTTATGTAAATAGTATAATTGCTGCCTATTATAAGTCCATTACGACAATGGACCAAAAAAATATAATGCGCAAACATTAAGTTAATACAAATAAATAATTTAAAAGTTACTCATTATGAAAACAAAACACGTCAGAATAAATAATTTAGTAGTTAGGTAAGTACAATAGTTAGATACATGTTTAAATAAAGATAAATTTATTTTCCTTTATACTCATGAAACATGAGAATTAAATTCTCAATTGATTTTTATTGAATTTAATATTATCTTTTTCACATATTTTTGTAGAGAACATACTTATACATAAACTCACGCCTTTTTCCCATGGGGGTAGGCAGAAACTACAGAACGCCACCTGCTACGATCCTTACATACTTCTTTTGCTTCACTTACATTCATACATCTAGTCATACACACACGCCGGTTATGAGTACTGCGCACCTGGCCTTTCTGAAGAACATCACCTATAAGGTCTATGTATGTCTTTCTAGGGCGTCCCCTCCCGGCGTTTCCATTCACGTCTGCCATGTAAATACCTTTCGTTAGTCGCCTTTCATTCATTCTCTCAACATGACCAAACCATCTTAACATACTCTTTTCAATTTTAGTCACTACATCTTCTTTTAAACCACAACTTTGTCTTATTACCTCATTCCTCAATCTATCATTTAAAGTTACACCACACATACTTCGCAAAGAACGCATTTCTACTGCATTAATCCTACTTTCATGTCTTTTTTGCCATACCCAACCTTCACTTCCATACATAAGTGTAGGCACCAGCACACTGTTGTGAACGGCGAGTCGAGCTTCCGGAGACATCGATTTGCTGGTCACAACCGCATGTATAGCACCATTCACTTTATTCCCTGCATTCACTCTCCTTTCCACATCCTTTTCAATCTTTCCATCCCTTGTGAACATACTTCCCAGATATACAAACTCGTTCACTTGCTCCACACTCTTATCATTTATTTTCACTTCACACTCCGATACATCGTCTTCTCTTTCAAACACCATTACCTTAGTCTTGTTCACATTTATACACATCCCTTTTAACTTAAATGATTCATTCATCACAGTCACCATGTCTTGCAACTGTTCTGCTGACGATGCAAGTAGAACTTGATCATCTGCATAAAGAAGGCATTTGACAGGCAACTCATTCATCCTCAATCCGCACTCATGCTCTTTCAAACCTATTAGACAACTATCTATGTACAAGTTGAACAGCCACGGTGACGCTACACAGCCCTGTCTAACACCCCTTGAGATGGAAAACCAGTCCGTATACGCCCCATTAATCCTAACACAAGCACTGGAATCCCTATAAAGAGATTTCAGTGCCCGTACCAAGCGCCAGTCCACACCGTACCCGGATAGCGTCGACCACAGTTCATCCCTCCACACACTGTCATAGGCCTTCTCCAAGTCAATGAAAGCACAGTAGACTTTTTTGTGCTTTGCCAGATGTTTTTCAGCTATGCTCCTCAAGGAGAAGATCTGATCCAAACAGCCCATTCCCTCTCTAAATCCTGCTTGCACGTCCCATAATTGTTCATCCGTCACTTTTACCACTCTATTTATTAAAACTTTCGCATATAATTTGCCGACAACACTCAAAAGACTAATGCCGCGGTAGTTTTTACACTCCTGCTGTGAACCTTTTCCCTTATATAGTGGTACGATTACAGCCTTGCACCAGTCATCCGGCACGCGGCCATAACTCCAACACATATTAAAGAGCCGGCACAACAGGCTTGCTACCACCCCGTCACCGCCCTTCAGCATTTCAACAGATACTCGGTCATACCCTGCAGCTTTACCAATCTTCATCCCACTCAGCGCTTTTATAATCTCATTCATTTCTATTTTATTCTCATTCTTTTGCTCTTCGTCTGTGTTTGGGTTTTGACAACTGGCTTCTACCCAGTTACCCACTCCTTGCACACTATCCTGACAACTAAATAAACCTTCAAAATATCCCTTCCAGCGTTCCAAGACCTTACATTCTTCGCTCAGTAAGCACCCATCTTCTGCTCTTATTACATTCATGCTCGATGTTTTTGTCACTCCGCGAGCCAATCTTACCTGTTTCCAGAACAGCTTAACATTGGCCCTGAAGTTATCGGAGAATTTCCTGTTATATTTTTCTTCCTTTTCATCCTTCTTCATTTTTACCACCTCTTTGACTTTCGCTTTCATTTGATTGTATGTTACTTTCACTCTTGCCAGATCATCCGTCACGTTTGTTGCCTGATTCATTCTATTTTGGGCCTTACAGGCTAATACATTGAGCCAAGCCTCTGTCTTCTTCTTCACCACCTCTTTTACTTCATCATCTACCCAAATATCATTCGTTCTACTACCACGTTTCCTCTTCGCTATACCACATAACTTTGTGGCTACGTTTACCATACTACTTTTCACTATTTCCCACACATCCTCTAAAGTGAAATCATTCATATCATCAAATATCTTATCCGTCTTCTGTTTTACTTCCCTCTTATATTCCTCCTTTACTTTTAGTTCTTGTAATCTTTCTACTTTTATTCTTTCTAACGCGGTCACAGGAACTTGAACTCGATGACGCCAATGCTTGAACAGACCAGCCACCCGACACATAACCAGATAGTGATCAGTCCCTACATTAGCACCCCGATAGGCTCTTGTATCTGCGACTTTGCTCTTCAATCTTTCATCTACAATAACAAAATCAATCATACTTCTACTGTCTTGCCTTTCCCACGTATACCTATGGATCTTTCTATGATCAAACATAGTGTTCATTACACACAGGCCCTTCTCTACACATACTTCTAGTAAATTCATCCCATTCTCATTCACTCTATTGTCACCGAATGCCCCTAATACTTTTTCGAACCCATTCCTCTTCACACCAACCCAACTATTAAAGTCGCCGAGCATAACAATCTTCTCGTTAGATCTACAATCATTCAATATATCTCCTAAACATCCCCAGAATTCCTCTCTCTCAGAAGGTGAGCATCCCATATCGGGTGCATACACGCACAAAATAAAGATAGGGTGTAGGCCCACCTTAATTCTCACCCAAAGAATCCTAGGGCTCACACAAGCATAATCTTTTACAAACCTCATAATCCGCTCCGAGAGGATAACCCCCACACCCTGACAGGCCCTCTGTGTCTCTTGAACACCGGACCAGATAGCGGTCAGGGACTCGTGTTTAGATATATCCACTCCCTTTCTTTTTGTCTCATTCACACATAACACATCTATCCTTTTGTCCTTCACTATTTCACATACTTCATCCATCTTATCTATCATCCCTCCCTGCACATTCAGCGTAGCTAAGCGACACTCCGCAGCCCGCTTTTCGCCCCATGAGAACAATTGACGTGGTGTGTGGCGAGCATCACCGCAGAACATACTTATATTTATTATTTTTAAGCGAAATAAAATATTAGATAACAAGCACTATTAATCAATTCAAATATGCAAAAACAACCCACCTACCTACCTATGCATCACGTGCATACATCTACCAAGTACCTACTTTTTTGTTGTTGGTTATGTTATTTATAGAATAACATTGAAAAGTCTTTAGTCTTTATTCAATTTGACGTTCATAAACCGAATAAAAAAGCCAATATTTATGTATCTTCTACATAGGCGCCTTAAAGGGCTTATCACACTACACGGTATTCAGGGCCCTAAACTCTAATTTAGGGTAGGGTAATAGCTTTTAGAGAGTTAGGGTTCTCATAATATCGACCTTATTGCTTCGGAATGGTGAAGTGACTCGGTATTCAGGGCCCTGAATACACTACACGGAGTGTAATAAGCCCTTAAGGTTGCCCTAGACAGTCATTCTTCCATACAAACGTAGTATGGCGATTTCTCCACTGTTTGATGGTGTACGCTTGAAATAAAAAATGATATCAATTTGTCTCATCATTATTTAGCCCTGTATGGAAACAAAAAAGTAAAAACAACGTGTATTTGAAAGTTATGACCGTCGAAAGTTCCATATTTCAACACTAAATTGAACGCATCTTTGAGCGGAAATAAATACCATAAAAGGAAGGGAAATTGCAAAACAGTCACCATACAGGGATAGATTAACAGTAAAGAAATGCAATTAATTTTATTTTAAACAAATACATTCAGTAGGTTTTTCATGAAACTCATACTCCCAAAGGTCTGTTTATAAAATTTCGCGCGCTCCTTTTCATTCTAAATCATCATCCATTTGTTATTTTTATACCATGAGTGAGTATTCGTACGCGCACTAGCTTCTTTCTGCTCATCACAGCGTCTATTCCTTTCGTACGTGTTGTCTGATGAGATAGTATGCATTTTAACCCCGCCCACAAAATAGCTCGTGCCGCCGACTAGGGCTACCTTAAGTCGCGTTCAACCGCTATTAAAAATTCTGCAAAAAGTTTTAGTCTACCTAATCTGTAACTTACAAACTTCTAGCTTCTGCCAGCGGCTTCACCTCCGTGATAGTCGAAAACTATCCCGAGGGAACATATTCCCGGGATAAAAATTATCCTATGTTTTATTCCTGACTATAATCTATCTCTGTGCCAAATTTCATCCAGATCCGTTCAGCCGTTCTGGCGTGATTGAGTAACAAACATACACACATCCCACAGTAAAACTTTCGCATTTATAATATTACTAGCTTCTGCCAGCGGCAACGCCCGCGTGGTAAGTGTTTTATCATCCCAAGGTAACATTATACCTGGCCT
Source organism: Anorthoa munda (assembly GCA_945859665.1). Classification (NCBI taxonomy): domain Eukaryota; kingdom Metazoa; phylum Arthropoda; class Insecta; order Lepidoptera; family Noctuidae; genus Anorthoa; species Anorthoa munda. The sequence goes on from OX243903.1 coordinate 28,430,861, forward strand.
GTGTGCTATTCCAGACTATAATATATATCTCTGCGCCAAATTTCATCCAGATCCGTTCAGCCGTTTTAGCGTGATTAAGTAACAAACACATCCACACACACATCCATCCAAACTCACATTTATAATTTTAAGTAAGATAAATGTGTGGGTAGGACACAGATTTTAAAATAATCATTCATTTGAATTTCATCACCCTCGACTCCAAGGCCTTCAAATTGCCCGAGTCATACACCAATTTAGGTACTGCGCGTCATCCTTGTATAGGTAGTATAGTACGCATCCGATTAACTATAGTCCAAAGTCCATAGTGCTTAAGTTTAAATCAACAGACAATAAACACTGGTCTTTTGAGTCGAGGCATCGACCTTTTTAACGAGGCAACAATGAGCATTAACATAATAAATCATGCTTGTATTCCACAGAAGTGTACCTATTGTACCCTCATCCTCTTTTCGCCAGTTATATATAAGACCCCCGCAAACTATAGACTTCTGATCGGCGTTAGTATGGTCGGGCCTTTAATAAAGGATAGTATTTAAACGAGCGATTATATATTCAAATTAAAGGTGTTAAAAATACTGAATATGGCTTATTGAAATACTAAGTGGACGAATACAAATGTTTAAAACAGCGACTTGAAAATAATAGTTTGTCGACGGAGCCCCGCTGCGTGGGGCTCCTTTTCTGTCTGCAGGGTCTAAAGTAACCTAACATGAAGGAGATGACGGGAGCTAAGCTCGCTCACTTCAGCTCCCGTCGGACCTAACCTATCCGTGTCGGGGTTCTCAAACCTCCCGAGCTCGCTTCGCTCGCTTAATTCGTTGAGAACACGAATACACCCGTTCCCGCGCTGCACAGCAAAATCGCCTCGTCGGTTGTTCTGCTATTATCAATGGAATAATATGCTAAAATAGATAAATAGAACCCCAAATACAATTAAATTATATAATTATATCAATATTATTACCGCGGCTCACAACAACCTCCTAAAAGGTATTACTCAAGCCGGATAAATAGTTACTTACTTGGTATAATAGTCGCCCATTCAGTATATTTTTCACCCGGTTAATAATTTCCCTTTAATAAATACTAGCTGTTCCCCGCGGCTTCGCTCCCGTGGGCCACCCCACAGGACCCTTTTTCGAGATAATAAAATAGCCTATGTTACTCAGGAATAACGTAGCTTTCTATTGGTGAAAGAATTTTTTTAATACGGTCCAGTAGTTTCGGAGCCTATTCGGTACAAACAAACAAACAAAAAAATCTTTCCTCTTTATAATATTAGTATAGATGAGGAAGTATGCAAGTGCGCACATTACAACGATTCGGTAATGAATATAATTTTCTTAGAGTCCCCGCAAACTGCAACCCATGTAATAAGGGCGAGCCAATAATACTTTGCAAGACCCCGGTATCGAACCCAAGACAGAAGCAGTTCATCGGTAGCGATCTGAGAGATACAAAACACGTTTATATTTAAATCAGTCGCAACAATAAATGCAGGTCATTTGACTCAAGTCGAGGCATCGACCTTTTTGTTGAAGAAACAAAATGTTTAATTGGTACAACATTATTTAGATGTTCATTAAATTTTTATGTTAGGATTTAACCTTGATAAGCTTAAGGTCGGTTAAGACAGGTATCGCGTAATAAACCAAAAAAAAATACAACAAAATCTTGCAGAGACGAATCAACATAAAAATACTTTGAATTTATTTGTTTTAACTGTATGTATGGTAGTTTAAAATAAGCGGATATCATCAAGGCATGCCAATCAACCTGTATCGGTTAAAAGAGTTATTATAAAAACATGGTTGTATTAAGGTCATCAGCAGCTATTTAATGGAAAGGTGCCTTAACTAAAATAGGTATTAAAATTTAAAAAACCTCCGACACAAAATCCTCTAAAAACCGGCCAAGTGCGAGTCGGACTCGCACACGAAGGGTTCCGTACCATTATCGCAAAACACTGCATAAAAATCACGTTTGTTGTATGGGAGCCCCCCTTAATTTATTTTATTTTAATTTATTAATTATTATTTTTTGAAGTAAATATACAACTAAACATTCTGTGAATATTTCAAGCGTCTACCTTTTGCCGTTATTAATATCGAGCAAAAAACGGCAAAAATATCACGTTTGTTATATGGGAACCCCCCTTTAATATTTATTTTATATTGTTTTTAGTATTTGTTGTTATAGCGGCAACAGAAATACATAATCTGTGAAAATTTCAACGGTCTAGCTATCACGGTTCATGAGATACAGCCTGGAGACAGACGGACAGACGGATCGCGAAGTCTTAGTAATAGGGTCCCGTTTTTACCCTTCGGGTACGGAACCCTAAAAAGCAAAAAATAAGCCTCGTACTCGCGTCGGGGAACCGGGAACATTTACAGCAGTTTATTTTATTTACCTAGCGGTATTTTATAAACTAAATCAAAATCGGTTCATCCGTTTAGGGGCTATGATGCCACAGACAGATACACAGCAACACAAGTCTTTTTCCGTCGAGGGTTAAAAATACAACCGTGCAAATAATAACACTGCATGTGAAAATAACCTCAATTTCGGCATGAAAAGAAATAAATGCCAAAAATTCGCGATTTCAGGTTTGTCCCGTAGTGAAAGTTGTTTATATTCATGACGTCCTACTTACGTACCACTGGGGGTTTGAGATCGCTAAAACTTTAAAAGAAAAACCGGTCAAGTGTTAGTTGAACTCGCGCACGAAGGGTTCCGTAACATTATCGCAAAAAAACGGATAAAAAATCACGTTTGTTGTATGGGAGCCCCACTTAAATATTTATTTTATTTTGTTTTTAGTATTTATTGTTATAACAGCAACAGAAATACATCATCTGTGAAATGAATTTTAACTGTCTAGCTATCACGGTTCACGAGATACAGCCTGGTGACAGACAGACGGACAGTGGAGTCTTAGTAATAGGGTCCCGTTTTTACCCTTTGGGTACGGAACCCTAAAAATGATCAAGATCTGACGAGCAGTTTTTGAGTAATGCGTTTTTTCATGGTTTTTTGGTGGTAAGGCGCAGGCCACATAGGAATGTCGCGACTTCTGAAAAGAAAGTAATTTTTCGCTTTGTAGTGTTTTGATTTGGAAGTCCGTTTAATTTTTTTAATCAAATATTTTTGAATAAGGCTGAATGTTGCTTGTTACTGTAGCTTTAATTGATCCATTATTTGCACTACGTCTAGAATCCCGTTAATACAATACGGCACCTAAGGAAATTTACATTATAAGGTTGTTTGTTTGTTTTTTTTTTTATTTGTGATGGGTTTGCTCTTGACTCTAGTCTAGGTAAGAGGTGACAGAGACAGAGTCGAAAAAATAAATGAAATTTAATTTATTGGCGTAGTTTAACTTATAATCGTGTAAATTAATAAGCGTGAAGTGAATTCTGGAAATTCAAATCCAAAATCATCAAATCAAATTGGAAAAAATACACGACGAGTTCTTTAAAACCGATGTACACGGCCAAACAATAAGAAGTGAATCTGCAATAAAGACGAAGATTGTTTTACTTTTTTTAATTAAATAAAGTTACAAATGTAAAAACCTAATAACGAGTGTGACCTCCTCTTGCCAAAATCACAGTTTGAATCCTTCTGGGCATGCTTACCACGATGTTTTTAATAACGTTTTGAGGAATAAGTTCCCACTCTTCTGCAATTACTCTTTTTAGCTTCCTGCTGACCAATCTAAACGACGGATCGCAACTTCTTACATGTACGCTTCCACTTCGCCAGAAACGTGCGGGCGAGCATTGTCTTCCATAAAATGTAAAAACCGGCCAAGTGCGAGTCGGACTCGCGCACGAATGGTTCCGTACCATTATAGCAAAAAACGGCAAAAAAATCACGTTTGTTGTATGGGAGCCCCACTTAAATATTTATTTTATTCTGTTTTTAGTATTTGTTGTTAAAGCGGCAACAGAAATACATCATCTGTGAAAATTTCAACCGTGATAGCGGTTAATGACCGGGAAGTCTCAGTAATAGGGTCCCGTTTTTACCCTTTGGGTACGGAACCCTAAAAATGGAATCATCCCAAAGTGCAGTCAATGCGGGTTGTGCATATGGAATTAGGACTTCCATTATGTACCGGTGTGCATTTAATGTTCCATTTTCTATGAAAACTACCTCCGTACGCTCCGTCAAGGTCTCCGTCTCGCAGTTCAGTCATGGTGACCGGTAACTGCTTAACCGGGCTTCCCTGTGGAGACTAAGCTATATAGCCTCCAGCCTAAGCAACAACGCTGAGGGCTACCCCAGTTGGGGTCGAACCTTGGCTCAGGGCGTCGCTGGGGGGACAACTAAGGCTGGATCTTAATAAAGTGATTCTACCATCCAAGAGTTTATAAATTCTTATCTGTTTAAAAACTCATAATACGATGACGATGTTTTTGCCTTGCAATACCTGTTTATGTCGACTTTAGACTCGGTTAACGGTTTCCTCAATGTCTTGACTCAAACATGTTTTTTTTTTTACTAAGTTTAATTTTTATACCCACTCATCGTTTTAAATAGAAACATCAGTTGGTCTAATATTAAATCAATATTGCGTGATGTAATCTGCCTACCAAAAGAGTTTGTTAGCGTTAGCAGTTTTGAGAGTGTATAATGCCGTTAAGTTAGCTGCATTTCTGATTAAGTATTTACTAGCTCATCCCCGGGGCTTCGCTCCCATCAATTGGCTACCTACTCTACCCACCTACCCTACCCTACTTCCTCTACCCTACGTACCCTACCCTACCTAATCATGTAGTACATATTTTTTATGTATCATCAATAGTTTTCTCAGCGCACGCCAAAGAATAAATTTTATATGCAAAATTTTGCTACTTTGGGTTACATTATTGAAAATTTCATAAACATATTTCTTAAAATATGTTATAGCCTATGACACTCAGGAATAATGTAGCTTTCTACTGCCGAAAGAATTTTCAAAATCGGTTCAGTAGATCCAGAGATTACCCCCTACAACGTCACAAACTCACAATTCACAAACTTTACCTCTTTATAATATTAGTAAAGAGAAAAGTCGAGAAAGAGGTCAACCGTCCAATCCGACTCGCCTGGGCGGCGTTCGGGAAGTTGCGTGGTATCTTCTCGTCCAATTTACCGCAATGTCTCAAGACAAAAGTCTATGACCAGTGTGTGTTGCCAGTGATCACCTATGGGACCGAGACGTGGTCGCTCACAATAGGCCTTATCAGAAAGCTTAAAGTCACCCAATGGAGAGGGCTATGCTCGGAATTTCCTTGCGTGATCACGTCAGAAATGATGATATCCGCAGGAGAACCAAAGTTACATAGCCCGAAGAATTGCCAAACTTAAGTGGCAGTGGGCAGGGCACATTGCTCGCAGAACGGATGGCCGATGGGGCCGAAAAGTTCTGGAATGGCGACCGCGAACCGGAAGACGATATGTTGGAAGGCCTCCCACTAGGTGGACCGATGACCTGGTTAAGATTGCGGGAAGGCGCTGGATGCGAGACGCACGGGATCGGTCAATGTGGCGACGCCTGGGGGAGGCCTATGTCCAGCAGTGGACGTCTTTCGGCTGAAATGATGATGATGAATATTAGTATAGATTGTACGTCTATTAAGAGAAGTGAAAATATTTTATTTGAATAAGATACATGAAAAAATAGATGAATATTTTTCTTTCTCGAGTTGCTGCTGTTCATGTTCAAACTTATGAGATAGTTTGAGCCCAGTAAGTGGCCACGTTAATTGTAGTATATAAAATATAGATGAATAAGTAGAACCATACCTCTAAAGATCTACTTTTTGGATATTAGCTCAGTAAACTATCGTACATTTATATTGGCATGTAAATAAATCAGACATATTCATAACAATTTGCCGCTTGAAACATGTATACCGCCCGGTTTCTATGTTACATAATAATCATTCAACTTGTTTCCTCAAATATTTACCTACTGGCTCGTCTTTACTTACAAAACCGGCTAAAACTAGATAAAACCGGCTAGACATGTCATAACCATGACATCTTGTAAAACAAAGTCGCAAAACCAAATAAGAACTGATGAGCAGACGTTGTGCAGCATCTTAAGCAAACCACAGCAGACACACAGGCCGCTGCACTTTTTAAGAGACCAGGCATGTGGTTGGAAATAAATATCAATACAAACGAATGGTCTTTATCTAGTTTGTAACAAGGTACTCACGTTGTTACAAACTAGATAAAGACCATTCGTTTGTTCGTAGGCTTTTCCGTAATTGCGTGTCTATAATTACTCAATTATAGACACGCAATTACGGAAAAGCCGCTCGCAATTATTTGCTTGCAACCGTAATTAACAATGAACTATGCACTCGAAACTACGTGTAATACAAAGTCGTTCATACCTTGACTGCAAATAGGAGAGTGACGTCATCGATTGTATTATGTAGGGAACTAGTAACTGCTATATGCAAATAACTGCTCAGCATATAAAATTACCTCTTATAAAGGGTCTTTCAACAAGGACGGGTCGATGTTAAAATTGAATAAAACAAGATGTGTGTGAGATATTAACGAAATTTATTTTTTATTTAAAAGGCCCATTTATGCCATTATGGATGGAATATGACATCGTTCAAATGTCCGCCGCGACTTCGTATGGTGGCACGAATCCGAGAGGTCCAATTTTTAATGACTCTTCTTTTTTCTGTTATGTTGCGACTATTCCTCTTGAGGGACAAAGAACGGTTAATGCAGAATGGTATGCTAGCATTTGTTTGCCACAGGTCGTTTCTGAACTCCGTAAAGAGAACTGCAACCGCCGCATCATCCTCCATCACGACAATGCGAGTTCTCACACCGCGCACAGAACAGAGTTTTTAGAGCAAGAAAACATAGAATTATTAGACCATCCGCCGTACAGCCCCGACCTAAGCCCTAATGAGTTCTATACTTTCCCTAAAATAAAGAATAAATTGCGTGGTCATGCTTCAAAGACCTAGAGTACCTATGTCTGTTTCACTTGTATATTTCGTAAGGATCATATAAAATTGCGCTTCATGTCGGAAGATATAGCGATTTTTCTCAATTTGTTTTGATAATCTTATACTTAGCGAAATATCCACTATAGTCAATCATCTGCCTAGCCTTCTACCAACTATATTGGGGTCGGATTCCAGTCTTACCGGATTCAGCTGAGTACCAGTGTTTTACATGAAGCGACTGCCTTTCTGACCTCTACAACCCAGTAACTGGATAATACGATACCCCTTGGCAAGACTGGTGTCAGATCTCAAGCTTCTGACTACCTGTAACGACTGTCAAAGATCTTCAAATGACAGTCGGGACCAACGGCTTGGCGTGCTTTCCGAGGCACGGAAGAAACTCGGTATGTTGAAATGGTCACCCATCCACGGACCGATCTCGTCAAGCGTTGCTTATCCTTGAAGATCACAAAATCGCTGTTATTATTTAGCCACGAGCTCCTCTAATCTACTATAGTCAATGTCAAATAAGATTTAAAAAGACCTGCATTATACTTAATTCTGTATTACAATGATACAACATACAACCGTTCGTTATATAATCTCAAGATTTACCAAAAGGTCCTACAGGTCCGATTCTCCAACCTTGATAGATCCCTTTGTCACTAACGGTTTTGTTTTTCTCTCTCCAGCCAGAAAAAGGCTTCGTCAACATGCTGGACGATGTGGTCATCTACAACGATCCTTACGGAGTGACCCTCGTCATCGGCGCATGGAATTATCCCCTGCAACTGCTGCTGCTGCCGATGTCTGGTGCCATCTCCGGGGGTAACACCGTCATTGTGAAGCCGAGTGAGTTGGCGACTGCGTGCGCTGCCTTCGTGGCTGAGACCTTGCCTAAGTATTTGGATAATGTGAGTATATTTTTTAATAACTATGGTCTCGGGTTTGGCCACTATCTCACCTGATGGTAAGCGAGGACATAGTCGATGGTGAAGTACGATGGCCTATAAAAAATCTTTTTTTTTTTGTGTATGTGAAATCGTCCGATGACTTCTCCCGCTCTCTCTTCATTCAGTTGCTTGAGCCAGGGCCGCGGTAACTCATTTTCAAATTTATCCGCGTCCCAGACAGGCATCGGCCCTATCGGACCCCGTCAGTTTTGCTGACATCTCTTAGGAGTATGATCATGTGAAGTGATACACAACACTAATATTTTTCTTAAACAACACTACTTATTTTACTACGAGTAATATCATTGAGAACGAATGTTGTTAATTAATCCGAGAAAAAAATAAAATTAGTGTGTTCTTCAGAAAAGCCAGATGCGTAGTACGGTAGTTTAGCTTAGTAGCTTATACCGTGGATGAAAGAAGTACTTAAGTTTATGTTTGTATGTGGTGGTCTGAACACAGCCTGTTCCATCAAAACTTGCTCAGTCAAAACTATACAGAGCGGCGGAAGAAAAAACCGGCCAAGTGCGAGTCGGTCTCGCACACGAAGGATTTCGTATCATTACCGCAAAAAAACGCCAAAGAAACACGTCTTGTATGGGAGCCCCTTATATATTTATTTTATTCTGTTTTTAGTATTTGTTGTTATAGCGGCAAAAGAAATACATCATCTGTGAAAATTTCAACTGCCTAGCTATCACGGTTCATGAGATACAGCCTGGTGACAGACAGACTTACCGCGGAGTAATAGGATCCCGTTTTTACCCTTTGGGTATGGAATCCTAAAATCCAATTTATGGTTAAATTTTGTTGAACATTGGAATACAATGAAGGTTAAATTCATGCAGCATAAATAATATTACGAGTATAGTAATCTAAATTGTATTCGTACGAGTTTCCCCTTCACTTGTTCAAATTTGGACTTTCATTTTGTACAATGTCAAACGTACCAAAATTTGCTCCACATTTTTATTAAAAATCGTAAATTCTTAATTATGCCCTTATATTGAACGTGTCCTTATCCTCGATTTAAAATAAACGGATAAGGTCATAAGGGTCTTAAAATAACAAGCTGAGATCAACAATCACAAAATAATTCGCTGGTGATTGTATGGGACCAAATGTATCCTCCGACTGCACAGCATGAATTTCTTCTTGTTTACGTCTTTTTAGTTCGATTCTTAAGCAGTCGGGATTTTTGTTTCTTTGAATATTTTTTTTATTAATAACTTTTTAGTTAACATTTTTTCTTCGAATTAGGTACATTTAAACATATAAGTGTTGAATGTTTTGAAATCACCTCTTAAAACCCTTTATTTTGATACTTCACAAGATAGACATGAAAAAAAAATTTTGCCTCCACAATATGGCGCCCATTATTTTCCAAATTTAATGTAGCCAGTGACACTCGCAAGGTTACGGCGAATCGATTCACGTAAGAATCATCAAAATCGGCCAACGCGTTTGGTCTCTAGAACGCCACATAGGAACAAACATACATACATACATAGACTGCTAAACACATTACCCTCGGGTAAAAAGACAGTGTGCCAAACACTTCATTCCTTCCAACAATCGAATATGGGCAATATGATTACTTGTTATTAAAAAATAATCATTAAATATTACATTCTAGGACGCCGTGATTGTAATAGAAGGCGGTCCTCAAGAAACCTCAGAGCTGTTGAAACAGAAGTTCGACTACATCTTCTTCACCGGAGGCACAAGCATCGGCAAGATCATCTACGAAGCTGCCGTCAAGAATCTCACCCCAGTCACATTGGAACTCGGAGGCAAAAGGTAAAGAAATATCAACTTTACTGTGACACAGATAATATAATAGGTACTAATATACAGATGCCTCATCCCATACAAAGAAACCGCGCCGACGGCGAAATTTGTATTAAGGTTTCTAATTGTGCAGCATGTCAATTTGGATATGTCTGTTTTTCCTATTTATGGAATATTAAAAAAAAACTATTCTAAAATAAGATTTACAGGTCCTTGCAATTGGAAATGATGGATGCAATGTCAGTCTTGTAACAGATAATAATAAGATGTTCTACATAACAAATGCACCACATATGCATTTATCAGCCTATGGCTCGTTTTGAATATCAAAAAATATTGAAAAACACCGAACTAACAACAATAGATAAAGCCAAATAGTTTAGAAATATTATCATTTGTAATCAGATAATGAATTTTAATCTAGTTATATTACTTAACATAATTATGTCATTGACGTCCAAAGTTACACAGCAATGATAAGGAAAATAGACATACTAAAATATGTGATTTCTGGCAGAGATTGTAGATTCTAAAGCTTATGCTAGGATTAAAGGCCTATTTCACAATTCTCTGATAAATATCTAGCAGGTTCAGTAAAAACCGGCCAAGTGCGAGTCAGACTCGCGCACGAAGGGTTCCGTACCATTAACGCAAAAATGGCAAAAAAAACACGTTTGTTGGAGAGTCTTAGTAATAGGGTCTCGTTTTTACGCTTTGGGTACGGTACCCTAAAAAGTAACAATATTTTAGACAAAATTATAGCCTACAGTTAGTTGATCCGAATCTGGCTGTTTGTATATTTGAGTTTAAATGTTTTTATAAAAAAAAAAACTCACACACACATGATCATCATCATCTGCCTAGCCTTTTTTCCAATTATTGTTGGGGTCGGCTTCCAGTCTTACCGGATTCAGCTGAGTACCAGTGTTTATAGCACCCACATGATACAGAACAAAATCCTAATATGGAGCAACGATTTTTTTTAAATAATATTGTAGTTAAATATGCTTTATTTTATTATTCAACACACTAACTGAAATTCGGATCACTTCAAAACATGTCCGATATCAACAGTAGAACTGTTTCAACGAGGTTCATTTCCCTCCAATGTTCTTATCTATCGATAAGACTCTTGCCAATAACTAACGAATTATCAAGTAATTGAGTTGTGTCTTAGCAAGTCACTCCACGTCCACGTAAAATACCGGTATTCATCTACAGTTCTCGCCAAACTTCTTGGCCGCCCTGAAGTTGGCTACAATGGCTGCGCAGTAGTAAATCTATACCAATATTATAAAGAGGAGAGATTTGTTGATTTGATTTGTTTGTTTGTACCGAATAGGGTCCGAAACTACTGGACCGATTTCAAAAATTCTTTCACCTATGGAAAGCTACATTATTCCCGAGTAACATCTCATCTCACTAATATTATAAAGGCGAAAGTCTGTGAGTGTGTATGTTTGTTACTTCTTCACGCTCAAACGGCTGGACGGATCTGGATGAAACTTGGCACAGAGATAGATTACAGTGTGGAATAACACATAGGGTTTTATACCGGGTATATGTTCCCTTGGGATAATTTTCGACATTCACGCGGGCGAAGCCGCTGGCAGAAGCTAGTAGGCTATAATTTTGATGGGAGCGAAGCTGCGGGGGTCAGCTAGTCTCATACAAAAACAGAACCGTTTCGTGCCTTGCGCATCGGAGAGCCAACTTCAGGGCGGCCCAGAAGTTTGGCGAGTACTTATACATCGGGTTAGAATTGAAGCACGACGCATATAATGATTATGATGCTTGAGATGATATCCACCATAATAATACCAGCCTGTAACTGCCCCACTGCTGGGCAAAGTGCTATTCTCAAAGGCATCTGTACATACATAAGTATGTTTTGGGTATATCTCGAATAGTTAAGTGACTGTGATGAAACGGGAAGGTAGGGTAATAAAACAACGTATCTTAGTCGTGTTTAGGCTTGCTGGAATAGAGATGTTTCCTGGATAGAAAATACATAGTACATTTCGTGTCGAGCATAAAAAGTAGAGATTTTAACACATGCAGCATGCGAGTGTTAAAATAAAGCCTTTTTATGCGAGACACGAACGATTCTTTTTCCACTACCTGATGAGCTTACTTAGTTAAATGCAAATAAGTTCCAACAACAATTTATTAGAAACGTTCAGACTAAAAACACCGACTATATACACACAATCAACGCGCGCTTTTTCGAGAGGTAACAGATTCAGTATCATTCTGCCAGTTACATAATGATATCAAAACTCCCATACAAAAGTCATTTCGGGGAATATGTTCCCTCGGGACAATTTTCGACATTCACGCGGGCAAAGCCGCTGGCAGAACCATAAGTCCAGGTTTACTCACGATGTTTTCCTTCTCCAATGTCAAAGATGTCCAAGATAAACTTAAAAAATACATATCAATTGAAAAAATCTCATTGCTGCTTGTCCGGATTTGGCTCCATATGACCTCAAGCACGAAAGACTAGGTATTAACCACTGTGCCTTCACAACACCACCATACCTACCAGTTAAGTTGGAGAGATGAATACTTACCTCAGGCACGGGGTCCCAGCGCTAAGAATGAAAATTTGGTTCAAATAAATCTCATTAGATGGCGCGACATGCACCGAGTTGTTATTAAATTGTGTGTAAAATTAACATTTTCTGGAATTAAACATAAAAATTGTATGTTCTTGTTTAATCAACTCTCCTAAACATAAATTATGGTATATTGGGCTCTTAATTCACATTTCAAAGATTATTTGAACGGATCATTTAAAATTGATGCCAATAGATGGCGTGGTTTAAAATGTCTGAGGCGTTCCACTCGATTGTTTAAATTTGTATTGTAATACATTTTGGTGCAATGAAACTGTAATAACGTGCAAAAAAATACTATAAAACAAATCTCCACTTTATTTAAAGAAAAAATATTCATGCACCCAGTAAACCCTTGCAAGTCGCTGCTAACACCATCTATCTATCGCCATGGAACGAAACCGAACGCGAACGATGTACAAAAAATAATCGGTTTAATCAGACGAAAAACGATAGTTACGTCGGCACGGTTTCCTTGTATGGGATGAGGCTTCTGTATGCTAGTATTATATTATCTGTGCCTCAGGTCACCGAGGTGCTAACGTCCAAAATCTTGTGTCCACAGCCCAGTATACATCGACAACACAGTAGACATGATGGTGACAGCAAAGCGGGTCCTATGGGGCAAGTTCATCAATGCAGGTCAGACCTGCATCGCACCGGACTACATCCTGTGCACCAAGGAGGTGCAGGACAAGTTCGTGGCTGCTGCCAAGAAGATCCTCAAGGAGTGGTACGGTTCTGATGTGCAGAAGTCGCCTGATTTCGGCAGGATTATTAATGGAAGGCATTTTAGGTGAGTTCCATTCGTTCATTTCGTTCGTTTGACTCATACTCAATCTCGGTAGTTGAGACTATATTTTGAGTAATGAAGAACAAGGATACCGTTTCAAGGTGGTTTTGTGGAAACTGTGGTTGAATTAAAGTGTGTATTTTATCTTCCCTCGAGGACCAGAACATAGGACAAAAGCTATGATAATCATAAGATCAATAGGGCCCCATCCAAAATGGGATAAAAAAAACTTTTTTGCTAAAAAATACTACCGTCTTCCAAATAAAAAAAAACCGGCCAAGTTCGAGTCGGGCACGCGCACCGAGGGTTCTGTACAAACCTCAGCTTAAAGGTATTATAGACCTGAGTAATGACCTGAGGAAAGGGGTAGTAGGTTTAAAATTATTAAAAATATTTTTATTATATGATGTAACAAAAAATTTACGGATTTCGCAATTTTTCCTTTATCTGTGCTATAAGACGTTGCTTCGTACAAAATTTCAAGATTTTGAGTCGGTTTTTGGAAGTCGGTGTCTTTGGTAGTAACTAATTTTTTGCGTTATGGACCCTATACACAACCTAGTCAGCTTTGTTCAAGTTCCACACAATATATCTTTAAGCAACTGCCAATTCACTTTACCAGTAGTTCACAGAAATGTTAGTAAATAGGCAATAGGTATTTTAATAGCTTAGTAGAAACCAGGCTATTAAAATACTTATTGATAGTATTTCCCCTCATACTTCGTTCATACATATTCTTCTCCATTACATCATCTTCCTGCCCTTATCCCATGTTACTTGAGGTCGGCGCAACACGTTTTCTTCTTCCATACCGTTCTGTCCCCTGTCACGCTATCACTGACTCTCCTCACACAGTCCATCCATCTTTTATTTGGCCTTCCTCTTCCTCTCCATCCATCCACATTTATATTCATAACTCTATTAGTAACATGCGTTTCATCCCTCCTCATCACATGACCATACTAGGACAAATGGTTTCCTTTCAACTTTTCTGCCACTGGCGCCACTTTCAAATTGCCTCGTATACTCATTATTCACTTTATCCATTGTCGTCCTTCCGCACATCTATCTCAACATTCTCATCTCTGCTACATGCAATCTCCTTTCATCCATCTTTTTCACAGCCCATCATTCTGATCCATACAGTATGACAGGTCTAATCATATTCTTCTTCATTACATAGCCAAAAAAATCGCCTAGCCATACAACTGTTTGGCTAGGCCAATTTTATTTTTACCCGACTGCCGAAGGAGGGTAATGTGTTTATCAGTCCATGTATGTATGTTTGTTCCTATGTGGCGTTCTAGAGACCAAACGCATTGGCCGATTTTGATGATTCTTACGTCAATCGATTCGTCTTAATCCTGCGAGTGTCACTGGCTACATTAAAATTGGAAAAAACAAAAATTGCGGATTTTGGGCGCCATTTTGTGGGTTTTTTTTTTTCTCAAAATACCTCTGGTTTTGGTCCGCCAGCTCGCGAATAAGTATCCTCCGACTGCACAGCATGATTTTCTTCTAGTTTACGACTTTTTAGTTTGCTTTTTAAGCAGTCGGGTTTTTTTTTATTTTTTTAATTAACTTTTTTTATTATTACACAGCCCTTGATTTTAAACAGTAATAAGCAAATCCTTATAAAAATTAAATCATTGGCTTTTTCAATATCTAAAGAAAATAATGTATTAATAAATTACATGCTTTTTTTTTCTAAAATCTTTTATATTCGATATTTTCGCTTTCCAGCCGCCTCCAAGCCGTAGTCGACGCATCCAAAGACAAAATCGAAATCGGGGGATCGTACGACGCCAACGACAAGTTCATTGAACCCACAGTGATCACAAATGTCGCACCTTCAGACAAGATCATGCAGGACGAGATCTTTGGGCCCCTGCTCCCTATTGTACCTGTCGAAAACGCTTTTGAAGCGATTCAATTTATCAATGAGCGGTAAGTCTGTTTTTACCATTTCTAAACGTTTCGTGACGTGCGTTATATTATTTGTGATTTTATTTTAAGTCAATTTAATGTTGATCTTGACTAGGGATGAAAAAAAAGCCTAATACAGTCAAACCCATTGAAAGCGACATTGAATTCCGTTAAATTGCTGTTGTAAAACATAAATAAATAATTGGTTGCACATAGGTCCTTGAACAAGTCCTTTAAATGCCGACGTAATACCCAGTATGTCGTTTTCGCAAAATCCCTATAAATGGTTTTGACTGTAGGTTGCTTATGACATTCCATAGCCAACGCTGTTTTTTTTTGCCGCTTCAAGCGACGGCTAAGAAACGCGTCGCCTGGTCGCGCGACCAAGCGGCCAGTCTTAACGCATTCGGGTCGCTTGGCTGCGGGACGGAGGCGAATACCCTGTTTATGCGACAACTCTATGAATTCCTAAATTTTAATGCACTGCAAAAAACCGCGTAACCGCCCTAAAGCACTACATCCGATCTGTGTCCGTGAAATTTCGGTTCTGATGTAGCCGTAGTACTTCTTAAGGTCCTACAACCAGCTTTATTGCCGTAAAACGGTTACTTTCTAAAGCATACTCCTTAGTGATAGGTTAAAAGGTTTGAAAAAAAAAAAAACATGTTCATAATTTTTGAAACAAGGTTTTTTCGTGTAACTAATAAGCTTTGCTTTAAAAAAATAATTTACAACAGTTTCCAAAACGACTTGAATGTTAACAACATTTTTACACAAAAAAAAATATGGCTACAATTTCTTCATGACTGAAATAGCATATGTAAATCAAATAATATTTTGCAAACGAAACTGTTCAAAAGGAGGTTCAATATTGATATTTTGACATCGAGCGGGCGCACGGCCAGTACTGCCGGGCGCGTATATATCGCCTTAAACTCTCCGTCATAATTTGTCATAATTCAGAACATTTTGAATTCGGAACTCAAACCACGGACACGGGCGTGT
This sequence comes from Anorthoa munda, assembly GCA_945859665.1. NCBI lineage: Eukaryota > Metazoa > Arthropoda > Insecta > Lepidoptera > Noctuidae > Anorthoa > Anorthoa munda. The sequence goes on from OX243903.1 coordinate 28,446,924, forward strand.
AGTGCGTAACAGCCCTAACACCGAGAGTTGAACATCCAACAGTGCGCTTTTATTTAGGTATTCACTTAGACGACGAATATTGTTAGTCGAAACGGGTAGTAGAGTGCTGTTTTAAGTCCAAATGGAAAATGTGTTACAGTATTGTCTGAAATTGTTCCTTTTTACAATGTTTTAGTGTTGTCCCATAGATAATGTGTGTGTCCGTGTGTGTTTTTAAGTAGTTACATACCTCTGTATTTCAAAATGTGGGAATATCACTTATTGTCATTTTGGGGTTTTTAAATATGCATTCAAATTGTCGTGGGAACTACATAATTAAGTCACAATATTATCTTACTATACATTTTAATGATAATTCATACGTTTAGTTTTAATGCATACATAATAATCCTATATTAATTCTTAAATTGACGAAATAATTATAATTCAATAGATTTTCATTATCAAACTTAAATCATGTAATCCCCATACAGTGCACAATTTACAGGGGACAGTTATGAAATATTTATATTCAATATAATATTTACATTTCGACACATTACTACCAATATCGATATGGTATCGATTATTCATCGAGAGTGGGACCGAATAGTCGATTTTATTTCATGGTAACGTCGAATCGACTATATTTTGATACTTGATGAGTTCGACAGATATTGTTAACACAAGTGAAAAAAAAAACATAAATAAATGAATGGTATTATAATGATGATGGACTGAATTAATTTACTAAAATGAAAACCATCAGAAAAGTAAAAAAAAAAAAAAATTCGCTACTATTGTATTCAACAAGTTATTCTATGAATGAAATTACACTTTCAAAATAATAGTCGATTCGTATTCGGTAACGATAATCAAACGAAACTAGACATTGGGATTTGGCGATCATTACCAGACCATCTTTCAAAGGAAGGGAACTATGGAGTCCACAATGGCCCATCATTACCAGTTTATACCATTACCCATGGGAGGGAACCATGGCGACCATAGAGTGAAACCATAAGCAATTTTCAGGGAACATCCGTTAGTGCTTTACGTGTTCAGCAATCAAAGCAACATACAAAAGTTGTTCACTGAACAAACCCAGTCGGGCAGTATCAGTATCAACGATACTATCATGTTTTACGGCGGTAAGGAATTTACATTACCATTGCCTGTTTGTAAAAGTGTACAAAACATTTATACAAGATAGAAGACGTGTTGGAACTGTGTTCTAAAGAAATTGTTTGGAGAAATGCGATTGTGGTACTTTCTTCGCCAAAAATAGAGGTGATTAATCGACTAAATATATTTCGAATAATCGATTACACAAATCTGATTAGTCTGATTTATTTCGCCGGAACGATTAGTAATCGAATTATCGACTTAAATGTTGAACTATTACCAATATTATAAAGAGGAAAGATTTTTTTGTTTGTTTTTACCGAATAGGCTCCGAAACTACTGGACCGATTTTATAGATTCTTTCACCTATAGAAAGCCACACTATTCCCGAAGCTTCATTCAGCACATAGGCTATAAATTATTTAAAAAAAAAATGATATCCTTATGGAAATTGCAATAATGTAACCCAAAGTCGCAAAATTTTGCCTATAAAATTCATTAAATAGAAAACTATTTATAATACGTAAAAAATATGTACTACATGATTAAATTACTCTTTATTAACTACAAAAAAGGCTGCGAGAGAATATATATCACTATCATAGTCACAAATCAGCTTTTATGTTTCAAAATTTAATTAGATCGCTGGTAGAAACAAAACTTGGTTACATTCGTATTTATTCAAATACTAGCTGACCCGGCAAACTTTGTTTTGCCATAAAAACACCAAACATTCATCTACCCTACCTACCCTACCCTACCCTCCCTACACTACCCTACACACCCTACCTACCCTACCCTACCCTACCCTACCCTTACTACTCTACCCTACCTACCCTACCCTACCTACCCTACCCTACCCTACCTGGTCTACCTACTTACCCTACCCTACCCTAAACTGGATAAAAAGTCTATCCTATGTCCTTCTCCTGGTTCTTAGCTACCTCCCTACCAATTTTCAGCCAAATCGATTCAGCCGTTCTTGAGTTATAAATAGTTTAACATATTGGTAGGGTAGGTAAGGTACCTAACCAAGGTAGGTGGTACGTAGGTAGATAGCCAGTTGACGGGAGCGAAACCGCGGGGGTCAGCTAGTGTATTGATAAAGTAAAAATTACTTGAAAGATACTTTAAAGCATGTACATTGTACAGCCAGTTTCAAACATAGGAAAAAATGGGCAGTTACATATTTTTGGATTTTAGACTGACAAGACCGTCAAATATCGAAGAGATGGCATGCTGCCTCGATAGTAATAATAATGGAATAATACCCCTTACACCAGAATATGTTGCGTAAGTAACAAACAAATGCGCAAGCGCACAGCACCTTTTTTAAAGGGAAAGGGCACTTCATTGAGCTTAATATAAGTTTAAATTTGAATTTAAACAAAACAAACAATCACGCCTGTATTTCTCAAAGGTTTAGGCAGAAGGGTAATTGTATAGTACATCCACAGTTTGCTTAAGTCCCATGTGATCCTACCCTCTGGTGAGAGAGTTAGAATTTTCATAGCAAAATTAAATGCACCGTCCAATTTTTGAAAGCAGCTTCTGATTTTATGAATATATAATATAGTCATCTAAAAAAATAATACCACACGCAATTTTTTTATCGATTTTATATTGCCAAAAACACTTTGTAAACGTTTTGTATGCTATTGCAAACAGTTGTCGGGATCAGGTGGTACATTGGTTTGGCTTTTTACTTCCAAGGAGTGGGTTGACAATATGGTTTGAAGGTGGAAGAATAAAATACTTTGATATACTAGACCTTGAAGCTTGAATGCTAGACAAGCAGTTGTAAAAATATGAATTCAGACATAGTACACATAGAGAAGCAAATTCAGCTTCTAATACGATGATGTCTGATGCAATCGATACATGCATTTTCTTATATATGTCTGTGTTGCCACTTGCAAGCATCATCATATCAGCCGAAAGACGTCCACTGCTGGACATATGCCTCCCCCAAGCGTCGCCACTTGACCGGTCCCGTGCGTCTCGCAACCAGCGGATCCCCGCAACCTTCACCAGGTCATCGGTCCACCTAGTGGGAGGCCTTCCAACGCAACGTCTTCCGGTTCGCGGTCGACACTCCAGAACCTTTCTGCCCCATCGGCCATCCGTTCTGCGAGCAATGTGCCCTGCCCACTGCCACTTGAGTTTGGCAATTCTTCGGGCTATGTCGGTAACCCTGGTTCTCTTGCGGATCACTACATTTCTGATTCGATCACGCAAGGAAACTCCGAGCATAGCCCTCTCCATTGCCCTTTGAGCGACTGTAAGCTTTCTGATGAGGCCCATTGTAAGCGACCACGTCTCAGAGCCATATGTCATCACTGACAACATACTGACAACTTGCAAGCAACTCGCATGCAATCACAGATGCACAAGAACACCTAGCGCCTGACCAAAATGCAAGTTAACTAAAGGAGCGTCCTCATTGAGCAGCATTCACTTGTAATAAGCATTCGACGTCGGATATTCGGATGGTGTGGACGTTGAGCTGAGCGTTACAAAGCTTACACGCAAGCGCGAACTTCGGCCGGTGTGGACGTCGCAACGATTTTCGCGGAAACGGCTCTCATTCAAATGTTCACGCGAAGAAAACGCTCGAAAGCGAGTACTCGGATAATGTTGAATGAGTGTGTATGTAGGAACATTACTGGCCACTTGTAAAGCAAGAAACAGTTTCTTGATCTTAAGTGACCGACTATCCGACATTTTGAAATGAATGACATTTAACGAGATCGTATTCGAATGCTCCAAGCTCGCAAGGGAATGTTCGACTCGAACGTTCATAGTTTTGCTCGAAAGAGAATGCTGGGCTCGATGGGAAGCATTTATTGCTCGCCTTCGATTGCTTGTTTACAAATGCCCACGAAAGAATGCTCCCAGTGAGGACGTTCCTTAACACCTGACGGACCAGTGTGCTCTAACATAGGTCGTAAATGTTCATAAGGTTCAATATTCAAATAAAATCTGTAAGTTAACGACCTTGGTGTGACTGTCCAGAATACTGGCCACTTTTTATGACACTATAATGGATCAAAACTAAAGGGTTATAAAAATTTGTGTTCGTAGTTGCAGAGTGCAGAGAGAGCAGTGGTGGCCTAGTGGTATCGGCGACTTACAAGTTGTATGTCGTGGATTCGAACCCAGGCAGGCGCTTGACTTTGTGTAAATTATTTCATCACCACTGCTCTCAAAAACGGTGAAGGAAAACATCGTGAGGAAACCGGCATGTCCAAGAACCAAAAAAAATCGAAGACATGTGACATCCACCAACCCGCACTGGGCCCGCGTGGTGGATTACGGCCCGTCCCCTCCTCTCACAGAGAGGAGGCATGTGTCCCAGCAGTGGGAACATTAATAGGCTGATGATGATAATGTAAGGTTCTAGATGGTCTAGTATAGACAAATTATTTACTCAGAAAAAAGTTGGTAACATCGTTGGTGTAAGTATTTCTGTTCACGGTGTCTTATGGTGGTCGGTAATGGTGAAGGTTGGTGGTGGAATTAAATTGTACAATTTCTAGAATGTAAAATTTTCTGTTAATAATTATTTTTTGTGGAAAATTAACTGAAAATAATGTTTTAGTTTCCTGTCAAAGTTAGTGTTGCCAGATTTAAAATATCTACTTTAAAGGCTGTTTTTTTAACACTTGAATTGTTTTTTGCAATGTAACTTGACTGAAAACTGCCCTAAACTAAAATCTAGAATATTCTTTACTCTTCTGTAGTAAATAATAGCCTGTTGGTGGAGGTCTGACGTCATTCTGTTGTATGTAGAGAGAAGCCGCTAGTGCTGTACGTGTTCAGCACGAGTAAGAAGGTCCTATCGAGTATTGTGGACAACACTAGTAGCGGAGGGATGTGCGTTAACGATACCATGATGCATATGGGAGGTTTGGATACTTTTCACATTTATTTTATTTTTATTAGAGAATTAAGAAATAGCAGTAACACGCGAGTAAATATTTTCAGTTGTCACTTGCGATGCAAGATTACTAAGATTAGTAATATATGCGGTTCCCGGGAATACTGTAGACTGTAATGTTAACAGTAAAATTCCCCATTTATTAAACACTAGTTTTTGCCAGAGGCTTCGCCCGCGTGAAAGTTTAAAATTGGGACACTGGAACGCACTACTGGGATAAAAGTATCCTATCTGGGCCACATCCGTGAATCATAAAAGATTTTTTTTCTGATTGATTAATATGAATCGCATCTATAGCATTCAAATATAAAATACACTTTCACATTTATGATTTTAGTAGCATTTTTAGGGTTACGTAACCAAAGGGTAAAAACGGGACCATGTTACTAAGACTCCACGATCTGTCTGGCTGTCTGTCTGTCCGTCTGTCAACCGTGATAGCTAGACAGATGAAATTTGAAAATTTCTCAGATGATGTATTTCTGTTGCCGCTATAACAACAAATACTAAAAACAGAATGAAATAAATATTTGAGTGGGGCTCCCATACAAAAAACGTGATTTTTTTGCCGTTTTTCGCGATAATGGTACGGAACCCTTTGTGCGCGAGTACGACTCGCACTTGGCTGGTTTTTTTATTGTTAAGCATTGTTTTATTTCTCCGTGAAGCGAAGAGTTCTTGAATAACTCCTCTCCAGCATTTGAAGCGTAGGTAATGGTTGCGTTGCAAGTCTATATTGTATACAATGTTTTCATAGACTAACTTACTTTACTATATACCTACACTTTCTTTCTATCCGCTAGTATTTAATAATAGCATGAACAAGCATGATTTGAGAATGTTGAACTTTGTACTAAATATATACAGGGTTATTGATAAAACACTAACAACATTGCAGGGCTGTATTACTAACATCATAAACAACAACGCTTTTTTAAAAAATTACCACGAAAAAACAGCTGATCCATACATTCTGGCGGGTTATGCGAACCCTGCAAGGTCGTTAATGTTTTACCAATAACCCTGTATACTGCTGAGATTTTCACTCGTTTGATTTCCATTTGAATATTTTGAAGGCTAAAGTTGCCGGCACGTAACTTGGCAAGATTCACACAAGTCGTTTATAGGCCTCTTTGGTTACCAAACGGGACGCGGGAAACGTTTACCACCGTTCCGAGCGCGCGATTGGTTGATCAGTTCATCACAAGGCTCGATTGACCAATCGCGTCGCGTCCACGTTCCGTTCGCTCTCTATGGTGGTTGGTCAGTTCGCGTAATATGCCCGAACTTATTCCCACTACACCAAAACCTTGCCAAGTTAAATGCCGGGGACAATAACTAAGTAGAAAAATTGAAAACACCATTTTCATTAAAAAATACTTGCACAATCCGAAGTAATGTGTCCGTGTCTATTCTTGTAAATAAATATGTTACATTATTTCATTTATTGTGAACAAACCTGGACTTACTTATATTTAGTATACGTTTGTGCTCCATTGGTGTAATTGCTGCAAGGCGTCTTGTGTCGTCCAATGCGAGGGTAAACGAATGAAAATCTCAGCAGCACGCAATAACCAACCTTATCCCCCTACTAATTAAGTATCTTATAATAGTTGAGACTCTGCCGTTCGGCGGCGTCGGCGCAAGTGGCATAGGCGCCTACCACGGCAAGAAGACTTTCGACACATTCACGCACAAGAAGAGCTGCCTCATCAAGAACTTCTCGCCTATTGGAGAGAAGCTGGCTTCGTAAGTAAATATTGAATATACTTTGTAGCCCACAGTACAGCTACCCAAACACTTTATTGGTACTAAAGGAGTTGTATGAAAATCCATATCCGTATCTGTCGTGTCTAGCGGCCAAATAAATTACAAAGTAAACTCATATCTGTCGTGTTATTTAAAAATGGAACAATCTTTTACTCCGAAACATGGCGACCAAGGAGGTAACTTATCAAAGGTTTTATTTAAATTTCGAACTCGCTCTCTGCCCATATTTCCTCTTGAATTCGACTGTTGGCGCGTTCACGTTGGTCTTGAGGTTGCAAGAGTGGCAAGTAAGTGTTAAGGGGTCTCATAAAGAAAATTCAGTAGCAGCCCACAGCCCAAATTAAAACGTAGCTGAGCCAGTGGTGTTTCATCCCATACAAAGAAACCGTGCCGACGTTCCATACTGATAATTCTGATTACTTTTTGTACATCGATCGCGTTCGGTTCCGTTCCACGGATATAGAAGGTGATCTATCTATCGCCGTGGAACGGTCCCGAACGCGATAAATTTACAAAAAGTAATCGATAAAATCAGATGGAAAACACTAGTTATGTCGGCACGGTTTCTTTGTAAGGGATGAGGCATCTGTATGCTAGCATTATATTATCTGTGGCTGAGCTAATAGCATGAGTCTTGTCCTCCTATCACATCTGATTTTAATACATAATTAAAGCATGTGAATGTTTCCCTTCCAGCGGCCGCTACCCGCCCTACTCGGACGGCAACATCAACTTCCTGAGCATGTTGATGCGCAAGCGCTTCGGTCCGTCGCTCAAGTTCGTGCCCTACCTGCTCGCCTTCGCGCTCGGCGCGGGAGTCTCTTACGGAATCTTCGCCTGGCAAAAGGTAAAGAAGTAACGTTCAATTGTGATGATTTTTGAAAGGCGTGTTGTAAAATTTAGGGGTTGGTTTGTAGTAATAAAGCCTATAGTATCCACTAGGCAACATTTGACGCGCGACATGATGCAGAGCATGTTGCCGTTCATCATGATCAACGGCAACGAGGAACTTTGATTTACGTTGTTCCGTCGTGTCATGTTGCGCGTCAGCTGGCAACGTCGCCGAACATATTGAGCGTCATATGTTGCTCGTCAAATGTCACCTAGTGGATACGAGGCTTCTAAATAGTAAGTGTTTTCGTCGTGTTGACGCTGCGTTAATACATTTGGTGCGCTTATGTCGGATAGATGTCTTAGTAAAGAAACCATGTCCTGTTAAGGTGGTGTAAGCTTTGCGTTTCTGTAGCGTTTACGCTGCGGATGTGTAGCGTTTGCGCTGCATTAGCGCATACTTTCAAAGAATGCCGAAGCTGGAATGACGCCAGATGCAAAGGCACCCTATGTTTTAGAGCTGATGAAGCACCAAACGTCATAAAGGAGTCGTGAATCCCTAAGTTTATCATGACAAAAATGAAAAATGTTGGTCAGAAGATCACCTTTAAATTTTATAACACACCTCCAACTTAGGTTAAAAGAATTTGTGAAACTATGCCTTAAAACATTCCATCAAGGTTTAATTCCGTTTAACACAGTAATTCCCTCTTTATTTGTTTACAGGCGTAGGTATTAACAGTAATGTAATGGATATTATTAAGTCGTAACAATATAGTATTACAAACATAGTAATTATTATATTTAAGTTACCAATTGTAAAAAAATAATATATTGAACAATACCACAAAATGTAAAATATTGTAATATGCAAGTCCATAAAAAAAACTTTAAAACTTAATATATTGTTTTATTTCCCAAAAAAAATACTCATAATGAATCTCAGAATTATTCATTACATCATTATGGCCTTGAACATAAAATACTACCAATATTGCCCCTAGTTGCCAGCTTCAAAAATTATACATGTATATCTTTATATATAAAAATGAATCCCTATTTCCCTTGGTCACGGCATCACGCGTGAACGGCTGGACCGATGTCGCTTATTCTTTTTTTGTTGTGTTTGTTATTGTTAGGAGAAGGTTAGCATGAAAAAAAAAATAAGAAATTAAAAAATTGGTTCCTTACGTACATAGGTAGGGTAGCGTAGTTAAGGTAGTGTAGGTAGGGTAGGCAGGGTAGGGTAGGTGAATGTTTGGTACTCCTTTATAACACAAAATAATGCATTGTTACTTAAAGACCATACAGAGTCACAGATTTCAGAAATAGTTCATTCAAATCAATCTGCCTAGCCTTTTCCCAACTATATTGGGGTCGGCTTCCAATCTTACCGGATTCAGCTGGTACCAGTATTTTACATGGAATGACTGCCTATCTGACCTCCACAACCCAGTAACTGGGTAACACGGTACCCCTTGGCTAGGCTGGTGTCAGATCGCAAGCTTCTGACTACCCGTAACGATTGTCAAAGATCTTCAAATGACAGCCGGGACCAACTGCTTAACGTGCTTTCCGAGGCACGGAGGAAACTCGGTATGTTGAAATGGTCACCCATCCACGGACCGACCTCGTCAAGCGTTGCTTAACCTTGATGATTGACCAGTGCGGCTGTTATTATTTAGCCACGAGCTCCTCTCTAGTAGATAATTCCAAATATAATAAAAAACGAAAGAAACATAAAGAACTTTTCTCTAAAGTTTTTTTTTAGTAAACAGGCATGCATAAAGATAAGAAATGGAAAATAAGATAAAAAGTTAAAAAAAATATTCTCACAGTTTATCTATGGTTCCCAATTTGACGTTAGTCGAATAAAGTAGTCGACTATTCAACAAAACTACTTCAAAGGCGTGAGTTTATGTATGTATGTACTACACTACGTGCAAAAATATATGAACAGTACTGCACCAAGTTGACGATGTTTATCTCATTTCATGTTATCATTATATGTTTATCAGGTATAGTATCTCAATGCTTAGCGCAGATTGAACTACTTACAAAGGATCCGCAAAAGACCTTTTTTCTACTTACATGTAAGTGCTCGTTCACACGAAAATACCGACCCGACAAAATTTACAGCAGTCCGTTTTACAGGTCCGCTTTATCGTACCTATATGTTTTTATTCGGCGACGGCGTTGGTAGTTGCATGAGTGAGTTCACACATACAACAGTATTAAAATACTCAACTCAAAAATACTCACTTTTGTTCAAACAAAATGGATCAGTATTTTAATACGTTGGTGGTAGTCTGAGTAAATGTAGTGTGAACATTACCCCCAGTAGCGACGGATCCGTTAAAACGGTACTGTACATGCGGTGTGAACATCACCTCCAGAAGCGACGGATCCGTTAAAAGTGATTCTGGAAATACGGATGTACTGTGTGTACGTACCCTTACGTGTAATAATAGTTGGCTATATTCGAGCTAGTAACATCCCACAGATAGTAACATCCCACAACTAAGCAAAAGTGTCTCCTTTTGTTTTCTATATTGCATGAAAACCATAACAACAACCAATTCTCAAACTCTTCCTACTATGGAATAGTCGTTCCTTCGCAACGCAATTTTGCTGTATCAGGATTTAACTGTATAGTTAGTCACTTCCACACCACACTGATTAGCTACTCCTCAAGCAACGACCAGGGTTTTGGAGCGCACCAATTTAAATATACTGTCAACAAAATAAAGTATGAAAAGACGCGACGATCCTCGTCTCAGTTTGAAAGAACACTAAACGTGAAGAGAACGAAAATAGAATCAAAACATCGAAAAAATGGCCTTGGCAAACGATAAGGAAGGAAATTTAAATAACAGCTGTTAGATGTGTTGCAACAATTAAGAAAAACACATAAATTATTGTGAATCTATCTGACCTTAAACGTTGAGTTTATTGCCATTTTAACTGGACACATTGCAATTGCAAGGAAAGGGTTATGTTTTTCGCGCGTATCTTGTATGTATTTAATATTCTTTATTACCTCATATCTTGCAAATCACTAGATGGATTTACTGACATCTTTAGATACGTCTTGACCGCCCAAGTGTTCTTAGAGGAGACGTTAAAAAAAAAACACGATGGATTTTGGGCGCCATATTGTGGGCGTCTCAACTTTTTTTTTCTTCCGTACCCATCGAGTGGGGTATCAAAATGAAGGGTTTTCAGAGGTGATTACAAAAATGTATACCACTTATATGTTTAAGAATAATTCGTAAAAAAATTACAACAAAAAAGTTGTAGGTAAATAAAAAATTATTTACGAGCTGGCTGACCAAAACCATATGTATCCTCCGACTGCACAGCATGATTTTCTTCTTGTTTACACCTTTTTAGCTAGCTTCGCTTTTAGTCGGGTTTTTTTTTTTTTTTTCATTTATTCAAAAAATGTCACAGAAATTGTCTTTCGTGTTTGCTGTTTCATAATCCAGCCATGCTGTAAGACTAGCTATCCAATAATCGCTCCCTACAACTACCTAATTAGATATACCTACAGGTTCGTAACGGTAACCGCCGTCTATCAGAAACTCTGCCCGACACTGCGTCCCTTATTCAGTCAAGCAATGATTCATGGTGGGTTTCAACGATGATGCACAGGGCACTTAAAGTTAGTACTTAATCCCTATAGTCCTTGCATGGTTAAGGCTACTTAGGTAGCCGCTACGCACAGGACACTTAAAGTTAGTTCTTAATCCCTATAGTCCTTGCATCGTTAAGGCTACTTAGGTAGCCGCTACGCACAGGGCACTTAAAGTTAGTACTTAATCCCTATAGTCCTTGCATCGTTAAGGCTACTTAGGTAGCCGCTACGCACAGGGCACTTAAAGTTAGTACTTAATCCCTATAGTCCTCTTGCATCGTTAGGGCTACTTAGGTAACAGCTACACAGGTTAACCAACTATTCCGTACCGAGATAACTACGTGCCTCAGGCTCACGTTTAACCGTTGGTCTTGTGAATCGTAGATATTTGACATCGTTACTGATTTTCAGAAGCCCGAAAGGTTGGCAACTAATCTTGCCTAAGGTAACGGTATTGTTGTACCATGAGGTCAGATATGATGTCGCAATTGGAGAAGGGCTAAAGAGCTGATGATAAGTTCAACTATAGAGTAAAAACGTGCATTAAATTTTTGTCGGCTTGCTAACTCGTCTCGTCATCTCCTTCTGAGGTCAATGCGTCGCTGGTTCTCGTTATTAGGGAACTAGAATAATACAAGCCGTTGTATATCTTAACCAGTCAATAAGGTTGTAGCAGGTCTCTTTAATGTTACTTTAATAATCAACGCCATTCAGAGAGATTAATGAGCAGTGGTGGCCCAGCGGTATTGGCCGGGAGTTACAAGTCGTAGGTCGTGGGTTCGAGCCCAGGCAGGCACTTTGTGTAAATAATTTCATCACCACTGCTCTCAAAACATCGTGAGGAAATCGGCATGTCCTAAAACCAAACATCCAAAGACATGTGACATCCACCAACCGTGTGGTGGATTACGGCCCATTCCCTCTCACAGAGAGGTCTGTGTCCCAGCAGTGAAAACATTAATAGGCTGATGATGTGATGATGAGAGGTATTAATGGTGACTTTATGCGAAAGTCCAGTCTTTCTTTCCCTTTTTTTTTTTTTTTCGCTTCCTGACGGTTGTCAACATTCCTTCTGCAACGCGCAACTTCCTCAGGCAGCAGCCTGTAGTTGTAGCATTATATGTGCATACTAGTATTTTTGTATACAGTACTTCAAGAAAACTAAAAAAATATTACAAATATTTACAGAAACTTTTTTTTTTGCAGATGGCTTCGGAAGACTAATAAGCCGAGACTGAAGTGGCATCAACCAGGATTGCTGCGAACTTATTGTGATAATGTTTTAGACTTAAAATCATACAATGCCTGGTTTAAAAAATATTAAAAACATATAATATTGCCTTTTCAAAGGTATATTTAATTAAAATTATGAAATATTTGTCGATAGGAGTAAATGTGCCTTCACTTTAAAGGTAGATATCTGCAACAAACTATTATTTACGTGATTTAATTACGAAGCAATATTAGTCTTATTTATTACTCTCTACATAAGCTATTTGCCATGACTTATATGAATTCTCGTGCAATTATTGTCATAATTTATATATCGAGGAAATAAGCATTTATTTTTATACTTATTTTATTAGCCAAGGCTTTTTCGTTTGGCAAGCAATTTAGGCAATATTAGCATGCGAATCACTTGCCAAACATGTTTGGCTCTGCATTCCATTGGCTTGATATATTCCAAAATGTTTAATGCATTTATTCTGAGATGAGAAGTCTACGTTTGTTTAATTTTAGGTAAAAAAAAGAGATTTTCAACATGGTTACCAGCCTAAAATTAAACAAACGTAGACTTTGTTTAATTTTAGGCTGGTAACCCTGTTGAAAACTCTTTTTTTTTTATTTGAAAAAGAGTACTGTCGTAATAAAAAAATATTTTTACCGTTTTATCAATTTATGGTTACGCACTAGATTATATTAAAGTAGTGAAAACTTATTTAAAAATTGTTTCGATGAAATGTTACTGAATATAGTTGGTAACCTATTGTAGTTATTTAAAATATTAATAAAATGTTATTCTCGTTGATAAGCATTAAAAATGTAAGGTTGATGGATACTACTTATATTTGTATTTGTAAATAAACGGGAACAATGGATAATACCTACGAGAACAAATGGTTTTATTTCTTGCTTCCTTCCCTTTCTACCTTTCCTGTCCTCTTTTTTTAAAACATTTGAATAAATTGTCAATTGGAGAGTTGAGAAAAGTCAAGATTTTGGCAAATATGCAGAATAAACCTGGTCCCGAGGTCCATCAGCAGTGGCGCATACCCGCACATACCTAAAACCTACGTGAGGTCCTAAGACTTCTAAAGTGAAATCACAAGGAGACTAGGACAGGGGTAACAAAATGGCGGACCGAGGTCCGGGTCCGGACCGCCGCCCGCCAACCTATTTTGTGTGGACCTAGTACCTAAACGGTACAATATAATTTGAAAACATAGGTAATACTGAGAATGTCTTCAAAATCCTCAGGAACGTGTACTCTCTGTATCGTGATGACGAATGGATCCAATGAAGCTGCAAATAATTTCGGGAGTAATAAAGCTGCTCTCCAGAATGGAAATTATCGATTTCCAAGAAAAACAGTTTTAAAACAAACATTCGGCAATTTTTTTCAGGAGTTTTGTTTTTTTTGGGTTAACTTCTGCCCGGCGAGCACGGCCTACTGTGACATGGCCTAAGTCACAATTTTTATCACAGTTTGGGCGATAAAGCCATTTTGTCTGAAATGCTAGCACGGCGGCGCACTGTGGATCGAAAAACGGCTCTAGAAGACATAGGAACTTAAATTTAAAAGTGTCGGTTTTTTTGATTGAAATGGGTTCTAATAGCCAATATCATACTTATATATTTCATAGGACGCAATCTGGTAGGCAAAAGGGCAAGTTTTATTTTTTTTGCAAAAAAAATGTATGGAGCTGATATAAAAAATGCATAAATCTCCGGAACCGCAAGACTAACCGTAATATCCTTGCACACGGTTATAGAACTATTTATTTATGATTTTTTGACATACTTCGTATGACGAGAAAGACTGCGTTTTTTTTTTTAAAAATCCTCAACTTTTTTTACCTAATATATGCTATAAATAGAAATAGACGTGTTATGTGATGTGTCTATCTAACTTAAAAAAAATATTTGAAATTATTAAAGATATTTTGATGTTTATTAACCGACTTCAAAAACGGAGGAGGTTTTTAATTTGTTTGATTTTTTGTGTATGTTTATTCAGAGATATCTTCGCCAATTAATAACCGATCTTGATGATTAGTGTTTTGTTTGAAAGAGTATGGTCCCGGATTGGTTCCAGTTAAATTTGGTAAAGACCTGTTGAATAACTTCGGAGATATTCAATGGAACTCTTCAATAAATGACGGTAAACCACCATAGATTGCTGCAATCGCATGTCTGTATATTGTTAACACCATTTCATAACATAACATCGCACCAGTAGACTCTGAAGGGGTACGCAGATGTGTACAGTTTACCCTTCTACACTCTCATTTCATCAGTTATGTTCAAGTTCCCTGTTATTGGGGTTATCTATTTGGGCATAGCATTTTTGTTTATTAACCGAGCTAGATGATTCGTTTTTTGTTTAAAAGAGTATGGTCCTGGATTGGTCCCAGATAAATTTGGTAAAGATCTGTTAAATAACTTCGGAGAAATTCAATGGAACTCTTCAATAAATGACGGTAAACCACCTTAGATTGCTGCAATAGCATGTCTGTATATTGTTTACACTATTTCATAACATAACATCGCACCAGTAGACTCTGAAGGGGTACGCAGATGTGTACAGTTCACCCTTCTACACTCTCATTTCATCAGTTATGTTCAAGTTCCCTGTTATTGGAATTAGATATATGGGCATATCATTTTTGTTTGAAAGAGTATTGTCCCGGATCGGTCCCAGTTAAATTTGGTAAAGATTTGATGAAGAACTTCGGAGAAATTCAATGGAACTCTTCAATAAATGACGGTACCGTCATTATTTACATATATGTACATCATCATAACTTTTATTTCCAATATACAACACTTATCTTACAAACTCTGAATTATAATCAATATACAGACATGCGATTAAAGCCATTTTGGGTGTTTTGCCGTTATTTATTGCAGAGTGCTATTGGATATCTCCGAACTTATTTAACAGATCTTTACCAAATTTAACTGGGACCGATCCGGGACCATACTCTTTCAAACAAAAATGATATGCTCAAATATCTAATCCCAATAACAGGGAACTTGAACATAACTGATGAAATGAGAGTGTAGAAGGGTGAACTGTACACATCTGCGTACCCCTTCAAAGTCTACTGGTGCGATGTTATGTTATGAAATGGTGTAAACAATATACAGACATGCTATTGCAGCAATCTATGGTGGTTTACCGTCATTTATTGAAGAGTTCCATTGAATATCTCCGAAGTTATTTAACAAATCTTTACCAAATTTAACTGGGACCAATCCTGGACCATACTCTTTTAAACAAAAAACGAATCATCTAGATCGGTTAATAAACAAAAATGCTATGCCCAAATAGATAACCCCAATAACAGGGAACTTGAACATAACTGATGAAATGAGAGTGTAGAAGGGTAAACTGTACACATCTGCGTACCCCTTCAGAGTCTACTGGTACGATGTTATGTTATGAAATGGTGTTAACAATATACAGACATGCGATTGCAGCAATCTATGGTGGTTTACCGTCATTTATTGAAGAGTGCCATTGAATATCTCCGAAGTTATTCAACAGGTCTTTACCAAATTTAACTGGAACCAATCCGGGACCATACTCTTTCAAACAAAACACTAATCATCAAGATCGGTTATTAATTGGCGAAGATATCTCTGAATAAACATACACAAAAAATCAAACAAATTAAAAACCTCCTCCGTTTTTGAAGTCGGTTAATAAACATCAAAATATCTTTAATAATTTTAAATATTTTTTTAAGTTAGATAGACACATCACATAACACGTCTATTTCTATTTATAGCATATATTAGGTAAAAAAGTTGAGGATTTTTAAAAAAAAAAACGCAGTCTTTCTCGTCATACGAAGTATGTCAAAAAATCATAAATAAATAGTTCTATAACCGTGTGCAAGGATATTACGGTTAGTCTTGCGGTTCCGGAGATTTATGCATTTTTTATATCAGCTCCATACATTTTTTTAGCAAAAAAAATAAAACTTGCCCTTTTGCCTACCAGATTGCGTCCTATGAAATATATAAGTATGATATTGGCTATTAGAACCCATTTCAATCAAAAAAACCGACACTTTTAAATTTAAGTTCCTATGTCTTCTAGAGCCGTTTTTCGATCCACAGTGCGGCGTGAGATATTTTCTTGACTTGTGGCATAACTTCTTGACATTAATTTGTTTTCTTTTTCGGAAATTTGCCAATTTTATGGCAGTTTCGGTTTAACCTTGGCCATAAAAACCATTTAGGTTCAGAGAAGCATAGTCCTACGACGCACTATTTCCGAATTATGGGCCTCCGAATTTTATTTTATTTTACATAAAACGCTCTATATCTCGAAAACGGTATATCCTAGGCAAAAAATAACCAAAATTTAGCCCCCCCTTTGAAACCCCCCATGCTAGCAGCATCCCAACATGAATTTAAGAAAAAAAAAAATTTTTTTTTACTTTGCTTGTTTTTCGACTTGAACTACAAATTCTTAACAGAAAATATTTTGGGTCATGACAAGTTATGATAAAATATGTCATGTCTTACAATTTGTCTTAAATACTAGCACGGGACAACCATGTGACATAGTTTCAAGACGCGACATGCCTTTCTTGTGGCTGACTTCATAGCACAGAGTACATTTCAATATACTGAAATAGAGACCAATCTCGTACCGTGGAACGAGTCATTTGCGTTCTTGAAGAAACTAGCGCCATCTGCCCTATATAGTTAGAACTAAACCTTTGATATAGCTGTGTGTGTGCGTGTGCGAGTGTGCGTAGGTGTGTGTGTGTATGTAAGGGTTTAATTTTATTCTATAGAACTGTAATGTTCGTTAACTGTAATGCACATCATAACATACGTAGTATCTCTAAGTCGTCTGTGATCATAACCTGTGATAATAACACAGAAAGATCACAAAAATAAACAAAATATCGCAAAATACCGGGCGCAAGCGTCAGATATCAGCAGACATTTGTAAATTGGGGTAACCAGTTTATGGTTCATAAAACCACCAAGGGAAATTTACCACCCTAATGAAAATTTGCAAAATGATTGTAAAAGTTATTGCTATATGTTTTAATTAATCAAAAAATAATAAAATGTCACACTGTGCGATAAATGTAATTAAAACCAGTAAAAATTATTCATAACATAAAATATTTTTTATATCACAGTAGTTGGTTAAAAATATACTATTTTAGTAGTAATATGCTACCTACTAGGCAATATTGACAAATTATGATTTTGTTTAGCGCCATCTAGTTTAACAAGTTGGTAAAAAAATCACGATTGTAATCCAACAAAATTAAAAAACACATTATGAGTTATTTTGTACAATGACTACATATGCTTCGTGATTTTGTATCATTGTATCCATTGCTGTCCCCAGTTTTTTGTACTAAGATTAAACGCCCTGCTTCATAGTGCGACATAATCTGAATAGACGACCAAATAAAATAATACTTATAAAAGTGTGCCGTTCATACAGATAAAATACTTTTTAATTTTGTTGTTCACAAATTAATATTTGACCCACGACCATAGACTTATGCACACTTTATTTTTCTTTGTTTGTTTGATAACATATTAAGTGTTAATAAAATATTAATAATTACTTAAAAAATATAATAGCTTGGACCCAGTTCCCGATACCGGTGAGCCCCTATTTTTTTATTTTAGTTGTTTTTTGGGGGGTTTATTTAAGAAATAATTTAAAATGTAGAAAGTTAGAAGAATATGGAATATAAGAAAATAATTATAAAAAAGTAATAATCAAAATAAAAATAATAATTAAAAATAGAAATAACAATTATAAAAAAGTAATAAAATAGAATTAATTAATAATCCTGTAACATTTCAATTAATTAATATTTTTTGGGGGTTTTATTTAAGAAATAATTTAAAATGTAGAAAGTAAGAAGAATATGGAATATAAGAAAATAATTATAAAAAGTAATAATCAAAATAAAAATAATAATTAAAAATAGGAATAACAATAAAAAATAACAATTATAAAAAAAGTAATAAAATATAATTAATTAATAATCCTGTAAAATTTCAATTAATTAATAAGCATTGATCACCACACACACAAAATAAATTTATTGCCATTTGGTGCAGTAATTAGAAGGAAAATATTTTATTTTTCAACTATAAAATTTTATCACCACCTCCGAACGAAAGTGATACATTTTTCTTAATCATCTGTCTAAATGTGAAATTTGTGACAAAATGGGTGCGCCCGTATTAGCAAAGTAAGACCCGATAAGTCCCAAATAAACGTCAGGAAATTTTCTCACGCCGCCGGTACTAATAATTAAGACAAAATGGCTTTATCGTCCAAACTGCGATGAAATGTGTGACTCAAGCCATGTCACAGTAGGCCGTGGTCGCCGGGAAGCAACAAGAAAGGCATGTCGCGCCTTTAAAATAAGTCACATGTTTGACCCGGCTAGCATTTAAGACAAATTGTAAGACATGACATAATTTATCATGTCTTGTCACAAATGTCTTGGGTACGCCCATGCTCGCTCCGCTGTTGAGACTTTGTTTGAGTCAACATATATTTTGTGAAGCAGCGTTTTCCAAGATGAACTTTATTAAAAACTAGCTGTTCCCCGCGGCTTCGCTCCCGTGGACCACCCCACAGGAGGACCCGTTTTCGGGATTAAAAATAGCCTATATCACTCAGAAATAATGTAGCTTTCTATTGGTATTTTTTTTTTAAATCGGTGCAGTAGTTTCGGAGCCTATTCGGTACAAACAAACAAAAAAATCTTTCCTCTATAATATTGGTATAGATAAATTTCGGAGAAGACTTACCCATGAACATCTCCAAGATTGAATAGCTTGCACCATCACCAACATTAGTCCAATAATAAATGTAAGTTTTCACTTTACCTAGTACCGTCAAACGGGGTGAATAGGACCGCAGGGGTGAATAGAAACAAAACTTTGAAGGGAATTTTCACATTATTAAAAATATGTTTACACCATCTTAGTAGGTATTCCAATATATTAAATAATTACTTTAAAAAAAACGATGCTTTGTTTGAAACCAATAAAGTGGTATAACAGTTTAAATCCTAATCAAAGTTTTGTTCCCATTCACCCCTGCGGTCCTATTCACCCCGTTTTACCCGGTACCTATTTGAAAAAAATCTTGGTAACTACTTACTACTGATTTCGGCGTGACGTAGGCGCCTAGGTGGAAGCTTTGCCTACACAGAGGCAACTCTCGCCTTCGTTCGGCATGCAAGAGTTCGTGCATTTCGATACCGAACTCAGCGGCGGATCTACCGTTGTGGGCACGGGCACGATGGGCATAACCCTAATTGAAGTCGCTAGGCTGATTTTATGGATTTGCCTTGCCAGATTCCCTTATCAGTGGATTCTCGCAACTTTCAACTGGTCATTGGTTCACCTTGTGGGACGCCTGTAACTACTTGTTTCATCTTGTTCTGTGAGCATGTTATTATCGATCCCAAGTTCCAACTATTCTCAGTGTTCCACTTACTTTGGTAGGTTTGTAATTTATATGACTACATACAACATAGAGCCCATAACTACCTTACTATTTGTTATCATGGTGTGGCCCTCCAATCTGAAAAACTCGATTATGACTACCTATCTACATGAGTCATCATCATTAGGACAAAACATGCAAGAAAAGATGACTTTAAATAATGAATATGACTAACTACAGATAGCAGGTAGGTACCGACTTTAAAGAGAAAGAAAAGCATTAAAAATGCCTTCTAGGTTTATGGACTTTTTTACCACTGGTTTCGCCGCCGCGAAAGTTAAAACGAGAAGAACATAGGTACCTACTAAGTATATACCGATTTATGAGAAGTATCCGGAGTTTTAATGCCCTGCCATGGTCTACCTGAGTTGTAAATTCCGTCCAAATAATTTCAGCTGTTTAGCCGTGATTGATTGACAAACATACAGACTTAAATAAGTCGAAAAATGTGTAGCCAGGGGTCTACTCCCCAAAGCCGCATACGCACGAGAGTTAAAAAAGCGTTGCGTTAAAACCTTGCGTTAGCGTAGCGCTTTTTTAACGTTCTCGATATAATCTATATATATAAAAGAAAGTCGTGTTAGTTACTTCACTTATAACTCAAGAACGGCTGAACCGATTTAGCTGAAAATTGACAGGGAGGTAGTTTAGAGCCAGGAGAAGGACATAGGATACTTTTTATCCCGTTTAGGGTAGGTTAGGGTAAGTAGGGTAGGGTAGGTAGGGTAGGGTAGGTAGGGTAGGGTAGGTAGGGTAGGGTAGGTAGGGTAGGGTAGGTAGGGTAGGGTAGGTAGGGTAGGGTAGGTAGGGTAGGGTAGGTAGGGTAGGGTAGGTAGGGTAGGGTAGGTAGGGTAGGGTATGTAGGGTAGGGTAGGTAGGGTAGGGTAGGGTAGGTAGGGTAAGGTATGTAGGGTAGGGTAGGTAGGGTAGGGTAGGTAGGGTAGGTAGGGTAGGGTAGGTAGGGTAGGGTAGGTAGGGTAGGGTAGGTAGGGTAGGTAGGGTAGGGTAGGTAGGGTAGGTAGGGTAGGGTACGTAGGGTAGGGTAGGTAGGGTAGGGTAGGTAGGGTAGGGTAGGTAGGGTAGGGTAGGGTAGGTAGGGTAGGGTTGGTAGGGGGTAGGGTAGGGTAGGTAGTGTAGGGTAGTTAGGGTAGGGTAGGTAGGGTAGGGTAGGTAGTGTAGGGTTGTTAGGGTAGGGTAGGTAGGGTAGATGAATGTTTGGTGTTTTTATGGCAAAACAATGTTTGCCGGGTCAGCTAGTTATTCATAAAAATGCTTTTAAATCACTGTTGTGCCGTCTCTTGCTTCGGAAGACGTGGAAATGGTTACTGCTAAATTACTAGCAATAGCAATTTGTATTGCTAGAAGACGAAAAAGAAAACAAAATTCATACTGGGTACATCCTCCGAGTTTGTGACACTGTACAAAAATTTTGTTGCAGGATATTGCATCCTGAGATTTTTTAAATTATTGTCGAAAGTCTTTAACAAGATTGACCCCACGCATTATTCTTAATTATTTTATTAGATTATTCCGGCAATGATTTCATATATAGAAGTGTACGAGACACCACTTCTTTGATCAGCACTTCGGGATCTACAACCCACGACATCGTTTCGATGTTCCGTTGGCGGACCACGCGTACCTAAACAAAACAAACACATCCGACCACTGAGAGAGCGCGTGGCGAACTGAACGCACTACTCAGCACCAGCGCTTTTTTAGCGCTCGTCTGAATAACAATAAGAAGTTTCATAAGGCGTTTGACGCCCAACGCCTAGCGTTGAGAATACAATAGAGCTCGATAAATAAAAACCGGCCAAGTGCGAGTCATGCCATGGCCAGTACCATTATCGCAAAAAACGGCAAAAATAATCACGTATGTTATATGGGAGTCCCGCTTAAATATTTATTTTATTCTGTTTTTAGTATTCTGTTGTTATAGCGGCAACAGAAATACATCATCTGTGAAATTTTCAACTGTCTAGCTATCACGGTTCATGAGATACAGCCTGGTGACAGACAGACAGACAGACGGACCGCGGAGTCTTAGTAATAGGGTCCCGTTTTTAACCTTTGGTTACGGAACCCTAAAAAGCGTCGCGTTTTAAAAGCGCTGACGTGTGAACATATACATGAGAATGCATTTGTTCTATATAAACGCTTTATTAACGCACGTTGAAAAAGCGCTCGTGCAAATAAGGCCTAACTTCTTCAATCAAGTTTGGGGCCGGTCCGAAAGTACTCCGGAGTGAACCCTATTCCGTAATACACAACGCGACTCAGGAGTCGGTACAACTGTTTAATTGTGTTGTCATTCATTCAATTCGGGCCCCGAAACAATCATGCGTCCGTATGTGATACAATGTAGGAAACGCCCGCGTAACAAAGGCCGTAGCTGCGGACTTCGAGCTTAGGGAGTAGACCCCTAGGCGTGGACACAGGGGGAGAGCTACGGAGCCAAATACCTCCTTCCCCGGGGCCTTGATCAAACTGAGTCTGAAACTCCAAATTAGACACAAAGATAACTTAATCTATATCTTCATTTGTGGGTAATTACTTAGATTTGATAAATAGTCGTCATCCTTCAGAGTGGGGGCACATTTTTGAGTTCATGGAAAATATGTCTCCAAGCTTGGCAAATTGTGAGGATTTTCTCCACTCGAGGCATTTATTTGGGCATATTTACAGTATGGCCGTAGGTAAAGAGTATGGATTCTTACAAGCACTACAAGCCTTCGAGCTTGTTGCCCTATAACTTCTAGATAAATAAGTGACTGGTTAAAAATTTATTCTCTAACTACTCAAGGCAAGGTAAAATTTTCGAGCTAGCTTCGCAAACTCTTACACCATTGCAATTAAAT
Source organism: Anorthoa munda (assembly GCA_945859665.1). Taxonomy (NCBI): domain Eukaryota; kingdom Metazoa; phylum Arthropoda; class Insecta; order Lepidoptera; family Noctuidae; genus Anorthoa; species Anorthoa munda. The sequence continues at coordinate 28,469,810 of OX243903.1, forward strand.
TAAAGCTTTTAGGGTAATGAATTTATGATGAATAAAATACTTCCAAGTATACCTAGTTGTACGAATGATCAATAGAAAATCATGTTTATCTTGTTTCTGTAAATATGGTCAAAACCTGAACTATTTCTGTCTATGAAATCCTTAAAAGTTTCGAGCTCGCTTCGCTCGCACTTGTGCACAATGATTTTTAAAGTCTAATCTCATCAAAAATTGTACTGGTAAACCAAACGAGCCATTAGAAGGTTATTAATACGGTTGAAAATGCAGGTACCTACAGTGTTTTGTTCAATCCCCCCCGATTAAGATATTTGCCCCTCCCCGAGCGAAATCCTGGATCCACGCCTGCATGAAGTAGGTAGAATGTCTAAACAAAACGCTTCAAAGATTGGAGTAGGAATCAACATTGTTGGTTTACTTACATCAATGAGACATGAATGAGTACATGACTCATCAATTCACTACTATAAACACATCGTCCGCAATAGTCTAAATAATTCGGCTTCCGGCCAGTTTTACAATAAGAAACGGGTCAATCATGCGCAAATCAGCTGTTAGTGAATAAGAAGTAGCCGAACGCGAAACGCGAATACGAAATTGCCTATAATCCGTAACCGAACTACCTACCTACTTTGTGGTTTTTGCGCGTCCTAATCAGTTTATTGTTTCATTATAATAATTTATTGCGTTATTATTCTAAGAATTTATTTATAAGAGTCAAGGTAAAGGACAAATTTTTACCATCAAGTCAGGCGTGTTTGCGAGCAGCATTTATGTCATCGATATATAGTTAGAGTTTATCGTGATTATAGACTAGTACTTATTGGTATTTAGACGACTGTAATATAATAGCGTTCTTCTACTTGTGGGTATGTATTTGTGTTTGAAGATTGACGATAAAATTATCATGGTCAAACAAACGTGACGTCACAACATAGAAATGCTTTGCCCACTTAATCAGGAGATACCGGTCTCAGTCTAGCTAGCATGACGTTTTTTTAACCTCATGAACACCGTTAACTATAAGTAAGGTATGTACCTACATATTATGTATGACCTCATAGTTCTCACTGACGGTGTCAATAGTTTATTTATATCCATGCAGTCATTTCCACATAAACCAATGATTACATTTAAGCATAAACGCCTTTACTGAATATTACATCATTGCAATCTAACCCCATAAAGGAAGACAGCCGCTAATCAACAAACAAAGTTCCAACCGTTCTGTATATTATGCATTTATTTTTATAGTAGGAATGTGGGATGTTGTGTCTAACCTGGTCTAACCCAAAATCTGGTAGGAATGCACTATTTACTGTAGCAATGGTAGCATGCCTATCTTATAAGACTTAGATCTAATATCTTTGAGGTTGCCCAAAATGCTCGCCAAAGTCTAGACTAAGCAACAAAACGCTTGAAGATTGTTTGGTTTTGATCAAATCCTCTTCCATGGATCCTTTATTAACTCATGGCTACCGTGCGTTCTAAGAGCAATTTATGGAAAATAGATTTGCGGAATTCGCTATCGTTTTGCAAACATGATCAGAGAAGAGAGATAGATACCCGAAATCTATTTAATAGACTATTTGAACAAGCGTCTCGTCTATCGTTTTGCGTTCACTCATAATATTTTTACTCTACACACCCAACCCTTGTTTTGGACGTGTATCCGAATTTTTACAAATGTCAAAACAATAATATTTTAGCATGGCAAGTAATAATTTAAGTGTATTTGCATTTTTAAAGTTAAATACACAATTAATTACAACTAAAATATCATCACAAGCTTTAAGATTAGGTCCTAGATGTAACTAATTTTATTGTTTAAATAATATTATAATTTTATCAAAATCTTTTACGATTCCAACTGATGGTGTATTTTGTAGCGTTGCAACATTAGTGACTTACGAACGAAAGTGCTTGTGATGAGCAAAGACGATTAAAAAGTGTCGATAAGCCAATATTCTGCAGAAATTAGCCACAATCTTCAGGTATCTACAAAATATAATAAATAACACCCTCGTATGTGAGGGTACTATGTGGTGGTGCTGTACTTCTTCCGCTAGTTCAGGTGCTTATTCACATTTGAGGGCTTGTCTGACTACTCCCTACCCATAATCCTATACGGCGGCCATATTTATAAGTCATGAAAGGCGTTGACGCTCGACACCATCATAATTATTTGCGTTGTATTGTTTCACAGGACCGATGGCTGCGATACGCAAAAAATTAGTGATCGTCGGTGACGGTGCGTGTGGTAAAACATGCCTGCTCATCGTATTCAGCAAAGATCAGTTTCCGGAAGTGTACGTGCCGACTGTGTTCGAAAACTACGTCGCCGACATCGAGGTGGACGGCAAGCAGGTTGAGCTCGCCTTGTGGGATACGGCCGGCCAGGAAGACTACGACAGGTTGCGGCCACTGTCGTACCCCGATACTGATGTGATCCTCATGTGCTTCTCGGTGGACTCGCCTGACTCGCTCGAGAACATCCCGGAGAAGTGGACACCCGAGGTAAAACACTTCTGCCCTAATGTGCCCATTATCCTAGTTGGAAACAAGAAGGATCTGCGCAATGACCCGGCTACGATTAACGAGCTCCGCAAGATGAAGCAGGAGCCGGTGAAGCCACAGGAGGGCCGAGCCATGGCGGAAAAGATTAACGCGTTCGCGTATCTGGAGTGCTCCGCCAAGAGCAAGGAGGGAGTGCGCGAGGTGTTCGAGACGGCGACCCGCGCCGCATTACAGGTCAAAAAGAAGAAGAAGACTAGGTGTTCCCTGCTGTAATTGTGCTGTTGTCGGGAGAACTCTGTTTATGAATTGTACGCATACTGCCTGATAACTTAGTTTGAAACGACTCGGACTGTGCAGCAGTCGCGAAGTCGGCCACACAGTGCTTCCTTCCGATACTGACTGCTGACGCGAAGTCGCGGCCCGCGTCGCACGCACACTCACTCAGTATTTGTGTGGCTACTCTTTCACAATTGGTACTTTGTATATTTTATAGATTATCTATAAAGAGTAAGCGTAAATGCCTTAACAAAAGTAGTCGGGGGCATGTGGGCCTCCCGTCTCCGGCAGGGCCACTGGAATTTTTATGCTATAATATCACGTTATATAATCGAGTAGCATTTCTTCTACATATAGATTATTCCTCGACCGGTGGCATCTCACCGAGACTTGTTTAGTTCGGTATTTTGTATTTTAATTTTTCAATAAAATAGTGGTGTATAAATTGTGTAGGATGTTTATTTGACACGGAGCGCAAGCCCCACTCATCTAAGTGCCTGTCAGCTAGACGCGTCTCTGAGACGTCCAATCTGATTCTGTAGGGCAGTTGTATTGTAATCTATTGTTTGTGTGAAATCATAACTTCCTAATATAATTTATTAGTAATAAAGGAACCCCATGTCAACAATTCTTAACTAGACTCTTTTTGACTTTTTATAAAATTTTAATGCAGCATTTATAAAGCAAAGGTGTTTAGATTGGGGGATATTTAAGTTAAATATGATCATTTATGTTATGTTTCATTAGTCTTGTAAGTACAAAATTATCGTCAAATATAATTAACAAAATAATTATTAGATTTCCTTTTATATAATTTAAGATTTATTATTTTGGATTTACTCCAATTACAAATTTATTAACCAATAATTGAAAGTTTCAATTTAGGCACTCCTTGACATTTTTAATAGTTGTAGCGGGTTGAAGCGGCGTCTGGGTGACTGCATGAGCTGCTTCTGTCTGTAGTTAGTGGGGCTGCGGTATGGTACTGCGGTGCCGTCGGGCAGCTGGCGCTCCGGGCCACGCAGCTCGGGCGCCCAGTCCGCGTATACCAGCGCGTCCACTGCACACAGTCTGTCCCCGGCTAGCGGGGTCACTATGTACACCACCCACTTCTCATAGTCCACACCACGGACCAAACCTGTAACAATACAATTAACTCCAGTAAACGCCTGAGTATGTCACGTTCTTTAGTTATCATATTTAATCAGCACTTTATTACACTTATTGATAACACATTTTACGATATTAATTATATTTTTATGCATATCTCTTATGCTATTTATTTGAAATTACATTATGAGTAAACTACATATTTTTTACTGTTAAGAATTTGTTTGCTTGAAGAATATTTGCACCTATTTCAGTGATATGTTAGCGCTTAGGACATGAATATTTAATAATCAAATATAGAATAATTTTGCTATAATCCACTTTTCAAAAACAAGTTTTTTAATTTTAAATGTAGATCACCTGCTTTTTTAGAAGTTTGAAAACATAAATACCAGTTATTTATTTGGGATATCAATAATAATAAGTTTATTATGGTTGATGCTATTATTATGATAGTTTGGCCATTCAATATAAAAAAGTTTTTTTGTCAGAAGTAAATCAAAATAGTAAACAGACAACAGACAAGTATCCCAGGTTTTGAACCGTATTTTTTTAAATAAAACAACAAAAGTGGTTACCGTGTCCGTGGCATAGTAGTGCGTTATCTTGCAGGGTAAACACTTTTCCCTTATCTATTATGGCGAGTTGACAGAGCGCTACTATTTTTCCGTTAATCACCTTCAGTACCGCATCATTTGCTACTTTCACATTCGTTAACACGTTCACATCTGCCAAACTCACTCTAGAACAAAAAATAACAATAATTTAGTAGAGTCCAACCTAACTACCTATTTTAAAGAAGTTGGTATGCCGCCACCTGTTGCTTCAGTAGAAACATGAAAGCATACCCAGATGTTTTTGAAAGATGTTAGGTAATCTAATGTTGTTGAAACGTAGGCAGATCTATGTCAATGGGTACAGTTTCTGTAAGCTTTATTGTGGTGACCTAGGTGTAAGAATTAGTTGCGCTGGGCATTGCAGTCGCAATGAAACACGTTAATGATATATCGGTACATAGTAAAACGAATGAATATAGGGCTTATTACACTACACGGTATTCAGGGCCCTGAATACCGGGTCACTAAATTATTCTGAAGCAATGAGGTCGATAATATGAGAACCCTAACTCTCTAACAGCTATTACAATACCCTAAATTAGACTTTAGGGCCCTGAATACCGTGTAGTGTAATAAGCCCTTATGTCAGACGTAGATCTACATGCTATAATTCTATCTACATGTAGGTACCGATGCTAAATTCCGGCTTAGTTCTGAAGTTACATCCTTTCATAGAACCTGAAATGATAACAGAGCTGCTGATTGATTAACGAGCCATTGTTAGCCTTCGCGTGAATCACGCTCAATTCCCCGACAAACATTATCTTATTACTCATAATTGTAGCTCGCAGTTATTGTGATTATCGGACGTTCGAACATGTCATTCATAACAATACACCAATTGAAATAATCATAATTTAAGAATGGAAAATCCCATCAAATGTTCCATCTTGTATATTTTTGTGTACCACAATTATAAGTATGACACTATCTTTTACTACCGATTATGTAAACGTTGGCTACAAAATACATAGAATTGTTTTGAACTCCTATGTACTCGTTATTAGGATCAGTGTCCTCCAACAATGCATTTAAAATTCCACGAATGCATGTTTTCCGTAACTTGTAGGCCAAGGTGGACAATGAATCATGCGCGATAAAGGCACAGGAGCCTCGGCAGACAGCACCCGACTCCCGATTCAACCAGCATTGTGTTGCCGGAAATAGCACGGGATCGTGAAATCGCCGAAACAGATGGAGGCATTTATCGAGTAGGCTAATGGGTAAATATTGTTTCTCGCTCACTCCCGCGCATGTTATGCACTCGTGTTTTATAGGCGTTCTCTCACAGAACATATGACCGCTCGTATGTGTTGTACTTGGCGAATTGTGTCACTGTTAACTATTCAAGATCGCTACTGTACTGATATTACGCTACACAACTTTTTATTACCGTTTGCCTACTATTTGTTAGCGATGTTGGGTTAGTTAAATACCTTAGCGTGAATAGAGCCCGTTAATTTAATATTTTATTCGAACCTAACCGCTATGAAGTGAACAACTTTATTTAGCCTATCTTGGTCCATTTTGTTTTAGTTTCTTAGACCAGGAAGGAAATAGCGGGACTAAATACACCAATTGAAATAAATAGACACCCACATTTCTTCTCAGTGGCGCGGAACTGGGAACGATAGACAAACAGAATGGAAGGAGGCCTTTGCTCAGCCGTGGCACAGTAGATACAGGCTAGCTAAAATTTCTTCTATTCTTGGTTTTAATATGTAGTTTATATTGGTCTGCCATTTTTAGAGCATATTAAAATGCTCTGTGTTTAGAGCCTTGCTAACACGCAGGAGTGCAGCCTTTAGCTGCAGCACAGATAATATAATAGCTGCAGATAGGATTAGAAATTGAGTAACACTAAAGTATGTTTCGCTACCCTCATTCAAAAACCCCATTTCAGTAAAAATAAATAGACTTTTACCACTTGTATGTGTAGGCCTATGTATTGCCAGCAGTGAACTGGGATCATTGTAGGTAGACTTAATTATTTCGGCTAAATTAGTCTTTTTGCATGGCATAGGACTCGGCACCGTAGTCATAGGTGCAAGCCCAAGTTATTGCTAATATCGATTGTTAGGGCGGTTACGCACTACACGTCCGTGTCCGTGATCTCAGTTCAGAGTTCATAATGTTCTGAATTATGACGGATAGAGTTCAGATGTAGTGCGCAAGCTTCCCTACAAGAAATTTCACGGACACGGATCGGATGGGGTGCGTAACCGCCCTTACAGTTTCCGATTTTCTAGGTTCTTACATTACGTATGCACTTATGAGCTCTTGACTATAATACTAGGCACTCTCGACAAAAGAGGATTGATACTTACTCGTACGGCACAATCCCCAATAATTGAGTTCCTTTGTGGATGTTCATCAATTCACCGAAATACGCCAAGTAGTTCAAATATCTCTGATCCTTCGGCGACACCGCGGTGTTATGTTTATCTGAACCTTCCGGAGTCTGCGTCAAAATGAACGTGTAATCCAAATGTGGGAGCTCTACATATCTGAAGAGTCGATCATACTTGAAGTTCTGATACATATTTCTAACCGCATTAGGTTTAAAAAGGCACTCGAAGCGTTTTTTGACGACTTTGGTGTCTATTTGCATCAAGAAGGTTGGTTGTGCGTGTAGGATGGTTAAGAGGATAAATTTGAGCCCCATTTGCGTGCACATGCCCATGGTGTTGATGATCCAGGGCATGGAGCTGTAAGCCTGGTTGGAGCGGCAGTGGGCGAGGACTTCTGTGATTGCCCTGACGTAGCGGTTGGCGTTGTCCATTGTGTTGATAATGCCTATGTTTAGCATTCTGGAAAGAAGAAGGAGGTTGGTTAGATATCTGTGTGTAATTGAAATAATTGGTGTGATAAACATATTGCCGGATTATAAGGTGTTTTTAGGAATAGGCCCTACTCTGCATTAGGGGGTTGCGTAGCTAGCACTATTTCGAATTACGCGAGCTAGCCTATGAATTTTCCTCACCAAAGCGTGAACTGTTTTTTGGGCCTTGATGTTGGGAGAAAAGGAATCGCGACACACAACATCGCGCAAACACGCGATGATCGCTTTGTATTAGGAAAACGCCTTAGGGTCATCTCTCACACAACACATCACATCACACATCATCAGTCTATTAAAGTTCCCACTGCTGGGACACAGACCTCCTCTCTGTGAGAGGGAATGGCAGTAATCCACGACGCGGGTTGGTGGATGTCACACAACACATAAGTAGTGGCAATGCTTGATCAATCCCTATGTTGCCCCTAAGGCTTAGCCTGCAGTAATAATCGTCAGAATAGCTTGGCGAGTCTGCTGTGGCCTGTCTGTCATGCAGCCAGTGTGACAAACAGAGTTAAAACTGTTACCTTCTGTGGTAACCATAGCCAAGCAGCAAAATTTTCTAAAATTGTAGGAACTCTTATAACAAGAAACATCCGAAATATATACATACATTTCAGGCGTCTGTAAATGCGTATAGTTGGGGCCGAGCAGTGGCGTCGTGACTACAGTGGCGGACACATTGCCCGCCACAGTAAACTCAGCTTGTCCCGGATCTAAGTCTATGACTAGTACTGGTCCATTCGCCAGCAGTCTGTTTACATAGTATCTGAGGAATGTCGACTTGCCCAGTTGTTTGCCACCGCAGACAATGCCTCGGCTGTTCTTTTCTGGAATAAGAAATATGGTATTGTAAACTTCAGCTGTTTTTGGTATAATCTTAATCAGGGGCAAGTTTTTAACTAAAGAACTGACCCCATATAACAAGTCAGGGACAATTGGAAGGAGAAAAGAGGGGCTTTTGGCTGGTAGGGATATGCTAATATCTAAAATAGCACTAAGGTTTAAAAAAATTATCAGTTTTTTATGCTTTCTAAATAAATGAAAATAAAATTGTGTTTGCTTACCAAGACCACAGCTAACAGCGTGATCCCAAGACTCATTCTCTTCAAAGTACCTCCAGGGCCTCTTCAAACTGAGGCTGCAACCAAGATCTACTGAAGCCTTTCTGAGACTACCATGTGCCTTATTACACTTTGTGAACAGATCCATAAAGACATTACTCTCAACAAAATCCATCCCTACATCATTCAACTTTGACAGACCTATTATGGCATCAAACACTCCAATCGTGGTTACTATTTCTTCAGCATCACGCACAGACAATCCTTCCGAAGTCAGTTTTCTGAACACTCCATAATCACTGTTAGGACTTTCAATAGTTTTGAAGCATTGAGCAAAATTATTATTCGGGGCGTATACATCAACCGAATCTTTTAGTGTATGCCCAAAAACATCAACTGTGCCCGCTATACATTTTACTGTTACTTTGCCATTGAAGTATAGCTCTGTGGGATGTTTTAGTACAACAATGTAACAATTTTTCCCAAGGAAAACTTTCACAGGCTTTGTTACTTCTTCTTCAGTGGATGGTTCCCTTTCTGAGTCTGTAAGTATTGTATTGTCATAATCTGTGCTTGTTTCATCTTGAGGCATATCTGTGCTCATATCTTTGTCTAGCATTTCATTAATACTATCATTATCTAGATCCTCAATAACATTATCATTAGTGTTATCATCAATTAGGTCCTCAATTGTGTTATCATCACCTAGTTCTGGTACTAGACTGTCAATATCTTCAACTGCCATTTCTGTTTCTGTTGTAAACAAGTCTGTAAAACTTGCGGTGTGGACAATACTTTGTAATTCCCTCACAGTAGAATGCTTGTAATTCTCTAAGAGGTCACCAAGCTTTTGTTTCGGCATATCATTAACAGTTATTGATATAAATGGAGATGATTCACTTGTTGATTCCTGTATATTACTGTCTGAAGAACAAGCCTCATCATCGTCAATTGTTAGGGTTTCCATAGATATAACTTCATTGTCAATTTGATTTATATTTGACTGCTTGTCTTTTGTTTCTTTTTTCTTAGATTTACTTTTCTTTGGTTCTTCCTCTACTTTTCTTTTCTTACTTTTAATATTTGGTTTGTTCTGAATCTTACCAAGTTCTTCAAGTATCTTAGATGCTAAAGCTCCATCAGCATCGAAAACTTCAGAGCTTGCCTCATCAGAACCTGTCACTAATGATGTCTCCTCTATGTCTGAAGCAAACGACTCATCATCACTGGTTCCTAAATCTTCACTAGAGTTATTGTATTCTGAGAGAGATTCGTTGTTTTGCCTACATTCAGATATAGATCCATGACTATCATAATCCTCCAAATTAGTTTCATCCAAGTTATCATCTGTATCTGTATTGTTCTCTAATAAATTAGACAAATTTAAATCACCAGGACTAGCTGAGCTTTCGCCTACACTTTTAGAAGTTGTCGCCTGACTAAAATCTCCTTCGTAATCAGAATTAGGGAGTTCTAGATCTGAAAAACCGCTAACAGACGTTGAATCATCATAGCGACTGTGGGCCTCAACTATATCATTATTAGAGTTGCCACTGTGCCTGATAAGCTCATTATCACTTCTTTTATAGCCATGTAACATTTGCTTAAGTTGTTTCTTTACTATTTCTTCTGATTTGCTATCTTTTTTCGAAGGTTGCTTCTTCGAAACATGCGCTTTCTCAAAGAACTCCATTATTGATAACGATTTCACAGGCTAGAATGATGAACAGCTAAGGATCATAAGTTTAAATATCCCCTTAAAAAAAGAAGATTTATTGACCCACAGCCTGGGAATTATGAAAACTGAAAACAACCGGGAAACAATGCGACAGCCGACAACGATCGACAACCTGCACATGCGTGACCGTCTGTCAATGTCAATTTACCGTCAATGTCACTGTCAGAGATATTAACGTTCAGAAAATAAAAATCATAGAAAATGTAAGTGTTCAGTTTATAATAAACTAAAAATCTTTTACGATTTTATTTTGATCACGTCTTTTTAATAAACAAACAAGAAGAATTTCTTCGAGAGAAAGAGAATTAACAGAGGTTTGCCACGTTGCATTGCTATCCAACGTGGCAAGAAAATGATCCAACCAAATTAAAAGAAGGTTTTTACCGAATTAAAAAAAGAAGGTACCTAATCAATTCGATACGTATTTTTTAGGGTTCCGTACCCAAAGGGTAAAAACGGGACCCTATTACTAAGACTTCGCGATCCGTCTGTCTGTCTGTCTGTCTGTCTGTCCGTCTGTCTCCAGGCTGTATCTCATGAACCGTGATAGCTATACAGTTGAAATTTTCACAGATGATGTATTTCTGTTGCCGCTATAACAACAAATACTAAAAACAGTATAAAGTAAATATTAAAGGGGGGCTCCCATACAACAAACGTGATATTTTTGCCGTTTTTTGCTCGATATTTATAACGGCAACAGGTAGACGCTTAAAATATTCACAGAATGTTTAGTTGTATATTTACTTCAAAAAGTAATAATTAATAAATTAAAATAAAATAAATTAAGGGGGGCTCCCATACAACAAACGTGATATATTTGCCGTTTTTTGCTAGATTTTAATAACGGCAACAGGACGACGATTTTTATGCAGTGTTTTGCGATAATGGTACGGAACCCTTCGTGTGCGAGTCCCACTCGCACTTGGCCGGTTTTTTTTTGCTATAATTAATGGTACGGAACTCTTTGTGCGCGAGTCTGACTCGCACTTGGCCGGTTTTTTGTTTGTTATTTATTTATTTATTAAAACTTTATGCACAAGTACAAAGGCGGACTTAATGCCTTAGGCATTTTCTACCAGTCGACCTTAGGGTGGTGCAGAGATAAAAAAAAGGCAGGTGCAACTAAATGAAAGGATAAATAGAGAAAAATATAAATAAAAAGAATATATATAAATATATACTTAGATACATACATACATAAACAATGTTATAGAGAAACCGAAACCAACAAATCAATTCTGTGATGATTCTGCAAACTTCTTGCGAATATGCTCACGTGCCTTAAATTTAAAAGAGAACCGACTGGTTGCCATCCTGATATTCTGAGGGAGCGCATTCCAAAGAGAGATAGCCTGGACAAAGAAGGACGAGTGGATAAACCCAGAGTGGTGAGAGGGACATTGAAGAAGACGATTATTGGTGGAACGAAGATTTTTACTGTGAGCAGAGCAAAGGAATTGAACATGAAAAGTCAGATAAGAAGGAGGAGGTTTATCAATAAAAGAAAACAGGGTAGTCAAGGCCCTCAGCGCTCTACGCTGACGAATGGGTAACCATTTTAAAAGTGATCGATGAGTGGATACATGATCATACTTACGGAGGTTGAAGACAAATCGAATGCAGTTATTTAGAAGGCGGTCAAGTTTATTGAGTAGGTCTGCATTCAGGTCATAGTAGCACACATCACCATAGTCAATTATGGGAAAGATTAGGGACTGTACAAGCATGGCCTTTATGTGAGCTGGGAGAAGATTTTTTAGCCGATACAGTGAACGCAACGTTCCGGTGACCTTTTGGCTCACACTCGTTACCTGTTTGCGCCAGTCAAGGCAAGTGTCGACGAGCAAACCAAGATCCTTAACCTCGGAGCTAAACGGAATTGGTACGTTGTCGAAGATTATGGGTGCAACAGTTAAGCTATCGAGCTTTCTCAAACTATGGGGGCTCCCAAGTATGATAGCCTGACATTTTGCAGGGTTAACCGCCACACCGCATCGGTCTGACCAGTCTTTAATCATAATTAGATCCCGGTTTAGCCCCTCGATCGCATCCGATAAGCTGTCAACACCCGCCTGACAGTAGAGCTGTAAATCGTCAGCGTAGAGATGATACGCACACTGAAGCTCGGTGGTTATAAGATTTATAAAAATTGAGAACAGAAGAGGAGATAATATACCGCCTTGAGGGACGCCAGCTACAATGTCACACCACATAGAAGAGATGTCTCCAGTACGAACTGACTGCTGACGCCCCCGAAGATAAGAGGAAAACCATTCCAGTACCTCGTGAGAGACCTTACGATAAGAAAGGATAGACAAAAGGATATCATGATTGACGGTATTAAAGGCGTTGGAGAAGTCGATTAACACTAAAACAGTAACTTTAGTGTCCTCCATTCCCCGCCTTATATCGTCTGTCACTTTAAGGAGAGCTGACACGGTACAGTGCCCGGGCCTGAAACCGGATTGAAACGGGCTGATGAGCGAGTTGTGGTAAATAAAGTAAGACAATTGCTTATGAACACAGGCCTCGAGCACTTTGGAAAGAAAAGGAAGGATTGAAATTGGGCGAAAGTGACTAGAAAGAGTGGGATTGGAAATCTTAGGCAGGGCTCGAACATGAGCATTACGCCACAAGGAAGGGAAACACCGGAGTAAAGAGAGAAGTTAACAATGTGGGAGATTACAGGAAGAAGTTGATCCAAAGCCGACACGATCATATGACGACTTATATTATCGCAGCCCACAGCTTTGGATTTAATGGATAGGATATTTTTTTTTATCTCTTCTGGGTCGACTGGGGTGAAGACAAAGGGTGCAATATTACGACGCGTCAGACCATCAAGATAGTCGATAGTTTCACGTGTGGTTAGACTATCTAGCATAAAAAAAGTGGTTTAGATCGTCCAAGTTAATTGTGTTAGGAAGGTCTGAATGCCGCGATTTGCCGATACCTAGGGTCCCAAGGAATTTCCAATTGATGGGCAATTTTTCTTATTGATGGGCTCATGTTTAAACACCATCTCACCCACGGAGCACGTAACCAGGTTACGTGCTCCGTGATCTCACCTGATGGCAAGCGATGATGTGGTCAACGATGGGCCACGCTTGCATAGAAATTTGTTGATTATATTTTATTTAATATTGTTGGAACTGGCAGAGTCCCGATGGTGCAACAAAAAATGAGATCGACTTCGTCATGTCAACCAAGAAGCAAATGTGCAATGATGTCTCTGTGATCAATTCGGTAAAAACCGGGAGCGATCAGCATGGTAAGAGGCACATGAACATTAATATTAAGCTTGAAAGGTCTCGACTGATGAAGTCCACGCTCCGTCCAGCACAGATCCAGGTCCAAAACCCCGAAAGCTTTCAGCTCGAACTCCAGAATCGTTTCTAGTGCCTAGGGAGCTCCGTGGACGAATACAGTGACGGGTTCGTGAAAGTTGTCAATACGGTCGGGTCTAAGTATTTCAAGACCCGTCGTACAGATAGAAACAAAAAGCTCTCTGATCCTACTCTCAAGCTTATGAAGGAGAGGCGTGAGATGATCCTGCAGTCTTCAGATGAGGCGTGCAAATACCGGCAGCTCAATAGACAGATCTTTAAATCCTTAAAAAGTGACCTCCGCCGCTTTAACACCGAGCGTATTAAAGACGCGATTGAGCGAAATAAAGGCTCCAAGGTATTTTCAAGGGATCTGGCTATTGGGCAGTGCCAGCTCACGAGACTGAAGACCGACTATGGCAGGATCGTATCCGCTAAACCGGAGCTTCTGAGGGAGATCGAGACATTCTATGGGCAGTTGTACACATCAATCAGCAAGCCCGTTGCGAGTCTAGCAAACGACCCAAGAGCTAGATTGACCCGACCATGACCCGACACTATACCGAAGATATCCCGGACGTCAGCCTGTACGGGATTAGGATGGCTCTGAAACAGCTTAAAAACAACAAGGCGCGCCGGGTGATGACGGAATCACGGCTGAACTCCTGAAGACCCGCCTTAAGACCCTTCAGAAGCTGTTTGATTCTGTCATACTCGAGGGCAAAACGCCACAGGCATGGTGCAGGGGTGTGGTGGTACTCTTCTTCAAGAAGGGCGACAATGCCCGGCTGAAGAACTATAGGGCCATCTCACTTCTTAGCCATGTCTACAAGTTGTTTTCAAGAGTCATCACGAATCGTCTCGCGCGCAGGTTTGACGATTTCCAGCCTCCCGAACAAGCCGGATTCCGAAAAGGCTTTAGCACCGTAGACCACATACATACGTTGCGGCAGGTCATACAGGAGACCGAAGAGTATAACCTGCCTCTCTGTTTAGCGTTTGTGGACTACGAGAAAGCCTTCGATTCGATCGAGACTTGGGCTGTACTGCAGTCTCTCCAATGGTGCCAGATCGACTACCGGTACATTGAGTTGTTGAAGTGTTTGTACAAAAACGCCACCATGTCAGTCCGTCTTCAGGATCAAACCTCGAAACCAATCCTTCTCTAGCGCAGCGTGAGACAGGGAGACGTCATTTTTCCGAAACTGTTCACTGCTGCGCTGGAGGATGTCTTCAAGGTTCTAGATTGGAAGGCGCTTGGCATCAACGTTAATGGCGAGTACATCACTCACCTTCGGTTTGCCGTCGACATAGTGGTCATGGCTGAGACCATGGAGAGCCTCAGTACAATGCTCGATGACCTCAGTAGAGCTTCCGAAAGAGTGGGTCTTAAAATGAACATGGACAAAACCAAGGTCATGATGAATGCCCATGTAACACCCACTCCTATCAAGATCGGAGACTCTTTACTCGAAGTTGTAGATGATTATGTCTACCTGGGACAAACGATCCAGTTGGATAGATCCAACTTCGAGAAAAAGGTCAACCGTCGAATCCGACTCGGCTGGGCGGCGTTTGGGAAGTTGCGTGGTATCTTCTCGTCCAATTTACCGCAATGTCTCAAGACAAAAGTCTATGACCAGTGTGTGTTGCCAGTGATCACCTATGGGAACGAGACGTGGTCGCTCACAATGGGCCTTATCAGAAAGCTTAAAGTCACCCAAAGGGCAATGGAGAGGGCTATGCTCGGAATTTTCTTGCGTGATCACGTCAGAAATGATGATATCCGCAGGAGAACCAAAGTTACGGACATAGCCCGAAGAATTGCCAAACTTAAGTGGCAGTGGGCAGGGCACATTGCTCGCAGAACGGATGGCCGGTGGGGCCGAAAAGTTCTGGAATGGCAACCGCGAACCGGAAGACGATATGTTGGAAGGCCTTCCACTAGGTGGACCGATGACCTGGTTAAGGTTGCGGGAAGGCGCTGGATGTGAGACGCACGGGATCGGCCAATGTGGCGACGCCTGGGGGAGGCCTATGTCCAGCAGTGGACGTCTTTCGGCTGAAATGATGATGATGATGATGATTGTTGGAACTGCTCAATATTCACATATTAGTAGTTACTCTATGTGGACTTCTAAACACTTATGCCTTTCATATATGCATGTTTGTTTGTATGCTTGTCCTTGCATTTCTCCGAAACTACTTAACGGATCGTGACCAATATTTTTGTGTTGGATTGAGTATCTCTCAACTAAGGGAATAGTGCAAGTTTCATCAAAATCGGTCCAGCAGTTTCAAGATATAGAGCATACAACCGAACTCCTTAGCGAAAAACAGCACGAATGACGATTACGTAAATTAAATTATTATGGCTAATTACATATTTTGTTAATCCTTTAGGTACCTTACTATAGAACTTGCTCATTTTTACCCGACTGCCGAAGGAGGGTAATGTGTTTATCAGTCTATGTATGTATGTTTGTTCCTATGTGGCATTCTAGAGACCAAACGCGTGGGACGATTTTGATGGTTCTTACGTCAATCGATTCGTCTTAACCCCGCGAGTGTCACTGGCTACATTAAAATTGGAAAATACGAAAATGGCGGTTCTTGGGCGCCATATTGTGGGGGCCCAAATTTTTTTTTTCTTCCAAACCTTTCGTGTGGGGTATCAAAATAAAGGGTTTTAAGAGGTGATTTCAAAAATATATAATACTTATGTGTTGAAATGTACCTAATTCGAAAAAAAAATTACTAAAAAGTTAATTAAAAAAATCAAAATACCCGACTGCTTAAAAAGCGAACTAAAAAGACGTAAACAAGAAGAAAATCATGCTGTGCAGTCGGAGGATACATCTGGTTTTGGTCAGCCAGCTCGCGAATATGTATCCTCCGACTGCACAGCCAGGTTTTTATCTTGTTTACGTCTTTTTAGTTCGCTTTTTAAGCAGTCGGGTTTTTTTTGATGTTTTTAATTAGTGATGGTGTACTAAAACTAAAAAACCTGCCAAGTGCGAGTCGGACTCGCACACGAAGGGTTCCGTACCATTATCGCAAAAAACGGCATAAATATCACGTTTGTTGTACGGGAGCCCCACTTAGATATCTATTTTATTCTGTTTTTAGTATTTGTTGTTATAGCAGCAACAGAAATACATCATTTGTGAAAATTTCCCGTACCCTTTGGGTACGGAACCCTAAAAAAGGCTATTGAAAAATAACGCTCTAAAAAGTACGAAACAAGAAAATATTGCCCGTACATTTACCGTGGTCGAGCATATTAGCAGAGACGATTTCATAATGAAATGCCAATTACAATTTTTGCATAAAGAAATAAGTATCGGTAATTTTCTTGACAAATTACGCTGACGCTTTTTTCTTTATGCAAAAATTGTAAATTGGTATTTCCTTATGACTTTCCATTTTATTATATTATAATTTTTATTTTTTAAATGACTGTACTTTTCTTAAACCATAACAGTTTGACCACAGGGAAAAACTATTCCTTGTGGTCAAATCAGTTTGACAAAATAGTTTGACCACGAGGAAGAACCATAATTTTCAAGCATTCTTTTGAGATTTCTTAGCGTTTATGGGGTCAAAAATAATAAAACGTAATACGAATTTTATGTACGATATTTAATAATATATAATCACTCCTGACGTTCGAGATAAATACATTCCATGATTGTATCAACATTCAATACAGTCCATACGAATGACAACTACTAAGAGGCCACTGATGGAAGCACCCCCAAGTTTTAAGAAACAATAGCTGATGGGAATGCTTCCATGAGCGAGCCGTTAACATACAGTGGTGTTTGACATGAGACTGCCTACGATGGGATTGGTTGGCGTGTCCTAAATGCGACTCACAATCTCTTGCCAAAGCCTGTGTTCATAAAACCTAGACTTTTATTGCGCCGCCTGGGTGAAGGTAGCCAGGAAATCAGTGACGACCTTCTTCAGTGAGGCGTCAGTCTCGGGGGTGATCTGACCCTCTTTGGCGATGGTGGCCAACAGACCCTGGTGGCTGGTCTTGATGTGCTGGGTGAACTCCTTCTCGAAAGCGGTGATCTTTGCGGGGTCAAGTTTGTCGAGGTGTCCACGGACACCACAGTAGATGATGGCGACCTATTAATGGAGAAATTAAACCATCATTCATTGAGAAAATAAGACTTCATTTTTAGAATTTAAATAGCAGAAATGGGAAGTGACCAGCCTGCTACTTACCCACTGCTTATAGAGAGACTGATACATAGAAAATATACTTTATAAGAGATGGATATTTTGAAAATAAAACATCATCTTCAGTCATGTTTTTCATTAAATATAATTGAATATTGATGATTACCTGTTCCTCAATAGCCATGGGCACATACTGTCCCTGCTTCAACAGCTCAGTCAGACGCATACCACGGTTCAGCAGCTGCTGGGTAGCGGCGTCCAAGTCTGAGCCGAACTGCGCGAAGGCGGCGACCTCACGGTACTGGGCCAACTCCAACTTCATGGAACCGGCCACCTGGTGTACAGAGTAAAAGTTTTGAGTATTTTGAAGCGTGCCACGAACAATGGACATCAACCACCAAACAATATTTTAATGTTTTTGTTTTCAAGCAGGCGGGACACGTCAACGGTCACCGTCGCCTATCATATTCCAGAATTTAAAACATAACTCGAGAGTTTAACTTTAAGATTCAAGATAGTACTAGCAATGATTGGCGTAAAGATGACGCTGCACAGAAGCCGCGAAGTAGACTGTTCCGAAATTAACAACGCTTTTGCGCAGCGTATAAATACATTCCATGAAATCCTACACTAGATGCAAAAAGTGCCTAAAGTTTCAAAGAGGTTATATAAAAATTACAAACCTGCTTCATAGCCTTGGTCTGGGCAGCAGATCCTACACGGGACACAGACAGACCGACGTTGATGGCGGGACGGATACCCTTGTAGAACAACTCAGTCTCCAAGAAGATCTGGCCGTCAGTGATGGAGATCACGTTGGTGGGAATGTAAGCAGACACGTCACCAGCCTGGGTCTCAATGACGGGCAGAGCGGTCAGGGAGCCACCGCCCATCTTGTCGGACCTGGGAAATGATACATTGGCATGACGGTACATATTTCGCATGACATACTGATATTAAACAAGGCTTTTTTCTGTGACGGTTTTTGGTGGACATTTGGACCTGTCGTCGTTGATATTGCGAATACTTTTGAATTGCTTCGATCTTATCAAATCATACAGCAGAATATCATTGACAACAGATGCGCAAAATAGCCCATGCGAATGGCGGAATATCTGGCTGATTTTAAGGCGGCAAGTGATTTGTTTTATGTGATACAAGAGAAATTCTAAATGTATTTGATGTTGTAGTGTTTGGTACTTACATCTTAGCGGCACGCTCGAGCAGACGAGAGTGGAGGTAGAACACATCACCAGGGTAGGCCTCACGACCTGGGGGACGACGCAGCAGCAGGGACATCTGAACAAAGTATTCAGAATTAGGTTATGAGTAATTTCTTGAGAAATTCAGGGGTATGTAAA
The DNA here is from genome assembly GCA_945859665.1 of Anorthoa munda. Lineage (NCBI taxonomy): Eukaryota > Metazoa > Arthropoda > Insecta > Lepidoptera > Noctuidae > Anorthoa > Anorthoa munda. The sequence continues at coordinate 28,488,849 of OX243903.1, forward strand.
CAGGAAACTCCATGTGATTGTAAATGGTTTCCGCTGCTTTTGATCATCTGTAATACCAGTCTTTTCTGACATTTGCTTATAAGTTCCAGTTGCGTCGCATGTTAGAATATTCCCCCAATCCAAATTCATTTCTTATCAGAATACCAGCAGCGTTACTTTCGTTATTGCTTTAAATGTTGCGACACTTTCGTTTATGGCTGGCATTTTTAAATTTGACTTTCTTTATTCATAATATTTTTTAAATTCAAAGTTGATTTTATTCTCACCTGACGGTAGGCAACAGCCTGCTTGGACAGATCGTCGTAGATGATGAGGGCGTGCCTGCCGGCGTCACGGAAGAACTCTCCCATGGCGCAGCCCGAGTAGGGGGCCAGGTACTGCAGGGGGGCGGCGTCGGAGGCCGTGGCAGACACGATGATGGTGTAGTTGATGGCACCTGCGGAGATTGTGGATTAGTAATAGATTTGGGGTGATAGGTGATGTCAGGGTTGATGAGTTCAAGACTCGGAAGTAAGTAGATCTGTGGTCAAGATGATGAAAAGACTCAAGTTTTTTTTTCTTCTTAATGACATAATAGTGCTAGATGTTTAAATACAAAGACTAAGTTGTATCTCTTAAAATAAATTATAATGAAGAAAATACATAAGACAGCTTCTGTAATGCATTTCCATTCAATGTTTAGGCTATTGAAACTTTTAACCTTTTGCTACACTCTTTTTTCATCAATCAGACCCTATGGAGTCTTGATTGATACTGCTTAATTCCATGCATTTTATACTACTTTTCGCTTTTTAAAACTGAAGTCCAGCAATATATATTTTTTTAAATCAAACAAGATTATTACCAGCATCAGTCAACCTCTTCACGATCTGAGCGACCGTGGACCTCTTCTGTCCGATGGCGACGTAGATGCAGTACAGCTTCTTCTTCTCGTCGTCTCCTTTGTTGAAACGCTGCTGGTTGATGATAGTATCGATGGCCAGGGCGGTCTTGCCGGTCTGACGATCTCCAATGATCAGCTCACGCTGTCCACGACCGATGGGTACCAAGGAGTCGACGGCCTTGATACCTGTGTAGAATAGTGGAGTTATGAGTTTGGGTTTTTTTTCTGATATATTGTGGTGTGTTTGTTACATAGTTTTAGAATCTAGGCAGATATAACCGATTACTCTATGTGTAAGCCTTTATTTAATTATTTTCATACAGTATTTGTTATGTAATCAAGAAGATATTAAAATTACCCAAAACACACATGAAGTGTCTGAAAACACAATGTCTAACTGTAATGTACTTGACAGTTTATCTCAAGCAATTATCAGTCTAATATTTGTATCTTGAACTACTTAGTGAAATCCAACATAAAATCAAGTCTGTTTTTTCACAGAGGTGTTGTATATCAGGCTGGTGTTAGCCACAGGGCAGAGGCGTTTAGGAACCACATTTCGTGGGCCTTGTAATTGTGATAAAAAACGACAACTTACCAGTCTGCATAGGGTCGCGCACAGACATACGGGGAATGATACCGGGGGCCTTGATACCCACACGCATACGGGTCTTGTTGCCAAGGGGGCCCTTGCCGTCGATGGCGTTACCCAGAGCGTCTACGACGCGTCCCAGCAGCTGTTCACCGACGGGTACATCCACGATGGCACCGGTACGCTTGACAATGTCTCCTTCCTTGATGTACTTGTCGTTACCGAATACTACGACACCCACGTTGTCGGGTTCCAAATTGAGGGCCATACCCTGGTAAATGGAAGATGATTGAGTAAAGCAAGATTTTTTAGTTAGCAGTTTCGGCGATTTGGGACGTCGATATTTGTGTTGAACAAAGATTTGATTTAAGACTTTTAATAAATGCAGGGATTTGCTAATCAGCAGAAAACAATAAGATACATAATATAAAAATAATAATTAAAATTAAGTCACAATTTCAAAACCTGAAATGTAACCCCATGACCCCTGTACTTATTATTATGAACAAAAAGAAACAGCTGCCACATAGTTTCTTGGTAAAATGTACAGTTGATTTTTTTTATGCAAGATCAGGGTCGGTCCCATGGTAAAAGTATTTCATAACAATGAGTACATTCACATTTTCGGGTTTTGCATTTATTCTGTATTTAGGTCAAATCCTAGAAAAACATCCTATATGAAACCCAAAAATAACCACTAGTCCAATTACCAATAAGAAATCTCTGAAAGTTACATCCAAAGATGTCTTCAGGTTCAGATATTGATATCATTTGCTATGGCATTAATTCTATGTTTAATTTAAATTATTTATCACATCTGCATTAATTGAGGGCCAGTTCCATTTTGGCTATGTTTGCAAAAACTGTGACAGCAGCATTAAAAAATTTGTGATTATATGAAGAATCTGTTTTGTGATTTCCAGTGTTTACAATTAAGTCCTAAATGTAGAATTCAACTGCTACTTTTATTGGTACAAAAATAAAATTTTAAGCTCTATCATGAATTTGTGACAAGCCACCTCATTTTGAAAACGATATATAAAGAAGTCCAATAAATATTATCAGTCTTTCCAATTACATAACAAAAAAGAATATTGATTTTAATCTGGTAAGTAAATATCTTTCCATTAGAGTTGAAGAAAGATTTAATTGGGCAATGCGACCTAAACATTGTAGCAAATGTGAATAACTTGCAGAGTAGGTTCATAATGAAAACAAAATGTTAATAGAGACAATTAAATTTATACAAACCTTAAGACCGGAGGAGAATTCCACCATCTCCTCAGCCTGGATGTTGTTGAGACCATAGACACGGGCGATACCATCACCAATGCTCAATACACGGCCAGTCTCTTCTAAGTCAGCCTAATTGAAGCAAGGAAACAAAAATTACATTAAAATTTAAATAAAGAATGCATGTTTATGAAGTCATGTCATAAACTTATAGAGGTTAGGAGTCAGATCATTTTGATTATAATGTCTGATATTATAATTTTCTTTTAAATTATGGTGAGAGAATCTAACTGAAGAACTAATAAACCTGTTGGTGGTTTACCTCATTGAAAATTGACATACTTAGCAGAGTTACATAGTTCCAGAAAAAAATGTTTCATAATCAAAAATAGATTTCTGTACTGGCCAAAAATTCTTAAAATATTTATCCAAAAAAGGATTAACAAATTAATTTCGAATTATGGAAATTTACTATGTCATTGAAAATAAGCTCCTGCAGGAAATGGATCAATGTGAATGAACTGCATAACTTAAATAAATAGGTCATAGATCAATATCATCTGTACAGTAGGACATCTCACTGTGGAAGATAGCACAAATCAGTGCCTCATTATGCATGTAGTGATACTAATTGATAAGAGCAAGTTTATGTAACACTTGAAACTAACCTTGGGAGCGGCACCCAGGATCCTTTCCTCCAAGATTGTGGAGATTTCAGCGGCCTTCTGGGCGGGAGACACATGGAAGTTGCGAGCAGCAACCGCCACGGCGGGGGCCGCGGCACCCGCGACCTTCGATACCTGCCGACACACATAACCAACATCAACACATTTCACATTACATTTACACACTAAACCAACACAGACACTCTCCTTTTCACTCTTCACTAAACATTTTCTACTTTATTCCACTAATTTCATGTTTCTGGAGCCCTGAAAATCGAATCGCCCAGTATTACATAACACCGATCATACACAACAGAATAATGTAATATGCAGTCTTTATGAAATTATTATCTAGTTTGTTCATCTAAGGAAACTTACAGTTACATAACTAGCTAGAGATCAGTAATTATGAGCAAATCATCAATGATTCCTAACCCATGAACATTCCGCGAGACGTGATAACCGGGTAGAATTTATGTTACAACTTTTCACACACTCCCATTTTCTTGTTTTAATTGATAGTTACCTGCGAAGCGGCATTGGGTAAACGCCTGGCTACTGAGCCGGCGATACGGGCTGAGATGAGAGACATTTTTCACTAATTCTTATAACTATGGCAGACGAATAAAGAGGCCCAAGGTAGTCGAAGTTCTCCGCTCGCGACTCGTTGCGGTAGAACAGGAAGTGACTTATTCGATCGCGCTCTATGGTTATGTCCGCAGTAGAAGGTGCGTTTGGAAACTCAGACTATAATTCTTTCTTGATCTTAGAGATACAAAAATAACAACCCTGCGCAGTACTATTATAGCTATAAAGAAAACAAAATTTAAAAGTAATGTCCTGAAAAACAAATTTCTATGACATATTCTATCGTAAGAAAACAGGCCCAATTCAATTCGTTGAATTAGAATTGAATGGATTAGATTTCAGAACAAAAACAGAAACGGAAATAATCAATACTAAAAACATATGATCTTCAGAACTAAGAGGGCAATTAAAAACGATTGTATTTGAAACTATGCATTGAAATTAATCCTCAAATAAATTGTATGAAATATAATAAAAGGATGATTTTTGTAGCCTACATTCCAACATTGTTTTTTCATTGCTAACTGTGTGAATGCATAGGATTTCCTGTGATTTCCGAGGTCTGATTACATTCCAGCGACTTATACAAAAGCAATGTTTTTGAGAACGACAAGTAACAGCTGATTGCAAAGAAATGGTTTTTATGACAACAAAATGCTGAAAATAATGATTTAAATGCTAGAAACTTTTTGAAGGTTAAGTAATAAGTTTATTTTCATTTCAAGAATAGATACTTAGGAATTTTTTAGAAAGAATTTGAATGTAATTATTATAATAATTAAGCAAGAAATCCCTACAATAAAAGAGCTGGAGCTCGCTGCTGTCAAACTCAATTGACAGTACATCACTGTCAAGTGTCAAAGGCATTCATTCCATGGCAAAAAAATATTTTGATATTCAGCATTCTCTTATTTCTTTCTCATATAATTTGTCAATGAGAAAAGAGGTACACAAACTTGTGCAAACAGATTTCTTGGAACGCATCTCGCTGTATTGGATGGTTGATACGACTCGTTTCTTTTTCATTAATTAGTGATAACAAAATGTTTAGTGGTGTTTGTCTTATTGTAATATCAATCAATGAGTTGTAAATACTTGGTGCAATGGCTATATTCGAGAAAACATCGCAAACCAAAGCCCTAATAGATGACACAGAAAAGCTAAGCTGCACAGTAGAAAATGCACAAAACATTAACAAACACACAGTAAGTGATATTTCTTGTTTCGAAATGTCTTATGGTCTGGTGCGGAGACCTTTTATTTGTTCATCTTAGATGTAATGAGGTAAACATCTGGCTTTATTTTGTAAAAATCGTAAATATAATAAAGCGGTCTGTGTACCGTTTTGTCGGCTTATTTCCATGGATATCATCATAATAAGCGTAGTAAAAATATTCAGTGTTCTTCGTCATAATATCAAGTTACCCATTCGCATACTTTGATATCTCTAGCATGATCGAATGTTCTAGGAATATATTTTACGTGTGCAGCGAGGTCCCTTGAAGGAAAACAATTGGAATGTATCGCGTCGATACCGCGACTTTGCAGCCCTACACTCTGGGCTGCTGCAGGCTAACATAGATCTGCCCATACCACCAAAGAAACTCATCGGAAACATGCAGCCAGCCTTCATTGCTGAAAGACAAATAGCTTTACAGGTTTGTAGTGTTATCTTAATAAAAATGTTAGATAGATGATAACTGGCTTAACATAATAGGTAAAACTATTAAGAAACATGAAAAATTAGGCACACATTTCTTTTATAAACAATATCAAGTAATAAAGTGCCAGAAATGAGTAAACAAAGATTGTTTTTAATATTTTGCAAAATAATACAATAACTGCTTGATTTAGAACCTGATTGGATGAGGTTGTATTTCTTATAATTTTATATTAATTTATGCATAAGTATGTGAAGACTTTGTCAGATACATTATTTTCAAAATAATCTATTTATTTAAAATTCATGCACAATAGTGGTACACAGGCGGACTTAATGCCATAAGGCAACAAGCTAACAGGAATTTGTTATTGGTTTAATCCTTCAAGGCAGGATATTTGAGTATGAAACACACACACACACACATTGAAGAGACAGACCCAATTTAACACAAATATATCTCACACCCCATTATATCTGAACACATCTAATCTATTTTATCATCCCTAATCTTAAGGCCTTTTGCAAAGGCAGACATTTTTTTTTTAATTCAATGCATTAGTCAATAAGGAAACCACTAAAGTATTACTACTGCCAACTGAGTGCAATTCCCTGTATTTTGTTAGTGGTGAAATGACTCATGATTATATTGTCAATTTGGTCAAGACATGTATAACTTGCAGAGAACAATTTTTTTTTGATTATTTAAATTTGCTTGACATTCTTATCCTCTCTCTCCCTCAATACGCCTACAATGGCATTGAAATATCATGAGCTACAAGTCATATATCCATTGAAAACAATAAGTACAAGCCATGTGCCAGATGGGATTTCCCAGTGCTATAAATGATGAACATCCATCCAGTGGCGTAGCGTGAATTTTAGCCGCCCGGGGCGGAGGAAAATTTTGCCGCCCCCTTATTTGATAATACAATTTATTTAAAAGACAATATACATTAACTCCAAAGAATCTATACTGTCACCTAATTTGCAACTGTTATTAATTATACAAAATTGAACAATTTTCTTTATGTATATGGTTTTTCAAGATATTGTTCCTTTTTACATACATATTAGTTACATTTTTAAGTATTATTAAAAACATAGCATAAAAAAACTTAAGATATTATTTATTTAATGGAAATTTTTGCCGCCCCCAAAATGTGCCGCCCCCAAAATGTGCCGCCGCTGTCGCCACTACGCTACGCCACTGCATCCATCCAAACTTTCATCTGCAATTTCCCTTTAGGAGACTAATTAGAAAATAAAAACAAATTCAAGTACATTGTTTGTCAGTGCAGTGAAGAATTTTATTTCCTAGTATAACCATGTTGTGTTATTTTTAGAACTACATCAATGAAGTGCTGTCGGTGGAGGTGTTAGCTTTATCATTACAAGTGAGGAGTTTCCTGGACCCTGGCAACTACCCGCTGGATATAGCAGGTAATATTTAGTCATTATAACAACAAAAACAGTATAAAGTTCTTGACCAGAAGTTAGGGTGCAGTCCCATTGACAGATATTAGTACTAGTAGCTAAAGCTAGAAGATCTAAACTGCTATAAAATTTGCAAGATTGGACAGGAATGGCAATATAATACTTTACTAAACTTCATTTGCGATAACATTAGATATTTAAATAAGCCCATTTTAAAGCCCGTTCAACCGATTGTGACTTCTATTGCGTTGGTGATACGACAAATGGTAGCTGTAGTAAACAGTTGGTTTGGTAACAGGTTTATGCTTTTTATGTCATCCTTATCTTTACGGGATAGAACTCAAAATCGGTTGAATGGACTGTAAAAAGAGTTGTAAACATGTCTAATGTTATCTCAAATGGAGTATAGTTTAGAACACCGTAAAGTAGTTAATTAATTAGTTAGCTTCAATGGGATCGCGCCCTTATGGTGATGGTCTTCAGAAAGGCCAGGTGTGCAGTACTCATAACCAGCGTGTGTGTATGACTGGATGTATGAACGTAAAAGAAGCAAAAGGAATATGTAATGATCATATTGGTGGCATTCCAGTTTCTGCTTACACCCATGGAAAAAAGGCGTGGGTTTGTATACATATGCATCATCATCATCATCATTTCAGCCGAAAGACGTCCACTGCTGGACATATGTATGTTTGAAAAAAATTCTAACAACAATATTATGACACTGCTTTGCATTCCAGTAGTTGAGTCATCTCTGTTTTAATAGTTTTCGTAAGTAGTTAGGTATATCTTTATCAATAAACTAGCTGTTCCCCGCGGCTTCGCTCCCGTAGGCTATCCCACAGGACCCGTTTTCGGGATTAAAAAATATAATTAATAGCCTATGTTACTCAGGAATAATGTAGCTTTCTATTGGTGAAAAAATTTGTTAAATCGGTCCAGTAGTTTCGGAGCCTATTTGGTACAAACAAACAAAAAAAACCTTTCCTCTTTATAATATTAGTACAGAAAAGAGAACCTGGTAAGTAGGTATGAAATCCTTTGGTCATTGGCCATATTATTTCAGCCATACACATTAATCATCAGATTTGTTTCCCGGGAGAAAGATTATTTCTTTATTTAATTTAAGTTTCAAAGGATCTCTCATTATCTCATATCAATTGTTTACTAAGAACAAAGCATACTATCTTAGTGCTAAATTTAGTAAGTGATAAGAATTAGACTATCTAGGGAACCCAATTTCTTAGTAAAATTACAAAAAGTATGTTTGTGTTGATTGAAATTAACAGAGTTTAATCTATCTTCTATCTATTTAAATAAAAAACAAATGGCCGTATGCATGTAAGCGCATCACTTCAAAACGGATGCACCAATTTGGCTAATTCTTTTTTTATTGTGTTTCTAAGTGTTAGGAGGAGGAATGAAAGAAAGAAAAAAAAAATATAAAAAAAACGTTTCATTTTCTTCATTTGAACCTACACCCGTGGGAACCGGGGCGGGTAGCTAGTTAATGAATAAATTTTCAAGTAATTTAGGAAAGCTATCATATTCGTATTAATCAACTAGCTTCAGTCATCGACTTCCCATCGGCATTAAAGGCGGAAATTATCCCAAGGGGTCGTACTCCCAGGACTAAAAGTATAAGTATCCTCCTATATCCTTCTCCTATATTCTCTCCTTCTCTTGCAATAATCTGTATCTGTACCATAATTCAGGTATCACGATTTAGTCGTGAAAACAAACATATAGCCAGACTTTCAAATTGATTTGTAATATTATTATGGATGTTATTTTATTAGTGCCAATATTGTGTAAAATAATGGAATTTATAAATCCCGACTTCTTAAAGAAGAATCATGCTGTGCAGTCGGAGGATACGTATTCGCGAGTTGGCTGACCGAAACCAGATGCACAGCATAATTTTCTTCTTGTTTACGTCTTTTTAGTTCGCCTTTTAAGCAGTCTGGTTGTTAGATTTTTTGATTTAGTTTTTTATTTATAACTTTGTAGTTAACATTTTTTTGTCGAATTTGATACATTTAAACATATAAGTGTAATATATAATAGAAATCACCTCATAAAACCCTTTATTTTGATACCACACCCAATGGGTTTGGAAGAAAAAAATATAGGGCCCACACAATATGGCGCCCAAAATCCGCAATTTTTATATTTTCCAATTTTAATGTATCCAGTAACTCTCGCAAGGATTGACGTAAGAATCATCAAAATCGGCCAAAGCGTTTGGTCTCTAAAACGCCTCAAAGGAACAAATATACATACATACATGGACTGATAAACACATTACCCTCCTTCGGCAGTCGGGTAAAAGGAGGCGTTATTTTTTGCGAAGTTAGTTTAAAAGTTTCCAAAACCATTACAAATTCTGAAACCTACTAGACTAAAATCCTTGACCCACATAAAAATTATTGTTTATCTCAGTTTTCAGGGTTGATATGTCTAACCATATTCAAATGAAGTAAGACAAAAAAATTGCGCAAATTTTTGTCGATTTCTTTGTCGAATGCTCATGCGATTTTGCAACTCTGCTGAGTCGGTTTGCTTACACGCAGATGCATCTTTATTACCGATGTATATCGTTATTAACACTGATGCTTCGAAATTTATTATCATTATGAAACCTTTATAAAGAGTTGGTTGAACTTTTCCCAACAAATATCTGCAACAAGAAAAATTCAAAATTTTAAAAACCCCTGACATATTTTTAATTTATGTACATGATTTATCTAGTACATAGTAGAAACGCTTCGATCGGCAATCTATTGAACACGTAATTATGACACGATATCTTGCGAAAACACCCGATTCAAACAGTGAAACGCCCATAACTTTTAAACGGCTGAACCGATTTTATTCAAACATAGCTAAGAACACTCGACAAAATCACCTTTCAAACAAAAACTAAATCAAAAACACGTCAAACTTATAACACCCCTCTTTTCCCGCCGGGGTTTAAAAATGGCTAAGTTAAGATTTATTTAGACAAAACCGAAGAAAGTATATTTATCATAGTAGTACAGATGAGGCTCATTTGCCACTATGAAACCTTTTTTTTATGTGTGGTATATCATCCAATGACTTCTCCCGCTCTGGGTGAAGCGCGAGGGCGTGTCTGACTTTACTGACTAACGCTTAGCACGCATTGCAATTTTTATTCTCGCGATTGTTTGTCCGCTTACTGAATTTAATTAACACGCACTGCGGATAAAATTTCGCGTGATTACTGTCTCCTTCTACCTGTTCATAGAGTTCAAAATATTCGCGTGAATTTAATCCGCGCCGCGGTGCGGTGGATTCTGTAGCAAAACACGGATTTCTGGCGGTATTACTGCCGCGCGATTTTTTCTGTTGGTCCCGACTGTCAAAGATCTTCGATCTTGACAGTCGGGACCAACGTCTTAACGTGCTTTCCGAGGCATGGAGGAAACTCGGTATGTTGAAATGGTCACCCATCCACGGACCGACCTCGTCAAGCGTTGCTTAACCTTGAAGATCGACCCGTGCGGCCGTTATTATTTAGCCACGAGCTCCTCGTTAGGGTGCAGTCCCATTGACAGATATTACTACTAATATCTACAGCTAGAAGATCTAAAATGCTATAAAATTTGCAAGGTTAGACAGGAATGGCAATATAATACTTTACTAAACTTCATTTGCGATAACATTAGATATTTAAATAAGCCCTTTTTACAGCCCGTTCAACCGATTTAGACTTCTATTGCGTTGGTGATACGACAAATGGTAGCTGTAGTAAACAGTTGGTTTTGGTAACAGGTTTATGCTTTTTATGTCATCCTTATCTTTACGGGATAGAACTCAAAATCGGTTGAACGGACTGTAAAAAGAGTTGTAAACATGTCTAATGTTATCTCAAATGGTAGTTTAGAACACCGTAAAATAGTTAATGGCTTATGTTTAACAAACCACCAAATCTAGTAATATACTGACAAAAATAGTAAATGATCACCAAAATTAAATTTAGAATCGCAACAGAGTCGACGGAGCCCCGCTGGGCGGGGCTCCTATTTCTGAATACAGGGTCTAAAGTAAACTAACACGAAGGTGATGACGGGAGCTGAGTTCGCTCGCTTTGCTCGCTCACTTCAGCTCCCGTCATCTCCTTCGAACCTAACCTGTCCGTGTCGGGGTGCCCTTAGCTCCCGAGCTCGCTTCGCTCGCTCTTGGACTGATTCATTGACCAAATCACTAGATTTGATATCTTACGGTTTTAGCACTTATGAAATTTGGTGATCAATTTACTAAATTTGGTTTAGGTTTATTTTTTTTGCTGATTAGTATATATTTTAGGTGATAGAGGTTATCGTTAGAAAGTTATTTTGGTGGTCATTATATTTATTCCCATAGTTAATTAGTTAGCTTCAATGGGATCGCGCCCTTAAGGTGATGGTCTTCAGAAAGGCCAGGTCCGCAGTACTCATAACCAGCATGTGTGTATGACCCGTCATACACACATGCATCCCGATGTATGAACGTAAAAGAAGCAAAAGGAATATGTAATGATCATATTGGTGGCATTCCAGTTTCTGCTTACCCCGATGGAAAAAGGCGTGGGTTTGTATACATATGCATCATCATCATCATTTCAGCCGAAAGACGTCCACTGCTGGACATATGCATCTTTGAAAAAAATTCTAACAACAATATTATGACGCTGCTTTTTGCTATGCATTTGGGAATCTGTTCACATGATGATTTTTTGTGTTATTATCATGCAAACTGAAGCTATTTTTGCATTCCAGTAGTTGAGTCATCTCTGTTTTAATAGATTTCGTAAGTAGTTATGTGTATATTTATCAATAAACCAGAGAACCTGGGAAGTAGGTATAAAAATCCTTTGTTACTTTGGTAATTGGCCGTATACTATTTCAGCCATCCACATTAATCATCAGATTTGTTTCCCGGGAGAAAGTTTTTTTATTTTATTTAATTAAAGTTTTAAAGGATCTCTCATTATCTCATATCAATTGTTTACTAAGAACAAAGCATACTATCTTAGTGCTAAATTTAGTAAGTGATAAGAATTAGACTATCTAGGGAACCCAATTTCTTAGTAAAATTACAAAAAGTATGTTTGTGTTGATTGAAATTAACAGAGTTTAATCTATCTTCTATCTATTTAAATAAAAAAAAAATGGCCGTATGCATGTAAGCGCATCACTTCAAAACGGATGCACCAATTTGGCTAATTCTTTTTTTATTGTGTTTCTAAGTGTTAGGAGGAGGAATGAAAGAAAGAAAAAAAAATATAAAAAAAAACGTTTCATTTTCTTCATTTGAACCTACACCCGTGGGAACCGGGGCGGGTAGCTAGTTAATGAATAAATTTTCAAGTAATTTAGGAAAGCTATCATATTCGTATTAATCAACTAGCTTCAGTCATCGACTTCCCATCGGCATTAAAGTCGGAAATTATCCCAAGGGATCGTACTCCCAGGACTAAAAGTATAAGTATCCTCCTATATCCTTCTCCTATATTCTCTCCTTCTCTTGCAATAATCTGTATCTGTACCATAATTCAGGTATCACGATTTAGTCGTGAAAACAAACATATAGCCAGACTTTCAAATTGATTTGTAATATTATTATGGATGTTATTTTATTAGTGCCAATATTGTGTAAAATAATGGAATTTATAAATCCCGACTTCTTAAAGAAGAAAATCATGCTGTGCAGTCGGAGGATACGTATTCGCGAGTTGGCTGACCGAAACCAGATGCACAGCATAATTTTCTTCTTGTTTACGTCTTTTTAGTTCGCCTTTTAAGCAGTCTGGTTGTTAGATTTTTTGATTTAGTTTTTTATTTATAACTTTGTAGTTAACATTTTTTTGTCGAATTTGATACATTTAAACATATAAGTGTAATATATAATAGAAATCACCTCATAAAACCCTTTATTTTGATACCACACCCAATGGGTTTGGAAGAAAAAAATATAGGGCCCCCACAATATGGCGCCCAAAATCCGCAATTTTTATATTTTCCAATTTTAATGTATCCAGTAACTCTCGCAAGGATTGACGTAAGAATCATCAAAATCGGCCAAAGCGTTTGGTCTCTAGAACGCCTCATAGGAACAAATATACATACATACATGGACTGATAAACACATTACCCTCCTTCGGCAGTCGGGTAAAAGGAGGCGTTATTTTTTGCGAAGTGTTTTAGTTTAAAAGTTTCCAAAACCATTACAAATTCTGAAACCTACTAGACTAAAATCCTTGACCCACATAAAAATTATTGTTTATCTCAGTTTTCAGGGTTGATATGTCTAACCATATTCAAATGAAGTAAGACAAAAAAATTGCTCAAATTTTTGTCGATTTCTTTGCCGAATGCTCATGCGATTTTGCAACTCTGCTGAGTCGGTTTGCTTACACGCAGATGCATCTTTATTACCGATGTATATCGTTATTAACACTGATGCTTCGAAATTTATTATCATTATGAAACCTTTATAAAGAGTTGGTTGAACTTTTCCCAACAAATATCTGCAACAAGTAAAATTTCAAAATTTTAAAAACCCCTGACATATTTTTAATTTATGTACATGATTTATCTAGTACATATTAGAAACGCTTCGATCGGCAATCTATTGAACACGTAATTATGACACGATATCTTGCGAAAACACCCGATTCAAACAGTGAAACGCCCATAACTTTTAAACGGCTGAACCGATTTTATTCAAACATAGCTAAGAACACTCGACAAAATCACCTTTCAAACAAAAACTAAATCAAAATCGGTTCACCCGTTTGGACGCTATGATGCAACACACGTCAAACTTATAACACCCCTCTTTTCCCGCCGGGGTTTAAAAATGGCTAAGTTAAGATTTATTTAGACAAAACCGAAGAAAGTATATTTATCATAGTAGTACAGATGAGGCTCATTTGCCACTATGAAACCTTTTTTTTATGTGTGGTATATCATGCAATGACTTCTCCCGCTCTGGGTGAAGCGCGAGGGCGTGTCTGACTTTACTGACTAAGGCTTAGCACGCATTGCAATTTTTATTCTCGCGATTTTTTGTCCGCTTACTGAATTTAACTAACACGCACTGCGGATAAAATTTCGCGCGGTTTTTGTCTACTACCTGTTCATAGAGTTCAAAATATTCGCGCGAATTTAATCCGCGCCGCGGTGCGATGGATTCTGTGGCAAAACACGGATTTCTTGCGGTATTACTTCCGCGCGATTTTTTTTCCGCAATGCGTGTTGCTTCATACAATTCCATAGGTCGCAGAATGGGCGGCAAAAATCGCAGAGCGTGCTATAAGCCTCACTCACCCGTGTTCCTTCAGTTGCTTTAGCCAGAGCCGCGGTAACTCATTTTCAAATTTATCCGCGACCCAGACAGGCATCGGTCCTAGCGGACCCCGTCTGTTTTTGCTGACAACTCTTTGAGGCGCACGTTTCGTTTCGAATCTCTTTCTACAATCGTTAACGTCTTCTATTTGTATTGTATGACCACGTGACTTAACGTTCAGATGTGTCATTCCCATACATTGGGTCCTTATCGGACGGTGAGCTACGCCACTATGAACCACGTAAGATCACAAGTTTCTCATTATTTGAGTTTTTGGGTTATCTGCTTTAAAAAGAACCAGCTTAAAGATTATATTTTTCCTATGTAAATAACATATTTACTTTACCTTCAGTTACATAATAGTGCTAATGAAAACTGACACTTATTGGTCAAGGCTGAATATGATCCGCTGCTATTTGAAGTCGCATTTGGTACGACTAGGAATTGTTCAATTGACCACATTATTATATTGTTGGACAGAAATCTACGTAACTGCAGCCTTATTGCGTAATGTGAATACGGCAAGGCAAGGGTTTGGGTTGCCTTGCCAAATTTCTTCTATTCATAGTATTCATAGTTGAACAAATATTAATTTCTCTAAAGAGGAGAGGAAACCAGCACTCTTCGTGTCAAAACGTTCTACAAGCAAATGATACTTACTAACCACAAAAAAATGGGAATGGTACAGTTATACCTGCCCTAGATTCAAATAAAGTACAAGCATCAGGTGGTTTACGACCTGCTCGAACTCACAAACAAATTATTATAAATACAAAAAACCCGACTGCTAAAAAATAATTAGCTGAAAAGAAAAAAGTTAATTCAAAACGTCAAAAAACCCGTCTGCTTAATAAGCGAACCAAAATGACGTAAACAAGAAGAAAATCATGCTGTGCAGTCGGAGGATACATATTCGCGAGCTGGCTGACCAAAACCAGATTTATCCTCCGACTGCACAGCATGATTTTCTTCTTGTTTACGACTTTTTAGTTCGCTTATTAAGCAGACGGGTTTTTTGATTTTTTTTAATAAACTTTTTTTATTTATAACTTTTTAGTTATTTTTTTTTGGAATTAATTACATTTAAACATATAAGTGTTATATATTTTTGAAATCACCTCTTGAAACCCTTTATTTTGATACCCCACAAGATAGGTAGGGAAGAAAAAAAATTTGATCCTCCACATATATAAAAATTCATATTTAAATATTAAATAACCTATGTCACTCCCACAATTGAGACGAATCCAACGACACCACATATGTCTTAATCCGTCAAGCCGTTTGAGCTATAAAGCGTGCTATAGAAATGGCCATATACATTTACATACATACGCTCGAAAAACATTACCCTCCCGCAGTCGGGTAAAAAGAGGCCTGTGTTAGCATTATCAAAATTTATGTTATACCGGCTCGGCTATACGTTGATGTTTATGTATTTGCTATAATAATATTATTTTTTGGTTTCAGAACAAGCTCTTCAGACTGTGTCGATCGCATTGCGGGGCGACGGTAGATACGAATTGAAAGGTCCTCTACCCGATATTGGTTGGCGGATACGGAAACATTATTTTTTAGTAAGTAATTAACTTATGATTTAATTTTAATGTTAAGAAAATGAGTCTTGAGCAAACCAAATGCAAATATATTAGAGGATGCAATTCAGACCGGAATCAGATAAATGATGGATTTGAACTGATGACTAACTAAGTTTACCTATTTTTTGTAACGCAGAAGAATGTGTAGGGTATAGAAAATTTATTCGCATTTTTAGGGTTCCGTACCAAACGGCAAAAAAAGGTTCCATACCAAACCGCAAGATCAAGTTTTAATAGAATAATTAGAGAATTTCAAAGAAAAATCAGATTTATCAATATATTGATATTGGTTAATAAAATATACATATAATAAACATTATAACCAAATTTCAAGTTCCTAGGTCAATGGGCAGTAAAAAAAATCTTTGAATTAATTTTTTGTAAAAAGATCTGACTTTGTTGACTTCTCATGCTTTTGTTTCCCAATATTTTTCTAAACAAAAAATACAGTATTTATATGCTCAACGAGCTCTAAACACCGATCGATAGGACACATTGCTTTTTCCCCTTTAGCTATAAGGGAGCCCTCCTTAAAAACATGTAAAAATATATTTTGACATTTTCTATGGCTTTGGGCCAACAATATGCTTATACTTTAAAAATTTGAAGACTGTAGCTCCAACCGTTTGGCTGAAAAACCTGTGTGAGAGACGACGGACAGACAGACGGACACGTGAGTTACAAATAGGGCTGTGTTTGGACCCTTCGGGTACGAAACCCTAAAAAGATTTCTACGTTTAGTAAACTAAAGAAGCGTATAAAAATTTGTATTTTATTGACGCAAAATAATTTAGCCGGTCACTCGGCAATATGAGTACAAAAGTTTCAGAAACATCCTGTATTTATCATTATCGGTCAACTGAAAGATCACGTCCTAGTCACATACATTGATTGTAAAGTTAATAATAATATTTTAAGTATTTACATAATATAATACATATATAACATCACGCTTGTATTCAGGCTGTAGTACACCTACAGTACCTACACCCACATATAGCATTTAGTTTTGTAGTAGGGTCGAGCCTTTTGCCATCAACCGGCACACATCCAAACTTCGGGAAAAGAGAATTTCCGGGAGAGAGAAGAAAAATAATAAAAATCCGGCCCAGTGCGAGTCGGACTTGCGCACAAAGGGTTTCGTACCATTATCGCAAACAACGGCAACGAAATCACGTTTGTTGTATCGGAACCCCACTTAAATAATTATATTATTCTATTTTTAGTATTTGTTGTTATAGCGGCAACAGAAATACATCATCTGTGAAAATTTCAACTGTCTAGCTATCACGGTTCATGAGATACAGCCTGGTGACAGACAGACAGACGAACCGCGGAGCCTTTGTAATAGGGTCCAGTTTTCCCCCTTTTGTCGTTTAAAAAAATAAATATATATATCACTTTGGCCAAACCGAGAATCGAACCCAAGAGCTCATCAATAGTACTTAAAGACTTTGTCACACTGAATGCGTTCTGCGTCCTGCATTCCGGTCACTCGAACATTTAAAGACCTTCCACCGCTTTAGTGCCGTAAAACGGTTACTTTCTAAAGCATACTCCTTAGTGACGGCATTATTTTTGAAACAAGGTTTTTCGTGTAACTAATAGTATTGCTTTAAAAAAATAATTAACAACCCGATAGTTTTCGCAACTTTTGGATATGCTTCCAAAACGACTTGGATGATCCATCATCATATCAGCCGAAAGACGTCCACTGCTGGACATAGGCCTCCCCCAAGCGTCGCCACATTGACCGGATGAACGACTTGGATGTTTAAAAATATTTTTAAAATTTGTAAACTAATAATATTTTGCAAACTAAACTGTTCAAAAGGCGGTTCAATATTGATATTTTGGCGTATATATCGCCTTAAATGTTCGAGTGACCGGACCGCAGGACGCAGAACGCATCCAGTGTGACAAATGCCTAATAGTTATTATTGCGTTAAATGTTTTTATTGCACATGAAAATCTAGCCACTGCCTGATAACTCGCATAAAACAATGTATGTTTTTAAACGAGGGCAATGTCCTAGCAAATTATCTGTGTGGAACATTGCATTAATAACCTTACCTACTGACACACTTTGTTTACGTATCTTTATGACTAACACCCTTCTGAAGTAGGCAGTGTTTTATTCAACTGCGTCAAAAATTTCGGCTTTATATGTAGGTGTCTCGATGGGGATAAATCTTGGTAAAGAGCATCGCTCGCGCTTTTTGGTCTCGCACGGGGTTTTTTTATTTTTACTATTGTTTAATTTTAAATTAAAAAAAAAAAAATGCTTATTTCTCGTGTCTCCTATGCGGGTCACAAATAAATATATTTTCTTTCTTTCTTTATATATGCTACTGCTATCGTTTCCTTTATGCATACCTTAGTTCATCATTCATATCATAACATAACTGATGTGCTTAAAGTATCAGCAGGTTGCCATGCACTTAATATGTTCCTTCGAAATAGCTAGGTGTAATTTTTTGAGTAAGTAAGGCTCGTCGAGTGACTTAAAAAGTGTCAGATCTTTATTCTTTTTTTTATTATCGACAGCCTCACGTTTGACCACTATCTCGCTTGATGATCTATCTGTAAGATCGTTCAATTCGATCATGGATCGGTTTGCAAGTTGTTAGAATGTTTTAATTCTATAAAAAATATAAATTGCAACATGTTATTGTACTGTGGAATGTGGGCTAATGTAACAACTGTCTAAACAGAATTGAAATATTTAGAATTTTACATTTAGAAGTAAAACCCGACGTATTCGATTTTTTTTGTCATCAAAGGAATGTTAGGTCTGTATACAAAAGTTGAATCAAGCTTAGACTGCAACTCTGATCGAACACCAGTGATATGTACACTGAGCACTACAATTAGTTGGAATGAGCCCCGAGAGTCGTTATGCAATCGTAAAACTGACTGGGACATATTCCAGAATTACATAACAGAAACTGCAAACTTGCACATACCCCTTAAAACAGAGGAAGATGTAGTAAATGCTGCTTGGTTTACAACTAACATGATCCAAAAAGTTGCTAGAAGTCTACTCCAAGCATCAAATACAGTCCGCAGCAACAAGATATTACACTGGAGATAAGGGAGATGATTGCTGCAAAACGGAGACTGGCGTCAATGGCAAACAAGTAGGAACGCACATGCTAAAAGGGCTCTCAACAAAGCAAAAAAGAAACTAAAGCAAATGCTAGCAGAAAATGAAAATGCCACTCTTCAAGACAAACTAAAGACATTATCACCTCTTAAAGTAGATGACTACTCCCTGTGGAAAATCACAAACACGCTAAAACGGCCACAAGATCACATGCCTCCGATAAGACAACCAAATGGTAACTGGGCGAGGAACCCTGGGGAAAAAGCCGAGATCTTTGCCGAATTCTTGACAATTTTTATCAAGCCAAATCAACCCGACACCATGTACCCAGAAGAAGAAATTGACGAAATCCTTGACAGCGATCAGCAAATGTCCCTACCGCTACGACAGTGTACCCCAAAAGAGTTATGGAAACCTATCGGAAACCTGAAGAAGAAAAAGACACCAGGTTTTGATCTGATTACAGCAGAAGTACTGAATCATCTACCTAGAAAAGGAATTGTTCTGGTTACTATTCTCTTCAACGTAGTGTTGAGACTACATTATTTCCCGCGCATCTGGAAATTCTCAACCATAAATATGGTAGCTAAACCAGGCAAACCTCCTGCTGAAGTTTCTTCATATAGACCAATAAGTCTTCTTCCGTTATTGTCTAAGCTGTTCGAGAAAGTACTGTTACAACGTTTGAGTCCCATACTGGAGGAGCAAAAGACCATTCCTGAACACCAATTAGGTTTCCGGGCACACCATGGACCGACGGAAAAAGTGCACAGAGTGGTTCACACAATCAGACAATCGCTGGAGAATAAGGACTAAGGAGTATTGTTCAGGTGCTTTTCTTGACATACAACAGGCATTTGACCGAGTATGGCACAAGGGCCTCCTGTGTAAACTTAAAATTTACCACACAATGCATACTTACTGCTCAAGTCTTACCTGGAGGACCGGATGTTCCAGGTTAAATCTGGAAACTGCCTGTCTTCGCTTTACCCCATAGAAGCTGGAGTACCCCAGGGGTCAGTACTGGGTCCTGTCCTGTATACGGTTTACACTGCTGACCTACCAACCTCAAAGCAAATTGTTAGGTACCGCAACTTATGCTGATGACACTGCAGTACTATCCTGTGATAAAGACCCTATCAGAGCATCCATAAAACTCCAAGAACACCTGGATGTTATTGGATCATGGTTGAAAAAAATGAAGAATCAGGGCCAGTGCTATCAAGTCTGTCCACATTACCTTCGCTCTAAGAAGAGGGGAGTGCCCAACAGTTACACTTGATAGAAATGCTCTTCCACAGAAATGTACGGTCAAATACCTTGGCATGCACATTGACAGAAGACTTACATGGCGCGATCACATTAAGGCCAAAAGGGATCAAGCAAACCGAAAACTTGGAGACATCTACTGGCTTTTGGGCAAGCAGTCATCTCTTAGCTTGGAAAACAAATTGTTGATCTACAAATGCGTCCTAAGACCCATATGGACATATGGTATAGAACTCTGGGGTTCGGCAAGCCACTCAAACATGGAGATACTACAACGCTTCCAAAACAAAACATTAAAAATCTTGAGCTGCGCTCCTTGGTTCACAAAGAACATAGAAGTACATGATTACTTACAAATCGCCACTATTAAAGAAGTTGTAGAGACGTCGTGCAAGTCTTATAACCAGCAACACAAAAACAAACTCGCTGTGACACTACTGAAGTCCTCGAACTACTTACTTACAGACTTAAAAGAAAACGAATAGCGTCAATCTAATATCACTGATGCATAACGATATGACGTATCGCAGGATCTGAAGAATCTCAAACTGTTAAATGAAGAAACAACCAATCTGATTAAAGCACAGAGACTGATTGCAGATGTAAAATGAGAGAGAAAAAAAGGAAGATGTAAAATTATTGTTGCTTTTGCCTTAGGAACCACTTGACAAATTCTATCCGCGCTCATTCCTATTGACTTCAATATAAATGATACAGTCGTTTACAAAAAAGTAAAAAAAGTTTATAACAAAACCGGCCAAGTACGAGTCGGACTCGCGCACGATGAGTTCCGTAACATTATAGCAAAAAACGGCAAAAAAAAAAAACACTTTTGTTGTATGGGAGCCCCACTTAAATATTTATTTTATTCTGTTTTTAGTATTTGTTGTTATAGCGGCAACAGAAATACATCATCTGTGAAAATTTCAACTGCCTAGCTATTACGGTTCACGAGATACAGCCTGGTGACAGACGGACAGACAGACAGACGGATCGCGGAGTCTTAGTAATAGGATCCCGTTTTTACCCTTTGGGTGCGGAACCCTAAAAAAGAATACCGATGAAATAACGAACTGAAAAGCTAAAAAGAAAACCTGCGCCAAACAAACAAACATCCAAATTAATTACGGTAAGCATAGAATGATTGTAGCTAGGTTGATCTTCGTTGACTTTTGAGGTACACTCATTCCAATAAAAATACATTTTTTGAAATCGGACCATTCTGTAAAAAGTTAAGCGTGGTCATACATAAAAAAATATCCATTCGAATCGAGAACCTCCTCTTTTATTGTCGATTAAAAAATTACGAGACTGATTTAAATATATTTTTTATTGAAGTATGATAGTGACACATGTCGTGAAAATCCATTGTTATGAATCACGACAACTCCTTACTCGTCTTATCGAGCAAGTGATAAAAATATACATGTTTTTACTTCGCACTTAGGTTCAAAGAGCCTTAACTTTGTAATGAAGAGGTGATAATTATAAATAGAGGGGTTCAATCACCTAAATAGACAGAGACTAAGCCTTTGTATTGGCTACGTAAATCGTCATCATCATCTCAAGATGAAGGTCGTCTACTACTGGATATAGAACTCTCTCATGTATCGCTACAACGATCCTGGGCTTCTCGCTTACAGCCAATTCATGCAACCTCCAACAGATTACATAAATAACATAACACGTCTTTCCCATGGGGGTAGACAGAAACTGCAGAAAACGCGTGAAACTATAATTTTATTATAGTGCTTTGTTGGTAAGGTTTCAAACATGTTTCATAGATCACGAAAAATTCGCAATTCGCGCGGTTTGCTTATGGTGGCGGCAAACTTAAAATTATATATTTCCATTGAGACAACAGTAACAATTACAAAGTAAAGAAGAGATCTATTTTTAACTTAGGGCTAATTTACCAATAGTCATATAACTTTAACTGAAGCATAAATAAGGCTGTTCGATATATTTTCTAAACAAACGTTGTGAAAGCGCCATTTTTATTCCTTACGTAAAAGTTGTCTGACTATTAAATACCGGTCATGTGCGTGTCGGACGGACTTCATACATTTAGGGTTCAATACCAAACCGCAAAAACAAGTTGGTTTTAATAAGAAAAATAGGTTATTTTAAAGAAAAATCTTAGTTAGGAAAATATACTAGCGGACGCCTCGCGGTTTCACTCGCGTAGTTCCCGTTCCCGTGGGAATACAGGGATAAAAGTAGCCTATGTCACCCGCGGATAGTGTAGCTTCCCAACGATGAAAGAATTTTTGAAATCGGTCCAGTAGTTTTTAAATGTATTCGTTACATACAAAAATACATATTTTTCTTGTTTAATCTTTCTTTTTTATAGTATAGATAATAAACATTATCACCAAATTTAAGTTCATAGGTCAATGGCCAGGTAAAAAATTCTTCCAAACAAAATGATGGCTGTCAAGCCCTTTGTCTTGTTGAATTCACTTACGCAATTAGGCTGCCGTTTCGCTGTAAAACCTGTGTGACAGACGACGGACAGACAGACACGTGAGTGACAGCAACAGGGTTCCGTATGGGCCCTTCGAGTACGGAACCCTATAAATCTATAGCAAATAGTGTTTCCTTTCCTTGACATTAAAATTCCATTCTAAATCAATGGTAATATTTTCTTATTGCAGGTAACAGATATGGAAAGTCGAACAAATTGCTTGCTGTCTTATCAGAGCTACGGGGCCGACAGGTATCTCAGTGACAAGGATTTACAGACGGCTTTCAAGAGCTTGATCAATCTCTCTGTAAGTATGCAAATTAATGGTTACCAAGTAATTATACTGTGATTTTTAATTTCGTGGACCAAACTGACAGCTGCCAATGACCTTATTTTTTTTAAATGTTGCAAACGCGGAGCATAGTGTTGTAGGTACGGCTCAATCATAAGTGATTCATCGAATCGATGTGACATGACTCCTCAGTTTATTTTTACTAATTGGTGTAAATAAATGTTTTATGAATATAAACGTAATATATTTAAATATAACAGTATTCATACACATAGTAAATTAACTTTTATTGTGTTAAATATGAAATCAACAATAAAATAAATGCGATCGATAAAATTAAGTCTGACATAAATGAGTAGAAACTAAATAAGGGCCGCTAGTTTCATAACAAATGTAATTTTTTTGCCGTGAAGTAGTTTCATTTTCGATCTACTTCGATTTTCGATTAACTTTCGATCACTGAGGATAGTTAGGGTACGACACTATTTTTATGGGACGATAAAGTGACAACCCCCCAAATGTCAGTTTAGTCCACAAAATTAAAAATCACATTATAGATAGCAGGCTTGCTGGCGTCCGCAAAGTATGTGTTCGGGCCCAGATAAAGTAAACGGGTTTGAAGACATTCTATAATACTCACAACGGATCTTTGTGTCTCTGAAGCTGCAAGACCCTGCGCAGTAGCTATTTTTGTGTCAATGTTGAAGGTGAAGATAGCATTGTATAACTGCCTCTTTCACTCGCTTACGTTTGTCGCATCGTCCTATCTCGCTTACTCTATGCAGTATACTCGATGCCAAACTGTTTCTTGCGCAATGGTTCGCAGAGCCAACTTCAGAGACACAAAGGTCCGCTGTGAGTGTGACTACTATACCCAATTTTGTAACTGTCTTGTTTGACTCGTTAGATATCGATTTTCATATATAAAGTTCGCCAATAAGTTTAATTTACTCTTCGTCAAGTCAACAAATTAATTGTTTACAATTTTTGATAACAGTTGCCCACTAAATTGTAACTTCGCTAAGGTTGAAAATATCTAACCCCGAGTGTACCAGCTCTAAATTATCGCAGAATGAATGTGACAAATTGTGATTGGTTGAATGAATTTTTAACAGCCAATCACAGTAGATAACGCGTGCTTGACAATTTGTCACATTGATTCTGCGATAATTTAGAGCTGAGAAACTCGGGGTAACTGTCATATAAATAAATAATCTTTTCGTTTTATGACGTGCACGGTGCATGCGACTTTTGCTTCTGCTTACTTTGTCTGACTATGCATTTGTTGGATGGCTAACCCCCGACGGAAAAAGAGGAGTGTTATAAGTTTGACGTGTGTATCTATGTGTTTGTGCATTTGTGTGCAACTGTCTCCATAATCATCATAGCTCCTAAACGGGTTAACCGATGTTGATATCATTTTTTTTTTGTTTGAGTGGTGGCTTTATCGAGAGCATTCTTAGCTATGTTTGGTGAAAATCGGTTCAGCCGTTCTAAATTTATGGGCGTTTAACTGTTTGAATCGGGCGGTTTTCGCAAGACATCGTGTCATAATTACGTGTTCAATAGATTGTCGATCGAAGCATGTCTACTACTAGATAATATATATATGAAGCATGAAATAAAAATGTGTTGCGGGCTTTTTAAATTTTACTTATTATTATTTTTTCAAAGTATGTCAATACTATTGTAAAAAGAACTTACTCTTCACTAACTTAAGGTACATAATAATAATAACATAAATTTTCTTCCTTTTCAGCACCCGCACATAGACTCAGTATTAGCTATACAAAATTTAGAAACGGGAGCATTCGTAGTTAGAAAGATTCATGAATTCGGAAGTTTACGAGACATACTCTATGGTACGGAGTATAACAAGAACCATTTAGCGAAATATGGCAACCCTAGGATAAGGAAACCGTTTACTTTAGGACAACTTGCGCATTATGGATTTCAGATATTGATAGCGTTGAGGTTTTTACATGAAAAAGGCATACCTCACGGTACGTATAACTTCTCACTTTAATGTAAAATTTCTAGGCTGTTGATTATTTTTACCCAACTGCCGAAGGAGGGTAATGTGTTTACCAGTCTATGTATGTATGTTTGTTGCTATGTGGCGTTCCAGAGACCAACCGCATTGGCCGATTTTGGTGATTCGTACGCCAATCGATTCGTCTTAATCTTACGAGTGTCACTGGCTACATTAAAATTGGAAAATAGAAAAATGGCGGTTTTTGGGCGCCATATTGTGAGGCCCAATATTTTTTGCTTCCAATCCCATCGTGTATCAAAATAAAGGATTTTTAGTGGTATAAAAAAATGTACAACACTTATATGTTTAAATATACCTAATTTGAAAAAAAAATTAATTAAAAAGTGTTAAAAACATTGAAAATCCCGACTGCTTAAAAAGCGAACTAAAAAGACGTAAACAAGAAAAATATCATGCTGTGCAGTCGGAGGATATATATTCGCGAGCTGGCTGACCAAAACCAGACGTGTCCTCCGACTGCACAGCATGTTTTTTTTCTTGTTTACGTCTTTTTAGTTCGCTTTTTAAGCAGTCGGGTTTTTTTTATCCTACTTCTTATAAATACCAATTTAATGTGATTAATTTACAATTAATTATAATTCATTCGTATACAGTAGGCACTGTGGGTCTTTGCGTCTCTGAAGTTGGCTGCAAGACCCTGCGCAGTTGCTATTTTTGTGTCAATGTTGGAATAAAAGATAGCATTGTAGAACTGCCTCTTTCACTCGCTTACGTTTGTCGCATCGTCCTATCTCGCTTACTGTATGCAGTATACTCGATGACAAACTGTTTCTTGCGCAATGATACGCAGAGCTAACTTCAGAGACACAAAGATCCGCTGTGGCTACTGTACATATTATTGATCTAAAATCATCTCTCGACCCTTGCAAAGCATCCTGTTTAAAGTTTCAAATTACGTATATTGCGTTTAATTAGACATACTTAGATAGGTTGTTTTTTTTAGAGGTATAGAACTTTGAAATGGAATAAAACAAGGATGATTTTTTTAAATTGATTTGAAATTCACTTTATTGATAAGATAATCTTTTGGCATTATAATTTAAATATTGCTTCTGGCATATGACCGCCAAGGCTGGCTCGGACGTAATCTAATCTGGAGGTCCAATTTTCAATCACTTTTTCCAAAATTTGTGGATACGGCCACAAATTTTGGAAAAAGTCGGCAATAACGCAGCGAATGTTGTCCTCCAAGTGGTCGATCGTTTCGGGCTTATCGGCGTAGACTAGCTACTTCACATATCCCCACATAAAATAGTCCAGCGGTGTTAAATCGCACGATCTTGTAGGCCAATTCACGGGTCC
Organism: Anorthoa munda; assembly: GCA_945859665.1. Taxonomy (NCBI): domain Eukaryota; kingdom Metazoa; phylum Arthropoda; class Insecta; order Lepidoptera; family Noctuidae; genus Anorthoa; species Anorthoa munda. The sequence goes on from OX243903.1 coordinate 28,515,350, forward strand.
GGAACGTGAAACAAAGCGGTTACCAAACGTTTCCTTCAGTAAATCAATTGTGGCACGAGCTGTGTGACATGTTGCGCCGTCTTGTTGAAACCACAACTGCACATCGTGGTTGTTCAGTTGAGGAACGAAAAATTCAGTAATCAGGGCTCTGTAGCGGTCAATATTGACTGTAACGTTCTGGCCAATTTGCACAAAACAAGTTTTTTTTACAATTTGGAAGCTAAACACAAATCACTTGAAAGCTGACAAAATGGCCGCCAGTTAAAACAGTGTTGCCACCTTAAAGTTCTATACCTCTAAAAAACACCCTTTATGTATTAAGGTATTCTCTCATGATTGAAAGCTAATCCTGTTTAACGAGCAAAATGCTGCATATTTTTTTTTTCAACTTTGTCTCATATAGTCTCCTCCAAAGGCCTGCTTTCTTTCAATTCATGTCTAATTAATCTGAGCTCCAATTTCAGGCCACATCCACCCTGGAAACATAGCCATAGAGAACCAGCGGGCCCTCCTGATGGACATAGAGAACATACTAATAGGAGTGCCAAGCCTCTACCGGCCTCATCTGCTGCAGCTCAGACGAGGGGCCACGGCGGAAGCCATCGACGTGTACTGCTTCGGACGGACGCTGTATGAGATGGCTGTCGGCAGTCCGTTGACTGAATACTACTGTGATCATTATGAGGGTGAACCGCTGCTGCAGAATGAGGATTTAGGTATGTTTTTTTTTAAATCTTTTCTCCACACTAGGCATTTCTTCCTGTATCGTGGGTGCGTTTACAAACATTTATACTTACATACACAAGACACTCAGATCCGGAACAGTTATCTGTAGGCCTAACAAATATTTGTTCCATGTGGGAATCGAACCGGCGACACGCAGCGCAGCAGCCTATCGCTCAACCACTACACCAACTGTGTCGTCAAATGTGTGATTGTTTTTTTTACTTTATCTTATTTTTACATCATTCTTTAACAATGACAAGTAAAATTTAAATAACTTCTGACATTTTTATTTCACACTACATAATTTATCTAGTAGTTGATCCGCTTCAATCGTCAATCTATCGAAACACGTAATTATGATTTCTATCTTGCGAAAAAATCCAGATTCAAAGAGTAAAATGCGGATAACTTTTGAACGGCTGAAAGTTTTCAAAAAAATGATCAAACAGCTAAAAACACTCCCGACAAAGTCACCTTTCAAACAACAAAAACCAAATCAAAATCGGTTCATCCGTTAAGGAGCTATGATGCCACAGACAGATACACAGCAACACACGTCAAACTTATAACACCCTTTTTTTTCCGTCGGGGGTTAAAAACAGGCGAATACACCGGTCCCTATGATACAGTTAACACTAGTTTAGGGCTAGTGGATTTATATTTCAAGTAAAACTTTTTTGTGTCAATAAAACTTTACTGTTATGTTTCGTCTGTGCGGAGTTTTGTGGGTAGCGAAGCTTTTTTTAAATAGCCTAAAGCGTTATTGATAAGTATAATATTGTATCATCATCATGCAAAGGAAAGATCAATTATCGCTATTAAAAACGCACCCACTATAGTCGTGTGAATACACTGAAGGTCGCATCGCTGGACTGGTCATTGCAAGGCTGCTTGGGCTAGGCTATGTGCAGCACGACGTAGACACAGTATAAATATACGAACAGTATGGAAACTACCTACAAACGCTCGAAACGGCACACTCACACAAACATGCGCACCGACGGGACCTCTAAGAAGCATTCGCAGTCCTGTCAGTAGTGCGTGCCACAGAGAAAATAAACGTAGCGTCAAGATGAGATGAGTGGTGGTGAGTGGATTGACAGACGGGCCAAAAGGCTTATTGGCAACGATGCACTGGTCGCCTCAAAACTCCAGAGCCTCGAACATCGACGCCGAGTTGCCAGCCTGTCGGTTTTCTATCGGTTACATTTCGGGGAGTGTGCGACGGAACTGCACAATTTAATTCCACCTAGCCCTTTCCATCATCGGACTACAAGACGTACGGCCATGCGCCATCGGTACATGGTGGACATCCCTCCCATACGCACAAAGCGTTTTGCTAATACTTTCATTGTACGCACAGCTAAGGAGTGGAACTCCCTTCCGGGGTCTTTGTTCCCTGATAGCTACAACCCTAATATATAAATATACCCTAATATATAAATAAAATAGCAAAAAAACGTGTAAGTTTATCTCCGCGTCTAACGCGCGCCCGCTCCGACGAGCGGACGAAACGTTTTCGTCCAACCGCGGCTCGCGTACTCTCCTAAAATTTGTAAATGGTTACACCGTAATGACAAAGTTAAAGATCTATAGTTCTACAAGTTGTGTGTTAATATTAAACTGTTTTCTGTGTTTTAAGCTGTCGTCTTTTGCTAAGATTAACCGAAGCCATGAGATTATCTATTTAAATTGTATTTGTAAGCCAGTTATTTTGATCAATTATATTGATTGATCACTACAGAACAAAAATGTTATAATAAAATAAAAATAAACAATATCAAAAACATTAAAACTTACAACCCTATTGCTTCAATGGAGCTTAGGTAATTATTTCGTCAAGTAGGCTTAGTTTCCATACTGTTTTTATATTTATACTGTGATGTAGAAGTCTTTGAGACAATATTATAATGATGTATAGAGAAAGATGGCGAAGCCTCGCAAAAGCTGCAACTAACGTAACAGACGATCCACGACCACTCCGCCAGAAGAATACGACTTAGAAGAAGTCGAAGAAGATAGAGTGTCATTACTGGGCAAAGACCATTCTTTCTACTTCACACAACTGTTTGCAGTTGTGGGCCATTCTTTCACAAAGTCGTCCAATTTGTTCTAAACCTCGCGTTTGTTCTATCGTCACTTGGGCTTACTAAAATATCAACTTTAGGCTCTAGAAAGACGGATATTTCAACTGTACTCCAACTGCAAAGCAGTTTGATTGCAGTTTATGTGCAGTTGCCATACATAACACATCTGAACAACTGCATCGAAACTGCTAACCGAATGCGCAGTCCTCTCAAATACAGTCCGTCTGACTAGAGCCTTAGCGTTATGAGGTCTAAGTTGATTTTAGAGTGACCGTGTAGTAAAACTAAATGAATTTTAGTTGCAATGCAATTTAAACTTTGCCTTAAATGATATTAAGTTTCAGATTCCAAAATCAAAATTTCTTCTTTATCATCTCTTCCAGAATCAGTTCTCCGAATGTGCCTATCAAAGAGCTCATGCAAGCACGGCGGCCCCTCGCTAGACAATCTGCTGCAGCACCCGTTCTTCGCGCGCGCCCCCCTCAACGGTCTCACGATGGCTCCGCTGAATGAACGTGTGCACCTCAAGTTCCCCATCGTGTTGAAGGAGGAATTGAAGATAGCGGTCACGAATATGGAGGCTAGGCTGAAGAGTGAACAGAAATTGGTATGTTGTGTTGAATAACAAGATTTATATAATACTCAAAACTTTCCTCACGACATTTTTCTCTTTTTTTAGTGCGAAGTTATATGAAATTGGTAATTCTGTAAATTGGATATTTTAATCACGTTTTAGGTTTTATAAACTAGTCTTTCTAAATTTTTATAGGTGCGAAGTGCGAAAAGGGAAGTCCGTATTCAAGAGATACTCGGCTCCGAAGAAGAAATAAAGAAACAAAAGCGAAGAGCGGTAAGTTAAACTATTTATAACATTAAAAAAAAAAAACATCTAAGAAAAACTTTATTCAATACAGCGCACCCTAGGCGGTTAGCTTCGCAATCTGACTGTCTTCCTTATTTTTTCACTGCAACATGAACTGTATTTTTTCTACTTTCTTGTCTATTATGTAACACATTGCCTAAGAAATTAGTTTCTAAATATGAACATTTAGACACAAGACTATAAAATAAAAAAATAAAACAAAATTACGAAATGACTTTTGTATGGAACATTATGTAACTGGCAGAATGATACAGAGTTGTTACCTCTCGAAAAAGCGCGCGTTGATTGTGTGTATATAGTCTGTGGTTTTTAGTCTGAACGTTTCTAATAAATTGTTGTTGGAACTTATTTGCATTTAATTAAAGCTCATCTGGTAGTAGAAAAAGAATTGTTCGTGTCTCGCATAAAAAGGCTTTATTTTAACACTCGCATGTAGACGAAATTGGCTACATCGCTCGTGTTAAAATCTCGACTTTTTATGCTCGACACGAAATGTACTATTGTATAAGTATATTTATTGTGCCGACATGAGAAAACATAACAAAAGACTCAATCTTATTTGCAGAAAAAACGCGAGAGCCTATGGAAGTCAACGTCATCATTAGCAGAGACGGTGCGTTCGCAGAGTGTAAGCACGGCTTCGTCGCCGACGCCGCCCGCTCTTCGTAAGTATCTATTATTCAGTGAATTTCATATTTTACGTTCTCTATGGATTTTTTTTGCTATCTGTGGCTTTTCTAGTAGGTACTCAAACTTCAGTTGGTCGTGAAAAAGTTTTTGTTCCCTATTATAAACTCATTTTCTTGCTGTCTTTTATTTTTTTTAAACTGGGAATACAGTTTGTCAAAAAGCTAAGGACACTCTCCGAAGGAATTTGTATATAGGGCGTTCTATAATCTTTAACTGTATAGAAATGAGTGTATTAGAATGCGGAGGTAGTCCATATGCTATGTATTAAATTTTTGAGACTGCCCCGTCTTAAGATACACCTGTATAAAGGAGATTGCCCATACACAGGCCCCTTATGAGGTATCGTGTCTGCGATTTCAATATTATTCAAAAATAGGATTTATATTTTGTGTTTTTTTACAGCCGTGTCCTTTACTTCATATGTACAGAAAACAACAGATCAGGTTCCTTCACTTGGACATTTGTATGCAACTTATTGCATTGTAATAAGGGTTCATTTCAAGAATACAATCATCGTTATATCTCGTCTAAATATGAATATAATGTGTTTTTTCTACAATATACAACCAAATGCATCAGGATACAACCATTTTTTCAAAGGGGCTCAAATTCCCTTACACAATGGGGATTCTCCTTTAGCGATCAAAAGTGCAATACAATTCGGGGCCGTATGATACAGCCGACCGATCGATTAACATGGCAGGTACTTACACGTACTCTAATTCATTGTCTCCAGCTTCCGAGCCCTCGAGCCGCACCCCGGGCCCCGGGGAGGGCGCCAGTCCGTGCGACGCGCGCTCATCTCTGCTGGCTGCCATCTGCGCCTTCGACAAGACACGACTGGCCAACGTCGACTCACGGTGAGGACTGAGGACTGACGTGAACGGTGGGATGTGGGATTAAGCATTTAGCGTGCATTCAAACACGGCGGGAACCGTGCGGGTTCAGCGCAATAAGGGTGGTTGACAAAAAATATCTATTTAGTCCATCAGTTAGATAACCTAAAATATTGGACAAGTATTTTTTCTTTTGCCACGTAAACAAAAATTTACGAGTGTGCTACACTTTATACTAACAAAGTGACGTCACAAGCCCCCACTCTTGAACTTTGATGCGCTTTATCTTTGTCAATTTTTATCAATTCAGGGTTCAATATTATTTGATAATCTTGCTGACAGGTTAAATAGAATTATCATTTTTTACCCAGGAAACATCCCTATTCTGCAGGCGTTAACGCCACACGCTAACGTCAAAAAGTATGGCATTGACATTACCGGCGAAAAGGGCACGTAATGTCACGCGCCACTGCGATCGAAATATTTTGCCTTGAATTTCCAGTATCGCCGCTCACGTTGTTCCGTATCGTATGCGGAAAGCATATTGTCTGGGCCCTACGGAACGATACGGTTCTCTTTATCTATCTGTTCACATGAGCATCTTCATGTTCGTTCAGACATCGCCTAGATTCAGCAGAGTCTGAACAGGCACTTAACGTTACAGGTGTTTAGTGATGACGTTACAGTGGTTTTTGGTATTGCGCGTTGTAAATAAAACAACTAATAGGCCTAACGCTTCACTGGGGCAGTGGTGTCTCATCCCATACAAAGAAACCGTGCCGACGTTCTATACTGATTATTTTTTGTACATCGATCGCGTTCGGTTCCGTTACGTTCCGTTCCACGGATATAAATGGTGATCTATCTATCGCCGTGGAACGAAACCGAACACGATCGATTTACAAAAAATAATCTGTATAATCAGATGAAAAACGCTAGTTACGTCGGCACAGTTTCTTTGTATGGGATGAGGCATCTGTATGCTAGTGAAAGAAGCGCTGTTGTATGCCCGCTGATTTTGTATTACCCCGTACGGAACGTTCTTGTCACTTAGAACGTTACTGCCACGAGTGCCATTGCTAAATCATACGCCTGTATAATCACAAGCCTCTTTTTTAAATTATTTGTGGCATCATCAAAGGCGAGAAAACCCGCGTTGAAATCATGTAAATAAAACTTATTCAATGATCGCGGTCTGTTCAGCAAAAATAGAAGAATTAACTACAAGTAATTTAAAAATTTGAGAGCCCAGTGTTATCTAAATTTTGGTACCTTTTGTATAAAAATTCATAAGTCAAAGTTAATTTTTTAAGTTAATCATTCTTGCTAGACGCCTTGTAAAATTTTTGTAAATTGTAATTGTGTGGTGTGTAAATCTTTTCGAATGTAAAATTTATTTAAATAAAGAATATTAAAAGCTTATTCCAAAGTCAGTATTGGAATGATGCGAAATTATCTTATTCTGTTTTTATTATGTAAAATACAAAAGTATTTTAATGTCCGAAATGTGTTGATAAGGGCTATATTACTAAAACCTTTTTGGATCCACTTGCGCCTATAGATAACTTAACTCAGAGTTAGTTGTTAACACGTGGTTAAATAACATCATATCGGTTTAGCAAATAACTCGGAGTTAGTATTTAGCTCAGGATGTTATAATACCAAAATATTGTTCTACTTAACTTTGTTATAATTCATGAGATTCCCTGTAAAATGAATCACTGTTGGTATTTTATTATATCTGATATTATTATTGAACTAATTTTACTATTACGGTTATTAAATTCATGTGTAATTTATACTTTATTGATCGAAAAGCACCATAGGCTGACTGTATTGCACCTGGTGGTGATATTTTCAACCTTATAACAAGGCGTTAAAGTTCTTTTTACTCGATTGGAGTATGATTTTATCGCATTATCATCTTGATATAGACTTCAAGCATAGGATATTATTTGACAGATCTCTAAAACATGTTATCGATATTTTCATTGGTATTTTTTGTAACTATGTGTAGATTATAGCCAAATGAAACCTTTTATGTTATTTGTGGTGGTAATTTTGATCCAACAATACAGTTAACTTTTTAATGATTCAAGTGTCAATTAGCAGACACAATAGAAATTACCATTGCTTTAACCGATTCGGCGCGATAGACAGTCGAAGGGTCTGTGCACCTGGCGCTCTGCTATACGACTGTCGCTATTGGCGCTCGAGGCGAACGCGGGGCACCGCGCGGGTTAACCAAAATGGGATCACATTCCAGCGAGCTGCACAGTTCAGTTATGTTGACCGTGTAGTACCTACAGCTTTAAGTATTTGAAGGAATAAGAACTTGGCTACCTACCCATACCTTTCCACCTTCAACCAAATCACATGCAAATTGCTCTACATTACGGGCTTCTGAGGCATACTGTGATTAATAGCTCGATTGTGCCCCGCAATGTAATAATTCTTGCATGCGAGTTGCTTGCGTGTGGAAACTCTGCATTAAAGATGACAATACACATGCCTGTAACTTGCATAAAACAGTGCAAGTAGCTTGCATGCCATTGAACCACAATAACTTCTGATTGGTTAATGTTCGAATGGCATTCAAGCTACTTGCACAATTTATGCAAGTTACAGGCATGTGTATTGTCGCCTATAGGATAGATGCCCTTTTCCGCATTTAGACACCAATTTGGTCCGTTGTGGGTGCGGGCCTCTTCTCCGTGAGAAGGAATGGACCGTAATCCAACACGCGCAGTCCCAGTGCGCGTTGCTGGATGTCACATGTCTTCGAATTTTTGGTTCTCAAGACGGTTTCAGAGTTTGAGAGCAGTGGTGATGAAATAATGTACGCAAAGTATAGCGCCTGCCTGGGTTCGAATTCACGACCTACAACTTAAGTCGCGGCCGTTACCACTGGGCCACAAGTGCTCCTGAAACTCGGCATTATAATAGGAAGGGCAAATGCGTTTAAATGTGTGGATATTCATACATAATAATCACGCCTGTATTCCTGTAATTTAAGTAATTTGTACGGTCCCCCTTCGGGCAAAAGCCTCCTCCAAAGAATGCCTTTGAATTTTGTTGCTGGCGGCGTGTAGCCAACTTTGACCTGCCATCTCCACTATCTCATCTGCCCATCTAGCGTTAGGCCTGCCTCTGCTTTTAGTTCCTCGTAGGCCAGTCCATTTTACTGCTCTCGCCGTCTATCATCTTTAAGTCTGGCCACGTGATCTGCCCACTTTCATTTTCTTTGGAGCGAGAAGAGCGTGTTTCTTAATAAAATTAGTGTATATTCTTGATTGTTATTCGAATGGAATAAATAAAGCTTTATTATTATTCCTGTAAAGCCTACTGACACCAAGCGGGCACACACACACACTCCGGGCTGCTAATGAGACATTCCACATGGACCAATAACACTGGCCGACTCGGGAATCGAACCCAGGATCTCATATTCAGCAGTAGCGCTTGTGACCACTAGACCAACGACGCAGTCTGGATGTTCATCAACAGCATCATAATTGCAGCCCGGAATAACCTGCTCAGTATTTCCTTTCTTCAATCTTACTTCTCGGTTCCGTATGTCCCTCATATAGTTGTATCCCCGTGAATGCTACGCGCTTTTGCACGGCCTTTGTCCCAATCTTGGCAATCATTCAGTCTATGTTTTACTCGCCATCTCCACATCTAGCTAGACGTTTTGCTCAACTCTACTTGAAGCACAAATATATAGTTGAAAATGGATAAGCGCCATCAGGGGAAACCGCTTGTTTGTATACAAATTTACATATGAGAACGTTATACTTACTCGATCGGGTACGTTAAAAACCCTTACGTACTAAAAACCTTTACGTTAAAAATAAGGCTTCTGATACTGAACCTATTATCATTATGTGCCGATATCTGTTATACATATCTGCTTGCCTTGTTTTCTTTTAACCTGGTGTTTGATATTATTATTTTTGGTGTTCGATATATAGTTATTTATGTATTCGTAAAGAATGTGGATTAAAGCTATCACCAATCATAAGAGTTTAATTATTTAGTACAATATCAATTATTCAAATCTAATGCAAATTATTAGTATTAGAGTAGCGTTAACATATTTTATTTCGAACAAATAGAACATTTAACACTGAAAAATGTAATTATTGTAGTTTTAAGTTCATCCAAGATCTTATATGATTATAGGAAGTTATTTTTATATAATTTAAGTTTGAAAGTGATATGCGACTGGTCAGGCATTATATTATTGGTTTACTATGAAATTATTTTTGGATAATATCTATGTAGAAGCTTTAATGTTATAATGTAAGGTATATAAATTATAAAATGTTTAATATATTTTGTTGTATGTTTAAGAAAATATATAGTTGCGATAATCATTTGGCTTTTATTTTAGTAAATCAAGTGAACAAAAACACTTATATTTTGTTTTTGTTTAATTTTAAAGCTTATATCTAATTACTTATACAAAACGTAACATTGCAATTTATTTGCTGCGAGATTAAAAATAAAATGTGATTATCACTAAATTTGTGAAGCACAAATTCAAATAAAATATACGAAAAATAATAATTCTTAATCAATTTACAGAAACGAAAATAAAACTGAACTTGAGATAGTTGAACTGAATAATTTTTCAGCCGAGAAATAAATCTAGAACCGATATAATCGAGAAAGTTAATCCTACATAATACTTACACTAACATCTAAGTTATGAACTATACTCTGCCATTTATTAGAAACACTTAAAATATAATCATATAGGACACAAAATAAGTTTCACAGTTAAAAAAAACATACATTTATCACAATCAGAACGTAGACACAACTGTACTTAGCCACTTTAATGTTGAAACTAACAAAATCAAGTAGCACTCTTATTATAATTATAGAGAAATACCAAACTTTATGATTTTTATTTTAGTTCCTAACTTTTACCGCTAGTCGACGCCATTGAGAAACCATGTTCAACTTGAAAATATTAAAACTACACTATCATGAAGAGCGAATTCCAAACGAAGTAATTAGCTAATATTTTATAGCTAAGGAAGTGTTTGAAACTTTATTGGTGAAGTTGAACATGGTCCTTTATAATCGTAAATGGCAGTTATATGTTTCAAGCTGCGTATTCATGGTAAACAAATATTGTACAACGTGGTTTTTTGCTGGAAAACATGTTACACACACGCATGTAGTTTTCCCAGCAACATAATTTTATTATAAACCTGTTTATAACAATGTTTACCATGAATACGAAACTTTATAATGTCAAAACATACGTAATATAATATTAGATCAGCGATTCTCAACAAATAGTTTGCACGATTTCTTCTTAGTTCAACTGTGGTCTATAGATATACCAGTTGGACTGAATCTGAATACAAAGTCTACTGGGCCATATATATAAGTTAATTGTCCCTCGGCAATCATTGCATTTCCGAATACTAATTTCCATGTCCAAAAATTATTAGATTCGTGTATAATAATTTGCATTCAGAATAGAAGAATTTGATTTCTTTGTGAAATATATAGAGCTGTAAAAATAGCAGCTGAAGCAGCTTTCCTTCCATTTTTAAAATAAATCACATTATGTTAAAAGAGTATAAACAACTCTTCAAACTTCCAAGTTGATTGAGAGCATCAGGTTTGCACCAAGTGCAAAGGGCATCTGCTAGAATTCCGACGACTGACAAAAAACGAAGATTGCCGAGGGACATTAAGAAAATGTTTGTACTGTACTTGTCTAGAAATTATTTGAAAAGAAATCATGTCAAAAAATTTTTACCTCTGTTGTATATAGATATTTATATGAGTTATGAAAAGCGGGAGGAGTGCCCAGGTGTGGGACAGAACAGTCTAGCAAAAATACGATGCTGAAATATGAACGCAAAAATAGTTCAGTGTGGAAGTAGTAACTAAAACTTTCAATATAATATAAACAGAGAGCAAGTTATATTCACCTATTACTCTTCGTCCAGCTTGTTATTTTATATTTGTCAGATGCACGCTTAAGAAGTTTCATAATTATTAACAGGCAACCATAGACAATAAAATGCAATACTTCATGGACGCTTACAGTAGTGAAGCGACGTGCTTATTCGCTGTTATTCCGATAAATTAAAGTTCACAGTTAAATCGTATTTACGTGACAGTAACTATCGTAGTATAAAGGTTAAATTTTGAAAAGTGTCTAAAATATATATTATAGAAAAACAGCAAATAAAATAACCAAAATACTTACGGTTTTATTATGGTGAATCGTTGGATACTTCTCCATCATCACTTAAATCTTCAGTAACATTAATTTTTCATTCTCAAGTGCTCAAATGATTAATGTTGCCACAGATAATATAATTCTAGCATACAGTTGTCTCATCCCAAACAAAGAAACCGTGCCGACGTAACTAGCGTTTTTCATCTGATTATACCGATTATTTTTTGTAAATCGATTGCGTTCGGTTCCGTTCCACGGCGATAGATTTTTTGTTAATCAATTGCGTTCGGTTCCTTTCCACGGCGATAGATAGATCACCATCTATATCCGTTGAACGGATCGCTGTACAAAAAATAATCAGTATAGAACGTCGGCACGGTTTCTTTGTATGGGATGAGACACCACTGATGTTGCTAAATAATAAATACTTTGTTATGTTACTGTTATTAATATTTACCACCTGTATGTGCATTCTGGATGCAATAAATTTGATTTGATTTCAAATATTAAAAATGTTAAGCATAAATGAAATAACAAATTGTTATATCGATTAAAATAATAAGAAATCGAATCAATAAATGATGAGTTTTTAGCTGTCAAATGTAAAATTACAGGCTGGACTGAGAGTAGGTTGAGAATCGCTGGTTTCATAATCAATTTTGATTCACTATTAAAATATTACTTGATAGTAAATATTGATATAATCCTTGACGGTTAAGCATTATTTAGTAATACAGTGAAAACTATTCAAGCGAAATTTCTGGAAACAATAATATTTCTCAATATGTATTTATGTAAAGAAAATTATGCTAGAATATATTCATTGTATAAAACTACAACCATGAAATACATAAAGACTAATACACATGTAACGTCTATGTTACTTAGAAATTCCGTTATGAAGTTAACACTGTATATTATGATATATTTTCGAAAACTGTTACTTAGATGGTTTTACGAAGTTTGTTAGCTAACCGCTGCTGATGAGCTGCCTTTCGCTGCCATAGCAGTCTTTGAATATATAAGTTGGTCTGCTAGCCTTTTGGAAGCTATACAGGATGTACAGCGTCATCTAGTTTTCGCACTGGAACTATGGAGACTCCGATAGTTCCCTATGCGAAATTTACACAAAACTTGAATAGTTGCAAGTTACAAAAACGGCACAGTCGTAAGTCAATTCGAAAGTTAGTTACAATATCGACCTTGTGCACGAGTATTTTTGATACATTTCTTTTTTTATATAATTTGTTTAGTACGCTTGTGATTAATATAATGACATGCTTACATAGGTATTACACGGACAAAATAACTGTGCATTTGGCGCTGTCACATCACTGACGTTCGACTCTCGCTATTGGCGCACTAGGCGACCGCGGGGCGCTGCGCGGGTGGCAGTGGGGCCGAGGTGCACACTTATTCTGACCATGTCGTACATACGTATTTCTAAACAGGAATACTCTGTTATATTCGAGGTTCAAATAGGTATAAGTTATTGTATCGGCGCGTGAGTCGTACTCGTAGGGAGAAATGGCCATCGACCCTTCGTTTGTCATGGCTTGTGAATATTTCCAGTAATAGCTGCTAGTCCAATTCTATGATATCATCGATATCATCCAAATTGAAGTCTTGCAGCGTCATAACTGTGAAAAAAAATCATTATATTGACAACTTGTGTGTTGTATTTCTAGGACAGTATGAGACAGTTTTGTATTTATTTATTTAGAATCTCTGTATAAAATAAATTATTTAACAGAACTCCACATACGTGAAGGATATCGATATTCAATGACGATAATTAAATATATATATATAACACACAGTACAGAACATAGAACCTCCTCCTTTTTGTGAAATCGGTTAAACTTGTAATTTTGTGTGACCGCAGCCGACTTTCAACGGTCGCTGGTATGTAGCTTCTTGAAACTAAAAGATTAGATTTTTTATCTCTTCACTTCTGTGAAGATTCATTCATTCATTTAATTTGATCCTATAAAAGACCTCAGCATACACAATAAAGTTACAAGTCGGTATGTATAGCTGAATGTTAACTTAATATTATGTTAATGCGTAGTAGGACAATCTAATATGGAACTTATTTAGTTACTTCAGTGTCTTAATGCGTAGAAGGACAATCTAATATGGAACTTATTTAGTTACTTCAGTGTCTTAAGGGTACACTAGTCGACGGCACGAACTATTTAGTGCGCGGGGTTAAAATGCGTGCTATATCAACCGACAACACGTGTGGAACAGATAGATGCTGTTTTAGGCAGTAAGAAGCTAGTTCGCGTACGACTACACACTTTAGCAAATTTGTAGCGAAATGGATGATGATTTAGAACGAAAACGAGCGCGAGAAATTTTATAAACAGACCTTTGGGAGTCTGGATATCATGAAAAAATGACTGAATGTATCTGTTCAAAATAAAATTATTTGCATTATTGAACTACAAATCTATCCCTGTATGGACGCCGTTTTTCAATTTTCCTTCTTCTTATGGTACTTATTTGCGCCCAAAAATGCGTTAAAATTAGTGTTAAAATATGGAACTTTCGAAGCTCATAACTTTCAAGTAAATTTTATTTTTACTTTTTTGCTTCCATACAGGGCTAGATAATGATGAGACAAATTGATATAATTTTTATTTTAAACGTACATCGTCAAACAGTGGAGTAAAAGTCAGACTACGTTTGTATGAAAGAATTTTTGGCTAGTGTACCCTTAATGCGTAGTAGGACAATCTAATATGGAACTTATTTAGTTACTTCAGTGTCATAATTTATTCTTGTAAAGTCTAATTTACATTCTTTATCAGATTTTTCTTGCTGTAAATCTTACATAATATCTAAATAAATATTAAAAGTCTTTTTCAGTAGGTATCCAGATGAAGAACCTGTTGTTAGTAAGGTTTGAAATGGCATATATATATGAGCATACTTACGTGCAGGTTTCTTCTTTTTAACAGAAGAGACCTCCGTAGACGTTGACTGCCTCTTCTTAGAGTCGCTCTTAGTTTTGATGGTAGTTCCGGGTGGGACCATATTGCTGTAAATAATGAAATGTATGAGACGAAATATTCATAGTCCGTCCGACCGGTTATACTCGTAATCCTTCTTGGTAGCCAACCTCAGCGGTGATTAGTTAAGTACATTACAACTATTCTCCTATTGTCCCTCGGCAATCATCACATTGCCGAATACAAACGAATGCTAATTTCCATGTCCATCAGTTGTTAGATTTATCGTGTATAATAATTTGAATTTAGAACTAAGTACTTTATAGTTGTTTTGTTTTGTTTGCCGTGTGAAATATATAGAGCTGTAAAATAGCAGCTTGAGCAGCTTTCCTCCCGTTTTTTTAAAATAAATTTCATTATTTTGAAAGAGTATTAACAACTCTCACAACCAACTTAATTGAGAGCGCCAGGTCTGCACCAAGTGCAAAAGGCAACTGGACTGGTAGAAATCCGACGACTGACGAAACACGAAATTTGCCGAGGGACATTAAGAAAATAGTTGTACTATATTCAGGAGATATTATAGTGCAAAGTGTGTGCACAGTATCATTACTCTTCCCAAACTCTCATAGTCGGACGGGACGGCAATCCGCACGACAGGGCCAACACGGTTTGAATTGCTCTTCTATCTTGCAAACTCCAGGCTGCTACTGACAAATTCCTTATAGAAAACCTTATAACGACGCTTCACGTTCAGCAATCATCCTTGACATCACGAAACTGTTAAGCAACTAACGACTGGTTTTACCGCAAAAGATGGGTAATTTCGAAAAACTCAAGTTTAGGTCCTAATGCAGGTAGCACTAAGCTTATAAGTCTCTTTCTACACGACAACAAGTCTACAATCATGTGTAATTTTTTGCACTCCTATTTCTTATATACAGATTTAAATATTTGAATCCAAACAAAATGAATACTTACGTTAGATCCACAGTTTCAGCCTTCAGGGTAGATTTAACTTTCTTGTCCATTGGTTTACTAGAACCGGCTGTTTTCAATAGTTTGCTAGTAGCACTGCTCAAATTGTCGAAGTTTATCGTATTCTTCCCAGATTTTTTCAGTTCTTCTTTAGGCGGTTGGTTCTTACTCAGTAAAGGTGTTATTCTTTTCAAGAGAGCATCCTTTTTAATCTGTTTCTCTATGGCTTCATTAACATGCCTAGGTACGTGTTCCTTTGGTACTCTGGTTAATTTTAATTCTTTGTTGGCTTCTGCAGCTTTCTTCTTAGAGTCTGTTGAGACGACGTGTTGCACAGAAATGTTGGAGGTTTTACATTTTGATGATACTACGGTTACAGATCTGTCTGGGTAGTCTACAGCTTTTATTTGCACGACGTCCTTCAGGATTGACAGCGGATTTTCAGGACTGGCGGCCCGGGAGGCACTGCTGCTACTAGAACTACTGATCAGGCGCGGTTTCCGTGCGTCGTCTGCTTTCTTCTCATTTATGTAAACTTTGGATGTCGACTTCTTTGTTAACGCAACCTCCTCATTGGTATCAGTTAGGTCAAACGTCGCAGTAGGAGTTGGTTTTGGAGCGATCTGTTTTAGAGCGATCGGCTTTAGTTTCGGAACAGGAGCTGGCACGTTAGTTAAGTCAACAGTCGTCGCAGCCGTGATTGTTTTCTTTCCACTCGACTTTGGTTTCGAAACCTCGGGAGTTGTATTAGGTAGGTCTAACGACCCATGACTAGAGCTTTTTGGAAGAATCGGTCTAAATTTAGAGATCCCAACAGTTTTTTTATTTGTCGCTTCTGATGGTTTTAAATCAACCGGCTTTGGGTTCTGTATGACCACATTGGTCGATTCCTTAGGGTCAGACGGTTTCGCATCTAATTCGGCACGGCTTATCACTTCAACTGCTCCCGTTTTCGATATTCTAAGTATATCGCCCGGTTTGCAAGCAGTTCTGATTTCAGGTTTCTTAGGAGCTAAAATGGAATCGCCCGGTGCAGCTTTGAATGAATTATTAGAAACTATCTGGGGAACCACGTGAGTCTTGGGTGGGTCTGTGGAGGTGGATAACGCTGGCATCGGCAGTTTATCGGACGGTATGAGAACATATTGGGGTTGTGTGCCGTTTGGCCCGAAAACTTGTCGTAGCACCAATTTCTGGGTTTGAGTGGCTGGAGCGGAGTGATGAAGCAGGTTTTGCATGGGGGGCAGTGGGATTTTAACGCCTGGGTTCGATGCGCTGGTGAGCGACACTGGCACGGGCGGCAGTGAACTGTTAAGCAACACAGGCACGGGCGGCAGCGAACTGTTAAGCAAGACAGGCACGGGCGCCTGTGCACTGGTGATCGACACAGGCACGGGCGCCTGTGCACTGGTGAGCGACACAGGCACGGGCGGCTGTGCACTGGTTAGCGACACAGGCACGGGCGCCTGTGCACTGGTGAGCGAAACAGGCATGGGCGCCGGCTGCGCGGGAGGCGGCGGCACGGACTTTATGGTAGCGATGACACGCGGTGGGGGAGGGACAGACTCCTCGTCGTCACTGTCCAGGCAGATGGTGGCGGCGCTGGGCGCGGTGGGCACGGTGCGCCCGGCCACGCCCGGTGTCGGTACACTCGGCTGAGCGACGGTCGGCGCGGCTGTAGTCACAGCTAAGCCTATCTTTGACACTTGTCCCGGCAGGGGCACATAAGGCCTGAGGACTATCTTGGGTGGTGTAAATTTTTTAGGTGTCGTTACGGAGGCTCTATTGCTGTTGCCGACAGTGACCCTCAGTTGTGCTTCCAACCCGCGTGCGGTGGGCATGTTGTACACGATGGGCATGGTGGTGGAAGCTCGGGGCGACTGGGGCTCGGGCGGCGGGGGCTGGAGCGCAGGGGTGGCGCGGTCGTCGCTGATGATGACGTCATCGCCGTCGGGGAGGATGCACTCCACGCGGGGCTCCATGCCAGAGCTCTTCAGCTGCGGGAGCTCGCGGTGCATCGCCGGGGGGCTTCGGCTTCTACACGTCGCTGTCTTGATGCTAAACAGAAAATACTATACTGTGATTTTTAATTTCGTGGACTAAACTGACAGCTGCTATTGACCTTATTTTTTAAAATGTTGCTAGCGCGGAGCATAGTGTTGTAGGTAAGGCTCAATCATAAGTGATTCATCGAATCGTTGTGACATGACTCCTGAATTTATTTTTACTAATTGGTGTAAATAAATGTTTTACGAACATAAACGTAATATATTTAAATATAACAGTATTCATACACATAGTACATGAACTTTTATTGTGTTAAATATGAAATCAACAATAAAATAAATGCAATCGATAAAATTAAGTCTGACATAAATGAGTAGAAACTAAATATGATTCACTAGTTTCCAAACAAATTATTTTTTTATTCCGTGAAATAGTTTCATTTTCGATCTACTTCGATTTTCGATTAACTTTCGATCACTCAGGATAGTTAGGGTACGACACTATTTTAATGTAACGATAAAGTGACAACCCCCCAAATGTCAGTTTAGTCCACGAAAAAAAAAATCACATTATAGATTAAAGCAGTTTAGAGTTCATAGCAGAGTTAGAACCTTCCCGCGCGACGGATTCAAGTTGACTGACAATGGCTAGGCGAGGCCCGGTGACAGGTGACACGCATGCCCCGCGGTAAAAGTATTTAATTTAGCTTATTTTTGTGAAGTATTAAAATCGTTATTTTTTAATTTGAATCGTTTTGTTTATCGATACCGAGCATCCTTACGAAATTCAGAGTTATTTTTTTAACACCTTATATTATTAAGAGGTATTAGTCACAGCGGATCTTCGTGTCTCTGAAGTTGGCTCTGCGTACCATTGCGCAAGAAACAATTTGCCATCGAGTATACTGCATAGAGTAAGCGAGATAGAACGATGCGACAAACGTAAGCGAGTGAAATAGACATTTATACAATGCTACCTTCACCTTCAATGAAACAAAAATAGCTACTGCGCAGGGTCTTGCAGCCAATTCAGAGACACAAAAATCCATTGTGAGTATTAAAACATTGACGGTGAGGTAACATTGTGAACATATTTTTTTATGTTTGAATTTTATCCCAAAAAAATGCATGGTTCTTAAAATCACGAAGGCGAAGCTGCGAACAATCTAGTAAAATATAAAGATCAACTTACATCCCAACAGGCACCACATTACTGCTAGCGTTAGTTGCTTGTGTGACTACGGTAGCAGTTTTAACCTCGACAAGCTTGGCCTCAGCAGCCTTAGCTTTATCCTCAGCCGCTTTCGCTTTATTCATAGCGAATTTCTGCTCAATGAGATCTTCCCTGAGCTTGAGCTTAGCACTCTTAGCTTTGGAAATCTTGGCTGTTTCCTCGAAAGTCTTCTGGGTTTGAATCATCTGTTCCGTCATTTGTATGCTGGCTACTGCATCGTTGGCTGAAGAAGCAGCCGCTTTAGGGTTCACACTGTTCATTTTCTTTAGTATTTCTATGCCTATTACCTGTTGAAAGATAATTGTGTTTACAGGATAAAAAAAAGTGAAATGTATCTCGTTTACAGTCTATGGACATTGGAAATGTGATGCGAAAGAATGATGAGCTTGAAAGTTGTACAATGTGACAATGTGTGTGTATGTGTGTGATGTTTTGTGTGTGTGTGTGTGTGTGTGTGATGTGTGTGTGTGTGTCATGTGTGTGTGTGTGTGTGTGTTGTGTGTGGACACCGGAAGGACACCGGGCGATAAACTAGGAAGAAAGTGAATTCTGAGATGACAGCCTGTTAGCTATTGCGATTTATTATTAAGAGCCCCAAAGAAATTGGATTAAAGATATTTAAAATGATGATGAATTATTGTGATAAATAAGACAAAAGAAAGTGGTGCCCGTATAGAAACAATTCATAATATCACAAAAGGATGTCTTACCTTTACAGCAATATCGTAGATGGGCCCGCTCACCACGTCCTTGCCAGTCTGTTCGGCCTCATTAAAGGCTTTCAGGGTACTATATTGCGCAGCCAGCGTAGCCGCATCTTCATCCAACATGGGGTTACCGACCAAGTACGTATGCGCTACAATATTGATAAAATTCTGATTTTTCAACAAGGACATCGGTAAAGGTACTACTTCGTTGCTTGAAGCCTGTGGCTCTTGTTTCAAAGGTTTATCGACGGTTTTAGGATCTTCGACAAATCTGTCACCAGTAATGAGGTTTACTGTATCCTCATCATCACTTAGTAGTATGCTCGAGTAGTCCATCTCTGGGGGTGTACACATCCTCGGGGGTGGCGATGGTACATCGTCTACTGGTTTGCTAGGTAGGACAGGTGAGGTAGATGTGTCCTTTTTAGAATATGTTTTAATTATTCGATCCTTTGGTTTTTTCGGTCCAGGTTTCTTACGAGTATTTGTGTCATTATCTTCGGTCATAATAATAGTATTCAAGCTGTCAAAATGATTCACTCTATTAAACGACTCGTCCGCACTCATAGTACTTTCGTCAGTGTCGTGAACTTTTGACGGTGTTAAGTTTTTTGACTTTTTTTTCGGTTTGAAAGCCACGTCTTCGTCGTCGTCCGGTACAAAATCGGTGTCTCTTGCATCGAAGTCGTCATCATCGAGATTGATGACTACTTCTTGTGCTAAAGAGTCGATGCTCTTTTCAGCCGCTATTGCAGCTTTTCTCTTTGCTCTTGTTACAGGTTCGTCAAATGTGTTACGGTCTGGATAGAATCTGGGCGTGGGATCACTCGTAATCAACTCTGGGTCAGCGTCACTGGGTCCAGCGCCGGATTCCGCTGAGTTATTGATAGACACGCACATAACGTTAGTGACCATGGCCAGGGACATCTGCTGCGGAAGCAATGCATTCGCTATACTAACAGTCAAATCATCCGACATATCTTTCTCGGTGACATATCCTCTCTTCACTATTTTTGTGACTTTCTTGACTAGTTTAGAGATTTCACCAGGGTTTTCTTTTTTATTCTGGAAGTTATACTTGAGCAGTATGTCTGTGATTTTATTCATCGTGATATCTTCTTGATCTATAAGAGGTTTTTGGTCTTCGGATGAAGTGGATGCTAAGAAATCCTTGTACTGTTTGCTGGTGCCTGGTCTAATGATGGATGGTTCTTTTCTTGGACCGGATCTGGTTTCCGGAATGTTGTCGTCTTGTATGGGTATGCAGCACTTGATGATGGAGGATTTCTTTCCCTTCTTAGATCTAGATTCGTTAGGGTTGTAGTCTTCGCTGTCTTCCTCTTTGATGACGGTGGCCGATGCGGTAGCTTGTGTCTTTTCCTGATCGCGGATACGTTTCAACGCAATTTTTGGGATGTTCACGACTAGTTTGTTTTCCATTTCTGTAAAAATAAAATGCAAAATTAAAACCACTTTTTTCCTTTCATAGTACTGTGAGTTGAGATCATTTTAGGGGACCACAATAGATCCCAATGGGTCGAAATGTCCGAGTAATTTCACGGCCCCTCCACAAAATAAGATACATATGGAGATTGGGAAGGAGTAGGTTATCTAGGGGACCACAATAGATCCGAATGGGCCGAAGTGTCCGAGTTATTTCTCGGCCCCTCCACAAGATAAGATACATATGGAGATTGGGAAGGAGTAAGTTATCTAGGGGACCACAATAGATCCCAATGGGTCGAAGTGTCCGAGTTGTTTCTCGGCCCTTCCACAAGATAAGATACATATGGAGATTGGGAAGGAGTAGGTTATCTAGGGGACCACAATAGATCCCAATGGGTCTAAGTGTCCGAGTTATTTCTCGGCCCCTCCACAAGATAAGATACATATGGAGATTGGGAAGGAGTAGGTTATCTAGGGGACCACAATAGATCCCAATGGATCGAAGTGTCCGAGTTATTTCTCGGCCCCTCCACAAGATAAGATACATATGGAGATTAGGATGGAGTAGGTTATCTAGGGGACCACAATAGATCCCAATGGGTCGAAGTGTCCGAGTTATTTCTCGGCCCCTCCACAAGATAAGATACATATGGAGATTGGGAAGGAGTAGGTTATCTAGGGGACCACAATAGATCCCAATGGGTCGAAGTGTCCTAGTTATTTCTCGGCCACTCCACAAGATAAGATACATATGGAGATTGGGAAGGAGTAGGTTATCTAGGGGACCACAATAGATCCCAATGGGTCGAAGTGTCCGAGTTATTTCTCGGCCACTCCACAAGATAAGATACATATGGAGATTGGGAAGGAGTAGGTTATCTAGGCGACCACAATAGATCCCAATGGGTCGAAGTGACCGAGTTATTTCTCGGCCCCTCCACAAGATAAGATACATATGGGGATTGGGAAGGAGTAGGTTATCTAGGCGACCACAATAGATCACAATGGGTCGAAGTGACCGAGTTATTTCTCGGCCCCTCCACAAGATAAGATACATACAGGGTGTCCCAGAAATCGACGTCAAGCCGTAAATGGATGATAGACCAAGTTATAACAGTTCTCAGAAAAATACGAAAAAAAATCTATCTCATGTTTTTAAAAAATTATGTTCACTTTAAAAATTTACTAAAAAATACAATCCCTGTAATGGTTCTTTAACTCCAATTGCTACAAATCCCATAATTTATCAATTTTTTTTATTATTATGTAATCTTGAATAATGCTTGTGTAGATTTTTGCCTAAAATTTAAAGCCAACTCCTCCTATTTAGAAGAAAATTAAACTTTTTCAAAACCAAATTATTCAAATTTACTGTTTCGCCCAACTTTAACTGACTGTACTGAAAAAAAAATGTACTACGCTAGTTTGGCAAGTAACATGAAAAATTGGCGCATTTAATAAGGATTCAAAAATGGTGTAACACTTGCTAGATTACGTTTTCAATAATTGGTCAAATTTTTTTTTGTAAATAGTATCGGTTTTTACCCAAAATGTCCATACTTCCTTAAAATGACTTTAGCTTACCTAAAGCTTTGCTAAACTCCGTTTCTAGTTCGATAGAGACGGAGAGAGTCATTTTACGAAATGTGAGCGAGATAAGAAATCGAAATTTTACGTAATTTAAGAGCAAAGTTATGATAGTGACTCAACCTTTTTACTTTAAGTCAGGACCAGTTTTCTCATCTTAGAAAAAAAAAAACAAATTATCAGATTTAATTTTTTTTTATTACAATAAATGTTCAAACTGCCTTCCTTCGAGGGCAATGCAAGCACGACATCTTCTTAAAAAAGATCTGGTTATTTTCCGGGCAAATCTTCCCCTATTTACAAAGACAACGGCTTCCGTTATTCTTTCCCGCAGCTCGGCTAAATTCTCTATTGTTTTTGAGTACACTTTCTCTTTTACCGCTCCCCAGTAAAAAAAATCTAGGGGATTTAAATCAGGCGAACGGGGTGGCCACAAGATTGTCCCACCGCGCCCTATCCACCTGAGCGGGTATTCTTCATCAAGATGTTCTCTTACTAAACGGGCATAATGCGCTGGGCAGCCATCTTGCTGGAACCACATTTCCCTGTAAACGTTCAGTGGCACGTCTTCTAATAAATCTGGTAAAGTATTTTGAAGAAAATCCAAATAAACTGCGCCATTCAAAATCTCTGGCAGCTCAAAAGGTCCTCGTGCAAATTGTGCAAATTCATGTAGCCATCTTTTTTAAATGTTGACTCATCGGTCCATAAAATCTTCTCTAAGAATCGAGGGTCTTCTCTGTGCATTTCTAGCATCCTTTGGCAAAACGCAACTCTGGGAGCGTAATCCCGTGGCAGTAATGATTGTACTCGCTGTACATGATACGGGTGGAACTCGTTCTTTTTTAAGATTCGGTGGGCGGTACTCTTAGATACACCTGTGCTTGTTTCGATTCCACGTACAGAAGCACTTGGGTCTTCTTGGACTGCTTGTAGTACGACGTCTTCGTACGGATTACGATGTCTTCCTTCACCATGTACTTGGTTAGGGAATCGTCCCTCTGATAGTGAACGGTGCACATTAATAAAAACTCGATGATCTGGGTGACGATTGTTCGGGTACCTCTCACGATAAAGTCTAGCGGCTGCATGTTCGCATATTCCAATGCAGTGTACACAGCCATGGTAGTACTACACAATCACAGGATCAGCAACAGTCCAGAGTAAAGCACAGGTCGTCAGAAAGAGGAATTAAACAGTCCAAATCACAAGCAATTAAGTCCAGAAAACAACGCAAAAAGTGGTAAGTACGGAATCAACATGAACGAATACGGAGATGCGCAGTAAACAAAGCAGCGTAACGTACTGATTTGTAATTGTGTGTGCGTCTGCGCTTACAAAACAGAACAATAACTACTGCTGTCTCATTCGCACTCATCGGTAAATTGTATCTCCGTTTCATGATAAAGGTTGTGTCACTGATAAAGGTGGCGTCACTCTCTGTCTCGCTCACACTTCGTAAAATGACTCTCTCCGTCTCTATCGAACTAGAAACGGAGTTTAGCAAAGCTTTAGGTAAGCTAAAGTCATTTTAAGGAAGTATGGACATTTTGTGTAAAAACTGAGACTATTTACAAAAAAAAACTTGACCCATTATTGAAAACGTAATCTAGCAAGTGTTACACCATTTTTGAATCCTTATTAAATGCGCCAATTTTTCATGTTACTTGCCAAACTAGCGTAGTACATTTTTTTTTCAGTACAGTCAGTTAAAGTTGGGCGAAATAGTAAATTTGAATAATTTGGTTTTGAAAATGTTTAATTTTCTTCCAAGTAGGAGGAGTTGGCTTTGAATTTTAGGCAAAAATCTACACAAGCATTATTCAAGATTACATAATAATAAAAAAAATTGATAAATTATGGGATTTGTAGCAATTGGAGTTAAAGAACCATTACAGGGATTGATTTTTTTAGTAAATTTTTAAAGTGACCATAAATTTTTAAAAACATGAGATAGATTTTTTTTCGTATTTTTCTGAGAACTGTTATAACTTGGTCTATCACCCATTTACGGCTTGACGTCGATTTCTGGGACACCCTGTATGGGGATTGGGAAGGAGTAGGTTATCTAGGGGACCACAATAGATCCCAATGGGTCGAAGTGTCCGAGTTATTTCTCGGCACCTCCACAAAATAAGATAAGATGTATGTTACTTTAGAGTTTGACGAAAATGCGAAGATCGATAATATTCAGTAGTAACTCTTCTACTTCCTCTTTTCAAACCGATAGTAAATGCACAGTACATTATTACTGTGTTGGGCCCAGAATGTGCCCACACCAATCGCAACGTCAATCGCGTTTTATAGGTACTTCAGAGGTGATGTATATATGGACACTTCGGACACTAACAGTTGGGATATGCTTTTGTACACATGGTATGTAAATGTTTGTTAAGGGGTAGTAGTCTCTGAAAGTGCTGATCTGATTAACAATATTCTTTATCAACACTCACAACGTAATGTTCCAAATATGAATTCAAAAAACATTGTATAAACACGTACTTTTTTTTCGTGGATAGGTAAAATTAAAAAAAAAACATTACGGTGATTTTCCTTCGATTTTCAAACAACTGCATCATAAAATGACTTTTTATTTTTTATAGCACACGTTTACTTTTTAATTTACTGGCGCTGGCATTGACTTAAGGGCTGCTCACACCAGATGCGTGACGAATTAGGTATTAAAACACTCGTGTGACACTATTATCACACTCAGCTTCGCCTCGTGTGATAAACCCACGCTCGTGTTTTAATAACCCCTATTATATGACCGTGCATAAACTACTATACACTGACAGAATGCGTCACTATAGCTGAGTTTCTATAGGCTACTTATTTTTATTTCATAAATATGCACAGGTACCGAAAAGTTTAACGGGTCCTGCGGGGTGGAACACAAGAACGAAGTCGCGTGAAAATAATAATAGGTCACATTTTTATTTTATTATAATAGATAGGCTCGCGCTTGACCACTATCTCACCTGATGGTAAGCGATGATATGGTCGACGGTGAAGCACGCTTGCCTAGAAGTAACCTATTCACTCTTGACTCAAAGGCAAGCGTATAGTAGTATCTTAACTAATATTATAAATAGAGAATCCGAATTTTGTGAGTTTGTTCAGACATGTAGACAATTTATAGCCAATAACCATCTGGAATAAATCTTTCACATACTACCCGAGATGTGCAGGATAGTATTTGAAAGTTACATTATTCCAAATAGTTATTGGCTATAAATTTTTACGACCCAGGCAAAGCCAGGGCGGGCCACAAGTCCATAATAATTTAAAAACACTACAAGAGTGACTCACGTTTATTCGCCTGCTCCTGCTGGAACTGCATCCAGGCCGCGTTCCGCTCGTGCTCGGGCAGGCCCTGCTCGCTGGAGCCGCGCAGCAGCGAGTCGTGCTCGTGCACGGCGTGCAGCGGCACGTCGCGTGCCACGCGGAGCAGCGCCACGTCGTGCACGCCTACGGCTACGCCGCTTACTACGCACGACCCACCTTCGTCGAACCTGATCGGGTACACCTCATTTAATAACAGATCGGACTAAAAATTATTAAATCAAGCTTTTAACGAACTATATAGAACGATAAGTAATATCACTTGCCAATACACATCCAATGAGCCCAAACCCGAAGGTGCTACTTTGTCTGACTAAAGAGTTGCTATGGCCACAGAAAGGCTACATTATAAGGCCACCTCCATAGTAGCACATTATTAGAATGTTTCCAAAGTTACATAAGTACGCCAAGTTTTAGCTTATTGGTATGTCAGGAAGTGCTTGAAACATTGATTACTAGTTGCCGGACACACATACGGTAATAATTACATGAAAGTCCTTAATTTTTTGAGCTACTAACTTAAAATTTGTTAGGGAGGTAGTTTATTTTTAGTAGAAGTCCGCTAAGAACGGATTTTGCGACAGGGCCGGATTTAGGGGTTCTAAGGGCTCTGGCAAGTTTATATGAAAGTCCTTCATTTTTGGCTACAAACTTAAAATTTGTTAGGGAGGTAGTTTATAGTAAGTAGAAGTCCGCTAAGAACGGATTTTGCGACAGGGCCGGATTTAGGAGTTCTAAGGGCTCTGGCAAGTTTATATGAAAGTCCTTAATTTTTTGAGCTACAAACTTAAAATTTGTTAGGGAGGTAGTTTATAGTTAGTAGACATTCTCTGAGAACGGATTTTGTGTCAGGGCCGGATTAAAGAGGTCTAAACACTCGCGAGTTTGTATGAATGACCGGATTTTTTTTGTACTACCGTCCTGTAATTTTGCAAGATTAGAGTTTATGAGTAGGATACATAAGCTAAGAAAGAATTTTGTGATTCTCTATATTTTTTTTCTAATTGGTGCCTTAAAAAATGATGCTTAGTGTGATAGGCATTTTCTGTTGACTGAAATATAAAAATAGTTTGCGTTAACAATCATTAAACTTTATATCTTCATAACCACGCAGACGAAGTCGCGGGCAACTGCTAGTACGGTAATAAAAAGCTTGTAAGAAGGCAGATCAAATAATATTCTGACTGCCGTGTATCTGTTAAAACAAAAAAAGAGGTTTCTCCTTAACGTCACCAGGCGGCAGCACTTATCCAGTTTCAATAAAAAATTAAGTTTACGTCAACGCGATTGAGCGAGTAAAAATTCGCACTAAGCTCCGGGATTTCCAATGTCACGCGCAACGGCGTGAAAACTCCCGCAAGCCGACCGATTGTATGTATATTTATAATTTATACTATTTTTACTATTTCTAACTACTAGCTGACCCGGCAAACTTTGTTTTGCCATAAAAACACCAAACATTCATCTACCCTACCTACCCTACCTACATACCTACTCTACCTATGTAGGTAAGGTACCAATTTTTTTTTCATAACAACCTTCTCCTAACACAACAAAAAAAGAATTAACGAAATCGGTTCAGCTGTTCTAGAGATTTGCGCTTAGCAACACATTTAGCGATTCATTTTTATATTATAGATAGTGTAGAAGTGTTTAAAGTTGATATTCACTTGTACAGCTCGTTGAGTTCAGCCATATTGTAGTGGCGGTCGATCTGCTGTTCGTCGACCACGCGGCAGGCGACGGCTTGCTTCGTCACGGAGCGCTCGTAAATCTTTTGCTCCATCGTCCCCTGGGTAAAAAGAATATTTTTAATAGAGGAGTTCCCTTAACATTTTGATCGTTGTTGAGGAGCTTGTTGCTAAGTGATTACAGCCGCACGGGTCGAACTTCAAGTTTAAGCGACGCTTGCCGATATTGACCATCCGTTACAAACAATACAAACATAATTCCACAACTTTCATGGATAAATCTTTTACTGTCCAGGCTACTCGTCTGTGGAATGCATTGCCTGACCCAATTAAACGTGTTCAGTGTTTAAAAGACTCATCAAGGAACATTACTTATCGCTGCAATCGTGCTCTTAGTTTTTTGACATACAATATGTATAAGATTGCCATACGTCATTTATTTTAACGGCTTATATACTAAATATGTATGTATTTATGTATCTATTATATAGCATCTCTATTTGTGTTTAAGTATTATGGTATCATTATATTGTTGGTATTGACAACCCCATGTCATGTCCAGGCAATCACTGTCCATTCCAGGTTGCCCGGAAGAGATCGCGGAATGCGATAAGGCTGCCCGTTGTATATTTTTTAGTTTCTTTTGTTGCTGTATTTTCTGGTGTACAATAAAGTATATATAAATAAATAAAATAAATAAATACAAAGTGCTTACCGAGACTCTTGCGTGCATCGGAAAGCACGTTAAGTCATTGGTCCCGGCTGTCATTTGAAGATCTTTGACAGTCGTTACGGTAGTCTGAAGTCATTAAATCTGACACCAGTGTTGCCATGGGGTTTCGTGATATCCAGTTACTGGGTTGTGGAAGTCAGATAGGACAGTCGCTCCATGTACAATTCTGGTACTCAGCTGAATCCGGTTAGACCGGAAGCCTCCTGTTTTTGTTCCGGCGTGGCAAATCCTCATTGGATGTCCTCCGCCCTGAGGGGAGAACGCCGGGGGCGTCTGTCAGACTCATACTGACTAAAAATGACCCCGGTGTTCCATCTCACACCTACGCCGGCGTCGCGGAAAACGTACGATCCAACACCGGGCTGGTGCCTCGAGCTCGTGTCGGGGAGTGAGGTGTTTGCCCCCCCCCCCCCCTCCCCCCCGCGACGTTCACCAATGAAACTATTCGCGATTAGTTCAATTAAACTCATTTTATGCAAATACAGCGTTCTGATTGGCTGAGACCCCTGATAAACTACGGATGTTTTATTGGGGCATGCATATTAAGCTTTTTGCTTGTATGAAGTTATTGTACTCACCATAGCGACCAGGCGGTATATGTAGCAGTCCTTCTTCTGTCCGAAGCGGTACACTCGGAAGATGCTCTGTATGTCGTGGGCAGGGTTCCACGACGTGTCCATAATGATGACGCGGTTGGCTGCTGTCATGTTCAGGCCTAAGCAACCAGCTCGCGTTGACACCAGGAACAATCTATATTGAAAAAAATAAACGTGAAGAAGCTCCTGAATAAATATTATCTAAAAGCTAAATGATTTTCTAGTACAATCATCAATTTTATAACAGACCAAAAAGTTTTTTATTTTATTAATCACATACATTTTGACTTGTGTGCGTAAGTAGCTGCATTAGTTAGAAACTGTGTCGCCGCCTTTTTTAGTTTTTTTTAAAATAATAAACCTTATTGTCAGTACCTTAAAGTACAAGTGGGTGAGAGAGAGTGACAAAGCGAGAGCGAACGCCTAAGAATTTACTTGATATTTATGTCGATGTTCGTACAACCGCCTACAGTTTTGTACTTTATCACACTGACAATAAAGTTTCTTATCTGAAATTGCTCTACTCTCCGAATATTGGGTACAAACTCACTTAGTCTTATAGTTATTGTCTGCGTTGAACTCACGACACCACTTCTGCCGCACCTCGGCCGGAACTGACCCGTCCAGTCGGTAGTACTCGTGCCCCAAAGACCACTTCTTGATCTTCTTCAGGAAGTATTCTAGCGCGTCCAGGCAAAAAAGTGATGTGGAGAATATTAGCCTGAGGACAAGAAATACCAATTTGAAATATGTTTTACGTAATAAGAAATGCTAACTAATATTATAGAGTGTGAGAAACGGAACGCACCTGTCAATGTCAAATGTCAATTTCATTGTAACCTTAATTCAGAAAGGTCAGCCCACAGAGAAAAATAATATATAGGGTATAGCGAGCCCTCTCCGACTACAGAGTGAAGACCGCATATGTCAATTGATCGGAGAAATAGCGCCGTCTATTAACGCCATCCGCAAACTAAGCTGTGTGTGTGTGTCTAGCGCCAGGCCCGCCGCTAGCTATTGCAACGCCCGTGTGCAATACCGATTATTCCGCTCCTGTTTATCTACGACTACCTACGCTGAGCTTGTCAGAAAGGCTGTTTATTGTTGTATCATAAGGGTGTG
This sequence comes from Anorthoa munda, assembly GCA_945859665.1. Classification (NCBI taxonomy): domain Eukaryota; kingdom Metazoa; phylum Arthropoda; class Insecta; order Lepidoptera; family Noctuidae; genus Anorthoa; species Anorthoa munda. The sequence goes on from OX243903.1 coordinate 28,545,188, forward strand.
ATAAAAGAAAAGAATAATAAAGAAAAATATTTATTTTTGTTTACATATGTGTAAAACCATATAAATTGTTATCTACAAAAATCGAACTCTTCTCGCCTTTATATTTGCGAAGCGAACATGTTTGATGACTTCATCAAACATGCTCGCATGTCTAGGCTCCGTCCATGCTCTAAACCATGGTAGGATCTGAAACAAGTCAGACCTGGAAAACCGGTTCGCTGTCGTGGAAACCACAGACGATGTTAACCAGGCGCTCGACCAAATGGTGCAAATCCTCAGGGAAGAAGGTAAGAGATTTTGTAAGATGCGGCGTACGAGCAGGAAGTCAAAACTTAAGGAAGAAAGTCTAAAGCTTATGATGGGCCCATGGAGGCTGCGTCACCCACGTCCGTAGGAGTGTACCACATTTGAATACAGTGCCCGATGGACATTTATGGGGGGGATCGGGCGTCCCCGCAGTCTCTAGACCAGTCCCCAATGATGGCATCCTGCCAGCGCGTGTCTGTGGGTTGCCAGCGTGGAACCGTATCTCACTTCGTTCTCCTCTCCTATCCTCTCAACCATGGCAACAAGGAACAAAAGGAAAAAAGCTGTACAGCGACAGCACTCACTGCCACATAATGTGCACTTCTGTAACATCAGAGGTCTACACTCTAAACTTGAAGCAGTCCACCATCATCTGGAGACTGATAAACCAGCGCTTTTGTTCGTTTCGTAGACGCAGATCGGATATCTGTCAGACGTGGCGTACCTCACTTACCCAGGGTTTACCCTGGAGCACAGGTTCAAGCCACACGCAGGTGTGTGCATGTACACCCGTACAAACCTTGAAGACGCGTCACCGAAACCTTGAAGACTCTCGATTCATTGCGCTCTGGGCCCTGGTGGACACAGGTCTCGGATAAGATTATCTATGCTTGTGTCTACCGGTCGCACAGCGGAGATCAGGAGACAACCGGGCTTACACAATACCTTAGTGAGGCGGCTGATGAGGCTCGGCAACGGTACCCTTCCGCCCAACTGATGATAATAATAATAATAATAGCTCGACGCCCTCGACAGGAGGGTCCGGACACTGCTGACCGCAAACCGGATGCATCACCCACGATCATCGGTGATGAGACTGTACATCCCGCGGAAGTGTGGGGGTCGAGGCTTTTTAAACGCCAAGACTCTTCACAACCGCGAGGTGTGCAGCCTCAGAGAATACTTTTTTAAAGCTGAAGTGGGTATGCACCGGGATGTGGTCGCAGTGGACAAGGGACTCACCCCGTTGTCCATGGCTAAAGAGAACTGGCGCAAGCCTGTAATACTATCGACTGATGAACGCAAAGAGGTATGGCAAGGCAAGGAGCTACACGGTCGCTTCTATCGGGCTCTCCATGGGCCCGATGTAGACTTCCCAGCGTCCGTATCCTGGCTACGTTTCGGTGACCTTTTCGGGGAAACTGAAGGTTTTGTCTGTGCAATTATGGACGAAGTTATCCTGACGAATAACTACCGGAGACATATAATGAAGGATGGGACGGTTGACGTGTGTCGGGCATGCCACCGCCCAGGAGAATCCATCCGACATATTATCTCTGGTTGTTCTCGTCTGGCTAACGGCGAATACTTACACAGGCATAACCAAGTGGCCAGGATTATTCACCAGCAACTTGCTTTGAAGTACAATCTAGTGGAATCGGAGGTACCGTTTTACAAGTATGTGCCCGACCCAGTTCTCGAAAATGACCATGTCACGTTGTACTGGGATCGGTCTATCATCACTGATAGGACTATTGTTGCTAATAAGCCGGATATAGTGGTGATAGACCGATTAGCGCGCCGCACAATGATAATCGATGTCACAATCCCGCATGACGAGAACCTCGTGAAAGCTGAGAAAGAGAAACAAATTAAGTATCTTGACTTAGCACACGAGGTTGTCGACATGTGGAATGTGGACTCGGCGGTCATTGTGCCGATTGTCGTTACGGCCAACGGCCTGATGGCCAAGAGCCTCGACGACCATCTGTCGAGGCTTTCATTGGGCGGTTGGATCAAGGGTCTGATACAGAAGGCAGTACTCCTCGATACGGCTCGCATTGTGAGGAGGTTCCTGTCTCTGGAACCCTAACCACCGGTAGCTTGGACCCTGCTCCCGATACCGGTTGGCCTCTATTTTTTATATTTTTAAATGATTTTTTTTTTATAATTTATTTAATAAAAATATTTAAAAATGTAATAAATAAGAAAAAAAAAGCAATAAAGGACATAATAATAATAATAAATTTATTCAGATCAATAAAAGCATGTTAACATAAATCAATTGGATCATTTGAGGGTTACAATTAGTTAACAAAACAGATAGGTGTTGCAACCAGCGCCCTTGCTAAGTTATAAAATAACTCGTATTAAGGGCAGTGGTACAAGCCCATACACAATAATTTAATATTTCAATACATTGCAGGTAGAGCAAGCGTTTGTTAAGATAAAGTTAACAGGCAGAGTTTACAAATAAAAACAAATTAAATTATATCAAAAGAAATTAAATTAGATTAAATCAAAATAAAAAATTAAAATAAATCAAAATTTTGCATCAGAGTCAAAAGTGTGTGTGGTGAGTGTGTGTGAGTGTGTTTTAGTGTGCGTATTGTGATTGTGTGCAAGATGTGATGTGTTATGTTTTCGGTGGAAAGTTTTACTAGGGATTATTCTCGGAAATAAGCAGGCGTTCTGTATCGGCATAATTAGTTGCTAGGAGAAAGTTCCCTTCCACACTTCCACACTTCCCTGAGGAACGCCAAAAGTAACAGGAAGATCACCACTCTGGTAATTTCCAATTTTTACGCACTGAGTCCTATCACTTAGGTAATCCGCAAATATTTTTAGTGGTAGGCCTCGAATTCCCAGTTCCTCCAGCTTCAACACCAAGTTGGGAACAGAAACTGTGTCGAAGGCTTTTTTCAGATCCAGGAAAACCGTCACTACTTTCTTTTTTGCATCTATATTCTTGGCAATATGACCCGTAAGCTCTAGAACAGCATCACTTGTCGATTTATTTCGTCGGAAGCCAAATTGATTGGGAGATAAAAGCATTTTTTCTTCAAGATATTGAATAAGCCTCTTGTTTATAATGCGCTCCAGGATTTTAGAGATTGAAGGTAGGATAGCAATCGGTCGGTAGTTGTTAACACAGTTTCTATTCCCTGCCTTGTGTATAGGATGAACAATAGCTTTTTTCAAGTTCAGGGGGAATACACCGGTGCTGAGGCAAAGGTTAAACAAGTATGTCAATGGAGCGACAAACAGCCTCTTATAACGCTTAAGAAACGCGGTGGAGATGGTGTCCCATCCAGATGCAGCATCAGTTTTTAGAGACATGAGCAGCGATTCAACCTCGTTTTCGTCAGTTTCAATCATTACAAACGAGTGTAATGGCGCAGCTGTGGCATTAGTGACAGGTGGTGGGCCTTCTACATCACCGGGGTGAGTAAAAGCGTTCGCAAGATTTTTGCCTATATTAACAAAAAACTCGTTAACATTGTCTACCGAGTGTTGCGGAGAGGTAGAAGAGACAAGTAAGTCTGTGGAGGGATTTGTTGGGGATTTGGTGTTCGTAACTCTCTTTATAATTTGCCAAATCTTTTTGCTATCATTTCCAGCTTTGCTCAATTCCGCCCTATCGTAATCCCGCCTAAGTTTTTTAATAATCTTAGTACAGTAGTTCCTATATCTTTTGTATGTAATTTTTAGTACAGCGTTATCTGGTGATACCTTCAGTTTTTTGTGCATAGCATCTCTGTTACGTAAGCAACGAAGCATGCCAGTAGTCATCCATGGTTTAAGTAACCGTTTATGGTTTGAAAGCCTAACTATGGTAGTGTGGGTGCGTATACTATTGAGAATTGAGTTGATAAAATAGTTAGTGGCTTCATTAGCGTCAGTATATTTATAAATCGGATGGAAATTTATATTATTCATTTCGGAGTCCAGAGTAATGTAATTGACTTTTGAGATAGTTTTGACTCTAGTATCTGATAATTTACTTTGTCTAAGACAAAGTAAGACCGAGTTATGATCTGTCACTGAAGAGTCAATAACCATTGTGAGTGCTAATGAGTTCGTCTTTAGCATGACATGATCTAGACAAGCAGACTCCCGAGTTGGGAAAGTGTGAGCAGGAAGAAGACCATAAAAAGTTATCAAATTGAGGTAATCGGAAATGTGATTAGGGGTTGAGGCACTAGCGATGTCAAGGTTTATATCTCCAACAATAACTACATTTTTATATGATGAGAGATCGGTAAGAAGAGAATTTAAAGATTGTAAAAAATTACTAATGTCCAAAATAGAGGGTGAGCGGTAAATACATATAACGGCTATCTCTGTACCGATCTTCAGCACCAGGCAACTGGCGTCCATAAAATCAGGCTCTGCGATCGAGTAGCTTCCGACATTTCCAACATATAAAATAACTCCGTCATTCTGGTTTTTAAGTTTTGTAGTATAGTAGCATGAATAATTTTCAATCGACGGTAGAGCATAGTTAGATTTTAGCCAACACTCTGTCAACACGATAACTTCACAGTTAAGGTTAATTCTACAGAGGAGTGTTAGAAATGAATCGAAGTTAGCGTTTACTGACCTGATGTTCTGGGTTATAATCTTAAGCTGCTTAGTAGCGTCGGTAACATAAGTGGAACATTCTCCGGGTTCGCAACGCAACGAATCAGATACTGACAATTTATCAATATTATAATTTAAATCGCGTGTGTTATCCATTAGTAACAATTAATAATGGTAGGTCACTAATAAGGTGTTCATGTCGAGTTTTCTGAAGGTATACTGTTAGGTTTTTTAAATAGGTGTATTTTTTTATATTATCTATACTTAAGTGGAAATTAAAATATATAAATATATTTATAGGAATTTGCGTGAATGATTTTTTCGAGAGACTGGTATATGTGATTGTTGTAAGTGTTGTTGTGTAGGTGACATGTGTTACCGATTGAAGACGCCCAAGAAAGCCTTCAAACAATGCAATCAACAATGAATTATAATAACAAATTATGATATTAGAATAAAAATAAAAATTAAAGCATGCATAAATTGAAAAAAAGAAAATGGAAAAATCCTTGTTTACAGAAAAACAAAAAAATAAAAAAGTACTTAAAAATAGTCAGTCTACCATTTTTATGTTTTTCAAATCCAGTTCACTATTTATAGTATAAACCGTGGCGCCCTCTTTCTTACGGATTAATACTTTTCCGTTCGCAGTCCAGCAAAACTTGAAATTATTTGTCTTTGAAAAGTCTCGAGCGAGATAATGCAGTCGCTTCGCCTTAACAGTGAGACTCTCTGATAAGTAAACCGGTTTAATAGGGCCGCCTAATTGTAGGGTAGCTGTAGAAAATTTATTGTTTTGGTTCGATCTATTGTAGGTTTTCAAGGATTGAATCATCTTTGTTCTCATAATTGTTGACGTGAGGTTGATTAAGATAGGTTTGTTGGATTCCGACTTTGTCCTCAAACGATAAACATCTCGAATGTCAGAATCATTAATTGGAACATTTAGAGCCTTGCCTGTATTGATAACGATTTTAATTAGATCTTGTTTAGATTCTAAACAAGATCTAAATCTGGGTTGAGAGTGGTAAGTTTCTTAATTCTAGACAAGTGGCCTTTTGGTGTCTTTCTAAGTGCTCCACTTTTTCTTCCAGGACCTGAATATATGCCAGGTGATTGCTACGTTCAGCCGATAACTTATTGAATTCCACCATTAGATCATCGTACTTTTTTGAAACAAAGTCAGCCGAATCTTTTAAGGCAGCATTTAGTAATTTTATTTCGGCCACTGACGCCTCGAGAGACGCATGTTTTTCATTCTGCCTCTTCTCAAAATTCGAGAATAAGGTTCTCATTTCTGCCATAAAGATGTCAACGTCATCCACCCGAGTGAATTTCCTTTTATCTTTCCGTAATGTTACGTTAGGATCCTCTTGCTCAGGTAATTGTGCAGGGAACTCGGGCTCCAAGTCAGTACACACTGCTGGTGATGACGGGGGTGGCGTAGGTTTTAGCGGCATAATGAAAGCGGGTAAAAGAAATATGAAAAAGAAATATGCAGAGATCAAATTTATGATCTCAAAAAATAATATCCTTTGCGAGATTCGAACTTGGACTCTTCAAGTGTGTGAAGGCAAGGCGCTTAACGATTGAGCCACTCAGTCGACAGTAGATGTGGTAAAATAGTGGATCAGTATAGAGTAGTAATGAGCCTTTAGTGTATCTGTAGCCCTGGTACTTTTTTGCTGCTTAGTGGTTAAAAGCAAAACAAATTATATGTCTATCTTGCTCACTCACATTAGGTGTTTCTTCCGTGCGAAATAGTCCGTGTCTGTAGCGGTTATAATACCCTGGTAGTTGGTGGGCGTTCAAATTTGTTCCTGCGGCGTCCAGATCCAGAGCAAGTGATGTCAGAAACTACTGCTTTCCCTCTTCTTAGTCAAGATAATATTGGGCCTCCAAGCTCCACACAAACAATAACTTCTTGAATTTAATTCTGAATTAAAATTAAAATTTGGGACTTCGCAAGTTAGTACAAGAAACCAAAAACACGCCAGCTCTCGTGCAATGTTCGGGCGAATCAAGTAGATAGATACTGGGGGACTTTAATGCCCACCACCAGGAGTGGCACTTCCCGTATAAGTACACTGACCATGCTGGGCGAGAGACGCGAAAGCTTGCACTAGCGTTAAATCTCACTCAGCTGGTCCAGGGGGCAACGAGGGTGCTGGATGTTGATTCGCATACGGCTAATTGCTCGGACATATGGACATACAAAAGTATGGAACATATATTTAATCTGTACGCTCCTGGCATATCTAGAAGCTAACGACATCCTTAGTGACCGCCAATACGTTTTTGACTATATCGAGACCTGGTCTGTTTTGGAGTCTAATCAACGATGCCAAGTTGATTGGCGATATATTCAAGTGCTGAGAAGCCTTTATGAAAATGCTACAATGACAGTCTAACTTCAAAATCAGCAAACTGAACACATCCTGCTGCGTCAAGGGGTAAGACAAGGGGACGTAATTTCCCCAAAATTATTCAGTAACGCGTTGGAGGATGTGTTTCAAGACGCTGAACTAGAAAGGACGGGGCATTAACATAAATGGCAAGTACTAGAGATTTGCGGAAGACATCGTCATAAAGGAGTAATCGCTGCATGACCTGCAACAGATGTTGGACGGCCCAGCTGACTCTTCTGCACGCGTCGGTATCCGGATGAACTCGGACAAAATTCAGGTTATGTTCAACTCATACGCCACAACAGGACCGATTCTTGTCAATGGCGGTACTCTCAAGGTTGTCCAAGAATACGTTTACCTCGGGCAAACTCTACAGTTTGGTTAAAACAATTTTGAAAGGAAGGCTAGCAGAAGAATACAGCTGGCCTGGGCGGCTTTTGGGAAACTTCGTCGAGTCTTCTCGTCGCGTATTCCACAGAGCCTAAAGACCAGAGTCTACCTGTACCTTTGAGTGCGTCCTACCTGTTATGACTTACGGGGCTGAGACGTGAACACTCACGGTACGGCTCGTCCATCAGCTTAAAGTCACTCAGCGAGCTATGGCAAGAGCTATGCTTGGAGACTCTCTTAGGGATCGAATACGAAACGAATGATCCGGAAGAGAACCAAAGTTGGAGACATAGCTCAGAGAGTAAGCAAGCTGAAGTGGCAATGAGCCGGCCATATTAGCTGTAGAACCGATGACCGTTGGGGTGACGTGTTCTTGAGTGGTGACCGTGAACTGGCAAACGTAAGGTAGGAGGCCCTCAGGCTAGGTGGAGCGACGAATTTCACAGAGTGACTGGTAGCAGCTGGATGACAGTTGCCGAAGATCGAAGCAAATGGCGTGCAATTGGAGAGGCCTATGTCCAGCAGTGGAGTGCTATAGGCCTATGATGCTGTCTAATACCAGCAATGACAATCCTATTTTCAAAACCGAATATATCGCTATTCTTGTTAGTCGCCAGTTTTGTCAGTGAGTGAAATCGAGTCTTATGCGACTCGATTTCATTTAGTTACGCCCCAAAACTGTAAGCGAATGCATTCTAAATTAATGCGTCTAAAAAACCAGACTGCTAAAAAAGTGAACTAAAAAGACGTAAAAATAAAGGGTTATAAGAGGTGATTTCAAAAATATAACACCTATATGTTTAACTGTACCTAATTCAAAAAAAAAGTTCATGCATTTATTCGCGAGCTGGCTGAACAAAACCAGATGTATCCTCCGACTGCACAGCATGATTTTCTTCTTATTTACGTATTTTTAGTTCGCTTTTTAAGCAGTCGGGTATTTTTTGCATTAACTTTTTTATACTAAACTAGCTTTCCGCCCGCAGCTTCGCCTGCGTGGACTACACGATTTTGGTTGTTTAATTTTTGGCAGTTCTGGCGGGATATTGCAAATAATTATCTAAACATAGCTTTCCGCTCCCGTCTTTGTTCGCGTATACTACAAAATTTGCTCAACTTAATTATTTTATTATAAAAATTACATGTAAATTGATATTAAATAAGCATAAACTAAACTGCCGTCGTGTCTAACAGCTAGAGTCATGGACTTCCATTCTGGATGTCTCGTGGGATCGATTTCCACGGGCAGGTACAAATAGTGAAATACCACTTTGCTTTAAATTTCTGAATCCTGCCTACACGACAAAAACATAGTCAGAGGGTATCAGTGGTATTCGAGGTATGAAAACTGATTCCCTCCCAGTACATCCAGTAGGTAATCTTCATACAAACTTTAACAACTCTTTTCACCCGTTTAAAGGATGAAATTCAAAAAAAATGTTTTAGTATTTTTTCTTTAATTGTATTGAAGAGCAGAAATACTAAGTTTCAAGTAATTTTGATGATAAACAATTTATTTTTCTTACAAACTTTAACACCCCGTTTTACCCCTTTAAGGGATGAACTTCAAAAAATCCCTAAAACAGTATTTTTTATTTTATATTTATAGGCTAAATGCCATATCTCATTCATTTCAAATAAAAAGTTAGAGTTCCATACAAACTTTCATCCTCTATTTAACTCCCTTAGGGGTTGAATTTCGAAAAATCCTTCCTTATTCATTGCCTACATTATAAAGGGAACCTCTGTGCAAAATTTCAGCTTTATAGGTCCAAGGATTTGGGCTGGGCGTTGATGAGTCAGTCAGTCAGTCAGGACTTTTCTTTTTATTAATATAGATTTTACTCACACTTTATCCCCCAGCTCGATACACTCGTCCAATATCCTAAATACCACAACGAACTTGTTGGAGCTATCAAGCGTCTCCAGCATATTTCCGCCGTCCAAATAGTCCAGCCACCACAGGTCTTCAGCTGCATTCGGCTTGATTTCCTCTAAATCCTCGGTCGCTAAGTCATCTTCGAGTTTCTCCGCTGTGAAAGTATGGAGGCGGTTAGAGTGTATACAGATGGCGTGTATTCAATCTAGAATTTCTAAAGCAAAATGCAGTTTTGATGCACTATTGTTAGGCCGAGATTAATAAACGTTACTCATGCTAAGCTTCATCATTATCATTATTTTTAACCCCCGACGGAAAAAAAGGAGGTGTTATAAGTTTGACGTTTGTTGCTGTGTATCTGTGTGTCTGTCTGTGGTATCATAGCTCCTAAACGGATAGACCGATTTTGATTTATTTATTTGTTGTTTGAAAGGTGACTTTGTCGAGAGTGTTCTACCTATCGTGTTATTCGTGTTTCGATAGATTGTCGATTGAAGCGTGTCTACTACTAGATATATTATATATGTATAGTTTAAAAAGCAAAAATGAAAATTAAATTTAAAATTAAAAAAAACCGCGACATAAAAGCCTCTAAAAAGCAAAAAAGAAGCCTCGTACTCGCGTCGGGGAACCGCTAAGTAAATAAAATAAACTGCTGTAAACGTTCTCGGTTCCCCGACGCGAGTACGAGGCTTATTTTTTGCTTTTTAGAGGCTTTTATGTCGGGATTTTTTTTTAATTTAAGTTTTATATCCGAAAGACGTCCACTGCTGGATATAGGCCTCCACCAAGCGTCGCCACATTGACCGATCCCGTGCATCTCGCATCCAGCGGATGTGCATGGCTACATATTATTTTGTCACTGTCACACAACTGTCAAATTACAAGTCCAAGATAGAGACAGGAACATATTTAAGCCAGAGATGTGCTAAGTAAAGTTTCTTAATTCTACTTTAGGGCGAGATATACAGATCGGACTTTGTCTTTACTTTGTTAAGTTAGCATTTTATATGAATACTTTACTTCTGTGTAAATAAGGTTAATATTCGTATACTTTAATTCAAAGCACGGTCAGTGTATTTTGCCTTAAGAGTTGAATGCAGGCATTTTAAGATAAGCATGCTGCATACGCCTGGGGGAGGCCTATATCCAGCAGTGGACGTCTTTTGGCTGAAATGATGGTGATGATGATGATGCTGCATACCAAATTCTAAAGTTCTTAATAGTGTCCGACCGAAAGTTCGGTTTTGGCAAAAAAACGAGTTTCGGTTTCGGCAGCATACCTGCCGAAATTACAACCGAAACCGAAACTGCATTCGGGAGTTCTCACACTGTGATCGGTCATGTTCGGCGCGTTAAATTCCATCCAAGCGAGTAACCGACGAAGACATTTTGCCGCGTCCACGTGCCTAATGATACCGTGACTGGCTTGTGTTTGCAGTAAGGTTTTTTAAAAGATAAAAAAATAGATAAAAATATAAAGACTGACTGATTATAATCACGTTTTCTTTATTTTTCTCTCAAAACATGATCCTTGTAAGGTAGCTTCGGTATCGGTTTCAGTCGAAACTAAGACTGTTGCCGAAATTCGGTTTCGGTCGTGAAAACCAGTTTTGGTCGGACACTAGTTCTTAATTTAGAATAAAGTATAATGGCATGTTCTATCGGCAAATTTATCCAATCTTTGCCAAAACAGTTTATATGCCTTTTAAAAGCTTGTGTGTATGTTTGTTATGTGCATGAGCGAAGTTAATGGTCGAGATACCTGTACTTTCCTCTTTCACTTCCAATGCTTGAAACAACAAATAAAAAAAATTGATAATTTGGTACAAAGGCGGACACTGTTAACTACTTAATAAAAATGTATGGAATTTTGCAGAAGAGTTTGTATAATAAAAGTTTTTTTTTAATGCGTCTTCTAAACGAAGCTAAGTAGAGGATGGTTTTTAAGTATGGCACTTAGACTGGCGAACAAGTACGAGGCCGCCTGATTTTTGTAATCATCTCCTCCTACGGACATCATCCATCCAACTATTAATGAAATAATAATTCAATTCTGCTGAAGGATAATCCAAAAAACACAAAAAAAAAACAGTCACATTGGGTAACACACCATTGATAAACACATCTTCTATACTAATATTATAAAGAGGATAGATTTTTTTGTTTGTTTGTTTGTTTGTACCGAATAGGCTCCGAAACTACTGGACCGATTTGAAAAATTCTTTCACCAATAGAAAGCTACATTATTCCTGAGTGACATAGGCTATTTTTTATCCCTAAAACGGATCCTGTGGGGTGCCCACGGGAGCGAAGCCGCGGGGAACAGCTAGTAATATATCTATACTAATATTATAAAGAGGAAAGATTTTTTTGTTTGTTTGTTTGTTTGTACCGAATAGGCTCCGAAACTACTGGACCTATTTTAAAAATTATTTCACCAATAGAAAGCTACGTTATTCCTGAGTAACATAGGCTATTTTTTAATCCCGAAAACGGGTCCTGTGGGGTGGCCCACGGGAGCGAAGCCGCGGGGAACAGCTAGTAATATTATAAAAAGGAAAGATTTGTTTGTTTGTACCGAATAGGCTCCGAAACTACTAGACCGATTTAAAAAATTCATTCAACAATTGAAAGCTACGTTATTCCTGAGTAACATAGGCTATTTTTTAATCCCGAAAACGGGTCCTGTGGGGTGGCCCACGGGAGCGAAGCCGCGGGGAACAGCTAGTTTAATTATAAACTGAATACAGCAAAATAACAAACCTTTAATCTTATTCCTCTCATCCCGATCCCGAGCCTTCGTCTGAAAGTTATGCAGCACTTGAGGATGTGACCAAATCTTCTGTAGTATATGGAAGTCCTTCAATATGCTCTGTTTAGACTGCTTGCCGTAGTTGTACAAGTAGTGCTTGTACAAATCCCACTGGCATGGCGTGAGAGTTATGAACACAGTATACTCATGCTTCTTAGGCAAGTACGGGTACAGTACTGAAGCTTCCTGCCTTTGCAGACAGCCTTCTAGCACTTTGTGGAGGATGTGTGTACGAGCCTTCATGAGTTTGATGTCTTCTTCGCTTGAGTCTCGGTGCTGACCATTCATTATTGGATTTTCGAACCTATTGAGAGAGGATAGAGGTTAGTTTTGAATGCTGTTTTGGTTTTATTTTACGCCTTTTGTTACAGACAATATCAGCCAGGAAAATCTATAGGCAAATCCAATATGATAAAATCATAAAACATACCATTGATTGGCTAGAATAAGCAACAAAGTAAGAGATCTTAGGAAATCAGAAGGGGGAGAATCTCTCAGAAGTGGGAGAATCTCTCAGAAGTGGGATATGCTCTCTGAAGTGGGATATGAAATTCAACTTGTGCCCGTGTTCACATTGAGTTTTATAAATATGGTTAAATCTTCAACTTACCTATTGGAATACTCAGAATAAGTTCCCAACAAATTAGGCTTGACAAAGTTAACCATGCAATAATATTCTCTCAAATTATTCTGCATCGGGGTTCCCGTCAAAATAATCCGTCTTCTCGTAACAACCCTGCTCATTGCCACCGCTAACACTGAGCAATCGTTCTTCAGTAGATGTCCTTCGTCACAGACTACTATATCTGGACCTGGGTCGAGAAGTGCCGTTCGTATTTTGTTCACGATTGTTGGTCGAACGTCGTCGATAATAGGATCGAGAGTCGTTAAACTTCGGAAGAGTTCGTATCCTATGATGAATATGCCGCCGCCGTTGTACCAGTCTTCCAGTTGGTAGGCGCGTTCGTATGTTTTCTTGAGTTTTGATAGCTCGAATACCTGTTTGAATGAGATATTGGAGGTGATATTTTTGTTGTATAGTTTATGATAAATATTGTGAAGTGTTTCACAGAATATGAGTGGTCATTTTAGTTTTAGGTACAAATTATGTTGTTTTATAACAATTTTGTATGGAACATAGTAAGGAAACCTAAAGAAAGGCATCAACGCAGTTTTATTGAGTTCTTTCAACAAGGGAAAAAGTAGAATTAATTTAAATGCCAAGAAAACATTTATTTCAAGTTACTTACCTAAAATAGCCTTGAATATATGTGGAAATAAAAAAGGATGCTTTGATAAATTCATAGTCAAAACTAAATATGAATGTAATACCTGTAATTTCCTCTTTATTTTACGTTGCTTGAAAAAAAAATGAAACAAGTCGGTCACGTGGCAAAGGAGAGTTCCATTTGACATATCTATAGTATCTAACTATACTAATATTATAAAGAGGTAAAGTTTGTGAGTTTGTTTGTAGGAAGTAATCTCTGGAACTACTGAACCGATTTTGTAAATTCCTTCTCCACATTTTCATCTTTCTTTCACATTTTCCGGAAAAAGAGGGGTGTTACAAGTTTGAAGTGTGTACCTGTGTATTTCTGTATCTGTCTGTGGCATCATAGCTCCTAAACAGATGAACCGATTTTGATTTAGTTATTTGAAAGGTGACATTATCGGGAGTGTTCTAAGTTATGTTTAATGAAAATTTGTTCAGCCATTCAAAGTTATGGGCGTTTCACTGTTTAATTCGGGACATTTTCGCAAAATATCGTGTCATAATTACGTGTTCGATATATTGTTGATCGAAGCGTGTCTACTACTAGATAACTTATGTAGTTTAAAAAGTACGACATATAAATAATTGTCGGGGGTCTTGTAATAATTGTCTTTTAATATCTCGAAAAAATAACGGTTTCTGCGGAGTGGGTCAAAGGAGAGAAGCGGCGGCAAAAATCTAGTAATATTACAAAGAGGTAATTTTTTAATTGCCCATTTTAATGTAGCCAGTGACACTCGCAGGGTTAAGACGAATCGATTGACGTAAGAAGCATCAAAATCGGCCAAAGCGTTTGGTCTCTAGAACGCCACACAAACATACATACATACATAACCAACAAACATACATACATACATAGACTGATAAACACATTACCTTCCTTCGGCAGTCAGGTAAAAATAAGGTCCATTATGTTAGAAGTAGGTATAATTAATATTCACTACTTCTTACCTTGATCTGATTCGTGACGGGTCCAATCCATTTGTGAATCTCGTCGACCCAGTTGAGTACGGTCGATAGAGGGCAGCACACGAGGATACGTTGCATTTTCACGCCGGGGTGAGTTAATACCTGAGAATAAAAGTGATATTTTTTTTACATAGAAGTGACATCACAGCCCACACTTTATCTTTATAAATTTTAAAGATTTAATAAAGCAAAACGTACAATATTTTTTGATAATCTAAGTGAAAGACCAAATAGAATTATTATTTTTTACCCAGGAATCATGAAGACAGGCTGAAGCCTACATAAATAAATAATAAGTACTTACTGTGTGTAACAAGGCCAACACTTGCAGCGTCTTGCCGAGTCCCATGCAGTGCGCGAGGATGCAGCCACCGCCCGGCCTGCCCGCCTCGATCTCTGCCAAACTTTCGAAGCAGGCGTCCCACATGAACTTCACGCCTTCGTACTGTAGAAAATAACATTATCATCATCATTTTAGCCGAAAGCCTTCCACTGCTGAACATAGGCCTTCCCCAAGCGTTGCCACATTGAACGGCAGGACCTTTCAATGTGGCAACGCCCTGTTGTTCGCATCCAGCGGACTCCAGTCACCATGACCAAGATATCTGTCCATCTATTAGAAGGCTATCCGTTCTGCTACCAATGTGGCCTGCGCACTGCCACTTAAGGCCTTGTCAGTAACCTTGGTCCTCCTGCGGAAACCCTCATTTCTGATTCGATTACGCAAAGAAACTTCGAGCAAAGCCCCCTCCATTGGTCTTTGGGTGACATTAAGCCTTCTGATGAGGCCCATTGTAAGCGACCACGTATCAGAGCCATATGTCATCACTGGCAACACACACTGGTCATAGACTTTCATCTTGAGACACTGTGGTAGGTTGGACGAGAAGGTACCGTCCAACTTCCCGAACATTGTCCAGCCGAGTCGGATGCGCGTGGGCAGAAGATAACAATAATCTATACAAACTACTGGACCGATTTAAAAAATTCTTTCACCAATAGAAAGCTACATTATTCCTGAGTGACATAGGCTATTTCTTAATTCCGAAAACGGGTCCTGTGGGGTGGCCCACGGGAGCGAAGCCGCGTGGAACAGCTAGTAAATAAATAAATTAATTGATATATCACTAGATGTTGCCCGCCACTTCGTCTACTGCGTAACATTAATACTTCAAATAGCCTATATTTTTATATCGCTCAATAATACTGTAGGTGTGTGGGGCCCGCCTAACATATATAGAGAGTAAAACCGCATGAAAAGCCGTTCAGTAGTTTTTGAGTTTATCAAGAACAGACAGACAGACGCAACGGGGGACTTTGTTATATAATTAGTCTATAACCTTCCAACTGGGACACAGGCCTCCTCTCTGTTAGAGGGAGGGGGCCGTAATCCACCCCGCGGGCCCAGTGCGTGCTGGTAGATGTCATATGATTTAGATTTTTTGGTTCTAGGACATAACGGTTTCCTCTCGTTATTTTCCTTTACCGAGTTTTGCCTCGTGTACATACCTGATGAGCCTTCATAACTTTGGTGAAGAAGGGATGCACCGTGACGACGGGACGGTTCTCGTCGAAGTCGTACTCCAGACACACCTCGTCGTTAATGACTACCACGTTCACGCCCTCCTCGCAGCCCAGGTGCTCCCTCTGTGCGGATGACACGGAATTACATGCCAGTGCAAAATAAACATTGTGCGAGTTGAAATATAGTACATTTCGTGTCGAGCATAACAAGTCGAGATTTTAACACGAGCGACGTAGCCAATTTTGGCGAACGTCGAAAGATGCTTTTTCCACTACCTGATGAGCTTACTTAATTAAATGCAAATAAGTTCCAACAACAATTTATTAGAAAAGTTTAGCCTAAAAACCACAGACTATATACACACAATCAACGCGCGCTTTTTCGAGAGGTAACAGGTTCAGTATCATTCTGCCAGTTACATAATGATCCATACAAAAGTCATTTCGTAACTGTTATTATGTAATTTTGTTTTTTTTATTTTTATTATATAATATTGTGTCTAAATATTCATATTTCGAAACGAATTTCTAAGGCAATGTGTTACATAATAGACAAAGTAGTGGAAAAAGGTGTATTTTTTGTTCAGATCAGATTACATAAAAACAAGTATTCAACATATCACACAGGTAAAACATTGGCAAGCTGAGCGTTAACATGGTACAGGAGCCATGTTACAAAGTACCAAAATCATCAGAGTTCCGCCGTGAGAATGTGACACTACACGTCCTGCATAGCTCTATCTTTCTCTCTCACTGGAACAATGATGTCTTTTCTAATTCATAATATGGCCACAGATAATATAATACTAGCATACAGATGCCTCATCCCATACAAAGAAACCGTGCCGACGTAACTAGCGTTTTTCGTCTGATTATACCGATTATTTTTTGTAAATCGATCGTGTTCGGTTCCGTTCCACGGCGATAGATATATCACCATCTATATACGTGGAACGGAACAGAACGGGACACGTAGAAAAAAAAGTAAACAGTAAATGAATATTATTAGGTCTTTACCTATGATATTGCCGTTTTATAGAACATAGTATAATGTTTGTATAGAATTTGAACTGTTTGAAGATCCAATATTTAAGTAACATAGACTATAAAAATTACATCGGTCAGAAGTATTAGTAATCTTCTCATGCTTACCAGTCTGATCTGCCTATTATTCAGTCTTCTTTTTCTCTCGAACTCCTCCATGTTTGCCATTACAGTACTGCGCGCTAGAGATTTCTTGTCAATAACCTGTGGGAAACGTAAAAATTAATAGTTGATGCAGATATGTATACTAACATCACGCCTGAATTCCAAGAGGGGTAAGCCAGAGGTGCACCTACAGTACACCCACATTACCGTTCAGGTTAAGAATGCCTGAAATGTACAATTCCCGAAATGTCCTGCAATCTCTAAAATATCCAATTCCCAAAATGGATTTTATGAGATAGAAGTAAATTTGTTCGACAAGGTTTCATAATGGTTTGCTTTGGTTTATAAAACAGACTATAAAATACTGAAGGAATTAAAATATTGTTTTCTGATTAGTTTTATCTTACCGCAATTCGGTAAATGTAATCAGAAAATCTATGTTATATTGGTTTAGTTTTAACATATCTGCTGATCGGCCTATTACTTGGCGCAAATTAATCTCACCGGCAGCGGGTAATAGGTTGCTGATCATTTGGCGCCAAATAATAGGCCGACCAGCGAATATTTGAATCAAATATGTGGACACGCCAATAACATCCACCCGCTACCGGTGAGATCAACTAGCAGCGAATATGTTAAAACTAAACTGTTTTATATGTATTAAAAAGCACTATGAAACCTTATCGAACAAATTTACCACTTTCTTATAGAATCTATTTTAGGAATTGGACATTCAGAACCTGAACAAAAATTAAGCCAATTATGTTTAAGGCTCATTTAACAGGTGCCATCAACTGGTCACAAGTCCAGACCAGAAATTGTAGTTAAATACTCATATTGTAGGTACATGAAGAGACTGCCTACCTGATCTCTACATACCAGTTGCTGGTTAACACGATACTCCTTGGCAAGACTGGTGTCAAATTTGTATGGCTTCTGACCACCGTATCGACTGCCAAAGTTCTTCAAATGACAGCCTATATCTTTGAAGATCGACCGCGTAAATACTCATATTTTAAATGGAGCGGCTACGGCTGATAATCTGAACTACACATATATGGATAGGATAGAATCTATCCTATCCATCTATGTGTAGTTCAAATAACTGCAGCAAAGCGGGTCCATCTATCCGAATGATGGACCTGCTTTTCCGCACTTACACCGTTTCCGACCCATTTGGTCCGTTGTGCGTGCAGGTCTCCTCTCTGTGAGAGGGAATGGGCCGTAATCCACCACGCCGGACCATTGCGTTGGTGGATGTAACATGTCTTCGAATTTTTGATTGTAAGACATGCCGGTTACCTCACGATGTTTTCTTTCACCGTTTCGTGAGCAGTGGTGATGAAATAATTCACAAAAAGTAAAGCACCTGCCTAGGTTCGAATGAACGACCTACAACTTGTAAGTCGCGGCCGTTACCACTGGGCCACTACTACTCTTACCTGAACATACAATAAAACCCTTGGTAAGATTAAACAAATTGAAACACTGCCTTACCTTCCTAATATTTCGGCGTCCTCTAAATAAGCTAGCTTGAGATCTTTTTGACATACACGCATCTGCTCCGAAGAGCTCTCTTGATAGTATTCTGAAAAAGAAATACGCATTTAACTTTCAAACTATTATTTTTACCACTAAATTTATCCTTGACACGGAGATAGGATTTTAAGCCGCAGCACAAACTTACAGAGGAGCGGAAACATAAAATCTTTTAATGATATTAATTAATAAACCTAATTATTCCGTATCTAGAGCACAAATCAAACCTTGCGATTGCGTTCGAGGTCTGTTTTATCTATATTTTATTTAAAAGTCCATTTGTTAGATGGGTATTATTTTTCAGAAGCAAATATATCGCCGCGCACTTTGATAGACCAGTTTAGCAAGATCTTCAAACAATTAGTGTTCAAATATTTGAAAATGTCTGTCTGACCGTTCCTTACTTATAATAGTATAGATTCGAAAGTAACTCTCGACCTGAGACGCATAAGGTCGGATGTCGATATTGAAGCAATAGAATTTGTATGGCTTCAATCTCGACATCCGACCTTACGCGTCTCAGGTCCAGAACTATCTGTTTGTTTGTTATGTATTCACGCCTAAATCGCTGAACCAGTTTTGACAAGAATGTAGACGAAATTTTAGCCCGATAGCAGCGTTTCCGTCAGATGACTGTTGTCGGATTGAACAGTCCGACAGTAATCTTTGGACAGCTGTCCGGACCAGACTCAATATTCGTCAGATCGGAAGATCCTTCCATTTCAATGGTGGTTGCGGGACGTTACACCACATAGCT
Organism: Anorthoa munda; assembly: GCA_945859665.1. NCBI lineage: Eukaryota > Metazoa > Arthropoda > Insecta > Lepidoptera > Noctuidae > Anorthoa > Anorthoa munda. The sequence continues at coordinate 28,564,505 of OX243903.1, forward strand.
GAATTCTGGTCAAAACACATTTAAATTGGAATCATCAATACAACGAGGAAGATTATAGTTATTCATACCCGAGTTGCTTCTGCCTCTCCAGGAACTTCTTGCCGGAACGGCGCGTGCGCGTGCTGCGTGGCCGTATGTGTGAGTCGGGTTGGTCACCGCGCCTCTCTATGAACTCGCTCACAAGCTTCGCGCGTTTAGCGTCGTCCAAACTGCGTACATTTAATTAAAAGAAATCAATAAATCTGTTGTTAATAATGTTTAAAATATACGAGTATATTCATTGTAAGGTTCCTCATTCCGAATCCCTAATCTACGTTAGCTCGGGTATCATCTCCTAGCTTATCAACTCAAAGAGGGAAACGGAGGGAAGGTCTCAGAAGTGGAACAGAGGAGGCCAGTAAAAACCAAAGTGATATTTTTTATTTATCTAACAGCTTCTATGGCTTGTTAAATTCAGAAGTTATTTAGATTGGAAGAGGGTAGTTCGAGGTCTTATTCGACTTCGCTTAACGACAACTCTTGTAATACAGAATTTAGAGCACCAAAGTCACCACCCCGTTCTACTAAATACTATTGAGCTAGGCGGGGTTTGGAAATCTTTGTCAAGTCTTCTCGACGCATATTCCACAGAGCCTAAAGAGCAAAGTCTTCAAACAGTGCATCCTACCTGTTAGGTACGGGGCTGAGACACAGATATGGCTGTGCCATTGGTTTAAGGTCACTCAACGAGCTATGGAAAGGGCTATGCTTGGAGTCTCTCGAAGGAACTGAACCCGAAACTAGGTGATCCGGCAAAGAACCAAAGTTGTTGACATACTCGTAGCATACAGAATAAGCAAGTTGAAGTGGCAAGGGACCGGCCGTATTAACCGTAGAATCAATGACCGTTGGGGCAGACATATTCTTGAGTGGAAACTGCGAACTGGTAAACGTAAGGTGGGATGCTCTCAGGCTAGGTGGAAAGACAAGCTTCACAGGGTACCTGGATAGCAGTTAGCTGGATGACAGTTGCCGAAAATCAAAATATATGGCTTGCAATTGGAAAGTCTTATGTAACCAGCAGAGGACTGATGTAGGCTGTTGATGATGATACCAACTAATAATATAATCAGTTATTGATCCAACCACCAAACTGACCTTTAGTGTCCTTTAAGAAAGTAAAAGGATTTTTATCCAGGATAAATTAAAAACAAAAAAGATATTTATAACACAGAAACCTTTATTGATTAATTAATAAATTCTTATAATAAACTAACACTTTGTCACTTTATTGTTAATACACATCCCATTTACTAGAAATCCTTATAATTATAAGTAATTTACTCATTATATTTTTATTAAAACCCTTATAATATACTTAAATCTAATCACCTTACTTCTAATTCGAGATACATTTCTATTTTAAAATGAAAAGGTATAAAATAAACTGGTTGACAATACCTGGTTTGGTCTTTCTTGCCCATCCTTTTGAGAAGCTTCTCCTTAGTGCTGACCCATTGCTTCTCTTCCTCAGAAGAGGAATCTTCTTCATTCTTCATTTTGCTCGTAGACGGCTGATTTTTCGTAGCGCTTTTCTAAAACAAGATAAAATTACAAATTTAAAAAACCTCCGATAAAAATTTTTATTTCATGCTTTTTAAACTACATTTAATATACCTAGTAGCAGACACGCTTCAATCGACAATCTATCGAAACACGTAATAATGACACGATATTTTGCGAAAAAATCCAGATTCAAAAAGTAAAATGCGAATAACTTTTGAACGGTTAAACCGATTTTATTCATACATAGCTAAGAACACTCTCGACAAAGTCAACTTTCAAAAACAAAGAACTAAAACAACTAAATCAAAATCGGTTGATCCGTTTAGACGCTATGATACCACAGACAGACACAGATACACAGCAACACACGTCAAACTTATAACACCCCTCTTTTTCCGTCGGGGGTTAAAAACAAAACAATAATAAACTAGTTGAACTTGAATAGTTAGAAATCCGTTACTGGCCGTGTTTCCGCACTGACCTAATTTAGCGATAAGAAAATAATTTCGTCTCTATAAATGAATGGTCAGATAAGACTTAACTTCGGCATCAACAACAAAAAAATATAAGTAAAGTTTTTTTATTTAAATCATTAGAGAAATTTAACTAGTTATTTTAATCAAAAACATTATTTTTAAAACAAACTTTTATATTTAAATCTAGTTGCCGCCCGCGTAGCATTAGTGCTTCTACCTTTAAAATTATAGCCGATGTGTTGTACTAATGTATAAGCTATATTACTGTAAAGTTTCATCAAAATCCGTTCAGTAGTTTTTGCGTGAAAGAATAACAAACATCCATCCATCCATTCTCACCTTTCGCGTTTATAAATTATAATAGTAGTAGGATGCGGTAAAATGTAGGATGTAGCTAAATTTCAGCTAAATCTGACAAAGAAAAGTATTTCATATTTAACTTGCAAGATTTGTTTACACATTCTTATGTTTTTTTTTATTTTGACAGGTAAAATTAAATAAAAGCTTAAAAAGGGATTCCGCTGATCGGCAAATAATGAGTTTATTACTCGTCTAACTAAACACAAAAAAAAAACATTTTCAAAAAAAAAACTGTTTTTTTTTTTGTTTAAAATGTTTTGTTTTTCAGTTTACTTATTTATTTATTTATTTAATACTTCATGCACAAAAACGTACAGAGGCGGACTTAATGCCTTAGGCATTTTCTACCAGTCGACCTTAGGGTGATGCAGAGACAAATAGTGGTAGGTGCAATATTGAGAATGAATCACGATAGGTAATATTTAAATACAAAGAAATACATACAAACCATAAATACATACACACTATATACACAAAAAAGTAAATAAACTAAATACACGAATATACATAAACAGATAATTGGAGAACATTAACGCTGTGACGATACTACTGCCAACTTCTTACGAATGTGCTCGCGAACTTTCACTTTGAATGCTAATCGATTGGGTGCCATCCTGATTTCCTGAGGGAGCGCATTCCACAGAGAAATAGACTGAACGAAGAAAGAACAGTGAATGAAGTCAGTCCGGTGAGTGGGACATTGAAGAAGACGGTTGTGTGAAGAGCGAAGATTTTTATTGTGGTTGGCGCAAATATATTGAAAGTGAGGGGCCAGATAACTAGGAGCATTGGAAGATGCAAGAAATTAAAACAAGGTAGTTAATGCCCTTTGCTCTCTGCGCTGGCGTATGGGCAACCACTTTAAAATGAACTATAGAATCAGTTCACAATTGAAAATTCAGTGAGTGAGTTACTTGATGAACTATAGAATCAGTTCACAATTGAAAATTCAGTGAGAAAATTATCCATAGGGGTTCTAATTTTTCAAATTTAAATGGGACCAACTTTGAGGACACTTTCCAATAAAAAAAGATTTTTTGAAATCGGACCACTCTACAAAAAGTTATGCGTATAAAATATACATGTCGAAATGAGAACCTCCTCCTATGTTTTCGTCGGTTAAAAAGAATTTACATCACATGGAAGCTAACATCTGCGCAAAACCCAAAGACTAGTTTTCTTCTCACGCTGTTCCTCGGTGGTGACCGTCCGTGCGTAGACAGTCGACAACCCTTGTAACGTTTTGATGTCATGCTGATCACTGCGACAGATCAATTTCGCGACGAATTATGATTGTAGTCGGCGCGTCTGTTCAGCACGAACCGAAAAAGCTTACTAGCTGGCTGTGTGTGGAAGCGCGTCGGCATCGAGATCGACGTATAGCACGTACGGCCGCGCATAACTGGCCCAGTATTTGACCAATGTATGTTACTAAAAGAGTTATGAATATAAATGTGGATGGATGGAGAGGGAGGGGACGGCCAAAGAAAAGATGAATGGACTGTGTGACGAGTGATTTGAAACGAAAGAAAAGAAGTGAAAGAAAAGGGAGTCAGTGATGGCGTGACTGGGGACAAAACAGTATGGAAGAATAAAACGTGTTGCGCCGACCTCAAGTTACATGGGACAGCGAGAAGATGATGAGTTAACTCAACCAATGGCAGTGGTGTCTCATCCAATACAAAGAAACCGTGCCGACATTCTATACTGATTATTTTTTGTACATCGATCGCGTTCGGTTCCGTACCGTTCCATTCCAAGGATATAGATGGTAATCTATCTATCGCCGTGGAACGGAACCGAACACGATCGATTTACAAAAAATTATTGGTATATTCAGATGAAAAAGTTACCTCGGCATGGTTTCTTTGTATGGGATGAGGCATCTGTATGCTAGTATTATATTATCTGTGCTCCGATTTTCGCTATTGGCGCACGATGCGAACGGGGAGCGCCGCGCGAGTAATTTGTTAACGCAGTACTGGCCGTGCGCCCGCTCAGAGCCAGAATATCAATATTGAACCTCCTTTTGGACAGTTTTGTTTGCAAAATATTCTTTGATTTACATATGCAACTGGCTGATCCCCGCGGCTTCCCTCACGTCAACTGACTACCTGGCTACCTTTTTGTTTTTTTTTTTTTCAGACCACTTGTAGGTGGCTACCTACGTACCAACCTACCTACCATGCTCTTCCCTACCTACCTACCTACCCCACATGTGGTAAAATTCATATACTTAAAAATAATCATTCGATAGTTTTTATCATAAATAAATAAAAAATAATAATAATTATTATTATTATTTATCAGATTTAAACAAGATTGTCTAATTTGCCTCTTAATTTTTACACATACTTTCCTATCTTGCTATTATGTTTTGGTTCAATGGCGTAAATATTTAATACCGTTTTTGTCACAATAACTTCATGCAAAATGTTTAACACCTCTGCTGTACTAATGAGTTCGACACCTCTCTTTAGTTTAGCTACTTGTGTGCTTTGTGATCGTTATCGCGCTGATTACTTTAAAGCTTTACCGCACTACAATATTTTTTACTCTCTCGCACTTGCACGCACCACGTACTATCGCTTGCTTTTTCGCTCCAGTGTTTACTATTTAAGGATGATTCTTGCGCTCGCATAAATCTTATACCCTCACTATACTTTTAATTATATTATACCTTATTCTACAATATTATTTAATGAAATGCTATACTTTAATGGATTACATAGATTTATATTCAATTATTAGTCTTGGTTTTAATGGCTCCTAAGTTAAATATATTTTATCAAAACGTTCGCGGGCTTAGAACTAAAAGTGATACTTTCTATCGTCAAATGTTAATAAATTCGTGTGATATTATTATTCTTGCAGAGACGTGGTTATTGGATGGAGTTTTAAATTCTGAATTCTTTGATGAACGGTACATTGTGCGGCGTCGTGATCGGGTTTACGTTTTGACCGGGAAATCGCGTGGTGGGGGTGTGCTTATTGCTACACGTTGGGAACTTTCAGTTATATGCCAACCTACCTTCCATTCTATAGCAGAGGATTTATGGCTCAGCATACGACTGAAAAACTCTAATACACGTAAATATATTACCATACATATTTGTGTTATTTCTTTATGTCAGCAAAACTTAGGGCTTTCCTTTTATTTATAACGTCGCAATTACCTCACAAAATTAAAGCAAATAGTTATGAGTAACTCTGCCGATACCTTTCTCATCAATGGTGATTTTAACATGAGCGGTATTAACTGGGTATTATCCGACAATCTATCACTCGTCCCAATGAACCCAAATGGTCCTGACGAAGTTTTATTAAGTGACGAATTACGTGCCTCATGGATATGGATTTTGGTCAATACAATGGTGTTCTTAATAGTCATGGTAAACTTTTTGATGTGGTAGAATGTTCAAGTCCACTGGTTCCCATCGACGCCTACCACCCAGCACTATTAGTTAATACGGATTTCGTTGAAGCTCCTCTATTAGAGTGCGCGCCATGGACTCCATATCTGTTCGAAAAGGGTGACTATGAATCTATCAACAAAGACATTTCCATGACTGACTGGGAATCCGAGTTTGCGACACGATCAGTTGATGAATCATTAAACTTTTTCAATCAAGTTTTTCTCAATTTACACACAAAATATATTCCACAAAAATTACATCGTAACAAAACACAACTTGGTACAATTCGGCATTAATTAAAACAATTAAAGATAAAAACAAATATTTAAAAAAAATAAGACATACGGCAATATAGCAGATGAGTCAACATTTAAGCTACTTCGTGAAAGGGTAAAGGTATTAGAATCGCAATGTTATGAAAACTACTTGAGCGTAACCGAAAAATCTATTAAAGAGAACCCTAAATATTTTTGGAGTTTCGTTAAAAAACGATACAATTCAAATGCAGTGCCGAGCACTTTAACCTATAATAACGAAGCGTACGTACTTCCAAGACTTCCATTCTAAATTTCTAGATACTAGCCCTGGTCATGGAATTTCTTCACCAACTCTTTCTACTGAATCTTCCAGCCTATCTGATATATGTAGCGTTGTAGTGAACGTTGTGAAGGTTTCTAACTTGCTTCGCAAGTTTCATACTTCTAAAGCGGCTGTCCCGGATAATATTTCATCCTAATTTCTTGTACGATGTTCGACTTCGATTGCCCAACCTATCTCGATTCTCTTTAGGAAATCCTTAGATACTTGTATTGTACCTGAACTTTGGAAATCGGCTTTCATACCGCCTATTCACGAAAAAGGAGTCAAAACCGAAATTGTAAACTACAGGCCGATATCCAAGCTCTGTATTGTGGCAAAAATCGAAGTAATTTTTGAGACAATATATTAGAGAAATTCGTTTAATTCCTTTCAACATGTTTTTTTGAAGGGAAGGTCTACCGTCACCAACTTAATACTACTCAATGACTTTATAACTGACGCCATGGATAACAGTGGGCAGGTTGATGTCGTTAATATTGATTACACTCAGTAAAGCTTTTGATCGAATTGACCATGAGATCTTACTATCTAAGTTATATGGTATGGGAATACGAGGCGATTTACTCAGATGGTTTTCTTTTTATCTGGAGAACAGGTCCCAAGCAGTAGTATGAAGCAATTGTATGTCTGGTTGGGTGCCTGTCCCCAGTGGGTTCACCCAGGGTTCAATGCTCGGCCCATTACTTTTCATTATCTACATAAACGAGATCAACTCTTGCTTGCTTTCATCCAAACTGTTGTGTTTTGTTGACGATATGAAAATCTATGCCACAATATCATCACATGCGGACGTGATTGCACTTCAGGATGATTTACGTCGTCTGGAGGTTTATTGTCGTGGCAGTAAGCTTGATCTTAACCCTGCTAAATGTTCGGTTCTAACATATTCTCGAAAGCGCTCAAATATACTTTCACCGTATATCTTAGGTGATCAAGTACTACCTAGAACGAATTGCATCCGAGATCTGGTAGGTATATCATGATTCTAAGCTAACGTTTGAAATTCATGTGAATGCCATAGTCGCTACAGCATCTAAAGCACTAGGTTTCATAATAATGCGGCTATCCAAGTGCTTTACTAAAGCCAAAACTTTAAAAATTCTTTACTGTACTTTTGTTAGAAGCAACTTGGAATATGCGTCTGAAATCTGGAATCCATGTTATCACAAGTACATTGATCGTATAGAGAGCATTCAGAAAAGGTTCATCAAGTATTTGTGTTATAATCAGAAAGTGCCCTACCGGTCTGAAGATTACCTCAATCTCTGCAAGAAGTATCATATATCACCCCTAATTAATCGGCGAGCAGTCTCTGACTGTACTACATTATTTAAAATGTTCAATAATTCTATCAATACCTCCGATATTCTATCCAAATTTTATTTTAGATATATTCTTTCGATATACCTACAAAAAAAGTAATTTTTTGTAGGTAACTAGCTGTTGCCCGCGGCTTCGCTCCCGTGGACCACCCCACAGTTCCCGTTTTCGGGATTCAAAAAGCCTATGTCACGCAGGAATAATATAGCTTTCTATAGGTGAAAGAATTTTTCAAATCGTTCCAGTAGTTTCGGAGCCTATTCGGTACAAACAAACAAAAAAATATTTCCTCTTTATAATATTATTATTATTATAGTGTACAGCAGTGATGGGCAACTCCGGCCCGCGAAAGCATTTAATCCGGCCCGCCAACGGTTATTCGACATTGTATATGACCCGCGATAATTATAATTTGACGGTCCAGAAGTATAAATAGAGTTCGTAAGTGCGAAAATATTATGGCAAATCAAAAGCAATTTCAAATCAAATATGTCTCACACGCCTACCATGGCAGGGCCTTCGAATAAAAGTTAAATTGTAATTTATAACATTTGTGCAAATGTGTAATGCTGTAATGGTTTTATATGATTAAAAGTTTCAACACAAAATGCATTTTTCCTATAATTATGGCCCTCCTCTAAAATTTCTTAAATTATTTATTTATTTATTTATTTATATACACTTTATTGTACCAAGATAAAAAGATTACATACGGAAACCTTAAAGTAACAAGAAACATACAACAGGCGGCCTTATCGCGTTCAGCGATCTCTTCCAGGCAACCCAGAATGGAGAGAGATAGCCTGGACACGACATGGGGTTGCACTTGGTGCAATTTTAAAATTAAATAATAAGTTACAAACATAGAAATCACTAAATATAAAATACCAAAATAGATACATAAATACATACATACATATATATATACAGGCAAGAAAACAATACAGCAAGATGACAGTGAGAAAACAATACAGATCACAGTGACAGGTAGTGATCCTTTACCAGTCTTTTAAAGATCGGTAGTGATTGCGCGCGTTTTATTGTCACAGGCAATGCATTCCATAGACGAGCGGCCTGGACAGTAAAAGATTTGTCCAGGAAGATGGTGGAATGCATTGGCATTTTGAGTTTCATGTTATCCGATGACCTAAGAACTTTCGTGTGCGAGTCACATAAAAACTGAAATCTGTTTTTGAGGTAAAGAGGGGTTGACGGAAAAAATAGTATATTATACAGAAGGGAAAGAATATGAGCATTCCGGCGAAGGCGAATTGGCAACCACTTGAGTTTTTTGCGGAATTCAGAAACATGGTCATATTTGCGCAAACCGAATATGAACCTTATACAAACATTTTGAAGTCGCTCAAGTTTATCAAGTTGTTCTTCAGTGAGGTCAAGATAGCTGGCATCAGCATAATCAAGGATGGGTAGAAGAAGAGATTGTGCAAGCGCAATCTTGGTGGCAGTCGGCAGAAAATTACGCAGTCGTCTCAGAGATCCAGCAGAAGCGAATAGCTTGCGGCTAACTTCCTGTAGCTGGGCAGTCCAAGAGAAGTTCTTGTCAATGAATATCCCCAAATTCTTCACCTTCTCGCTAAAGGGTACAACAGAGTTGTCAAAATAAACTTGGGGAAGAGTCGTCCAGTCGATCCTTGAGACCAACCTTGAACTGCCCACCACCAAAACTTGCGTTTTTATAGGGTTCACCGTAAGTCCGTGCCTCTTGCTCCAGTCGCATATACGGGCCAGATCATTATTTATAGTCAAGATAGCCTCAGTTAGATTACCAAGAGGAGATCGCGTGTAAATTTGAAGATCATCTGCATAAAGGTGGTAGGAAGAAATTAATTCGTTGGATATTGAGTTAATAAAAACTGCGAAAAGTAAGGGGGATAGAACGCCGCCCTGAGGTACCCCGGCAGAAGTACTACACCAGGAAGACAAGGTCTCTCCGATGCAAATACGTTGTCGGCGACCAAACAGGTAACTACGAAACCAGTCAACAACCGATGGAGATATGTTAAGAGAGCAAAGGATGCCAAGTAAAACATCGAAATCCACGGTATTAAAGGCATTACTAAAATCCAGTAGAGCCAAAACCATTAGATTTCCCATCTCCATGGCAGACCTTATATCGTCCGTAATATTCAGAAGCGCTGTAGTTGTGCTATGACCAGGGCGGAAGCCGGACTGGAAGGGGTTAAGGTGATTATTTTTGGAGAGAAAGGTGCTTATTTGGTTGTGGATTAACCGTTCAAGGACTTTGGATAGGAATGGCAAGACGGATATTGGACGATACTCAGAGAAGGATGTGGGATTGGGCTTTTTAGGTAAAGGAATTACTTGAGCATCTTTCCATGAGCTTGGAAAGACACTGATTATCCGGCCCCCCATTAAGAAAGTTTGCCAACCACTGGTGTATAATATAGATAATGAGTACTTTAATCATGTAGTACTGTGTATCATCAATAGTTTTAAAGCGCACGCCAAATAATGGCAAAATATTGCTACTTTGGGTTACATTATTGCAATTTTCATAAGAATCAAATTTTTTTAAATAAAATATAGCCTATGTTACTCCGGAATATTGTAGCTTTCCATAGGTGAAAGAATATCTTTATAATAGTAAATAGTAATAGTATAGATTTCAGTTATGAAGAAATTCTAACCATCAATTTTTCCGTGTATCCAAAAGTGGTGAAAAAATATGATATTGTTATTATTTTTTTAAAGGAAAACTATTAGTTACACGAAAAAACCATGTTTCACAAAAAATGTACATGAATCAATAGTATTTTTTTTTTTTAATTTTTAAACCCAGCCGTTACTAAGGAGTATGCTTTGGAAAATAACCGTTTTACGGCACTAAAGCGGTAGAAGGCCCTTAAGTTGACAGAGTTGTAGATTATTTACCTGTTTATTCCTCGTAACGGGGCCCTTAGTAGGCGTATCTTGTATGTCATCGTTCACCACAACAGGTGCATGCAACAGCGTCAGTTCTTTATTCATCATCTTATCAGCCGTAAGCATCAAGTCGGCGCCATCTTCTACCACAGTTTCTCCTTTCTTCTTGGGCTTGCTACTAAGTTTGGGCTTGGTTTCAGTACCATCTGAAGACTCTTTTTTCACCTTGACGCCAGAATCGGAATCGCTGTCGTTGTCGTTCATCAGGAGAGTCTTTGCTAAAGTATTTTCTGTATGCTTAAGTGGCTGTGGATTTAAAATTCTTTAATTATTATTTTTTATAGTAATAGCAGAAGATCAGAATCAGAATCTTTATTTGTAATCATACGCAGAAATCGAGTTACATGGTCTGTGAGATGTTAAAATACTAAGTAGGTTCTCTGTTTCAACGTAAAGCGTAAAGGCCATCAATAATTTAAAATACAATTAAATAGTGTTAAAATAAATGATTTTCAATAGAGACAGGTTTATATGCAACATAAAAAGCTCGAAATATGCATTACACACATGAAAAATTATTAAAGCATGAAAAGTGTCAAAATATGCAACATTTATTATGCAATTATTAAAAACCTTGTTATAACTATTTAACTAAAAAACAACTTTGTATATGTAAATTTAATTATTTCTTGACAAAAGTATTGTTTGCAAATTATTTCACATTTTGCTACTTTTGTAATAAACGACAACTTTAAAATTTTCGGTAGCAAGTTTGTGTCTTCGATCATACAAAATATTTTTATAAGCAGGATAAGGCCATTGCACGTGGAGATATCTACCAATATCATCATCCTTATTAATGTTCCCACTGCTGGGGCAAAGGCCTCCTCTATGTGAGAGGTATTGGGCCGTAATCCACCATGCGGGCCCAATGCCGGTACTGTCACATGTATTCGAATTTTTGTTTCTAGGACATGCAGCGGTTTCCTCACGATGTTTTCCTTCACTGTTTTGAGAGCAGTGGTGGTGAAATAATTTACATTTTAGTAAAGCGCCTACAATTATAAGTCGCGGCCGATACCACTAAGCCACCACTGCACTCAACTCAACTACGAATATATGCATTAGTATGCGTTTTTGGTTAAGATATGCAATAACCAATGAAAATATGCAAATGCATTATTATCGTAATCAACTAAAATAAATATCTTATAATTTAATCAATTTTAAATAAAAATAAAAACTTACAACAGGTGGAGAAACTTCATCATCAACATTAGTTCCTTCATCATCCGAAGGCTCCAACTCGGCATAATGGTCAGAATACGTAGGACTCTCAGCCCTACTGCCTGCTTCAGACGTTTGGTCACTCTTAGCTTCCCGCTTGGACTTCAATTTATTTTTTGTTAAGTTCAACTGAACTATTCTATTCAAGGAGTTTAAGTTCGTCAACCTAAAAGTTTTACAAACATTAGTAAATGTAAAAAAGCTGAAATAACATAAAACAAAAAAAATTAAAGTGTTTTACTATACCTGTCAATCTCCTGGTCATCAACGTTTTTTCTTGTAATGCCTTGATATTCAAAATATGTCTGGACAAATGATTCAGGCAGTTTTTCCAAAGCCACACAAGAACTTTGATAAAGCTTTCCGTCTTCTCCATTAACTGGATAGCAGTGCCAACCATGGCGCTCTACAAATGAAGGAGTTTCTTCCATAACCTTTTCTTTTAAATCTACTTCTTTTTTTACAGAAATTCCCTTCTTAAAGTTTTCTTCCTTCTTTGGTATTTCATTCTTCTTTGATATTTCTTCTTTCTTTGAAATTTCTTCCTTCTTTGAAATTTCTTCATTCTTTGATATTTCTTCTTTCTTCGATATTTCTGCTTTCTTTGTTATTTCTTCCTTCTTTGATATTTCTGCTTTCTTTGTTATTTCTGCTTTCTTTGTTATTTCTTCCTTCTTTGATATTTCAGCTTTTGCTTTGCCTTTTCTGGTAGACCTTTTTGTACTTAATGAATCATCAAAAATAGGCATAGTTGGTTCACACTCCAATAATTCAACAGGCTCATTAGAAATAAATGGCTCTTCATTAATTTCTTTTTCTACAACTGCCTTACTATTAATTGCGGCAATCTCTTCTTCTTTATCGGGTATAATTTTGTCATAAACAAATTGCATGTATTTCTGGTAGGTAGAAATCTCGTTTTGGTCAATAGCTGTAAAACCAGTGAAGTTGCCCACATCATCGTCAACTTGATCAGTAGAATCAACATTGTTACATTGTATCTCACTTTCTTTGGTTTTACTGGCCTGTGCTGGTTTTGACTTTTCTTGTTCTTTCCGACTTCTTAGTCGCAATGGCAAGTTTTCAGTTTCAGAATCTGTGGAATCATCCTTTTTCTCCTCCTGTCTGATCCTGTCTCTCATTCTTTTGGTCAAATTAGCAACTTCGTTAGTAAGCTTAGCTGGCGGTTCTTTAGCTGGTACTGGTTCTTTATGAACTGTCTTTGGATCAACCTTTTTCTGTTTACCCTTCCGTTTATCAGGTTTCTTTTTCCCTGCAGCTTTTTTATTTTTAGAACTATCTTCGTCAGAACTGCTTTCCATTAAGCTTCCTTTGGCAGTTTCAATGGTTAAAGGTTCGTAGGTCTGTGGGATTAGGAGGCTCATGCTCATGTCATCTTCTTCGTAATCAGGTTCATGTTGTCTGCGTACTCTCTGCACACTTTGGGTGAACAAATCTTCACCTTGCATTTCGTGCAAAATTTTGTTAGATGAAGCAAATTTTTCGAATGCTTCAACATCGTAACTACCACTATTCAGTCCGTTAACTTCTGGGGCTACAGAACCCAAAACGTCTATAGCTTCGGGCTTGACTTCTGGTATAACTGTCATTTCGTCTGGTCCATGGATTTGTTCAATTTTGACGTGAGCCAGCGAATCTAGATGGTCAGGCAAACCATCCTCAGGTTCAATTTTGATTTGAGTAACCACTGATAACGTTTCTCCTTCATTGACATCTGTGTTGGTAGTGTTAAAGCATGACCTAAATTCCTGCATTTGCACTTGTGATACCCAACTGTTTTCGGTTTCAATTGGGTTTTCGTCTTCAGTTTCAATTGGGTTTTCGTCTTCAGTTTCAATTGGGTTTTGGTCTTCAGTTTCAATTGGGGTTTCGTCTTCAGTATCATTAAATTCTGGCTCATAATGGTCTTCATTATCAAAGTCATCTAAGTAATCCTGGCTTTCGCCATGATTATCTGTTTGTGAATGTTCTAGATTCAGGAATGCTTCCTCAGATAACGTATTTATACTATTTATTGTTAAGCCTTCAATCATAATTCCGTCATTATGTTGTTCTAAATTAAACTCATCTCTCAAATGCACATCCATATCCCTATTCATTAAATGTTTGACATGTTCAAATGCAGAGGTTTTCAATGATTTTGGTGTTAATATACTAATGATATTACTTGATTCATTAACTAGTTTTCTTTGTATTAGTTCAAAACATAAGGATTGTTTGACATGTTCAAAAGCAAAAGTTTTCAATGATTTTGGTGTTAATATACTTATGACATTACTTGATTCAATAACTAGTTTTCTTTGTATTAGTTGAACACATAAGGATAAGAGTGACTTGATTTCTTTTATCTTCATTGATGGTGCTGTATATTTTGAAGAAGAGGTGGAAATAGAATAATTAGATTCTGGTGTACTACACCTTGTTTCTGCCATTTCTTCTTGTTCTTCTCCGGGGTCCTCTTTGGCTGAGTTAGATAATAATTCCACCATTCTTCTGTGGCAGAGCGTTTTGAGAGGTGATACAGATACATCCTTTGGGGTTATGTTTTCTGAGAGTGATGGGCTCCCCTCCATGGTTTTAACAGCTGTACCAGTCAGGACCCTCAGGCTTTGTCGAAATAATGTTATTGGCTGGTTTTTCCCATCTGTAAGTTCATTTTGTATGTTTTCATGACAAACTTCTTTGACACATCTTTTATCATGTATTTGACTTTTCACAATCCGAAAACACAGTTTAAGAAGGGTCTCTGGGGATGTTACTCTAGTTTTGTTAGGTATTAGCTTTATAGCATGATTTGTCTCCGAGGTACTGGCATGGCTTTCTGTGCTAATTCCACCATTTTCAGAATAGTTCACATCATTATTATTAGTATATTGAACTGGCTTAACAACAAAATAGTTGCACACACATTCTTGGTTCACATTAAGCCAATCTGTGGTTGTGAAAGGGGTACAAAGTGATATTGCTTTCTGGCGGTAATAATTCTCAAAAAAATCACTTACCATTTTAGTTGTAATAATATTGTCCGGAGGTTTTTTATTCCGGCTGTCCTGGGCTAAAAAAGACTGAGTAGGTTTATTTACTTTTTTTACCATCACTGTGTCATTTAACCATACAGTGTGCCGCCCCTTAATGTCAAGTTTTTTGTTGATGTCCGATGGTTTTTTTGCTATCTTAATAGAAAGTTCTTTGTTCAGGAACACAGTTTTATGATTAAATTTTGGTTTTTCCTTAGATTTATTTACAATAATTGTTTTAACTGGTTCTTCTACAATCTCACAGTCACTGTCACTATTTGCTTCTTTTGCTGAGGCAACCATTTGTTTTGGTAGTTCCCTACATCCTGTTAAATTATTAGTCTTTAGAAATTCCTCATATTGATTTGCAAGATCCTCTTCCATCTGCTGCAGGTTATGTTTGGCTAGTTTAAATAATAAGAATGACTTTTTCACACAGTAGTCCATGCTCATTGTGTCAGTGACATGAGTAGTGTTTATTTTCTTTTTGATAAAATCTTCAGATTTTTGTGTCATCAATGTACCTAATTCAGCAGTTGTTTTCACAATACCATTGAGAAAATAGCAAGCCTTTTCTGACTGTTCTGCTGTTAAAGTAATTTTCTCTTTCATGGGGATATCATATGGTGCAGTGGTTTGCACACCAGTGGACGCAGTATGGATAATAGTTGTTTGGCTGCACATCTCATAGGTCTTCTTTGCTTCTGGATCTAGTACAGGTATTTCAAGTGCTTTGTTCTCAGTGGGTGCAGTTGCTGACACTTTTTTAATTTGTAAATTGGTTCCTTGAATCTTTTTGGCAAGGAAATTTTCAAACTCATTGCTACAACCCCAGAGTTTTGAATTTTGGGAATCAGTGTCATCAGTTGGTTTTGGTACTGTAGAAGGTTGCAAACATATTTCTACATCATCACTTTCCAGATCGTCATGAATTGGTGGATCCACTTTTGCTTTTTTCTGTGGAGACTGAATTTCTGATTTTTTACGAAAGTTTTTCCTCTTTTGCTGTGATTCATTAACCAGACTCACTGATAATTCACTGTCTGTAGAATCTATATCTTTATTCCCTCTTCTGCCAGGTACATATTCGTCATCAGAATAGTACCTTTTACCTTTTCTCCTGGGTTCATCATCATCAGATAATTCAACATTAGCAAAAGGATCCTCATCTGACTCTTCTTGATAACGTAATTTTGCAACTTTTCTACGAATAGGTCTTTTAGAAGTGTCTTCCACAAGTAAAGCATTATCAGCATTTGATTCAGTTCCGTTGTCTTCTTTCTCTATAACACTGTCGACATTGTATTCAAAGTCTGACATAACTGGCATTTTACTATTGCGCTTTGTTGGGGTTTTATTGATATCATCGCTGCTTTCAACAGTTTCAACTTTAACATCTTGATCGTTAGTAGTTGAGACCACAGCTGTGTTAATATTTTCTGGGTTTGCTACATCACTGTTAATTTCTTTTAATTGACTCAGGCTCAAATCTTCATTGTCATCAGAATCTACATGGGAGCTTTCTAATTGAGTTTCATTTTTGGATACTGAAGTTGCTGTTATAGACTCTGATTCGTCACAAGTTCCCACTTGATTTTTATCAGTGATTACTGCAGATGCTTTTTTAGGCTTACCTCTCCCCTTTTTACGGATGTTTCTTTTTTTGATTGGTGGAGGATTTAAATTAGCATTTTCAGAACTGCTATTTATAATGTTCTGATCCTGGTCATTTTCAGTTAAATTAGATTCATTAGCTGTTTTAGATGTTTCAGGATTTGTTTTCAATTTACTTAAAGTAATATTATCAAGGTCATCATTATCAGAGTCACTAAATATTTTCTTATCCAAGTCCCTACTTTCTATTTTAGATATATCTAATTCTAACAACTCCTTGCTTCTTTCATGTGGGTTAGAGACTTGGGACCCATTCAAATCTTCTAAACTGATGAGGTCATTTGGTGAAGTATCTGTTTTTATTTCACTCTGAGGATTTACTACAGGTAATGTTTTTTTTGGTCTCCCTCTCCTGCGGGTAGACCCACTATCAATTCTGTTGCTGTCAGAACCGCTCAGTTCACTTGAGAAGTCATGTGAATTATTTTGGTCATCTGGAAGTGATTTTCGTGGCCTACCACGCCTTCTCTTAACACTGGCAACTATATCTGAAGTTTCTGGATCTGAACTTAGTCGAGAGCTAGAGATATTCAAACTATCTTGATTAATCTCTGATGGTTCGATGGCTTCCGTAGGAACAGGTTTAGGCTTAGGTTTCCTACCTCTTCTACGAGGTACAGTACTACTTATAACGGGGGATTCTTGTTCAGTATTTACCTGTATGTCATTGCTGGGTTTTGAACCGAGGATCGTAATGTTATTGGAGCCAAAATTATCATTTACAATCGCATGTTTTTTTTTTCTGCCTTTTCTAGTAGCTTTTTGTGGTTCATAGTTTTTGTCCAACTCACCCAGGCTTGCAGTTTTTTCCATCTCGGACTGCATTTCTTCCTTGTTGTCAGTGATAGTGCTGTTTACTTCATTCTCGGTACTTACAACTACCTCATTATCATAGCTGAGATGACTTAAGTCGCCGGGATCTGGTTCCTTGGGTTTCGTTGATACTACTATAGGCAGAGTGATGTATTCTTCTTCTTGATACATTGAAACTGCTTGAAACTGATCAAATGCATCTTCAGTTAAACTTAGGTTGTTCGCCTCCGGATCCATATTCTCTGACATGTTGTTGGATTAAGGTAGCGTCAACCAATTTAACAGTTACATGTTATTTAAATACACGGTAAATAATGAAATATCGCGTCACAAACTCAATTATTTTCATAACATTCAAGAAAAAGAATTTTTTTGACAATTTTTGTTGTTAGCATCGGATTGCTAAAACCCAGTGTTGCTAAACTAAAACTGAACTTTTATTTCCTGTTTCAAATTTTTCCTTTTTTAATTAATCAGCCAAGTATCATAATGGCGAGAAGAAGCGCAAGCGAAAGCAAAATAACATATTATTTTTAAAGCAATGGGTATTTTAGAAGGTTGTTTTGATAATAAAATAGAAATGTTCGGACCACAGGTTCGGACTCTCATATCCATATCTATCACAACCACAATTTTTTTTTTGGTCATACTAATTTTTTTTTATGAACGTTATTTGTCAATAATATTCGCTACAAAAATAGAAATACAGTTAATTAAAATCTAAAATGATGAAAGATATTGGTTAAATTATAAAATTCATTAAAAGCCAATAAAACGGCCCAACAGAAACGAAATAGACTTTTTAATGGCCCGCTCTATCTTACTAGCGCAAGTTGTGGTTTCCTTAAAAGCAAGCCATTTTACGACTTCCATTAAAAAATACCAAAATGTACAACTAGAATATCCTTAGATAAAGTAGGTATAGATTAAGCCTTAAAATTACCTTGATTGATAGAGTGAGATGGCTAATTGGCAGCTCCATGTAAATGATAAGGACAAAAGATTATTTTTTGTCTTTGTCACCGTGGCCGGTTTCTGTCGTTTGTCAAACTCTAATACAATGGCAGGTTTGACAAACAAACTCGGTTTTGTTTGATTTTCTATGATTTCATGGTATTATGTGTTAATTGAGACAAGGAATTTGGGTTATTTATAGATAATAAGTGTCAGTGCGATGGTGGGTTATAGTGTTCTTGTTCTTGTTGTAACACCAGAACTAACTATTGCTGTCTCATGTGCGGCCACGCCAGTGCTTATGCTACTTTATCTAAGAGAATATCGAATAGCGAATACCTACGCGATTTATTTATTTTAGTACATGCAAAAATACAGACTAAAAAGGTAACCATAGTCAACAGAAAGCATAATATAATCATTTAGAGTCATTTAGAAATATTAATTATATTTCTATTGAAATGTTCGGACTGTCTTAATTAATTTATAAATTTATTTTGGTCACACTAACTTATTTTTTGACAACATTATTTGTCATTAAATAATTAACAGAAATACAATTTTAGAAATTTAAAAAGACGTGGCCCGCTCAACCTAAACCCTTAACCGCATACATTTTTTAAAATTCGCTCCAATACATTTATGATATGTCTTAAGGTGAAAACATACTGTTAAAACCCGACGCGATCCACGACACGCGAAGCCACCCGACGCATTACAGTACTAATCAATCCCATATATACTCCATTTATTATAACATTAGATAAAAGAGGCTCGCAGAAGCAGGAGTACGAAACCTTTTATTTTCAAGTCAAGTTCAAACAATTTTAATAAATAATGTGTGTGATTTTTTTGTAAGTATCAATGTATGGCATACAATAAAGCGTATTCTATCTATCTATTCTTCACGATGCTTGGATAGGTACATGAAATGAAAATAAAATTAGTAACAATCAGTTTATTAAAAACAACTTTATCACAATATCTCCGTATTATGTTTTCAATAAACCAAATAAATACGATACAAAACACCACTTAACAATTTAGTCACTGCTACCATCAGTCATCACAAATTAGAATAATTAATTGACATGGGTCAACAACATCATCATATCAGCCGAAAGACGTCCACTGCTGGACATAGGCCTCCCCCAAGCGTCGCCACATTGACCGGTCCCGTGCGTCTCGCAACCAGCGGATTCCCGCAACCTTCACCAGGTCATCGGTCCACCTGGTGGGAGGCCTTCCAACGCAACGTCTTCCGGTTCGCGGTCGCCACTCCAGAACCTTTCTGCCCCATCGGCCATCCGTTCTGCGAGCAATGTGCCCTGCCCACTGCCACTTAAGTTTGGCAATTCTTCGGGCTATGTCGGTAACCTTGGTTCTCTTGCGGATCTCTACATTTCTGATTCGATCACGCAAGGAAATGCCGAGCATAGCCCTCTCCATTGCCCTTTGAGTGACTGTAAGTTTTCTGATGAGGCCCATTGTAAGCGACCACGTCTCAGAGCCATATGTCATCACTGGCAACACACACTGGTCATAGACTTTCGTCTTGAGACACTGTGGTAAGTTGGACGAGAAGATACCGCGCAACTTCCCGAACGCTGCCCAGCCGAGTCGGATTCGACGGTTGACCTCTTTCTCGAAGTTGGCCCTACCCAACTGGATCGTTTGTCCCAGGTAGACATAGTCGCCCACAACTTCGAGTGTAGAGTCTCCGACCTTGATAGGAGTGGGTGTAACATGGGCATTCAACATCACCTTGGTTTTGTCCATGTTCATTCTAAGACCCACTCTTTCGGAAGCTCTACTGAGGTCATCGAGCATTGTACTGAGGTCCTCCATGGTCTCAGCCATAACCACTATATCGTCAGCAAACCGAAGGTGAGTGATGTACTCGCCATTGACGTTGATGCCTAGCCCTCTCCAGTCCAGAACCTTGAAGACATCCTCCAGTGCAGCGGTAAACAGCTTCGGAGATATGACGTCTCCCTGTCTCACACCTCGCTGCAGAAGGACTGGTTCCGAGGTCTGATCCTGAAGTCGAACTGACATGGTGGCGTTTTTGTATAAACACTTCAACACTTCGATGTACCGGTAGTAAATTTGGCACCGTTGGAGAGACTGCAGTACAGCCCAAGTCTCGATCGAATCGAAGGCTTTCTCGTAGTCCACAAACGCTAAATAGAGAGGCAGGTTGTACTCTTCGGTCTTCTGTATAACCTGCCGCAGCGTATGTATGTGGTCTACGGTGCTGAAGCCTTTACGGAATCCGGCTTGTTCGGGAGGCTGGAAATCGTCTAACCTGCGCGCGAGACGATTCGTGATGACTCTTGAAAACAGCTTGTAGACATGGCTAAGAAGTGTGATGGGCCTATAGTTCTTCAGTAAGGCATTGTCACCCTTCTTGAAGAAGAGTACCACCACACCCCTGCACCATGCCTGTGGTGTTTTCCCTTCGAGTATGACGGAATCAAACAGCTTCTGAAGGGCCTTAAGGATTGGTTTTCCACCCGCCTTCAGGAGTTCGGCCGTAATTCCGTCGTCACCCGGTGCCTTGTTGTTCTTAAGCTGTTTCAGAGCCATCCTCATCTCATACAGGCTCATAACTCATAATTTTAACTATAATAATAAAATGGCCTTAAGATCTTTTTCCTCAAAAGGAATATTTTTGTTTTTTAGCCACTCCTGAATATCTGCCTTGCGTATGGCTGTAGTTGGCAGCTTCTCCAAATTCCTCGAATGATATGGCGCATTATCCATAGCAATAACTGCACCACTCTCGACTTTTGATAATATTAATTAGAACCACTTTTCAAAATTGTGTGCATCCATTTCAGAATGGTAGTCTCCATCATCCTTTTTGGCTTCAAATATTAATTTACCATCTATCAAAAACCCATCCGTTGATCCTGTGAAATGAAATAAAAGCAAATCAATAATTGTGTACCGGTAGCGTAGATTACTTGATCGCTGGAAATAGATTTTAACCTTTAAGAAGCAACCGAAATTAACTGCATCATTACTGTCATTGAACAGGTTAATCTACAACCATAAACATCTTTCGCCGAGGGGAGGCATTAAGACTTAACCAGTTTTCAGTGACCGAGAACGGAGTGATCATTTTATTAATGATTTGGTAAAGTCACATTAATAATAACATAACATAATTTTGAAGTTATCAAAAGAAATACATTTAAATCAAGTTTTACCAATATGGCCAATGATAAGCCGTCTCCCAATTTGTTCTTGATTAATTTGTATAAAGTGCTTCTTTTAAAATCAGGTAGACACTCATCGCTATTAACGGCTTCCAGAATCTTGTCCAACGTTGGCAACATTATCAAAGAAAAAAGAATGATTTTTCTTCTTATTCCACTTAACGTTATATCATCATAATCGTCAGATTTTGAGTATTTCCGTTGGCGAGGAGGGGGTGATTGCAGACGACCTTCTGTATTGTACTCTTTCAGTACATTATAGACTGTTGCACGAGATATGCCTATAAAATAAGATTAATAATGTATGTTATTACCTCACAAAGCATGTTACTTTCAAATACATTTATTTATAATAATAATTTTATGATCCTTACCTGCAATTTCTGCAGTTTTGTTAATTAACTGCGTCCTATAAGCAGAAGTACCTTCGGGCTTGGACCCTTTAACATCTTTATAAATATTTATAACTGTTTTTTTTTTCTGCAGCACGAATCGGTGTTTGCTTTGTTCTCTTTTTCTTGGGAGACAATATTTTAACGTCGAGATCAATGTTGGGGCCACGTATTTTTCGCTGTTGACACTGATCAGCGTTACCAGCACTTACAGAGCTTACAAGTTGCGCTTGCAAGCCACTCGGGCCTGCACCGGGATCGTCCCTGTCCATAGTTCAACAAAACGTATCGCTTTGTACAAACAACACAAAACTAACACTAATAACGATAACAAAACAATAACAACAGAAAAACAGTAACAAATAACAACTAAACCACGAAAATTCAGCAATAACAACGAGAAAAGGCGTAGCAATCACAAGTATTTACAAGAGAATGACAGTATGACAATGAGGATGTGAACTGCTATTTTTTCACGATAGGTGGCGCATCGTCGCTATGGCTATTGAAAGCTGTCAAATGCATACATTTTATAACCTATAATTCAGTAAATTTTAATTTTCTCGAAATATACCTCTGTGTGCTGTACCAAGATTTACCAACCCCGGTGTTCATTAGTTGTCCAAAGATACAACGCATAAAAAACTGGGAAAAGGCTATACATTTAATACCCTTGTTCCAATATCGGGCGAACAAGGGTATTAAATAGTTTAAATTTTGTTGAGGATCGCTTGAATTCTTTACAATTCCGTATATCAAAATACTAGGGTTTGTTATACGGAATTGTAAAGAATTCAAGCGATCCTCAACAAAAATTAAACTATTTAATACCCTTGTTCGCCTGATATTGGAATACAGTTCAGTCATTTGGAACCCACATTACGATGTCTATATTAAACGCTTAGAGAGTGTTCAAAGACGTTTTCTATATCATCTCAGTTATGGAGACCATTTAGCAAAGCAGATAACGAGTTACAAAGACAGGATGAAACATTACCTTAGTAAAACATTGTCTAGACGAAGGGAATTAATAGATTTAATATTTCTACACAAAATTATTAACGGGTCCATTGACTGCATCGAACTCCTGAACTCTATAAATATAAATATACCCAACCGCATCCCAAGAAAAAAAGTTTACAATTTATTGGAAATACCGTACTCAAAAACCAATCTTGGTCACTATGCCGCTGTACACAGACTCTGTAGGCAATATAATACTTTGTCGAAAACTTATGACATTGACATTTGTGAGCCATTACCTAAATTTAAAAAGTCATTAGTTGAGGTTTTGTGAGTTTTTATTTTTTAAGATATTTTTTTTATTTTTTAAGTTATTTTATAGTTTTATTGTTTTAGATTTTGAATTTAATTTGATATTGTATCTTAAATAATTTATTTTAAAAGTGCCTTACCCTCTGTAACAAATATATTTTTATTTATTTTTTCATTTCAGTTTACCATTATGTTTTTATTTTAAAATTGTTTAACCTGATACTGTTTGTAACAAGTATACATTTAGCATTTTGTTACTCGTGTAGATTTTTGCCGTCTGGTTTGCCATAATGTTGGTAAATCCTAAGTTTACCTATATATAAGGATAGTCTCTTTTTATAAGTAGGTATGTCATGTTTTCTTTTGTTTTTCTTTTATATGTTTTAATAAGAATTTATATTTTAGCTTCTAATTAGTTCTAGAATTAGAAAATAATTTATATTTTAGTTTAATTACGCATGCTGTGGCCTCCTATAATTGAGGGAGTGCACTTGTCATTACTTAATATTAATGATACATTGTGTTTTTTTGTGTATATCTTTCGTTGGAGGTCCTGAATAAATAAATAAATAAATACATATTTTTAAGTTATGTTATGTACTTGTCAAAGAAACTCGATTATGTTCTTTGGTAATCTTCGGCGATATAGTGGAGCTATTAGCGTATTGATAAAGTACTACAGCAGGAATGTCATTTGCTTAGACTTCAGAAGCTTTAAGGGCTTTGATTGCCGAAAATAAAATAAAACTTCTAACCTAAAACGTAAAGAATACCAACACATTAAAGAAATGTTCTCTCAATTTTTGTAAATTTTCCTACCATGAGTCAATTAAGAAATAACTCGTTACAACTAAAAAAATTGCCAAATCTAGAACATATCACCGATGAAAAATATTTTATTATATAAAAGTCTGCCTCTTAATAAAATTTGTTTTCTTTCCAGTTATCCTTGCTCCTTATTTCTTTAGTTCGTCTTTCAATTCCCTAAGCTTCCAGGGACAGTACATATTATCAACAATGATGGTAGACCGGTTTAAATACAAAAAAATAACAAAAAAAAACGAAATGTAAATAAAGCAAAAATGATTTGACAGTAGCCATTGCGCCGCCAGCGACATCTGCGCTCAGCTTTGCGTTCACATCCTCATTGACAACTGCAGATTATTTACGCAATTTGACGGATAGATGACATCATAAACCGACAAAATAAAAAAACACGTGCAGCCACAACTTATGAACGGAACAGGTAACATTTTAGATTTGGTTGAGTTATAGTGACATGAAAAACGTTTCCGGTACTGTCCGCCCCTGCTTCTTTTAGATTTTAAAGATTGACACGACTTTATTTTATGTAAAAACTAAATAATATTAAATGAAGGCCTTGTAATTTCAGAAGGTAGATAGGTTAAATAGATGCAATTAAGTGTGACAGCTGTTATTTAAATTGATTATATTTAACTCCATATCAATCTTGACTGTAATAGTGTTTGTTGTATTTTTATTATAAAGTGTGCACCTAAAAGAGCCTTTTTTAACTTCTGTCTAATGCTATAGTAAATGGAGTATAGATGGTCAGAAACATATTGACAACACGCCATGTGTCCACACGCAATCACACGCGGTAACATCCAGTCGGTCTGGATCAGCGTGTTGTCTTGTCACACGCATTGTGTTTCTAGATAACACCCGACGCCCCGCGTCTGTCAGTCGAGAACATTCCTGGTGTAAAGATATTTTTAGCTAGTTTTTATTTAAAATGTGATGTGATGAACTATTCATAGAATTAGTAAAACGGTACTCAGTATTATATGATATGAGTTCAGGCCAATACCGTGATCATAGTATTAGAAATAATACTAGAAACGAAGCTATGACACTAGCGAAATGTGGCGTGTTGTATATCGGTTTAAAGAAATTTATTTCTCATAAGAACTTACAGTCCGCTTATAATGAGATACAGAGCAATAATTATAATAATACAGTAAAATACAGACACACACAGGTATATGTGCACGATTCGCGTCGGGTGTCGACACGTCACGTCACGTCGGGTTTTAATAGTATGTTTCCTTACTCCCGACTTACTCCACCTTTATCCCGAAAAATACCCAATAATAATAATTACAAAAATAAAAACACATGGAAAACGTACACAATTCGGGAAAGACTTCCTGTTCCATATCCATATTTGCAATAACATGCACAATAAGATAGGGCCGTTAATAGGTTTAATAAATAAATAGAACTACCTGCTAGTTGTAAAGCGCTTATTACACTACACGGCATTCAGGGTCCTAAAACTCTATATAGGGTGGTGTAATAAAGATTAGGAGATTAAGGTCCCCAAAAAAGCGAACGTAGAGACCCGGAATGGTGGAGCAACACTGTATTTAGGACCATTTAGTGTAATAAGCGCTTAAGGGAGATTTTAATAATAAATAAATGGTTTATCAGTTACTTTGTATATTATATAAATTAGGTCAGAAAATGATTAAGTATTTATAATCAAACATCGCTTGTTCAGTAAGAAAAGCAAAAGTAGGAATCACATTTCCTGTAGCTTAAATGAGAGTTTTGCCCGCAGTTTTTACAACGCTGCCGACCATTTGCCCAACTAGGAAAATGCCCACAGGTTACCTCCCTATAGATTCCGCATAGAAGACAAATTACGCGCACCACACATCGCCAATTTAGGCTGATATAACTCAGTGCACGGTATGATCTCTTTAGTGTCGACCAGACATTAGCAAAGATTGACATTAGAGCTGTAGGGACGCAAGCGATTTCTAGTTATAATTGAACTAATTGTGCTCTACTTATAACAAGAGCTCAGTGTGACCCTGTTTAATTTTACATAAAATATTATTCTGTTTGAGAAATATCGATATTTTTATCGACATTTAACGCGTATGTCCCTTCACTACGACAGGTACCGTGACCTTGAATAGCCGATCACGGCGCTCTTGTCACTCCCCACTCTCTGACTAGTATATAGTTATCTGTGCTCCCCACCCAACCCCTGCCTTCCGCCAAATTTGGTGAACTCGGAATCCAACAAAACAGTAGGCAAGCGGTATCTATTGGGAGGTAATCTGTGGAAAATGCCCAATCCCTTCTTCAGTCACTTCTTGAGGAGGCAGATCTATGCGCCGTCTTTTTGTTTCTTTTTTACGTTTTCGATGTTTTGGTTCAAACTATTATGACAAATTCCCTTTAAGTAATTAGGTATTGCTAAAACTTATTGGACTGTTTGAGAGCAGTGGTGGCCCAGTGGTACCGGCCGCGACTTACAAGTTGTAGGTCGTGGGTTCGAGCCCAGGTAGGCGCTTTACTTTGTGTAAATTATATCATCATCACTGCTCTCAAAATGGTGAAGGAAAACATCGTGAGGAAACCGGCATGTCCTAGAACCAAAAATTCGAAGACATGTGACATCCGCCAACCCGCCATAGAAGGACGCAATAGAATTCTAGGCCCGCGTGGTCGATTACGGTCCAATCCCTCTCACAGAGAGGAGGCCTGTGTCCCAGCAGTGGGAACATTAATAGGCTGACGATGAGGATGATGATGATGATTGGACTCTTTAGAAAGGAATATCTTCACCAATGAAAGTGTCCAATAATTATTTTTGGCAATACCTAATTATTTGAAGAGAATTTGTCTGTTTGTCATTCTCTTTCATGGAGTTATGCCCTTTGCCCTGCCTAATTCACATACGTACGCAACGCTGGGGGCTCCCTCTTCCACGCGTGGTTGGTGTGATTACGTCTGTAGTCTCTCTGATAAGCACGTTTGCAATATATAATTTGAAGTCGAGAAGTGGCATATAGGTTTCAATACCTTTCTGTTTAATTCCTCGTCGAAATAATAACCAGCTCTTCACATATAAATCGAGCATGTGAAATAAAATGTGGTGATATCACTTCTTGCTTCTTAGGTAAAATGTTTGCGCACTTCACTGCATGTTGGCTGCCATTATGTATAGTTCTCGCCAAACTTCTGGGCTGCCCTTTTTTATCTTGGAGAAATGCATACTGCGACACCACGGGGGGATAGCGCAGTTATTTGGGACTCCAACCCACTAAAACTCCACCGTGTCCTTCAGTCCGGTTATAGCGAGAACACGGGTACGCATTAGCAGTATTAGCACTTACCGCGAACCCGCCGCGCCTGTCCGTCACCGGACTCTCCTCTGAGGGACCACCATCACCGGCGCACCAGAACACATTGCACGCCGTGACCACCCCAGGGACCAAACCAGCACATGAGCGCCAGACGACCCGTGTCAAATCAGTGGTCCTGCCACCTACTACTTTTCGGCCACAGGGGATATGGACCTCGTAAAGGCCGCGGAAGTTAGGGAGAGTGGCGTACCGCAATACCGGCACTCTTCTCCCACCACGGCCTCCATCCCTCAGCCGCGATATCGTATGCAAGGTCCTGTGAAGCCCCATACGAGATCGCGGCCCACCTCAGTTGCGATGTCACCTCTGTTACCAAGCGGCACCGCAACCTACCTGTTGGCCGCTACGTCGTTGACTTAATCGGCAAAAGCCCTGACGAGCGGCCCTTCCTCGGGTTTCTCTTCGGTTCACCGTGGGTGAACAAGTCACGGTTACTGAGCCCCTCCACCTCGACAATGCGGGAACCCACCGGAGAGACTTCTGTGCAACCCTGAAGTTGGCTTTCCGATGCGCAAAGAACGAAACGGTGCTATTTTTGTATGAGATTTACTGCAGCTTCAGCTATTGTAGCCGACCTCAGGGCCACCAAGAATTTTGGCGAAAACTATAATACCTTTAATAAACTACAGGCTTCATTTTTAAATTCGGGGAGGAATTGTTCCAAAATATCAAACAAAAGATTTTTGATTCCGATGCTTTCCGATGACGGCGTTTGACCCTTTTTAGGGTTCCGAAGTCAACAGCCCTTATAGTTTCGCTCTGTCCGTCTGTCCGTCCGCAGCTTAGCTCAGAGAATCTAAGTACTATAAGCTATAATTTGGCATGTATAAATATATTTATTTCTCTGGTCTACGCTTTTGGTTATGACGGTAGAGAATTAGTGATTTTGACGTAACTTGGAACGCAGCATATGTCATTTATTGTCATCTATCTTGTGACATTACTTACAGCAGTGGCGAAAAAAATTGTGTTGACGTTTTTGGGAAGCTCAAGCTACAGTAAATTTTAATTAATAATGTAGATCAAATCATATCAGAACTTCTTAATTTACAACAGAAAATAGTGACACAATTACATTGCGGTGCCTAGTGTTTAACTATCTTTCTCATGAAAGTGGCAAATGTTTTACAATCAAAATGTACTTTCCAATAGGATGGCCCAAAGTTCTGAAAAATCTAGGTGCAGATAATCAAATTGTAAAACAAATCGTTTCGAATAGAGACAAGATATTGTTTGCTTCATTGAGCGATGACTGCCTCGCAGTATGGTTTTGTAAGGTATGTTTATTTTTGGATGAACATTGAGGTCATATTGACAAACTACATGTAGGTATTCCATACACCTTTGGTCACAGTATTAACAAAATTTCCCAATTAAATCAACTTAATTTGGTTGTTAAAACAATCTGTTGTTATTAGTGATTTTATAAGATTAGAAAATTAGAAATCATTGTAATGTTCTTTATCTGGCAATCATATCTTTTACTATCAATATAAAACATCTCAAATATTTTTTTATACATAACTGCATTATTTATATGCTGCAAAATCTTTTGTTTACTTAACTAGAGTTACTTTTAAATCAGCAATATGTTTGTTTTATACATATATGTTTGTATCACTGTGAATAGTAAATAATCATTAATATTTGTAAATATTCATCTTGGTTAGCATCCATAAATCCAAAGTCGAGGCAGTTCCAATACAAAATAATTGTTCTTTCTAATACAAAGACTATCTTGGAAAACTTTTCTTTGTAACAAACTATGGCACTTGGCAATAGTGTTATAGTGAAAGAGTTTTGGGTTGGAGTGTATGTAACGGGTGCCCGTGAGGAAAAAAGACAAAATCTTTAGGCAAAACAAAATATTTTTGCGAATCGTTTATTTCTCGATTGTATTGTATCTAGCACATAAATATAATACTTAAAGCGTCTAAGTGTTTTTTGTCCCCCACCAGCTGTTTGTCTTAAAAATGTTGTCGAAGAAATCTTTTAACAAATGCATTTGGGGCTAATTGGGACTTATATTATCTTATATTATATATTTTGTCAACTATTTTTTTGTTTTTCTCTAATCGTTACTTTCTCGATTTTATCGTTTAAAACACCTAAATATAAGGCATAAATGCATCTTGGTGTTTTTTGTCTCCGATCTGCCATCGTAAAATTATGTCGTAAAAATAGGTTGTATCTGTTCCAAAACCGAACCGGGGCACCCCAACTTAACATAGTCTTTTGGCTACTGCACCTAGAGTGTATATAAAACCGGAGGCGCGAATAGAGAGCAACCCTCGCCCTCTGTAATAAAGCAGGGGAGCAAATTTTTAATTATTTTTGCGATAGGTCAACGAGATATAACCAAATTAAAATAAACAGTTTTTGCACTCTAAGTCAAAAGGTTGGTAGGTTGGCAATGGAATGCCAGACACTCCGCAAAGGAAGGTCACTTGAACATGACCTCCAAGGTCCATTAGGGGCATTAAGTCCGCCTTTGTACCTTTTGTGCATGAAGTTTAAATAATAAATAAGGTCACTCGACCATGACCTCCAAGGTATCATTACCTCCAGGATCACTTGACCTTGGCTTCATAGCCACTTGTCCTTGACTTTAAGGTCACTTGTCCTTGACCTCAAGGTCAATGACCCTGAAGTCAAGGACAAGTGGCTCCAAGGTATCATTACCTCCAGGATCACTTGACTTTGGCTTCATAACCACTTGTCCTTGACTTTAAGGTCACTTGACCTTGACCTCAAGGTCAATGACCCTGAAGTCAAGGTTAGTGACATTAAAAGAATCTCGAATTATGACGTTTGGAATTTTGCCTTGACCTCAAAGTTCCCTGAGGTCAAGATCAATGCCCACCGTGGCTTGAGGTGTTCCCCCACCCTACTACTCCCACCGTCCCGAAGGCTTGAGTAGGTTGATCTTAGTCTTTTTTCATTGTGTCCCGTTTCGTATCCACTGACCGAGTTTCGTAAACAGATTAGGATTTCCATAGCTTACCAAAATAAAAAAAAACAATTAATTTTAAGTTTAAATGTATATTTATTTATTTATTTAGACTTCATGGACAAAGGTACAAACGTGGACTTAGCCTTAGGACTGAATGTTTTTGAGCTCATTTAATAGTTAAGCTGTACTTTAGGGTCACTCTAGTTTTAACATTAATATAAAAAGTCTACCCCATGAAAGAGATTAAAATTTATTTTCACCGAGACATGCATATAAATGATTAACAAGCCTTTTTAAACGACTTCCCAAAAAGGAGGAGGTTCTCAATTAGGTTTTTTTTTTTTTTTTTTTTTAATTTCTTTTCGGGCATAACTCCGTCATATATAAACGGGTTTGCAAAATTCTTTTTTTGATCGTAAGAAGTTTATTTTACAAAACGGTCCCATTTAAATTTAGTAAATATCTGAAGAAGAACTTCGGTGATATACAACAGAACTCTTCAATAAATGACGGCAAATCTCTCGGGATTGCTGCAATGGCATGTCTGTTTATTGTTTACACTATTTCATAACATATCATCACGCCAGTATGCTCTAAACGGGTAAGCAGATGTGTACAGTTCACTCTGGTACACTCTCATTCCACCGGTTATGTTCAAGTTACTCAGTTAATCCATTCTGGCATCACTTAGACTATTATTATTATAAGTCCCTTACTTTTTTCCGAAGTCGGTGTCTAAAAAAAAAAACGATATACAGTAGGTACCAAAGACACGGGCTTGGGGAATTTTCGCCTTGTAGTGATTTACTTTAGAAGTTGTTCTAAATATTTTGTAAAAAAAGTAGTTTTGGTCACTCACAAACGTTCTTTTTAACCGACTTCAAAAAAAGGAGGAGGTTCTCAATTCGTCGGAATCTTTTTTTTTATGTATGTTCCCCGATTACTGTAAGACGCCTGGACCGATTTGGAAAATTCTTCTTTTGTTTGAAAGGGTATACTTTCCAGTTGGTCCCATAGTCATCAGGTCAGGATCTGATGATGGGATCTTGGAGAAATCGAGGGAACTCCTCGAATATTATAGGCATACATATAACGATTTTGGTATTTTTATCAACAATGCAATCATCTGCACTCAGAAAGTAACATTTGGTGAAGTGGAACTGGTGAAGAAGACCACAGATAGTCAATAGAATTCCTTAATGCTAAGTATGTCATGGGTTATAAGATATCTCGAATAGATTAACGACTATGATGAAGCAAATACTTATAAATACATAGTGCTGATGAAACTGATCTGATGAAGCCGGCAGGTAGGCACTGGTACTCCGAAATAAAACAATATATCCTAGTCGTGTATGGGCTTATTGGAATCGTCATGAGATGTACTTTGGCCATATATGAATTTTATGGGAATTGGAAATACCTATCAGAACTAAAAAGAGATAAATAAAAAACTTTTTAACAAAAAATCAAACCGACTTCCAAAAAAACACCATAACGAAAAATAACTTTCTTTCCGAAGTCGATGTCGAAACACGGAAAACAATAGGTACCACAGACACCGACTTCGGAAAAGAAAGTTATTTTTCGTTATGGTGTTTTTTTGGAAGTCGGTTTGATTTTTTGTTAAAAAGTTTTTTTTTAATTTTATATCTATCATGTCTCCTGTGCGGGTTACAAATAAATAATTTTTCTCTCTTTCTTCTAACTTGAGTATCATAAATGCTCGAAGCCAATCAGTTGCCCCTAATAATGTATATATATTTGTTCCAGCCAACTGTCCCCATAGTGTATCACAAGAGGAGTACAGAATCTCTCCAGAGACTTGGAGTCAATGTCGGAGTGGAGTGGAAACCGGACTCATCTATGATATGCATTTCTGTAAGTAAATATTAACATAATTTGAATACAGTTCAGACAAACAATTTATTCTTTATTCCAAAATAACTAAAGATTGTTGTAAATTAAGCTAGTTTGCCCAAGATAGACCAACAAGGGGAGTTAAGGAAGCTATGAGTGATAGGATTTCGTTATCCATTGCTCAGCAAGCCACTTAGACTACGTCAAAGTTGGCGGCGGGTGAATTTTACCCACATAGCGCCTACAATGTTACTATTTTTCCCATTTAGTAACACAAAATGTACAGGAAAAAAAATATTAATCATGCTCAGCTTTGGGGTATCATACTTGCGCTTGTTGGTTACGACCATCGCACAGGTTTTGTGCGGTGCGAACCTCAGCTTGTTTCTGACGCCACAACTCTGAACATGGGCGAGGCCCTACCGCCGGCCTCATTACCATCGAGGCGGTCCGGTCAGTGCTCGAGCGCTGGCTCGGGAGGAGGCACGGCTCACTTTCGTTTCGAGTGACGCAGGTGCTCTCGGGACATAGTTGCTTCGGGAAGTACCTGTGTCGCATAAACAGGGAGCCGGATGCCCGGTGTCACCACTGCGTCGACTGCCGGGAGGACACGGCGCGGCATACGCTGGCAGAGTGTGCCGCTTGGGAGGAGCCACGCCGTGCCCTCATCTCTGAAGTAGGCAGTGACCTGTCGCTGCCGGCCGTAGTCGAGTCTATGGTGGGTAGCGAGGAGTCCTGGGACGCGGTGGTATCCTTCTGCGAAACGGTCGTCTCGCAGAAGGAGGCTGCGGAGAGGGAGAGGGAGATTTCATCCGCTAACCCGATCCGCAGCAGACGCGCCGGGCCTCGGCGGAGGGCGGACAACGCCCTCTTCTAGCCCCCCTAAATGGGTCCAGGGGCGATGGACTCGGGGAAGTCCGTCGCCCCGCACACATCAGGACCCGAGGTGGTGGCGCGTAGTGTTCCACGCGCGCCCCTCTTAGGCGTCGCGGGGGGAGTCCAACACCTCACTCCCCCCCAACCTGAGGTCGTGGCCCGCAGAGGCGGGCCGGCACTAGCTGGGGGTTGCGGAAGTATCGTTGTTCCCGCGACCCCCAGCGTAGGTGTGAGTTGGAACACCGGAGTGGTTTTTAGTCAGTACGGGGCTGACAGACTCCTCCGCCCTCCCCAAGGCAGAGGACATCCAATGAGGATTTTCCACCGTGAAAAAAAAAAAAGTCTGCTTTGGTAGATGTTGAAACTTCGATCGCCGAGTCCCAATCCAGAACCAAGACGATATCATCGGCGAACGCCTGCCCGAAGATTCCGCGCCGTTCCAATGCCTGCAATAGTGGGTCTAGAATCAGATTCCACAGGAAGGGACCACCTATTGACCCTTGAACACAGCCCTTGCTAGTCACTCGCTTGCATTCCTCCCCAGCGTAGCGAACCTTGATTTTCCTACTGTCGAGTTAACTGTCTAGCAGCCTTCTTATGTTCACTGGGCATTTTTCCTCAGCCAGTCTGACCTTGATGGCTGGCCACCAAGCACTATCGAAGGCTATCTACTATCACTATCTATATCCAGTGACACCAGGACAATTAGCTTCTTCAGCCTCAACTTGTCCTATACGTGCTTCACTAGCGCATAGAGGGCGTCCTCAGTGCTTCTCTGGGGCAAAAAGCCAAACTGGCGAGTACTAAACCGCGGTACAAGCTGCCATTTTACACGTGCTACTACCATCCTCTCCAGGACCTTTCCCAGAACCGGCAGTAGACCTATTGGTCTGTATGCCTTGGGGTTTAGGTAGGAGGTCCACGAATGTGGCCTCCTTACAGATGATCGGGAAGTGTGCCAATTCAAGGCACTTATTATAGAGGGCAAGGAACGCATCCAGGTCCTGGTGGATCGTTCGACTGCAGATATCAGACGTCAGTCCATCCCCTCCTGGCGCCTTTTTGGGATTGACACCTGCCACGGCGGTCTTCAGCTCCAGCGAGGTTTTAGTTTCTGTTATAACATTATCTTCTCTATTCCAGACATCAGAAGGCCATCTAATCCTGTACAATGTAGAAGCTCACAGTGAACAGACAGCATACCAGCAATATGACCCACCCACCGCTAGCCTGCGAAGAGACTCCGCAGAGCTGTTCGTCAAAGAAGTTATACCATCGCTGAAAATTACTCTGGTAATATTTTTTTATTATGTGATGGCAGTGGTGTCTCATCCCATACAAAGAAACCGTGCCGACGTACTGTACTGATTATACTGATTATTTTTTGTACATCGATCGCGTTCCGTTCCGTTCCATGGATATAGATGGTGATCTATCAATCGCCATGGAACGGAACAGAACGCGATTGATTTACAAAAAATAATCGGTATAATCAGATGAAAAACGCTAGTTACGTCGGCACGGTTTCTTTGTATGGGATGAGGCATCTGTATGCTAGTATCATATTATCTGTGGTGATCTTCAATACACCTACAATTTATATCTATTAACGGATGTTTGCAAATTGTAAAAGGTTATGAACCATCTTGAGAGACTCGATAAATTGTGAACCGAATATTTCGAATAGAATAATACGACTAATCAGTGCACCAGTCTACAATCTCCTGTTTAGCTACCAGTTTTCTAATGATTGGCACAATGGCGCACAGCTTGGACGAAACGTCACAAACAAAATATTCACATACCCACAATCACTCTCACAATTGCCCTATTTCTTTTGCTGATAGATGTTTACGGCTTAAATAAAGGATTGCGTGAATGTTTAGTTTTTTTAGGATGAGTGAATAGTTGATTAGTTAGTTAATATAGTAATTAAGGCGAATGTGAGTACCAACACAAACCCGTACAGATTTATTGGTACAAAATTAAAGTGAAATTGTACTCAAGACTGTATGAATAAATAAAAATAAATAAAATACTGTTTTGGTAGGGAATGCCCCTCTTGGCATAAAATTTTAAGGTATAATATTGTTTAACATAAAGTTTTCGCATAAGTTTTATTAGCATAATAATACTGCGACAATACTACTTTGGCATAATGCAAAGGTTAGCATAACTGTAATTTGGTCTAATTTGTTTTGGCATAATTTGGAGTAGCATACATTTTTTAAGGCGTAGGTAATATTTTTTGAATCTGAATAGAAAAATAGGTGTTATGTGCTTACATTATCTATATATATAAAAATGAAACCCGTTTTCCGTTGTCACGGCATCACGCGTGAACGGCTGGACCGATTTCGCTTATTCTTTTTTTGTTGTGTTCGTTATTGTTGGGAGAAGGTTCTTATTTAGGGTAGGGTAGGGTAGGTAGGGTAGGGTAGGGTATGTAGGGTAGGGCAGGTAAGGTAGGGTAGGGTAGGTAGGGTAGGGTAGGTAGGGTAGGGTAGGTAGGGCAGGGTAGGTAGGGTAGGGTAGGGTAGGTAGGGTAGGGTAGGGTAGGTTGGGTAGGGTAGGGTAGGTTGGGTAGGGTAGGGTAGGGTAGGTAGGGTAGGGTAGGTAGGGTAGGGTAGGTAGGGTAGGGTAGATAGGGTAGGGTTGGTAGGGTAGGGTAGGTGGCGTAGTGTTGGGTAGATGAATGTTTGGTGTTTTTATGGCAAAACAAAGTTTGCCGGGTCAGCTAGTTTAATATAATTTAAGAATTACTCTATTGGATTTGGTTAAGTTGTGGCGTGGGTGGCCTTTGGACCACCCTTGAGCTGCGAATATGTTTGTTTTTGTGTACATTATGCTTTATAAAATGATGCTTCATTATTATTATGCCAACAGTATTTATAGCAAAACATTTATGCCAAATAATATTATACGCTTTCTAGGCAAGCGTGCTTCACCATAGACCACATCATCGCTGTCCATCATGCGAGATAGTGGTCAAACGCGAGATTATCGATAAATAAATAAAAAACATATGCGTAATGATTGATCATTATGCTAAATTTCGTTATGTCTATGTAAATTATGACTATATATTTTATGCTTATCATTAGTTATTATTATCACATTTTTATGTGACAGTAAAATTACAAACACGTTATTGGTCTGTTTGGTGCCAGTTCCTACTTACATACATACGTGAATGCCATAGAGTTACAAATTAGAAATTAGAGTTATAGTTCTCACCAAACTTCTTGGCCGTCCTGAAGTTGGCTACAATGGTTGCGCAGTAGAAAATCTCATACAAAAACAGCACCGTTTCGTGCCTCGCGCATCCGGTAAACCAACTTCAGGGCGGCCAAGATGTCGAGGGCTATACATATCGATGCAGTCGCGTGTTAGCGCTTCTAACAGTGCAGTTGCGCATGCGCATTGAGATTGCGACAATCGGCCAAATGCGGCGATGAAACGCGCTACTGCATTGCACAAAGTTGTCGTGGGTGACCTCCCTAAACCATAGCAAAGGTATTAGAATTTTATTCAGATCGTTATGTTTTTATTTAATTGACAATAAAAAAAAATAATGGTCTATGTCACAGGGATGGCGAACCTATGGCACGCGTGCCTGTGGTGGCACACGACAAAATATTTTGGGCACGCTAAAATGAGGTTAATTAGCATCTAGATAATTTGCAACAGCAGAAATGACACCAACTGCTACTTTTATTTAAATCTATATATATAAAAATGAATCCCTATTTCCCTTGGTCACGGCATCACGCGTGAACGGCTGGACCGATTTCGCTTATTCTTTTTTTGTTGTGTTTGTTATTGTTAGCAGAAGGTGGTTATGAAAAAAAAAAATGAGGAAAAAATAATTTGGTACTTTACCTACATAGGTAGGGTAGGGTAGGGTAGGTAGGGTAGGGTAGGGTAAGTAAGGTAGGGTAGGGTAGGTAGGGTAGGGTAAGTAAGGTAGGGTAGGGTAGGTAGGGTAGTGTAGGTAGGGTAGTGTAGGTAGGGTAGGGTAGATAGGGTAGGGTAGGTAGGGTAGATGAATGTTTGGTGTTTTTATGGCAAAACAAAGTTTGCCGGGTCAGCTAGTATAACATAAAACTGTAAATAAATATTAGGATTGCTGTAAGAATTTCTAGGTGCAAATAAAGAATTGATTAATTCATAAGCATTTAAAATTTTATTTGTTGTCAATTAAGACAAAGTCAAAATTCTTTGTTGGCACTTCATTGTCACATAAAAAATATATAATATAATTTAAAAGGCACGTTTTCTAATAAAGGTTTGCCATCCCTGGTATATGAGGCCAGTAAGCTCGAGTTTATGAATTGCGTCATAGACAAGTGAGAGGGTTTTTTTTTGAATATTTATAAACCATGAGCATAGACAGCAAAAAAGTACATTATATTTAAAATTAAGTATGACCTACTTACTCAACGATAAAAATACTGACTACATTACTGTTTATTATTCACGGTGTATGATATATTTTATTTATAGAAGAAAATTTATTCAGTATAGTTTAGTAGATAGTTATGCGCATGAAATATCGTGATTTATACTTTATCGTGATTGTTAACAACAATAGTTAAGCCGAGTGCAGACTAGTAGCTTAACTAACTTAGTCAGTCTTATTACAAAAAAACCGGCCAAGTGCGAGTCGGACTCGCGCACGAAGGGTTCCGTACCATTATCGCAAAAAACGGCAAAACAATCACGTTTGTTGTATGGGAGCCCCACTTAAATATTTATTTTATTCTGTTTTTAGTATTTGTTGTTATAGCGGCAACAGAAATACATCATCTGTGAAAATTTCAACTGTCTAACTATCACGGTTCATGAGATACAGCCTGGTGACAGACAGACAGACAGACGGACCGTGAAGTCTCGGTAATAGGGTCCCGTTTTTACCCTTTGGGTACGGAACCCTAAAAACTAAATAAACCTTGGTTTAAACCTGTCCTATCAAGTCCAGGCTTATCTGCAGAACCATGGTCTAAATTAGTCCATTATACAAAACTTAAAAAAACCGTGGTCTTCTTAGTACCGTCATTTGAACCATTGTCAATATATCAACCACAGATTAATACAAATATCATTCGTTCACCATAATATCATTCTATTGCAACGTTCCGTATGCACAGGAAAGAAAACGTTTTGAAATACGGTAAGGATTAAATGATGTTTAGGAGTGTTAAAAATATTGAGACTTTGTTATTTTGCATGGATATAAACATTATCTACTATATAAAAATAAGTCGGGTTTTCCTTCCTGACGCTATAACTCCAGAACGCACGAACCGATTTCGCTTATTCTTTTTTTGTTGTGTTTGTTATTGTTAGGAGAAGGTTCTTATGTAAGGTAGGATAGGGTAGGTAGAGTAGGGTAGGGTATGTAGGGTAGGTAGAGTAGGGTAGGTAGGGTGGGTAGGGTAGGTAGAGTAGGTAGGGTAGGGTAGGTAGGGTAGGGTAGGTAGGGTAGGGTAGGTAGGGTAGGGTAGGTAGGGTAGGGTAGGTAGGGTAGGGTAAGGTAGGGTAGTGTAGGGTAAATTAATGTTTGATGTTTTTATGGCAAAACAAAGTTTGCCGGGTCAGCTAGTAATAGTTATTTATCGATTGCAGTTTTGTTTAGGTTTAAGCACATTACTTAATGTCGTATTAATTACTAATAATGCATCCACGTGCACGTACGTGTAACGAAAAGTAATATTCTCGCGTGTTATATGAAACCATAACAATATACAAAAGCATCGCAGGTTGAAAAAAGTTCATTAAGCTTTTAGCTTTGGAATTTTTAACATATCCAAGTCTCTAATAGAACAATTGCCTCTTTATGGCAAGTAATTCAGCACTATTTACCCGACTGCTGAAGGAGGGTAATGTGTTTATAAGTCTATGTATGTATGTTTGTATGTTTGTTCCTA
This sequence comes from Anorthoa munda, assembly GCA_945859665.1. NCBI lineage: Eukaryota > Metazoa > Arthropoda > Insecta > Lepidoptera > Noctuidae > Anorthoa > Anorthoa munda. The sequence goes on from OX243903.1 coordinate 28,603,586, forward strand.
TGTGGCGTTAAAGAGACCAAATGCGTTGGCCGATTTTGATGATTCTTACGTCAATCGATTCGTCTTAATCTTGCGGGTGTCACTGGCTACATTAAAATTGGAAAAACAAAAATGGCGGATTTTGGGCGCCATTTTGCGAGGAAAAAAAAAATATTTTTTCTGCCAAACCCATCGTGTGGGGTATCAAAATAAAGAATTTTAAGAGGCGATTTCAAAACTATATAACACTTATATGTTTAAATGTACTTAATTCTAAAAAAAAAATAACTAAAAAGTTGTAAATAAAAAAAAATAATTTAAAAAATCAAAAAACCCGACTGCTTAAAAAGCGAAAAAAAAAAGATGTAAACAAGAAGAAAATCATGCTGTGCAGTCGGAGGATACATCTGGTTTTGGTCAGCCAGCTCGCGAACATGTATCCTCCGACAGCACAGCATTATTTTCTTCTTGTTTACATCTTTTTTTTTCGCTTTTTAAGCAGTCGAGTTTTTTGAATTTTTTAATTAACTTTTTTTTTAACATATCCAAGTCTCTAATAGAACAATTGCCTCTTTATGGCAAGTAATTCAGCAGTATTTTTTTATTTTCCCTTCCAGTTAAAAGAGGTGCTAGTATGGGACGGCCAGATCACTCGAATGTGCTGCATATCAGGGACGGAGATCCTCGTCTGCACCACGAGAGCTCACCTACTGCGGTACCGATGGGACGGCTCACAGAACCGGGACTACTGCCTCGATTTGGGACGAATACCGTTCTCCATTAACCAACAGGTTTCTAAAGGTAATGTTATAAATAAGGGCCGGATTATATGCAACATAAAAAGCTTGAAATATGCATGCAAATATGCATAAAACATGCGTAAAATATGCATGAAAATTTGTAAAATAATCACCATTAAAGTGTTAGTAAACGATAAGAAACCGGGCAAGTGCGAGTTGGACTCGCGCACGAAGGGTTTCGTACCGTTATCGCAAGAAACTGCAAAAAAAAACATGTTTGTTGTATGGGAGCCCCACTTAAATATTTATTTTATTCTGTTTTTAGTATTTGTTGTTATAGCCAGCGGCAACAGATATACATCATCTGTGAAAATTTCAACTGTAGCTATCACGGTTCATGAGATACGGCCTGGTGACAGACGGATCGTGGAGTCTTTTTTTATTTGTAATTCACAAAACTGATGTACAATCGAGTATGCAAAAAAAAAATGTTCAACAAAATAAGTCTGATTGACACCTACTAGATGTGCATCTTACATGCACATTATAAAAACACTTATTATTTGAAAAATTATAAGAATTTAAGAAAGCAAAAAATAAATTTTTAACCGCTAACAGATGATAGAAAATAACAAAAATTAAAATTATAACAAAATTAAATCATAAATAAAATTTAATTAAAACAAAATTAAATCAAAAGTCTTAGTAGTAGGGTCCCGTTTTTACCCTTTGGGTACGGAACCCTAAAAAGGGAAAACATGGAAGGTTTTTATTTTTATTATTTCTAAATCAGCATAAGATTAGTGATTTACTCAATCGTAAATTATCAATACCAAAATGTAACAAATTTGTAGACGATAATAATGCACTAAAACGAAAACTTATTAAACATTTTTGTAAACGTAAACAATCAGGTAGGAAGGTGTTCTAAATGTCTTCAATCGTCACTAGATATTGTTCTCGCCTAACTTCTTGGCCGCCCTAAAGTTGGCTACAATGGCTGCGCAGTAGTTAATCTTATACAAAAACAGCACCGTTTTGTGCCTCGCGCATCCGGTAAACCAACTTCAGGGCGGCCAAGAAGTTTGGCGCAGACTATATTAGATATAATATGCAATTTCATATGCAAATATGCAAATGCATATAATCCGGTCTCTAGTTATAAATGATAATCTACATCTGCGAGCAGTGGTGGCCCAGTGGTAACGGCCCCGAGTTACGTGTCGTAGGTGGTGGGTTCGAACCGAGGCAGGCGCTTTACTTTGTGTAAGTTATTTCATCACCACTGCTCTCAAAACGGTGAAGGAAAACATCGTGAAGAAACAAGTGCAAGGACAAAAATTCGAAGACATGTGACATCCACCAATAGGTCTTATATATGTTTGATATCACCTCTAACTCTTTATTTTGATACCCCACACGATGGGATTGGAAGAAAAAAAAAATTGGGCCCCGCCAATATTTGGCCCAAAATTTTAATGTAGCCAGTTACACTCGCAAGATTAAGACGAATCGATTGAAGTAAGAATCATCAAAATCGAGCAACGCGTTTGGTCTCTAGAACACCACATAGGTACAAACATACATACATAGACTGATAAACACATTACCCTCCTTCGGCAGTCGGGTAAAAAGGTATAGCGCTCATCGTCCTGTAGCTCCGTCTACATTTCACAACGGGCTATACGAGTGAGGCATCGACACGTCATAGTAAGAGTGCAGTACGTGTTGAGATTCTTTTTTCGAAAATATTTTTTGTGTTTCGTGGGGGAGCTCGTGGCTAAATAATAAAAGCCGCATGGGTCGATCTTCACGGTTAAGCAACGCTTGACGAGGTCGGTCCGTGGATGGGTGACCTTTTCAACATACCGAGTTTCCTCCGTGCCTCGGAAAGCACGTTAAGCCGTTGGTCCCGGCTGTCATTTGAAGATCTTTGATAGTCGTTTTCGGGTAGTCAGAAGCTTGAGATCTGACACCAGTCGTGCCACCAGCCTTGTATCGTTACTGGGTTGTAGAGGTCAGTTAGGCAGTCGCTTCATGTAAAACACTGGTACTCAGCTGAATCCGGTAAGACTGGAAGCCGACCTCAACATAATTGGGAAAATGGCTAGGCAGATTGATTTTTTGTGTTTCGTACCCACACCGCTCATCATAATTCTCTTGCTTTTATCTAAATTTATTTGGGCCGCAACATGTCTTCTCCCATACTTCTCTCTATTTGGCATATTTATTAGTTACTTCCTTTTGTACCCATATTACTACGGCCTTGAATTAGCTTTCAAGGCTTTCCTTAGTGCTGACGCAAATTACTTTGAAGAACAAATGAATTATTAGTATGGCCTTCATACAATATTAATACTCCAAGCCCGAGAATTTGTACATCTGTGATTGTATATTGTATGTGAAAATTACTCAATGACCACAATATGGGGCCAAGTTTGATATCCAACTATACTCTATTTTTTGGAAAAAAATAATAGGTAATTAACCAAAAAAAAAATAACAAGTGCGAGTCGGACTCGCGCACGAAGGGTTCCGTACAATTATCGCAAAAAAAACGGCAAAACATAACGTTTGTTGTATGGGAGCCCCACTTAAATATATACTTTATTCTGTTTTTATAGCGGCAACAGAAATACATCATCTGTGATAATTTCAACTGTCTAGCTATCACGGTTCATGAGATACAACCTGGTGAGTGGTGACAGACAGACAGACAGACGGACCGTGGAGTATTAGTAATAGGGTCCCGTTTTTACCCTTTGGGTACGGAACCCTAAAAAGGTCTCCTTTTATATCACAAAAATTTTAAATAAAAAAAATCTAAGTTGTTTATTTCAAACAACTACCAAATACACACATGCACAAATATGTCAAACATTTAAATTATTATTTGAATAATACTAATTTAAATGTTTGAGAATGAAGAATACAGTTAAGAAGTATTTTATAACAAAATCAATAATTTTTATGAATAAACAAATAAATAGGCATTGTTAAAATCAAAACCAATAGCCGACATTAAAACCATATCGAAAGTTCGGAACTATTATGAGAATAAATAAAAGTGTGCCTCAAAAGTAACCATTTTGCTTTATAAGGTTGTATTTTTTAAATTAGTCTTATTATAACTGTTTGACGTTTGTTTGTCTATTATTGTATCCCTCAGCGAATAGAGTGTAAGTAGCATTATCTTATCAAATGTGATGATGAGACTGAGAGTTGTATCAAAGTAATTTAACGGTTTACTTTGTCAATCCTAACGAATACTATAAATGTGTATGTGAGTTTGTTTGTTCTACTTTCCGCGTAAACGTTAGGCTTATTATGTATGAAACAGCAATCAGCAATAATTGCGCAGCGATCGCGCAGTCATCGCGCGATTGATCGCTCTATGCCATAAACATCGGGCGTACGTAACCAATTATTTGCTTACGTAAGCCCGATGTTTATATAATCGCTCGCTGTTTGTCAAATGCAATTATTTCGAAAAAATCCGCCAAAGACTCTAAAACATCTGTATAGCCCTCGCCAAACTTCTTGGCCGCCCTGAAGTGGGCTACAATGGCTGCGCAGTAGTAAATCTCATACAAAAACAGCACCGTTTCGTGTGTCGCGAATTAGTAATCACAATATGACAGCCAAATTTGCTTGCCATAATCGCGATCACCCTGCTTTCAAATGAACATTGTAGTTATCTATTTATGCCATAAAGGCAGCACTGTCGAAAAAATGCTAAGGTGTGGATATCGCTGATACATAATTAGGATTCGCGATTGAATAGCAATTATTGTGCAATTATTGCAATCGTTATGCTCCTGCAAGATACGTAACAAGCCGAAGGGTGATGAATCTTGGCATTTGTATAGACCAGAACCTTGGTAAGATACTTTTTTGCCCGGTATAATGTTCCCTTTAACACTTTTCACACGAGCGAAGCCGCTGGCAGAAGCTAGTTAGTCTATTATTCAATACAAGGTCTTTTCAATATGTGCCTTGTTTACTGTAATTGACTAAGTATGAAATGTGCACAGGTGGCTGAATGAATAGGATTTTTAGGGTTCCGTAACTCGAAAGGAAAAAACGGAACCCTTATAGGATCACTATGTTGTCCGTTCGTCCGTCTGTCTGTCTGTCAAGACCCTTTTTCTCAGGAACGCGTGGAGGTATCAAGCTGAAATTTATATCAAATACTCAGGTCTAGTGTCCCTTAAAGCTGTGTTAAATCAAACTTCTAAACCAACGCAAAACGTCAGTCAAAAGATACAGCCGCAAATTTCCGCAAATTTTCGACACTCGCAAGGGAATCAAATCCTACAGGGTACTTCCCGTGAATTCAGAATCTTGAAATTTGATACGAAGCAACGTCTACAGATAAAGAAAAATTTGCGAAAAAAGTAATTTTTTAGTTACATCATATAATAAAATTATTTACTTACTACCCCTTTCCTCATGAACGCGTAGAGGTATTAAATTGAAATTCATATCAAATACTCAGGTCTATAATACCTTTAAGCTGAGGTTTGTACGGAACACTCGGTGTGCGATGCCGACTCGCACTTGGCCGGTTTTTTTTGGATTGCCCATTCTTTTGGATGCTCTCAAAACGGTGAAGGAAAACATCGTGAGGAAACCGGAATGTCCCAGAATCAAAAAATCGAATACATGTGACATCCACCAACCCGCACTGGGCCCGCGTGGTGGATTACGGCCCATTCCCTCTCACAGAGAGGAGGCCTGTGTCCCAGCAGTGGGAACATAAAAAGGCTGATGATGGTGATTCTATTAGATTGTTTAGTACGTGAGTGTGGTATAGTTGTTCTATCTCACGATGACATGTTACGTGACTTTTATGACACCGAAATAAGATTCATTTTGCTACGATTCACAACGAACAACTATACTCAATATTACATTAAATGATACTTTTTCCGCCTTTATACATGAGTAATGATAACCCCCGATTTTGTATAAAAATCGATGTGTATGTTCCCTATGGCCTCCAAAACGGCTAGAGCGATTGTGATGAAATTTTTTGGCAATCTTAAGATTAGTCCTGCGGGTGATCCTGTTAAGTTTGGTAGCGACCGGTAAATATTTTTTTTTGGCTGTTTGGTAATTTTGTGCATATTTTCCCTGCAAATCAATATAAAACTTGATTTTTACCCTTGCGAAGTCGAGGCGGGACGCTAACATAAAATAAAAAAAAATTAAGTATTGGTTTTCTGATTCTAAATTCAATGATTGTTGCATGCTTTGCAACTAATTGAATTTAAATATTAATTTCAATTAGTTGAAACTGATATCGGGGAACTAGTTTAGCTTGTCCTTTAACAAGGAACTCCTCTATAGATTTCCATTCTACTCTAGTTTTTTGCTATTTTTGTCCATTCTGGATCGGCTGCCACCCTTGTCCTTGGATTTTCTCTCTTGTCATATGATGACCTGTCCATTTCCATTTCAGACATTTATACACCGTTTCTACATTTTTTTAAATATTTTTTTATTATTTTTTTCGTTTCCCCACACTAGGAATTTCTTCCTGTATCGTGGGTGCGTTTACAAACATATAAACTCACATACACAACACCCAGAGCCGGAACAACTATCTGTAGGTCATACAGATATTTGTTCCATGCGGGAATCGAACCCGCGACACGCAGCGCAGCAGTCAATCGCAACAATAAACAACACTTACAACAACAATTAACAATTTAGTTACTGATTTAATTTCTCTACCTCTTCTTTTAATCTTGTTAGTCCCACTTGCGCCACCCTGGGTTATCTTTCTAACTCCGAGTTAGTAACTAGCTAACTAACTGTATTTGCTGACAATTTCAGCTGAGCCGATATTAGAAGACAATACGCACGTCAACGACATAGAATATTCGCCGCTTGTGTGCGGCTTCGGGATAACGCTTAACGACGGACGGGCGGCGTATCTCACAGCGCCTAATCTCAAGTTTGATCCTAATGTAAGTAGACATAATGCTTATTTTTCCTTGAGTTTTATCGACGGGTTCAGAAGACTGGCAGTATCATTTCCAGTTTCAGTCATATTATCAGTAACTTTCCTATTAGGGTTATACTAATTTATATTTGATTCAGGGTTCCCTGAATAATTGATTAATTGCGTCTCAAGTAAAGAACGAAGTACTAGAATTGTTGGCCACTCAAAATAATGTTTTTATTCCGCTTGATTCTGGCAGAGCGAGTTTTAACAATTGCTGTTATTTATTCAAATACAAATAAAACGAAAGTTCCTCCAGGTCTTCTGTTAAAGGTATCTCCATACTTAAAAGAAGCCCTCTAGTAATCTTGTTAAATCTGTTGATTACGAAATAAAATAATAATAATTAATATTACATAACAATAACTTGAAAGTCTTATACAATAATATAATTAATCTACTAGTGAATAAATGAAATAAGTTTTCTATTTAATAAAATATGTTTTGAAAATCCCAGATATTATTGGACACAGATCTTATGGTAAGAAATTGTAAAACGAGTGTTGTGTTAATATAGACCCTGAAGCACGATATTGAGTCCTTAATGGCCTAAAATATTTAAATTCGTGTGTTTTAATCCTTGTAGTTTTCCTTTATAGGCACAATTTAAATAATGTCCTAGCCAGATCCCTTGTGTGATAGGTAAAATGGATAACCTATGCCACAGATAATATAATACTAGCGTACAGATGCCTCATCTCATACAAAGAAACCGTGCCGACGTATCTAGCGGTTTTTATCTGATTATACCGATTATTTTTTGTAAATTAATCGCTTTCGGTTCCGTGTCACGGCGATATATAGATCACCTTCTATATCCAATAAATAAATATCAAAAAATAATCAGTATAATCAGTGCAGTACGTCGGCACGGTTTCTTTGTATGGGATGTGACACCATTGTCTATGCCAACGTCTGTGTGATGCATTTATATGCTATGCAAAATTGGACAGTACAGTCCGCCTCTTCGTTAAAATTCTGGGTTTCCTTAAAGAAATCTTATAAAGATACTTTTAAAGTACAAATTTTCATGATTAATTGGGTTTGTTTACATTTGTAGGCTGTTCAAGGCATTTGGGCACCGGGCATCGATGACGCCACTTGTGCAAGAGTCAACCATAAGTTTAGATTAATTGCTATTGGCAGGAGAAAGTGAGTACCTTTTCCTTTTAAAACCTAGTACGGATTTAGGGTAAGATTCACAGACTGAATATAAACCTTAGACTTAAGGAAATGTAATGTTCATAGTCGAATGAGACACTAAGCAAAATAAAATAATGTGATTAATCTTGCCCTAATAATATAACTACTGTAATAAGTATTGATCACCATTAATACTTTTTACAAGCTTTTAATTAACTTGCAATGTATGTATGTATGTTTGTATGAATGTAAGTGTGTTCGGGTCAAATCTTGCACTTAATTTTAAAGCAGTTATACTCCACCGATTAAGATGAAATTTTGCATAAACGTTTAGTTTGGATAACAATGCATGGTTAGATAAGTGAGGTCATTCTAAATCCAATATGGCGGACGGCCCAAGATGGTGGACTAGTAATTTTTTGTGCACTGTCATGATTTGGGATATCAAATGAAAGGGTTTGCTGAGAAGAATAAGAAAGATGGTTGATTAAAAAAAAAAATATGAATAAATTTTAATGAATTATTTTATTCTATTTCTTGTAATTATTATTATTTCTGTGTAAATATTCCAGTTCTCAAGTGGATGTATTCACGATAGATGAAGCTACGGGCGGTCTGGAGTTGTCACATACGATGGTGCTCAGCTCCAAAGACTTTCCCGGCGATCCTGGACCTGTTAAATGTATGAGGTATGAAGTAACATGTTCGGTACAATATTCGCAACTGAACAGCTCAGCACCATTGCCTGCGTGCATTTCGATAAATGCATGTATCGCAACTAGCGTCAGTTAGTGCGTGTTCGGATACCAATCGCGTAACTCGAATCAAACCATCTTAGTGCTACTTTACCTTAGATTAACCATTTACCATTATTTTAACCAGTGTTCAATATAACTTTTAAAACCATTATTGCGTATCATTAAAAACCAGTGGTCCAATAACCAAACCATTACCAGTCTAAAATAAAGTCAACCAAATCAACCAACTCAGATTTTAGTGCTAAACCAAGCATGCGCTAAATTCTACATAACAGTTTAACAAAAATTGTTTGTACTCCCTAAAAACATTTACCGGTGGACTAAAAATAACACTGCAATCACCAATTTTTTGTCAATCTTGCCTATTTTTTTTACGGTTTTATTTTGGTTTAACTGGTTTTGGGTCAACTTTAGTCATTGAAATTTTACTCCTTCAAATCTTCAAATTTGTCTCCTTTTTTTTTATTCTAAGATTTTGCGTCGCTATAAAATGACGGATTACAACCTTTTTTTGGGGGAAGTACAATGCTGCGTGGTTCATTGCTAAGAAATTATTATTTCAATGTTGTCTTTGTATTTGTTAAGCAATGGACAGAACACCACGCTGCTTACATATTGAACTAACTAGCGGTTGTTTTGAAGATACATAATGACTACTATGTCAAAATAACTACTAAAGATAAAAAAAAAACTATGCACCTGGCAGTATGAAGTCACTCTAACAATCGACACTCGTTATTGGCGCACGAAATGAACGCGGGGCACTGCGCGGGTAGGCGGGCGTGGGGACACATTCCAGCAAGGTACAAAGTTATTGGCGCACGAAATAAACGCAGGGCACTGCGCGGGTAGGCGGGCGTGGGGACACATTCCAGCTAGGTACAAAGTTATTGGCGCACGAAATAAACGCAGGGCACTGCGCGGGTAGGCGGGCGTGGGAACACATTCCAGCGAGGTACAAAGTTATTGGCGCACGAAATAAACGCAGGGCACTGCGCGGGTAGGCGGGCGTGGGGACACATTCCAGCGAGGTACAAAGTTATTGGCGCATGAAATAAACGCAGGGCACTGCGCGGGTAGGCGGGCGTGGGGACACATTCCAGCTAGGTACAAAGTTATTGGCGCACGAAATAAACGCAGGGCACTGCGCGGGTAGGCGGGCGTGGGAACACATTCCAGCGAGGTACAAAGTTATTGGCGCACGAAATAAACGCAGGGCACTGCGCGGGTAGGCGGGCGTGGGGACACATTCCAGAGAGGTGCAAAGTTATTGGCGCACGAAATAAACGCAGGGCACTGCGCGGGTAGGCGGGCGTGGGGACACATTCCAGCGAGGTGCAAAGTTATTGGCGCACGAAATAAACGCAGGGCACTGCGCGGGTAGGCGGGCGTGGGGTCACATTCCAGCGAGGTGCAAAGTTATTGGCGCACGAAATAAACGCGGGGCACTGCGCGGGTAGGCGGGCGTGGGGTCACATTCCAGCGAGGTGCAAAGTTATTGGCGCACGAAATAAACGCGGGGCACTGCGCGGGTAGGCGGGCATGGGGTCACATTCCAGCGAGGTACAAAGTTATTTTGGCCGTGTAGTACATAATTATGTTTAAATTGTCATGAAAATAATGTTTGCAGATGGACAGCAGACGGACGCGCAGTGGCTGTCAGTTGGGAGAGAGGAGGCGTGTCTATCTGGAGCACGTTCGGAGCGCTACTGATGTGCTCGCTCGCGTGGGACTACGGGCTCAACCAGGACCTGAGCAAGTCCAACCCACTGGTCGTGTCTAGTTTAGTGAGTATATCTAACAGTTGGGAGAGAGGAGGCGTGTCTATCTGGAGCACGTTCGGAGCGCTACTGATGTGCTCGCTCGCGTGGGACTACGGGCTCAACCAGGACCTGAGCAAGTCCAACCCACTGGTCGTGTCTAGTTTAGTGAGTATATCTAACAGTTGGGAGAGAGGAGGCGTGTCTATCTGGAGCACGTTCGGAGCGCTACTGATGTGCTCGCTCGCGTGGGACTACGGGCTCAACCAGGACCTGAGCAAGTCCAACCCACTGGTCGTGTCTAGTTTAGTGAGTATATCTAACAGTTGGGAGAGAGGAGGCGTGTCTATCTGGAGCACGTTCGGAGCGCTACTGATGTGCTCGCTCGCGTGGGACTACGGGCTCAACCAGGACCTGAGCAAGTCCAACCCACTGGTCGTGTCTAGTTTAGTAAGTCTCACATATATTAGGGTTCCGTACCCAAACGGAGCCCTATTGCTGTCAATCACGTGTTTGTCTGTCCGTCGTCTGTCACACAGATTTTACAGCCAAACAATCTTCAAATTTTCACAGTATAAGCATCTTGTTGACCCAAAGGCGTACAAATAGTCAAAAAATATTTTTGAATGTTTTTAAGGCCACCCATTCAGATAAAGGGAGCGGGCAAAAAAGAACCTATCCTATCCAGTGGGGTATCGTTTGAACTAGAAATTTTGTGATAATATTTATTATCACGTATATTTTACCAAAAATACCAATATTCATAAAAAAGAGTGTTTTCTTTGAAATTTTCAAATTTTTCCTATTACATCCAACTTGATTTTGCGGTTTGGTACGGAACCCTAAGGGGCGGGACACACGGAAAAGACGTAAAACGTGGACGCGTACAAAATAGACCGCGTCTCGTCCGCGCCCTATCTTTTCTGTTTATTTTGTTTCGCGACGCTTCTATACATTTTGTATGAAAATTGGAGGGGCGCCGCGTCTGCGACGCGTCCTCGTCTTACTTCTTTTCTGTTTGTCCCGCCCCTCTATGTGCGAAATCCGACACGCACTTGGTCGGTTTTTATATAATTTAAAAGGTTAAAAGCTACCAATAAAAGAACGACAGCACAACTGTTTTCGCAAAGGACCTTCAACTCTGTGTGTGTCATGTTTTATGAATTTCTATTCTACTTTATTGAATATCTGTAGGGACATCTGATGCCACATACTTACTATCCTGCATCGCGTAAGCAGAGTTTCTGGAGTTTTTAGCCATTGGGCAGTTGCCCAGATCAGACAGAACATCCGTCAGTTCGGAGGATCTACACCCTGTTTCGCATCATCATCTTCATCAGCCTTATAATGATTCCACTGTTGGGACACAGGTATCCTCTCTGTGAGAAAGGGGATGGACCTTAATTCACCATGCGGGCCCTGTGCTGGTTGGTGGTTGCCACATGTCTTCGAATTTTTGTTTCTAGGACATGCCGGTTTCCTCACTAAGTTTTCCTTCACCGTTTCCTCCTCGTTCACCTGTTTCGAATATCTTCATATATCCAGACATTGAGAAAATTACCCATAATCTTTAAAACATTTACAATATTTTTTCGTTTCTAGGAATGGGCGACAGAAGGTTACCAGCTCTGGATGGTGAAAGTGGAAGAAGATTCAAGCACTAATATTATCCAACTGGATTTTGTCAAAAGTCCACTCAGCGTCAACCCTTGCATGGTAGGTGGTCACAGACTTACATATTAAATAGCTGGTTTGGCCGACTTGATCCGATGTCCAGTGCTTGTGGGGCATCTCTCCGCAGACCATGGCCCTTTCGTCCTGTACCGCATGCCCTGAAACTTGTCCTTATGGACCTTATGGCTGCGTCAGCGAATTATCTCGACGTGGCTGAATACTGAGCAAAACGTAATATTTAAAAACTATATTTGCCATCGACACTAAGAAGAAAGAGGTTAAATATGTCTTTGTAGGTGGCGTTTGTTCTGAATGTCTTTCGGCTGGGATGAAGATGATATTGGCGAATTGGTTGAACTTTGCGCCTCTTCCGTTTAGTTAACGTAAAAATTAAACTGCGTAAATAAAAACGTGCGCCGCACATACGGGTATTTGAATGATCTACGCGGCCAAAATTATTTCATTGTCAATATTGGTTCTAAACAATATTAGTAAACAAAACAAACGTTTTAATATTACATCGAGTCATATTTAATGAAATATTGAAAAAAAAAACAAACAAAAAGTCCTTCGCATGGCAATAGCTCTTCATTTAAGAAAGTCAGTTTTTCTTCCAAATTAGGCAAATCAAAACACTTTTTGTGGTCGAACAGGTATTTACGGGTCAAAGTTCTTGCTCCCGAGGTATTTTGTGACACTAAAATATAAGTTTTTAAGTTTTCTTAAAAAAAAAACACTATAAATTAGGTACTTATCCGCGACGTTCTGCGGCCAATTTTTTTATTATTTGTTACTGAAAACATTAATCTTTCGACTGTATCAAAGATTATTACAGGATCTAACTTTTTTTTTTTTTTTTTTATTTATTTATTTAAGGAACTTTTAACATAATGTTACACCAGTTCCATCGTAACCTTACCCAAAAAATCACAATAATTATAAAGTTACTAATGAGTACACCAATATAGCTTCTGGCGACATTGGCTTGGTTAATATAACATTAAATATACCTAAATCTAGCTTATTTATATTCAATTGACTAATTAACGTACTTCTTTCAGACTCATTCCTGACACACTCCAACAAAAGGTGATGGACATCTTCTACTTTATTATCACAAACTAAGCAATTCGGAGAGTCCACCATTCTCATAAGAAATGCAAAGGCTCTTAATGGCATATGTCCGGAACGAATCCTGAAAGAAGTTACCAACATCTTTCGACTAACTTTGAAACTACTAAACCATGGGGCTCGAGGAGGCTCACATTGGATTGTTCTATACCATATCCCTTTATCTTTTGATTTTTTGTTGTAATATTCTTTCCACTCTTCATTACAATAGGTTCTGAATTTGGATAAAATTTCCGAATAAACTGGCAAAATATAAACCTCTATACCTGACGTTACTGCTATCTTAGCCAATCTATCAGCCTCCTCGTTTCCCTGTAGACCAATATGTGACGGGATCCATTGCAAGACTAAATTAACACTATTTAAAAGAGATGAGTGTATTTTACTTAAAACAGCGAAGGCTATCGATACACCTCTGTGTCCAGAGGCGCATCGAGCCAAATGCTGGAGCGCGCTCTTGCTATCCGTGAATATGACTATATTATTATTAGTGTGTTGTAATGTTGCAATGTAGGACAACGCTTCGGAGATAGCTAACAACTCTGCTGTCATGATAGAAACTTTAGAAACAATGTTGAAACATCCACTTGTTTTGGTAACGGGATCAAAGAAAGCCGCTCCAATCTTAGAACTCTTAGAACCATCAGTAAACAGTTTGTACCACCCATTATACGTACAGCTTAGTTCTTGCAAGACGTCATTTCTCAAACAATTACTTTCGTATGAACTTTTGGGCCTATTAACACTATATAAATGAATTTTAATTACATTATTAATTGCAATATTGCTACACCATGTATTTAATTTAAACATATCTAATGGGTTGGTCGAGTACATTTTTTCTCCCTTGATAATATTATAAGTTTCTATTAGCGCAGGTATCTTTTTATTTGTCCAATATCTGTGGGTAGTAAGAGCTCCAAGATCAGACAAAAATTTACTCGTCACACAATTAGTCCACGATTTAACCTTAAGACAGAACTTAAATGCTAAATATTTACGTCTTATATGTAATGGTGGTAAGCACAACTCGCTTTCCATCACATGAATAGGGGTAGTTTTGATGAACCCACCAACAATTCTCATAACCTTATTTTGAATTTTGTCTAATTTATATAATCGTGATTTAACACTACTATCATAGAATATGCAGCCATAGTCCAATCGACTTCTAATTAGAGATATATATAAAAGTCTCAGTTGTAGTGGATGCATTCCCCAGTTAGAACTAGCTAACACTTTTATAATATTTAACATTTTTAGACATCGTTCATTAAGTTCATTAGTGTGTTTGCCCCATCGAAGTGAAGTGTCTAGCCAAACACCTAGATATTTTATACTGTCAGCTACTACTAAAGGCACTTCATTTATATATAACTGAACATGTTGCCTTCTATATCCTCTACTGAATAGGCAGACTTGTGATTTAGACGTTGATAATTCTAAACCTATAACAGATAACATCCCTACGATATGATTCAATGAAAATTGCATTTTATTAATACTATCATTTACTTTTGCCGAGCTAATAAAGAGAACGAAGTCATCGGCGTATTGACACAATTTGACCATATTAGAATTATTAATTGCGTTACAAATTTCGAGTGTTACGATATTAAATAATAGTGGCGAGATTGGATCTCCCTGTGCCAAACCTCTATTGGTCCACCTAATGATATCATTTTTCTCATCCATGTCATCTTTAACAATTAAATGTCTTTCTTTAAGGAATTCCCATAAGTAGTTACATATTCGTCTGCCCACTTTTAGCTTGTCTAACGTTTTAACTACACTATCAATTAAGACGTTGTTGTATGCGTTCTCAATGTCCAAGAAACACGCTAAGGTGGATGTGTTTTTAGTAAAACCCAACTGTATATTAGTGATCAACTGCGCCAGAGAATCCAAACATGATCGACCCCTCCTAAACCCGGCTGTGCTAGGAGATAATAAGCTATAGTGTTCGATAAACCACTCTATTCTTTTAGTTAGCATTAAGTGAAATATTTTACAAGGGCAGGATATTAATGAAATTGGTCTTAATTTGGAGTTACTCCCAATTTTAGGTATAGCAATTATTTTAATATTACGCCATTCATTAGGGATACATCCAGACACAAAAATGGTGTTATATATATGGAGCAAAAATTTTTTTGCAACTTTAGGGAGGTTAAATATCATAGAATATGTGATATTATCCTCTCCAGGCGCTGTATCTTTTTTTTTAATAGATGCTTCCAATTCCTGTAAAGTAAACTCTGATTCTAATG
Organism: Anorthoa munda; assembly: GCA_945859665.1. Lineage (NCBI taxonomy): Eukaryota > Metazoa > Arthropoda > Insecta > Lepidoptera > Noctuidae > Anorthoa > Anorthoa munda. Next base: position 28,619,051 of record OX243903.1, read on the forward strand.
TCACATTATTTGAAATAAACAAGGGTTTAGGCGAAAGAGTTGAATCAGGGGCTAGATTATGCAAAAGCTCACTTTTTTTATCAATAGAAATATAGTTACCAGCTTGTCTATATCCCTTAATCCATTTCATCTTACGCCACATCTCCGATGAAGTTACAGTGCCATCTATCGAAGTGCAGAACTCTTGCCAACAATTTGTCTTGGCTTTTTGAGTTTCCTGTTTAGCTTTTAAAGTTATATTCTCCAGCACAGCCAAGTTCGCCGGCGTCGGGTTGTGTCTGAATTTTTTTAATGCAAGTCTTCTTTGTGCTACAATTTTAGAGATATCAGGGTTCCAATACGGTTTAGGCTTAAAGCTGTTTTGTGGATCATTACAAATTTTAGTATAAGGAATATTATTATCAGCAGTTTTATCAATTATAGAAATAAAGGTCCTATACATTATTTGAATGTCGCCCGATAGTATATTAGCATTAACATCACAGAATAACTGTTCTATGTCTTTTCTATAACCTGACCAATTCGCCTTTTTAAAATTACGTTTACTAATCGCATGAACAGTATCTTTATAATTTATTTTAGTTTTTATCATTAGATGATCACTTCCCAAGTTTTCATTTAACACTCGCCAAGAAAAGTAAACAGCTATATCGGATGAAGAGAAGGTGATATCAGGCGATGACTGTTGTAAATTGTGATTGACATATCTTAAACGAGTGGCACTGCCATCATTAATAGATATATATCCGTATTCTAGCGCTGCGTCTACAATTTGATTGCCTCTTGTATCGGTTTTATAGGACCAATTTGAGTGATGTCCGTTAAAGTCACCGGCTATAAGAGTTTTGTGAGAACACAACGAAAACAGTTCATCCCAATCACATTGTCTAGTTTGGATAGAGGAAGGGCAGTAGACTGAGACTATATTTTCCAGGTGTTTACAATTTTTGATGTTTACATGCAATATTTCAATGCCAGTATTATTAATACTAGATAATTTTAATTCAGACGTAATAGATTTATGTAAAATGATGGCTACTCCACCATATCCATCAGTTCGGTCTTTTCTATAGATATTATATTGGGATAAATTTAAAAAGCTATTTTGTTCCAACCATGTCTCACAGATGATAGCTATGTGTATATGTTCTTTAAATAAAAGTGACTCAAACACGGTAATTTTAGGTCTAATACTTTGTGAGTTCCATTGCAGTATATTAAGAGCAAATTCGCGTGATTTTCTAGAGGTCATTATTAAAAAAAGAGAAAACTTTCTGTATCAAATCTCCGTCTCTTACAAAACCTATTACAAATTGAATAATTTCTTCAAGCATAACACTGACCACTGCCTTGATTTTAGCAGCAATACTTGACTTGGAAAAGTAGATTTCTTTCAGTTTATCTATTAACTTTTTCAAATAAAATATATTTCTATATGTATGCTTCACTTGGCCTTCTGTACTTTCACTTTTATTTGAAGATTGCTCTTCTTCATAGATTTCGTTCTGTTCATATCGTCTCTTATCTCTTATATTAGATAATTTCGTAGGTTTTGAAGCATACTGACAGTTTGTAGGCTCCTCCATAGAAATATCTCGACTCGTTTCACCATTCTCAGAGTTTTTGGGTATTGTATCCATTTTCTCTGTGTGATTTTGTTCTTGTGACAACAACACATCTCTGTATGACTTTTCTTTGTTAATTAAAAGTGGACCTTGGTGCGTTGGCGATATAACATTATCTTCTATGTTAGTACTTTCATTGTCCTGTTGATGTTTATTTTTGTTTAAATATATCATCAAAGCTCTTCTATAGGTACAATTTTCCTCGCGCATGGTTTCTCGGATAGCTTTCTCTTTTTTAAAAACAGGACACGATTTATTCATAGATATGTGCGGGCCTTTACAATTTATGCACTTAAAGATGTCGGTTTCACAATTGCCGTGGTTTCCTCCGCATTTTGGACACAAAAGCTTCTTAGTTGGACAGACCTTAATCAGATGTCCAAACCTCCAACATCCCGAACATTGACTAACGGGAAAAGTGTATGGTTCTACCTTAAATCTGCACCCGTATATTAGCAAATACGGGGGTAAGGTAGAACTTTTAAAACCAATGCGAATTGTCTCGCTTTGTGTCCATACTCCGCTATCCAATTGTCTTTTTAATCGCTTGGCAGAAACAACTTCTTTTTCACACTCAATACTCTCTAGAAACTCTTTCTCTTCAATTTCTAAGTCAATTTGTTTCACTACCCCATATGACAAACTAATTTCATCTATGAATTGACATCTATAATCTAGACTATGAAACTTACTGCAATTGATCAAACTCTGCGCGTCATTTCTGTCTTCAAATTGTATAAGTATCTTGTATGGATTCTTGTACTGTATTTTGAGAATATTCTTAATACCTTCTGCCCTTAACAATTTGGCCATACCAAAAGGTTTGGGTAAAGTCTCTTTCGATGTAACACATACTATTATATTCTCATTAATGGTAGTTTTATCTGTACTCTCCTTGTTCTCCCTATTATTAGAACTCATTGACAAACTCCTGATTACCCTCTTAGTTTTATTTCGCACTGTGATGAATCCCTCGTCATCTTCTATTATTTCTTCGTTATCAGACCGCGCTCTTTTTTCGGGTTTTTTTCCTATTTCCTTCGATCCTTTATCTTTAACTTGTTGCTCACGTTCCTGCACCATCTCTTCTTCTTCTATATCGCTTCCACTTGAATCGCAAAAGTTTAAATTATCCATTATCACGTAACATTTATAAAATATAATATGAAGGTAGTGGGAGAAAACAAGAACAACGCTCGTACAAACTCGACCACGAATTAACGCGTGCGCTCACCTCGGCGATTCGCGCGAGACTGGATCTAACTTGGAAGTATAACAAATTTCCTATTTAACACAAATCGTAGCTAATAAATCCTCCATAATAAGCGAGACTTTCAATACATTAAAACTAATATTTTAAATTACAAAAAATATCCAAATTCTTTTTTAATTAGTTGATAATTACCTATTGTATCAGGATCCATAACTTTTTCTTTCGATATAAACGCAAAATACTAAATATTCACTGTTAAAGTCTTTGTTTGCACACGAACGTCGAGAACAGAAACATACACCAAACGGAACGATTGAATTCCGACTGCACGTGGAAGCGCATCCACGGACGAGGGACAGGATGGGCTGGGTATTGTTCTCAAACCTGTCCCCTAGCTCCAGTAGTCGTTATTTTTCAACTTTTTTTGAATTTTGTAAATATGAATTATGGCCGCGTAGATCATTCAAATACCTGTATGTGCGCCGTCCAGGAACCAAGTCCCTCACGCCTTTTCTTCAACCATCAACCATCAGACAAAAGTCACATTTAACTAACACATGATGTTAACAAAGATGGCGACCGTCGCTTGACGATAATATCCGAACTACGCCGGACAGAAACGAACGTCTCGATCGGTGGCATATCGCTTTTTTAGGGTTCCGTACCCAAAGGGTAAAAACGGGACCCTATTACTGAGACTTCGCTGTCCGTCTGTCTGTCTGTCTGTCACCAGGCTGTATCTCATAAACCGTAATAGTTAGACAGTTGAAATTTTCACAGATGATGTATTCCTGTTGCCGCTATAACAACAAATACTAAAAACAGTATAAAATTAATATTTAAGGGGGGCTCCCATACAACAAACGTGATATTTTTGCCGTTTTTTGCTCGATATTAATAACGGCAACAGGTAGACGCTTGAAATATTCACAGAATATTTAGTTGTATATTCTCTTCAAATAATAATAATTATTAAATTAAAATAAAATAAATTAAGGGGGGCTCCCATACAACAAACGTGATTTTTTTGCAGTGTTTTGCGATAATGGTACGGAACCCTTCGTGTGCGATTCCGACTTGCACTTGGCCGGTTTTTTATTTTGTTACGTGGCGATTTCTACCAGGCAACTCTTACTACAACCCGCGTTAGTGAATTTCGTTCCAGAATTATCGTCAATCTCACAATGATTTTCTTTACAGAGCAATCAAAGACACCTCTACTTACAAGCAGACGACAAACTCTACATTAATTTAGAAGATAACCTAACAAAACGGACGAAGATCTCTATCATAGACTCGTCGTCAGAGCTCTACCAGGGAGAGAACGGCCTACCAGACCAGCATAACTTGGAATACGAGAGCAGTACTAATTATAGGGAGTTTGTTGATGACAATGAGTGCAGGAAACAGTGGATCGTCTTGCCGCTGCCGGCTACTTATATTGCTACGAATTGGCCTTTGAGGGTGAGTTTTCTTAATTTTTAATATTAAAAAAAAGTTAATAAAATCAAAAAACCCGACTGCAAAGATATAAACAAGAAGAAAATCATGCTGTGCAGTCGGAGGATACAAATTCGCGAGTTTTTTTTTTATGTGACGTCCCGCAGTTTTCAATCCAAGTGATTGGCTACTGCTCGAGCTGGCTTACCAAAACTATAAATATCTTCCGACTGCACAGCATGATTTTCTTCTTGTTTACATCTTTGCAGACGGGTTTTTTGATTTTATAAACTTTTTTTTTCGAATTACTTTTAAACAGTGGTGGTATATATTTTTGTAATCACCTCTAAAAACCCTTCATTTTGATACCCCACATTAAAGGTTACGAAAATAAAAAAATTGCAACCCCTACAATATGGCGCCGAAAATCCGCCATGTTCCTTTTTTTTTACCGGCACTTAACTAAGATCACTTGGGCGGCCAAGACCTATCTAACGATGTCTTAATTATAATAATACGTCAAGTGGTTTGAAAGATACGAGGTAATAAAGAATATTAACATGCATACAAGATACGCGTGAAAAACATAACCCTTTCCTTGCAACCGGATAAAAAAAGAAAATAGCGTGCGAAAATATAGGTCTTTATCGTCAGAGTGTATGACTTAAATCTCCTGGGCAGTTTGGATATGGTACTACTGGTAAAAAACGTTGCCCCACACTAGGAATTACTTCCTGTATCGTGGGTGCGTTTACAAACATATAAACTCAAACATACACAACACCCAGAGCCGGAACAACTATCTGTAGGTCATACAAATGTTTGTTCCGTGCGGGAATCGAACCCGCGACACGCATCGCAGCAGTCAATTGCTCAACCACTGCGCCAACCGTGCGCCTAAATACTACCCCACGCCCAATATACCCAAATAGTACTACATGATTAGGTAGGGTAGGATAGGTAGGGTAGGGTAGGTAGGGTAGGTGGGTAGAGTAGGTATGGTAGGTAGGGTAGGTAGGTAGGTAGCCAATTGACGGGAGGGAAGTCCCGGGGGTCAGCTAGTTGGTATATAAAAGAAATAAAACTTCATGCCGGAGTCGTATTTTTCCTGAAAGCTATATATAACCTCGGGTCTTTAAGACAAGCGTGCTTCACTGTCGACCACATCATCGCTTACTATCATGTGAGATAGTGGTCAAGCACGAACCTATCTAAATATAATCTATCTAATACCTTTAAACGAGCAATTCTTGTATATATGTATAACAAAAATGTATTAAAACAAAATGTGAAAAAAACGTTTTTTTTTGTATTATGTATAATATAAAATCTGAATCTCGGAAACGGCTCCAACGATTTTCATGAAATTTAGTATGCAAGGTGTTTCGGGGGCGATAAATCGATCTAGCTAGGCTTCATTTTTATAAAACGTCGTTTTCTCTATTTTCACCCGAGCAGAGCTCGGTCACCCAAGTATTAATATAGTAAAGCGGGATAGTTTGATTGTTTGCTTGAACGCGCTAATCTCTGGAAATAATTTTATTTCTCTTAGATGAATAAAGATTTTATTTCTCTCTTTCAGGGCACCATCACTAAAAATTTGCTAGTTTTATAGTTAGGAACCTAAACGATTGACAATATGCCCATAATAACTCAATTTCCACATTCGTGTTATATATCACTAAGGAGTTCGGTATGCACTAAATTTGCACTATTCCCTAAGTTGAGAGATACTCAATCAAACAAAAAAATATCACGATCCGATAAGTAGTTTTGGAGAAATGCGTGGACAAACATACATATAAACATGCATACAAACATATATACAAACATACATACAAACACACGTATTTAGAAGCCCACATAGAGTAACATATGTGAATATTGTGCAGTGTCAACAATATTACATACATATGTATCGAATTGATTACCTCCTTTTTTTGAAGTTGGTAAAATAAAGATTCAGGCTCATGCTTCTTAAATACTATAGATGTATTTCTTTGTCTCTTTTTAATGTCGCTTTTTCGTTTCATCGAGTTTCAAATCACACAAGAGGGCTAAAGTTTATACTTAAAAAAAAAATACAAATAATTGACCCAGTTTTCCTTACCCACAGTACAGTGCTATAGATGAAGCAGGAGTAAACGTGTGCGTGGCAGGTCGAACAGGATTAGCGCACTACAACTGTCTGTCACGACGCTGGAAGCTGTTCGGCAATGAAGCGCAAGAGAAGGACTTTGTGGTCGCGGGCGGCATGCTGTGGTGGAGAGAGTACATCGTTATAGGTGAGCATCGTTCTATACTAATATTGTAAAGAGGTAAAGTTTGTGAGTTTGTGACGTTGTAGAGGGTAATCTCTGGATCTACTGAACCGATTTTGAAAATTCTTTCACCAGTATAAAGCTACATTATTCCTGAGTGTCAAAGGATATATTTTCAAAAAAATTAGAGATCCTTATGAAAATTGCAATAATGTAACACAAAGAATTATATAGGCAACATTTTGCTATGTTGCCTATATAATTCATTCTTTGGCGTGCGCTGAGAAAATTGTTGATGATACTTAAAAAATATTAGGTAGGTAGGGTATGCAGTGCAGGCAGGGTAAGCAGGGTAGGTGGGTATAGTAGGTGGATAGGTAGCTAGTTGACGGGAGCGAAGCCGCGGGGGTCAGCTAGTCTATAATATAATAATAAGACAAACCAGGATTAGCCTGGCTGGTCGAACAAGATTAGCCCACTTCAACTGTCTACCACGACGCTCGAAGCTGTTCGGTAATAAAGCGCAAGATAAGGACATGATATTCTAGACTTCGAATACTTTCTTTTTGGTCAGATAGCTTTCCATTCCATCCCACGTAAAAATCTAAGAATAGTTGAGGAAAACCATGGTCTAGTACTGAAAATTGGAGAAAATAATATGACGTACGCACAAGACTTTCATGGTGGATTGCGGTCGGCCCATTTCCAGTAGAGAATGTATTATACTGAATATGAAGTGTTTGCCGAAGGGTTGTGGAACTTAGAATCTTCAAACACGTTGCATTTACATTATTACAAAATAACAGTTTTTTTTAACATAATAACAGTTACGCAATTACTTTTGTATGGATCATTATGTAACTGGCAGAATGATACAGAATCTGTTACTTCTCGAAAAAGCGCGCGTTGATTATGTGTATATAGTCGGTGTTTTTAGTCTGAACGTTTCTAATAAATTGTTGTTGGAACTTATTTGAATTTAATTAAGTAAGCTCATCAGGTAGTGGAAAAAGAATTGTTCGTGTCTCGTATAAAAAGGCTTTATTTTAAATCTCGACTTTTTATACTCGACACGAAATAGACTACGATCTGTATGGTAATACTTGTTAAAGCTACGTCACAAAGCACAATGAGCGTGACTTTGAGGCTTTTCGACATATTCATTTTACTATACTAAATTTCTAAAACATTTTATTGACTTATATTTTTTTTCTTTTCTCCCCCCAGGTTGCTACAGCATCCTAGACGGTCACGACGAGATCCGCTTTTACCCGCGCGAAGCTAAACTAGACAACAAGTTCGCGAAGATCGTCCGCGTTCAGTCGCAAGTGTTCGTGTTGGACATACTGGACGACCAGCTCGTGGTGTTCGGGGCTGACGCGCTAGTCACCATATACGAGCTCAACTGTGTGGATAACAGTAAGTAGACTTGTGAAGATTGCCCGCGTTCAATTGCAAGTGTTCGTGTTGGACATACTGGACGACCAGCTCGTGGCGATTTATCGATCTAATTGGTGGTATGAAGGGGGTGCGACGGAGGATTGCTCGTGCAGTATGTTTGTACGCGCACGCTGTTGGTTCGTCAGGTGACCTGACTGAGATCACGCTTCGTTCGCTTCTAAAATACAGTCGCACACACAACTTTCTTTGCATGACGATTTTTTTTTAAATGATGGAAATATAATGATTTTAACTCTTGGTCCTGGAACTTTCGCTGGGTGATTTAGACATACATTAAGCCTTTGCGCGATAAAAATCTTTCCATTTTACTAACTCATTTATTTTTCCTTTGCAGTGGGTAACATAGAAATGCGGTGCGTGCAAGCAGTCGACGTGTCAGCACTATCGCACCCCGCCTGTGTGGTATCAGCATCATTGTGTCGGCTGCAAGACCCTCCACATCGGCACCGCACATCGTCCACGGTCTTTGTTCACGTACAACGCCAGCCTGACTCACTGGTAAGAAATTAAGGCTTCTATTTATTATAAGAATCTTTTATTTATTTATTTATTACTAGCTGACCGCCGTGGCTTTGCTACCGTCATCTGGCTACCTATCTATCCTACCTACCTTGCCTGGGTAGGTAGGTAGGAGGGTGGGATTAGGACCCTTCCTAACATAACTACCCTACCCACCTACACGGGTAGGGTAACCTACCCTACCCACCTACCCGAGTAGGGTAACCTACCCTACCCACCTATCCTACCCTACCTACCAATTTGTTGCTATTTATTTAAATAAGAATTAATACTACAATACGAATGTAACCAACTTTTATTTCTACCGGCGATCTAATTAAAATTTAGAACATAAAAGCTGCTATTATCTCTAGCAGACATTTTTGTAGGTAATAATGAGTACTTTATTCATGTAGTACATAATATTTTTTATGTATCATCAATAGTTTTCTCAGCGCACGCCAAATAATAAATTTTATAGGCAAAATTTAGCTACTTCGGGTTACATTATTGCATTATATAAAAATGACAAAATATAGGAATTATACAGCCGAATATTACAGGCTGATAATTATCATCAGATAATTAATATATTTCTCTCTCACAAATCATGGCTCTCACGTAGTAATAAGGCCTCTGGGCTCTATATAATGAAACTAAAATGTGTAACTAAACCAGCCTCTGTACCATGACGTCTCAAAACTATTATGGTGCGACTGCGAAAAAGGGACCGATGTATACAAGTCATATACATAACGCACACTCAAAATAACCTTGCTCTATGAGCTTATGGTAACCCCCCTGATTATTTAAACCGATACAGCAGACTTCACCTATTTGGGTTAAATATCCTTGCAACCTGGACAGGTGTTCCGTCATTGTGTAGTCAGAACCCAATTTAAGAATTTTACGTTTGGTAGTTTTAAAACACAGTGTGAAATGAGCGCTCGTTTTCTTATTGGTGGAACTTCCTGATTATTTTGTACTTAGCTATGTTTTATACCCGACTGCCGAAGGAGGGTAACGTGTTTTTCAGTCTATGTGTTTATCCCTATGTGGTGTTCTAGAGACCAAACACGTTGGCCGATTTTGATTATTCTTACGTCAATCGATTTGTCTTAACCTTGGGAGAGTCAAATGAAAAAAATGCAAAATAGAAAAATGGCGGCTTTTGGGTGCAATATTGTGGGGGCCCAATTGTTTTTTTCTTCCAAACCCATCGTGTGGGGTATCAAAATAAAGGGTTTTAAGAGGTGGCGCAAAACTAGCGGTGCCTTCACATGTTCCTCCAGGACCCCACCATAGACAATAGCAACGTCCCCGGCAAAATACGAAACAAATAATAGACAATATCGGATTCAGAAGCGAGCTTCGAACTTTAAAACCATCCTCCTTGTGTGTGACCGTATATTGGCCTATTTTTACCAAAAAGAGGTTCCGAACTCGTGTTTTTTTTTATTCAATAATATCCTTGTTAAACGTGATATTGAAGTTATGTGTTGAACGTGTTACTTTATTTCCAATGTGATATTTTCAGGTGATCAACGCTAGCGGTAAGCTAATGATGGTGCAAAGGGAAGAGTATGATGTTGATGAAGACAATAATCCGGTAAGTTTATAATTAATTAAGTTAGAGTTAACATAACTGGCGAAATGTGGGTGTACCTCTACCCAACCCTTGCGGGAATACTGGCGTGAAGTTACGTTATGTTTAAAATATCAGTACTTTTCTGAGCATTGGCGAATGTACACATGTAATGTAATAGTAGTTTATGAAACTGTTGCATAATAAGGGGTATTAAAACACGAGTGTGTGTTAAAAGTATCACACGATTGTTTTAATACCTAGTTATGTGCAGTTTTATATACTATTTTATCCACACTCATCTATTATATCTAAAATATCGGGGCAGAGTAAATTTTCTTCACATTTACTGATATCAGACATTTTTAAGCAAGATTTAAAAAAACCCATGAAATTCAGTACAGCAAAACGTATGATGGCACTAAAACCCAGCACATCACCATATTAACCACGCATGCGCTAAAGCGGGCGTTGCCACAGACAAGTAAAAATTGGAATCGAAACTTTTTTCTACTATTAACATGGCGCGCCCCGCTTAAGCTTTTCATTACAAAATAGTAAATTACTGCAGCGGCCAGCAAAAGAGGCATTGATGGACGAACGTGTAAATGTGGGCCGAGGCGATGCCGAGGCACACATACGTAAGTCCATCAATGCATAGTTGTGGCCAAGGCTTGTATAGTACTTTTCTCAAATAATGTGTGGAAATTAAAACTAAGTAGTACCTAGAACTCATTTTGTCAAAATCAATCTCGAACTACTATAAATGTTCCCGCGTTAAAGTGTTCTTTTGTTTCTTTTTTTTTCAATAAACAGCGTTCTATTTGCAGCCAGTTCGAAATTTAAATAAAACCTTTGATAACCTCCTTGGTTGCCATGTTTAGGAGTAAAAGATCGTTCCATTTTTAAATAACACGACAGATATGAGTTTACTATGTAATTTATTTGGCCGCTAGACACGACAGATATGGATTTTCATACAACTTTTGTCGGCCGCTGCTCGCATGAGTTTGGCCAGTACAGCAATTTCGATTTATCTCGAACAAGGTTGTCAAAATAATGCTCAAATTTCCAAGCATGTTTGAGAAATAACTACTTCGTACTCCATATATATGTGTTCGCATAGAAATCATGCTAATTTAAGAGTGGAATAGTTGATTCACTACAGAATATTCTTTCATTTGTTTTTCAGAGCTCTACGACATAAATATAGACCATTTAAAATTACTTTTTAATTTTAAAACACTGTCGGAATATTCTCTTACATAACGGTTATTCAGTGTGTAGAACCTAATGCCTGAAAAAGTTGTTTTTTTACTGCATACAAGTAATTAACCAATTTACGCAGTTATGTAACGAAAACGCATACATTTCAAGTTAGTGTGCGTGTCATTGAATGTTCGGCACGCATAACTAAATGAGCCCAGATTCATACGTATAGAGGAATGGACTGAGCAATACCGAAATAAATTTGACTACTCTGTAGAAAGAGACGAAGTGACCGTGCGGCCAATATCTGTCTGTTTTGTGTAGCTTGTAGTGATGAAGGTGACACTGCAGATCTGTGTTGAATACCTAGAAAAGACAACTATTGGCCCCACGATCGCTTTGTCTCTCTCACACTTTCAGACCGTATTCACTTTACAGCAGGGACTTGAAACTTTACTGATATTTTAGATTGCGTTATAGGTAGTTCAAGTAAATCTACAACTATTTATTAAAAATATTAATAATAAATCGTACATACATTAATAACGATATATTATTATTATATATTATTGATTATTTCTTGTATTATTTTTTCCTAATACAAGCAATTCCTTGCTTAAAAGGTGATCTCCAATAATATGTATCAAAATGCCCTTTGTAATTGTTTTTTTTTTTTTTTATTAATTTTATTATTAAATAGTTGTAGATTTCGTTCCGTTTGCTAGTAACGTTATAGCCAATAGTTAATTTTGTTACGATCCTGGTGGTTCGGTACTCATTATCGTTAATTGAACTACCTATAACGCAATTTTGAGTAACGTTTCAAGTCCCCGCTTTAAAGTCGGATATGACACGCTCTGTCCATTCTCTATGTCTATGCAACCCACAAAATATACGATGAACAAAAAATAAGATCGGTTCGTAAAACATTTATTTATTCAGGTACACTTCGTTGCTTTGGATTATACCGCTCAAACTTAACTTCTAACATGACCTATGTGTATTTTTGCATCTACCCACAAATGCAAGAACACACTAGTGCCGTGAGTAACTAAAAAGGTTACCTATACACGGAGAAGTTCAAGTAATTATTTACATTTGAAACTTAGACTAGGTTAATGATGTTTGGTTCTAATGGTGAGCGTCTTGCCATGTAGTGAGATGGGTCCGGTGGCCCAGCGACGGACGATGTTACCCTTCCTCCCGTACGAAGTACCCGACAGATGTACCCACGGACCAGCCGGGGGCAGTGGGTAGATCAGGGGGAGGTCAAAAGTCGGCACAGGAGCGATGATTGGTGGCGTATCGATGACCGGAGTTATGATTGGCTGATGATGAACTTCGGCGACCGGTGCGATGATTGGTTGCGTATCAATGACCGGGGTTATGATTGGCTGATGAAGAACCTCGGCGGCCGGTGCGATGATTGCTGGCGTATCGATGATCGGGGTTATGATTGGCTGATGACGAACTTCGGCGACCGGCGCTATATCAGCGATGGGGGCGATTGGGATGGGGCCATGTCCAAGTCCAATGGGACCGATATGGCCATGTCCAAGTCCAATTGGGCCAATTGGTCCATGTCCGATGAGTCCAAGTGGGCCGATGGGTCCATGTCCAATGGGTCCGACGGGTCCATGACCAATAGGGCCAACATGTATCGGTCTGGTTAAAACAGGAGTGATTGGCGCAAGCGTCTCAACTATTGGCTTGGCAACCGGCAACGCCACAGAGTGTACGTTAGGTCCTGTTCGTTTGACAATGGCGTTGAAGCCTGTCAAGGAGTCGGCGGTGTATTCCACGAGGCGGACATTGCCATCAGGTTCGACCAAGGAGTAAGCCCCTCGCACTACGTCGCCGTTGCGGGTCTCCCACTGCGCCTTGTTGTCGCCCGTATGGGGGTCATTTACCGCGTAGTTAAATCCGTAGTTTGGGTTCGGCTGGAAAACATATTTTTTTACGTAAATTTTTCTTCTGTCGACAATTTTTTTAAGGTTTTCAATCTTTAATATAGGAATAAAAATGATAATGATGTTACTATAAATATCGATATTATTTAAGAGCTGTATTTAGAGGTTTTACTTACGATTTTATCAATGGTGGCAATGGGAACGTATGACAGCGTCGCGGGTGGGATCGCCGAAGCGGCCGCAATCACAGCCAGCAGGCAGGTGACCTGTAAAATTCGACAAAGATTAATTAATAATTCTGAAGCCTGCTTCTTTTCAGTGAATATGAAATTCAGATTAAAACTTTAGCAAAATTGAAAATATGACATGCCTTTGAATTCTCAACAAATCAGAAGGCTAAAGAATCTTCTGGTAATATTATTATAAAAAGAAGAGACACTTAATCCAGGAAGTAATTACCGTGATATACATGTTCATTGCTGACAAGGTATTCCAGTGAGCAAACGAAGTGCACTGTATTTTGTCATTTGCGACATGCCTATTTATACTACACTAATTATTCGACCCGGCAGCGCCCCGGTTTCTGTCAAACATCTTGTTCTCGACCGGTCCGTTTCAGTGCTTTTTGCCTGATTTAGTATTCATAAATAGTACATACATAACTGGTATAATATGATTAACTGATGAGTTAATTGGGTTTGTTATGTGTTAGAGTGACGTATTGTTTTCTTGTTTGTTCGGTTGCATGTCCGACACCTAGATCAATACTGCCTACTCTATAGTTAGTTTAAGTACCGCTGGCGAGGTGTGAAACATTTGATAATCATGACCGAATAGGCATTTTTTACCCGACTGCTGAAAGAGGGTAACGTGTTTGTCAGTCTATGTATATATGTTTGTTCCTATGTGGCGTTCTAGAGACCAACGGCGTTGGGCTACTTTGATGATTCTTATGTCAGTCGTTTTGTCTTAACCTTGCGAGTTTCACTGGCTACATTAAAATTGGAAAATAGAAAATGGCAGATTTTGGGCCAAATATTGGCAGGAGCAAATTTTTTTTTCTTCCTGTCCCATCCTGTGGGGTATCAAAATAAATGGTTTTAAGAGGTGATTTCAAAAATATATAACACTTATAAATAAAAAATAAAAAAAAATGGTAACTAAACACTAATATCCTAAATTACTAACTAAACTAAACACACGACATAAAATTGTAAAACTGCTTTTATGTGCTCGAAGATACAGTCAATTGAAAATAAAGCGAACTAAAAAGACGTAAACAAGAAGAAAATCAAACTGTGCAGTCGGAGGATATATATTCGCGTGCTGGCTGACCAAAACCAGATGTGATTTATTCATGTCATCATGATCTGTGTGGTTCTGTGTTGATCTGTCCCCTGATTAATAGAAGACTATTCAAATTAATCTGAGGGTAGAGATGTTAACTTCCGTGTATGATAATCGTCATGTCGATGGTGTACGCTTTGTGCTCGTGAAATTTGCGGGCAAAATTTGATATTCTATAATAGTAACATGAGGTAGTAACATAAAATCACAGCAAATCTAAGCCCAATCATTGCATTCAAATTTCATGGTGATTGAGCTTAGCCACAGTTCTCTGCGACTGCTGTCAGTATCAATACAGTAACAGCGCTTGACAGGCTAACAATAACGTAACATTAACGTTTACGTCAGTTTGACATATGTCGCAGAGATCAAGCTATCTTTTATGAAGTATAGCATACAGATGTCTCATCTCATACATACAAAGAAACCGTGCCGTCGAAACTAGCGTTTTTCGTCTGATTAAACTGATTATTTTTTTGTACATCGATCGCGTTCGGTTTCGTTCCACGGCATCGTGAATATTTTTATCTTTAAATACAGTGACGATTTGTTTTATAGTGAATTTTTTGCACGTTTTTACAGTTTTATTGCACGAAAAAGTGTTGCAATACAAATTTAAACAATCCAGTGGAATGTCTCTGAAATTTAAAACTGCGTCTATTGGCATCAATTTTAAATGATTCGTTCAAATAATCTTTGAAATGTGAACTAAGAGCTCAATATTCCATGATTTTGTGCTTAGGAGAGTTGGTTAAACAAGAACATACAATTTTTGCGTTCAATTCCAGAAAATGTTAATTTTACACACAATTCAATAAAAAATCGGTGCATATCGCGCCATCTAGTAAGATTTATTTGAACCAAATTTTCTTTCTTAACGCTGGGACCCCGTGGCTTAGCTATTGAAGGACTCAAGGAATGCAGTCGCCGTGGCTGATCGGATAGATGGCTCCGTCATCATTATCATCATAGCTAAGCCACGGGATCCCAGCTTTGTCTTAGACTTAAAAGTCAAATCCAATCGCTATACTTTGCGTTTTTTAGTTCTAAATCACTGTTCTCAGCAATGTAAAGGAAATAATCGTGAGGAAACCGGCATGTCCTCGAACAAAAATTTCAACGACACATGCACTGGCCCCGCGTGATGGATTAAGGCCCACTCACTCCCTCGCACATAGCCTGACTCCCACACACTGGGAATAACATCAGCCTACACCGTTCCCACATCACAGAAGTTAAAATGAGGCACAATAGATATGCTTTTCTTAGGCTTTCAGTAACCGGCAAAAGTTTTGATACAATTTCTGCGACCAAGATTGTAAGGCTACGTAGTATCCATAATAATAACGTTTTAATCAATACAAATCATTTTATTTGCTCAAACATGAGTACCTACCAAACATACCCGTACATAACAAATTGTCAGCATGAAGAGATGTATAGGATACAAAATGATGTCGCGGATAAAGAACAATGGCAGGTGCCCATACATTGTTTTAGCTGAGATTAAATTCGAAAGTCTTTAAATGAGAAATATCTGGTTTAACTCAGGGTGATGTTCTGAATTAGTTTGTGCAAGAATTTTTGTTCGAGAATGTAGAGAATAATAGATATTCAGTCATAAACTTTTGTAGGTTATGTCTGGGTAACTTTTAATAATGTGTATAATAGGTAATATTATTCAATTTCGTGGAAGTAAAAGGGGAATATCGCATTAGTATTTCCCTCACATAGTTACTTTAGCATGAAATGTGTAGTATGTACTCTTTGGAAAGAGTATATTTATTTAAACTGAGTGACTTTGACGTGTATCAAAAGGTTGTCGTCAACAACCATTATATTTTTTTATAGACTTGGGTACTAGTCTTTTTGCCAACCATTAATTGAAAGTAATTCATTTATTTCTACTACACTACAATATTCTTACCTACCTGCAAGGAACATCTACACTTAGACATAAACTGTATTGTTAACTCATTTACTGCAATAAATACAATAATGATATTATTACTTAATATAGTTACTACTTGTCACTTAGCAGATAAAATATATAATGGCAACAATATGCTAAAGAAATTAACTAAAAAATCAAATAACTTTTTATTTATTATGTTTTTTTTTATCTGTTTTGGACCAGGCCTAATTATACATTAAAAAACATAGACAATTAATAGAATGTCTTTCGTATATAACTCACTTTCAGACGCTCAAATTTAAGTCAGCTAAAATTTCGCCATTGTTCTTTGAAAAAGAGTTACCGAGGCCCTGGCTCAAGCATCTGAAGGAACACGGGTGGGTTTTAGTCAGTAAAAGTCTGATACGCCCTCCCGCCTCACCCAGAGCGGGAGAAGTCATTGGATGATTTCCCACCCCAATGATAGAACGTCATGTTTACCTTGGAAAATAGTATGCAAATATTAATAAAGAATAAAAATCAAAATACTTAATAGAATGTCATATTTAGTCAATAAAATAATACAAGTCAAAATTATGCTACTAGAATGTCAGAGTAAAATAATAAAAACAAAGATATTAAGTCCGCCAATGTACCTTTGTGCATGAAGTTTAAATAAATAAATAAATATTAAAATAATAAATCAATTCAAAATAATCATTCTAGAATGTCAACGCAAAATTATTTAAAAAATGTCAAGATATAAAAAAAAATATGTGTAAAATGCAAATGTCGTGAATTTCAATAAATAATACAAATCAAGGATGTGATTCTAGAATGTCAGAGTAAAATAAAAGAAACAGATTTTAATTTGAAAAGTAACAGATCAGTTACTAGTAGTAGTACCAAAGTAATAGATCTAGTGCTAGTATCAACTATGCTACTGCAAATGTCAAACTGTTGCAGCCGCAAACCAACAAATTGCTATTTCATTGTAAACAGTATCGGAGCCTGGGTGGTCATAGCTGTCTTGAAGAGTTGTAGTTGTCTCCAGGATGGCAAGTATTGGCACCGCACCTGCTATGCTTTTGGTGTTTACATAGGTTATACTGACCCGTGTGACCACTCTCCAACAGATAGTTGATATAGGTGCCCGCCACGAATCGTTATTGCCATTTGACCAGCGTTGCCTCCCTGATCGAGCGCTTTGCGAAGGACAAGGGGAAGTTGTCATAGACGGGCTGGTCTTACGATGTAGTGCCGCATTTTTGGCGAGTTCGTCGGCCCTCTCATTGCCGGGTATACAAGCGTGGGACTTTACCCAGAAAAGTTCTATGTCCCTGCCCTGCCGTCCAGCCTCAGCAATCCTCGGTCGGTCTGTGTGTCACTAAACATGTTCTGTGTTCGCAAGGACAATCTGCTAGAGTTTTCCTTTAGGAAATTATCACGCACAACTACTCACTATATTGCTATGGGTTCGCCACATATCATTTCGGATATGTATAACATGTGCATTTACTTTTTTTACCTCTGCTTACTCCCATGTATGACACATTTATTTTTCTCCGGTAGTTTAAAACTATTTAACTGTTGGTGTAGTGGGGTTTCTTATTTTTGATCCATTTTTGATTCTATCTTATCAATTTAATTGGGGTTGATTATGAAGTTTTTTCTTGGTTAGGGAAATGTTTACCGAAATTCATTACCTTATTTATTTAATAAGCTTCTGTAAACTTTCTTAGGTATAGATAACACTTAGCCTCAGGCTAACACTAATAGATTCTATAATCTTTAATTTGGGTGCCAGTAAAACCGAAAACGGCAAACCAGCTCTAAAAACGGTGAAGGAAAACATCGTGAGGAAACCGGTATGTCCTAGAACCAAAAATTCGAAGACATGTGACATTCACCAAACCGCACTGGGCCCGCGTGGTGGATTAAGGAACATTCCGTCACTCGTCACAGAGAGGTGGCCTGTGTCCCAGCAGTGGGAACATTAAAAAGGCTGATGATGATGATGGGTACCAACAAAAAGTGAAAAGGGTAGCCAAAACTATGTAACTGATTGCTGGTTGAAATATTGTTGTGTTTTGTAATATATTCATTTATAACCGAAACACATGAATCCCTTTTTATTAGTGCAAATATTGTATTCCTTATTTTCCATGTTAAAAAACTAAATAGAAAATAAACACAAATATTACATTATAATCTATTAACGGTTTTCTTCTAATGATTGATTAAGTCTACACGAAATTGAAAAAAATAAATCCAGAACACGGTTTAATAGCCTTAATTTGCATATTTACAGTATATTTCGCAATACAATAGTATTTACAAAGCATTTATGGACTAGAATACTAGATATTTTAGCCTAAATCCTGACTAAAATATTATCAATACACCAAACGTACAGAAGACATTGTAATACAAGTAATATGGCTCCTTCAATGAATTACACCTCAGACAAGACCTAACACTTTGACCATTATGGTAAAATAATAAATATACCAAGGTTGCATGTTAAATTATCCAACTTCAATGTTTCGTCTTCAAAACTAAAGTTCTACCATACAGCGGTATAGGTCCTGTCGTCCACCTATGAACATTACCGTCGATATATTTCTTGCTGAATATCGTGACGTACGGCTTGTCTAGCAAGGGGCCTGCTATGGGAACCCATCCTCCGTAGGAGTGCGTGAATGGGTCCCATGGATGACTCCACTGTCCGAGAGTCGTTAGCTTCGGTAGGTTGGCAACAATGGGGACTGCACCGAAACCATAGCTCACAGGACCAACTATAGATGTTAGAGGTGTGGCAGTTTTTCCTATTGGTAACACTGGAGGGTGTACGTTCGGGCCGATCTTCTTGACGACTGCATTAAATCCTGTGTGGTCATTGGCTGCATAGTCCACGACGCGGAGGGTTCCGTCAGGCTCGACCAATGAGTAGGAGCCCTTGACGTCATCACCGTCTCTTGTCTCCCATTGCGCTTTGTTGTCTTTTGTTATTGGATCGTTGACAGCGTAGTTGAACGCGTAGCGGGGATGATCCTGCAATGTAAAAGATAACACAGTATTACGTTGTGGCCTTGAAAACCAGAACTTACGTATTCAAAAATAAATAGTCTGCATAACTCCCTAATAAATATGTTTGTTCTAAGCGGGAATTAAACTCTCTATAGCACAAAAACTAGTTGCTATCATAAGTAAACTAATATGCCAACTGAACCGTAATATCATTGGCAGTGATTTTATTTGACTGTTTTGCGTTCCTTAAATTTAATTCAGTAAGCAAGTCACATAGCAATTTTATTTATTTATTTAGCCTATGCTGTGCTACTGCTGTGTAAAGGCCTCCCATATAAGGGAGCAATAATAATATCACACAAAGCTAATAGCATGATAAAAAAGAGCAGAGTAAAACACCTAATTAACACGCTTTTATTAGCTTGGTATGTATGTATCAATGTAACGGAATCTTTGAACGTGATTTTCACCCCCTTCAAAACGTCGGATTAATTTGAAACTTGGCACACTTATCAAGGCCGGATGACAATGCAATAATTTACCAGGATCTTCAGGATTAGAGATTGAACTAAAACGTAAAAAATAAATAACTACCAACAAATTTTTGTTTATCACACTGTTCTTAATTACAATTTATTGAAAACTAGTTGACCCGGTAAACTTTGTTTTGCCATAAAAACACCAAACATTCATCTACCCTACCTACCCTACCTCCCCTTCCTACCCTACCTACCCTACCTACCCTACCTCCCCTTCCTACCCTACCTACCCTACCTACCCTACCTCCCCTTCCTACCCTACCTACCCTACCTACCCTACCCTATCTACCCTACCCTACCTACCATACCCTATCTACCATATCCTACCTACCCTACCCTACTTACCCTACCCTACCTTCCCTACCCTACCTTCCCTACCCTACATTCCCTACCCTACCTTACCTACTTTTTTCAAAAGAACCTTCTCCTAATAATAACAAACACAAAAAAAAAGAATAAGCCAAATCGGTCCAGCCGTTCACGCGTGATGCCGTGACCAAGGGAAATAGGGATTCATTTTTATATACCTACATAGATCATTTTCTACTTTTTAGTTTGGTTTTCTTTTAAAGCGTGTTTTTTAGTTTTTTTTAACTATTATTTATTTTAACTCATATTGCATCACTATTGGTATGTCGAAATTTTGGACACTTACGATTTTGTCAACGACTGGAACCACAGTTACGGCACCAGCGGAAGCAGTAGCAATCGCTACGGCGAGTGTGCACGCAATCTGAAATTATATACAATTCAAATGTTAATACATATGTTATTATTATGTAGGAATTCTTTCTTAAGCATGTTATTTATTTTTATTTTTTAAGAAGGATTGGAGTTTCTAAATTTATTTGGGCCCAAGCTTTGTCAGCGCAGAGAATTCTATCGAAAAAAATAAATAAATCAAGTAAGATTATTTGTGACCATCTTCAAGTTACTCATTAAAGTCCATTTTATTTTATACTAGCGGACGCCTCGCGGTTTCACCCGCGTTGTTCCCGTTCCCGTGGGAATACAGGGATAAAAAGTCACCCGGGGATAGTGTAGCTTCCCAACGGTGAAAGAATTTTTGAAATCGGTCCAGTAGTTTTTAAGTTTATTCATTACATATAAAAATACAAATCTTTCCTCTTTATAATATTAGTATAGATATAGATATTAGCCTACATTGTCTCACAACAGGGCATAGGCCTCCCCCAAATCCTGCCAGGTAAAGTCAAAAGTCCATTTTATTTATTTATGCAGAAGACTTATCCATAACTGCAATAATGGACTAAACTGTTCTCAACATCAACTTCTAGTAAGATATGAACAAATAATTACCAACCATTAGAAATCGATTCATATTGTTAGCGAGTGAAATGGAGAATGTTCAGTTGTCAGTATAAACAGGCCTTTTATAAGTGCCACGGTGGTTGTAGTCGCACGACCCGTTTCGACATACTGGTTCGTTATTCACATGGAACGTGACCCAATGTATGCAAAAAATGTTGTTCATTTGCAAATATTTTTTCGTTGTAAATATGGCGGCTTCAGTATTCGGCATAGAATTTAGGGCTGCCTTAAAAAAAACCCGACCAAGTGCGAGTTGGACTCGCGCACGAAGGATTCCGTACCATTATCGCGAAAACCAGCAAAAAAGTCATGTTTGCTGTATGGGAGCTCCACTTAAATAATATTTTTATTCTGTTTTTAGTATTTGTTGTCATAGAGGTAATAGAAATACATCATCTGTGAAAATTTCAACTGTTTCGCTATCACGGTTCATGAGATACAACCTGGTGACAGACAGACAGACAGACGGACCGCGGAGTCTTAGTAATAGGGTCCCGTTTTTACCCTTTGGGCACGGAACCCCAAAAAGGCCTACAAAAAGCGTCAGGATCGAAAAATTTAAAAAAAAAATTGTTCAATCTGGGGACACGGTAGTGTCTCCGCCAAGACGAGCCAAAGAAAGCGGGGTCTGGGGACCAATAGCCATGATTGCCTGTGTCTGTAAGGTCAAATCATGGTGTCCTGTAAGGTATTTAGAAAATAAAAAAAAGCTGCCAGACTAGATATTTTTTCAGTCATATGAATGTTTTATTAGGTCCTCTTTATAATATACATTAAGTTGAAAAATAAATCGATCAAATGGAAAAAATAATTTAATATCATAATATTTAATATCAACAAACTATGGCTTGTGCATTAGGCACCTCGCTTTTGAACATCTGAAGGCAGACATAACCCTTGCCGAAATTCTTCAGTAAACTTAGCCTACAAAAACAATCGTTTTAACATTGATATACATAAATTATACAGACAAGCTGTCAGTCATGCGTGTCTCCAGTCTGTCATAAAACATTCAGCATTGGTATAATACGGTTCAGTCTGATTTGGTAGTATAATTAATAAATTTACACTAAATATAGTCGACGGCCATTAATTTTAGTTTAAAAATCTTTTTAACAAAAAATCAAACCGGAAAAGAAATTAATTTTTCGCTTTGTAGTATTTTGTTTTGGAAGTCGGTTTGATTTTTGTTGAAAACTTTTTTTTGTTTTTTTTTTTGTTTTGGTAGGTACCTCCAATTAATATGATAATCATTTATAGCCAAAGTACATCTCATGATGATTCCAATAAGCCCAAACAGGACTAGATGCATTGCTTTATTTCGGAGTTCCAGTGCCTACCAAGTCGGAAGACTTCATCATCAGATCAGTTTGACGGTGCCATTTCAATCAGTACCATTTATTTATAAGTATTTGCTTCATCGTAGTCGGTTAACTATTTGAGATATCTTATACCCGTGACATACATAGCATTAAGGAGTTGTAGTGGCCATCTGTGGTCTTCTTCGTCAGTTCCACTTCACCAAATGATACTTTCTGAGATTAAGTGATTGCATTGTTGGTAAAAATACCAAAATTGCTTTATGTATGCCAAAAATATTTTAGGAGTTCCCCCGATTTCTCTAGCATCCCATCATCAGATCCTGACCTGATGACCACGGGACCACCTGTGAAGTATATAGAAGACCCTTTCAAACAAAAGAACAATTTTCAAAATCGGTCCAGGTGTTTGAGTAATCGGGAAACATAAATAAAAAATAGATTCCAAGGAATTGAGAACCTTCTTTTTTTGAAGTGGGTTAAAAACTAATATCATTTTTATTTGCTGATGGACCTCATCCGTTTGTCTGGATGTCATCATCATCACTATAGACCTACCCCAAGTGTCGCCAAATCAATCGTCCGTCTCCCATGCAGTTGATTCCAGCAGCCTTACCAGATCATCGGTCCACCAAGATAACGCATCTACAATATAGTAAACTAGCTTCGCCCTCATATAAAGTGTTTTATCATCACATGGGAACACTCTACCGGGATAAAAACTATCCAATGTCCTTCCCATGGTCTGAAAAACCGCCATACCAATTTTCATTTAAATCGGTTCAGCCGTTTAGTCGTGAAACACTAACAAACAAACAGAGTTACTTTCGCATTTATAATACGTTAACGTATATTTTAGTATGGATCGTCACTAATCAAAAATTGGTTTTCTTGGCTAGCTTTTATTCAAGAGAAATGTTCATCATCAGCCTTTTTAATGTTCCCACTGCTGGGACACAGGCCTCCACTCTGTGAGAGGGAATGGGCCGGACTCCACCACGCGGGCCCAACACGGGTTGGTGCATGTCATATGTATTCGAATTTTTGGTTCTAGAACATGCCGAAAAAATGTATTTTGTTTATTATTTTCTTTTTGAATTAGCTGTCCCACGCGGCTTCGCGCCCGTCAACTGGCTACCTACCTACCCATCTACTCTACCTACCCTACATACATGATAAGTGTGATAAACTGCATTTCTTGCACATTTTAGAGATTAACCGCACTTTTTGTAAATTATTGCATTTTTTGTATTATTTAAACCTACATATTTTTATCAATAAAGATGCCCATAAATATTTGAGCTTGCACAGAATGGGCACCAGCTTCGTTGGCGGGATTATGTAAGGCAGAAGGGGTTTTTAGTCAGTTGGAGTCTGACACTATCCAGACTGGCTCACTTTTTGAGGCACTTTGGGTGTAAGTCCGACCGGATTTCCCCCCCTGCCACGAATAAAAAAAGAAAAAAAAATAGATACCTGATTATTGCGTAACTTAAACCGTTTACGCAGCGCACGCAACGGAAGCTCTTAAAAAGGAATAATTTTACCCGTTTTTGCAACATTTTTCATTTATGATCCGCTCCTATTGATCGTAGCGTGATGTTGTAGCCTATAACATTCCTCGATAAATGGTATATCCAAAACAAAAAGAATTTTTCAATTCCAACCAGTGTTTCCTGAGATTAGTGCGTTCAAACAAACAAACTCTTCAGCTTTATAATATTATTAGTATTAGTATAGATTAAAGTTATTGTTAATATTATTTGATTATTTGGGAATTGTAATGTTTTGTAGATTATTATGTTGTTACTGTTTTATTATTCATATTGATGTTCTATTAATATGTAATAGTGAAATTGCACGTGCACGTGTGCACGTGTTGGGTCAAACTGCATGTGCAGAGAGTAATTGTGATAAATAAATAAATGTACTAAGTAAAATAAATGTATCTCTGGTACATGACAGAATACAGGGCAGATTTAAAAACTAAAAAAAATACAAAGTAGGTAGGTTAGGTATAGAGTAGGTAGCCAGGTAGCCAGTTGACGGGAGCGAAGCTGCTTGCACAGCTAGTTTTAAAATAGTTAATCAGTTACTTCATCTATATTTTCCATTGAATTAAATGTTCAAAGGGAAATAAAAATTAGATGTTCGTTGATGCGTTAAAACATTATCAGGCTAATTATATTTGAAAAGCCTCGCTTATTATATAATTGTGCGGAAACTACCAATTGGCCGGATACTAGTTACATGTAATTACTGGTTTTCTGATTTCAGATTATCTAATTTGTATAGATAAGTACTGTTAAAATTTAGATAAACAAACTGTGTTTTGCTGTGAATTTTATTAACTTGTTTTTGTTTTTACTGTGGTTATTTATACTATCTATATATATAAAAATGAATCCCTATTTCCCATGGTCACGGCATCACGCGTGAACGGCTGGACCGATTTCGCTAATTCTTTTTTTGTTGTGTTTGTTATTGTTAGGAGAAGGTTCTTATGAAAAAAAAATAAGATAAAGAAAGGTACCTTACCTACATAGGTAGGGTAGGTTAGGTAGGGTAGGGTAGGTAGGGTAGGGTAGGTAGAGTCGGGTAGGTAGGGTAGATAAATGATTGATGTTTTTATGGCAAAACAAAGTTTGCCGGGTCAGCTAGTAATATTATAAAGAGGTAAAGTTTGTGATGTTGTAGGGGGTAATCTCTGGATCTACAGAACCGATTTTGAAAATCATTTTACCAGTAGAAAGCTACATTATTTCTAAATATATAATAGGCTATAATTTATTTCCAAAAAAATTAGTGATACTTATGAAAATTGCAATAATGTAACCCAAAGTAGCAAAATCTTGCATATAAAATTCATTTTTTGGCGTGCGCTGAGAAAACTATTGATGGTACATACAAAATATGCATTATAAAGTATCCATTATTAACTACAAAAAAATCTGCGAGAGAATATATCTAACTATCATAGTTAAGTCACAATAGCAGCTTTTATGTTCTAAATTTTAATTAGATCGTCGGTAGAAACAAATGTTGGTTACATTCGTATTGTAGTATAATTCTTATTCAAATAAATAGTTTAACAAATTAGTAGGTAGGATAGGGTAGAGTTGGTAGTGTAGGGAGCCAGTTGACGTGAGCGAAGCCGCGGGGGGCAGCTAGTTACTTCTAATTTTGAATACTTAATAAAAATCATCACCCGCCTGCCTTTATCCGAATTTATTTGAGGTGGGCGCCGCTTGAATAATTAATAATAACTCAACTAACTACATATTTTATCACAAGTACATTGACCGGTCTTGTGCGTCTCGCAGCCGAGACGAGGCCTATGTTCAACAGTGGGCGTTTTTCGGCTGAAATGATTATGATATAATTTCAGGGTAATAAAACAATTTACTCTACCACATGGTGGTATATGCTTTATTAGTGCTAGTCTGACTTATAAATTAGCAACATAAATATTAAATATCTTATGTACAATAGTTTCTTGACTTATCCAACCTTAAAGCTCTCTTCAAGGGGTCTCACTTGTGAAGACAAAGAAATGGAAAGAAGTAATGGACAGCGGCATTTAGACGGTTGTTTTTTTTTCGAGATAGATTAGTAATCAGTCTGAGATAAATCAGTGCTTGCCGTAGCCTGCGCCTGCGCCCCATGGGTTTATTAAACCTTGGCCAAGATCAGCTAATGATCCATGGCCACCACCAATAGGGGCTTTGACATAACCTGCACCCAAGCCGAGGCCGCCATCGCCCTTCAATACTCCGTACCCACCATAACCAGCCAAAAGACCTTCACCTTTTAGCCCGGTGTATCCGCCATACCCGGCCAGAGCATCACCCTTGATTCCTCCGTATCCTATTCCTACCAGACCATCGTTTTTAATTCCACTATAGCCACCAATCCCGACTAGACCATCGCCTTTGATTCCTCCGTATCCACCAATACCAATCAGACCATCACCCTTCAGTCCTCCATAGTCGCCGATTCCGATCAGACCATCTCCCTTTAGTCCGCCGTATCCACCAAGTCCTCCCAGACCAATGCCTTTTAGCCCTCCGATTCCTGCAAGTCCTCCATATCCTCCATACCCTCCAGTCAATATTGGTCCTGACTTGATTATTGGCCCAGGCAGAGGAGCAGTGTAGATTGGTCCAGATTTATAGTCAGGCAGAGGTGCTGAGTATACTGGTCCAGCCTTGTATATGGGACCAGGGAGTCCGGAGTATGACGGTAGTAATGGCGCAATGGGTGCGTAGGGCTTCGAAATCGGACCGATTGGTCCTATTGGCTCGTATGATGCAATCGGAGCGATTGGTGCAATTGGAGTCTTAATGATTGGTGTTATCGGTGCTATCGATATTGGCTTCACAAGGTTGGCAGTAGATATGGCTCCACCAACGATTGGTCCTGATATAAGAGGTGCTCCCGCTAATCCTCCTAACTTAGCAATAGGTCCCACAGAAATCGGGGATATGGCCGATGCATGGCCCAACACCGGAATGGGTGCCTTGTAAATAGATGTTGGAATTGACACAGGGTGCAGGTTAGGTCCAATGCGCTTCACTACAGCGTTGAATCCCGATCTGGCATCTGCCCAATATTCTACGATACGTATACTGCCGTCTGGTTCAACTAGTGAGTAAGCCCCTGAAAACAAAAGACTAATGAAAAAGTTCTACGTTCAAGAAGTTTATATCAAAAGCTTTTAGGTCAATATGTTACCTTTTACTACGTCTCCATCTCGCTTCTCCCATTGCGCCTTGTTGTCGCCCGTGTGAGGGTCATTCACTGCGTACTCGAAGGCGTATCTGGGATATGCCTACAGCAAACAAAGACACGATTAATAACGGTACAAAGAATAATGATTATAAAGCATAGCATATCCATAAAACTCACATAATAATCTACAGAAGCATGGCCCGGCGCATATACAAGTCCTCCTCCTAATCCGTCAGCCGCAACGGATGCTGTAAAGGCGAGGAGGCACGATATCTGCAAAATTCAAACCACTTCACAAAACATATCCTTAAAACTTGATACTTCAAAGCAAAAACTGCATTGCACTAACCGCTACGTAAATATTCATTATGCCGGAGACGCACTGACGTGATGTCAAAAACGCACTGCTTAGTAATCAGCACTTTGAAGGCATTTATAGGCGATTGGTTTAGACCTTCAGGTCCTATGTTGCGGATGTGGAATGTTTGGCGCGCGCTCGCGCTAGCTGTAACAACAATCACCCAGAGTTGCATCAGGCTTCCTCATTTTCATAGAACAGCCTTCGGGCGGTGAAAACGCGATTTAATATGTAAAGAGGGCTCGATGCGTGGTATGCAGGACGCGCGGGTCTGTGCGCGAAAATTTTCAGTTAACTTCACATCGGAAACTGATCAATTGCGCCAATGATTTATATGATTGCTTTCCGTGATAACTTAATATTTATAAATGTAGCTAAAGACTCGAGGGTAATTTCTACGCATCGTGTTGTATTGCTGCAATACATTTAAGCTCGTTAATGATACGTCGTTTTGCTCCAGTTGCGCCTGCGTGCTCTGTGCGTGAGTCGTAAACGCCCGGTTTATTGCACGCTCCACTGACGGATGTCGGTCAGTGTGATCATTATCTGATATTACTTGTATAACATTACGCTTTAATCTTTTTACACCAGTTTTATATGCTCGTGAACTTGATAGTGATTTATTAATTTCAAGGTAGGAACACTTTGTTATATATACTTGAATAATATGTAGAGTCTGAAATGGTTCAGTAAAGTAAATCTACCGACTAAAGGTTGCCCTAGTCGACGGCACTAACTATTTTGTGCGCGGGGTTAAAATGCATGCTAAATCAACCGACAATACGTGCGAAAGAGATAGATGCTGTGATGAGCAGTAAGAAGCTAGTTCGCGTACGAATACACACTTTTGAATTTTTTTTGCGAAATGGATGATAATTTAGGACAAATTGGAGCGCGCGAAATTTTATTAACAGACCTTTGGGAGTCTAGATATCATAAAAAAGCAACTAAACATATCAGTTCTAAATAAAATTATTTGCATTGCTGAACTACTAATCTATCCCTGTATGGTGACTGTCTTGCAATTTTCCTTCTTCTTATGTTATTTATTTGCGCCCAAAGATTGTGTTAAAATTAGTGTTGAAATGTGGAACTTTCGACGCTCATAATTTTTTTTTTTTGTTTCCAAACAGGGCTAGATAATGATGAGACAAATTGATATATTTTTTTATTTTCGACGTACACCGTCAAACAGTGGAGTAATCGCTAGACTACATTTGTATGGAAACATGATCTACTAAGGCAACCTTAAGCAGGTACTAACAAAACATTCTGCAATATTTGTACTTGGGCTCAAATTTAATATGGAGCGCAGCTGGTTTTATACCAAAGGTATAAACAACTTGTCCAAAACATGCAATTAAATGGTATAAAATTAATCTATCTATACTAATATTATAAAGAGGTAAAGTTTGTGAGTTTGTGACGTTGTAGGGGATAATCTCTGGATCTACTGAACCGATTTTGAAAATTGTTTCACCAGCAGAAAGCTATATTATTCCTGAGTGTCATAGATTATAATATATTTTCAAAAAAATTGAGATCTTTATGAAAATTGCAATAATGTAACCCAAAGTAACAAAATGTTGCCTGTAAAATGCATTCTTTGAAGTGCGCTGAGAAAACTATTGATGATACATACAAAATATTAGGTAGATAGGTAGGGTAGGGTAGGCAGATTAGGCAAGGCAGGCAGGGTAGACTGGGTAGGCAGGGTAGACAATTGACGGGAGCGAACCCCCGGGGCACAGCTAGTTTATTATAAACCGGCAATATAATAACGACAGCTAGTACCATTTAATTCTTGTGTTTTATTCAACTCGTAATAATCTCGATCGGATCCGCTTGGCTGCCCTACATTTGTATATTAATTACAAAATAACTTGATCGCTACTGGCGAACAATATTTTAGTCCTTATATTTCTTTTGTTGCGGAATAGGGCCACGAAAACTTAAGATGCATTATGCGCTCTCTAAGACTGCAATTACTAATGATGAATGATTAAAAATTGTGTGGTTAGGAAGGATCAATTGATTTAAAATAATTAAACGTTGGAAAACAATATATCACGGGAATTTAACGCGATGATTTAGGTTCTTTATTTACGTTTCGGCCGTGTTGCAACGACCGTGGTCCCGGGTAGACGAGTAGAGTCTACTCGGGACCACGGTCGTTGCAACACGGCCGAAACGTAAATAAAGAACCTAAATCATCGCGTTAAATTCCCGTAATATATTGTTTTCAATTATGCAACGCAAAAGTTTTAAAGTTAATATAAACGTAGGAAACCTGGATCTATCTTAAATTAAGTTTCGTAGTCGCCAGTGGTTGAGACAGAGTGATGAACAAGTGCGAGTCGGACTCGCGCACGTGGGATTCCGTACCATTATCGCTAAAAATCACGTTTGTTGTATGGGAGCCCCACCTTAATATTTATTTTATTCTGTTTTTCAACTGTCTAGCTATCACGGTTCATGAGATACAGCCTGGTGACAGACAGACGGACAAATAAATCTTAGTAATAAGGTTCCGTTTTTACGCTTTGGGTACGGAACCCTAAAAATGCTCATGCCGTATCTGTATGTAAGGCGTCCAATAAAATGGGCTGCTATCTATACACTAATATTATAAAGACGTAAAGTTTGTGAGGTTGTAGGTAATCTCTGGGTCTACTGAACCTATTTATATGAAATTTGAGATGGAGTTAGTTTGAGACCCTGGGAAGGACATAGAATAGTTCGTATTCCTTTTGGATGATAAAATAATGGAGTCGTCAGTTAGAAAAATGAAATGGGCCATTCCAAAGCGTAGTAGGCTCCTATGGAGACAACAAGAAAACTGCATGAACACTTTTAACTCAAAATATTAATTGAATAGAATTTAAGTTTTCTCTTAGAGAATCCAGTTTTGGGTTAAGCTCGCCGTGTACATAAGCTGTCCTAATGACAAGTATGAACTTTTACTTATACAATAAAAAATCATAAAAACAATGTTTTTTTTTTGTCCTCAGGCATACAGCTGCCTTCCAGCCACGGTCCTCGCATCCTGCGTTGAAAGCGTCTGGTCCTGCGGCAGTGTTGCAGGCTCACAAACCCAACTCTCCCGAGCCCTATGGCTCTGGTGTGGAGCCCTAGGCGCAAGGGTTTGGCTCCCTCTGCTACCAAGAGACGCCACTAGGCATCCTGATTCAGGAAGACATACGTTTATGGCTAAAAGGATCATGCTACCGTTCCATCTTAATATTTATCCACTAAGTAAGTACCTCAATGTCTAGTGGCAAGAAAATAAAGCTCTTTTCTGTCTACTTTTATTTTAGTATGATATCCAGGCTACGAGAACGTAAGCCGCACAGTAAATAGTACATTTCGTGTCGAGCATAAAAAGTCGAGATTTTAACACGAGCGATGTAGCCTATTTCGACGTAAGCCGAAGGCAAACGTCGATAGCTACTTGCGAGTGTTAAAATAAAGCCTTTTTATACGAGACACGAACGATGCTTTTTCCACTACCTGATGAGCTAACTTAATGAAATGCAAATAAATTCCAACAACAATTTATTTTATACACACAGTCAACGCGCGCTTTTTCGAGAGGTAACAGGTTCAGTATCATTTTGCCAGTTACATAATGATATAGAAACTCCATACAAAAGTAATTTCGTAACTGTTATTATGTTTTTTTTTTTAAGTATAATGTTGTCTAAATGTTCATATTTCGAAACGAATTTCTTAGACAATGTGTTACATAATAGACAAGGTAGTGGAAAAATAAATTTCACTGTTTAACTTTTGTCGTTTTGGTGTTGGTGTTCTACAGCTTTTTTGCTGGGATTTAAAACTAAATGGTAAAACGGTACTCCTCATCGTTGCCACTGTAGCGAAGTTGTCAACAGCCTCGGTCACCACGGTCTTTAATGCAACCGAAGTGCGGGTCGCTTCGCCCGGCACGTAAACTTAAACGACATCATCCGACGTGCTCTCGTCACCGTCGGCGTTCCGGCCGTATTAGAACCCCATGGCCTGGCACGCGACGATGGCAAAAGACGGAACGGGATGTCTTTGTTTCCATGGAAGATGGGTAGGCCTTTAGTGTGGGACGCTACTTGTGTCGATACTCTTGGGCCATCCCATCTTCCTAGTTCGTCGAGCTGTGCTGGCGCTGCCGCTGCTGCTGCAGAGAACCTCAAGCGGCGGAAATATAATAACCTCATCGCTAGTTATATTTTCGAGCCGTTTGGCTTTGAAATTCTTGGTCCGTGGGGTCCGAGTGCACAACTTTGTTTAAAGATCTTTCTAAACGCCTAATTGGCACTTCGCGTGACCCCTTGGGCTGGCTTTTACCTTGGTCAGAGATTAAGCATTGCCATACAACGTGGCAATGCCGCCAGACTTTTGGGTACATTTCCAGCGGACAACGATGTGGAGGAGTTTTTCGACGCCATATTTTAGTTTAGTATATTTTTTGGTGTAGTTAGTGAGTTAGTTTTTGGTTAAAGTGTATATGTTTGTAGTCTTAGGCCGAGTTTTAGAATTAATGTGACAAATTGTCAAGCACGCGTTATCTGCTGTGATTGGCTGTTGAAAATTCATTCAACCAATCACAGCAGACAACGCGTGCTTGACAATTTGTCACGTTAATTCTGCGATAATTTAGAGGCGAGAAACTCGGCCTTAGTTGTTTCAGTGTTGTTTAGGTGTTTGTTTTATACACTGTATATATTTTTATCTATGTAAATTAATGGTAAAAGCAAAATTTTTTATTCTGTATCACTATCAATCTATTGTTAGATTCATTAATTGTTTTCTTGTCAACAGCAATTTTATTCGACGACGCTATCCTTCTGGGTGCTGAGAACGACACAACTCTATACGCATCAGATTCAAACTCAGTCTTTTCGCTGCCGTTTTGTGTCGTCAATAGGACAGTAAGTTTTATTTACAATTCTATATTATATGTCTTTAAGCATCTCAGGACCCTGGGGTCTTGGACCTTTGAAAAGCGTGCCAGGCATCGAAGCCAGTTGGCTTTGCAGCGCGGATAATGACGATAGAAAAAAAATTCTCGTTTATTTTTATTGGGATGCAGACATAATATTGCATAAAAATAATTTAGTGCATACATACGCTTTAGTGCCGTAAAACGGTAACTTTCTAAAGCGTACTCCTTAGTAACGGCTAGGTTAAAAGGTTTGAAAAAAAAATATTTATTATTGATTTATGTACATTATTTTGAACACAAGGTTTTGTCGTGTAACTAATAGTTTTGCTTTAAAAAAATAATTAAAAGCTCGATATTTTTTCTCAACTTTGGAAACTCCTCCAAAACGACTTGGATGTTAAAAAAAAAAACTAGACATAAAAATTATTGGCTGGAATTTCTTCATAACTAACATATCATATGTAAATCAAATAATATTATGCAAACTAAAATGTACAAAAGGAGGTTCAATATATCAATATTGATTTTGGCATCGAGCGAGCGCACGGCCAGTACTGCGTTAACATTGGGGCGTGTATAGCGCCTTAAGGGTGCTACAGACACTCGCGTAGGTATCATCCTTAGTACCATTATGTAGCAGAAGGAACTAATTAAAAACTTATTGTAATTATCGTCCTGCTTCCTGCATTACAAATTCAATTATAGCACTTACATCAATAAATATGTATTACGCCCAATAACTAATGATATCCTAGTAATTTACCTGACAGAGTTGAAATTGTTGCATCCACCTGATATCCTTATTGATAAGTGCACTTACTGAAAACAAAGTGATGAAAACTGACGAAATATGGCGTTACTTTTAAATTAGCATAGACAATTGATGCGTTCCATAATACCACAAGTTTCAGTTCTAATGATTTGTTATGCTATACCAGTGGTGTCTCATCCCATATTAAGAAACCGTGCCGACGTACTGTACTGATTATACTGATTATTTTTTGTACATCGTTCGCGTTCGGTTCCGTTCCACGGATATAGATGGTAATCTATCTATCGCCGAGGAACGGCACCGAACGCGATCGATGAAAAACGCTAGTTACGTCGGCACGGTTTCTTTGTATGGCATGAGGCATCTGTATGCTAGTATTATATTATATGTGGCTATACCAAATATAGCTTACCAATAATAGCCATAACTTAATGTTTCCTGGATAGAAAAATGATAATCCTATTTAATCCGTCAGTGAGATTATCAAATAATATTGGGCCCGTATTTTTTGCTTTATCAAATAAATAAAAATTCACAAAGGTAAAGCGCATCAGAATTCAAGAGTGGGGTTTGTGACGTCACTTTGTCAGTATAGAGTGTAGCCCACCGTGACGTCACACAATATTTCAACGCACTGTATCGTCGTAATTTTTTGTTTACGTGGCAAAAGAAGAAATACGTGACCAATATTTTTAGGTTATCTAACTCACAGTCTAAATAGATATTTTTTTGACAACTACCCTATTAATAGTTCTTAGTAGATCCACAATCACTCCAATGGTTTTTCTTGCATTGACCCGATGACAAAATGATGAAAAAATCTCAAAACATCTCTATACCGAGTAGAAGAGGTAGTCCACCAAAAAAAAACAATAAAAAACACCAACCATCCTTGTTCTGGCGTTTATTACTAAGACAATAGAGAAACATTCTTTATTTCAACTAGACCATTAAGCGGCACTTTTGAACGTCAAAATATAAATTTAAATTACTAATAATTGATTCTACCGTCCATTCGGAAAAGTAGCTTGTTATGGAGAAGAACGGACAAGAAACTCCACAACAGTACAGTCTGTCATCAGGGTTCAACAAATCTTGCTCCCTCATAGCGTCAATAGCGTGGCGTTGGCAATCTAAATTAAGTAAACTCGGAACTGAGCTACGACCAGTGCATCATTACTATTTGTACACTGCAATTTTGCCCTGGGGCTACTCCCCACATAATCTAAAAACGATCGTCATTCATTTCTTCTAGAGCCAAGTCTATCTCCACCAAATCCTACGTCAGCTGCTTCGTCGTAACCTAGGCTACCACGCATGGGAGATAGCGCGTTCCTGCTCACAATTGGCGTACTTCCCGCATTCCTTGGAACTGCTGCTCCATGAGGTGCTGGAAGAAGAGGCTACGAGTAAGGAGCCCATACCTGATGCCCAACTGCCTTCGATCATCGAGTTTGTGCATGAGTTTCCGGTTTATTTGCAGGTGAGTGGACTTTAGAGTGAGAAATATTGATGGAAGTTTGATGGTGAAATTTTTTTAACAAAAATATTTTATGACTTTCAAAACAAAACAGTACAAAGCGAAAATTAACTTTCTTTTCGGAAGGTGATGTCTATTGGTATCTATATTTTTTTCGTTTTTGACTCCAGTCTCTTTTTAGTTTTGATACCTTATATTACCATGAAAAGAAACGCATTATCCATAGCTATACTAATATTATAAAGAGGTAAAGTATGTGATGTTGTGAGTTTGTGAGATTTAAAAATTCTTTCGCCAGTAGAAAGCTACATTATTCTTGAGTGTTAAGGCTATAATTTATATTCAAAAAAATGAAAATGCACTTTCGGTGTTCCATCCGTCCTATTTGACTAGCAGCATATGTAATGGGCTATTTGTTCACTTGTATGTTTCACGCGCAATTTTTTATAAACCCATTTGCATACGTTTCGCAGGTGTGAATGTGTGAAGTATGTAAATATTCAATTTAAAGATTGCATACGAATACTGATAAAAAACTAGGTGGTCCGATGACCCGGGAGTCTACTCCCTAACCACTCCGTATCACATATGGACGCATGATTAATTCGGGGCCCAAACTACTAATGAATGACCACACAGTTTGACAGATGTAACTACTCCCGATGTGTTTTTACCTATCCGAAAAATTTAATCATTACGGAGTATGGTGCACTCCGAAGTTCCGAAACAGTTACGGACGTGCCCGTAACTTCGTTGACGGAGCTAGGAATCAGACCTCCTGGTTAGGGTTGCGCGAATCCGGTGGATGGGAGACGCACGGGATCGGTCGATGTAGCGACACTTGGGGTAGGCCTATGTCCAGCAGTGGACATCTTACGGCTGAAATGATGATGACTGCTAAAAAAAAACGAACGACGGTATGAAAGTGGTTCAAATGTTTTTTCTCTTTCAGACCGTGGTCCAGTGCGCAAGAAAGACAGAAATAGCACTATGGGCGTATTTATTCTCAGCTGCAGGCAAACCAAAGGAATTGTTCCAAGAATGTCTACAACGCAAGATGCTTGATACAGCCGCTTCATACTTAATCATATTACAGGTATATATGCAAAGTTTTCAGATAAAAACTATTATAGGTAATTTTGATAATGTACGTAATGTTTCTGAATAAATTATGTTTTCTTCTTGCAGCTGGTCAAGGTACTTTAAAATAATACTGTCCGCTTTCTTACGCGAATTTCGACCTTAATGTAGACTCGACCAAATGTACTGAGTTGAGAGTAGTGATACTTCTTCTCTAACATCGACTGTTCGGCTTCAAGACATCCAATGTTTGTTATCGATTTTTTGTCTTCAAATGTATGCTATCAACTTCTCGAGGTATGAGGCAAGGGTACTGCGTTTTGGCCCTGCTAATGCCAAACGACTTGATTGACAGTGACTTATACTGTGATTTATAATTTCGTAGACTAAACTGACAGCTGCCAATGACCTTACTTTTTTTAAATGTTGCATGCGCGGAGCATAGTGTTGTAGGTAAGGCTCAATCATAAGTGATTCATCGAATCGATGTGACATGACTCCTCAATTTAATTTTACTAATTGGTGTAAATAAATGTTTTATGAATATACATACATACATACATACATAAATACATAAAGTCACGCCTTTTTCCCATGGGGGTAGGCAGAAACAAAAAAAAAACAAAACAAAAAAACATCGATAATATAAAATGAGTAGAAACTAAATAAGGGCCGCTAGAACATTGTTTTTTTGCCGTGAATTAGTTTAATTTCGATCTACTTCGATTTTCGATCACTCAGGATAGTCAGGATACGACACTATTTTTATGTAACGATAAAGTGACAACCCCCAAATGTCAGTTTAGTCTACGAAATTAAAAAACACAGTATAGTTGCGTTTCTGTCTAAAGTGGTGATATACCAACAGAGTATGTAATCAGGTCTGTTATGGAGCATCTAGGAGGCTGAATAGTCGATGTTCTTTACTTGGGTGTAATACCTCTGCCTACAAGTAGCTTTTATGCTTTTGCCACATAGAACAGTGGACCGCAAGCGTGGCGTGGCAAAAGCGAATTTTGAATGTGCTACGCTCCGCATTCGCTTTCCTGTTTGACGTGATGCATACAAAACCATTTATATCACAAATGTTCGCCTCGCTTTTGGTTCGCCATGGCTTCGCTATGTGGCAAGAGCTTATATTTACTTGAAGACATGGCATTCGATATAACGATTGTTCTTCTCTATTTCTTCAATGAATATGATGTTTATGTCTTTGTGTTGACGTATCGATGACCAATATAGTTACTCGCGTATTCATTAGTCAGCTGTACTAGGGAATATATATGAAACAAATATTTGAAAATTGACCAGTTTATCGATTATAATACTAAAATAGAATACATACTAATACTGTAAACAGAATTAAAAAACTAATGAGATATAACAATTTAAGAAATATATCTGTCCCTCTACGAAAACGTCGTTTTCTATGGCAGTTGTTTGGCGTCGTGCTATCTGACGTCAGAGGGCACGTCGTACTTCTCTTCCTAATTCTCAACTTTAACGCTTTATAACTTCGTCTCTGATCAAGATATTTAAAAAAGTCTTTCATATTTGATTACTATAGTTAATAAGTATTTAATTTAGCAAAAAATATCATGGATATTCACTATTGTATCAGTTACAGTAACGTGTTGCTGTATTAGTATCAGTCAGGGTATCTTGTTCGGTTACATTACAGCCATAAGTTAGTACCCGGGTTGTGTAGACCGTTACTATCTTTTAGTTTAGAAGAAATTGACATTACAGAATATTCATTGAAATATAAATATCGTTTGCCTGAACATTGTTCTCTGTTTAATACCAAATGTTTCTTATGTGTTATAGAACTTGGAAAGTTCGACAGTTAGCAGACAGCTAGCGACACAGCTACTTGATACTGCGTTGCAGCAAGAGAGGTGGGATCTCGCCAGGGATCTTGTCAGGTTCTTGAGAGCTATAGGTGAGCTATGTTTTATAACACAATTCTGTATATTTAGCTCTAGGGCCTTAGGACCCAAACACAAAACTGCGATGCGACGTCAAATCGTTAAAATCTATAAGCTTGAGTTGTTTTCTGCGGTGCGAATTCGCATCGAGCCAATTCGCAGTTTTGTGTTTGGGCCCTAATTCTGACGTGTGCAAACTATCATGATTCCACTTTGAGAGAGAGATGGAGCTATACAGGACATAGGGCACTATCCGTTTCTCACAGCGGAATCAAGATGGCATTGACACGGACCCTGTAGACAGCAATGTCTACAAATATAAATTTTGGTTTTATTTTTAACCCCCGACGGAAAAAGAGGGGTGTTATAAGTTCGACGTGTGTTGCTGTGTATCTGTATGTCTGTCTGTGACATCATAGCGCTTAAACGTATGAACCGATTTTGATGTAGTTTTTTTTGTTTGAAAGGTGACTTTGTCGAGAGTGTTCTTAGCTATGTTTGAATAAAATCGGGTTAGCCGTTCAAAAGTTATTCGCATTTTACTCTTTGAATCTGGATTTTTTAGCAAGATATCGTGTCATTATTACATGTTTCGATAGATTGTCGATTGAACCAGGTCTGCTACTAAAAAAAGCATGAAATAAAAATAAAATTCGGGGTATTTTTATTTTTGTAATTTTATCTTGTTAAAGCTAGTGTGTATCTTTCTATGAGCCATTGTCACTTGGACCAGAAACACTTACAAGCACACCCTTAGGTAGCCATCAAACATTTTTACCAACTTATTAGCCAACCGAATAACTTTACGTATTACATCTGGTTGAAACGCATTTAAGTGTGTAAATTTCTATGACCTACAGATAGTTGTTCCGGCTCTGGGTGTTGTGTATGTGAGTTTATATGTTTGTAAACGCACCCACGATACAGGAAGAAATTCCTAGAGTGGGGCAATGTTTAAAAAAAAAAAGCGCAGGAACTTACTACCGGCACAGATAATATAATACTCGCATACAGATGCCTCACCTATACTAATATTATAAAGAAGAAAGATTTTTTTGATTGTTTGTACCGAATAGGCTCCGAAACTACTACCAATAGAAGCTACGTTATTATTTATTTATTATTAGCTAAGTTATATTAGATTGGGTTAGCAGGACTTGCAAGTAAAAGGGTTTACTCGGTGCATGAATATTTTTTTCTTTAAATACAGTGAAGGTCCAGTTTCATTGCACCAAAATGTGTTACAATACAAATTTAAACAATCGAGTGGAATGCCTCAGACATTTAAAACCGCGCCATCTATTGGCATCAATTTTTAAATGATCCGTTCAAATAATCTTTGAAATGTGAAAATTTTGTGCTTAGGAGAGTTTATTAAACAAGAACATAAAATTTTTATGTTCAATTCCAGAAAATGTTAATTTTACCACGGGGTCTCATTGCTAAGAAAGAAAATTTGGTTCAAATAAATCTCACTAGATGGCGCGATATGCACCTCGGTATACACCTATCTGCTAATGAATGTGCGTAAAATTAACATTTTCTGGAATTGAACACAAACATTGTATGTTCTTTTTTAATCAACTCTCCTTAGTACAAAATTATGGATTATTGGGCTCTTAATTCACATTTCAAAGATTATTAGACGGATCATTTAAAATTGATGCCAACAGATGGCGCATTTTTTAATTTCTGAGGCATCCTACTCGATTGTTAAAGTTTGCATTTTAACACATTTTGGTGCAAAAAAAACTGTAAAAACGTGCAAATAAATACTAGAAAACAAACCTTCACCGTATTTAAAGAAAAAAACATTCACGAACCTAGTAAACCCTTTTACTTGCAAGTCGCTGCTAACACCATCTATCTATCACCGTGAAACAGAACCGAATGCGTTCGATGTACAAAAAATTGCCAGAATAAGCAGTCGAAAAACGCTAGTTACGTCGGCACGGTTTCTTTGTATGGGATGCGGTATCTGTATGCTAGTATTATATTATCTGTGATTTTACACACAATTCTATTTAATTGTGTGTACATGTCGCGCCATCTAGTGAGATTTATTTCAACCAAATTTTCTTTCTTAGCGCTGGGACCCCGTGGGACTGGGGTAAAAAATATACTACGTCTCAAAGTTTCATACGAATTCATTCAGCTGTTGAGGCGTAATTGATTAATAAACATCCAAATATTCAAGAATACAGACTTCCACTTGATAATGTTAGATTTTGATAGGATAATCACTATAAGTTAATATAAAAACGACTCTATTGTTTTCCTTTAGATCCAAACGATGTCGATTCGCCGAGGAACTCGGTAAACGTTCAAGCGAAGTACGGACAAGTGGTGCAGTCGCAGACAGTCAGTCCGAATGCGGAAGACTTGTCCGTGATACTGGGCAGCATGCAGGTAACCAGCCGGGTAAACATAGTGCATGATTTTATTTTTTAATTTGTAGATTGATTTTAGCTTTGAGTTTATAGTACAACCCGTCCGACTAAACTGCGCACGTGACGCTTTGGCGTTATTCTGTCAGTTCTGTTTGAAGATGCTATCGCACGTGGCGAGCGAGGGGAAGCGGGAGAGGGGTCGCATTCCAGCGAGGTGCACAGTTAGTCGGACGTTGGTGTTGCTAACTCGTGATGCGTTTTAAGCTTTTCTATTTCTAATGTGTATTAAAAGCCAACGACGTAGGGATCTCGTAGACAACGCGGTCTCGACCACGGCTAGAAGCCGTACAGATTACACTATAGTATTACCGTACTATAGTCGAGCAAATTGCCGCAACGACCATCTGGACCGTGTCTCCGACCAGTTGCGGTCAGACTTTGTGTACTTTCATATGAACGTCGTATCTTCGTTGGAGCATTTGTAGGCAAGATTGCAGCCACCCGTACGTTAGTACGGGTGGCTGCACATGCTAACTGTAAATCTGGCCACAATATTTGTTACCTCTTTCGGTCTATTCATCATTTCAGCTAATACGAGACATAGACCTGCGACAAGCGTGAATTAATTTATTTATTCCTTCCTCAGCTGGCAGGTGGTCGCGGGCGCAGCTTCAGCACAACAGTATCACCCCGCGAGCCGTCTCCACCGGCGCACGCGCCCCCGCCCCCCGCGCCGCCCCCACACGCGCCCCCCGCCCGCGCTACTGCTGCCGTCAAGAGAAAGAAGTCTGTGCCTGCTAGGGCTGACAGGTAACTACAGTTAGCACAGGAAACTTCATTGAGTAGCAAATTGACAATAGCAACTTAAATTGTTCAGAAATTCAAATGAAAAACTATCATTCTTTGTCAGAAGAGAAATTCTTGTAGTTTTTAGGGTTCCGTAGTCAACAAGGAACAGTCCGCAGCTTACCGTTAACCGTTAACGTACCATTATCGCAAAACACTGCAAAAAATCACGTTAGTTGTATGGGAGCCCCCCTTAATTTATTTTATTTTAATTTAATAATTATTATTTTTTGAAGAGAATATACAACTAAATATTCTGTGAATATTTCAAGCGTCTACCTGTTGCCGGCAAAAATATCACGTTTGTTGTATGGGAGCCCCCCTTAAATATTAATTTTATACTGTTTTTAGTATTTGTTGTTATAGCGGCAACAGGAATACATCATCTGTAAAAATTTCAACTGTCTAACTATCACGGTTCATGAGATACAGCCTGGTGACAGACAGACAGATAGACGGACAGCGAAGTCTCAGTAATAGGGTCCCGTTTTTACCCTTTGGGTACGGAACCCTAAAAAGAAAAAACTAATGATAGTTTTCCTTTTTTTTCGTTAGCTATGAAGCTAAGGCTTTACAAGTTTACGAGTAATATTCGACCAAATTATAAATGTACTAGGAAAAGTAAAAAAAAAAATTGTTTTATGGGGACAAAAATTTTCGAACGGCAAAGTTAATTTTGTCCCTTCGTTAGAGCAATGTTCGGTGCTTTCATTGTTTATGAACATTAGTAATGTTACCCATTTAATTTGGTGAATGTAGCTGTTTATACTGAACCCTCTGTGCGCGAGTCAGACTCGCACTTGGCCGATTTTTATTTGTATTAAGTATACTAACTAGTTTTTATTATGGCATCGTCCGCATCGAGGTTGAGAAATGTCAAAAATAACGTTTAAAAGATCCCCGAGTACTGCAGTGATAAAAGTATCCTTCTACCTGATTATCGTCATGGTCTACTCATCTACCAAATTTCATTCAATCAAACCCATCAGCCCTCGTTAAGGCTTCCTTTCCCATCATATATATTTTTGTACACCTTCATTGTTCTTAATTATTTATTGTACACAAAAAATACATATACAACATGAGTGATTATAATGTTGACGTACAAAGGCGAGCTTAACTCAAAGAAGAGTTTTCTACCAGCAAACCTTAGAGTGATAGAGAGAGTTTACAAAAGGAAGAAGAGAAGTAGTACAATTTTAGAATAATATAAAATAAATCATAAATATACATACATACATAAGTACGATATATATATATATACATATACACATCCAATAAACGCTCTGACTTTAGCTTCCATACGATAGGTTTCTAAATTTACAAATACAGACTTTCGTCTTTAACATTATTAGTATATTATAGTTAAGCATTTGGCATTGACGGTCTTTCATCTTTGCTAATAATACCAGCTTGTAACTTTCCTGTAGGGCAAAGGGTCTTCTCACACAGAGAAGGTATGAACATTAATCACTTTGTTTGGTCAAGTATAACTCACACTTACACTATACACTGCCTGTTTTTTGTTATGATAGTACAGAAATCGTCCGACGAAACTCCGAATTACCGAAATTACGAGAGGCGCGATCCGGCTCGAAGGACCAAAACGCATCGGGGTATGTAGTGACATAAGGTGGCGGTTTAAATGTGAAACAAAGGCATAATGTTTATATGCGAAGGTGAATTTGTCTTCTTGACACACACAAATGGATTATGTGTGGCTATGATGTGATTCCGCTATCTAGGGGTCTTTGTCATTCTCTTGTTCCAAGCAACAATCACTTGGAATACATTGATTATTGGGTGGGTTGTGTTTATTGTTACTAAAGATAGACTTCCGAGCAAAGCACACACACAATACAAGCACATAAGCACATTTTCCTAGTGCATAATACTTTCGCTCTGTCGCCGATTCGCCGCGTCATTTTTGCTGCGGCAGTGACGCCGAAGCCGCTTTGTTCGGCAGTCTGCCTTAAGTCGTGTCGTACCGTGACGTAACCACTTAATTGTGACGTCTCTATATGGTATGCAAACTTCCAAACCATAAAATGATTACCATACCATTTCTCCCAACAGGGATTCCTACAGCGGTACAGCCGAAGAGTTCTTCATAGACATGATGATACAACGGCACGCGCGTCTCCTTCTGTCCACGGCCCGTTTGTACGCTCTAGGCAAGATGGCCGCCGCCCTAGACCTGCACTTAGTGGCGTGGTTAGCCGGCGAGAGGGAACGAGCGGCTAGGGTGGACAGTGCCGTGTTGTGTGTGAAGAGACTGCACGAAGACTTCGGGTGGCCGTATCCGGTTGTGAATGATGCGGAGCAGTATCTACAGAGGAAGGGCAGTACTGTTACTAGTAAGTATAGAAGTATACTGTGTAAACATGGTAGCATGCCCAAAGTATGTTAGGGTCTGCTTCCTGAAACAAATGCAAATCTATTAGCGTGGCAAGTTGGTGAAAGGGAGAAAGCGGCTAGGGTCGAAAGTGCGGTGTGCGGTGAAGAGACTGCACGAATACTTGGCGTGGCGGTATCCGGTTGTGAATGATGCTGAGCAGTATCTGCAGAGGAAGGGCAGTATTGCTACCTGTAAGTAAACGATGTTAACAAGTAAACGGTGTTAAAATGATAGCTTTCCAAACATTAAGGGTGTTAAAATTGTAACATTCCCAAGGTTTGTTAAGGCTTCCAGTTTAATTGGATGCATAAGATTAAAGAAATGCAAATCAATTACCATTCACCCTCCACCGTCTTTTGTGTTTGTGTATCTTCCCTTACTGTCTTTGATGAATGTCATATGTATACTCCTTACTGACTCGACTTCACGGTAAAGTCACAAATTGACGACAGCAAAGCAAATTACAATTGACCATAAGTAATTCAGATATGTCAATTTGTAGCTCATCATTTTAATGTTGCTTCAGGTTCATACACACCATCAGCTGAGTCAGACAGTTTGTGCGGTGACAGTGGGTACATGAGCTTACCGCTACGCGCCGCATTACCTTTGATGACCGGTGCAGTGCCCGTATCACCTGGACCTGTTAGGTAAGCATCCTCAAACATGGTATCAGTAAGAGCTATAGAGCGTACGAACGAATATATGATATGAGGTGCGATCCCGCACAATGGTACTCACTAGGGACTTAGTGCGGAAACCGAATCCCTAAGAGCCCCCGCAAGCTATAGTTTTTTCATCGGCCAATAATTTGGTCCGGTTTTTTACTTTAATCAGTATGAAGAAGTACGCAAGTGCGCACATTATAACGATTCGGTAATGAATGTAATTTTCAATCCGACCAAATTATCAGCCGATAAAATGTCTGTAGTTTACAGGGGCTCTAAAGAAGAATAAGAAGATAGGTGCGATCAAAAATAGTGATTTCCCCAATCTGCCTTACAAAAATAACTATGGTAGTCAACTTACACCTTGAAACCTGCCAAGGCAAAGTGTCTTCTTGAAGTTTCGATTTGAGCAATAATTTGTTTAAATTGTCTCTTCAGAAATTGTCCGCTTTGAGTGCAGTTCTTACTAAGGGCGCTTCCAGAAGTTACCATATGCAAAGCGGCTTTTCTCTTTCTAGTTGATTTTGCAAATATCCTAATAGGGATGTTTCCTGGGTAGA
Organism: Anorthoa munda; assembly: GCA_945859665.1. NCBI lineage: Eukaryota > Metazoa > Arthropoda > Insecta > Lepidoptera > Noctuidae > Anorthoa > Anorthoa munda. The sequence goes on from OX243903.1 coordinate 28,663,864, forward strand.
AAAATGATAATTCTATTTAGTCCGTCAGTGCGCCTTTTGTCGACGTTTTATAAGTGCCCATGTAGGCCTATGTAAAATAAAATAAAATATTTTGTTTTTTTGATTTTTTTGATTTTGAGATAATCTAATAATATTGGACCCGTATTTTTTGCTTTATCATATAAATAATAATTCACAAAGATAAAGTGTATCAGAGTTCAGGAGTGGGGTCTTATGTTTTTCAGTATAATGTGTAGCACACCGTGACGTCACACCATATTACAACTCACTGTATCGTCGTATTTTTTTGTTTACGCGGCTATAGAAAAATACAATATTTTTAGGTTATCTTGACGGACTAAATAGATATTTTTGTCAACATCCTTAAAAATACATTAAACATAATATATGTATTTTAAAAAGCAATGATCCTGCCTTTGCAAATTTGCTTGGCAAATTTTGATACCTTTTTCATACGTATATCGTATTCTCATTAGTTCTGCGGGCGAGGGCAGCGTAGCTGAGGGTGGTGGGGTCGCGTGGGGTGGTGATGCCATGGGGGCTGGAGAAGAGAGACGGTATGCTGCACTCATGGAGAGGCTGCACCACCACCAGGCGGAGCGAGGCTCTCACACTTCTCATGTGCAGCTCAGGTAAGTGCTTGAAGTGGAGAAATGTTGAATGTGTAAATGCTGGATAAAAGCTCTTTAACCTCTTGACTGCTGGAAATACAGGTCTAATTGTTTAAGGTCCAGTTTTTTTTTATCCGTAGGTAACTCCACCAATGGTTAAATATTCTAACTAGTGGATTCAAATTTCGGTAAAATGCCCTTTTTATCAATTTCACAAATTTACGAAGTTAATAAGTTGGAGAATTAATTATTTGAAAATATTTACTGTACCGTAGTCAGCAAGGAATCCTTATAGTTTCGCCATGTCCGTCTCTCCGTCCGCAGCATTTCAGAGACTCTTAGTACTAGAAAGCTATAATTTGGCATGGATATGAATAAATATATTTCTATTCTATTCTATATACATATTAATCACGCCGACAAAGTGGTAAAATAACTCCATAGAAAAAAGTTCCACCCGTACACGTAAAGTGGAGATGTTCTTTTTCTCGTCTTTCCCATGGTGTGGGGTATTGTTGGATAGGCTAATCAAATATATTACGGGTCTATAAAAACCATTTTGACGTGACAACGTCTTATAAATTGGTTTGCCGGGTGACACTTCAAGAAACTGCGTTACGCTCCGCTCACGTTATGCGCTCACAATGAGAGCGAGTGAGAGGCACGCGTCCCTTCCACTCGGGCATGGTTAGCCCGCCTAAGAGCGAGAGAGACAGACATAATCCTTCTTCCTACTATACGAATGAATATTCACATTAAAATTATTTTACCACTCAAAGTCGTTGTCACGTAAAACTTTCGCCCGTATACCGACTTTACAGGCAACCAATTTTTTTTTCGATTCAAGGATCCGTTTGCGTAAAATTAAGCTTTAAATAGCTAATTTTTGCTGGAGTCAAATGGGGGCATTTGACACCAGCTAAATAGATGCCTTTGGATATGAGAAAAAAATCACGACAGTAGTATATATAACGAAATTAAAAGAAAAACTATCACATCTAAGTAGGCTTTACAAGTTTACGAGCAATAGTCGACCAACTTATAAAATGTACTTAGAAAATTAGTATACAAGCTCTAAGCTCTATAAACATTTTCAGATACTACCTACAACTGATGACAGAAGCAAGCTGCGTAGAATGGGCGGTGATTGTAGCGGTAGTGTTACGTGACGCACTGGCTGTGTTGCGGACTACGAACGCGGCGCGCGGCAACGACGTCAGTCTGGACGCCGTGCGACGTCTGCGCCGCACGCTGCAGGATATCTGCGCCTGGACTGACGCCGAGTGGTACGTCCATATTACGTTTTATCCAGGCGAAACTCTCGGAACGAACTTGTAACCTACTGATAGGACCAAAACCCAAAACCGAGGGGAATAGAAATGGAGGTCTTAGCCCTGCAGTAGGACAACTTAGGCTAAGAATCATCATCATCATCTGCCTAGCCTTTTCCCAACTATATTGGTGTTGGCTTCCAGTCTTACCGGATAGCTGAGTACCAGTGCTTTACATGGAGCGACTGCCTATCTAACCTCCACAACCCAGTAACTGGGTAACACGGTTCCCCTTGACAAGACTGGTGTCAGATCTCAAGCTTCTGACTACCGGTAACGACTGTCAAAGATCTAACTCAGGCTAAGAATATAATAATAAATAAGTTTAAATTTTTTCGTCTGTCCAAGTTCGTGACCTAATCAGTAAGAGATATTTTATTCCGTATTTAATATCTTTTAAATGGACCTCAAAAATTGCAACGGTTCATTGGCTTCTCCAAATAAGTTGCTTGTTACGTCATATCATCTTATTCCTACCAGCCATCACAAAAGTACTGCTCCAGAAAACGCTCAAAGAACATCTTTTATTTCCAGCCTCGGCTACAAACCCTTCATGATGGCGATCAGCAACCAGATTCCCTTCTTAACATCAATCATCAACTCTCGAGAGCGTCGACTCTCAATGTCCAAGACTCGAGTACGGACTTCTAGCTCCAGTTCCTTAGGCCAGGAGACAAAGCCTAAGCCACAGACACAGGAGGCTAAGTTACCTCCGCCACAAAAGGCTGAAGTGTCGAAGCAAGCGGGGAGGAAGGAGTCCGGAGGGGCGGAGCCTCCACCGCCCGTTACAGTATCCGCGCCCCGCCCACCTGTTCCTGCGAGAGATGATGTTTCAACGGGTTGTGTGGTTATGTAAACCATACTTTGGTAATATTTTTAATGAATTGGTTGTTCTTTCACCAACATTTAATCAGCCGTTTAAATTATTAATTGGTTGATTAAATTTTGGTGTACGGTCGAGTTGTATAAATTTGGCAGTTTTTTAATTCTTTCCTTTTTCAAGTCAAAACACATAATACCTTTTGAAGCTACGGCACTGAAAATACTACAGCATAGAAAACTATATTAAAAATTTGAAAAAAAGTCAGCCTACCATGCTTCTGACCGTCACTATGACATTGATACTATGACAATACTGAATTTATAAAGCAGTAAAGCATATTCTATCATGCATGTGAAGTCTCCGACAGATAACAAAAAAATAAAAGTTATTGATCCGACTTATACCAAACGTACGCATTTCGTGTCGAGCATAAAAAGTCGAGATTTTAACACGAGCGATGTAGCCAATTTCGATAATATTTTTACTTAATTAAATGCAAATAAATTCCAACAACAATTTATTAGAAACGTTCAGACTAAAAACCACAGACTATATATACACAGTCAACGCTCGCTTTATCGAGAGGTAACAGGTTCAGTATCATTCTGCCAGTTACATAATGATATCAAAACTCCATACAAAAGTAATTTCGTAACTGTTATTATGTAATTTTGTTTTTTTTTTAATCTTGTTTCTAAATATTCATATTTTGAAACGAATTTCTTAGGCAATGAGTTACATACTAGACAAGGTAGTGGAAAAGGTATAATTACGTAACTAGAAAACGTGATTTTTTGTTTATGGAGATATTTTGATAATTTTGGTCTCAATTGTATAGGTACAGGCGTAGAACCATTTTTTCCGTTTAAATCATGTACATCGGTCCACGCGTTGATGAGATATTAACTCATTACTGAATGCAAAGTGAAAGGGTCAAGGACGCCCCTTACCGCGATACGTTTGATTTGATCGTGTTAGCGACACTGTCTTTACATTTACTTCGTATCGTTTTGAAATATTGGAATACATTGGTAGACAGGTGTTAACGACTTTTATTTTTTTGTTATCTGGCGGTGACTTTAGCAAACAGAAACAGACCTTAAAGTATCATCTCTTTAAGGTCAGTTTCTGTTTGGTTCATACATATTTTTACCGAGACTGTGTACGTTAAGTAACGACAGATTGATGAAAGTAATTTTTGAGTTCGGTGTAATTTAACTCCGGGTTTAATAATAAATGGGATGTATAGTAAGTGAAAGAACATTTGTTCGTATCAATTTTTATGGCGGTATTTTTAGGGTAGTGTATAGTGGCCCAGGGCGGCAATGAAAGCGAAAGATTTGTTGTGAAATATTGATACAGGCAAGACATGTTTTCGTATGAAACTTTTATAAAAAGAGGTTATAATATTGTTTTACCTCTATTTCTTCTAAAAGCGATAGATGTTGCATAGTAGACGTCAGTCGAGATTTAAGATAATAGTTAAAATTAAGAATAAAAGTTTTACTAATTTAATACATTTCGTACTTTAGTAATTTTCTTGTAAATTAAAACTTTTCACCTTCGTCTCGATGTTTCCTAATCGATGTTCTTATTCTTGTTTTGTAAATATTTAGGTGAAATTAAATGAATCTTTATAGTAAGTGACATTTTCAACCTTAAGGTTGCCCTAGTCGACGTCGACAACACGTGCGAAAGAGATAGATGCTGTGATGAGCAGTAAGAAGCTAGTTCGCGTACGAATTAGCACTTTTGCAAGTTTGTAGCGAAATGGATGATGATTAGGACGAAAACGAGCGCGCAAAATTTTGTAAACAGACCTTTGGCAGTCTAGTTATTATGAAAAAACGACTAAATGTATATTTTCAAAATAAATTTATTTGCCGTGGCCGTGCAAGTGGCCGGTTTGCAATTTTGCTACTTATATTATTTATTTCCGCCCAAAGATACGTTAAAATTAGTGTTGAAATACGGAACTTTCGACGCTCATAACTTTCAAATTTTGTGTAGTGGAGTAATCGCCAGACTAAGTTTGTATGGAAGTATAATCGACTAGTGTAACCTTAAAGCCTCGTATCCACTAGGCAACTATTGCCGCGTGACATGATGCACAACAAGTTGCTCATCATGTTGTACGACAACAAGGAACTTATAGTCTCGTCGCGTTATGTTGCGCGCCAGCTGGCAATGTCGCTGAACGTGTTGAGCGTCATGTTGCGCGTCAAATGTTGCCAAGTGGGTGGGCTTTGAAAATATGATAAATATTATGATCGTTTTGGTGCTGATTAACGTAAACATCTCAATATTTATTTGTGTAAATGGATTCATTATTTACTTCTAGTCTATGTGTAATGTTTAATACTTTCTTTATTTATTACTACAGCCCGTTCGAATTAACTGTGCACCTGGCTCTGTGACGTCACTCTGTCGTTCCGCGTATAAGCGCACGAAGCGACGGGAATGGGGCCGCATTCCATCGAAGTGCACACTTAAGTCGACGAAGTTATATCTATCAGTTGATGTACGCGGTCTAGAGTTGAGGATAAAGTATTTAATTACAAGATGGCACCTCGTTCCGTTTTTGGCGGGGTCATATTTTTATACCATTATTTATATCAATTGGACAACGCTAGCTTTCCGTAACCTTGTAAAAATGCACCTCATTTATTTGCTTCTCCCACATCCAATTTTTCTCTAGGCCATGCTTTATTTAAATTCAGAATTCGAGATAATTATGAAATTTTGGAACTATAAACTCTAAGTCTTACACGACAAAGTTCAAATTCCATAGCAACCCATAGATTTTCAGAACCTTTTTAATACAGATGGAGTGACCATCTGTAGACATCTTAGAAATCTATGTGAAAATACACAACGAGGTCAATATATTAAGGTGGGTGGCGAAAAACTGAAATTATTATGAATCAAATAAAGATTAGACTAATTTCACTATTACACCTATTTAAATATTCATTATTGTACTTATAAATAAGTATTAGTAGTAATTTAGTAGTTAATATTAAATTATCTCAATATTTTATTTGGAAATTGAAGCAGGTAGTGTGTTCGTAGATATTAAGTCTATGGATTAGACTTCCTGGACGATATTAGTATGAATTTATAGTTTATTATTATTATGTCATTGTTTGTTATATAAGTAGCGAGTTATATGTAGTGAGTATTAGGTAGAATTGTGTTAAATCCGATGCCAAAGACAAGAAAACTTTCGAATTATCATTTTCATTCAACTTTAGCCCTTATGTCGTCAACCATAATAACTCACTTATTTGTGTAAAAGTATCTATAGCGACATTTATCAAAAGAAAATATTTTAGTTTTAACTAATGTACAAAAGTTACAATACAAAAGTTTTCTTGTCTATGCACGTTTTAAATCATCAAATGGCAACCCTGTAGATCACTCCACGGCCAAATAAACATATTTTATTTGTTAAATTATACAGCCTAGTAGTTAAAAAGGATTCGATGTGTTTCCTATTAACAATATTTCTGGTAGTGAAATTAAAATTTTAAAGTATAAAAATATAAACTTGTCTTGAATATAGTGCCCGGCATGTAAATTGGCAAGGTTTTGGCGTAGTGGGGGTCAGTTCGCGCATATCCCGCGAATTGACCAACCACCAAATGCGCGAACGGAACGTGGACGGGACACGATTGGTCAGTCGATCCTTGTGTCAACTGACCAACCAATCGCGCGCTCGGGCCGGTGCTAAACGTTCCCCGCGTCCCGCTTCACTACCAAAGATACCTAAAAAACCACTTCTGCGCGTCTAACGACTCTTGCCAGCTTACGTGCCGAGGATTATACAAGGATTAGGTTTTTGTGGGGCAGTCTTAATCGATCTAGTCAGATTTGGGCTTCGAGTGTGGCTGGTGTTTTTTTGGGCCAGGGCGGTCCTTAAAATCTTAATTCAACTATAAATTGTGCGTTTTCTTAACGTATTATAAAACATTGCTATACTTATAGTCTAAGATCCTACTGCGGATAACCTGCGATACAGCTCATTGAGAGCTAGATGATGTTGCATATGCACCCGCGATACGGCAAAAACTCCTAGTGTAGGACAAACTTAAAAAAAAAGTAACGAAAATCTGGTTGCGACTACATGCTGCCAGGAAACCGTGCAGTAATATATTCTACTATCAAAAAACATTAATACAGTCAAGTTTATCAAAAACTAAATTCCTGCAGGTTTTTTCAGTGGGATCTCATACTATTACAAGACTATTCTCAGAAACTTAGTTTCAATGTTGTTTAAGTCGTGTCAACAGTAACGTCATCTATCTCGCACTCGATGCTTTAACCTTACTCTCAGATCGAACATTTCCATACTAACAGTACAAGTAGATGTAGAATAAACATATAACAATATGTACTATTATTTAATTTAACATTAATTAATTCACATTTAAATTGTCCATGAGAACACCAATATCATATTGAATTAGTGTTGTAACGTATTTTGCTCATATTACTGATGCGATTAATTTATTTTTGAGTTGCTCAACTTATAATCTCAGAGTTTTATTTTTTGCTCACAACAATACTGTGACTTTTTCACACTGCGATCTTGCTGTGATAAATTATTTTGATTGGATGAAATAACATACTTCTACTATTGCACTATCGATACAGCTCTGATAAGTTCTGAATACTATTTTGAAATAGGAACTCAACAAAAGATAATTAAAAAAAAATCACTTCAGTATGAACTACTGCTAAGCATGTTCAAATGTTATATATAAATAATCAAGGTTTGTGCTTAGTCACAAAAATCAACCAATACGAAAAACAAAATGGCTCTACAAACAGTAGACGCTCAGCTTTAAATCGTTTCCCGCCATCTCGGTGCCAATTTTTCATAATAGTATCCCCCAAAATAAATTATAATTATTTTCATAACATATTAATGTTTAAAATGCCGATTAGTACAAAATATTTGATTTTGTTGTGACCATAATAAAAATTTACAAATTTTTATTTTATAAGTGTATAACATCTTCATAGTCATCTTTATTTATAAGTTTTATTTTTTCTTCAAATGATATTATTTTGTTAGATAATATAAGTGGATGGAAACACATTGTAAATGCCAATATTTATTTACCAGTTTTTATAAATCAAATCCTCTGTGGGATATCAATTAAAATTGGATTTAGTGGTGGATTTACCCTGCTTGTCTGAGGAAGCCGAAAGGATTCGTGGCAGCCTCCTAGATTCTAATATCGAAGACCGATTTTGTTTTTTTTTTGTCTTGAAACCATGCCGTTTCACCTAACGCTTTTGAAATAAAAAAATCGAACATTGATTTTTTCTTGGCTTAATGATGAATCCAGCACCAACCAAAATCACTTGGCGTTCAGTGTGTTTCTCTTAGATATAAGTAGGTATATTTGTAATCTGATGATTTGGAGATCAATCCAGTAATGACGACGTACTGCGAAATTAAATAAAATAGATCATTCCAAAATTGTCTTTGTGAATTAAAATAGCAATAATATTTCTGCATTCCTTTTACAGTAGGTAAGATTAGTATGATAATTAGGTCAATTATTATAGGAGTGTAAGCGAATTTACTTGTCGTCTTTATTTTTAACCGACTTCGAAAAGGAGGAGGTTCTTTCATGTCATCTGATATTTATACCGGTGCTAACATAGTTTAGAGAGCCAAATAAGTTTTGGTTCGATATTAAAATGCAATGCATCATTTGCTTCTATTTTTTTGTCGTTGGTTTGAACGTAATAAAGATGTTAACAGTTTATTACTGTGAACCGTAGCGTGGCAACACCCGGGGTTGAATCTACCCCAATGTATAATAACTCTTCATACATTTTTGGAGATAGAAAATAAATGAGCCAGGCGTATTACTTATTTCTAGACTTGGTGCACTTCGATAAAATATTAACGTTATTTTTTAAAACCTTTGTAGGTTTTAAAAAAGAACGTTAATAATCTTCTTTGTTACGTTCTAAAACTGTTTAGTGCCCTATTACAATATAATATACAGTGTTAATTAAACCTGTCATTTTTCAAAAACCCATTCATTTTACATTTTCGATTACGATAGCGATATTTTTAATATTGTCTATAGTATAGACTTTATACCATCATGGTAATTTCATATTGCGTTGCGCTGAAGACATTGTGGCGTGTTTTGTTACGATTTAATAATCCGGATATCATCCCTCACTTTATTTGGTTTGGACGTTCGGCGTTGTAATTTTTATACCTAACAAAATTTGTAATTATTGTCAATTTGGTGTTTAAAAAATATAAAGTAAATAACACTTTCTGGTCTTTGTTTCATTTATTTCCCAAATCCATTGGCCGAAGATAAGCTTTTAGAAGTACCACCATTGGTATATAAAAATAAATGAGTAGGTACCACTTAACACTAACCAAAAAATACAGCGGCCTACCAGAAGCATTCAGAAGTAGAAGACAGAGAACGAGTTGATTTAATTATAGCGTCTAGGTAAGTATATTCAGGCGGGCGAGCACGGCCTATTGTGACAGGCTTGAATCACCCATTTTCACAGTTTGGGAGCAATAACCGTGATAAAATGCGTGACTCAAGCCTATCACAGAGGCCGTGCTCGCCCGGCAGCAGTGGATGGCGATTGGCTAATTGATTAACCATCAGAATTATCGCAGAATTAATGTGACAAATTGTCAAGCACGCGTTATCTTCTGTGATTGGCTGTTGAAAATTCATTCAACCAATCACAGCAGATAACGCGTGCTTGACAATTTATCACATTAATACTGCGATAATTTTAAGGTGGGAAACTGAGGGTAAATGGCTCGTCCCATACCTATCCCGTAAGATGCTGTCTATCAGTCAATCTTTCAAACAAACACTGATAAAACTTAAATTAAGACAAAATTTTACGTATATTTCTCAAATCTGAGCTTTACCTACTGAAGTAAAGTAGTATTATATGATCTGTGCTGAAGTCAAGTTCAAGGCAAATAGGCTGTTGACTCTTTCCGCTACAGTCGGTTCCTAACAAAAACAGTTAGGTAATATTCCGTCGAGACAAGACTGTAGCTATGCTCTGTTGATTTTTTGCAGCGATCTAGGCTGTGAGTGTGAGATGGATGAGTGATATTCTTCTTATTTTAGATTTTTTGGGCTTCGGATTCAAAGCATTTGCCTCAATTTCTTCTATTTTTTTGTTTACACTCACCGGCATGAAAACTTTGCCAGTGAATTTATCAATAATTCGTATTTATACGTTGTTATGATTTTGAACTACTATTACCGACTTTCCAATCGGGAGAGTCGGTAATAGTAGTAGTTAGTAATACACGCACTACATAAGTGCTATTTCTAATGCTTTTAAAACTTAGTAGGTAATCAGAAAATCACTACACTTCTAAATCAGGGACTTGATGTTTCTGACATCTAGGTGCGGTATATATACCGCCATATATGGCTTCCCATGCGGCCAGTGCTGCATTTCGAAGTTGGTTAAGAGTTTCTGGCGGGTTGAAAGTGGACTTGATCTTTCTTTAGAGCATAACCCAAATATGCTATATTGGGTTCGGATCCGGACTACGAGCTGGCGACTGCAATTTTGAAGTACTAACGTTTTGAAGGTACTCTTCAACGTATTTTGCAACGTGTGGGCGCATTATTGTGTAATAAGAGGAATTAATTGTGCCCAATGAACCCCAAATATGGCAAAACACGTTCTTGAAGGAACTCCTCGATGTACCTCGGGTTGCAGTTAACCGGTTAATAACGATAACCAGCTCCGTACTTGCATTGAAACTTATTCCTCCCCAAACCATTACAGAGCCTCCATGAAAAGTCAAAGTTTGTGTGGTGGTAAGGTAATGGGTAGAAACCTCTCTACTCTTCTTCTCCACACTCGCTCCCGACCATCTGCAGCATGCAAAGCGATTCGACACTAATCTGTGTGAACAGCACCCGAGCCCATTGCTCGTGGGTCCAGCTGGCGTGTACACATGCGAATTGAAGTCGACCTACTGGGAGATGTGTGAGAAGTTCTGGACCGTGTGCTGGTCTACGGTTTTTTAATTTACTTTCTGTATTCGTCGTCTCAACGTACGGTAACGGTTTTCTTTTTTTTTTAATTTCCATGTCAACGAATCGGTCGTCCCGGGCCGATGTGCATCTGACACCTCCACTGCCTGGTCTGCGGGTGTAGTAGCCTGTATTCTGGTATCGTTTGAGGGCTGCATTGACGAACCTGGTATGATAAGCAACCCAGCAACTTCATGCTGTGTCAACCCTTGGCTGGTTAATGCTACACAGCCTGTGCAACCTGTTCTGGGGTTGATGGCATTTTTATTGGTTTACACCTTTAGTTATTGTTAAAAGCACGAAAGCACATTAACCCAGGAATTTAAAACTTGCAACTCAGTCGCTCATGTGACCCGATTCAGATATTCCTATGTATATTATACCTAAGAAACCACAAAAATATCGCGAGTACATATTTACGAGTTAAGTGCTTAAGGGACCCGGTATTCAGGACCCTGAATACCGTGTAGTGTAATAAGCCCTTTATTGTGCTTCGCCAAAGATTCAAGATTCTGTGCCGCTGAGCGTATTGACTAATGTTGCCAGTGGTATAAATATGAAATCTATCTCGGGAGTATTAAATTGTTCGTTTAATTTCGGACTAGAAACTACTTAAATAAAAATACACTCTAAACTAGCTGTGCCATTATTAGAGAATTAATATTTAAGATATCTCTCCAAATATGTAAGTAACATATTTTATTTTTTAAATTAAACGCAATAAAAAAAGAATATTTTTCTGTGGTACTATATGTGAGTGACATTGGTCAATTGATGTCAGAGTCAAACACAAACGTTGACAACACTGAAATGAGCTGTCAAGACGTTTTACCTTTGAGAGAATGTAGAAACAATTGATTTTACACGTTTTATATAGTTGTTTTTCTGAGATTATTTACTTTGTTTATGAAGATTGAATATCCAGCCGTCTAACTGTCACACGATGGCAGCCGCGGCTCAAAGCGATTTATCGATCGCGGAGCTGAAGGCTGAGATCGAAAGGCTTGGCCGCGAGCTCGATCAAGCCAGCAGCGAGAAGATCCAGTCGGCGCAGCTGGGCCTGGTGCTCCTGGAGGAGAAGAGCTCTTTGCAGCAAAGATGCGACGAACTGGAGAGCCTGTACGAGAACACCAAACACGACCTGGAAATCACACAAGAGGTTAGTGGCCTACATTCTGCTCATTTCACTCTTCATGCATTAATGGGTACATTAAAACGTGCCGAAACGTACATTTTAATCCGACTTTTTACAATTCATATTTTGCACTACTTTCAAAAGTCGCAAGTGAAAATTATGAGTATACTTACTGTATAACCTAGATACACTGAAACAGTTAGCTGTTTCATCGTCTCTTTACATTCAACATACTGTACATTAGTGCTATTGCTTCATTAATATCAGATTAGAAACTGCTACTTTCTTATTTATCATTCATAAAAGTTAGACAAAACTTTGTATCTAAAGTTTAGGATAGTTTTTCTGAATGAGAAAGTTAGTTTTTTGACATAGTATTACCTTATTTATGACTTATTTTACATACAATTCTGTGGGGTCTATTTATAGAATTACTATTTACCTACTTAACTAAATAGTTTATAACCAAGTGGAATTTTTAAAATTTATTCTTATAGTTCCTCAAAGTTATTTCATAGTTAAACTTTTGTATAACTATTCAACATGAGGAATAATATTCTTAACACATATCTTACAAGAATATTCTAATGCATATTTTGAGTGTTCGAACTTAATCAAATATTTCTTTAGTTCAAATAAGTTTAAATAAGTTTTTACAGTAATCTGCTTAACATTGCATACCATGCTAATTACCTTATGTTGGACTATTATAATTGACACTGCTTTGCCTTCAGGAAAATAGTTTAAACTATTTAAAACTGATTCTGTGTGGTAAAATTGGTAAATTGTAGTATATTTTAGTTATCCACTAATTTACCTGTTGTAAAAAATATGTTATTTGTAAAACCATGACTCATTCACAAATTATTTCTTTTAAATAAGACATTTTAATTAGGAAAATGGTCTCATTGAAATGTGAAAACTTCTATGAAATATCATATAACAAATAATATTGTCAGAATCAATTTTCCTCAATAGAAAAAATATCCAGAGTACTGTGAAAATTCTGTCTTTCGAGAACAAAGTTCACTTTTAAATACTTAATTCATAGGCCTCTTAATTTGAAAATATATATTTTGATATCCTTTTGTTTTACATAACAAGATTAAAGTAGTAAATTGGAAATAAACTTAATGTCTAGAAATTCATTCCATGGACAGAAATTATTACGAGTATATTGAAGTTATAGTTGGCTCTTAAAACTACAAAACAAAGACAACTTGCTTTTGTTGTGTTACTTAATGCTAACATCTAACATAATCTTAAAAACCTGCTACAGAAGGCAAGTATTCAATAGTTAAGATATAATTCTTACTTCCTTTATCTATACTATTATTATAAAGAGGAAAGATTTGTATTTTTGCATTTAACAAATAAACTTAAAAACAACTGGACCGATTTCTAAAATTCTTTCACCGTTGGGAAGCTACACTATTCCCGGGTGACATAGGCCACTTTTTATACCTGTTTTCCCACGGGAACGGAAACTATGTGGGTGAAACCGCGAGGCATCCACTAGTACATTATAAATTTGAAAGTTTGTGATGAATTGTTATTTTGTAGACACTTAAGAAAAATGCAAAATAGAGAAATCACATACATATTGTAATAATACTAGCTTCTGGCAACGGCTTCGCCCGCGTGAAAAGTGTTTTATCATCCCAAGGGAACATTATACCGGGATGAAAAGTGCTATTCCTGACCATAATCTATCTCTGTGCCAAATTTAATCCAGATCCGTTTATCCATTAGCCGTTCTGGTGTGATTGAGTAACAAACATACATCCACACTTCCCTACACATAACCATCCAAACCTTCACATTTATAGTATAAGTAAGATAACATAATAAAATATTATAAATGCAAAAGTTTGGATGGATGTATGTTTGTTACTCAATCTTGCCAGAACAGCTCAATGGATCCGGATGAAATTTGGCACAGAGATAGATTATAGTCTGGATTAGTAAATAGACTTTTTATCCTGATATAATGTGCCTTTGGGATAAGAAAACAATGTACACAAAGCCGCTGGTAGTAGTTAGTCACATATAAAATGACTTCTGTGATATGTTTCATGAATACATTACAAACCACAACCCTGCTAAGCTCCACATCAAGCTACATATAATTAGGGCTCATGTCACTGGACTTGTTGTCCAAATATTACTTTCTTAACCGTTTGCTGAATGGTAAAAGAACAGATTGCAATATGAAAATCTAAAAAAAAAATTCTCTGCTGGGATTTATTTTTTGTTTTGTTCTTCAAATATGTAAAACCCTAACTAAAAACCTTCTTCTGAAACTTATTTTTACTCTTTGTCATCAGGCTCTTATGAAATTGGACACAACACAGAAAGTAACAACTCGGAGTGGAATAGAGCAAGAAAATGCTCTCCTCAACGAGTCTGCTGCTATGGAGAGCTCCCTCACTCTTCAGATCTTGGAGCTGGAGAGTGAATCCAAACAGGTATTTATTACTCTTCTATATCTATACTAATATTATAAAGAGGAAAGATTTGTTTGTTTGTACCGAATAGGCTCCGAAACTATTGGACCAATTAAAAAAGGGTTTTGTTGGGTGTATTTTTAGGGTTCCGTACCCAAAGTGTAAAAACGGGACCCTATTACTAAGACTCCGCGATCCGTCTGTCTGTCTGTCTGTCTGTCCGTCCGTCCGTCCGTCCGTCCGTCCGTCTGTCACCAGGCTGTATCTCATGAGCCGTGATAGTGAAATTTTCACAGATGATGTATTTCTGTTGCCGCTATAACAACAAATACTAAAAACAGAATAAAATAAATATTTAAGTGGGGCTCCCATACAACTAACGTGATTTTTTTGCCGTTTTTTGCAATAATGGTACGGAACCCTTCTTGCGCGAGTCGGGCTCGCAGTTGGCCGGTTTTTTATCCCGAAAACGGGTCCTGTAACGTTTGCAAATTTGTAGCGAAATGGATGACGATTTAGGACGAAACCGAGCGCGCGAAATTTTATAAACAGTCCTTTGGGAGTCTGGATATCATGAAAAACCGACTAAACGTATCTGTTCAGAATATAATTATTTGAATTGTTGTACAGGTTGTACTACTAATCTATCCCTGTATGGTGACTGTTTTGCAATTTTCCGTCTTCTTATGGTATTTATTTGCGCCCAAAAATGTATTAAAATTAGTGTCCAAATGTGAAACTTTCGACGCTCATAACTTTCAAATATATATTTCATTTACTTTTGTGTTTCTATACAGGGCTAGGTAATGATGAGACAAATTGATATATTTTTTTATTTTGAACGTACATCGTCAAACAGTGGAGTAATCGCCAGACTACGTTTGTATGGAAGAATGATCGACTAGTGTAACCTTAAGAATTGGAATGATGTAGATAGTAAATATCTGCAGAATCGTGACCGATGGAAGGAATGAAGGGCGTCTTTTGTAGTGGGGGTCGGGGCTAGTCATAATCTATATATATAAAAATTAATCCCTATTTCCCATGGTCACAGCATCACGCGTGAACGGCTGGACCGATTTATTATTTTTTTGTTGTGTTTGTTATTGTTAGGAGAAGGTTCTTATGAAAAAAAAGATAAGAAAAAAAAAATTGGTACCTTACCTACATAGGTAGGGTAGGTATGTAGGTAGGGTAGGGTAGGTAGGGTACGGCAGGTAGGGTAGGGTAGGTAGGGTCATCGGTCTCATCTACCCTACCTACCTAGGTAGGGTAGATGAGTGTTTGGTGTTTGTATGGCAAAACAAAGTTTGCCGGGTCAGCTAGTAGAATAATAAATAAGAGATTTGACAGAGTGTATTTGTTTGTATAAACAGGTATCACACTAATATTATAAGGCGAAAGTTTGTGAGTGTGCGTGTGTGTTTGTATGTTTGTTACTTCTTCACGCTGAAACTGCTGGATGGATCTGGATGAAATTTGGCACAGCGATAGATTATAGTCTGGAATAGCACATAGGATATTTTTTATCCCGGCGGGAATATATTCCCTTTGGATAATTTTCGACATTCACGCGGGCGAAGCCGCTGGCAGAAGCTAGTAGATTATATCTCCAAATGTACGTAATTACGTACTCAACTCATATATGACGAAATGTGTACCTATACGGAAGTGCAAATTAATACCTGTAAACTGATTGTGTGAGTTATTCGCTATGACTGATAAGGGGAAAACTAATTAATATAGGTACTTAACGTTAAATAATTATAACCGGTGACAAACTTAACACTCACAAGCTGCACATGCGATGTCTTCCGCCGATGTAAACCAGTTTAATTTTAAGTTATGACGAGCTTCTCATTATCTCGTTGAACAATTTTCCCGAGACACGTCTAACTTGCCTACGCTCGGTTTAATGAAATGGGAGCAATTGGTGTGAATCATCCGCGGACCCTCGGAGCAGTGCGCCAGAGACGCCCCTACTATACACACTCTGACATTCTGTTTCGAAGTACACTGTACTGCCAATAATATTATTTCCAACGCAGAAAATACTGCTAACAGTGATTAATCACAAGTAATCGGTGTTGCAGCAGTTGATACACCCGCGAATCAAATAAACCTCTCGTCCGTGATGTAATGCTCCGCATGGCGTAAGCGCAGCCGACGGGAATCCATAACACTGGTCCAGAAATACATTTTTATTTGCCCGGCCTTGATTCACGTATTCACGCTTTACTCAATGGTGTGTAGATTTTTAGCAATGCACACGAATTCTGTGCATTAGTGTCTTTTAAATTATGCCGAATCTTTAGTGCGTGTGCCAAGTGAATGTGTGTGATATTGTAAATATGTTTTAGTGTAGTGCACGCGGATTGTTGGCGACACTGAAAAATGAATGAAGGAGGCGAGGTATTAATGTGATATTATTTCGTGTTTATTTAACTGGCTATCCCGGAGGTTGGGAGACATTACTCGTGTTTCACGTCTAGAAGTGTTTACTGTAATAATGGAACACTGTTGACACGTTAAGTTGCTGGCAGCTCGCCAGGGGAACAAGTACGGCTAGATTTAATCTCCATTTACGGCTTTATCGACATAAAGTTGTCCCGTGCCGAACTTAGTGTCTCGCACATGCATAATTTATGAATTCATTCAATAGGGTCCTTTTATGTCGCGACTATTTGTGATAAAGTCCCGATAGGCAATTGTTCTGAAAACTATTATTCGATTTGTTTGTAAGGAATTCTATTCTCTGTATTGTGGCTTAGAAACTGAATACCTACGCATAATCTTGTTTGTCCATCTAAGTTTCAAAGTAATTCGAACTTAACGGCCTCATTCTCGACCAATAGTCGCGGAGCACTCAGGAAGATTATTTTCAGTCAACTAATAATTTATTGAACGTGTTAATTTCACCATAAAGTCCTTCCACTTCGTTAATTAATCGCGTATATGGAGTCACGAGCAATGAGTAAGTGCCGGTGCCCGCAGGCCTGTAGGTCGATTCTCTTATCACTCGTAACAGATTTGTTTACAATGCCTGACTCACTCAGTGCGATCAGAACGCATTACATCGTCCGGTGTGGTGCCTGTGCATTATATGATTCCTTATGTTGGATTGTATTCGAACAGGACGTGTATATGATTTTATTGCCCCTGGCAATGACGGTTTCGTCCACTGACAAGTATAGTAGTTCACTTCTTATTGACATCCTATTTGTTGCGTGATAACAAACTATCGCCAAACATCATGCATCCTAATCGAACGGGTTTTGTACCACCTCTCTCCGCCTAGCTCATTCTTCTCCAACCGTGTTAGTTATGTGCCGTCTCGCGGCATCTTATTTTTGGGACGATGGTTTAAGTAGGTTTTTTGGGCCCAATAGCTATATATTTATTATTTAAAAACAGTCATTGAACCGATTTCGTCTACGGAAGTCTCTAGATTCCCTAAAACGAGACTTACTTTTAGCTCTAAGGCACTAGACGTTCGCAAAGTATGCCTGCCATGTGGTGAATGTCATCTAGACGGATGACGGAAGCTGCTTAACACCAAGCGGCTGTGCGACAGGCTTATTAAGAATGGCAATGACATAAATAAGTCTACCTAGACAGCATGAGTCACACCTAACTCGATACAACCTAACCTAACTTCTTTTTTTTAATAATCGGTTTCTATAAAAATCGAAAGGGTAGCAACTGGCTGTGTCGTATTGATTGCCTTTCTTCGTGTTCTATTCATGAATTTTTAAACGACTTGAATAAAGGATTTAGTCTGTTTCTATAACAAAGCGACCTTGAAGTGTAATGACATAATCACAACTCGACAAAAGGATTCCTGTTCGTAAAATGTTACGATCGTAAAATGGCGCGAGACTTCTCATCATTGTGATAATCTTTACGACCCTCGTGGAGCCAAAAGGCATAAGGACACACTGTCATTTTGGTATCACGCCGATAAGCGATATTTATAAAGTGAAATTGCAATTACGTTCACATGGACGTAATGATAGCATCACACGAGTGACATGCGCTTTAAATTTTCTTAGAAAAATACTGTACGACGATATCGCCTATCGACACAGTTTATATAGCCTCGTGTCCCTTATAATTACAAATATTTTCATCAGAAGGATCTGCCCGAAAAAATATATCTTTTGCTCATTCCCTTGACCACTGTTCTCTATTTCACACAGTTTTCTCTTTGGTCACAAACCCAACATTGAATAAAAGCCTTGTATGGCTTACTCCACCTTCATTTACATTACATTACGATACCTAAGTATAGTTTTCTGTTAGCTTATTGACCTAAGTGAGCCTGACCGTGTTACGTTTACGATCGGCCGCTCCCTGTCGGAGCCTATTTGCGAAATAGGCGGGGCTCATCACTAGAGTGCTTACAGTCTACTACTTTTACTAATATATCAGTAGTATGCAAATGTAGATAGGATAGAGAACCTATTGTAATTGTTGCTGCGGTGGTAAGTTTAGAGAACCTATTGTAATTATATAGTAAGTTGGTGTATCTAGTGAAGACACAGATCTTAACCTTAACTTCTCTAAGGATTACTGTGATTAAGATTGCCCTAGTTGACGGCACGAACTATTTTGTGCGCGGGGTTAAAATGCATGCTATATCATCCGACAACACGTGCGAAAGAGATCGATGCTGTGATGAGCAGTAAGAAGCTAGTTCGCGTACGAATACACACTTTGCAAATTTGTAGCGAAATGGATGATGATTTAGGACGAAAACGAAATTTTATAAACGGACCTTTGGAAATATCAGGGATATCATGAAAAAACGATTAAGATTTTTTTTTTTTTTTTAAAACGTTGCCCCACACTAGGAATTTCTTCCTGTATCGTGGGTGCGTTTACAAACATATAAACTCACATACACAAACACCCAGAGCCGTAACAACTATCTGTAGGTCATACAAATTTTTGTTCCGTGCGGGAATCGAACCCGCGGCACGCAGCGCAGCAGTCAATTGCTCAACCACTGCGCCAACCGTGCGCCCAACAAGAAGTTTATCTGATTAAAATAAAATTATTTGCATTATTGAACTACTAATCTATCCCTGTATGGTGACTGTTTTGCAATTTTCCTTCTTATGGTATTTATTTGCGCCCAAAGATGCGTTAAAATTAGTGTCCAAATGTGGAACTTTCGAATCTCATAACTTTCAAATCTATTTGTTTTTACTTTTTTGTTTCCATACAGGGCTAGATAGTGACAAAATAATTTAATATAATTTTTTATTCTGAACGTACACCGTCAAACAGAGGCTCATCGCCAGACTACATTTGTATGGAAGAATGATCGACTAGGCCAACCTTAATTTCTGTGACTATACTAGGAAAGTGTGGCCAGGTGTGTACTTCTAAGAACATTACCTCAACCATAGATCTTTCTCCTTGACCTGCCTTGCAAGAGTTCTCTATACGCTCTGCGATGTTTTTCTGATGAGACTTCACATCATTTTGTAAATGCTGGAAGACAAACCGAATGGTGTCCTATTTGATTTGACAAGATTTGTTTTCAGTATGTCCTGAGCTAGAATCGTGACGATTGAAAAAGTAGCTGTATGGACCTTCCTTAAAAATTAACCCTAGTTTAATTTCCTTCATAAATAACCCCAGTGATATCGATTTAGATCGGTCGATGTATAAGTGTATAAAAAGAAGAAATAAAGAAAAACGGCCATGTGCGAGTCCGACTCGCGCACGAAGGGTTCCGTACCATTATCGCAAAAAAAGATAAAAAAAAACACGTTTGTTGTATGGGAGCCCCACTTAAAAAATTTATTTTATTCTGTTTTTAGTATTTGTTGTTATAGCGGCAACAGAAATACATCATCTGTGAAAATGTCAACTGTCTAGCTATCACGTTTCATGAGATACAGCCTGGTGACAGACAGACAGACGGACTGCGGCGTCTTAGTAATAGGGTCCCGTTTTCACCCTTTGGGTACGGAACCCTAAAAAGTAGTTATTGTTACAGTATAGTCAATGACGTATTATTGTATGGTCATGACATTTCACAATTCATACTTTCACATTCTGTACAAAGTATAAAAAAGAATGTAGACCGTGATGGGTGTGATAGATACCAGTCCATTAATTACACTCAAAAAGAGTGGTAGTAATTATAAAAAATAATGATCGTGGCGTTTCGACGGCGCTCTATGATATCAAGGCGTAAATCTACATTAGCGCCCACCCTTATACCCCTATAGGCGGTTACGTGCCGTTCCATACAATGAAGGCTTAATGTGAGTGAATGTGTTCGTAAAATAATATTACGTCCGGAGTTGTGGATGTTTTTACTGTCTTCTCTTCCGTGTTACATTGTAAGTTACTGTTAAGTGGTTACTGTAAGCCTGTGTGATACCTCTTCTGGGCAAAGACGTCCCCTTGGATTTCAACGGTTTCGATCTAGAATGGTCCACATTCTAGATCGAAACCGTTGTAATCCAAGGGGACGTTATTGGGGATTGGTTATTTATATTGTCTAGTTCGTCCCGTCATCTTATATTGCAAGTAAATATTCTGCCAAAAACCTACCTTACTTAGTAGCATCAGAGTAGTGTCACAGATAATATAATGGTAGTGTCAATAAAAATGGGCTATTTCTTTTGCCGATTTTTTTTTTTGGGTTTGCTCTTGACTCTAGTCTAGGTCAGAGGCGACAGAGACAGAGTCGACGATGTAGTGAGCTAACCCAGAAGAAGCCTGTTCAATCTAACTTTGAAGAGATTCGGGTCGAATGCGTTTATTAAAACTCTTGGCCTTTACGCTAGGATAAATCTGTATTTTAAATGGCAGTGATTTTTAGTAGGTTGACAGCGCCGCCGGCCCGGGATAGAGCGAGAAAAGCGATCGCTCTAGGCGCTAGGTGCTAGAGGACATTAAAACATCAGATGTGTAAAAAAAATCAGCGCAAAATAACATTTTGATGGTGCTTTTTGAGAGGCGCGCAACATGCTTCCAAGATCAGGATTTAAAAAAATCCGTATGTGACGCAAAAAAATCCGTAGATTGACTCTAGAAAAATCCGGTGATAGCGTCGGGGTCGACCAAGGGGCGCTGAAAGACAATCTCTCTCTACCCTGATCAAGGGCTAGGGTTGTTGACACATTCTACAAGATATTTGTAATGGACAAACATTCTTAATATTTTCCTTGAGATAGTAACTACAAAACAGTGAAAGCACTAGCCTTTCGCGACGCGACGACAATCTTACGAAGGATTCGTTTGCATATCGTAAAACACACAGATAACTGCACAGCGGAACTTATGATGAAACAAAGCTTAATTGAATTAAGCGATCGAATTTCGACGCTAAATGGCGCTATCGTTCCTAAACGATCGACAAATACGCGATAAATATTCGTGCATAATGATGAAGTTATCTCTAAATCTGAGACATAAATTCAGTTTATAGTGAAGTAGTAGCTGAACAAATGAAACGCGTGTAGACAAGCCTCCATTTTTTAGGGTTCTGTACCCAAAGGGTAAAAACGGGATCCTATTACTAAGACTCCGCGGTCCGTCTGTCTGTCTGTCACCAGGCTGTATCTCATGAACCGTGATAGCTAGACAGTTGAAATTTTCACAGATGTTGTATTACTGTTGCCGCTATAACAACAAATACTAAAAACAGAATAAAATAAATATTTAAGTGGGGCTCCCATACAACAAACGTGATTTTTTGCCGTTTTTGCGATAAAATGGTACGGAACCCTACGTGCGCGAGTCCGACTCGCACTTGGCCGGTTTTTTACACACCATAAATGAAAACTCCGTGATGATAAGTCGTATACTCGTTCCGTTTCCATCAATAATGTTTTATGATGTCTCGAACACCTTTATAATGTAAAATGTATTCAAGCTAGATTTATTACTTGTTAATGTTTTTATATTCTACATGTATAAAGTACATTTTGTATTTCATTCTGTCTGGCAGGTTTTTATAAACCCACTCTAGTTTTTATTGCCTATAGAATATCGTTTTTTTTACCGCCACGTTTGTATAACGCTAATACTTGGCGCCCACGCCCATCCCATCCTGGATTCGATGCCTAGGTTGGGCAATTTTATTAGGATTTCCTAGAACTAAATCCTGACTAAGCCGATTTTACCGTGTTTATGGCCCTAGCTAGACAGCCCAATGTATCCATGTCTCATGTTTGAGAAGATAAAAAGACGAAATATCAGCCTACTGTACAAACAAGCTTGCTTTTATATTATTAACCGACTTCAAAAAGGTAAAACACTTCTCAATTCGTCGGAATCTCTTGTATCAACATTCCTTTTTCCCACAGTTACGTCACGAACTAGACCGCGTGGTAAGCGAAAGAGATCGCTTGTTGGCCGAAAGCTCCGAGCTCGGGCACGACAAACAGTCCCGCGAGTCGGAGCGCGCGGCCCTAAGGGCGGAGCTCCGGGAAGCCAGGCAGAGGGAGCAGAGGCTGCTGGTGGACATAGGGGACTTGGAGGACGAGAACATATCGCTGCAGAAGCAAGTGTCTGCGCTTAGATCGTCACAGGTGAGTTACACAGCTTTTATTACTTTGCCCGGGCTCCTAGACTATAAGAGTTTACAAATTGCTTGTTGCACACCTTATTCGGGGATGTCATACCTTGCAAATATGTAATTGTAAATTCCAAATAAATAAAGAAAACATCTAGGCAAGATTGGCATCAAGAGATAACCTTCTTTATAAAACAAAATGTTTATCTGAGATCAGATGTATGTATGTACTATGAAGTAGCCAAAGGCATTATGAGCCATCTAGCCGTAGAACTGGAGGTACTAATGCTGGATGCAATATGATGTTTCCTAAATGAAGTAGAAGAAAAATCTGAGTTCTTATTAATTCAACTTACAAACTCCAAATCAATATTCATTAGTATTCAGATAGTAATTTTTCCTCACAGTTTATTTCCAAAATATTCTCTCCCTCCATACTATTCGCATCACAATCACCCATAGATACTGTTTAGTGGCCTATTGATATTTTACGCGCAACTTTGGAGCCGTGCCCATCGCTAGTCGCGGAGCCTGCCGCCTAATTGATTGGCCCATCTATCTCCATGCGAATCGCATCTGGAACTCATGGACTATAGAATTTTCGAAACTGTTTGAGAATTTTGTAGTTTAGCGTGGAGTATTGCTTATTGGAGCTATGAATTTGTATGGCTTTGTATGGGTGGTACTTTGAAAAGATGTGGAGACATAAAGGACTGAGTTCGATTCTCATTCCGCGAAATATGGACGCTTTTCCGACGTTAGTTACTCTAGTAGCTGTCTGTCACTTGAAGACCTGGGGCCTACTGTGATGTCTTAAAACCATCATGATTCCGGTATGAGAAAGAGATGGAGCTACATAAAACGAATGGTACTATTCCTTTTTCACAATGGAATCATGATGGTTCATAGTACTCACTTCATAGTACGGTTCTAGGACTTGCTGTATAAGCTTTTGATGCAGTTCTAACTTAGAACTTCTAAGCTGAAAGCTGTAATCTGATGATAAATTACGTGTTTGGCTACTGAACCAGTTTGGAACACTCAAATTCGAAACTCCAGCACCATAAAAATATCCATAGTCAGATTGCAATAGTATTATTAATGTTCTATCTTCTCATAGGTCGAATTCGAAGGCCTAAAACATGAAGTCAGACAACTCCGCGAAGAGGCTGAGAATGCGCGCGCCATGGCCGACGAAACCGCAGCGCTGCGCCGCATCGCTGAACGACAGCTGGCGGAAGCGCTTGAAGCGCTGCAAGCCGAAAGAGAAGCGAAATTCGCCGCTAAGAAGGAGCTGGACGCTCACCTTAGCAGGGAAGCCGCCTACAATATTACCAACTTGGCGTACAGTATACGAGGTAAGTTTTTATGCGGTTTTACTTGAGCCTAGACTACTTTTGTCCATCCGGTACGACCCGAAGATCACTGCTTGACCTTACTTGAGGCCCACTTACTTAATATGCTCTTTACCAGTTTAATTTGGTTTAAAATACTTAAACGTTTCGATTTACTTATGCTATATCCGATTCAACGCTTTGTCTCAAAATACACGTACAGCTTGGCAAAAAAGAGTGTGGAATAAATGAGGTCGTCAATATCGCACCTGTGGTAACCCGAAATACTATGACTCAACAGTTTTTGATACTTGTTATTTTTGGGGATATGGTCCCAATCCCAAGTACCCGGTTTAGTCCGTCGGACGCTACGCAAACACCATGGTAGACTTCAATGTCCAGTATTAACAATGTTAATAGTGGGCGGTGAAGCTTTGCACGAAAGCGGTGCAGTACGTACCCACAGACAGATAATCATGCCAAGGGCAGTCTAACAGTGGGATTGTTAGGAATTGACGATAATGGTTTGGTTACAGGGATAAAACACGTTTTGTTCGCAGTTTTATTTTAATTAAAAAAAACAATCATGCGAAACGAAAACACTTTCATCTAAATATTCGATCCCAGAAAAGCTCACATTTTGGCTAGAGCTTCCTGCAACTTCAGAATCACTAGCATATTCTAATTCTGATTCACTACTAATGCTACTGTCATCTACGAGATTTAGCACCAATCGTTCTATCTTTTCATACATAGTTGCAACTCTGTCATAATATACTTTTTCATAACATGTTTGCATGAATTCTTCCAGTCTTCGGCAGTAATGTTAGAAAATGCTTGTTCAGCAGCCACCTACAAAAAAAAAGAAATAATCATTAACAATAGTTCTTACATAGCAACATTAAATATGCATATAAAACTAAGCTACATACCTTTATATCAATGAACCCAACATTGGCTAATGAAAGAAAGAAGAAAAAGAAAGAAAACATTTTTATTTGTGACCCGCACAGGAGACACGAGATAAGAAAAACACAAACAATAATAAAAAAATAAAAATAAATAAACCCGTGCGAGACCAAAAAGGCTCCTATCTCAGCTTGTGCAAAGATATTAAAAAGAAAATAAAGCTGCGCTGATATTCTGATGCAATTTTATGCTTTGCAATTCCCCATATTAATTTGATAGGATTGAGATCGCAGTGATAAAGTGGAAGGCGTGCCACAGTGAGACCATGATCTCCTAAAATTTGGTCAATTTCGTAAATGGGCTCTGGTTTATGCCGCTTCACTAGCATTAATAGTTGAGGGACTCATCAAAAGGTATATTATTTTCCAGTAACCATGACTTTATCTCAGCAACTTTTGAAGTTCACGGCTTCCATCATAACCCAAGTCCTCTCTAACTACTGGCAGTAAATTTCTCAGTGTAGGCACCTGGAACATGGTATTTTGTTCTATAACAGATTTTTTAAATTCGGGTGTAGTGTAAGAATAAAACATACTGCTTTTTCACAGTGTAAAAGATTGATCTTATGTCTGTCTAATTGTACATAAATCGGAATCATCTAAATCTTTCTGCCGGCGACCTTTGCGATGTTATCCCGGTGTTGAAAAAATACCATTATTTTTTTCACCTTCCTCAACATATTTTCTTACTGTGTAAATCTGTCATACCTAAAACAAAAATAATATTTTATTATTAATTCCATGTTCACTATCTTTAAGTATCAATCATGGAGGTTAGCGTATACGAGACTTGTCAAACAACAAAACATAACCTCAATTTTTAAATTTCTGTAAACAAGACTAAAAGTTACTTAAATCTGATTATCAACGAAACTAGGCATTGAAAACATTTATACAAACTTATTTAAGGAACAATCAGTTATTTAGGGTACATAAATACCTGTCATATCGGCTATTCTTTGATACACATTCTCGATATCGGACGAAATTTGTCCCACTTGAGATTCGGCCAAACACCGCAAAAAGACGCGGTAAATCACTGCTCTGCCACTACTACGACTATTTTTTATTCATTTTAAATAGTTAATTATGCATCGTAAGTTGATAATTCTTAGAAATCTATGAAAAACGACTACGATACATGCACTGTTTACTCAGCGGCAGAATGTACTACTAGCCGTTGGACAAGCAAATCAATGTTGCCACAATCATCGATTTTTAGTTCCAACTGTCACCGCGTCAGACTCTTTTTTGCCAAGCTGTACATGCACCTACTATTATTTAATATTTTCTTCTAGATGAAGAAAATGATAAATTAAATGAAGAATTAATAAAAATAAAGAAGAAATTAGAATATTAAAAATACTTATTGAAGTATAAAAACTTTTTATACTTTTATTCAACAATAGAAGGTGCCTTCTATTGTTGGTGTCGAGGCATCTTCTATTGTTGAATATGAATTCTTTTTCAATTTAAATTTGGAACAAATATTTCCATGACATTTGACTTATTGTTCTTTTAAGAGTTTCACAAGTACCCTTTTGAACGGCATAAAAACTGATTATGTTTAAACCATAAAAAAATGATAGTGGTGTTTTTCAGTAAATTGTTTGGAAATATAAAAAGCACGATGGGCAACGGAAATCAAAAAGGTAAATTAATAGTTCCAAAACAAAATCGAAGAATTTTAGACCCGCGAGAGTATATTAATTAGGATTGATTACTTCAATATAAACAAGTAAAATGTCAAAAATTAAAAACCCCCAATATATTTTTATTTCATGCTACATAATGTATCTAGTACATAGTAGATACGCTTCGATCGGCAATCTATTGAATACGTAATTATGACACGATATCTTGCGAAAACACCCCGATACAAACAGTGAAACGCCCATAACTTTTGAACGGTTAAACCGATTTTATTCAAACATAGCTAAGAATACTCTCGACAAAATCACCTTTCAAACAAAAAAAAACTAAATCAATCGGTTTACTCGTTTGGACGCTATGATGCCACAGACAGACACACATATGTGACGTGTGTTGCTGTGTGCAACACACGTCAAACTTATAACACCCCTCTTTTTCCGTCGGGGGTTAACAAGCTCTATTGAATAACTCGTTAGTAATCCAAGTTCCATGAAAAATGGGTGATCTGTTTATTGCATACTGATAACATGTGATTTACCTGTCAAGTTACCATGAAATTCACAATTCAAATCGGTCCCACAAAAATCGTTTCCCATAATTCACCATCAACTATGTTTTGCTCCAAGGTATGCCAGAAGACGGCACAGAGGACGAGGGTGAACCAGGCGGTTCATCATCAGCGGAGCTCGCCAGCGCGATGGGAGACCACCACGCCGATCTGTTCTCCGAAGTACACCTGCACGAAATATCACGACTTGAAAAGCAACTTGAACAGGCACACAACGAAAATGTAAGTTTTTCAGTATAATATTTTATAGTATAAATGTTGTCACAAAATTGATGTAGAATACTACCACCTGGTAGAATAGTATGATTCTTGAGCTCATCAAACACCACGGTGGCTCTGAGACGTGGTCGCTTACAATGGGCCTTATCAGAAAGCTTACAGTCACTCAAAGGGCAATGGAGAGGGCTATGCTCGGCGTTTCCTTGCCTGATCGAATCAGAAATGTAGAGATCCGTAAGAGAACCCGGGTTACCGACATAGCCCGAAGAATTGCCAAACTTAATTGGCAGTGGGCAGGGCACATTGCTCGCAGAACGGATGGCCGATGGGGTCGAAAAGTTCTGGAGTGGCGACCGCCAACCAACGCCAACGTTGCGTTGGAAGGCCTCCCACCAGGTGGACCGATGACCTTGTGAAGTTTGCGGGGATCCGCTGTTTGCGAGACGCACGGGACCGGTCAATATGGCGACGCTTGGGGGAGGCCTATGTGTCTTTCGGCTGAAATGATGATAATGATGAGCTCATCAACCTGCGATATCTCGAGTGGAACTAAATAAGTGACCATTCCAAAATTTCTCGCGAATTTATTTGAGTCCGCGTCCGACTTGCACTGTGTCAACTTTAGAAGCAGTCAACTTGTTGCGTGTTTCAACTGGTATAGAACAACCATCTCACGAAGACTTTTTATTAAGTCGTAAAATAAACATAAAAGTTATATTTTGAGTCGTATCACGTGGAGGTTACATGATAAGGTCAAAAGTAACGTAAAATGTAACAAAAGTTACGTTCTGGCAACGCTGGCCCGCGCTCCGTCGAAGTCGCGCCGCTCACCTACACACCTACACTCCGATGCCGTGTGGAGATCACGCAGCAGTGTGTGTGCTAGCCGCCCGCAGTGTTCGGTTCAATTCCCAACAGATTTCAAAACTTAAAGTAGACAACGACCATAATAAGATAACAAACTACATCGTCAACATACAAATTGTTCGATAAACGCTTTTCGGTTCAAATTTAAGTCAAATCAGCTCAGACCACTACTTTACAAAATCCACTTGATTGCGGTACTTCGCAGTCAAAATGCTATTATATTCAACGTCAAAGCCCGTTAAACCAAGCACTGGTTTCGTTCATCTAATATTCACGCTAACTCCACCTCGACCTGTATGCATATTTAAGCCTCGTTTAACGAAACTGACCTCGTTTGTGAGCTCCAGCGTTATTACCTGGAATGTTTCATGAGATTTTGAAATTTATATTAATTATCTAATTTGACGTAGACTGCCTGGATGTAATGTACCAATTTAGTTTTCGGTGGTTATGAGTCAAAAATGTGTCATCTTTTATTCAACATTTCCAGTCTGGCTTAGAAGAATTTTACAGCATGAAAATGTAGACTTTCAAATCGATTCAATGATATAGGTCAGTGATTATTAGTGATCTATTAAAATAGCTGACCAATAGCTATCCGACAATAGAAATAGACCGACAACCGACACCTGATTGGACCCGAGGAGACGGCGATTGAAGAGTCGGAAGAGCTTCCTTAAGTCGACTAAAATAATTAAAGACAACAGCCCTAGCGAAGCTCGCAAGAAACTGTGGCTCCTCAAATACCCGCCTCCAACTGACTATGTCGAGCTTGCAAAAAAGCTCCCCATTTTATTTGTGAAAGAATCATCGACACGAAGAAGAAGAAGAAGTAGCTATCCAATTGCAATCTGTCTATAGCCTCCAAAGTATTTGTGTCAACTTAGCTGAGAATTCAAAAACATCAGGATTTTCTTTCAAGATCGCTAGTTAGTTACGGTCGGTAGTATTTACAGCACGTCCTGAGTCGTATTGAGACATACTGGATTCATAATTTTTAGGGTTCCGTGCCCAAAGGGTCCAAACGGAGCCCTGTTGCTGTCACTCACGTGTTGACAGACACGTGAGTGACCGTCTGTTGGTACGTCGTCTTTCAAACTGGTTTTACAGCCAAACGGTTGCAGATACAGTCTTCAAAATTTCACAGTATGCGCATCTTGTTGACCAAAAGCCATTTCGTTATAAAAAATATTGGAAAACAACGGAACGAAAAGCCACCAAAATCAGCTTTTTTTACAAAAATTTTGTTCTAATGATTTTTTCTTTTTTCTCTCTTTTCTCTCTTTTTTCTTTCAATCTTCCATTGAACCACGGAACAGAAAAAACAGTGGAAGTGCAATGCAGCAAAATTATTGTGGGAACCGGTGTCGCCAAACTCACACAAATAAACTGATAATCATATAATGCACTACAAATAAACCGATCGTGTGATTTGTCGTTTTAATTTTAGTCAAAACAAGCATAAGTCACAGATCCTACATCTGGAAAGAAATCTTCACTCTCTTTAAATAGGATTTATTTTGCGTCAGTGCAAAAAGTATTTACGCTGTTTTGTAATCTAAAGTCAAACTAGAATCGATTGCCAAGTAAATTCCGCTAACCGACCATAGATGGCGGTATTCTCAGTGGTTGCAATTATAAACTTTATTACGTTAAATGTAAGGTTTACATTCGTGTCATAGGTCGATATCTACTGCTACTCGACCATGAAAGTAACATTACATTTTAAATTACATTATCGATAGCGATAGGTACCCGATTTCTTAATTCGAAAAAACAGTGTTATTTAAACATAAAATATTATATGTATAAAAATGTATTACTGTTCGTTAGTCTCGCAAAACTCAAAAACGGCTTAATAAATCAACTTAGATAAAAATCTTCACAACATATCGTGCTTAATTTGGATGTCATCCAATTAAATCTACCCGTTGCATCTATCCATTTCTCTTTGACGCTAGCGTCATTGGGAAATCTAAAAATCAGAAGGATTTTACATTTAGTGTTTTCAATAAATTGCTGCACAAACAACCATTGTAATAATCATTACAATACAGCATACTTCCAAATACAGCATACTTCCAATTTTTTTGTTTGATCCACCAAATATAATAGAAAATATAGGTCCCTATTTTCTTTTATCGATATCTATCACTAAAATCAATACCCGACCCGACTACATACCTAATTGAGTAGCGAAGAACTTTCGAGAATGAAATAGTGAATACAAATTCAATCCAAAATAAACTTTATTTTAATCGCGTAAGGTAATCAACCTTAACTAGATGTTTTATTAAATTATTAGTAAATTGAAATTTACTTAGGTTATCTTAGAAACCAAATAAAATCGTATTTACCGATGATAGGTACCACCTCCATTTTTGAGATTCTTTTTCCTACTATCATCTTTGCACTCCAAAATGGAACAAAACGGCATAGTTAAGGAAAAATAAATTTGTCGCGAGACTAGCAACTCGACGCGATGTTAGAACATGACTGGAATCAGTCTTGCGTGCAAGCGCTAATTAGTGGCACGCGTGCCACGCCTACTTTGCATTTCTACTGTTTTTTCTGTTCCGTGCATTGACCTATGAACTTCAAATTTGGTGATAATATAGTATTATGGTGGTATTACGTATATTTTACTAACAAATACCAACATAAATCATATATTTTCTTTGAAATTCCCTATTACAATCAACTTGATTTTGCGGTTTGGTATGGAACCCTAAATATGCGGAGTCCAACACGCACTTGGCTGTTTTTTCTGTAGAGAGAAAACTATGGTACTATTCATTCTGTATAGTTAACAGGTCTTTATCTCATGACTCACTATCTTTTGCTTGGTTTAAAATAGAATAGAAAAACATTCATTCTACAGACACAACACAACAGCAACAAACACACAGTAAATTTTTTTTTATTAAAAAAACACTAATTGCGCTGAACGTCATCATAATCATCATTTCAGCTGAAAGACGTCCACTGCTGGACATAGGTCTCCCCAAGTGTCTCCACATAGACCGGTTCCATGCGTCTTGAATCCAGCTAATCCTCGCAACCTTCACCAGGTCATCGGTCCACCTGTTGGGAGGCCTTCCAACGCAACGTCTTCCGGTTCGCGGTCACCATTCCAGAACTTTTCGGCCCATCAGCCATCTGTTCTATGAGCATTGTGCCCTGCCCACTGCCACTTAAGTTTGGCTATACTCCACGCGGCCTACAGAACCAACTTGGTATTTGGATTTGAGCCTTCTGTTTGTGTTACAGAGTCAACTACAGACATCGATGCGCAGCGCTCAGGTGACGGCGGAGAGTGAGAGTGCGGCGGCCGCCTTACTACGAGCTGGTCTTACGCGCGCCGCTTCCAGAGTGACTGCCCTACACTCACTACATTCCGACTGCTCGCCGCTGGTCAGTATTATTGTTATGTGATAGACAACTTACTACGAGCTGGTCTTACGCGCGCCGCTTCCAGAGTGACTGCCCTACACTCACTACATTCCGACTGCTCGCCGCTGGTCAGTATTATTGTTATGTGATAGACAACTTACTACGAGCTGGTCTTACGCGCGCCGCTTCCAGAGTGACTGCCCTACACTCACTACATTCCGACTGCTCGCCGCTGGTCAGTATTATTGTTATGTGATAGACAACTTACTACGAGCTGGTCTTACGCGCGCCGCTTCCAGAGTGACTGCCCTACACTCACTACATTCCGACTGCTCGCCGCTGGTCAGTATTATTGTTATGTGATAGACAACTTACTACGAGCTGGTCTTACGCGCGCCGCTTCCAGAGTGACTGCCCTACACTCACTACATTCCGACTGCTCGCCGCTGGTCAGTATTATTGTTATGTGATAGACAACTTACTACGAGCTGGTCTTACGCGCGCCGCTTCCAGAGTGACTGCCCTACACTCACTACATTCCGACTGCTCGCCGCTGGTCAGTATTATTGTTATGTGATAGACAACTTACTACGAGCTGGTCTTACGCGCGCCGCTTCCAGAGTGACTGCCCTACACTCACTACATTCCGACTGCTCGCCGCTGGTCAGTATTATTGTTATGTGATAGACAACTTACTACGAGCTGGTCTTACGCGCGCCGCTTCCAGAGTGACTGCCCTACACTCACTACATTCCGACTGCTCGCCGCTGGTCAGTATTATTGTTATGTGATAGACAACTTACTACGAGCTGGTCTTACGCGCGCCGCTTCCAGAGTGACTGCCCTACACTCACTACATTCCGACTGCTCGCCGCTGGTCAGTATTATTGTTATGTGATAGACAACTACAGACATCGATGCGCAGCGCACAGGTGACGGCGAAGAGCGAAAAAATTTGCCGTGTCAATTCATAATCTGTAAACCTTGGGTTATTTTATTTAAAACCTAGTTTAGAATGCCTAAACTAGGTTTTCAAGAAAATGGTGTCGTTACCTCGTCCACAATTACAGTAGTCATGAAAATGACGAAGAATACTAAAAGAATTTTAAGATTTACTGATGCCTGTGAAGTAGAATATTGTGTAATTTTTAACTCTAATATTTTTTACAGGACGAAGAAAAGGTAGAATCAGGCGGCGTGTCAGCACGCGCAGCTAAATGGTTGACCTGGTGGCGCGTGTCGGGCGGCGAGCTGTCCGGCCTGGCCGCTCTGCTGGCCGAGCTGGCGGCGGGAGCCTTACCGGCGGACGCTTCCCCCGCGTCCGCCGCCGCACTGCAGCGGGCAGCGCTGGCGCAGTTGGCGGATAGAGTCGCTGAGGCTGAGGTGCGCTGTGCTGCCTTAGAAGCTGACGCTGAGCTGCTCAGAACCTTGGCTGGAGGTAAGAACTTATTTAAAAATAATAATAGAAAAACTGAAACTGAAAAAAATACCAACGACAATTGTGATTTAAATTTAAATATGTAAATGAATATTTCTTTATCCTAAGATTAACATGACTTAAATGATCAATTGCATGACAGTAAAGTGTCACTGATAAAATTTACCTTACACTACTAAATTAAGTTGCTGTCAAGGTCTGATTACTGGCATTGCATCGTCAAGTTCCGTTTGTAATGTACTAATACATTTTCCAGGAGCGGGTCGTGCCTTATCGACTGCGGGTCCCGCGCTGCTGTCGGCGGCGGAGACCCTCGCGCAGATCTACCACCACGTGTGTGCCGTCAACGGTACGCAGCCCGAGAGAGTACTGCTCGAACATGCCGGACAGAACGACGGTAAGTGTACCGTCAATTTGGTATTTGAATATAGACCTTCAACTTGCCTTGCAAAAAAATTCCACTACCTTGTCTATTATGTAACACATTGCCTAAGAAATTAGTTTCGAAATTACATAATAACAGTTACGAAATGACTTTTGTATGGAGTTTTGATATCATTATGTAACTGGCAGAATGATACTGAACCTGTTACCTCTCGAAAAAGCGCGCGTTGACTGTGTGTATATAGTCTGTGGTTTTTAGTCTGAATGTTTCTAATAAATTGTTGTTGGAATTTATTTGGATTTAATTAAGTAAGCTCATCAGGTAGAGGAAAAAGAATTGTTCGTGTCTCGCATACAAAGGCTTAATTTTAACACTCGCATGTAGCTTTCGACGTTCGTTTTTGGTTCACGTCGAAATTGGCTACATCGCTCGTGTTAAAAATCTTGACTTTTTATGCTCGACACGAAATGTACTATATATACATTTGAGTGAAGACAGTCATATAAATATAATGTACATGGTATTTCTTAGATTACAAATATACTAAAGATTTAGTTGCATAAATGGTCTGATGACCTACAACTTGTAAGGTGCGGCCGTTACCGCTGGGCCATTATGCTCTCAGTGTCTGTTTACGATTTTCATTATTTATTTCCAATGTTTTTGTTCCCAGTATCCGGCGCAGAAGGTCGTGGCGCGGAGGCCGAAGCCCTGGCCCTGGCAGCCGGCGAGCTGGAAGGCCTGCGCGCGGCCGGCGGGGTGGCCCGCTCGGCGGACACTCTGCTGGACCAGCTCACACATCTGCGGAGAGCGCTCGACACCGCGCTCGACTCCAGGAACAGGCATCAACCTGGTATGTGGCACATGACTATACTAGTATAATGGGACTTGCTTTTCGGCACTCAGACCCTAATTTGGTTGGACCCTAACATATAATAACATAGCCAGCCTAACTTCGCCCAAAAGCACAGAAACTTTCTAGGGGTCACAGGCTTCGAGGTGACCTGATTTGATTACAGCTGATACGATTTAAGGCATTCTACAATCCTTTCAGCCTCAACATCATGCAAAATTTTGTTGGAAGTAAGTTTGGTAATTGATCCCCATATATTTTATTGTAAAAAAAACCTTTACGAACTGTACCATATTGGTACTAGTTCCAACAGGGATTTTTATTGCGGTTTCGGCATCTACAAACGATGCATGGTGGAGAACGCAATACACAGCCGCCATAAAGTTTGACGATTACTATTTCGTCCCAAACCATTGCAATCTCTATAATCTCACTTCACTTCACCCTTTCTTCCTTTACCCAGGTATCCAAACTGAGCACTTTACCAAATCCCGGAGCTCCTACTACACTCCTATAAAGAGACTTAAAGACCAAAACAATTGCAAGCTAAAGATAGCCGATACCAAGCGAAAACTACACCACTTGATGTCTCACTTAAAATCCCTAGACTTAGACCCTCACAGAACAGATATATCTCAACAGAGAAGTGTCAAAGAAATAACTAGCTACTTCGAAAACATGTCGAAACTTTCGCAATCCGAAAACAATTCGAATATGAAAGAATCTTTAGACAAATGGGATAATAACAATTGTCAGAACAAAAATCCTTTGACACCATTCCCGAATGCCCTTCCTTTTCATAACTCAGGAAACTTGTCACCTCGGAATATGAGCATAGAGAGTTCAGTGAACCTACACTCAGTCTGGAGGAATTCTATGGTCAACGGTGGGAGTGTATACTGTAAGAACACACCGTATCAGAGAACCGATGCCACGTTGACGTCGGGGATAAAAACGTCCTTGAGGACCAGCCTGGTGACCTGTGTGATGATGCTGCAGTATATCATATGATGGGGGCTGGAACAAGATGGTTCGAAAGGTTTTGTGAGCTTTATAATGTTGATGGTAGTTATTGAACGAGTGCTGGGGAACATTCGATAATTTATTATGATATTGTAGTAGTCCATAATTTGTGTAGTTTATAGTTTTTTTAGTACACTAAATTATAATAAGTAGTATAAAAAGTACAGATTCTCAACCGATTTTAGATTTAGTTTTATTACAAAGCTAAGTCATTATTTTTTAATTTCCAGTAATGGACTCCGAAGAACGCGGTGCCGAGGTGATGGAACTCCAAGAGCAAGTGATCAAGCTGAAGTCGCTGCTGTCCACCAAGCGCGAACAGATCGCGACCCTGCGGACTGTGCTGAAGTCCAACAAGAACACGGCCGAGGTGGCGCTGGCCAACCTCAAGTCTAAGTACGAGACCGAGAAGATCATCGTCACCGAGACGATGCTGAAGCTCAGGAATGAGTTGAGGCTGTTGAAGGAAGATGCTGCTACATTCTCCAGTGAGTATTGCGCATTTTGTCTACGTATTTGATAAATGATTTGTATTTTTTTTTCTTGCTTCTGGGAAATGTCAAGGTTAGTGATTTTGGTCATCTTTTGTAATTATATCCTGTTGTTAGAGTAGACGCTACTTACGAAGAATTGATCTGTATTTTTACGCGCAAGTAAAAAAGCTATTAGAGTGACAAAAAAGGGCAAATAACTTGTGCAAATAAATGTTATCCCCATAGTAGTAATCTTTTGGACTACGAAAACAATTCTTACTGCAACAAAATAATGGCAAATTGGCAATAGCCTCAGAACTTTTATAGATTATTTATCTAAACCATTTTCAACCATTAACATTACGACACTGGTTGTAAAAATCTCTTTGTTTTGCACCCCCCACAACGCCTAAACACGGCGCGCGTGGAACACTACGCGCCGCCACCTCGGGTCCTGATGTGTGATGTGTGGGGAGCTGGAAGAGGTCGTTGTTCGCCCTCCGCCGGCGCCCGGTGTGCCTGCTGCTGATTTCTTTCTCCCTTTCCATTTGCCTCACATCACATCATCAGCCTATTACAGGTCCCGTCACGTAAAAAGAACGCTGAGCGACAGTGGAGGGGATGTGTCTGCGCATCGGTACTGTCGCGGTCTAAAGAACTAGGATATTGTTTTATAATATAAGAGTAATTGTTTTATTGTAGAATCATAATAGGTACTTTCTAGCTACTTAGTACTTTAGAAGAGGTTGGATTTAAATTAGATAATGTTTTCTTGAGCATTATTTTTTATTTCGATCTTATTATTATAAATATCTTATCATTATAAATTATCAACTGCTCCTTTCTCAACTTCTTTCTTCATAAAATAATAGATACTATCATCAATAATAAATAAAATCAAAAAATCAATTAATCATTTTTCATTCCTTCATTTTTAAAAACAATCGTCGAGCAAAGAAAAATGTGTGTGCGACTGTATTTTGGCAGCGAACGAAGCGTGATCTCTGCGCGGTGCGCATGGGTCAACTGACGAACCAATAGCGTGCGCGCACAGAGACACTGGCGGAGCATGCCCCCGTCGCGCCCCCTTCATACCACCAGTTTGATCGATAAATCGCTCACTGCGCAGATTCAAGGCCAGCGTTCTTTTTACGTGACGGGACCTATACTGCTGGGACACAGGCCTCCTCTCTTTGAGAGGGAATGGGCCGTAATCCATCACGCGGGCCCAGTGCGGGTTAGTGGATGTCACATGTCTTCGAATTTTTGGTTCTAGGACATGCCAGTTTCCTCACGATGTTTTCCTTCACCGTTTTGAGTCCATTTGTCTACCACCTACCATACTATAACTATGTTCCTTGTATAGGTCTCCGCGCGATGTTCGCGGCCCGCTGCGAGGAGTACGTGACGCAGGTGGACGAGCTGACGCAGGCGCTGGCTGGTGCCGAGGAAGAGAAGAAGACGCTCAACCAGCTGCTGCGCCTGGCCGTGCAGCAGAAACTGGCGCTCACGCAGCGCCTGGAGGAGCTGGAGGTAACGTGTATATTGGGACAACGACACCTGAAAGATAATAATATTTTTGGTGTTGGAACAGCGTTCCGGCACTTCTATGATTGTATCGATTTCTTTCTCTAATACTTGATGTTGTCCCCTCAGGTGGACCGCGAGATGCGCACGCGGCGCGTGCCCAAGGCGGGCGGCCCGGCGCGCGCACGCGGGAGGGACTTCTAGCGACTGGTCACCGCGCTCAAGGCCGCCGCCGCCGCCCTGCGCGCACTGCTCGCCCACCCGCCCAGCCGCGCCGCGCCCAGCCGCTAGGCCGCCCAGTCGCTAGGCCGCCCAGTCGCTAGGCCGCCCAGCAGCTAGGCCGCCAGGCCGGGCGGGACTCGCCACGCGCCGCCAGAGCGCGGCGGCGCCGCGAACGTTGGCGTCACGAATTTATAGTGTTAGTGTCGGACGAAGCGCACGTGCCCGCGGACGGGCGGCCGAGCCCGCGACATTTTTATAACTGTGAGTCCCTACAGGGACTGAATTCTTTATACGTTTTATAAAATTTTAATCTAATTAATCGTACGGGTGACGGCCGGGGGGCCGGCGACGTGCGGCTCGCGGCGCCTGTGCGGCCTCTGTAGCTCTGTGAACCGTCAAACTGTGCAGCCCAGCGGGCGCCGCGAGGGAGCCGCCAGCTGATAGGAACGAACACATCCCCGCGCCCCCCTGCCCCCTGCCCCCTGCCCCCTGCCAGGTGAATGGTTGGTGTAGTAATATTAAAGTTGAGTGAGAGTGGCGGGTGGTTGTCGCCGCACTGACTCACAGTGTCTGTTAGTCTCTCACGA
This sequence comes from Anorthoa munda, assembly GCA_945859665.1. Taxonomy (NCBI): domain Eukaryota; kingdom Metazoa; phylum Arthropoda; class Insecta; order Lepidoptera; family Noctuidae; genus Anorthoa; species Anorthoa munda. Next base: position 28,702,338 of record OX243903.1, read on the forward strand.
ACTTCACCCGCGCGCCACCGATCCAGATTTGATATCGAATTTCCTCAATATATCTATCTATTGCACGTCATCAAATTGATGTTTATCGAGTATTTTTGTAATAGGATCAGTGTATTTTATTACGCATATGAATTTATCACCGTTGTTATGATATCACAGATGACGTACGGGCAGCCGACGCACTAGGCGGCCAGGCGTGATAGCCTCAGATACCCACGGTACGTATTGCCTGCCCAGTGCGTGGTCTGCGCCGTCGAAGGCACATTTTCTTATACGTGTGGGTTGAACGGGAGTTTCGATGAAACAGTGCGACGTTATTTTTTATGATATACATTATATTTATTGTTCGAGTCTTATTATATTCATAGAATCCTCTACTCGATACGAATGTTTAGTACGTCCAAATAAATATTTCTAAAATGAAAAAAGATATTCGTCGACGTCCATCCATTGTGTGCGCAAAAAGACTATGTAATCTGTTCTGTAGTGGATACGTTTGTTGTGTTGTTGTGGCCCTCTGCCGAATACTTTCGTCCATCTTGTTCTAGTTGTACTCGTAGTGTTTCAGTATTTTTTGTTAGTGACGTTTAGACTGTTGTGGCTCGGAGTCGCACGATGCCCGACTTAGTTGGCACTCGACTGCGGACCGCTGCGAACGGAGAAATGTTGCTTAGAGTTTGAGTCACCCGGGCTTTGTTGATGATCGTTGTAAACTTCATTGAAAGACATATAATGTGATGATGGGTGTTCAGGTTCAGGCGGGCGCAGACTCCGCCACCGTTGTGTTACAGTTACTGCCGTCCTGTGGCGTCGCCACACGCGTCCATTTCTTGTCCATGAGCTGGTCGCGCCCCGCTGATGTTACGCGCACTTCTATACCCAACTACGAACTTATAAAACACCAATTTTCTCGTAATATTAAAACAAACTTAATCAGTTCTCGTCCTTGTTGCTCAAAACTTTGCTCACGGGCGCCGACCAGCGAATCTATTGATAAGACAAAATTTACAAAAAATTAAAAAAGATTTTATTAAGTGTTACTTATTTATTGTTTACGTTATCGGATGTGATATTGGCAGCTTCCCGCGCGCGCCGCGTACGGCTGCGTACGGCCGCGTACGGCTGCCTACGGCCGCGCGGTGACTTAGTCGTTGACCTCTCGTAGCGTGTCAGTGACCTTAGGCTAGTTGGACCGTTCCATGTAGCGTGGGCACTCGCCCTTAGTAGGTATTTTTACTGGTTTAGGATAGAGCTAGATACATTAACCTTCAAGTATACTTAGTAGGTAATCTAGCGAGGACAGTCTCCTCGCGTAGTGGAATTAATTTGCAATATTAACTGTCGTAGCGTAATTAGTTTGCATAGCTCAATGCGGCGCCGACCGGCTGAGAGCCGCCGCCGCAGGACCATCGCCTTGCATTTATTGTTTATATTATAATAATATATTGACTAGCTTTCATTAGAGCATTCTTCTTGTACTTAAACTTGTTAGCTTTACTATGTATTTTTCTTTTCTAGTATTATTATGTTTGTATGTAGCTTAGCAGCAGACATCGTTTATGTATTCTTATGTCTAGTCACGGGTTACTCCGCGCGTCTAGTGCTTGTTTCATCGATATCTGTAAAGCATAATGAAACTCGTACTAGAGTCGGTTTGCATCGACATAATAATATTTTTATATGCTATTTGTTATAAGAGCCGTATGTTTTTCGATAAATGATATTCATTGCAAGATTTGAATTTTGTCTGTATTTTACGACACTGTTGAGTTTGCCTTGACATGTTTTCTATGTTTATTTGATTCAGATATATTGTTGATTGTTAAATATGAACGATTATATGTTTGGTGCTCCGGAACTATTTCGACACTTCGTATTATGAGTTAAAGTATTAGTGCAATTAATATTTGGTTGTTACATAGACTATATATTTTATAAATTTCCGCAGTATTTATTTGTGGGCATCGCTCGATGTCTGCTGCCACTCCTGGTGGTGGTGATCACAGCGATTAACCAAAAATAATATGTTTTTCTTTATAGATAATTATTTTGCCTAGCATAGATATTACGTTATATTATAAAGTAACTATTGATTATGAGTTATATTATTTAAAGATGAGATGACCATTGCCCGCTTTACTACTTTATTATTGTATTGCGTTGGACAACTCGAGGCATGAATGTTCCCACTTCCCGTGGTCTCATTGTAATCTGTAGCTGAGTAAACGTCAATTAACTTGAAGCTGGGTGCGGCTGCGAGCTTAGCATTATAATTTTCATGTGAAATCAATGTTCTAATGTAATGTGACTTGTGAAACAATGTGCTTGCCTCCGAACCCACGCTTTTCAATATCATTGCACAGTTTGATGGTTCACTCTGAATGCAGAACAATCTTTTTCCTCACTATAATTTCAGATAGCCACTTATTTATTTGCTAGTAATCCAACCAGATTACAAGTCTTTTAGAATTTCTTCTCCCCAACGAGCTTGTTTCAGTATAATGCGGTGTTGTGTAGACATGCACCGACAGATGTAATGGACCCGCGCGGGAACATATCATGACAGAGCGGATTTATTTTCACTGTGTAAGGCACACCGTGTTGTCACAATGACTGATTTGAATCATGTATGAGAATAATAAATTATATATTTAAAACATTTTGTGTGGTTTCATTTTTGTAACTTCTGGTTTTCTTGCGATTCCTTCAATTGTACTTAGAGGAATCATTATCATCATTGCAGCCGAAAGACGTCCACTGCTGGACATAGGCCTCCGCCAAGCGTTTCTCGTAGTTAACCCTTTGAGGACGTTCTTATTATCACGCGGATATGCTCACGCACGCGGGATTGGCCCGCATGCATAGTACCCTTTATTGTAAAGCCCGCGTGCGTGAGCAAATCCGCGTGATACTAAAACGCCCTGAGGAATAAGCAATAATAATACCAGCGGTTACTGTACCGCTGCAGGGCAAAGGCCTCTTCTCATACAGAGAAGGCACGAACATTGATCACCACGCTTGCTCTTTGTTTGAAATCGCCAACCCACCATGGGTTGGCGATTTCAAACAAAGTTAAATTATTGAGTAGGTACTGAAACACCGCAGACGTGATAATCTGTCCGTTCGACCCGAAGGACCAAATGGGTGGTCTTCCTCTATCAGAGCTGATTTACCCATAGGCTAACCAAGCTAGGCTAGCCTAAGGCCAAGAGGGCCTTGGCGGGAGGTAGCACCAGCCAGCCCTAACAGCCAGGCATGTAACGAATACAAGTGCATACGAGTTTAACACATGGTTTTCTAACCTGCTGCGTAGCCTTCTTTTCTATCAAAAGAGAACCTATCTGAGGCAGGGTGCAAACAATTTTCAACACCGACTACTATGAATACAGATTAGAAAGAAATACATTTTCTGTCTACATTCATCTGTACGATTGCAACCTATCCGAGGCGTTTTATTTTTAGCTTGCTCCGCCCGTTTTTGCATTTTAAATTATCTTGATTCTGAAGTTTTCGAGCTCGCAACAGCAACCTTAATAATGAGCCTTACTCCGCTAAATCTTTAAATACGCCACTAGCGCTCACAGATACATAAACGGCGCCACTGTCTGTGCAACTATACCGGCTAGCTCTGGAAGTTGAGCAGCCGGGTGCCACTCATTTCTCTCTGTAGGTTCGTCCAAGTCGGCATTTCTGATGTCGGTCGCGTTCGTTGGGCCTCTGGTTCGCCATAAGTTCCTCCTAGTGCCGTAAAGAAGCTGCGACTCGCAACTTCAGAACGCTCGCGGCAGTGCGCCTACAGCCACGCACAACAATAAGTCAAACTAAACCCGGGCGACGCGACTTCCAGAGAAAATACGCCACTGGTCACACGGCGAGCGTCGTTGAAAGAGAGGAGAGTGTTCGGATTCTGTCTACCTTCCTTACACTATTCCTTTATTAGGCCTGCCTCTAACGTGCTTAGTATAGACTGTCTCACTGACGTTCTCTTACTACATACGTAAAATATAAAAATTGTCGGCTGGCACAGGCTTGGAGGGAGCGCATATTCTTTTTTTTTTTTTTTTTTTTTGCTTAACACTAATCCCCGCCAACGATATTGGCGCCTTATGTGCTCAACCTCAGTCATTCCGGTCAATCTTTTATGCCTCTCGTACATTCATTCTTCATCCTAATTCTTTCTTGCATTCATCATCTTGCATTCTGTGGGTAGGAGTCCCACTTTTATTTAGTCTAGTCTACGGGCATAATTTATTTATTATAAAAATAGGTAAAATACAAAGTGCTATAATATGTACAAACTGAGCAAAATGTGCTATTTATCACTTGTTGAGCAACAGAGCTGTACATCACAGATATACAAAAATGCAAAAGGTGCTTTTATTACAGAGGAATACATTTAGATCACAGAGAATACAGTATAGCTAGGGATAAAACACAAAAGTGCTGTTTATCACACAAAAATATTAATTTACACAGTCTAAGAACTTAGGTACTAACATAAAATACTGCCGGCTATACGTGTCCTTGCTGCATTCCGTGCTTACATTTGAATATTGTGCAAAATACTAATGAAGCACGGTGCGCTTCAGGTTTTGTTCCTGTGTATAACCGCAGTGGCTACTCTAATACAGTATTCTATGAACTTTTCCCTCGTCTTTTTGTCCATGAGCCCATGCAGGCTCTCCCTCGTTATTTTCCTGTCCAGCTCACATTCAAGTTGGTAGCGCTCCCTGATAAATAACGGGCATTCTACAAGTATGTGCTGGACAGTCTCTGCCACGCCTGGATCGCAGACGCACGATGGGCTATCCTTACACTTAAAGCGATTCAAGTATTCAGAGAACCCACCGTGCCCCGTCAAAACTTGCGTGAGGACGCCTTCGGGCCGCACCTGTTGTACGATACGGAAAGCCGCTATTGCATCCGGAAGAAACATTTTCGTCACCGAAGCAGTCTCGCCCGACACATATCTTCGATTCCATTCATCAAGCGATTCCAAACGGATCTGTCGCTTGATAAATGAAACCGGACACTGGTCGTAGTCCGGCTTCCTCCGTAACGACAATGCTGCTTCCTTAGCCAACTCGTCCGCTCGCTCATTCCCCGGCAGGCCCGCGTGGGCCTTGATCCAGAACAAAGTCACAGCTTTGTTCTGGCACAGGGCGTGAGCCAGGTTTGCGCGCGCGCGAACTGCCAGGGGATGGAGCGAGCCATGGTTTGCAAGCGTCTGCAATGCGGACATTGAGTCGCTGTACAAACCATAGCTCGCCTCTTGCCGCGCGAGGATCACTTCTGTCGCCTTGCAAATGGCCAGGAGTTCCGCCTGGTAGACTGTGCAGTACGCGGCAAGACTAAGCTTGAGGTTCCGGATTTCACCCTCATTATCCCAAATGGATAATGCGGCTCCGACCTTCCCCTCAATCTTGCTGCCGTCGGTGAATATTCGCACCGCCTGCACATTGTTACTGTCTAGTAACTCTTGGTCTGCCAGGCACATGAACTCCAGGGGCGTTTGTGTAGCTGGATGAGGGGCTTCTGCAAACCTTACCGCACTCTCGATCTCCCTATCTCCTGGCACAAACCGGGATGACCCTCTCCTCGCTTTATACAGGTCGGCTGCCTCTTGTATGCGCAGGTCTAGAGGTAGTATCCCAGACAGTGCCAGTGCCGAGTTCAGAGAGACAGTACGGTAAGATTTGCAGAGCTTCTGAGCGAATCCTCGTTGAACAGAGCCTAACTTCTTCCGTATACCCAACTTCTTTGCAGCGGGTGCCCAGGCGGCGGCTGCGTATGTCACTATGGGCTCAATCGTTGCCGTGTAAATTGTGTGTATTACTTGTGTGTTTAATCCCCAGCTCACCTTTGCCGCTCGGGACAGCCGCTTGTATACGTTAGCTGCCCTCTTGCAGACGTTCGCGGCATGCTCATTAAAAGTGAGCTTTTCGTCTATGGTTAGACCCAGCAATTTCATTTTCTTGACCATACCGATGTCGACCCCGGCCATGCTCAGTATTGGAGTGTCGTACTTAAGCTTATTGGTTATGGTCATCGCACAGGTTTTGTGCGGTGCAAACCTCAGCTTATTTCGGACGCCCCAACCCTGAACATGGGCGAGGGCTGCATTGGCAGATCTTGAGACTTCAGTCGCCGTGTCCCCATCTACAACCAAGACTATATCATCCGCGAACGCCTGCACGAAAATTCCACGCTGCTCAAGGTCCTGCAGTAGTGGGTCGAGAACGAGGTTCCACAGGATTGGACCACCGATCGACCCCTGGACACAGCCCTTGCTAGTCTCTCGCGTGCATTCCTCCCCGGCATACCGAACCTTGACCTTCCTACCGTCGAGATAGCTGTCTATCAGCCTCCTAACGTTAACCGGGCACTTTTCCTCAGCCAGTCTGACCCTTATGGCTGGCCACCAGGCGCTATCGAAGGCGCCCTCTATATCCAATGACACGAGGACAATTAGCTTCTTCAGCCTCAACTTGTCCTTTACGTGCTCCACTAGCGTATAGAGGGCGTCCTCGGTGCTCCTCTGGGGCATGAAGCCAAACTGACGAGTACTAAACCGCGGTACAAGCTGATATTTTAGGCGCGCTACGACCATCCTCTCCAGGACCTTCCCCAGAACAGGCAGTAGACCGATTGGTCTGTATGCCTTAGGGGTGGTGTAGCTATCCTTGCCCGGCTTTCTGAGGACTACGACTGTAGCCTCCTTCCAGGTGGTCGGGAAGTGTGCCAATTCGAGGCACTTATTGTAGAGGGCAAGGAAAGCGTCTAGGTCCTGGTGAATCGCTCGACTGCAGATATCAGAAGTCAGTCCATCCCCTCCTGGTGCCTTTTTGGGATTGAAACCCGCCACGGCGGACTTCAGCTCCAGCGTCGTAAATGGGGGATCATGATGTTCATCATGGGCCCACTCATTTACTCGGCTAGCTGCTTCTCTAATTCGCCTGTGGTCAGCGTTGTCCTGGTCTACTCTGTCTTCGGGGTAGAACGTATCTGCAAGTAGGGCGGCCGACTCACTCGGATTGAGGAACACACCATCGCTGCAAAGGGTCAGTTCTTCTTGCCTTTTGGTGGTCCTACGAATGATCCTGTAGAAACTCTCCCAAACTCCCTCACGATCCTGCCTCCGGCAAAACTCCTTCCAACTGGCGATTTGGGCATTCTTTGCCTGCATCTCATACTCTTCTTTTGCTTTCAGATACTCGCCAACGACCTTCGCTCGCCGGACCGGCGCGGCATTGCGGATGCGGTTCTTTTTCGTCATAACCTCCCTCTTCTTCACAGTGAGCTCCTCGGACCACCACGGACAAGTAATTTTTGTTTTCTTATTTATTTTTGGGATAGTGATTTGACATGCTTCTGATATTATATTTATATATTTAACTGTTATTTCCTCTAAGTGTTGTTTATTATCTATTTCTATTATTCTTTCTAAGTTTACTTTTTCTCTGATTTTAATTTCTTCTAATTTGTTTCCAAAAGCTTCCCAATTCGCTTTTCTGGTGTTGAACATCCTAGTAGTCCTAGTGATGTTAACACCCTTTTCCCTTGTCGTATTGACATTAAAAAATATCGTGTTGTGGTCCGAGGATGTTGCTCCTGTGTCCACCCGCCAGCCGTCCACCAGGTCAAAAAGGTCGAGCGAACATGCCGTGACGTCCACGTGGCTTCTATACGCTCTACCACCTCTGATGGTGTCAAAGGTGGGAGCGTCACCAGTGTTTAGTACCTGAAGCTCGAGTTCATCCAGGGTTGCGGACATTTCCTCTCCTCTGGGATCTTCTTTGATGCTGCCCCACCAGGCACTTTTCGCATTCGCGTCGCCACCTATCAGCAACCTACCGTTGGCCACTTCCGCGTTGATCCGGGTCATCTGGTCCAAGTATGGCCCTATGGGTTGGTCTGGCTCAAAGTAGTAAGAAACTACTGCGATTTCCCAGGCTTTGGTTCGGATCCCCACCACAACGATGTTATTTGTGGTGAGTTTCGGGTAGGGTATGACGTCCAAGTCATGATCAAAGACGGCTATCGCCGCTTTAACCCTCCCACTTCCATCGACCTCGCACTGGTAGATTCTCGCTCCACGGTAGCTCTTCATACTTCGTGCTCCCCCCACATACGGTTCCTGAATCAGTGCCCACGAGATCTTTCGTTCACTGGCCTCTAAAAAGAGTTCGGTGGTAGCCAGTTCCTTCCGCTGTAAATTCGCTTGGGCCACACGGTATGGTCTTGCTGTTTGTTGGGCAGGAGTCCCCGGGGCGCCCTTAGCAATACGCTACGGATGAGCGAGCTATAGCGTCCCATCTTCTTCTGACTGTACACTCTGAGCTGAAGGCGTGATGGTGCGTGTTGTCGATTTTGGCACGTGTGCAGTTGCAGCAGGTTGGTGGCAGACCAGCGCTCCAGTCCGCGCACTCCGTCCTCATGTGAGGTCCGCCACAGTGGCTGCACTTTGGCACGGTCTCCGTGCAAGTGCGTCGGCTATGCCCATACCCTAGGCAGAGCGAGCACTGGACTAGCGGGGACTGGTCTTCGACCCTAACCCGATTAAGGTCCACGTGTACCGATCCGACCTCGAGCATGCGCCGCCAGACCTCCGTGGCGACCCTCAACACTAGGTGGCACATGTGCGGGTTCCTGTGACGTTTCTTGTATAGAACCTCCACTATCTTCTGTTCTTCACCCAGGTCTTTGAAGATGTGGCGGTTCTGGTTTTTGAGAGCTTTTACCGTGTCTTCATTGCTGCTCAACTGCACAACGTCCTTTAAAACAACTTGAGGGTTTTTGTTTTTTATTTCCTCTGTCCTCAACTCAGGTGCTTTACTGAGTCTTTCCTGCAATTTTCGCCTTTCTTCCTCCGTGCGACAGCCCATTATAACTTTCCTATCTTTTGCTTTGCGAACCTTGTCAACTTGTATTCCCCCTTCCGTTGCGTTTACTACCTTCCGGATCCTGTCCAGGACTTGCTCACCGGATTCCTCCTCGTCCTTGGCCGTCACTACGATGGAAGGGAGCGCATATTCAATATGTAATTAGTTTAGGTGGTATCAGGCGCTGGCTCACACAATGTTTCGCCTTATATTAATCCATAAAGGAAAAATGTATGAGTTTTAATAGACATTTTAGATAAAATTTTAAAAGTTAATAAAATCATGATCATACGGGTGGTTATGCTGGTTGCAGACCAAGAGGTAGTTTAAGCTTAGCTCGCACAGCTAAGATAGCTTTTCATATAGTAGTCACACCGGATCTTTGTCTCTGAAGATGGCTCTGCGAGTATACTGCATAGAGTAAGCGAGATAGGACGATACGAAACTAAAGTGAGTGAAAGAGACAGTTATACATACACACATACAATGCTATCCTCTACTTCAACATTGACACAAAAATAGCAATTGCGCAGGGTCTTGCAGACAACTAAAAAGATCCGCTGTCACTTGTATGCAGACCGCAGTCTATATAAAAAGCCTCGCTTAGGCGAACTACCACAGATTAGAGAAGTTACTACGTAACAGATTTTTCACTGTCCGAGATCAAGTAGGTACACAATATTGAGCTCAATATCTGTGACGGTTAGGTTGATCCGTGACGGCTCGTTTCTTGCGAGGCTGCCGAACTAAGATCCTCGCGCTCACCAACCACGCACTCCCCTCGCACGCGAGCGGTGCCGTGAACGCGCTTAAGTGTAGGCCTGTGTAGGCATTTTTTTTTTGTTAATTTGTGTCGAGCGGTCGAGTGAAGGAGGCCTGGCTTAACTAACTTATGTAGCTTAGCTCTTGGTCTGCAAACTGCAACCGAGGTAAAAGATAATATCCGAGGCAGGATAGCTAGAGCTAATTATCAGGTTTATAGGGATATTATTAAATTAAACAACTGGATGAGTTTAATACGCATAATTATTATGTACACACAGACACAAAACAAGTAATTTAATCTTACACGAGTACAAATGCATATTTACAAGACGTCTGTACGTACGTAATTTTACTTAATTACGTAAACTAATATTTACAGTTACACTCGAGTATTTAGGTCCTTATGTACAGTTAGCAACATAAAAGTGTGCACATGTATTATGATGACTGTACGTCGGGAGTATTTTGGAATAAAATGGTATAAAACATTGAGCTCCTCTACAGATCACTAAAAATGTGAATGATTAGTAATATTTGAATGATTCATCTTCACAAATACGTTATCAATGAAAACATTGAAGCTACTGTATAAAAACTAATGTAAAATAAAACTAATACGCGCTCCTAATGTAAATACTGTGACTACTACAAAAGCAACTATCCATTCTTAAATATACATAATTAATATTACGGACTTTAGCACTACGGGCGGTTACACACTACATCCGATCCGTGACCGTGAAATTTCGGTTCCGAAGAAGCTAAACTCTCTCCATCATAATTTGTCATAATTCAGAACATTTTGAACTCGGCACTCTATTCACGAACACGGACGTGTAGTGCGTAACTGAGTAGCTGTTGAACTTATGTGAGAAACACAAGTGTTTTTAATGTCTACTTACAATACCTAATTTAAAACTATTCTTTGTAAAAGTATGTGTTTAAGAGCTATTACGCGGCATGGTAAAAACAGCAAAACTATTTTGAGAGAAAGATATTTTAAGTTTTAAATGTGGGTGTACAGGTGCACCTCTGATCAACCCTAAGGCTTAAACCGGCTTACTTAGCGCCTTATCAGTAGTTATCAGCCGCATTGTGCGCGTCTGCGGGCATCGAATAGCGGTCTGTGCGGCCGGTTGGGAATATTTCAGAAAGTTTGTTCTACTTCGCTACCTAGCCAGGAGACTCGCTAGGCTCTAGGCACTAAGCAAGCCATTTACCAGTGCGTTTTCGGACTAAGGGGAATCTGTGCTATTCATAGTTATGTAAATTTTAAGTTTTTTATAGAACGTAAAAAAATAAATTAGTACTAAAATTTGGCAACATTCCCTAGCTACTCCGATTAATCACATCTTATTAGTTACAGCAATTTTATCACAGTCTGTAAACATACGTCCTAATTCTAAAAAGATAACTATTATAAGATGCATTGTTTTACGAAAAACCATTACAGGTCAATCCAATCAGAACTTACAAAGTTATTAGCTTTTAAACATTACATTTAGTAATTATACAGTTTATAATTCATCGAAATATTTGGTTAATTCAAGTGAAATGCTGAATGTCTTTTCTGTTTTACTTAATCCCGGTTTCTAGAACGAAAATCAACGAGCCAAAATCAAGTAATTTGATTAGCTGTAGACAGCGGAAAAGCACAACAGTTGACTGGCGTTTGCTAATATTTTTATGGATGTTTCCAGAAACCAGGTTTTTAACATATTAAGAATGTATCGTATTCAGTACTGACTAGAGATTATCAGGGAACACGCTTATCGATACATTCTTTGAAAGAACTAGAGTTAGAGTATTTACATTTCTATGAAGATAAAAAGCCTCTTATTAGCTGCATTTGCATTTTATAGCCATTTTAATTAAAGCTTGCAAGATTGACAAAATGAGTGAATTTTACGCGTTCTTGCAAAAATCTGGGATAGATAGAACGTCTCAACTTTGTAGAACATACAAGCAATTTATTTATCGACAAGCGAGGACATAAAATCGGTTTTCTTCATTAATATTTCTCCCGATTTTCAAATCTTACCCCTGGGCGTTAAATAATAGTTTTGTTGAACCAATTTGAACACGTATGGTGAAAATTGAGCGAAAGATTATAGATATGCATTAACTTAGGCCTCTTTGGCTCATAACAAGAGCACTGAAAACGTGTCTTAGAAGAAAAATTAAAATATAGTCATTATGTCCGTCTTGCAACAGTTTTAAACTTAAAAATTATTTTCATAATAATAAAAACTAAAATAAATCATATTCGTAGATACAAAAATAATGTCACTTGAGAAATATTATTAGTATAATATCAAAACGATTACAATTATTACAGAATATACGTAATAATAATTTTATAGTTGAAGTTTATAAATGTCTTTCACTAAAGACTGGCCACGAGAACAAAGGCGGGACCAATTATTCAGTAATAATTTTCTTAAACAAAACGAATACACATTAAGCCTGATTAATACACTTGTATAGATAAAAAAATCGAGATAACTTGATATCATAATGAATGAAAATCATCATTATACGCTTTTTCGCACTTAATTTATTAAAATCCTCCATTATAAACTTATTGGCCATTCGAGACGAACAAATCAATCAATTATCCCGAGTTTAACTCATTCTTAATATCTTCACTATTGTTCTCATAGCCTTACAAGACATATCAATTTAATAGAAAGGTTACAATAGCCGTAATAACCATTAGAATAGTAAAAACATAATACACATAAATTAAAAACTACGAATCAGTGCAGTTGTGATAAATGACTAAATGATTTGAACTTTAATATTCACTTATTCATTATTTTAAATGACGAATTATTTGGTGATGGTAGTTGAACTTACGCATTATTTTTTTATGTCAAAAGAATCGCCGTTGAATGAGTTTTTGAGCAGTGAGTATATAGACAAAAAATATGTACAGTTCAACTGTTTTCCTTATGTCCCTCGGCAATCATTGCATTGTCGACTACAAACAAATGCTAATTTCCAAGTCCGTCAATTATTAGATTTATCGTGTATAATAAATTTAATTCAGAACTAAGTACTTTATTGTTGTTTTGTTTTGATTTCTGTGTGAACTATATAGAGCTGTAAAACTATTTTCCTTTATAACCTCAGCAGCTTTTCTCCCATTTTAACAAAAAATCACGTTAAGTTAAAAAAATATTAACAACTCTATATACTTCCAAGTTGATTGAAAGCGTCAGGTCTTTACAGAGTGCAAAAGGCAACTGATAGTAAGCCGACGAGTGACGAAACACAAAGTTTGCCGAGGGACATGAAGAAAATAGTTGAACTGTATTTTAGTTATCTCTAAAAGACTACATATAACATTGGAATATCCTGAAAGATAATTCCAGAAAAAGGAAGTAGATAAAGCGGACTTCATTTTAGTAAACGAGAACTCTCGTTTCCCGCGTTTTACGAGATTTTCTTTATACCAGTTGGATGATCATATTTTTTTTAAAAAACCGCAGTTAAAAGAAAAGTTTCATCTGATAACCAAGCTGTTTCATATTCAAACGTACCAAATAGGTATGTTTCTTTTTGGTATCAATACAGAATCTATTGTTACAAAAACATCAATCAACTGCGTTACAAAGCCGTCATCATTGATAAAATCAGCTGCCATACACCATTCACTACGTGGCGGGTGCCAGGAACAAACACAGTGACTCCCAATCCAACCGTCTGACCTACCAGTTCCCTGCACCATTTTACAACGTGACCATGTCAGCGATCTCCCCCCTAGGAGGTACCATCGAAGGCCTAAAGAACTTGCACAATTTATCGAAAAGTGTGATACGTTCTGCGCGCGCGCTCCACTCTTCAGTGTCTTCGCTCTCGCCCGTCAGCTCGTCATCCTGCCCGACGTCCCAGGTCTCGGGAGTTGGTTCTGATACGTCTTCGAATGGTTCGACCGGCTCGTTGGCGTTTTCTTCGGATCCTAACACCTGGAGAAGATGGTATTTGTTCAAAAGTATTTCCCGATAGCTACAATCTAGGGGTCTTCAAGTCAAGAGTGAATAGGTTACTTCTAGGCAAGCGTGCTTCACCGTCGACCATATCATAGCTTACTATCAGGTGACATAGTGGCCAAACGCGAGCCTACCGTAAATAAAAAATATATTTCTGTCGTGTGTCGCCACAGGCGGCCGCGGGCCCGGCCCAGTGTATGTATGTATGTATGTTACCTGTGCGAGTGCATGCGCGAGGTCTGCCGACGCGGGCAGCGTGTGTCTCCTGCGAGCCAGAGCACGCGTGCGGCGCGGGGACAGGGCCACAGGCGGCCCAGTGTATGTATGTATGTATGTTACCTGTGCGAGTGCATGCGCGAGGTCTGCCGACGCGGGCAGCGTGTGTCTCCTGCGAGCCAGAGCACGCGTGCGGCGCGGGGACAGGGCCACAGGCGGCCCAGTGTATGTATGTATGTATGTTACCTGTGCGAGTGCATGCGCGAGGTCTGCCGACGCGGGCAGCGTGTGTCTCCTGCGAGCCAGAGCACGCGTGCGGCGCGGGGACAGGGCCACAGGCGGCCCAGTGTATGTATGTATGTATGTTACCTGTGCGAGTGCATGCGCGAGGTCTGCCGACGCGGGCAGCGTGTGTCTCCTGCGAGCCAGAGCACGCGTGCGGCGCGGGGACAGGGCCACAGGCGGCCCAGTGTATGTATGTATGTATGTTACCTGTGCGAGTGCATGCGCGAGGTCTGCCGACGCGGGCAGCGTGTGTCTCCTGCGAGCCAGAGCACGCGTGCGGCGCGGGGACAGGGCCACAGGCGGCCCAGTGTATGTATGTATGTATGTTACCTGTGCGAGTGCATGCGCGAGGTCTGCCGACGCGGGCAGCGTGTGTCTCCTGCGAGCCAGAGCACGCGTGCGGCGCGGGGACAGGGCCACAGGCGGCCCAGTGTATGTATGTATGTATGTTACCTGTGCGAGTGCATGCGCGAGGTCTGCCGACGCGGGCAGCGTGTGTCTCCTGCGAGCCAGAGCACGCGTGCGGCGCGGGGACAGGGCCACAGGCGGCCCAGTGTATGTATGTATGTATGTTACCTGTGCGAGTGCATGCGCGAGGTCTGCCGACGCGGGCAGCGTGTGTCTCCTGCGAGCCAGAGCACGCGTGCGGCGCGGGGACAGGGCCACAGGCGGCCCAGTGTATGTATGTATGTATGTTACCTGTGCGAGTGCATGCGCGAGGTCTGCCGACGCGGGCAGCGTGTGTCTCCTGCGAGCCAGAGCACGCGTGCGGCGCGGGGACAGGGCCACAGGCGGCCCAGTGTATGTATGTATGTATGTTACCTGTGCGAGTGCATGCGCGAGGTCTGCCGACGCGGGCAGCGTGTGTCTCCTGCGAGCCAGAGCACGCGTGCGGCGCGGGGACAGGGCCACAGGCGCCCGGGGGCGGGGCCCTGGGCCCGCGAACAGCATGGTGGCCAGCTTCTGGAAGCGGGCCGACTGGAACACAGAGGATGAAGGCGAGATTTTAACTTAACGGTACTAATAGGGAATATGCATGACAAAAATATTTGTTAATTGACCAGTTTATCGATAAAAATACTAAAATAGTATATTAATAGTGAAAACAAAATCAAAATTGATCGGAACATGAAGAAATATAACTCTCACTCTTGTAACATTGCGCCACAAACCCTATCGATTCACTCTTTTTTTATTTGACGTTGATTGGTTACATTTTTCAAAGTTTTCAATCTTCTTTTGTCAAGAAAAGAGGAAGGCAACAAATTTCTGACAGAATGTCTTTCATACAAAATTTGGTGACACAGAACTCTTCAACCAAATTTTTATAGCAGTTATTGAAAGTGTCCATTTTATTAGAAATTGCTAACAGGATGCTCACAAAGGTTCTAGACCGGACACCGGTTTCTTTGGGCTGGGTTCGGCCTCTTGTATCAAATAGACTGGTGATCAGCTAAGGGCTATATGATGAAAATTGGTAAGTATTGTCGTTTCTTCCTAATTCTTCTTTGGAGTTTCGCTTTCTCTAATATCTTAGACTATTTTTTTGTGTGATTTTGATTAGTCGTTTCTTTGTCAGTTGATGGAAACCGACTCTGGCTTCACCCCCCGGGCAAAGCGCATGTCCCCTTGTGTGCCAGCAATCTTCGGGTATTCAATGGGTTCCGCATATTTCAACAACCTGTATTTTGCTACGGAACTGCGGCGCGGTCTCTGCTCGTAATCCAGTTTTGGAGCGCTACCACTGAAGGCGGTAATTTTTCACCCAGTGCGGATCTCCCACGAGTGGCTGAAGTATCATATTTTTATTTTTATTAATTTTTGTGTTTGAATTAATCTAATATAACCGTAACTGTATGGCACAGATAATATAATACTAGCATACAGATGCCTCATCCCATACAAAGAAACCGTGCCGATGTAACTAGCGTTTTTCGACGGCTATAGATGGTGTTAGCAGCAACTTGCAAGTAAAAGGGTTTGCGGTTCGTTTTTTCTTTAAATACAGCGACGATTTGATTTATCCAGTTTCATTATACCAAAATGTGTTACAATACAAATAAAAAAAATCGAGTGGCATGTCTCAGAAATTTAAAACGGCGCCATCTATTGGAATCAATTTTAAAATATCCGTTCAAATAATCTTGGAAATGTGAATTAATATTTTAACAACAAATTGGAACAAAATTTGTATGACCTACAGATAATTGTTCCGGCTCTGGGTGTTTGTGTATGTGAGTTTATATGTTTGTAAACGCACCCACGATACAGGAAGAAATTCCTAGTGTGGGGCAACGTGTTTTAATAAAAAAAAAAAAATTATGTGCTTAAGAGAGTTGATTATACAAGAACATACAATTTTATGACCAATTCTAGAAAATGTTAATATTACACACAATTTAATAACATATCGATGTATATAGCGCCATCTATTGATATTTATTTGAACCAAATTTTCTTTTTTAGCGCTGATACTGTGTTAGTTTCTACTTTCTACGTTTTCTACGCTTTTTAATTCCACGGACGAATTTTAGTTTTACGACGTTAAGGATTTCACTTTAGCAAGGTTTTATCATACTAAATATTTCAAATAATTGT
Source organism: Anorthoa munda (assembly GCA_945859665.1). Taxonomy (NCBI): domain Eukaryota; kingdom Metazoa; phylum Arthropoda; class Insecta; order Lepidoptera; family Noctuidae; genus Anorthoa; species Anorthoa munda. The sequence continues at coordinate 28,719,079 of OX243903.1, forward strand.
ATTAATTTTTCTGCGGTTTGTCCTATATTTTTAATAATATGATTTACTTTTTAGTATTCTTTTATTTATTTTCGGTGTATTTTGATTTTAAAACAAATTATATGTAATAACGTGATGTTTAGTGTTTTTTAGGGTTCCGTACCCAAAGTGTAAAAACGGGACCCTATTACTAACCACTTGTCCAAACATACCCGAAGAATTGCGAAACTTAAGTGGCAGTGGGCAGGCTACATTGCTCGCAGAACAGTTCGAAAAGTTCTGGAGTGGCGACTGTGAACCGGAAGACAGCGTTGGAAAGCCTTCCTCTGGGTGGACCGACCTGGGTAAGGTTGCGAGAATCCGCTGGATGCGATCGGTGAATTTGGCGACCATAGACGCTGGCAGGACTACTTTCTGGGGAGTTCATCAACACCCCACCCCAAATAGGATGGTTTTTTTTTTATACGGAGATCGAGCTTTGTTAATTTATGCAGAAAAGTTAGAGAAATGAAAGAAAATTCAATCCAATTTTGAAGGAGAATTCAAGAGGAAGCGAAGAGAGCTCGAAAATTTAGGATTTATAAATGATTTTGTATAATTTATTGAACCTTAGGGTGTACCCCCTTGCATCCATGGCAGCGAGGCTCGGAGGAGAGCTGTGTTTAGAAGTGGACGTCTTCCGGCTGAAATGATGATGCTGATGAGATCTCACCTCTTCCAGACAAGAGTGATCCAGCACTTCATAGAGCTCATGCCTCAGGTAGTGCAGCGCGTCTGCGCAGGCGCTGGTGCCGGGCGCCGGCGCCGCGCGGGCCGCCAGCGCGCGGTAGCAGGCCTCGCGCAGCAGGGCGCGGCCGGCGCGCGCGGTGGCCGCCAGCGCGGGCCGCGCCAGGCGCAGCGCCCACAGGTCGTCCAGGCGCACGCGCGGGCTGCTCTGGTGCCCAGGGTTGCCGCCGAATAGGTAGTGGATCTGAAACGGTACTTTAATAAATAACGACTCATGTATATGGAGAGGGAATGCCCTAAGAAGACATATATGATCTTATTGGAGATGTTCTTCAGAGAGGCTAGCCCCCCGTACCCTGACATGAAAAATCTATCATAGTTTGACTATAAAAGACTGAAAAGGAACAGGTGCATACAAGTCACATTCATCTGTCTCTTACGCAAACTCTAAAAAATCTTGCTCTTAGAGCTTATGGTCACTCCTCAGGGGCACAATACTTATAAACCAGCGTGCGTGTATGACTAGATGTATGAAAGTAAACGAATCAAAAGGAGTATGTAAGAATCATAGCAAGTGACGTTCTGTAGATTCTCCATGGGAAAAAGGCATAAGTTTATGTATGTATATTTGGCAACAAACACACACGAAAATAAATATACGCGACGCATATAAAACCCTTTGCGCATAAAATTACACTTTGTAAATTAAGTGAATATTTCATCAGCTGATAAAAGATATTTTCAACTCAGTTCATAAAATGCATCTCGTTCCTTTCCCTCTCTGGCAGAGAAGAGGCCTGTCCCAGCAGTGGGAACATTGAAAGAATGATAATGACATTCCAAAAGGTCATTAATAATTCAAATTTATTTGAAAAAATATCAAAAGGACCAACGTGAATGTTTTTTTGGTCCTTCTGAGCAGATGAAACTAGCTCAGAAGGACCAAAAAAACATTCACGTTGGTCCTTTTGATATTTTTTTTTAAACAAAGATTATAATTTATTCGTACCTTTTTGACCGGGTCATAGACCAGCTGGTGCGCGAAGCGCGGGCGCGGCTCGTTGGGCGCGATGGCGTCGTTCCGGTACACGCACGTCCACGTGAGGCGCCGCAGGGAGAACACCCACAGCGTGTTGTATACACGCTTGTCCTTCTCCTTGCTCATACCCTGTACAATAACGAAAAAACCTTTTATAAAATACATCTGAACTTGAATCTGTTTGGAATGGAAATATCGGTATATGATTTCAACATTTTTGAAGTATGGAATTATAAGTTAAGCCTCGTATTCATGGTTTACAAAAACAGCGCAATATTATTGAATCAACATAAAGAAAGAAAAAGAAAGAAAGAAAAATATTTATTTGTGACCCGCACAGGAGACACGAGAAATAAGCATAAAAATTACACAATAGTCAAAATAAAAAACCCCGTGCGAGACCAAAAAGGCTAGGATGTTGAGTTGATTAAAACATGGTGCTAACAAAATTTTAATAAGAATGCATACATACTTCCAGCAACTCAAAATCATGTTGTTGGGCTTGGGCAATTGAACAACAAAAGACGGTTGTATAACCCTAAAAAATTCAGTTAAAATTGGCATCTTTTTTATTTTGTTAGTGATGTGGTGTGTTTTCTAGCGATGGCGACTGTCCGATGCAACGGAGTATGACTCCTGCATCTTTCTTCATCTCCAGCATTTTCCATAACTCTCTCGTGCATTCTTAATGGTTCGGTCAATTTCGGTAGTAGCTAAAAAGCTTCGGCTTTGACAAAAACTTCGGTCTATTTTGGCAGGAGCAGAATTCGACCAGACACTAATGGCATTAGGCCATAGGTCCACCAGGAGCTCCTAATAGTTTCTCTAGGCGCACAACACTCACCGACAGCACGAACAGCTCGTCAGTGTCCGGGTCCAGGGTGGCGCGCTGCGTGAAGCCGGCGGCCGGGGGCGGGGGCGCCGCCACCCCGCGGCACAGGGCCTTGCACTCTCCTGTGGCTACGTCCCACCACCACAGGTCCCCCAGGTGCTCCTAGTGGTGTCGCTAGGCACACAATACTCACCGACAGCACGAACAGCTCGTCAGTGTCCGGGTCCAGGGTGGCGCGCTGCGTGAAGCCGGCGGCCGGGGGCGGGGGCGCCGCCACCCCGCGGCACAGGGCCTTGCACTCTCCTGTGGCTACGTCCCACCACCACAGGTCCCCCAGGTGCTCCTAGTGGTGTCGCTAGGCACAGAATACTCACCGACAGCACGAACAGCTCGTCAGTGTCCGGGTCCAGGGTGGCGCGCTGCGTGAAGCCGGCGGCCGGGGGCGGGGGCGCCGCCACCCCGCGGCACAGGGCCTTGCACTCTCCTGTGGCTACGTCCCACCACCACAGGTCCCCCAGGTGCTCCTAGTGGTGTCGCTAGGCACACAATACTCACCGACAGCACGAACAGCTCGTCAGTGTCCGGGTCCAGGGTGGCGCGCTGCGTGAAGCCGGCGGCCGGGGGCGGGGGCGCCGCCACCCCGCGGCACAGGGCCTTGCACTCTCCTGTGGCTACGTCCCACCACCACAGGTCCCCCAGGTGCTCCTAGTGGTGTCGCTAGGCACACAATACTCACCGACAGCACGAACAGCTCGTCAGTGTCCGGGTCCAGGGTGGCGCGCTGCGTGAAGCCGGCGGCCGGGGGCGGGGGCGCCGCCACCCCGCGGCACAGGGCCTTGCACTCTCCTGTGGCTACGTCCCACCACCACAGGTCCCCCAGGTGCTCCTAGTGGTGTCGCTAGGCACACAATACTCACCGACAGCACGAACAGCTCGTCAGTGTCCGGGTCCAGGGTGGCGCGCTGCGTGAAGCCGGCGGCCGGGGGCGGGGGCGCCGCCACCCCGCGGCACAGGGCCTTGCACTCTCCTGTGGCTACGTCCCACCACCACAGGTCCCCCAGGTGCTCCTAGTGGTGTCGCTAGGCACACAATACTCACCGACAGCACGAACAGCTCGTCAGTGTCCGGGTCCAGGGTGGCGCGCTGCGTGAAGCCGGCGGCCGGGGGCGGGGGCGCCGCCACCCCGCGGCACAGGGCCTTGCACTCTCCTGTGGCTACGTCCCACCACCACAGGTCCCCCAGGTGCTCCTAGTGGTGTCGCTAGGCACACAATACTCACCGACAGCACGAACAGCTCGTCAGTGTCCGGGTCCAGGGTGGCGCGCTGCGTGAAGCCGGCGGCCGGGGGCGGGGGCGCCGCCACCCCGCGGCACAGGGCCTTGCACTCTCCTGTGGCTACGTCCCACCACCACAGGTCCCCCAGGTGCTCCTAGTGGTGTCGCTAGGCACACAATACTCACCGACAGCACGAACAGCTCGTCAGTGTCCGGGTCCAGGGTGGCGCGCTGCGTGAAGCCGGCGGCCGGGGGCGGGGGCGCCGCCACCCCGCGGCACAGGGCCTTGCACTCTCCTGTGGCTACGTCCCACCACCACAGGTCCACCAGGTGCTCCTTGTTGCGCTGCCCCGCGAATATGTACAGGCGGCGCTGGACCTGAACATTGAAAGAAGAAATGAAATGTAAAGTAAAACAAGCCTTATATAAACATATTGCAGTCACGATAAACTAACGTGTTCTCAAAGTTTCAGCTTAATTGAATACTGGGAAATGTGTAAAATATAACTAGCTTAAGTTCAGAGGTCACAAAAGACAGATGTGCTGATGCTGATAATGATGACTCACCGGGTGGAACAGCATGGAGTGTGACACGCGCGCCGCCGGAGCGTCGAGGTTGTGCTGGTCGCTCAGGATCAGCTGCCAGGTGTTGGAGGATATGTAGTACGCGTACAGTCCGGAGTACTGGGGACTCACTACCTCGTCGCTGTAATATCTTATTATATTAATAAGAAGAAAAATAAAAAAAAGATTAATAAGACATAAAGACACATAAAAAAAATATTAGAATTGTTTGTATGTTTGTTTGTAGGAGGTAATCTCAGAAAGTGCTGATTCTATTACTTTATTTTTTACATCAGCAGATAGTTGCGCAAGCATGCTTCACCGTCGACCACATCATCGCTTACCATCAGGCATGGTAGTGGTAAAACGAGAGCCTATCGTTAAATAAAAAAGTTGCAGCCTATTACAATTTTATTTTCATTAACAGAAAGTTGCATCCCTTTTACAATTTTATTTTCATTAACAGAAAGTTGCATCCCATTACAATTTTTTTCATTAACAGGGTTACACTATCACTGACAAGTCATTTCCCCGATTTCTGAATTAAGAATTCGGATACATATTTGTAAAAAACTCTACTTTAGCCTGAAAATCTGTCGAACTTTGCAATAAATATGGTTTGACTTGTTCATAATTGAAAATATTCATTTCAGAATCTGGCTATGGGAAATTTTATGTTAAAATCTCTGCGAGTATAAGCTAAGTCTTTTATATTTGGAACAAGCTTCCGCCAGCGGCTTCGCCCGCGTTTATTATACATAAAAACTTGCCCCTTGAATCACTCTATTTATTAAAAAAACCGCATCAAAATCCGTTGCGTAGTTTTAAAGATCTAAGCATACATACGGACAGACAGACAGCGGGAAGCGACTTTGACTTTGACTTTTTCGACTTTTATACTATGTAGTGATTTAGTTCAGTATCTTGTTGTTGATATAAAGTATAAGAGAAAAAACGGGGCTGATAAAACAATAGGAAAAAGATATTTCCTTGACCATATGTTGTATATATTTGGTCTAGACAAGCACTTCTTGCAAAGTGCTATATAATTTCATTTACAATTAAATAAGAATGATATCGTATTGTGTCTACCACCTGTTGACGACACAACCTGTTGTTGTTTATATTGCAAACATAACACGCATCAATCATACAATAATATTGACAATTATTGCATAAAGTATTATTGCATTTTGTTGACACGTAATGACTTACAATAGGTATGTTTCCTGGGTAGAAAAAAATATAATTTTATTTAGTTCGTCAGTGAGATTATCAAATAATATTGGACACGTATTTTTTGCTGTACCAAATTAATTAAAATTTACAAAGATAAAGCGCATCAAAGTTCAGTAGTGGAGGCTTATGACGTCACTATGTCAGTATAAAGAGTACTAACGGCGTGACGACACACGATATTTGAAAGCATATTATCGTCGTCAGTTCGTCGTTACGTGTCAAAAGAAAAAATAAGTATCCAATATTTTTTATTAATCTACCTGACAGACATAAAACTATTTTTTTCCACTACCTTGTCTATTATGTAATACATTTCCTAAACATGAATATTTATAATTTTATTATAAATATTTAGACACATCTTGTGTCTAAATATTATAAAATAATATTTAAAAAAACAAAATTACATAATAACAGTTAAGAAATGACTTTTGTATGGAGTTTTGATATCATTATGTAACTGGCAGAATGATACTGAACCTGTTACCTCTCGAAAAAGCACGCGTTAATTGTGTGTATATAGTCTGTGGTTTTTAGTCTGAACGTTTCTAATAAATTGTTGTTGGAACTTATTTGCATATAATTAAGTAAGCTCATCAAGTAGTGGAAAAATAATCGTTCGTGTCTCGCATAAAAAGGCTATATTTTAACTTTTTAATTTCACTTTCTAAGTAGGCAGTTGACGGGAGCGAAGTCGCGGGCTACTGCTGCTACTACATCTAGTTTAAATATAATAAAACAGTTATACTTACGAATTAAAAGGCAGAACCCTTCCGCCGAATACATAGATAGTCTGTGTATCTGGGTCGATGCACATCTGATGGTCGAACACAAGTTTCGGCCCGCCAGCTGCGTTTGTGTCGTGGCAGATCAGTGACCACTCCCCGGCAGTTACGTCGTACATGAACAGGTCACTCTGTGGAGTAGTAAAGATTTCAATTAATAGAATTTCGGTTTATTTATTTAACACTTCATGCACACAAACATACAGAGGCGGACTTAATGCCAGGTTCTACCAGACAACCCTTGTGTGATGCAAAGACAAGTATCTACAAGTTAGCTAGTGGATATAGACTGGTTTTAAGTGGCACAAAATTTGATTCATTAATATTTAACAAAAATTTAATAACATATAGCATATAGCGTTTGTGCCTATTGGCCTTGTTTGTTCTGTCTCCTGCTTGGTATGGAAAGAAGTGGTAATTTATATTTTTTCCTACTCCTCCGTTATTATTTTCTGATTAATTTTGTTGCGGGATCCAATACAGTTAAATTCATTCTCCGGGACTTCGTCGAGCTTCATTGCCTCCGCGCTTTTCTGGTGGTCGCCACTGTTAATTCTGGCTTTCAGGAGTTGCATTGGTTTGGGAATGTTGCGGTGGGATAGTCCCAAAAAAAAAAGTAATAAGTTATAAACCTCTATGACCTGTATCCCACCTAGCCCCATGTGCCGTTAACCTTTAAGTATTAGTGTTTTACATGGAGTTACTGTCTATCTGATCTCCAAAACCCAGTAACTGGGTAACACGATGCCCTTGGCAAGACTGGTGTCCGATCTTAGACTTCTGACTACCCGTTATAATCCCCGGCATGTAACTTGGCAAGGTTTTGGCGTAGTGGGGGTATAGTGAAATGGTAGTTATTAAATAAGGTGGTAGCACTATAACGAACGGAATATGGACGCTCGGCGATTGGTCAGTCGATCCATGTTTCAACTGACCAACCAATCGCGCGCTCGGAACGTCCCTCGCACCCCGCTTCACTACCAATGAGGCTTGTGCGTAACGAACGACTCTTGCCAACTTACGTGCCGGAGATTATTCTGTCAAATATCATCAAATGACAGCCGGGACAACAGCTTTACGTGCTTTCCGAGGCACGGAGGAATCTCGTTATGTAATGATGGAACCCATCCACGGACCGACCTCGACAAGTGTTGCTTAACCTTGATTATCGATCCGTGCGGCTGTTATTATTCAGTCACAAGCCCCTCAATGTGAAACAGCGAGGTACTAATTATAAGAATTAAAAATAAAAAGCTACTTACGTTCATATTGGATGCGACTCGCTGCGCGTTATCCAAGTACCTGTAATTAAAATTTATATTATTTATTTATTATATGCTTTATTGTACACCATAAAATACACACACACACTCACAACAGACACACACACACATCATCATCATTCATCTTCATCGTCGTCATTACACACTTGTAATTGTAATTGAACTAAACATCTGGTAAGTAGTTGTTATAAATATTTTTCTCAAACATGCTTGGAAATGTGATCATTATTTTGACAACCTTCTTCGAGATAAATCGAAATTGCTGTACTGGTCAAATACATGCGCGCAGCGGCCGGCAAAAGTTGTATGAAAATCCATATCTGTCGTGTCTAGCGGCCAAATAAATTCCATAGTAAACTCATATCTGTCTTGTAGTTTAAAAATGGAACGATGTTTTACTCCGAAACATGGCAACCAAGGAGGTAACTTATCAAAGGTTTTATTTAAATTTCGAACTGGCTTGCAAATAGAACGCTGTTTATTGAAAAAAAAACAAAGGAACACTTTAACGCGGGAACAATTATTGTTGTTCGTCATTGATTTTGACAAAATGAGTTCTAGGTACTACTCAGTTTTAATTTCCGCGCATCGTTTGAGAAAAGTACTGTACAAGCCTTGGCCACAACTAGGCATTGATGGACTTACGAATGTGTGCCTCGGCTTCGCCTCGGCCCACATTTACACGTTCGTCCATCAATGCCTATTTTGCTGGCCGCTGCAGTAATGTACTATTGTTATATATAATAGTGCAAAAGAACACACTCAAGTTTACATATATGAAACCCACCTGCCAAGAGTGAAAAGTCGTCGATTCACAGGATCAAACACCATCTTGTGGCAGGATCGGGGTGAGGGTCCCCCGACCAGGCCGCTGTGCCTACACAGCAGAGTCCAACGCTCGTTCGTGGTGTCGAAGGACCACAGATCATCGAGGTCTTCAGTGCCGTTCCAACCTCCGAAAAGGTAGAGTGTACCTGAGTCAAAAGTTTATATATAGTTATTTTTATAATAATAATTTTCATTTGGAACAAAAACACATATTACAATTTGAATTGTGTACGGAAATTGCTGCATTGATTAAAACTGGCCATGTGCGAGTCGGACTCGCGCACGAAGGGTTCCGTACCGCTATCGCAAAAAACGGCAAAAAAATCACGTTTGTTTTATGGGAGCCCCACTTAAATATTTATTTTATTCTGTTTTAGTATTTCTTGTTATACTCGGCAACAGAAATACATCATCTGTGAAAATTTCAACTGTCTAGCTATCACGGTTCATGAGATACAGCCTGGTGACAGACGGATAGACAGACAGACAGACGGATCGTGGAGTCTTAGTAATAGGGTCCCATTTTTACCCCTAAAAACTGTGTCGCAGCCTTTAACGGTGCACACAGAATCCACCGCACCGCGCTGGATTCTGTGTGCACCGGCTCGGGTTTGTTCGTAAACTGTCGGCGTGTTTTCAGTACTGGATTCAAAAAAATATTTTCAATTTGATATTACTTTGTAATTAAAGCGAAAAAAAAAACTAAAAATAGTTTTGTATGAAAACTTATATATGATCTTTCCATTTATTACAAAAAAAAATGGTTCAACAAACCAATTATTTATTGATTGGTGAAGCAAAAAATACGAGGCAGCAATTTTATAGAAACTGGATAATCAGCGTCTGGTGACAGTAAGGGTTGACCGCTTTGTATGTATATGTTATGGACCAAGTGATTAAACACGGCATTATTTTTAATGCCCGGACAATTAATAAAATGCCCAATATAAGTAGGCAATTTGCTAAAAACTAATTAAATTGACAGGGCTGTCTGAATAATGCCTATCAATTATTGGAATTGAGGCGAAGCCGAATGTGATAATAATAACACGCGAGTGTTAACCCCTATTATATGGCCATTGCATAAACTACTATTTTTTCGAGGACTTGTAACTTACCGGTGGTTGAATCAACGACGAGTTGGTGTCCCCCGCGAGGTCCAGGCTTGTTGCAGCACACGCTGGCGCCGCACGGCTCGCATAACTCATTCGGATCCACTCCGTTCACTGGCGCCTCCTATTATGATAAATACAGGCTTTTATAAGAACCTTTTCAGTAAGAACAGCGGCGACTAAACATTTTTTTCAAAAGACCGTAAGTACTATACGGTCAAAATAAACAACTGTGCACATCGCCGGAATGCAACCCCTCTCCCTGGTACCCGCGCGGCGCCCCGCGTTCCCTTCGTGCACCAATAGCGAGAGCCGAACGTCAGAAATACGTCACAGCGCCAGGTGCACAGTTATGGTGCAAAGTTATTGGCGACCCATCGATAACGGCCATAACTTATGACTTATAACCCTGGTCTCGATTTAAAACCCTGGGAGACCGCACTATTCTTTGGCCGATTATGTAATTATGTACTGATACAACAAAATATCATATTCAAGTCTTTTTCATATTCTAAATAAAATCCTTGGACTTCTAAAGCAAACAGGACTTCAAGCCTATGTTTTAATAGTACATTTCGTGTCGAGCATAAAAAGTCGAGATTTTAACACGAGCAATGAAGCCAATTTCTACGAAAGCTACATGCGAGTATTAAAATAAATCCTTTTTATGCGAGACACGAACGATCCTTTTCCACTACCTGATGAGCTTACTTAATTAAATGCAAATAAGTTCCAACAACAATTTATTAGAAACGTTTAGACTAAAAACCACAGACTTTATACACACAATCAACGCGCGCTTTTTCGAGAGGTAACAGGTTCAGTATTATTCTGCCTTCATCCATACAAAAGTCATTTCGTAACTGCTATTATGTAATTATTTTTTTTTTAATAATCTTGTTTCTAAATGTTCATTTTTTGAAACAAATTTCTTAGCCAATGTCTTACATAATAGACAAGGTAGTAGAAAAACATATTTTTCGAAAGGCACATATATGATTCCAGCTTTGGAAACTAAGTTGCGAACGCAGTATCTTATCTTTAGGGGGTTTGATTTCCGCTCTTTGTACATAATGGTACATTGTACGCGGAGCAGTATACTTTAGCTACTCTACTCACGGTAGTATCAGGCCTAGGGTCCCTGTCGATGCACAGCAGGTCATGTTGTCTGGCGGGCGGCGGCGGCGGGGCTTCGCCACTCCACAGCCGATCCTCCACCTGTGACGAACATGCGGACATCTGCCGCCATTGCGGTGTGTACGGCTGCCAGGACATGTACCAGTCTAGTTCACCCTCTGTTTGGGGAAAAGAAATATAAAATTAGCCTTACAATATTGTGACGTCACAAATGATGTAAAATAAAAACCGACCAAGTGCGAGTCGGACTCGCGCACGAAGAGTTCCGTACCATTATCACAAAAAACCGGCCAAGTGCGAGTCGGACTCGCGCACGAAGGTTTCCGTACCATTATCGCAAAAAACGGCAAAAAAATCACGTTTATTGTATGGGAGCCGCACTATTCTGTTTTTAGTATTTGTGGGCACCAGAAATACATCATCTGTGGCAATTTCAACTGTCTAGCTATCACGGTTCATGAGATACAGCCTGGTGACAGACGGAAAGACAGACACGACAGACGGAGCGTAGAATCTAAGTAATAGGGTCCCGTTTTTACTCTTTGGGTACGGAACCCTAAAAACAAAATAGTTACTTCATAGTTCGTCTTAATAAACGAGAGTTTTGGTATAGCTTTTCTTCCAATATTTCAAAAACAAACAAGTAATATATAATTACAAAATTGGTCAAAAATAATTCAAAATGTCTTCTAAAACTGAAAAGTTTTAAACTACTCTTGGAAACGGACTCTCGGTTCCGTTCCACGGACATAGATGGGGATCTATCTATCGCCGTGGAACGGAACCGAACGTGATCGATTTACAAAAAATAATTGGTATAATCAGATCGAATAACGCTAGTTACGTCGGCACTGTTTCTTTGTACGGGATGAGCATCTGTATGCTAGTATTATATTATCTGTGACATAAGCCCCTTTCAAGCGTTGCTACATCTGCCCGATTGTGCGATTCTCACATCTCGATCGGCAGTGCATATTACACAATAAATACATTGAAAAAAATTATTAATTAAAAAATATTTTCTTTAAACAAGCTTTTTTCGTATTCTTCTCAGCAAACCCTTTCATTTGATAACCATATCATGGCGGTACACACTGGAGGAGGAAGCTCGTGGAGCTCGTGGCTAAATAATGACAGCCGATCATCTAGGTTAAGCAACGCTTGACGAGGTCGGTCCGTGGATGGGTGACCATTTCAACATACCGAGTTTCCTCCGTGCCTCGGAAAGCACGTTAAGCCGTTGGTCCCGGCTGTCATTTGAAGATCTTTGACAGTCGTTATGGATAGTCAGAAGCTTGAGATCTGACACCAGTCTTGCCAAGTTGTGTTACCCAATTACTGGGTTGTGGAGGTCAGATAGGCATGCGTGTTGTGGTGGAAACGTGTATGCAATATTTCATATTAATCGGTAGAGGATAACTGATTTAAAATTCAGTTGCAAGATTTGACCCGAACAAACTTACATACATACATAGATACACATCACGTCATCAGCCTATTAATGTTCCCACTGCTGGGACACAGGCCTCCTCTCTGTGAGAGGGGATGGGCCATTATCCACCACGCGGGCCCAGTGCGTGTTGTTGGATGTCACATGTCTTCGAATTTTTGGTTCTAGGACTAGGCCGGTTTCCTCACGATGTTTTCCTTCACCGTTTTGAGATCAGTGAGACATACATACTTTGCAAGTTAAACAAAAGCTTGTAATAAACATCATCTTACCTCTAACACACTCGTCGAAGATTTCTTCTGCTTGCTTGTAATCACCATTCTCAACAAGCGCGTTCCACAGCCTGGCTTGCCGTGGTCCTTCGAGACTCACACCACTTTCTCTAGATAACGCCTCAAATGCGTCCTTGTAATGGCGTCGGCGCAAGTGCTTCAGTAGCATCCTTACAGCTTCTTCTTCTTTACGCTAAAAATGAAATTGATATTCGAAATTAAAGGGTCAACAAAACCTTCACTGCTTCCTAAGCAGCAAATGTTCTTTGAAGCTAGCTATAAGGAGAATTCACAAATGCCAGCCTCGGTAATACTGCCTCATGATTATAATCTCCTGGTACTTCAGTTAGTTTTTACCGGTAATTATTCGAGTCCCGCAAATACTAAGACTTAAATAAAACCTACTGATCCGTAGGAGCCAAATGTGGAAAAAAAAAATAAGTAATAAATAATTCCACATTTGGCACCTACGAAAAATATCTATAGGTGCCGTATGTGGAATACCTCAAGGGCCATTAACTCAGGTGCCGTTAAAACTGATGCCCAATGTGGAATACGTCGTAATTACAACACATACAAATGCGCGTAACTTTTGAACGGCTTAACCGAATTTTATCAAACGTAGCTAAGAACACTTTCGATAAAGACACCTTTCAAACGAATAAAACCAAATCAAATTCGGTTCATTCTTTTAAGTGTTATGATGCCACAGACATACACAATTACACAAAGATCCCCATTTTCCGGCGGGGGTTAATAATAAACTAATTCAAACATATTAATATAATATCAGACTGTCCCACTGCAGGGCAAAAGCCTCTTCTCATAAAGAGAAGGCACGAACATTAATCACCACGTTTGCTGAATGCGGGTTGGCGATTTTCAAACTTATATTTACCACAAGTAGTTGGTCCCTCACGATGTTTTCTTTCACCATTGTCAGCGATCGCCAAGATACACTTAGAAAGTACGGATCTTAGGTGGAAGTGAGGACCACAAAAACTGCAGGTCCAGAGTAGTGCGAATAAAATGACTTTATAGAATGGGCATCGGCAGAGCGACTAAACGAAAAACGATCGCGCAGGTAGCTATGGTATGCAGGGTTAAGATCTTAAACAAAACAAGAGACATAATATCCGAGTATTCCTTCGATAGGTAAATTGCTTTGTAGACAAACAATAGAGGCAATTTGTGTAGTTCCTTACTCTATGAACTAAACATAATTGTTTTTTAGTGGGACAAAGGCTAGAGACAAATTATTTAGACCTTAATCTATGAAAAGAACCATATTGTTTTGTAGTGGAACAATAGGGACAAATATTCGCACCTTCGGTAAGACAATTGCACTTTAGTGATTTTACTGGCAAGTAATTTTAAGTATTTTTTTTTGCATTCAATACCGTAATATCCCGCTCATACTGTCTGGAAGTGATGTATCTTTGCAAGAAATAAGCTTTTGTGATTCGGTGCATGTATTTTAAGTGAGCAAAATATTTGTTATTTATGTTTTACATTTGTACCATTGTTTGTCCCACTGCAGGGCAAAAGCCTCTTCTAGAGAAGGCACGAGCATTAATCACCACGCTTGCTTAATGCGTTGGCGATTTTAAAAACTTTTTAACAAAATTTCAAACCGATTTCCAAAACAAAACACTACAAAGCGAAAAATAACTTTCTTTTCCGAAGTCGGTGTCTTTTGTACCCATTGTTTTCCGTTATTCGACATGTTGCCTTAACATGGTACCACCCTTGGGATATCTCCTTTCCAACAAAATATAATCATCAAAATCTGTTGATAAACGACGAAGTTATCCGCGAACACACATAAATATATATATATACGGTCGAATTGAGAAACCTCCTCCTTTTTGCAAAGTCGGTTAAAAACAGTAGTAATTTAAAGGCGTATTTTTAAAGTTTTGAACCATATATTATTTTTGAAATACTGTGTAGTAGATTCGTAATTCAAATCTTCTATGGCCCTTAATAGCAGTATTTTTTTACTAGGTACTTAATGTCAAACTGTCTGGTAATATGAAAAACACCACGTTTCGCTCCAGAACGCAAATTGCCGACGTAGTTCAAAAAGCTGCAAGATTTAAGTGGGACTGGGCGGGCCAAGTCTGCCGGATACCAGATTTGTGGGCCCGTATATCGCAAGACTGGAGCCCTGACATAGCTAGACAGGGTCGCGGCAAAGCGAGGCGAAGATAGCGGGACGCCTCGGTTGAGTTTCTCGAGAAATGGAAGGAAATCTTGGCCTTTGCCCAGGACGTGGTACTGGACAATTCGAGCTGATTTAAATGATACAAATATATACATTATTTATTATTAAGTTCTGCCAGCGGCTTCGCCCACGTGAATGTCGAAAATTATCCCAAGAACTTCGAGAAATATTTTACAGCAGTTGGACAACAAAAGTTTTATCCAGAAATTGTCGAGATTATAGAAGACTTTTTAGACACACATTCGCATTAAAAAAAACCGGCATAGTGCGTGTCGGATTTCACACATAGGATTCAATACCAAATCATATCAAATAATCTTTGTTGACATAATAATTTTGAATTTGCCTCTGACTCCGAACTAGGCGACCTATTTTAGTAAAATATACGTTATAATAAACGTTATCACCAAATTTCAAGTTCATAAATCAATGGGAAGTAAAAAATTCTCAGTACAAAATTTTGTGACGGATAGACGGGACATGTGAGTGACAGCAATAGGGTTCCGTTTGGACCCTTCGGGTCCAGAACCCTATAAATACTACTAACAATAACAAAACCCAGTTTACGAAAACACAGAGTGAGCCTTATTATTAGTCTTGTGGCCTGAAGTACATGAGGCAGTGTTATTGTGGTTATCCATAAGGAAATTTCTCAGTTGCTATGCACAGAATAAGCTCTTGCATGTTGAGTGTACACACCAGTCTGTTTTACATACATTTCTTAGTTGAAACCCACATTAAAGCAAACTGCTGTAACAAGCTACCGAGACTGAAAAAGAAATAGGAAAACAGATTTTTTACACAAACTTAATCTTACATCATCGCTTACCATCAGGTGGGATAGTGGTCAAGCGCGAGCCTATCAATAATAAAAAAATAAAAATAAAACTTACCAAACTGATGGTTTCCATAGCATTGCTCATTATTTCCTCCTGGTTCCTACCATTTAGTTCCACATACCATATGGTATAATTATAAGCGGGCCCCCACGATTGCACTGGGACAATCTTTAAATATTGTATGGGGAGGTATAGACCTTCTGGAGTCCGGTAGCGAAGTCTGAATGTTTCTGGGATACTGTCTTTCTTAAGCCCACTGTAAAAACTCATTAATTTAATTATCCTCATAAAGAATGCTAATTAAGATTGCTAATAGAGTGAATGATTGACATAGTTTAAATATTGCTTCCATAATTAATATTGTATGCATTTGCAAACAAGTCATTTGTTAATGCTTTATTTAAATAGGTCATTATCCATTAATACAATGGTCTATCATTAAATAATTATAATAGCATCTAGGTATAACAATACAATCTAAAATAAAGTTATTTTAAAAAACATAAAGCAATGTATTTGTGTAAACTGTTGTAATATGTATAATATATTTTTCTCAAACATGCTTGGAAATGTGATCATTATTTTGACAACCTTCTTCGAGATAAATCGAAATTGCTGTACTGGTCAAATACATGCGCGCAGCGGCCGGCAAAAGTTGTATGAAAATCCATATCTTTCGTGTCTAGCGGCCAAATAAATTCCATAGTAAACTCATATCTGTCGTGTTTTTAAAAAATGGAACGATGTTTTACTCCGAAACATGGCAACCAAGGAGGTAACTTATTAAAGGTTTTATTTAAATTTCGAACTGGCTTGCAAATAGAACGCTGTTTATTGAAAAAAAAACAAAGGAACACTTTAACGCGGGAACAATTATTGTTGTTCGTCATTGATTTTGACAAAATGAGTTCTAGGTACTACTTAGTTTTAATTTCCGCACATTATTTGAGAAAAGTACTATACAAGCCTTGGCCACAACTAGGCATTGATGGACTTACGTATGTGTGCCTCGGCTTCGCCTCGGCCCACATTTACACGTTCGTCCACCAATGCCTATTTTGCTGGCCGCTGCAGTAATGTACTAATAATAGCGCAAGCCTATCAATAATAAAAAAAAATATCAAACAGTAATATTTTTTTGTTTTTTTATTGATTGAGCAACTAATGAAGGAAAACAATCAAATTACTGGCTTTACCAGCTATTTTGATAATACCTAAATAAGTTAATGTTTTTCTATTTTTCTACAATGTGGAATCCCTTTTACAATTTTGTCAAAATGATATAGTAGAAAAAAAATATTATTTCTTTAGTTCTTTATTTAATGTTCTAACTAAAAATATCACTGAAAATAAATTTAAGTGATCTTAAATTCCCATGTAACTCCTAAGTTAGCAATTTAGAGGTTGTATTAATGTTACAAGCTGTGGGCTGCGGCCATGACTAGAGACAAGTTTCAAGTACAGAAAACCTACACAACAACAATATAATTAAGAATAATAGTAAATATTTAAAGATTAATATCTGTCTGTGGCATGATATCTCCCAAACAGATGAACTGATTTGGATTTTGCTTGAAAGTTTACTTTATTGAGTGTTTGATATTTGATGAAATGAAATTGATCAGCCATTCAAATGTTTTGATTTTATATTTTGAATCCCAGATTTTTCCCAAGATCATCATTCCTTTTTTGAATGTGGTTTGTTTGGGAGGCTGAAATTCGTCAAACCTGCCAGGGAGACGATTTGTGATGACTCTTGAAAACAACTTGTAGACATGGCTAAGAAGTGAGATGGGCCTATAGTTCTTCAGCTCCTGTTAACTTTGGTATCCCAGTTGTGAATATGTCACTTGGATAAAATATTACTGCTCATATTAATATGTAATTTTTTTCCTTTTAGGATGATTTTAATTTAAGTTTATAAGAAGGAAATGTTTATTATGAGTTAATTTCTTAATATTCTAAATATTAAATGTCTAAGTACAAAACCTTGAGTGTCATATAAAAAGTACTTACGCAGTTAGCAAAAGCGATAAGTTGTTTTTTTCAGTTCCGCCAAAAACTTGAAATTTCTTAAGGTCACTGACATGAGCTTTTATAAATTTCCCGAAGGTTATGTTCTCCACTATGGCTGGCGAATTTAATTTTAGCATGAGAAACTGGTATGGCGTAGTGCTATCTGTGAACCATCGGGATGTTTGGTCGTTGGGGTTATCTTCCATAATATTCCTGAAAATACAAATGCGTATGTTATATCACTTAACTTCATTTATCAACTGTTCCTGTTACCAAATAATGGCACAGTCAATAGCAACAATCACGCCGTCGAAATCTTAGCAAAAATCAGAAGAAATAGCGCACACCGGGTTTATTTTCAGGAATAAAAATTTCACTAAAAACACTGAAATTTATACGTACTCGGGCACATAATTTGCGGAATAAGATGAGTATTTACTTATAGTGTATATAAGTTTAACACATTCATGTTTATCATCCATTTTGATATAATTATATACCAAAATAGTTGCAATGGAGTTTTTGTTATTAATACAAAATACGTGCAAAATACCACGGCACGGCGGATTGACTTTGACACATACAGATACACTGATACAGCAAATGTTGCAATCATGAATAATCCTCCTTGTT
This sequence comes from Anorthoa munda, assembly GCA_945859665.1. Classification (NCBI taxonomy): domain Eukaryota; kingdom Metazoa; phylum Arthropoda; class Insecta; order Lepidoptera; family Noctuidae; genus Anorthoa; species Anorthoa munda. The sequence continues at coordinate 28,737,314 of OX243903.1, forward strand.
TACTTTGTTTTTCTTGACCATAGAGGAAAGTATCTTTTGACCATAGACATAATAAATAGCTTTTGACTCAAAATGTTTTACATTAGATTATTGATAGAGCAAATCGATCATTCATAAATAAAAATTATGAAATTGAGTTAAATTGTTATTATTAATAGATATTTATTAATACAATAATCCGAGCTTATCATAATAACAATAATTTATTTTAGTTTTGTTGATTTTGAAATCATGACCTTCACCCATGCATTCCTCGTTAGCTGTGATATAATAAAAAGTAAATGTACATGCGCGTTTATGTATGTAAACTTGTTTGATAACGAAGTGGGAAACAAAGGCAGTTAACAGTCATTTGACGATACCTACTCTAGTGATCGGTCATTGATTTGCTTGCCTTTTACAACATGAGACTATATTTTTGTGTTCTTGTGTACATATCATTACTTTTAGTCAAATGTGATGAAATTGAAGATATGTGTAATTTTTTAGATAGTAAACTTCAACCTACTACTTATAGACTTCTTAGTAAATCAATTCTTCCCGATAAAGTTAATAAAGTTAAGGGAGACTCGGGTAAAATAGGAGTCATTGGTGGCTCAGTCGAATATACAGGAGCCCCGTACTTTTCGGCAATTACATCGTTAAAGGTACGCAAAATATTTACTTTTTACACAATATTTAATGTTCTTTGTACATACATAAATATAAAATATTGCCACATGCACTCAGATTTTAATAGTTCGGTCAAAATAGAGATTTTAGTTTGCAATAATCTTTTAATACTTTGTACAAATAAATTAAATTGAAATTTCTGTTTGTAATATCAAAATAATAGCTTTTTAGTTAATATGAAAGTATACAGGGTGAGATTTTTAAGTGGGTGTGGATGGACAAATCCGAAACTATCAGGAATAGCGAAAAACACTAAAAGGAGTCAGACGGCCGATTTTGACGAAAACTAAAACATCATTGAAGAAGAGATTCACCTCTTCTTTAAAAAATCTGATCAGTTAAACATAAAGTTAATTAAAGAATTATGGAGGTGTTCTAAATTCTTCAATCTCTGCTTAACCCTTCGGGAGTACAGACATGATGTTATGAAGGTGTGTAAATTTTAACAAAGTAAATCTTAATTTCAGGCTGGGGCAGACTTGGCGTATGTTATTACTACAGAAAGTGCTGCAACTGTCATTAAAACATATAGCCCTGATCTTATCGTCTACCCATATTTGAACTCTAAATATTCGTCTAAAATAAGTTCATTATTACCAAAAATGGATGTAATCGTAATTGGTCCTGGCCTCGGACGAGAACCCGAAACATTACACTTGATATCTAATGTGATTGAGGATTGCAAAAACTTGGGAAAACCTTTAGTTATAGACGCTGATGGATTGTACGCTATAAGTAAGAATACATCATTAATAAAAAATTATCCGTGTCCTGGAGTGATCATGACACCCAATCTACGTGAAGCAAACAAGTTAATGGCAGCTGTTTCTAGAAATGACAGTAACTGGTACACTTACTGGGGCGATTGTGTAGCTGTTTTAGTAAAGGGTGAAAAGGACAACTTCTATACGAATAAGACTATGTACAGTTGGACAGCAACTGGAGGAGGTTCCGGACGGCGGGTTGGAGGACAAGGAGATATATTATCTGGAGCTTTAGGAACATTTTATCATTGGGCTTTAAAGGCAGAACTTTGCAAGAATGAAAGCCGGATACAACTCGCCCAAAGTGTCGCTGCATATGCAGCTGCAAAACTTACGAGATTATGTAATTACAGAGCTAACATTATCCATGGTCAATCAATGTTGGCGTCAGATATGATTAAACAAATTCACCCAGCCTTTGAATCAACTTTTTCGCTAGTTAAAGAAAGAAACACCACTTTGGAATTACTTAATACTTAAATGCTGTGTCATCTTTTGTAAGATTTGCGGCAAACCTAATAAAACTGTGTAAGTCAAATTTTGTTTGATTTCGATATAGACGAGAGTGGCTAATAATCTGTGGTATTTAATCATAATATATACGAGTATCTAACCTTTAAAGAAAAAGGCATTTAATGGCGTGTATTATATAAAATTACAAGATATAGCCACTTTAAAATAAAATGGGACATGATTCTGTTTGACCCTGGAATGGGTCACTTTGGATCAATGCATGGGCGACAGTGAATCGTCTAGGCAGACTGGATCTATTTAATTAAAATCAGTAAAAAACAGAAATTTCCATATTATTACTTTACATTTAATAATATTTTTTGACAATTTAAAAATATTCAATTGGGGCTCCCATACCGACAAAAAAAGTGTTTTTTTGCCGTTTTTTGCGATAATGGCAGGGAACCCTTCGTGCGCGAGTCCGACTCGCACTTGGCTGGTTTTGTATAGGTTTGGGTCAACAAGATGCATTTACTGTGAAAATTTCAAGACTGTAGCTCCAACCGTTTGGCTGTAAAACCCGTGTGACAGACGGACGGACACGTGAGTGTCAGCAATAGGGCTCCGTTTGGACCCTTCGGGTACGGAACCCTAAAAACGAAAGTTACCTATTTTTGTAGTGGGATACCGGGTAGGAACGAAGATCTTTTCGCTATACAGGCTGAGTTTTCCAAGTGGGCGTGGGTGGCCAAATCCGAAACTACAAAGAATATATATAAAAGTATTTGGTTAAAAATGATTTCTTTCCTTAAGTTTACCGTATTTTATATACTCAATACTCATTATATTTATTGCTTCCACATGTGAACTTACTTATATGGTAGGTTACAAAATTAGACCATTGTGGATCCTGTGTCGGACACTGCAAAAGTAGGAGAGAGGATGAGGACTTTTATTTAACTAAGTAGGTATTTATTTAGTAGATTGTAATTAGTTAAATTTAAAATTTGCCATTTGAATATTCATCTGCAATAAAATAGCATTTAGTTACTAGAAATTGTTATAATTATGTTTTTTAATGAATGAATTTTTTTTTTTCTTTAATTATTTCTGGGTTTTTAATACCTATATATTTTCTTTGACAAGTAGTGTACTTGTTGAGTGTATTTTAGCTTAGAGCTTGGTAGCATAGTATATAATAGTAGTCTATGCTTGGAAGGTATTTAAGGGCTTATTACACTACACGGTATTCAGGGCCCTGAATACCGGCAGCCGTATTGTGTAAGTGCGCAAAGAAGTTAAACTCTATCCAACCGACCAAATCGGCCAATCACACAAAACGGTCGCGTCATTCATCTCGCATGTGATTGGTCGACTTGGTCGGTTGGATAGAATTTAACTTCTTTGCGCACTTACGCAATACGGCTGCGGGTCACTTCATCATTCCAAGTCAATAAGGTCGATATTTTGGGAACCCTAACTCCTTAACAGTTATTACACCACCCTAAAGTAGAGTTTAGGGCCCTGAATACCGTGTAGTGTAATAAGCCCTTTAACCACAAAATAGACACTAGCAAGGGCGTCGCCAGCCGATGGCCCAGGGGGGGGCCAGTTGATATGGAGAATGAGAAAAGTATGAATTGTAGGTAAAGTTGAGAGCACATGAAGCTTTTCACTTGTGGTACGAGCCTTACATCTACAGCGATTGTAATAATATCGGTAGTTCTCGCCAAACTTCTTGGCCGTCCCGAAGTTGGCTGCAATGTCTGCGCAGTAGTAAATCATACAAAAACAGTACCGATCCGTGCCTTGCGCATCGGAAAGCCAACTTCAGGGCGGCCCAGAAGTTTGGCGAGCACTATTCAGAGTCCAACGTGTAAAGCTACGCAACTCTACCGTACACGTTGTGCACAGAAGAGCGATCAAAATTTTTAACGCTTTTCCGTGTCGGGAAAGAAGGTTTTTGCCTATTTTAGGATATCAACAACGGTTCGATCTGTTGGGTTTGTTTTATATATATTCATTCTAGTTTCGACGTACGGGAATGATCAATCAAGCAAGTCAAGTCAAAGACTTAGGACTGTGGTTGCTTTACATTTGGCAACTTTTTAGAATCTCTAGGGGGGGGCAGCTGCCCCCCCCTGCCCCCCTTTGGCGACGCCCTTGGACACTAGACAGTATACAGAAGTACCACTCCCAAAATTGTTACCTAAACTTTAACTTGACAGATTCACTAGGGTTGGCACTGTATTGATTCTGAATTTAAACAAGGAGTAGGTAATATAAGTTTACAAACACAAATACATCGATTCGTCTAAACATATTTCATAATTATCATGCTTACATGCCTTAGAGGGTCGACAGAGCATCAAATAATATCCATTAAAGGTCACGTCACGACGCCACTTACGGCGAAGATTAGGAGGGTAACAAGATGTAACAAAGGTGAAATAATGATCTCACCAAAATCATATAAATGTGAAAAGGCACCAAGCTCGATAAAAATGTAAACGTGAAAAAGGCGCCAAGTTTCACTAAGAAGAGTTGAGATCTAGAAGGGTGATAAGTTTCATAGCCTTTCCTTAAACAAAGCTACAATGTACAATTTTGTCTAGACATAAAATAATAAATCCTTCCTTCGTAATGTAATTTTTTTTTACCTTTATAATTTAAGAACTACATTATGCATCTTTATGTATTTTCATACTTCATTACATTGTATGTACCTCCATCGCTCACTGACGTGTGTCGTGTTGCCGACAGTTATACAACCAATTTTTCCACCAATTGCGAACCGGTTGTCGATGCGTTTGAAGGCCTGCAAAATGCATTTTGTGCCTCCTCTACCCTGTCACCACTCCCATGAAAAGGTAACGCACCGCTCTTAAGAAAAACTAATTATTGTAACCTAACCTCAAAACACTAAATTTGCTTCTGCATCGTCTCCGGCGCTTCGGGAAGTGCAACCTCTTCGCCCTAACGAACAAAGGATAGGCATCCATACTCATCTCCGCAACTTCGGCTTCCTGGTCGCCTCCGGCACCCAGCCTTAGCCGCTACGGCTCGCACGGGTGCCTATGCTTTGTTACAGCGGGCGAGGGTTGCTCTCCCTTCACGTCTCCGTTTTTTTATACACTCTTGGGTAGCAGCTAAAAGACTACGTGAAGTCGGGGTGCCCCGATTCGGTTTTGAAACAGATTCGACCTAAATGATTGAAACTTACGGATTATTTTTCTTTAAATCTATGAGGCTTCGCGACTTGAAACTTTGTGAATTAGTGTTCTCCAAGAAGAATACAATACGTAAAACAAATATAAAGCTTATAACAGACTGTTTATGCACCGAAGTTGAGCCAAATAAAAGACCAGTGATCAGGGCCGCGCCGGCCCTGTGTGCGAAGTGTGCGGCGCACACAGGCGCCAGGGCAATTGGGGCGGCGCACTGTGGATCGAAAAACGGCTCTAGAAGACATAGGAACTTAAATTTAAAAGTGTCGGTTTTTTTGATTGAAATGGGTTCTAATAGCCAATATCATACTTATATATTTCATAGGACGCAATCTGGTAGGCAAAAGGGCAAGTTTTATTTTTTTTGCTAAAAAAATGTATGGAGCTGATATAAAAAATGCATAAATCTCCGGAACCGCAAGACTAACCGTAATATCCTTGCACACGGTTATAGAACTATTTATTTATGATTTTTTGACATACTTCGTATGACGAGAAAGACTGCGTTTTTTTTTTTAAAAATCCTCAACTTTTTTTACCTAATATATGCTATAAATAGAAATAGACGTGTTATGTGATGTGTCTATTTAACTTAAAAAAAATATTTAAAATTATTAAAGATATTTTGATGTTTATTAACCGACTTCAAAAACGGAGGAGGTTCTTAATTTGTTTGAATTTTTGTGTATGTTTATTCAGAGATATCTTCGCCAATTAATAACCGATCTTGATGATTAGTGTTTTGTTTGAAAGAGTATGGTCCCGGATTGGTTCCAGTTAAATTTGGTAAAGACCTGTTGAATAACTTCGGAGATATTCAATGGAACTCTTCAATAAATGACGGTAAACCACCATAGATTGCTGCAATCGCATGTCTGTATATTGTTAACACCGTTTCATAACATAACATCGCACCAGTAGACTCTGAAGGGGTACGCAGATGTGTACAGTTTACCCTTCTACACTCTCATTTCATCAGTTATGTTCAAGTTCCCTGTTATTGGGGTTATCTATTTGGGCATAGCATTTTTGTTTATTAACCGATCTAGATGATTCGTTTTTTGTTTAAAAGAGTATGGTCCTGGATTGGTCCCAGTTAAATTTGGTAAAGATCTGTTAAATAACTTCGGAGATATTCAATGGAACTCTTCAATAAATGACGGTAAACCACCATAGATTGCTGCAATAGCATGTCTGTATATTGTTTACACCATTTCATAACATAACATCGCACCAGTAGACTCTGAAGGGGTACGCAGATGTGTACAGTTCACCCTTCTACACTCTCATTTCATCAGTTATGTTCAAGTTCCCTGTTATTGGAATTAGATATATGGGCATATCATTTTTGTTTGAAAGAGTATTGTCCCGGATCGGTCCCAGTTAAATTTGGTAAAGATTTGATGAAGAACTTCGGAGAAATTCAATGGAACTCTTCAATAAATGACGGTAAATCATCATAACTTTAATTGCCAATATACAACACTTATCTCCCAAACTCTGAATTATAATCAATATACAGACATGCGAGTAAAGCCATTTTGGGTGTTTTGCCGTTATTTATTGCAGAGTGCTATTGGATATCTCCGAACTTATTTAACAGATCTTTACCAAATTTAACTGGGACCGATCCGGGACCATACTCTTTCAAACAAAAATGATATGCTCAAATATCTAATCCCAATAACAGGGAACTTGAACATAACTGATGAAATGAGAGTGTAGAAGGGTGAACTGTACACATCTGCGTACCCCTTCAAAGTCTACTGGTGCGATGTTATGTTATGAAATGGTGTAAACAATATACAGACATGCTATTGCAGCAATCTATGGTGGTTTACCGTCATTTATTGAAGAGTTCCATTGAATATCTCCGAAGTTATTTAACAGATCTTTACCAAATTTAACTGGGACCAATCCAGGACCATACTCTTTTAAACAAAAAACGAATCATCTAGATCGGTTAATAAACAAAAATGCTATGCCCAAATAGATAACCCCAATAACAGGGAACTTGAACATAACTGATGAAATGAGAGTGTAGAAGGGTAAACTGTACACATCTGCGTACCCCTTCAGAGTCTACTGGTGCGATTTTATGTTATAAAATGGTGTTAACAATATACAGACATGCGATTGCAGCAATCTATGGTGGTTTACCGTCATTTATTGAAGAGTTCCATTGAATATCTCCGAAGTTATTCAACAGGTATTTACCAAATTTAACTGGAACCAATCCGGGACCATACTCTTTCAAACAAAAAACAAATCATCAAGATCGGTTAATAATTGGCGAAGATATCTCTGAATAAACATACACAAAAATTCAAACAAATTAAGAACCTCCTCCGTTTTTGAAGTCGGTTAATAAACATCAAAATATCTTTAATAATTTTAAATATTTTTTTTAAGATAGATAGACACATCACATAACACGTCTATTTCTATTTATAGCATATATTAGGTAAAAAAAGTTGAGGATTTTTAAAAAAAAAAACGCAGTCTTTCTCGTTATACGAAGTATGTCAAAAAATCATAAATAAATAGTTCTATAACCGGGTGCAAGGATATTACGGTTAGTCTTGCGGTTCCGGAGATTTATGCATTTTTTATATCAGCTCCATACATTTTTTTAGCAAAAAAAATAAAACTTGCCCTTTTGCCTACCAGATTGCGTCCTATGAAATTTATAAGTATGATATTGGCTATTAGAACCCATTTCAAGCAAAAAAACCGACACTTTTAAATTTAAGTTCCTATGTCTTCTAGAGCCGTTTTTCGATCCACAGTGCGGCGCCCCGCGCCCGCCGGGTGAAATGCCAGCGCCAATGATTGAATTATTTTTGTCACTTAAAAACATAATTATTCTTTACAGTTTAGTATCGATAAGTAAGTAGATACAAGTCTCCCAAAACAATATTCACGTTTGTGATTTCATTTTACATTATATGTTGAACCACCGCAATCGCTATAACAGCCAACAATTTTATTACAAAAACCGTGCCGTGGATGAGTTTATGAACGCAACCCGAAGCGATGCGACGCGAGCGGGCTGTGGTCACCGGGATTCCCCGATTTAAATATTTCACGGTTTATAACCGTCCACGTTTCGAAAACGAACCAGTCATTCATCGACGAAGGTGTTAAAGTTAAAACTTTAAGCAGTGGTATGTACTTTTTACCCGACTGCCGAAGGAGGTTAATGTGTTTATCAGTGTATTTTTGTTCCTATGTGGCGTGCTAGAGACTAAACGCGTTGGTCGATTTTGATGATTCTTACGTCAATCGATAAATCCTAACCTTGCGAGTATCAGTACATTAAAATTGGAAAATATAAAAATGGCGGCTTTCGGGTGCCATATTGATGGGCCCAATTTTTTTTTCCTCCTAGTCCATCGTGTCCACTGATAAACACACCTTCGGCAGTCGGGTAAAAAAGAGGCGCTTCACAGGTTTCGCACACAGGCGCTGCCAGGGGTCGGCGCAGCCCTGCCAGTGATAGACTAGAATATTTCTTTTATTAGTTTTTATTTTATTATATTTCTTTTTTTATATTTTCGATTATTGTATTCCAATGTGTAGAAAATTCGCATTTTCTTGTATTTTTTATTCATTTTCTATAAATACACGATGGAGACACGATTAATGAGACGGGGATCTGGTTTTGGTCAGCCAGCTCGCGAACATATTGTATCCTCTGACTGATTCTCTTCTTGTTTAAGTATTTTTAGTTCGCTTTTTAAGCTGTCGGGTTTTTCATTTTTTTTAACGTTTTTTTAGCTTTTGATGGTCTTGAATTTTGCAATAAAATAAACTCAAGACCTTCCTGCCGGATAAGTTGAGTTAAGCTTGAATTAAATATAGTGTAAATGTCTAAATTCCCCGGGTTTTCCTCACATAATCGCTCTCCACACCCCACCAATTACCCTATGGGACTGAAAATCCTCGCAGTTTGGGGAATACCCCACAGATTGGCAACGCTGGTCAAAATATACTATACGCCATAAATTTAGAACGCCAAATAGGAACAAACATACTTACAAACATAGACTGATAAACACATTACCCTATTTCGGCAGTCGGGTAAAAATAAGCCTATTGCTTGTTCTACCTTTCTCAATCGCATCCGTCGAAAGAAAATTAAGCTTCTTAGAATTTTAAAACAGAGCATCGTAATCGCCTACTCACTGAACCTGTAGTAGCGCTTATGGCTAGTAGAGAAGGTATAACAAACAAAGGAGGGAGCTTAAAATTTGATCCTTCAAACGATTTGTTAACAACAAAAATTTGGCGTAACGAGAGTTGCAAAAAGTAGATTAACATAAATATGTAACGTCTTTTGAGTATTTATAAATATAACAATTTTTAAATAAATATGTTTGATTTATATGAACATTACTTTTATAAATTTAATAAAAAAATGTGGGGAATGTTGATTTTATTTGCCCCAAAATTGGGGATTTTCAGTCAGGTTTTTGGGTAATCCAGGACATGGACCTTAGATAAAGTACCTATAGATTAAGCTAAGCCTTAAAATGAGTTTGATTGATAGAGCGAGATGGCTAATTGGCAGCTCCATGTAAATAATAAGGACCTGTTGTTTATCAAACTCTAATACAATGGCAGGTTTGACAAACAAACTCGGTTTTGTTTGATTTTCTGTGATTTCGTGGTATTATGTGTTAATTGAGACAAGGAATTTAGGTTATTTATAGATAATAAGTGTCAGTGTGATGGTGGGTTGTAGTGTTCTTGTTGTAACACCAGAACTAACTATTGTTGTCTCATGTGCGGCCACTCCAGGGCTTCATCTATATGTACTTTATCTAAGCCATGGACCTTCCGTATTATTATATTACTCTTTGCAAAGGACATCGGCAACACTGATCTTGACTGTATATCTTTTTTTCTATTGTCGTGTAAAATAATTTCGAATGAATTTGCACATTATTAGAATGTAGGTATAGGCAGGGGAGGGTAAGTATTTTATGTTCTAGGAAATGAGGTTTGGCTGTCGGTATCTTCTATATTTACTAGGATTGTTATAAGTCTATTTTGTAATGTGAAAAGTGGTGCTGCATCTATGCTGATTTCCCACAATATATATATATATACTAGCTTCTGCCAGCGGCTTTGCCCGCGTGAATGTCGAAAATTATGCCGAGGGAACATATTACCGGGATAAAAAAGTATCCTATGTGCTATTCCAGACTATAGTCTATCTCTGTGCCAAATTTCATCCAGATCCATCCAGCAGTTTGAGTGTGAAGAAGTAACAAACATACACACTCACAGACTTTCGCCTTTATAATATTAAATATATAGTGTGATAGTGTGATATTATATTATTATCGCTCGTTCTTCATTTTTTTACGTATTTTGTGCTCAGAGTGTCAGAACCTTGTTTTATTTGTTTTGTGGATCCGCTTAAGACAGCGTGTCTATTTTTACCAAAATTGACGGGTTTGATTCCTGGCTAGGAATAAAAAAAAAAACAATGTTGCTGTTTTAGTTTTCATCGAAATCGGCCCCTTGACTCCTTTGAGTATTTTTAGGGTTCCGTACCCAAAGGGTAAAAACGGGACCCTATTACTAAGACTCCGCGGTCTGTCTGTCTGTCCGTCTGTCACCAGGCTGTATCTCATGAACCGTGATAGCTAGACAGTTAAAATTTTCACAGGTGATGTATTTCTGTTGCCGCTATAACAACAAATACTAAAAATAGAATAAAATAAATATTTAAGTGGCGCTCCCATACAAAAAACGTGATTTTTTTGCCGTTTGCGAGTCGGACTCGCACTTGGCCGGTTTTTAGATTTGATCATCCACGCCCAGTTGAAAACTCACCGGAAAGAAATCCAAATGAGAAGGTAAAGAGTGGATTTTATTGAATTAGTTACTTACTTCATATCCTCGTCCCGCAACTCTTCTATGTGTTCTGTATGTGTTATGCAGAATCTTTTTATCATCGGGCTATCTAATTTTACGTTGAAGTGGTTAGTTGGTTGGTAATAGTAGGAATAATTCATTTTTATTGTAGGCGATTATTTACTAAATATAAATAGCACTTCACACACTTTTGCGACATTAAGCTATGAAATGTAAGTATCTACAATATATTATACTTCATAGTTTTTGTTATAAAAATATAACTCTAAGCCTAACGTTTTAACGTTTGATGGAAACTAAGTAACAACACTATCAAGTTGAATGAGGGTAGAATTCTAAAATGTTACGTCTTACCCGATAAGAATAGTTAAATAGCAACAACGTTTTTAAAACTGTACCTACCTAGATTAAAAATTTAAAATAGACAAGCGGAAATAATAAAAACATCTTTAGAAAGTATAAAAAAAAAATTGGTGCCGTTGTGTGCACCCTTTTTTTTTTTGCCTGTAGGAATGCTCATGCATATTGTCCTTCTGTGCCGCTTATGGCGGGAACACGGGAACCCGCCGCCGCTGTCCGTCACCGGACCCTCCTTCCACCTTACCATTGTTCGGCCGTAGGGGATAGGGAGAGCGGCTAACGCAATACCGACACTCCTCCTCCCCTGCGGCCGACCGCGTCCGCCATCAGACGGTGGCGACTCTGTCCGGGCCGCGGAAGTTAGGGAGAGCGGCGCACCGCAATACCGGCACTCCTCTCCCGCCGCGGCCTCCAACCCTCAGCCACGACATCGTATGGGACCTGGGAATCTCCATAAGAAATCGCGGCCCGCCTCAGTTGCGATGTCGCCTGTTTCCAAGCGGCACCGCAACTAGTTGGCCGCTACGTCGTCGGCTTAATCGGCAAAAGCCCTTACAAGCGGCCCCTCCTCGGGTTCCTCTTCGCTTCACCGTGGGCGACAAAGCCACGGTTACTGAGCCCCCCCGCCTCGACAATGCGGGTACCCACCGGGGGGGTTTGTGGGTACGGTATCTTTTAAACTACGCGACGGATTTTAATACAGTCTTCAGAAATAGATAGAGTGATTCAAGAGAAAGTTTTATATGTAGTATACTGTATATTATAGTAGAGAAAACCCGATACATTCATGTACGCTTACATTGCAGACGGTGGCTAAACCATAGATAGATCAAATTAATGTACTACGGAATTGTATATCTTAAAAATATCGATAAAAAGTTCGCAATTGTTTATCTCCTAAGGATAACCCACAGTAACCATTTTTAGGGTTCCGTACCCAAAGGGTAAAAACGGGACCCTATTACTAAGACTCCGCGGTCCGTCTGTCTGTATGTCCGTCAGTCACCAGGCTGTATCTCATGAACCGTGATAGCTAGACAGTTGAAATTTTCTCAGATGATGTATTTCGGTTGCCGCTATAACAACAAATACTAAAAATAGAATAAAATAAATATTTAAGTGGGGCTACCATACAACAAACGTGATTTTTTTGTCGTTTGCGATAATAGTACGGAATTAGCCTTCGAGCGCGAGTCCTACTTGCACTTGGCCGATTTTATATTTTACATAGTAGGTACCTACAAAATAATAATTATGGGTTATTTACCAAGCTATTCTAAACAATATAGTATTATTCCTTATCCAATTAAACGTGTATTGATTGTTGATAAACTTAATGGATAAAATTTGCATTATGGGCCGTTGATTTGGAAGTTAATTTTTTTTATGTAGGTTGTACCCGTAAATAGAAAGCTTTTCACAAATTTTCAAGACTCGGAAATTTTATGTTTTTTATATGTTTTTCGTGAGGCAAAAAAATTAGAATTAGTCCAAGAGCGAGCGAAGCGAGGTCGGGAGCTTAGGGCACCCCGACACGGATAGGTTAGGTTCGAAGGAGATGACGGGAGCTGAAGTGAGCGAGCAAAGCGAGCAAACGCAGATCCCGTCATCTCCTTCATGTTAGGTTACTTAAGACTGTAGACAGAAATAGGAGCCCCGCGAAGCGGGGCTCCGTCGACTTTGTTGCTTTGTTAAATAGTAATCTTAAAATTTAACCATGGATATCTCCATAACCATGGGGTTCCGTGGGGTGGGAAGGGTACAGTGAGGTAGACCCTCTACCCTCCTTTCCCTCCCCCCCTCCGCGCCCCTTAAATCGATGGATATTTATAGAAATTTTGATTCTAACCTGAAAACTTTAACCATGGATATCTCCATAATCATGGGGCTTCGAGTAGTGGGGATGGTACTGGGGGGTAGCCAAACCTCCCCCCCTCCTCCTTCAACCCTCCACGCGCCAAAAATCGACGGCCCATAATCGAAATTTTAACCAACTTAATAATATAAGTGATTAGAAACCCCGTGAGTTGTCTCATTTCTGAACTCACTCTGATCACCAACGATATACAGCTTGAGTCAAAGCCATTCGCCAAGTTTTGGATACACGTACTTTAATTGTTCGTACACCTATGGACTGGTATTCCCAGAGTCTGTATTTACTGATGACTATAACGTTAGCCACCCACACCAACCCGCAATGGGCCCGCGTGGTGGATTACAGCCTATTCCCTTTCACAAAGAGGAGGCCTGTGTCCCAGCAGTAGGATGATGATGTGATGTGAACTTTAATTTAAATAGATGATAATGAAAACTAAATGTTTACGTTTATACGAAAACGCTTTATTTATGCCTATAGAATGTGAGGAGTTCTCTCGATTTTCAAGCAATCCTCCTTTCAGATTCTAACTTGGTGACAATGAGGCTAACTCGAGAGACCTAAATAAAAAAATATAGTTAAAGATAAACCTTTCTCCTTTTTTGAAAGTCGGTTAGAAAGACCACTGTTTGTTTTACGTTTTATCCTATTTAAAAGTATAAGAGATGATTTTAAAAATAATAATTTTATACTAATTATCTTTATTATACATTGATAGATTGGCCTTGGCCATGCCTTGGTCTTCTTAATCATGGCAACATTAATCCTTACGTCTAAACTATGACGGATTCTTGGCGGGAACTTGAAAAAGAGCGGGTCTCAAATTTTTTATAAAAGTTTTTCCCTAGTTTTCTTTAATTAAAGTTACCAAAAGTATACTAAAACTACACTGGTAGTATAAGTTTACCTAAAAAATGGATGGTAACGAGGGGGGCGGGGATAACCCGCCCGTCTCAAACAAACGTCCTCGGCCTGAGGACGGAGGCACCTCCAGCGGCTTGGACTCTAGTAGCGGCGGCGGTGAGCGTATTGACTCCATGTATTTACCTTATTTAAAACCAAACTATAAAAGACTCTACCCGGAGAACTCCTCCAATACCGAATTTAAAGTGTTTGTGGAAAGTAAAAATGCAAAGGACAGATTGGGAAATAAAAGTCCCATATACTTAAATCATATTTTCAATAACGAAGTAAAGGGTGTGGTGGCAATTCAGCGTGTAAATGCTAATAAAATTGCAGTTACATTCAAGCAATATAATACGGCAAACAATTTTATAAATAATTCATCTTTTATGGAGAAATATGAAATAAAAGCATATATTCCTGCAGCACAAATAGAAAAAACAGGCATAATCAGATTTGTACCAGGTAATATTTCGAACAAGGAACTCTACACAAAGCTATCTTCCATTTATGAAATCATTGCTATCAGAAGATTCACTAAAAAAGTGGGTCAAGAGCGTGTACCACTACAAACAGTTAGCATTACTTTTTTATCAAATGTATTACCCTTTAATGTGCAATATGACTTGTTTGCGTATAGAGTCTTTGAGTATATCCCACCATTGCAGCAATGCTTCAAATGCTTTAAATTTAACCATTCAGCTAAAATTTGTAATGGCAAGCAACGATGTTCGATCTGCTCAGGGGAGCATTTGTATAAAGATTGTGATAAGCCAAATGAGATCTGCTGCATCAATTGTAGCGGTCCTCATCTAGCAATATCAAAAATATGTCCAATAAAGATTAAAAAAATTACTGAAAAGAAATCTAAAATTACTTATGCAAGTGTTGCCTTGACTAAGACAACTCAAAATATTGAATTCCCTCCACTGCCGATGCCAAAACATCCACTTCAAAATGTAAATAAACCTGTAAATATTAAACCTGTATATAAAATTGTAAATAGTAATGTAAATAAATCTGTACATAGCAAGCCTGTTTCCCAGGCTGCCAGCAATGATGTCGTATTACCTCCAGTAGACATCAAGTCTCAAATAATGTCCAACAATGATGTACTAATGGCCCTGGTACAGACATTGGTGGAATTGGGCAATAAGGGTGACTCTACACCCATCACTACACTCACAATTAAAGATATGCTACTTAAAAATCTAACCAAATAATGGATTTAAGTCCTCCTAGAACATCTCGATTACGTATTGCGCAGTTTAACATTCAAAGTGCTAATAGTAAAAAGCCCTTACTAATTAAGTTCCTGCAAAAACAAAATATTGATGTATGTTTGCTAAATGAGACTTGGTTTAAATGCAATAGTAACTTTAAAATACCTGGATATAATATTTATAATAGAAACTCAAAGAATGAACATAATGGAGTAGCCATATTGATTAAGGCATATTTTCAGTATAATATTTTAAATACCAGATTTTATGAAGATATTCAAACAGTTGCTTTATCATTATCCACTGAAAAAGGTAATCTTTCAATACTTTGTGTATATTGCCCTCCTAGCGGGCACATCAGAATGAACAGGCTACGTAATATAATAAGAGATCTTCCTAAGCCAATTTTTATGAGTGGAGATTTTAACGCTCATCATATTGCATTTGGCTGTTTGTCGACTAAGAGTCGAGGTCGAGATTTGTATGATGTTATAGATGATTCTGAATTGTGCATTTTAAATGATGGCAGTTTTACTACAATTAATAATCCCACACGTAATTCATCTGCTATTGATGTCAGCTTCACTAGTCCTTGTATTGCACCATTTTGCGAGTGGTCTGTGCATGATGATGCTATGGGAAGTTATCATTATCCTACAATAACTGAAATATCTTTGGCTGTTGACAAATATCAAGTTAATCCTCCTGTCGACAAGTTTTTGTATGGTAAAGCTGATTGGAATAAATATCATGAATTATCAGAAATAATATTTGCAGACATGTTGATAGATGAGGCAGACCCTATGTCCTCATATTTAGAATTCTGTAACCGTCTTGCTGCCCTGAAGTTGATGGTAATTCCGAAGTTTACTAAACATAATAATTTTAAAAGTAGACCTCCAACACCTTGGTGGAATGAAATTTGTGAGCAGGCCGTAGTTGCATCATATAATGCCCTAAAACTGTACAGAAGTGACCCTAATATTGATAACTACATTAATTATAAAAGGCTAGATGCCTTAAAGAAAAGGACAATTTCAGAGCAGAAGAAGATAGGCTGGAATAATGTATGTCATACTTTTAATAGGACTACTCCTATCAGTAAAATTTGGAATCTTATTAAAAGGTTTAAAGGAATTAAAACTGTAAATAAATCATACAAAGATGAGTTTATTCCTTCATTTTTAGACAAACTTTCAGATAACAGGAACCTATTAGAAACTTATAATTTTAACACTTATTTTGAAAAAAATAACAATAACCAAAATTCAAAATTTTTATTGGAATCTTTCTCATGGACAGAATTCATTTTAAGTCTACAGTCTAGACGTAATACAAGCCCAGGCTTAGATGATCTTCCATATGCTGTGATAAAAAATTTGCATGAGTCTGTTCAAAAAGTTTTTTTAAATATTCTCAATTCTCTTTGGAATAAAAAGTTGATACCAGACTCTTGGAAAACACAGTGTGTTATTCCTATACTTAAACCTGATAAATCTCCAGATAATGCAAATTCTTATAGACCAATATCTCTATCATCATGTCTCGGCAAAATATTTGAAAACATGGTTAAGGCTCGATTGGATTGGTATGTGGAAGCGAATGGTATAATCCCTCATGTGCAGTATGGCTTTCGTCGTGGGCGTAGTTGCGTTGACAGCTTTGTATCTTTGATCTCGGACCTGAAAAGAGCAAATAATTTACTTTCAAACACTGTATGTGTATTTTTAGATGTACAAGGTGCTTTTGACAATGTTGATCCTGGAATCCTGGTTAAAATTTTATCTGATATAAATATCCCTGGTCATTTATGTAAATGGATTTATGAGTTTTTAAGTAACAGAACTGTTTATGTTAAGCATAATAATATACTACATGGGCCAAAAATAGCATCAAAAGGCACCATGCAAGGTGCTACATTGTCACCTTTATTGTACAATTTGTATACAAGTGAAATATGTAAATATGTAGATACAAGTAATGTAAATATCTTGCAATTCGCTGATGACATAGTTTTATATAGTAGTAACCGAAATTTGCAAATAGCCATTGATAAAGTTAATAGTGCTTTAAATCAATTATCTAACTATTATAATGGTAAATTACATCTTAAAATTAATGCATCTAAAAGTAGTTTTATGATTTTTGGCAAAGATGATCCAACATGCGATATTGCATATGGTGGAGAAGCAATTAGTAGAGTTTGTTCAAAGAAATTTTTGGGAGTTATCATTGATCAAAAAATTACTTTTGAAGAGCATATTAGACATATTTCACAAAATGCTTTAAAAGCATTGAATATAATAAGATGCCTTGCTGGAGTTTCCTGGGGAGCAGACCCCAAAACATTATCTATTTTGTATAAAGCAATAGTAAGGAGCCATTTTGACTATAGTGCCATAGCTTATCTAAACAGTGCTCATGCCCATAAATTAGACATTTTGCAGAATAGAGCTCTGAGAATAATATCTGGTGCTATGTGCTCAACTCCCATTAGGGCCATGGAAGTTGAAACTAAAATTATGCCTTTGATTTTGAGACGTCTCCTTCTTGCGGAGAGATATTGTTTGAAATTGTTGTACTCAAATAACACACAAATTATTAACAAAATTATACCTCATAGAATCAGTAATTCTGGACCTTTGGCTACTGGTAATTCTCTCCTAATTGGTCATTCCCCAATGCTGCTCAATATTTTCCTGGAAATTGAGAATAGTTGTTTTAAGATTAAAAAGCAGTGCCCTTGGCCCTGTTATACTTTTTCATATCAAAGCATTATACATCCCATTAAAGTAATACATTATACAGTTGACAATAATTTTGACATGCTAAACTTTCTTTCGGATAATAATGAATATTATACATTTTATACTGATGGCAGTAAAGGAGATGGTTATGTGCGATGTGCTGTGTATGATTCTCAGATCAAGTTTACTCAGAGTTTTGTTCTACACGATGTGTGTTCGATATTCACTGCAGAGGCTTATGCAGTTTTTCAAGCTCTGAGGCGAATTGAAAATGTAGATAATTGTAAATACTTTTTGATTGTCACTGACTCTTTAAGTTTGATTAAAGGTTTATCTAACCTCAAAATTAATTTTAATTCTAATTTTATTTTATACATTATAAAAGAACAAATTCATCGACATTCGCTCAGGGGCATTGAAATTTCTTTTATGTGGGTGCCATCTCATAAAGGCATTGCTGGCAATGAAATAGCTGATAGAGCTGCGTTTGAGGGTGTTAATGCTCTTGACCTTACAAATACAGTATATGTGCCTATGACTGATTATCTGTATTCTATAAATGAAAATATTAAGAATCTGTGGATAGAGATGTGGAAGAAAGACCAGGAGACAAAAGGAAGGTGGTATGGAAGCATTCAAGAGAGCTTGCCTGTTAGACCTTGGTACGATCGACTTAAAGATGCCAGCCGTGACTTCATAACCACTATTAATAGACTGCGTTTTGGCCACAACACTGTGCCATCACACCTTGCAAGACTTGGCATAATTCAATCCAGTACTTGTGTATATTGTGAAGAAAAAGACGGAGACATGGAACATCTATTCTTCAGTTGTCAGAAATTTTTGATTGACAGACTAATGTTAGCCAGTGATCTTAGTGATGTGCTAAACTTAAGTGAAAGTGATAGTTCTTCCCGCCCGCCGCCGCTTAAAAATTTATTAAAAGAATTAAACTGTTTTATACCGCTTTACAAATATGTTAAAAGTACTATTCAAAAAATTTAACATATAAGTGCAGTTAATACTTTATGTTTATTGTGTTAAAATGTTACCCATAAAAAAGACTTGGCTTAAAGGTCTTAGTAACCAAGCCATAATATTCAAAAAAAAAAAAAACTAAACTATGACAGCATGGATGGAACGAACAAGTCGTGTTCAGAAACGCAATATATCTGGTTCAAATTTTATTTATCTTACGTATTTTTGTTTTAACTATGCCTCTATTCTGCAAAAAAATATAAGCTTCAAAACATATTTAAAATCAATTATTTATTTGCAAAAACAGAATTGTTTTAGGATGATTGTTTACATATAGTTGAATTTTTGTGTAGAATACTTAATTCACTGATTATTGTAGTGAGCGTTATTATGAACGCACTCTAGTATTTGCTTGCTTTTACTTATCAAAAATATTTTGTGCAGTTTATCCTATCCATTTATCCAAGGCCGTTTTGAGTTCCTCGTTATCAATGTAATTATTTATAATCGTTATTTAAATGGTCAAGTACCATGGAAGACGAAATTGAGGAATGTATTAGAAAAAAGACACAGTGGGCGCAATTACCTACGCCTGTGAAGAAGGTAAACTATTATGTTATTGTTTTATATATCAATGATTATTGATGTTTATCTTCGGTTATTAGAGTACGGAATAAGTGTGGTTAATATCACGAGCATATCTCTATCACTTAATACACAGTGACATCTATATTAGATACAAACATTATTTTGTTGTTTCAGCTGTTGGGTGATTCTCCTAAAGAATATGAGAGATATATATTCGAATTCAGTATTAAAAACCAATTGAGGTACAGAGGAAGTCTGGGTAAGTTGCTATTAACCTGTTAAAAGCACCAAAATATATTATATCCTTTTTTAAATCTTATAATTATGCAATAATTAAAAATTAATATTTATTTAACCTACTTATTACAGACGTTTTTTTTATCTAATTCTTTTTTTATCTTTCTCATCTGAATAAGTGATATTGATTTTAAAATATTACTTACTATCAATTTCAAAGTATTTTTTTTGCCAACAGTCAGGACCATTCGGAAAGATGAAAAGAAATACTATGAGACACTTATACAGAGCAGCATACAACGGCTCATGCTCTACCCCTATCACCTAGCAGACATGATTGTTAAAGGTAAGTCATTTTCAGCAGGAAAGTTTTTAAAATAATCAAGTTTAGTAAGTATTGCGAGTTGTCTGAAGTGCTACAGAGGATTGAGTCCTAGAATATTTAGCTAGGGTCACAATATATTTGAAAGAGAGTTACTATGGCCCTGGCACAAGCAACTGAAGGAACACTGGTGGGTTTTAGTCATTAAAAGTCTGACACGCTCTCCTGCTTCATCCAGAGCGGGAGAAGTAATTGGATAAATAGCAAATCCAAAACAAAAAGAAAGCCTTTTCAGCTATAACAGAAACACTGCTAACTTTATATATGTTTAATGTAATTATGTGTTTACATTTGCTCATCCATATCTAATCTGCCCTGCACTAAACAATCAATAAATTCTAAAGGAATATTAGCATAACACACAATCCATGCATTAACAAAAGAATAATAAATTCTATGCTCAGTTTACATGATTCCAGCAGCATTCCAGTACAGCAATCGAAACCAGTGCTGGAATACTATTGGAAAAATGTGAACTAGCACTAGAATGGAGCCATTCCAATCAGCAATCCAGTCCAGCGACGGGCCACTGGAATAGTGGTCGTCTAGGTCAATTCAATGCTGAATTAAATGTTGAACAGTGAATATGTATTGTTGTTTCTTGTGAACAATCATTATTGTAGTAGAACAGCTTTGGAATGACTGGAATAACTTAGATGATTCAACCCAGTCTAGCAATCGACCACACAGCCCCTAGACGCCTAATGTTTGATCTAATACATCAAAACAATTCTGTCAACTAGCTGAGGTATGAGGCACAGGGTACTGCGCTCTGATTGGTCCTTACCAATGTCATTTCGCCGAACTAGGGATGGGACAGGTTTAAATAAAACCACAAAGGTATCAATATTTTTTTAAATTGTTAGTGGCACTTAACTTTTTTTTTTCTATTTTATTATTAATTAAACAGTAATAACATAAAATGCAAAAACTAAAAACAAAATATCAAAAGTCTAAAGATAACATATTTTTTCGGTGGTTGTTTCATAATATTAAATATACGTAATATTTAATAACCTAAACTCAATATTCGTTTCACAATTAATTTAAGAAATAAGAAAAGAAATTGAATAAAGGAAATAAACTAATTTATTTAATGTCTGTTTTTGTAAAAATAATATGTAGCCTTCTAGTTTTATCGATAACAAATTTTGTCATAGAATATGGTGCATCACTAGTTTTGTGTAACAAATTATAGAGGAAAAGAGATAGAGAAAAAAATACTTTAAAAAGAAAGAGACGAAACATCAAAGACATCAATGAGCGCGACAAAATTTGTGCTGTTGCAGTTTTCACCTACAAAAATGACCAGTACAAAATGAACTCTGGTAAATAATAGCAGAAAATAAATCTGATTATGATTATGTAACTAATAACTTACCGATGAAATGTTATGCCATTTTTCGGGAAATTCGAGTTATGGCTGTTGAGCCCACGTATTGTACAATGGGGAAATGGTAATATTTATTTTACCAATTTGTAATTGCCTGACGCGGAAGTGTTTACGGCTCACAGAAGTGGTCGCTACTTATTCGAAATTGTCGAGTTGCTTCCTATAATACCTGTATATGATCTTTTAGTCATATGTGTTGACAGACATCGCTCGCCTGTTATTAGGCGTCTAGGGGCTATGTGGTCGATGAGTCTAGCACTGAAATAGGTTCACTCACTGGATTGATAAACTGGAAAAATGTGAACCGGGCCTTATTTTAGATCTTTTTCTTTGTTGTTTGATTCTAAATTTAAATTTGTACTCTATGTCTACTATTTTTCTACCAGCCAGCATGATGTTGGGTTTCCATTAGCAGACAACCTTTACAGTATTGAAGGAGGTGTAAAAAACAGTTTTTCTTTGTAGGTTTAAGAATAACTCCATTCATCTACTATGTGGAGGTGGTGGCACTCCTCATAGAGTTGGAAAAGAGCTACGATACTATGCCTAACTTTACTGCTGCTGACTGTGAGTATTTATTCGGATTATTATCTTATACCTTTTTTGAAAAACATGAGGAGCTCGTGGCTAAATAATAACAGCCGCACGGGTCGATCTTTAAGGTTAAGCAACGCTTGACGAGGTCGGTCCGTGGAAGGGTGACGATTTCAACATACCGAGATTCCTCCGTACCTCGGAAAGCACGTTAAGCCGTTGGTCCCGGCTGTCATTTGAAGATCTTTGACAGTCGTTACAGATACTCAGAAGCTTGAGATCTGATACCAGTCTTGTCAAGGGGTATCGTGTTTCCCAGTTACTGGGTTCAGGATGTTAGATAGGCAGTCGCTCCATGTAAAACACTGGTACTCAGCTGAATCCGGTAGGACTGGAAGCCGACTCCAACATAATTGGGAAAAAGGCTAGGCAGATTATTTTAAACCTTTTTTAAAAACAAATGAAATTGCTTGTTCTTCTTCTCAGTGTGTCGTTGACAAACAGACCTTTTTCCCCCGACAGAAAAAGAGGGGTGCTATAAATGTGATGTCTGTATCTGTGTCTGTCTGTGGCATCATCAGTTCAGCTCCTAAACAGATATAAGTACTGTTAGATTTCGTTTTTTTAGTTAAATACTTTGCCTGGCCCAGTATTCAGCCACGACAACACTCTCTGCATGAGGACTACTTGTTAATTATTTAGCCTATGTGAATTTAAAAAGGAAACTTGAGATTGTAATTTTTTAAATTGTAAAGCCATTACTAATTGAAGAGCACATGTTATGAAACATGTTGATTTACCTACGTATCTATATATTTGCATTTATTTATTTATTGATAGGAACACATACACTAATCTTCATTCTGTGCAAATATGTCACTTATAGTTATTACATAGAGGACTTAAAGTTAATACATAGAGGTTGTTTCAAATAGAAAAAAATTGTCTCCTTTCACAACTTTTGCATTAGGTACTTTATATCTAGTATTGAAACATCTTTTGAAGCAAGAACTTCCTGTATTATGATTTACTGGCTGACCCCCGCGACTTCGCTCCCTATCTGCTATCTACCTGCCTACCCTACCTACCCTACCGACCTACCTAACCTACCTAACCTACCTAACCTACCTAACCTACCTAACCTACCTAACCTACCTAACCTACCTAACCTACCTAACCTACCTAACCTACCTAACCTACCTAACCTACCTAACCTACCTAACCTACCTAACCTACCTAACCTACCTAACCTACCTAACCTACCTAACCTACCTAACCTACCTAACCTACCTAACCTACCTAACCTACCTAACCTACCTAACCTACCTAACCTACCTAACCTACCTAACCTACCTAACCTACCTAACCTACCTAACCTACCTAACCTACCTAACCTACCTAACCTACCTAACCTACCTAACCTACCTAACCTACCTAACCTACCTAACCTACCTAACCTACCTAACCTACCTAACCTACCTAACCTACCTAACCTACCTAACCTACCTAACCTACCTAACCTACCTAACCTACCTAACCTACCTACCTATCCTACCTACCCTACCTAACCTACCTAACCTACCTAACCTACCTAACCTACCTATCCTACCTAACCTACCTAACCTACCTAACCTACCTAACCTACCTAACCTAACCTAACCTACCTAACCTACCTAACCTACCTAACCTACCTAACCTACCTAACCTACCTAACCTACCTACCTATCCTACCTACCCTACCTACCTACCCTACCTAACTACCCTACCTACCTACCATACCTACCTACCCTACCCACCTACCCTACCTACCTACCATACCGACCCTGTCCATCTACCCTGCCCACCTACCCTACCCACCTACCTACAGAGACACAAAGATCCGCTGTGCAATGACTACTGTAGATTGCGTACAATTGGAGAAGCCTATGTCTAGCAGTGGGATATGCAGGCGTTTTTATTGAAAGTTTAGGGTCCACATTTTTCTTAAACACTTCTCCAATCTTTCCCATAGGCCTCAGACTTCTTGGTATTGGTCGGAATGAGTACCTAGAATTGGTGGCAAAGTCGCGCTCTTTGGGACGTCGCGGGCGCTCCAAAGCCATCCGCGCTTTACTTCCACGTGTCCCTCTAAACATACCCATGCAACCGTGGTGGCGTGTCGAACTCGGATACGTCCTTGAAGATGATGTTAAGGTAATGTGAACCCTATTTTTGTGAGAATTCAGTTGATTTTAATTTAAGTTTTATTTGTTCTTGAATTGTTTTTGAGATTTGGTCATACAAACATGGATATGTTCTTGAAGATAGTGTTAAGGTAAAGTGAACCCTATTTTTTGTGATTTGAAATTGTGTTTCGTTTGATCTTAAGTTGTTTTGAAGTTTTGTGTTATCATAAACTGGAGTGTGCTGAAGAGTTTGGTTTACATTAGTGTTAACGTAAAAAAAATATGAACTAAAGAAATTACCTACTTGTGTAAAGAATCTTTGCTAGTATTTTTATGGGGCGAAGTTTTAGAATTATTAAATGAAAATATATTTGCTTTATTTGGAAATAATAATATACCTAATAATACCATCTTGTAACTGTCCCACTGTGGAGCAAAGGCCTCTTCTCATACAGAGAAGGCACGAGCATTGATCACCACGCTTGCAAAAGGCGGGTTGGCGATTTAAGACTTATATTAACAATAAGTCTGAATCGCCCTCACCGTTGTCAGCGATGTCTAAGATGAACTTAGAAAGTACATATGAATTTGAAAAAGTCACTAAGTAAAATACCAAACTTGCCTGGAATTGAACCCACGTCCTCAAGCACGGAAGGCGAGGTCTTAGCCACTGCAATGGCCACCAAAACATTTTGTAATGTTTTGCTGCAATAATTTAATTAATGAGATGTAAAGTATTCACTCATCATGAATCCTAGCCTTGACTTATAGCTGACATGGTCACGAATGATTTAAAATAATTATTGTAAGTCTTAGAGAAACGACACGAATGACTGAATATCTTCTTTATTAGCGGAAATATACTAAGTGACAGGCTGCAATTGGCGCTCTTATATTCTGCTGAAATGTAATCAGAATCAATCGAAATATCCTGTAATACTGCTTAGTGAAAACATGATAGAACAGGATAGTGACTTCTTTTACTAGAAAGAGAAATAAGGCGGGTAAAAACCCTTTTTTAGGGTTCCGTACCCAAAGGGTAGAAAACGGGACCCTAAAAATAATCAAAGGAGTCTTACTAAGACTCCGCGGTCCGTCTGTTTGTCTGTCACCAGGCTGTGTCTCATGAACCGTGATAGCTAGACAGTTGAAATTTTCACAGATGATGTATTTCTGTTGCCGCTAAAACAACTAAATAATAGAATAAAATAAATATTTAAGTGGGGCTCCCGTACAACAAACGTGTTTTTTTTTGCGATAATGGTATGGAACCATTCGTGCGCGAGTCCGACTCGAACTTGGCCGGTTTTTTTTATTGTATTGATATGCTCATGCATACTGCACCTCCATGGGGTGATAGCGCAGTTATGTGGGACTCCAACTCTCTAAAACTCCACGGTGTCCTCCTGTACCGCTTATGGCGGGAACACGGGCACGCGTTAGCACTCACCGCAGACCCGCCGCGGCTGTCCGTCACCGGATCCTCATCTGGGGAGTATCCTCATCACCGGCGCACCAGAACACACTGTACGCCGTGACCACCCCAGGGACCAAAACAGCATATGGGCGCCAGATGACCCCGTGTATGGCACCCTTGGTCCCCTTGTGACGGGTCAAGGTCAATGGCTCCGCCTCCTACCATTTTTCGGCCGCAGGACATAGGGACGCTATACCGACACTCCTCCTCTGTGTGGGAAATCATCCAATGACTTCTCCCGCTCTGGGTGAAGCGGGAGGGCGTGTCTTGTACTGACTAAAACCTGCCCGTGTTCCTTCAGTCCCACACATCAGGACCCGAGGTGGCGGCGCGTAGTACGGCGCGGCGTTTATGTGGCACTGGCCCAGTCTGTACTATTATATTGTATCCCAATTTGGGGCGGTACAGCAAAAACAAAGTTTATAAACATAGAACGAGCGCAGCGTGCATTAATAAAAATAATGTATTTTAAAAATAAAAGATTCTCCACCGCAAGCTTATACCAAATTAGTAATTTACTCTCTGTAAGGAAACTGTACATAACCCAAACCATACTAAAAAAACATAAAAACGTACCATATAATGATAAGCAAAAAGCCAAAAGAAGAAAAGATTTAATTCTCAAAGTTCCCCAAACTAAAACCAGATTTGCATGCAAACAATTCAATAAACGCTCTGCCCAGCTGTATAACAAAATTAACAAACACGTTTATGTATATAATAAAAGTTACTACGACTGTAGAAAAAGTGTATTAGACTGGATAAAACCACTTACCTATGAGGAAACCGAGGCACTCCTGGAACACGTTGAGTAGCCGAAATATACTATACCACACACCTCATCATACACACCAGTCACACCACACCACACCACAAACCATACCACACATCACACACCTCACAACACAACACACACCACGCCACACATCACACTTTCACACCACAACGCACGCCTCACCACATACCACACATAATACCATACTACTTACCACACCACACTTTACATCACCTGCATAAACTGGGAATAAGTTTTACAAGTTTTATTTTACTGTTTATAATTTAAATTGCAACTTTACTTATATATTTTTATTTTATTAGTATTGCTATGTTAAGCTAAATATAAATAAGTGTACTTACATTGCATATTTACCCTTACACACACACAGTTCACTATAATAATTGTATCAGCTCGTTTAGAATAAGTGTAAGACAATGATGTTGAAAGAGCGGAGCCTTCTAATACAGGCATTGTTTGCCTAAATGGGGACTCCAGTCACATTAACATGTAATGTAATTTCTAATTTAAATAATAAAGTATTTTGTATTGTATTTTGTATTGTATTTTTTTTTTTTGTAGTGTTCCACGCGCGCCCCTCTTAGACGTCGTGGGGGGAGCCCAACACCTCACACCCCCCAACCCGAGGTCGTGGCCCGCAGAGGCGGGCCGGCACTAGCTGGGGGTTGCGGAAGTATCGTTGTTCCCGCGACCCCCAGCGTAGGTGTGAGATGGAACACCGGGGTGGTTTTTAGTCAGTACGAGTCTGACAGACCCCTCCGCCCTCCCCAGGGCGGAGGACATCCAATGAGGATTTTCCACCACGGAAAAAAAAAAAAAAAAGCACTGCGGTAACTCGCGGTGTGGTATAGAGTTACGGGAAAATGCGAATCCAAGCCTGGGTCTGAGTCTGTATTGCCATATTTGCCTTTGTCCCATTAACGTTAAGATCGAATGTCGTGTGTGGCCCAGTGGCTATGGCTAAGACCTCGCCTCTCGTGCTTGAGGTCGTGAGGAGACCTGATGGGAAATGTCGCAAGCCAATCCAGTTTCTTCCTTCGGCCGAATGATTATCATCTATTACTTATCATACTGACTATTAACTGACATAACTCATCGCTTGTTTCACGACAGCCTCTAGGCGAGAGCGAGAGGGCACTAATAGACTTGCTTATCGACCGCGGATCGCAGACCGCTGGCACGCTCGACTACTATGTCGTCAAGACTTTGTACAGGTATGATATTATTAACATTTTTAACTATAAGGCACCTTCCTCACTGGGTCGATGCGTTTTCTTTCTGTACCGAATTGGTACAGATGTGATGTATGTTTATGCGGTATGGGATCGGTAAAGAAACTGGCGAAACTGCACCAAACCGGTGAGGAAAGTGCCTATAAGTTAACTTGCTTCTTTTGCTCATGAAGTACTATTGTAAGAATGGAGAGACAGCTTTGAGGCTCCCGCAGAAAGGCGGCAATGCGACAAGCGCCTATTTGCGAGAGACTTTATGCCAATATTAAAACAAATTTCAAAAACAGCCTTTGTGTAGTATTGGGCGACGAAAAGTTCGGTTGTTTTATTTGGTCTACTATGAATCATTATTATTTCGACTGCCGAAGTAAGCATCTCATCAGGGTCGACTAGAAGGAATTATTGATCTAAAAGGACTATGCTGCTTGCATGGAAAAAGACAAAAATTTCTTCAAAATTTCTGCTTGCTGTATGGCGTACCTACTCATCAACTGGAGGAAATATTATCTTCTCAACCAAAAACACTATTGTCAAATCAGACCAGCACAATATATAACGCCCAACTTAACTGTGCACCTGGAACTGTGACGTCACTCTGACTTTCGACTCTCGTTATTGGTGCTCGAGGCGAGCGCCGCACATACGGGTATTTGAATGAACTACGCGGCCAAAATTATTTCATTGTCAATATTGGTTCTAAACAATATTAGTAAACAAAACAAACGTTTTAATATTACATCGAGTCATATTTAATAAAACATTGAAAAAAAAAATCAAACAAAAAATCTTTCGCATGGCAAAAGCTCCTCATTTAAGAAAGTCAGTTTTTCTTCCAAATTAGACAAATTAAAACACTCTGCGGTCGAACAAGTATTTACGGGTCACAGTTCTTGCTCCCGAGGTATTTTGTGAACCTAAAATAAAATAGAAACAGACATTCTATAGAAATGCACTTCACATAAGTTTTTAAGTTTTCTTAAAAAAAAAACACTATAAATTAGGTACTTATCCGCGACTTTCCGCGGCCATTTTTTTTATTATTTACGACTGAAAACATTAATCTTTTGACTGTATCAAGAATTATTACAGGATCTAACTTGGAAGTATAACAAATTTACTATTAAACACAAATCGTAGCTATAAAATCCTCCATTATAAGCGAGATTTTCTGTACACTAAAACTAGTTTTTTAAATTACAATAAATATCCAAATTCTATTTTAATTAGTTGATAATTACGTATTGTATCAGGATCCATAACTTATTATTTCGATATAAACGCTCAATAATAAATGTTAAAGTCTTTGTTTGCACACTAACGCCGAGAACAGAAACATACACCAAACGGGACTATTGAATTCCGACTGCACTTGGAAGCGCGGCATCCACGGACGAACGACAGGATGGGCTGGGTATTGTTCTCAAACCTGTTAGGGGACAAGGCTCAAGTAGTCGTTCCTTTTTAACTTTTTTGAATTTTGTAAAGAACTATGGCAGGTGCCCATACATTGTTTTAGCTGAGATTAAATTCGAAAGTCTTTAAATGAAAAATATCTGGTTTAACTCAGGGTGATGTTCTGAATTAGTTTGTGCAAGAATTTTTGTTCGAGAATGTAGAGAATAATAGATATTCAGTCATAAACTTTTGTAGGCTATGTCTGGGTAACTTTTAATAATGTGTTTAATAGGTAATATTATTCAATTTCGTGGAAGTAAAAGGGGAATATCGCATTAGTATTTCCCTTACCTAGTTATTTTAACATGAAATGTGTAGTATACGCTTTGGAAAGAGTATATTTATTTAAACTAAGTGACTTTGACGTGTATCAAAAGGTTGTTGTCAACAACCAAGCTAAACTTGGGTACTAGTCTTTTTGCCAATCATTAATTGAAAGTAATTCATTTATTTCTAATACACTACAATATTCTTACCTACCTGCAAGGAACATTACACTTAGACATAAATTGTATTGTTAACTCATTTACTGCAATAAATACAATAATGATATTATTACTTAATATAGTTCTACTTGTCACTTAGCAGATAATATATATAATGGCAACACTATGCTAAAGAAATGAACTAAAAAATCAAATAAATTTTTATTTATTATGTTTTTTTTTAATCTATTTTGGACCAGGTCTAATTATACTTTAAAAAACATAGACAATTAATAAAATGTCTTTCATATATACCTCACTTTCAGACGCTCAAATTTAAGTCAGCTAAAATTTCGCCATTGCTCTTTGAATTATGGCGTAGATCATTCAAATACCCGTATGTGCGCCGGGCGGTTAGGCGGGAGTGGCGAGCATTCTAGCGAGTTGCACAGTTAGGTTGACCGCCGTGTTGTACAAACCATCATCAACCTTCATGCCATTACATAAAGTCTATATTACTACCACAGGCGTACCAATAACAGCAGTAGGCAAAGTATAGTGAAGTCCCTCCGCTCAAAGTAGTTCTAGTAGAATTCTTCTTTCTCAACCTCAAACACTCATATCACACTGCCCAAAATACAAACTATTATAAACCTTAATCCAAATTCTTAACCTCTATATTGCTATGCCACATATTACGCGGCCTAATTTACCTGGACGTGCCAATAACAGCCGCAGCAAACAGTCATATCACACTTACCAAAATACACACGATTATAAACCTTATTATACAAATACTTAATGTTTTTATTACCATGTCGTAGGCGCGGCTTAATCTACCTGGACGTGCCAATAACAGCTGCAGACAAGGTGTCAGTTCCTCCGCTCAAAGGGTTCGTGATGAACAGAATAGCGGGGGACTACTTCGAGACGCTGCTGTACAAGGTGTTCGTGTCCATTGATGAGCATACCAGCGTGGCTGATCTGGCGGCTGTGTTACAGGTTAGTACTCGGGCGCCCCCTGACTGAATCGTTTAAGGTTACACTAGTCGATCATTCTTTCATACAAACGTAGTCTGGCGATTACTCCACTGTTTGACGATGTACTTTCAAAATAAAAAATTATATGAATTTGTCTCGTCACTATCCTATAAGGAATATAGATATAATATCCCTATATGGAAACAAAAAAGTAATAAATATATATATTTGAAAGTTATGAGCGTCGAAAGTTCCATATTTCAACACTAATTTTAACGCATCTTTGGGCGGAAATAAAAACTATAAGAAGAAGGAAAATTGAAAAACGGCCACCATACAGGGATAGATTAGTAGCTCAACAATGTAAATAATTTTATTTTGAAAATATACATTTAGTAGTTTTTTCATGATATCTAGACTCCCAAAGGTCTGTTTATAAAATTTCGCACGCTCGTTTTTGTCCTAAATCATCATCTATTTCGCTACAAACTTGCAAAAGTGTTAATTAGTCAGCGAACTAGCTTCTTACTGCTCATCACAGCATCTATATCTTCCGCTCGTGTTGTCGGAAGAGATAGCATGTATTTTATAACCGCGCACAAAATAGTTCGTGCCGTCGACTACGGCAACCTTAATACTATATTAACACTTTACTGTAATAATAATATCCAGCCTTTAATATTAAAGAAAACTTTAAATCCATGAGAGAAACGGGCACTTGAGGCACTCCAGCATGTGCAACGCACTTAGATCACCAACTGCTGGTCCGCTAACGGGCGGCGGACCACCTCATGAGCCGCGGGACCGTTGTTTGCCTCCCTTGGTTTCAAGCGCTCGTCTCATCTTGCCTCTAATTTCGTCGGTCGTTATAAAGTAATCGTGTCAAAAAAAGTAACAAACCATCATTGTGTCGAATCAAGCGAACAGAAAAACAAAAATTTAAATTATTTTCTCTTGACAACGACAGTACATACGTATCATAATTGATTCGGTACTAATAGCTAAAGTTCATAGTAAACCGCATTAGTAATTTGTGTTTATCAGTCTATATATGTATGTTTGTTCCTATGTGGCGTTCTGGAGACCAAACGCGTTGGTCGATATTGATGATTCTTACGTGAATCGATTCGTCTTAACCTTGCGAGTGTCACTGGCAGTTTAATACTAGAAAAAAAATCTTCCAAACCCATTAGAGGTGATTTCAAAAATATATATCACTTATATGTTTAAATGAAACTAATTAAAAAAAAAATTGTAAAATGTTATAAATAAAAAAAGTTAATCCAAAAATTTTTTTCTTCTTGTTTGCGTATTTTTAGTTCACTATTTAAGGAGTCGGGTTTTTGATTTTTTGAATTAACTTTTTTTTTATTCGCGCTTTTGTATACCTATAACTCCCATGGGGGTAGGCAGAATCTACAGAACGCCAACTGCTACGGTCCTTACATACTTCATTTGCTTCACTCACATTCATACATCTAGTCATACACACACGCCGGTTATGAGTACTGTGCACCTGGCCCTCACGCCTTTTTCCCCCATGGGAAAAAGTATGTATATATATGGATGTATGTATATTGTATATAATTACTTTAATAGACTTGAGTAGGATGTATCATATTCATAAATGAGATAAAATAGAATCGTGTATTCCTATTTTTATTTCACAAGAACTCTATGCTATTGTAAATTGGACATTATCTCAAAAGGTGCAAAGTTCACTTTAGCATGTAAAGTTGGCTCGCTATTTTGGCGTAATGAGCTCGCCACACGGAATTTATTGTAATAATTAATATGACACTGACATACTGCTGAAACAAGGTCGGAGGTGACATCAATATGGAGAGAGCAATTTAGCGAATTGATAATGACATAATTATAATCAAAACTTAATTTATTATGCAAGTATGGAAACTCGGAATAGTAGTAATCCATAATAGTTAAGATTAGATTAACTGAAATTATCCTTGTGGCCGGAGCTTTAGCGAAATAGTGACCTCTAGGCCGGTATGCATCACAAATTAATAAATGCATTTAGCTCTAAAATATTTTGAAACAACATACTGTTTCTAGTGTCCGACTGAGACTGGTTGTTACGACCGAAACCGAATTTCGGCAACAGTCTCAGTTTCGGCCGAAACCGAAACCGAAATTCCTTACAAGGATCATGTTTTGAAAGAAAAATTAAGAAAACGTTATTCTAAATCAGTCAGTCTTTATTTTTTTATCTTTACATCACATAGCTATGCAGTGTTCGACATTTTTACAAAACGAACAGCAAACACAAGCCAGTCACGACATGATTAGGCACGTGGACGCGGCAAAAAATCTTCGTCGCTTACTCGCTTGGATGGCATTTAACGCGCCGAACATGACCGATCACAGCACGAGAACTCTGGAATGCAGTTTCGGTTTCGGTCGTAGTTTCGGCAGGTTTGCCGCTGAAACCGAAACAATGAGTTTCGGTTTAGTTTCGGTTTCGGCGGCAACCTTTTTGCCGATTCTCGACCGAAACCGAAACCGAACTTTCGGTCGGAAACTAACTGTTTCTGGCAACCGTTTGAATATCTTACTTCTATATAGATAAAAGCGAAAGGTCACTCAATCACCTATAACGAAATATCGAAAACCGCTTGACGAATAAATATGAAATTTGGCAGGGAGGTAGTTTATAGTTAGTAGAGGTCCGCTAAGAACCGATTTTGCGACAGGGCGGATTTAGGGGGTCTAAGGGTTCTCGCAACTTTGTATGAAAGTCCTTCATTTTTTGAGCTACTAACTTAAAATTTGGCAGGGAGGTAGTTTATAGTTACTAGACGTCCGTTAAGAACGGATTTTACTACAGGGCCGGATTTAGGGGTCTAAGCACTCTCGCAAGTTTGTATAAAAGTTCGGATTTATTTTTGTACTACCGTCCTGAAATTTAGCAAGTCTAGAGTTTATGTGTGCCGAAGTGTATGTATGTTTGTATTCATGAATGTATGTATGATTGTCCACGCATTTCTCCGAAACTACTTATCAGATCGTGATCATTATTTTTGCGTTGGATTGAGTATCTCTCAACTCATCATAGGGAATAGTGTTTCATCAAAATAAGTCCAGCAGTTTTCAAGATATGTAGCATACAAACTCCTTAGCGACAAACAGCACGCATGTGTAAATTGAGTTATTGAAGGTATTTTGTTAATCCTTTAGGTACCTTACTATAGAACTTGCTCATTTTTAGTGATGGTGCACTAAAACTAAAAAGACAGAAATAAAAAGTAAAAAAAAAAATAAACGCCTTCTAAAATTACTATCGTTTCGGAAGTCGGTGTCTTTGGTTCCTGTTGTGTTAATCATTTTTCGACACCGACTTCTGAAACGAAAGTTTTTTACACTTTTTATGTTTTGCATTTTGTATTCGGTTTATTTTTTTGTGAATAAGTTGTTATTTAAATATTTAGTGACAAGTCAATCAATCAATCTTTATTGTGGATCATATAGCGGTACATAATACAGGTATTAAATAATTAAATTGATCAGCTATGTCCCGCCCTTCGGGCATACAATAGTTACATAGCAATTAAATTAAATTTACATTATTGTTACAAAAGATTAAAATTACACATACAATACAAACAAGTAAAATTTCAAAATTTTTAAAACTCCTGACACATTTTTATTTCATGCTACATAATTTATCTAGTACATAGTAGATACCTTCGATCGGCAATCTATTGAACACGTAATTATGACACGATATCTTGCCTAAACACCCCGATTCAAACAGTGAAACGCCCATAACTTTTGAACGGCTGAACCGATTTGATTCAAACATAGCTAAGAACACTCTCGATCAAATCACCTTTTAAACAAATAGGTTCATCCGTTTGGACGCTACGATGCCACAGACAGACACACAGATACAAAGACACCCAGCAACACACCTCAAACTTATAACACCCCTCTTTTTCCGTCGGGGGTTAAAAAGGCAAAATAAAACAGAACGAATTTAGATAGGTACACATCAAATGGGCCTAATGAATTACGGATTTCTAAATAACTCAAATAGGACAGCATAATCATGTACTTACGTCCTCCCTGTCCCCAATTCCAACTTCTGATAATTGATTTGGTTTCCCTTTGTCACCCTAATAACAATGAACACCCAGTCAGCAGGTACTTAGAGCTATCTCTTAATAAACCATTGTTCACAGGTGGAATGCGAGCTGGTAAAGCAAGCAGTCTCCCTGTATTGCCGACTGGGCTTCGCTAACAACCTACAACCGCCACCCGTGGCGCCTCAACACCCCACCTGGAGACATGCTGTCACCACGCACAACCACCAGCCGTGAGTATTTAATATAACATCACTGTCTATGATATGCATGTAGCATAATATCAGCAGAATCACAGACAACTTCGCGAAAGACATTTGCGCGAAAAAACGTGTTCTGTCGGGGGTCAGGTACGAAGTTTCTCACGCCTTTTCTTCAACTCCGAATCTAATTTGATATGGATAAAAGTTAAAATTTGACGAAAATATTCGAACTACGCCGGAAGGAATCGAACGTTTCGATTAACCGACTACGGCGAAGCAAAAATGTATGTATGTTCATCTGTTCCCTCATAACTTCTAAACTACTTATCATATTTTTTTTGTGACGGTTTCTACCAAGAACTTCGTTCGTTCGTTCGCCGAACTTCGTTCCAAAAATACTGGTGCGAAAGCCCATTTGTGTATTGGATCGGATGATTGTAAGAAAGATAGAGAATTACAATAATATTGTTGTCTTATTTTTCCTCAGGTACAGTCAAATAGCTCCGCTGACGTTCGACCCCAACATGGATGACGACTCGATACAAATGGAACCGATTCTGATTAAAAATACGCCATCCACTTCCAAACGGGTAAATGTTACCACATATAATATAATACTAGCATATAGATACCTCATCCCATACAAAGAAACCGTGCCGACGTAACTAGCGTTTTTCATCTGCTTAATCTGGCCATTTTTTGTACATCGAACGCGTTCGGTTCTGTTTTACGGTGATAGATAGATGGTGTTAGGTGCAACTTGCAAGTGAAAGGGTTTACTAGGTTCGTGAATATTGTTTTCTTTAAATATAGTAAAGGTTCGTTTTATAGTATTTTTTTGCACGTTTTTACAGTTTTTTTTTGCACCAAAATGTGTTACAATGCAAATTTCAACATTCGAGTGGAATGCCTAAGAAATTTAAAAATGCGCCATCTATTGGCATTAATTTTAAATGATCCGTTCAAATAATCTTCGAAATGTGAATTAAGAACCCAATATTCCATAATTGTGTACTTAGGAGAGTTGACTAAACAAGAACATAATTTTTTTTTTTTTTTTTTAGTTCAGTTCCAGAAAATTTAAATTTTACACACATTCAATAACAGATGTAGGTGCATATCGCGCCATCTAGTGAGATTTATTTGAACCAAATTTTCTTAGCAATGAGACCCCGTGATGTTACCTAGTTAGTTGTTATGTTGCCAGGGTGCTTCTGCAGATACAAAACTTGCTTTGGTGCTCATTGGTTGAGCTATTAAAACGTTTGAAAAAGACAGACAGCTTGTAATTCTTTACAAAATTACTTATTTGCAGAGTCCAGAAGAGGGGGTTGAACCTTCAAACAACGCTGGTCAAAGAGTTGCCGTTTTGTTCGACTCCACCTTGGCCGCTTATCTTATGATGGGGAATCTATCACCGGTACGTTTTTTGTCCACAATCACAACGTTTTGAATGTCAAAACTTGTAAAAGACAGCAGGATACTTATAAAATGTTTAATGATTTCAGGATCTTAAGAGCCACGCGGTAACGTTGTTTGAAGTTGGCAAGCTACCTGACGAAAGTCTGGATAGTTTACTAATGGAACTCGATAAGGTAAATCGTTTTGAATTTAATTAGTTATTGCTATTGAGGACAATACATTATTAATATAATCGTACTAGCTTCTGCCAGAGGCTTGGCCCGCGTGAAAAATGTTAATTTTATCCCAGGGGAACATTATACCGGGATGTAAAGTAGCCTGTGCTATTCCAGACTATAATCTATCTCTGTGCTAAATTTCATCCAGATCCGTTCAGCCGTTCTGGCGTGATTGAGTAACAAATATACATGCACACACACATCCATCTAAACATTCACATTTATAATATTAGTAAGAATACGATTATCAGCTGCTATATCTGAAACAATAAAAACAAAATTACCTCAATTTTTCATCATCAGCCTTTTAACGTTCCGTTCACTGCTGGGACACAGGCCTCCTCTCTGTGAGAGAGGAAATAGGCCATAATCCACCACACGCGGGCACAGTGCGGGTTGGTGGATATCACATGTCTTCGAATTAAAAATTTTTAACATATACATTTTCTTTTAATCTATTTGTCCCACTGCTGGGCCAAGGGCTCCCTATCCTTCTGACTAGCCTTCTACTTTGCCCAGTTTTTTTTCCTTCTCGGGCCAATCTTCACTTTTGCTTTCTCTTTCATAAACATAACACACTTTAACATCACGAATATAAGGTTTAAATTGCAATGATGGATGCAACAAGTCACATATAATTGTCTCATACCAGGTGGTGGCAGACCCCGAGATAGAAGGCGAAGCGCGTCGCTACCTCGCAGCCGCTGCATGCCTGCGGATAGCGCTGCGAACTCTGCGGCCTAAGCTACGGCCGCTGGATCTGTTGCGCTGCGAAGCGCTGCATGCGCTGGGGGCGGCTGCCAGGAGTAGGTTGCTGTCTACTAAGTACAAGTGAGTACTGTCTACACGACCTTATATTCGTTGTTTTTTTTTTAATTTTAATTACTCATAATAGTATGGTCAAACAGACTGACCAAAATAGTAGCAATTAACTTAGGAATCTGAAGATGTCAAATTGATACAATGGACGTGTGGTACCTATCTTCCTAAGAGAGGATAAACATTAGGTGTTTTGAAGCGCGCGTTATCTCTGTCTTTTCGGGTCTCATTTTTAGGGTTCCGTACCCAAAGAGTAAAAACTGAATCCTAAACTAATCCTAAACTAAGACTCCGCGGTCTGTCTGTCCGTCTGTCACCAGGCTGTTCGTACCTCGTCCGTATCTGCACATCATATCTTATGGGAGTGTATTCTTTGGCAGAATGAATGTAATATTATGTTGAATAATATATAGGCTGCATCAGGAGTTGTTTACTATACGGACTTTGTGGAAACTATTGCCATACCTATTATTGGAATCAACTATAACAGCTCAAGATGTTAGGACCCATTAATATTCATCCTAATTTT
The DNA here is from genome assembly GCA_945859665.1 of Anorthoa munda. Classification (NCBI taxonomy): domain Eukaryota; kingdom Metazoa; phylum Arthropoda; class Insecta; order Lepidoptera; family Noctuidae; genus Anorthoa; species Anorthoa munda. The sequence continues at coordinate 28,775,362 of OX243903.1, forward strand.
TATCCGTGGTGCTAGGCAACTGGGCTTATGCCAGTTGTAAACGACCCTTTGTACCTATTGGCCTTGTTTGTTCTGTCTCCTGCTTGATATGGAGGGAAGTGGAAATTTATATTTTTTCCTACTCCTCCCTTATTCTTTTCTGATAAATTTAGTTAGAATTAGAATTTATTTATTTGTAAGAATGTAGTTTTACATAATATGGTGTTAATATTTTTGTTAGTTCTATACATTCTACCACGAAATATATGGTGTACAAATATTTAATTGTCGTTCTTAACTAAGTACAAAATTAATTTTAAGGTTTGCGATTTACAGTAAGTCCGATATGAATTAGTATTATTAAAATTACTTTAAAATGTCAAAATTAAGTTCATGTCATCTTGGATTTTTACAATATTCCATATATTCGCCAATGTCATAAAAACAATGATCTAGTAGCCAACTTGTCAGCTTTTTCTTGAACATGGGGATAGGAAGTTCCTTAAATGAATTAGGTAACTTGTTATACACCTGAATGGCATTAATATATACATTCCTCCTAAATATTTGCAATCTACATTGAGGTACATTTAATTCGTATTTGTACTTATTTCTAGCAGTAGCCTGCTTGCGACTGACTTCTGATTGCATGCGAAAATAGTGCGGATATTTTTTTACAAGCATACATAGTTCTTTGATGTACATGCAGGGTAAAGGTAATATGTGTAGTTTTTTAAATAAAGGTTTACAGCTGTCCAAAAACCAAACGCCAGATATTGCCCTAACACACTTCTTCTGTACCCGAAATGCCATTAAGATTTCAACTGAATTGCCCCATAGTATCAGACCATATGATAGCACAGATGATACGTATCCGTGATATGCAGTCACTGCTGCGTCTATGGACACCGTTGATCGTAGACGTTTTATTGCGTATACGAATTTGTCTAGCTTATCGCAAACGTAATTAATGTGCGACTTCCAGTTACAGTTCTGATCCACTATTATGCCCAAGAATTTTGTGTTTACTACTTGTTCTAGGATACTGTCTTCATATTTTATACTAAGAGTCTGAAAGTTTGATTTATAAGTTTGAAATTGAATTATTTTTGTTTTATTTATATTGATTTTTAAATTGTTGTTATTAAGCCAAATTATTATGTCTGTGATTGCTTCATTAATTTCCTGTTCCAATTTATTTTTGTCATTACATTTTATTATTAGTGTTGTATCGTCAGCAAATAAGATTGTTTCGTGGCGAGTTGCATTAGGAAGGTCATTAATGTATAGCAGAAATAAAAAAGATCCCACTACACTGCCTTGGGGTACTCCTACTGCATTAGTTTTAAAGTTAGATTTATATTCTACTTTGTTTCCATTAATGATTTTTGATATTTGCACACATTGACGCCTATCACTTAGGTAAGATTTAAACCAGTCATTCGCCTGGCCTCTTATGCCATATTTATCTAATTTATTTAGTAGTAGCTTATGATCAACAAAATCAAAGGCTTTACTCATGTCCAGAAAAATAGCTACTACAGGTATGTTGTCATTCATTGCCTCAGTTATTACTTTTATTAAATTAAAACAAGCTAAAGAGGTGGTGCTATTTTTCCTGAATCCAAATTGCTCCCGCCTTAGTAAATTATACTTTTCCACATAGTCATATAGCCTTTTTAATATCGTTTTCTCAAATATTTTTGATATTATAGGAACCAAGGTTATCGGTCTATAGTTCGTCATGTCAGATTTATCACCATTCTTAAATATTGGCTTGACTATTGAGTTCTTTAATGCGCTCGGGAACCTGCCTTCCGAAAACGACATGTTAATTAAGTAGCTCATCGGTTTGCATATGTGATCAGCACAAGCTTTTATAATTTTGGTACTTATTTCGTCAAACCCGACTGACGCAGTATTTTTTAAGTTTTGGATTACCCTTTAGGAATATTGTATTATTGTGATCAATGTCCATAGTTTTATTTATAGCGTCAAATTTATACGTAAATTCGTTATTATTTGTCAATTGTATATAGTATTCGTTAAACATGTCACAAATTTTTTGAGGGTCAGTAATATTGTTTGTTTTTAATACTATTTGTTTTATGTCATTACTTTTTTGTGTGTCACCAATTGTTTTATTGATAATATCCCAAGTAGCCTTGCATTTATTTTTCATATTCTGAATATTTCTTTTGTTGTTTATTTGTTGTGATTTATTGATACAACGTTTAAGTACCTCGCTATATTTTTTATACTTTTTAGTTAATCTAATTTTGTTTGTTTTATTATGAATAGTTTTTAAATGTAAATAACGTTTCCTTATACATGACCTTTTTAAACCTTTTGTCAACCACAGCGTATTTCTTTTTCCATTCGATCTTTTTAATTTTTGTAAGGGAAAACATAGTTTATAGAACAGTTGTAATGTCCCATGGAACACCTGAAATGCATCTTCCAAATTATCCATATGATACATGTCAGAGAATGAAAGCGCAGAAATGCAGTCACAAAACTTTTTTATGTTTTCTTCATGATAGTCCCTTTTGTACTCAAACCAGTTGTGGGATCCAAGACGGGAATAACTAAAAAAGTGCGTTCTTACAAAAATAGATTGAAATTCTTCAACATGCACTCCTTGGAAGAATGAAGATGTTTGAACGACGCAATGTTTGCTAGCAAAATCTTGAAGAGAAATATCGACTCACCGTCGCTGCTCGCACTCATTAACTTTCGTGCTCCATCGAGGATTCCGCGTAAACCTATTGCTCCGCTTAGTCCTCCAACGAGAAGAACGGTGTTGGGATCTACCAAACTAACTCTCCATGTGCTAGGTTTTGTAGGGTTCTGAATAGTTGCAGTGATATCGTCGATTTTCACTTTGATTCTCTTAACAAGCAAAAAATAAAATTTCTGAACTGTATATCTGACTTGTTGTAAATGTTTTTGAGGAAATTATGATTTTAGTGTTTCGCATATGTAACTACTAGCTGACCCGGCAAACTTTGTTTTGCCATAAAAACACCAAACATTCATCTACCCTACCTACCCTACACTGCCTACCCTACCCTAATTATCCTACACTACCTACCCTACCCTACCCTACCTACCCTACCCTACTCTACCTACCCTACCCTACCTACTCTACCTACACTACCTACCCTACCCTACCCTACCTACCCTAACCAACCTACCCTACCCTACCCTACCCTACCTACCCTACCCTACCTACCCTAAATTTTCTTTGCTATAAACCTCACGGAGCCCGAGACCTTTCCAACGAATGCAAAACCGTGGAAATCGGTTCGTGCGTTCTGGAGTTATAGCGTCAGGAAGGAAAACCCGACTTATTTTTATATAGTAGATTTGAATAATGAAGCACAAATAAGTAAAAAGCAGGATTAATTTCACTGTATTATTGTCACTATAATTTGAATTTGATTAACACTTCGGTCTAAGTAACACGTGGTTGGCTAAGCTAACACCAAAAATTAAAAAAGTTGAAATAATTGAATTTTTTCGGTATTTCGTTTACTACAAAATAAATTTAATTTATACTTTAGCCTCAACAACACGTGGTAATTATGCTGTTAAAATGTAGTTTATATGACACGTTCGTAGATTTACCATAGCAGCGCCATCTATTGATTACTTACTCAACCCAGTCGAAAGGTATCGACATCTGTTAGAATCATTTGGAGTTAACAGATAATTGTGACTGTCAAATAATAACAGACAAATAATTAGCAATAAATTAAAATTGCGACTATAATTTGAGATTTAAACTATCCTATCTCTCAAGTTGGATCGAACTGCACATGGTGTGCGAATTTTATTATAATCGGTTAAGTGGTTTAGGAGTCCATTGAGGACAAACATTGTGACACGAGATTTATATATATTAAGATTATAAAGTTATATTGCTTGTGGAATATGTAGCTTACAGCTAACATAATTACTAAGATTTCTTTTTTTTTGTTCATGTGGTGTTTACATATAAGTAATTGTTGCACTGTGTAGAGTTTGTACGCATGTTTTATTTTTGTTTGTAGATAAGTGTAAGCAGTTGTTGGTAGACCTAATAAATAAAATAAAATAAAGACAGTTAAATTCATTCTCCGGGACTTGGTCGAGCCTCATTGCCTCGGCGCTTTTCTGGTGGTCGCTACTGTTGATTCTGGCTTTCAGGAGTGGCAGTGGTTTGGGAATAGTGCGGTGGGATTGTCACCAGGCTGATCACATCTCATGAACCGTAACAGCTAGGCAGTTGAAATTTTCAGAGATGATGTATTTAAGTATTATTTACTAAAAATAGAATAAAATAAATATTTAAGTGGGGCTTCCATACAACAACGTGATTTTTTGCGATAATGGTACGGAACCCTTCGTGCGCGAGTACACCTCGCACTTGACCGGTTTTTTCCCCGTGATAAATGCAGCTGGATCACAAACTCTTGTTAACTGTATGCCCTACGTGCCAGACTCGCCATATCGACAGCGCCGCTATGCCGCGAGGCGCGCGCGGGCGCGGCGGCGGGCGGCCTGCCGCACGTGGGGCCGGCGCCCCCGGAGGCGCACACGCCGTGGATGCGGCTGTACCTGTACCATGTGGCGGGCTACGGGCCTCCCACCTTGTTACTGACTAAGGGTGAGTACTGATCCGAATTTACGGACTGCAGTGGCTTAACTAATTATACTATGATTTTTAATTTCGTAGACTAAACTGACAGCTGCTAATGACCTTATTTTTTTTTAAATGTTGGCAGCTCGGAGCATAGTGTTAGGTAAGGCTCAATCATAAGATTCATTGAATCGATGTGACATGACTCCTCAATTTAATTTTACTTATTGGTGTAAATAAATATTTTATGAATATGAACGTAATATATTTAAATATAACAGTATTCATACACATAGTACCTAAACTTTTATTGTGTTAAATATGAAATCAACAATAAAACAAATGCGATCGATAAAATAAAGTCTGACAAATTATGTGAAGGGCAGCGGAGGAGTCCAAAAAATACCCAAAATTTCCACTAAATGAATTTAATAAAGTAATTACAATTATTTCTTAATATTAGGTGAGTAGGTACTAAAAGGGTGTCCTAACAAACGAAGTATGTGTCGAAACGCCCCGCGCCGAATCTACTGTTTAGTTTTATTGGATGCATCAAGTTGGGTTGCGCAATCCATTCACGGTAACCAAATGTATGGTGATGACGTATTTGGGAGGCACTCACAAATATAACAGACATAAATGAGTAGAAACTAAATAAGGGCCGCTAGAACAACATTTTTTTTTAATGTGAAATAGTTTCATTTTCGATCTACTTCGATTTTCGATCACTCAGGATAGTCAGGATACAACACTATTTTTATGTAACGATAAAGTGACAACCCTCCAAATGTCAGTTTAGTCTACGAAATAAAAAATCACATTAAAGAAAGCGATTGTGCACCCAAAAAGTAAACAATCTAAAAAAATAAGGTTATTAGGTCTTTTCAATACTGATGTTATCTACCTGGTTTCGGCCACAGCGACCGCAATCATTGGCTACTCAATGTGGTTGAGAGCTCAGATTTTTTGCTCTGTTATGTGCTCTCATGGGACTTGCATATCCCACCCTTGGCCGAAAAACTCCGAGCACAAAGCGGACACGACAGAACACCGTTGACTACGTGATAAATAGTAGCTGTTGGTGGTCTAGCTTTGAGGTCGTCGCGTTTCTGATCCAATTCCGACCTCCTTCTATCCTCAAACTGCACACGACGTCTCCACTCGGGCCGATTTTGTGCCTGATTCTCCTGATTTGTGCAAGTGTGGGGTCAATGTCGCCTCTCAAAATCAAACAATTTATTTTTACTTACATAGGCCTACATGGGCACTTATAAAACGTCGACAAAAGGCGCACGGTTCGGGTTGGTCGTTTCTTATGGAGAAGAACCACCAAGAAACACCATGGTTACTCTTTTAAAAATATGGTTTGTTTTTACAATATTTCCATGTTACAGCATTACTTAGATATGGGGGGACAACGTAGGCCCGACAATAAGACGTTAGAAACTAAAAAAATAAATAAAAAGTAAAACGAGATAAAAAGTTATCAAATGTTATCAAGCATCTAGGAATCTAGAAGGCCTAAAATGTTCACACATTCACAAAACAATCGGTAAAAGCATCTATACAAAGGTAAAAAAATAAAAATAAATGTGTGTCTCTTCATTTGTCTATTCTGAACATCCTTGAAACGTAAAACAATCTAAAAAAAAACCGGCCAAGTACGAGTTGGACTCGCGCACGAAGGGTTCCGTACTTGGTAAATTGCGGTTTATGATTCATGACGTATTAAAAAAAAAACTACTTACTAGATCGCGGTCAAACCAATTTTCGGAATCATATATTTTTTTTTAGTTTTATCATTCTCTTATATTAGAAGTTACAGGGGGGGGGGGTTTTCACACATTTTACCACTTTAGAAGTGTCTCTCGCGCAAACTATTCAGTTTAGAAAAAAATGATATTAGAAACCTCAATATCATTTTTGAAGACCTATCCATAGATACCCCACACGTATGGGTTCGATGAAATTTTTTTTTTAGTTTCAGTTCTAAGTATGGGGAACCTCCAAATTTTTTTGTTTTTTTTTCTATTTTTGCGAGAACACCTTAATGCGGTTCACAGAATACATCTACTTACCAAGTTTCAACAGCATAGTTCTCATAGTTTCAGAAAAAAGTGGCTGTGACATACGGACGGACAGACAGACATGACGAATCCATAAGGGTTCCGTTTTTTGCCATTTGGCTACGGAACCCTTAAAATAAGGTTATTAGGTCTTTTCGATACCCAGTGCATGTATAGTGTGCTTTATAAGACGATTGCTCATATGTTAAATTAATGCACATTTGAAGAAGTAAAGAACGATAGACGTATCCATCTGCTGTGCCAAAGTAATCTTATCAACAATACATATGAATCATCGTATATAGCGCACTTCTTGCTAGACCTACCAACACATAGAAGATCAACCAGAAAAAGAAATTCAGAGAAGACAGCTCAAAATAGTGTCCAGACTAAATAAGAATCATCGAAATCGTTAATATTTGGCGAACATATCGCTGAACATACCCACGTAAAAAACCACTTGGTTTCAGAACCTCCTCCTTTTTTGAAGTCGGTTAATAAGTATGTTTTTGGAACCTAATTTCTGCTAAAGCGCCCGCTAACCTCAACTCCTATCTCTCTTACCAGGCACCCAACTCCGCGGTGTACCTCGCCTGCTCTTAGGTTACTCGCGCCTCACCGTGTCCTGGTGGGGAGCAGAGTCAGCCCTAGAAGGTGCAGGTGCGGCCGCCGGAGCCCTGCCCGCAGCACCCGCACTGTTAGCTGCTAACACGGCGCTGAGGCGAGGGCCTGTGCTGCTGCAGGCCCTTGGGGTGAGGCAGCCTGCGCCATTGAGGCATTTGATGTTCCCGCCTGAAGCTGATACTTGTGCTGGTAAGTTAATAATAATGCCAGGTTTTTTCTTTTTTTTAACCCCCGACGGAAAAAGAGGGGTGTTATAAGTTTGACGTGTGTTGCTGTGTATCTGTGTGTCTGTCTGTGGCATCATAGCTTCTAAACGGATCAACCGATTTTGATTGACTTTGTCGAGAGTGTTCTTATTCGTATTTTACTCTTTGAAACTGGATTTTTTTACAAGATATCGTGTCATTATTACGTGTTTCGATAGATTTTCAACACCGGTCGCGATGAAGGACGACTGTGGACCCTCTGGCCCAACTAGGGGACATAGGATCTTAAGTCAAGTCATAACACATAAGGACATCCGAATCATAGAGTAACTGTCTTCTTCTTCTTTTTGAGTCGATGGAAAACTCTTTTTTCCACTACCTTGTCTATTATGTAACACATTGCCTAAGAAATTCGTTTCGAAATATGAACATTTAGACACAAGATTATAAAATAAAAATTACAAAAACCTAAATTACATAATAACAGTTACGAAATGACTTTTGTATGGAGTTTTGATATCATTATGTAACTGGCAGAATGATACTGAACCTGTTACCTCTGATTGTGTGTATATAGTCTGTGGTTTTTAGTATGAACGTTTCTAATATATTGTTGATGGTAATTGGCTACATCGCTCGTGTTAAAATCTCGACTTTTTATGCTCGTCACGAAATGTACTATATAAATTTTAAGCCCAGTAGGTGGTCACCCCGATTGCGGCGTGAGTGGCGAGCATAAGGTCTTCCAAAGTGAAGATGCATGGGCACTTGGGACACTCCAGCATGTGTGCCATATTTTGCAAAGGGGCACCGCACTCACACTGGGTATCAGACGGGTATATAAAACCCCATTTTGCCAAATTGAGTTTACAGCGGCCTACTTGGGTGCGCAAGCGATGTTCACATCAGAATCCATTACTCACTCGAATTAACACTTTGAGAGTCTCCTAAAAGTGTAACTTTTGTTGTTTGAAAACTTGAATACGTCAACTGACAACAAGACATGGGCTGTGCAGTTGTGTGGTTAGACATTGAAACAAGCAGACGAGTGGACTCGCAAGTGCCCCACTTGGGACATCCATGTGACCAGCTTGTATAAGTATGATAGCGATCATCATACAAGCTGTTAACACGCATGCCCCGATTATCCAGACACCTACACTTTAGAGGACCTCCACTGACGCTGCAAGCAACTGGGCCCAAAAAGAGTACTCCATCAATTCGAAACGAAGAAGAACAAACTGGTTTATACATCACATGTGAGAACACACTAAAATGCAAGGCATCGCGACGGGTAGCGGGGTGCCAACTGAAAATCTGCGCTGGGTGTTTGACGCCCAGCAAAATATGCTGAGTTAGTAACCCATTCGGTATGGGTGCGGCCCGTGAAATTCTTGAACCATGTTTGTACTGATTTTACCATTCTTCACTGCTATTTTGTGATTGTTGCTGTTGTGTCTGTGTCGATATGTTTTCTATTCTTTTTCTTTCTTATCGTTTTGCAAAATGTATATATCGTGGCCAGATCTTAAAATTGATCACTTCAGCCATTTCATGAAATGGTTGTATTTCACGGTATGGCCAGCTAAAACTGATCATATCGTTTAAACGTCAACGTTTGATGATTATGTCAATCCACGTTTGGCTGTTTTTTATAGTCGGTAGGCTCCCGTTTGACCACTATCTCGCTCGCCTGATGTTAAGCGATGATTTGGTCTATCATTGATATTCCGCATTCCAAGTTTTTTTTTACATTTCGCTAGTTTCTTAAGTGCCTTTCGTAAACTTCTAGTAGTCTTGAGTCGTAACAACATTTCACTTCACTTTTATCTTCAATTGTCGCATTATTATTTACTTTTATATCAGAATAATTGTCGGCCGCCATGTTGAATCATAAAAACAAAACGATATCAGCTGACAGCTCCTCTAACGGTGGATAATGTAACTATTCTACGATATGATCACCATAACGTTTGACCATAATATCATGAAATGAATATAGTTCTTGCCAAACTTCTGGGCCGCCCTGAAGTTGGCTTGCCGATGCGCAAGGCACGAAACGGTGCTGTTTTTGTATGAGATTTACTACTGCGCAGCCATTTTAGCCAACTTCAGGGCGGCCAAGAAGTTTGGCGAGAACTATAGCCGTGCGTTTAGCTGTTCATATCGTCAAACGCTGATTATTAATTGATTTGGGCAGACTATATCGTGGGCAGCGGGTACTATCCATTTTATGAAACACAACCATTTCATGAAGCCACATCATAAAGTGATCAATACTACGATCTGGCCACGACATATACGTATATTATTACTTTCCTAAATATAAATTTCGTATTATTTTCGCATATTTCGCTTGTTTTGACTTTACGGACTCAATGAATACTATGTTATTTCTATTCCAGAGTCTCAAGCGATGTGGTCTCGTCACGCGGGGCTCCGGCGGCTACTAAAGCGGCTGAGACTAACACGCTCAGTTGGCTACGTCACGTTGGCGGACATTGGTGTCCCTGACTTGGGCTGTCCTAGGCCGCCTGCTACTGTTCAACTAGGTAATAATACAAGATCTGCCTTTTCTACTGCTTTGGGCTAAAAAAAGCTAAGAGAAATCACTAATACAGTTGTAAAAATAATAATTGGTTAGGTTAGTAAATGCGTGGTGTCTCATCCCATACAAAGAAACTGTCCCGACGTTCTGTACTGATATTTTTTTGTATATCAATCGCGTTCGGTTCCGTTCTACAGATATAGATGGTGATCTATCTATCGCCGTGGAACGAAACCGAACGCGATCGATTTACAAAAAATAATCTGTATAATCAGACGAAAAACGCTAGTTACGTCGGCACGGTTTCTTTGTATGGGATGAGGCATCTGTATGCTAGTATTATACTATATTTGGTAAAGGTAAGTAATTTGAATACCCAAAATACCGAGAGAACAGATGTTGCCAGTTTTCGGGTGGTTTTTCTTTTTGCCATAATAAAAAATTTTAATTTTATAATTCCATCGATGAAATATTTCGAAACTATCGAACCATACCTGATTTAAATTTAATATTGTCAAAATGACTAATTCTTCTACGGGCGTTCTCGGGTCTTCTCTTATGCTGATGACACTGCGCTGGTCTTTACGGGCTATAATTGGGATTCAGTGCGGAGGGACGCGGAAGTGGGATTATCGAGAGTTGCCTCCTGGCTGAAAAGTAATTTACTTACGCTGAATAGCCAGAAGACAATCTACATGTGCTTCTCTATAAGTGATAGAACCCAGCCGCATACAAATTTTAAAGTAAAAATACACCAATGTGATAATATCCAGGATACCAGTTGTGCTTGTACAACTATTGAGAAGATGGAGCAAACCAAATACCTGGGTATTGTACTTGATCAGCGTCTCTCTTGGCATTCACATGTATCATTGGTTAGTGCTCGTTTGAGAAAATTAATCTGGATTTTTAAGTCACTGATACATGTTGCTTCAGCGAGTCTAATTAAACAAATATACATTGCACTGGCTCAATCTGTGTTATCCTATTGCATTCCTATCTGGGGTGGTGCCTCCAAGATTAAATTTCTTGATGTTGAAAGATCACAGCGTGCCCTTCTCAAAACCATCTACTTTAAACCTTATCGTTTTCCTACACTCGAGCTGTACAACCTATGCGACCTCTTAACTGTTAGGAAGTTGTTTATTTTAAATTCAACCTTAAAGATGCATAAAACAATGGTTTTTGATCCTGGTATACTGAGGAAGAGAAGAACTCACTTTCGTATTCCTGTGATTAGAGTTCGCACTGCATTCGCACGACGGCAATTTATTGCTCAAGCTTCTTTTCTGTACAGTGCTGTTAGCAAAAAGGTTGCTCTGTACCAAAAAACGCGCTATGAATGTAAGGGATCACTGACCGCATGGCTAAAGACCCTTAATTATGAAGAAACTGAGTTACTTCTACACCCAGTTACATAATAAATACCTTAACTAATAGAGGGAATTACGCTCACACACACACACCATACACACACACACACCATACACACACACACACAATACACACACACACACTCACATTGACTCTCCACGAGTCTTTAATACAGTTATATAGTCTGCACCTACTTTGTTTTATATTTAATTTAAGCTTATTGATTGATTATTGAATATTGATTGTTTATTGTTATTTTTTTTTTTTTGTTCTTATCTAATCCAATTTTATTCTTATTTAAACCATTTATAATTTAATTTAATTAATTTTAATTATTGATTATTGACTGATTTATTTTTTAATTAAGTTTTTCAATTTTAACTTTATTTCATTAATTATTATTTAGTTGATTTTTTAGTTAATTTGTTTGTTTTGATACATTATTATTTAATTTAATTTCTAATTTTATGTAATCCAATTTTAATTTTTTTTTTTTTTTACTATGTATAGGCCTGTGTTTGACCACAATCTCACCGTGGTCAGTGATGATGTGGCCGATGGTGGTAAGCACACAAAGCCTAGAAGGGAACTGGCTCTCAAGTGCTGCTGTCGGAACACACCGGAAGGTGCTTGGCGACAGATTTTCAACTTGAGGGTGGTTGCCAGCCAGGCGGGTACTACAAAGTACCCTACCACCGTGCTATGGTTTCCTCACGATGTTTTCCTTCACCGAAAGCTCAAGCTCATTGTAGGATTCGAACCCGCGACCTTCGTCTCGGTATCCGACGTCACTACCACTGAGCTATCATCGCCTAAATTTCATTTTCATTTTGGTTTGATTATGTTGTTAACAGGCTCTTTATGTAATGTATAGATATGGAAGAGTGAGGTCCTCTGGTACAGGTATATCCATACCTAAAAGAGGTCTTCTACAACTTTTATGTAAAACCTGTTGATTGTGAAATAAATAATTTAATTTTAATTTAAATAATTTAATTTTCTTTTCACAGTACAACAACGAAAGAAAAAGGACATATGCGGCATAGCGAAACCAGTCAGCGAAATCTCCTTATCATCATCAGAATCAACAGAGAAGTACACAGAAGAGTACTCCAAAACCCTGACGAGGCTACAGTCCCCCATAGAGTCCCACTTCGCTGTCACTCCTACAACGGAAAGCAAGAACAGTTCACCGGCTAATGGCTTCACTAGCGTCGAATGTGGCCAGTTACTGTGCGACGAACTAGACAATCTAGCCCTCGATGACGTCACAAAGCATGCCCACAGCAAGGAGTCCATAGCCAACAGCGACGATTTAGTCCCCATACATTCATCGTCAGCCAGTATCGAAGACTTAGAAAAGAAACATTCCAAGGAGAATTCGACCAGCAAGGAGTCTATTGCTCTATCCGATGACTTAGTTCCGATACATTCTTCATCGGTCAGTAGTGAGAATTTGAACAAGAAGACAGTCAGCCAGTTGGATGATTTGTTGAGTCCCGCCGAGGAGTCGATCTCTATGTTCACGCAGCTCAGCGATAAGTTGACGGAGATGTCGGCTGCGGAGGGTGACAGTGGGGTGGATACCGCGCACTATGTGTCGGATGAAGAGGCTTGTAGACCTGAGGTTCGTGGAATTTATTTTTCATCACACCTTTTTTTTTTTTTTTTTTTGTTACTATGTATAGGCCTGTGTTTGACCACAATCTCACCGTGGTCAGTGATGATGTGGCCGATGGTGGTAAGCACACAAAGCCTAGAAGGGAACTGGCTCTCAAGTGCTGCTGTCGGAACACACCGGAAGGTGCTTGGCGACAGATTTTCAACTTGAGGGTGGTTGCCAGCCAGGCGGGTACTACAAAGTACCCTACCACCGTGCTATGGTTTCCTCACGATGTTTTCCTTCACCGAAAGCTCAAGCTCATTGTAGGATTCGAACCCGCGACCTTCGTCTCGGTATCCGACGTCACTACCACTGAGCTATCATCGCCTTAAACCTATTCGAAAAATGACAATTGTCTATAGAGGATAGCGGGAACCAAATCCAATTTTGCGCCCGTAGGAGTTTGAGCTTTCTCTTTTCTGATTGGTCCGCTTCGTGCTTCTGATAGATTTGCGGAGTTGGGTTGGAGGCGCTCGCGTGAAGGTCTAATGTAAAAAAAAATATCACTAACTAACATTCAATTCTCTATGGTGATAAACTCATTTTTGTGATTGGTTAGTAAGGAGTTAGTATTATATTTTTTGTTACTAAGTATGTGAAGGTCGAACGCATATGTTTGAATAAGTTACTGGCTGGTTCTAAGTTATGGCGGCAATGTGCTTTAAAAAACTGTAGTTCTTTCAATTTTTTTTTTTCGGATAGTTTTCTCTTAGGTAGTGATGAAAAATAGTGTGTATCACTCGGGGACATAATATTTTGTTCTCGGGCGGCGTATATTGAATTCCTCGCTAAGCTCAGGATTCTACGTTAGAATCCCTCGCTACGCTCGTGATTCTACTATAGAATCCTTCGCTTAGCTCTGAATTCAAAATAACGCCCTGGAAGAACAAAATATTACTTTGTCCCCTTGTAACACTATTAACTATTGTACGTTTGATCAGTCTTTCCCCAGTGCTTCCATTTGACGGCATCCAGACATGGCCTGCCCAATCCCACTGAAGTGGGAAATTCCCGACGAAATTCAAAAACTCCAAGACTGAAGTCAAAGAAGTGAATGGAAATCATCGTCTACGTAGATTTCACCTCAAAATATAATTCTCGCCAAACTTCTTGGCCGCCCTGAAGTTTGGCGCAGACTATACTTGTATGACATTCTCTTAATAAACTCGATGTGTCACTTTAAGGCCCAAGTACTCTTTTTAAAAGCTGCGCATGCCCATATGATACAAAAACTGATCAATAAATTGTCTTTTTCAGAGGTGGACAATAGTAGATCTGCAGTTCGGTATTCCGCTGTTTGACGAGACGTTATGTGAGAAGATTTGCAAGTGTTTAGTAGAACGAATAGCTAAGCCAGAACTGTAAGTATAATTTCAGCACCTTACAAAATATATAGACGTCGTTTTTCCATCTTTGCCGATCATCTGCCGTCCGTTAACTAGGCTAGGTTGGATTTTAAACTTAAAAAAAAACTTTTTTTTAAAGACCAACAAATCCTATTTTTTACCCGACTGCCGAAGGAGGTGTGTTTATCAGTCTATGGATGTATGTATGTTTGTTCCTATGTGGCGTTCCAGAGACTAAACGCATTGGCGGATTTTGATGATTCGTCAATCGATTCGTCTTAACCTTGCGAGTGTCACCAGCTACATTTAAATTGGCAAATAGAAAAAATAACTGAAAAGATATAAATAAAAAAAAGGTTAATTAAGCAAATCAAAAAACCCGACTGCTTCAAAAGCGAACTAAAAAGACGTAAACATCTGGTTTTGGTCAGCCAGCTCGCGAATAAGTATCCTCCGACTGCACAGCATGATGTTCTTCTTGTTTACGTCTTTTTAGTTCGCTTTTCAAGCAGTCGGGCGTTTTTTTTTTTTTTTTTTATAATTTACAAGTTTATTACTGGCGAGGTACAAAATACATGATCAATGCCCCCCTTGCTAGGAAAACCTGTGTTACAGGGGTCAATATATTGGGTTATTAAAGTTTAAGTTCTCCACGGCAACAACCATCGGGCAGTTTGGTCTTTACGGAAAATCATCCCTTTTCAATGAATGATGTGGGACTTTCCACCCTTATCGGCTAATGATAAGGCACCGACTGCCAATGGTGCTTTCCGAGGCAAAAATATTGTCTAAAGCAGGGGTTCCCAAACTGTGCGTAGCGACGCCCCTGTGCGTCGTGGTGCTCTCTAAACGAGAAAATATAGCTATTGGAACTATGACATATATAATATGTATTACGAGCCTGAAACTACAAAATACTACTCGAAAAATACTAATGGGTACTATTTGGTAATTACAATGTAATTCAATTTTAGAGCCATGTATCCCAAGATTATCCAACTCTGGATACTGAAGATTCCTAGTACAGTCATCGGCACAGAAGTCGTTTTTTAGGTCTCCTTGGTAGTGATGCGGGACGCGGGGTACAAGGTCGCGCCGATCCGAGCGCGCGATTGGTGGCTCAGTCGACCCTTGCCTCCCGCACCGCGTCCTTCCCCTCCGTTCGCTCCCGATTACACTTGCGTGCACGAAAGTTGTACCCTTTGTTTATGTTGGGTTTTTGTTAGGTGTAGTTGTTATTGTTTTAAATATTAATATCATTATATTAATATTAATATCATTTTAATAGGAGACATAATGTTTAATATTAATATCTTTTTCTAATATTATTTTAAAGTTTTGACTGTATATATTTTATTTATAACACCTAATAAACTTCACGAATTCCTCTCCTTTATTTAATTTTCTTCTAAACACACATGATTAAAAATAAATGATGGCCATAACCACTGAAAAATTACAAGAAATAAAAGTGACCACTTTTTTGTGGCAATAAGTGTACATGCGCGAACTTACCCCCACTACGCTAAAACCTTGCCAAGTTACGTGCCGATGACTATACCACTTATACGTCGTGTCGCACCTAGTTATGCGAAACTGGCTACTCTGCAGTTGCAGTAATTAAGTCAATAGTACTGACAGGCCAGCAGTGGACTGCATAGGCTGATGATGAAGACAGATTACATATCAATTGGGAAAATTAAAGCAGCACAACTTTATTAAGTTCATTATGTACTGTTTTCCTAAAAATCAATATAATTTTAATCAACTAGAAAAAAAAACAGTTAATATATAATCAATACAAAGGTACAAGGGCGTCGCAAAAAAATACACTATGTAAAGGTAGTCACAGTATAAAAACGATTGGGAAACCCTGGACTAAAGTATTTATTATTTTCGCCTTTACAGATTGGAGAAAGTGAAAGAAGACAATGAATTCATACGTTCAGATATATTGAAGTTTGTTTCACAGTGTCAGGTAAGTTTTTCATCACAAATATTAAATAAAGAATCAAGTTATACAAGAAAACCCTTGAAGTGACGTATTACAAAGTATCTAACATTCTCTTAATTTAAAACAAGATACATTTTTTTTACCACCTTCAAAAAAAAGGAGGTAATCAATTCGACACGTGTGTATGTAATATTGTTGGAATTGCTCAATATTCACATATGTTACTCTAATTGGGCTTCTAAACATGTGTGCTAAATTTTATAAGTGTGTTTGTATTGTATGTATGTATGTATGTTTGTCCACGCATTTATCTGAAGCTAGTTATCGGATCGTGACCATTCTTTGGATTAGGTGTCTCTCAACTTCTTGAATAGTGCAATTTTCATGCAAATAGGTTCTGCAGTTTTCAAGATATGTAACATACAACCGAACCCCTTAGCGACAAACAGCACGAATGTGTAAATCGAGTTATTATGGGTATTTTGTCAATCCTTTAGGTACCTTACTATTGAATTTGCTCACTTTTTAGTGATAGTGTTATAAAACTAAAAATATATAGTAAAAACTTTTTTACAAAAAAAATAAACCGACTTCAAAAGCAGTGTTCAAAAAAAGTGCAAAATAAGTTTCGTTTCGGAAACCGGTGTCTTTGGTTCTTCTTTTTTATCGTTTTTCAACACCGACTTCCGAAACGAAAGTTGAAGTCGGTTTATTTTTTTGTGAAAAAGATTTTTAAGTATCAATTATTACCTTTTATTTTTTTATTGATTGACATCATCTTTAAATAGTATAAATCTGAGATCGTTGTCCCCGTATGACGACAACATTTCTGTTTCTCCGCTAAGTTCTCCTAAACCTTTCAACGGATTTTGATACGGTAGAAAGAGCGATGAGGAAGGTTTTTGTTATATATCTTATAATCAATCATATCTTTACTATTTTTTCTAGTACTACCCCGGCGAAGACATGGGAATCGTCAAACGGGGCTCTTTAGTTCCCCTACCTAGAAAGAATCTGGCGTTCGAGAACGGCAGGATCAGCGAGTGGACCGGCAAATGAATGCCGTCTCGCTCGCACACGCCATATCTACCATTAGAGCGATAGAGATAGACGTATGTTTGTCGTTCCGGATTTGAGCTTTACTAGACGTTATGTAGAATGTTCTTATTTTAAACTGTTGTATTGGAAGTGGATATGAATTTTGAGGCTTGCTCCTGAAATAACTTGAGCTGAGTAGTTTTACACTATCAGAGATAAAAAGAATTAAATGTAAAAACCCCCGAAACAAAAGCAAAAAATAAGCCTTGTACTCGCTTATTTCATGATTACCTACACTATAATATACCTATACTATGATTTTTAATTTCGTAGACTAAACTGACATTTGGGGAGTTGTCACTTTATCGTTACATAAAAATAGTGTCGTAGCCTGACTATTCTGAGTGATCGAAAGTTGATCGATAATCGAAGTAGATCGAAAATGTAACTATTTCACGGCAAAAAAAAAATACATTTGTTAAGAAACTAACGGCCTTATTTAGTTTCTACTCATTTATGTCAGACTTCATTTTATCGATCGCATTTGTTTTATTGTTGATTTCATAATTAACACAATAAGTTTATGTACTATGTGTATGAATACTGTTATATATAAATATATCACATTCATATTCATAAAACATTTATTTACACCTATTAGTAAAATTAAATTGAGGAGTCATTTCAAATCGATTCAATGAATCACTAATGATTGAGGCTTACCTATAACACTATGCTCTGCGCTTGCAACATTTAAAAAAATATAGGTCATTGGCGGCTGTCAGTTTAGTCTACGAAATTAAAAATCACAGTATAGTAGCAGACACGCTTCGATCGATGTCGAAACACGTAATTATGAAATGATATCTTGCGATAAAATAAAATGCGCATAACTTTTGACCGGTTGAACCTGATTTTCACCAAACTTAGCTAAGAAAACTCTCGACAAAGTCACAAGTTCAAATAAAAAATACTAAATCAAAATCGGTTCATACGTTTAGGTGCTATTGTGCCACAGACAGACAAATATATTATATCGGTCGGGGGTTAAAAAGTAACAGAACAATTTGAAATAAGCACAGATAAGTTGCAAAGTTTTTGTGACTCGTCTATGAAGTCACAAAATAATGATAGCTTTTATAAAATTCCAGATCGTTTTTCGTCCATATCTATAGTAGTCACAGTGGATCTTTGTGTCTCTGAAGTTAGCTGCAAGACCTTGCGCAGTTGCTATTTTTTTGGGGAACAGAACACTTTTCCGAATATTTTTGGTCGAATTTCGTTTTACCGAAAACTATTGACCGACGTCTTTTTTGCTATATGCATTATTTGAAATATTTTAAGATCATCGGCGTATCATGTGGCATATGTATTATTTTACCGAACTAAATTTCGCCGATTTACAAAATAACTTTTTGCTTTTGGCCGAAGCCTCTTATGAACTTTTTTTATTTGCCATATTTTAGGGAATATTATTTAGTCACAAATACATAGCTGGTTACTTGGTAGCATTTTCAATTTAAATTTGAAATAGTGTCATAAAAAGCCAATATGTTGTGCTACAAAATTTAGTGACACAACGAATCGCTGCAAAATCGACTTCACGCAGTCTTGTCTGTGTTAACGTATTTTCATGCAAATGATTTATTAATAGCTTTCATGCATTAGACATTTTTATATAATAATTATTTATATTAATAATTTCTCCAAGAGCGAGCTAAGCGAGCTCGGGAATTTAGGGCACCCCGACACGGATAGGTTAGGTTCGAAGGGGATGACGGGAGCTGAAGTGAGCGAGCAAAGCGAGCGAACTCAGCTCCCGTCATCTCCTTCGTGTAGGTTACTTTAGACCCTGCAGGCAGTAATAGGAGCCCCGTGGAGCGGGGCACCGTCGACATTTTTTTTTTCAAGTCTCTCTTTTAAACATTTGTATTCGCCCACTGTTTCTCTCTCACTTATTATTTTGATATGCGATTCATAATAAATATTTCGAACAAATGTTATTTCGGCTAAGTGTAACTTCGGTAAAAAGTTTTTGGACCATGTGAAACGTCGGAGTAACGAAAAAAATCGAATTGATAATAGGTCAACTGAGACAGTGACAGACGTGACTTCGTGAAGTAAAAAATAACGAAACGATAATAGTTGAAAAGTTTTAGGTGAAATGAAATTCGGTCAAATGTTGTTCGAACTTATGATAAGTAACCATTTTTTTGTCAATGTTGAAGTAGAAGATAGCATTGTGTAATTGTCTTTCACAAACGCATATCTCGCTTACTGTATGCAGTATACTCGATGACAAACTGTTTCTTGCGCTATGGTTCGCAGAGCCAACTTCAGGCAGGTATTACTGTATCTTATATCCATTACAAATTTCAATACAACCTCATTTCTGCGAGTTAAGAAATTGCTGCCGTAAATAAATTAAAACGTATGAGTTATTCAGAAAGTAGTATTTACTTTAGCATTATTCTGAATGTGAAATTAATATTTAATTTAAATGTTGTAGGAAGAAAAACCTGAATGAAAAGTGCATGGACTATGAAACTGACGACTATGGTCGTTGGATTTTACTTGAGATTTAAATCATTAAATGTCTGATGCAAAATAATTCTGGTAGAGGTTGCGCCCTGCGTGGTTGAGCCTTCAAGATGACTATTATGTGAGAAATATTATGATTTTATGCCCTATTATTATTAAAAAAAAAAATATTAATAAAAAAAAAGAATAATATAAAAGAATAAAACATTCGTCTTAAGACATTGTTAAGAGATTCTTAGCAATTAAATGTAATAACTAAATGTGCAACTTTAATCTAATTTTCAATTGTTTTTTTTTTTTTCTTTTTAAATGTCAGTATTGTATTTGTTGTTTCTTCATTATGAATCAGAGATTTATTTATTGTTATATTTTGTACTTATAGATACGATTTTAAGATACGATTTTAAATGTTTCCTTGATTTTTATTTACGATTAATGCAGGCCTGATGCTTATGTTAGTGTCGAAAATAACTTTGTTTCTGAAAGCTGTAGTTAGATTATGTTCCCAGCAGATCGTAAGACTTACTCTACACTACCAATAACGCCTTTTATAATATTATGTTTTATTTTGAACACAAGCTACCGACTCTAACGTAATATTTTCAGGATAATGTTATAATTATTGCATAATTAGTAACTGTGAATGAATCGTGCTTGTGCAAATTTATTTTTTGTTTTCTATTGGAAAACTTCAAAAGGCGCCTGGACTTTTGGGGAAAAGACCAGGGATCGTGGGATTTTTAGTTCACTTAAACCACCCTGGCGATCACCATCAGCATATAGAACGTGACCTCTCAAAATACCACCCCGGACTCTTTGCATCGCCTGTTAGGGCTCATCCCTGGGGGGGGCTGAAAAAGCGCCTCCCCAGAGCCTCGCTGTGCACGGCAGCACGTGATCACTGTGCCACCGACTTTCCTGGAGTCACTTGGTGGGCGGAAAGAGTCACCAATCTGAGCGCCCGCGACCCCCAGACTCCCGCCTACTTTTGATGCAGGCGGGGTTTCGGCGTTTTAAGCATCGAGGCGGTTGCCTAGCCGACGCCTTCTTCTACGCGCGGGAACGGCTCTCTCGCGATCCCGCTCGGCGGCCTCCTTCTCCACCATCACGGTCTCACAGAAGAAGGCCATTCGCCGCCAGTTTTCTGTCTCTGCCAGCATGGCCCTCACAATTGCTGGCAAAGACAGGTCTCGCTCGATCCTAGCGACCAAGACCAGCCGCTCAGAGGCCCACGAGCGTCCCGCGAGTCTCCTCGAGCGTGTTCTGTACAGAGTCAAGATCGCCTCCGCAGACGTCTGTGCACCTGCACGACAAGACCTTTACGAGGCTTATCCGAACGCTGTAAACGTGGCAGAATTTTGGTCAAAACAAATATAAACTAGGCATCGTCGATACTACGAAGAAGATGAACTGTGAATGCAACAGTGAGTCTTGTCTTGTTGTCAGTTGTGCTGAACGCCCGCGCCGGTAACTCAGAATGCTAAAAGATGAGCACTTGCAGTTTCGCGGTATTACATGCTCGTGTTAGACTTTCTTAATGACCCACAAGACAAGACTCACTGTTACTAATTAAACAGGTACACATGCTATTAATATCATATTTTAACTTTTATAGACGGCCATAGCTAATTAATTATACTACTGGTAAGTATCCGTCCCTTACGCCTCGACCACACTTTGAGATTGAATCTGTCAATTAAAGGAGAACAGAAGAGTATATTTGTTTCTTTATTTTTTGTAATGAATCAGCAAGTGTGGTTACGCCATAATACGAGCAGTCTTTATTTGCTTGTAATATAACACAAATTAATCAACTTTGTTTTTATAGCTTACTTCTGTTTTTATTGTAAGATAATAAAGTATTTGTAATAAAGATTTTTTTATTTTAAATAAGTTACCCATTGTCTTAAGATAAGAGTACGTATTGCATGTTATGGGGCCAATTCACTGTGGGGATTACATAAAAACCAGCAGCATTTTTTGTGAGAACACTATACACCAAGCAGTATGACATAGAGGAGTTATGTTCGCATCTGCAGAACATTTCTTGCTAAATAAATTATGGTAAAGATGACATCACTTTGTCGTCGATCCGTCAGTTGTGCCTGTCCGCGCTATGCATCATCAAACAACTTGGCGAAAAGCCATCAAAATAATTATTGTAAAATATTCGGACAGAATTTATTATCTTAAAGCTAGGGCTAAACTGAAGCGAATCTCGCGCGGGATCAGTCCGTCCGTCCGCCCGTCTGTCCGTATATATAAGTTTCTCTGTGATGTGAGGTAAAGTTTGCTCACTCCGATTGTGTCAATCAACTGTTTGTAGGTATGAAGTTTTTCAAACTGGCACGAATACTTGCGTGGCATTCTCTTAATAAAACGCGCGCTTTCCGTCTCGTATCCGACGTGTGGTAATGGTAAGAATTTTAATCTTGTTATTGGCTGATAACAGTAATATTTTATCTGTTGTTAAAAAGTAAAGGTGTGTCTACGCTTCATACTTGTTTGTGGATTTTGCAGTGGGCGGGGAAAACAAAAAAAAACAACTCTAGCACTTAATACAACATTTTAAGGTTCAAAGTCGAATTACAATCGATAGCAAATTCAATTGTTCAAATGTCATGTCAGTCAGTCAGAACATGACAGTTGTTCTTTTTTTCGGAAAGTGAGAAACGTCACTCCACTTGTTTTGGTTAGTTTGATTTTGACGTCTTGAGTGAAAATTGTTCCTCCTGTTTATTTAATAATTGTGCGTTTGTGCGAAATTCCTGGCGTTTTATAGTAAAAAAACTGGCTGGTTTGAGAGGCACCGATTACGACAGTATGGAGGTGGATCAGTTCGCATTGGATTTATACACCGGTGAGAGCTCGCGGCTGCCTCTCATCGATGAATCGTCGGCGTTCGGGACACAGGCACCGAAAGACAGGTAACCTTCCACGAAAAGTGCACGTAGGAGACCATATGCGAAGGTAGCGTGACACGAGATTGCGAGGGGGCTGAACGCGTGGCCATCCTCCAAAAATGGTCAACGCGAAGCGTTACGAGTTATAAAAAAAGTTTCTCTATGTGCTCACCCACGCAGCAGTTATGTTTCTATGGCACATAATTAATTACATTACGATGTTTTTCGACAATGTTGGACCTCGTCGACCTTTTTTGTTAACTGTTAAGTGGTTTCTTATAAGGAAAGGATTATAAATGTAACTGGAAGCACGATGGACATGCTCACAATTTGTATGAGAATTCATTGATATTACAGAGTATCAGTTATCTTTTGTTAGACCACAGAGTGCTGATAACAGAATGTTGCGATACTGTTGCTTCATACACACAGTGAATATGTATGCTGACATAAATATTTACAGTTCATAAGTACTCAGTGGAGAAATGAACCAAATTGCCACATCTAAGTGGAATTTGAATGAACAATATCTACAGTAATATAATAATTTCTGAGGCTGCCAGGATTTAAAGTAATTATGTCATTGTGACAATAATCATAGCCTCAGCATACAGCAATTTGATAATATCCACCTCTCTTTCGCGAATGGACTTGTATTTTTAAATTGAACTTTATTTTTACATTACCCAAAATATGCATATTATTGTAAAGTGAAAGACGAAAATGTAGGAAGGCAAGCTACATCGAAGCTCAAACATCAATGTTGAAAGGCAGCTGTGATAACTTACCATCCGGTGGGCCACTTGCTTTAATACCACCCAATATCATAAACTCTTTTCCTACAGATTGATAGCCATATTAGATCAAGTGGAGATGCGAGTAGAGCGACTGCGACGTGACACTGTCCGTATTGAAGAAGAGCGAGATTCCTTGCTGTCCACCCTAGACAGCATCAAACATTCCGAATTGTTGGGCGATGTGTCTGAATGTAAGTGAAAAATGCATTGAGAACAAGCTCTAAACAGTTTTGTCTTACTGTTATGAAAGATAAACTCTAAATTACTCTAGTGAAATGGAATAAAAAAATTTGTATGTTTAGTAATATCCGTCATTATTATTACTTCAGCCATGAACAAAGAGATTGCTTGATTTCCCCTAGAATATATCATATCTAGAATATATCATATAGTCGTCACAATCTAAGAAGACCATTGACGTTTCTCATTTTACATGCCGCGATAACTTTCTACGTAAGAAATTGAAAAATCAAATTCATAATTCTAATTAAATACTATGTTACTGAAACACTATGACAACGAGTATCATTCGCAAGCGTCAAGTTTAATTATTATTAAGTATTTTTATAGCTGTCAAAACGGGCCTTTTATTTTTTGACAAAATTATTTAATAATATATATTTTTTTCTATCGTTTCATACTGCAGAAGTCAGTGTTTTCAACAACAAACTCTTGTTCAGGTGACAAGGACGACATAACCAGGTATGCGGAGCGCATCCTGGCGCGTGCCATGACAGTGGAGGTAGCAGTGCGCACCGACAGAGATCCACAGCAAGAGGAGGCCTTGCACCAGGTAAATACTTGAATACCTCGTCCTCATGAATTTAGGGCTAACTTTCAGTGACCATTATTTACCAAATTAATCTGAATAAAATAGAACTGACGTGCTTTTACAAGATACATGACACTGATAAGGTGATGCATAGTTTTAAAAATGGGGGCTTCATTCAGAAAAACACGGCAGATGTATTTAAAAAGAAATACAGTCATGTACAATGTGTTTGTTTTAGTTGTCCTTGAGAGTGTGGGTATGACAAGGCAAACGATTAGAAATTCGTAGTAAGTGGGTAGTAATAATTTATTATAGCTACATTTTTCTATCTAGATACAATGACTCATGTCATTTCGTGTGTTCATCAAATTAGGGTGTTGGGCATGAATAAACCATAGACTAATATATATAGATTGAATAAACTATGGTTTATAGAGCAAGTAAGTCAATGTCAGTAACTTTTAACGCCTTAACGGCCCCATGACCTCTCTTGTCCCCTTTCACAGCACCCACGCGAAGTAATAAGATCATTCGGAGGGTAGCCATCACAGCAATTGCTAATCTCTACATAAGATGTTGTTATGTGCAGACTGGTATGTTTAAAGCCATAAGTGAGTCGTTAGATCTTCATCTATTTGATGACGTCATAGTTATTGGACCAAGAGACATGAGATTCGGATTCCGGCAGCTCGCCGTGATACTTATCAATATTGCGTGGGAACTGTGAGACATATTTCTTAAGAAACATCAGTATTTGAGAATAATTCTTTAAGCCTAAGGTAAGAACATAATCAAGACGACGACTAGTTCAAGAGAACGACGGAGAAGATTACTTGGTATGGTAGGACTGTGGGTAGGGCATACCCTGGCAATTAGACAGCAATGATTAGTTCAAAAATAGTAAAAAGAATTTAATCAGCGCTATCATTAAATTATTTTCAGCTCGTTCATCATGACAATTCATTATTAGTTTCATTAAAAATATTGACTAAGAAAAAAAACCGGCCAAGTGCGAGTCGGACTCGCGCACGAAGGGTTCCGTACCACTATCGCTTAAAACGGCAAAAAAATCACGTTTGTTGTATGGGATTAAATATTATCGCCATTAAATATTTATTTTATTTTGTTTTTAGTATTTGTTGTTATAGCGGCAACAGAAATAAATAATCTTTGAAAATTTCAACTGTCTAGCTATCACGGTTCATGAGATACAGCTTGGTGACAGACGGATCGCGGAGTCTTAGTAATAGGGTCCCGTTTTTATCCTTTGGGTGCGGAACCCTAAAAACCTACACTTAAATCAAGTTGTGCACTAGTTTTTTTTTTTTTTATAATCTTTGGCTCGCGTTTGACCTCTATCTCGCCTGATGTTAAGCGATGATGCGGTCTACAGTGAAGCACGCTTACCTAGAAGAAACCTAGTTTAATACTTTTCCTGTCTATTCCGAGAAGGTACCTAAGCTTGACTCCAAAACTAAGTAAGTCCCCGAACTATAAACAGACGGAGGACTGTCGCCATTTTATCGGTCCCTAATCGCAACTCTATTCTAAAAACGGGCCTCTGAATTACTTCTGCATATGGCTACAATGAACGTTCAGAGGGTCTATTCAATTCATGGATCATTGTAAAATAAAATATTTTATAGCTCTATAACGCTTTACGAATATGAATCATACAATTTGAAAGTCATTAACTATATTTTATTGATACCATTGAGTTTTGAGGAAGTAGGTACTTTAGCGGATAAAATCGATCAGGAAAATGTTACGATCAACTTTTTTATTAAGGAAACTAAAACAATTGCGAATTAAATTAAAGCTGCAAATCATTGTATTGTGCAGTTGAATCAGTTTATTCGTAAAAAGTTTTAATGTAAATAAAATTAAAATTACGGTAAACGGGCTAAAATTACGACGATCAACTTTTTACCCGACTGCCGAAGGAGGGTAATGTGTTTATCAGTATGTATGTATGTACGATTTTGATGATTCATACGTCAATCGATTCGTCTTAACCCTGCGAGTGTCACTGGCTACATTAAAATTGGAAAATAGAAAAATGGCGGATTTTGGGCGCCATATTGTGGGGGTAAAAAATTTTTTTACTTCCAAACCCATCGTGGGGGTATCATAATAAAGGGTTTTAAGAAGTGATTTCAAAAATATATAACACTTATATGTTTAAATGTACCGAAATCTAAAAAAAAAATAACTAAAATGTTATAAATAAAAAATAATAATTAAAAAAAACAAAATGCCGTCAGCCAGTGGTTTTGGTCAGCCAGCTCGCGAATACGTATCCTCCGACTGCACAGCATGATTTTCTTCTTGTTTACGGCTTTTTAGTTCGCTTTTTAAGCAGTCGGGTTTTCTTGATTTTTTTAATTAACTTTTTTTATTAAGCAAACTTAAACAATTGTGAATTAAATTAAAGCTGCAAATCATTGTATTGTGCAGTTGATTCAGTTTATTCCTTACTACATTTTTTTTAATATAATTATAATTACGGTAAGCGGGCTAAAATTACGTTACTCTACTTGTAATGTAACTACTACTCGACCCTGACTTACTAGCCGGGTTTAAATGTCAATGCGAGTGCTTCGGAAATAAAATGTACCTACCTATTAAGTCGACCTCGGAAATCAATCCTTTGTGTTAAGTTCAGTAATTAGTTTTTTTGCTGCCAACCGCACAATGCGCATACTCAATTCCGCGCAAAAGTCTTGTTAAGAAAATTAAATAATATCCTACTATAATATTATAAATGCGAAAGTTTGTATGGATGGATGTATGTTTGTTACTCAATCACGCCAGAATGACTCATCGGATCTGGATGAAATTTGGCACTGAGATAGACTACAGTCTGTTCCCTCGGGATGATAAAGCACTTTTCACGCAGGCGAAGCCGCTCGCAGAAGCTAGTAAGACATAATAATAGTCCCGCGAGATTAAATTTTAAATTACACATGGTGTTATATTTTTCGAGGTTTACGTATATAAGTTTACGTTTTCGAAGTTTACGTATTACGTATATAATGAGTTTTTTCATGCGTCTCCCCTCCCCTTAACCCTACCCGGGTTACCATTTCGAAAAATGAAAAGCCCTAACAAACAACCGGACCTTTTAGTTACCAATTAAATAATTTGAAAAACTATTAAAATTACAGTAGGGTCGTAATTTTTTGACATTCTACTGAATAATCCGGACAAAGACCGGACAAGAGGCCAAATGTCCGGACAATTCCGGACGGATGATAACCCTACTTCCGAGATCTAAATCACGGGCCGCGTCTTCGCTTCCGGGGACTATATAGTGGCTTCGCTCCCGAGGTCTATCCCACACTCGCAAAAACCATTGATGTATTAAAAAGAGGAAGATACGGTACTGGACATAGCGCTTGGTCCTACTAATCTAAGTGAATGCCCGTAGCGGGCACTCAGTCGCGCCCGGCACAGTGTTGATCTCACAGCTCAATAATTTCAGTGTTTTTGTGTTTTTTTTTTGCAATAAATACGCATCAAAATGACTTCTTGTGTAGCTAAACACTGGTATGTAAATAATACCAGGAAGAAAAATAAGTCATACGGGATCACTTACCACTCGTAAGTATAGTCAAAAATGTTAATTTGTTGAAAATTACAATACTTTTTAATGTTTGCTTCGCCATATTTGTGAGAGCGAGATAGATAATAAAAACATGCGTGAGAGTCACGATACGTGTCATTTCATTCATAATAGTAAACATTCGGCAGCTAACGCGATTTCGCTCGCACTACAGCGCCGTCTCCTATTTTTGTCCTTGTCTATCGGTAACTGTAGGTTTGGGACTGGTGATGACACTGAATACAGATGTGTGAGTTTCGGTGCATGTAGTCGTGCGCCGAGCCCAGGTTTTCTGATCGCGATGTTAGCGCGTAACGTATCTTCCTATTTTTAACATCAATGACAAAAACCGTGATTTTCGTGGGGATAAAAATCTTATAGCGATAGTCAATCGTTCTAACGGCGAAATAATTTTCGTATTCGAATCAGTAGTTTCAGAGATTATCTCGGAGTATTCCTCGGAGCGCATCAACTTTGAAGCGCACCAAAAGTATTCCTCGAAACGTACCAACGATGAAACATAGAGAAGATCATGAAGGATTCGTAATAAATGATAAAGGTAGACGTTTTAAAATTCAACTGTCCTAATTGTTTATTTATTAAAACTACAAGGCAAGCAGAAATGAACTGGAACTAGGTGCTTATGCGAATTACTGCTTAGCTCAAAAAAAAAAAAATTAAAAAAATCAAAATACCCGACTGCTTAAAAAGCGAACTAAAAAGACGTAAACAAGAAGAAAATCATGGTGTGCAGTCGGAGGATACATATTCTCGAGCTGGCTGACCAAAACCAGATGTATCCTCCGACTGCACAGCATGATTATCTTCTTGTTTACGTCTTTTTAGTTCGCTTTTTAAGCAGTCGGGTATTTTGATTTTTTAATTAACTTTTTTATTTATAACTTTTTAGTTAACATTTTTTTCGAATTAGGTACATTTAAATATATAAGTGTTATATATTTTTGAAATCACCTCTTGAAACCCTTTATTTTGATACCCCAGACGATGGGTTTGGAAGAAAAAATAAAATTGCCCCCCCACAATATGGCGCCCAAAAGCTGCCATTTTTCTATTTTCCAATTTGCAATTTGTCGCCTATGACACTCGCAAGGTTAAGACGAATCGATTGACGTATGAATCATCAAAATCGGTCAACGCGTTTGGTCTCTGGAACGCCACATAGGAACAAACATACATACATAGACTGATAAACACATTACCCTCCTTCGGCAGTCGGGTAAAAAGTTGAAATTCTATATGAACAGACATACAATATTCACAGCTTAGATGTTATATGCGCAATCTATTTAGAGTTGTAGCAACTATTTAAGCATTATGTACTGTTAAAATCCCGAAAATCAGAAAAGATGCTAGTCCTGCTGCCTAATCGCACATGCGAGATGAAAGACGCGATGTGGATTTCCGTCTAAGTGATTGGTCAATTGATGGCGGTCAAACCCTTTGCCTTGCCGAACAGGCTGCTGTGGAAACCCATAATACCCATATTATAATTACTTATAACACAGAGGCTTTACATACCGAAGTTGTGAAAAAATGTAACTAAATGTCACTACAGTTTGGTCGTAAGCTAAATAATAAAGCTAGGAACAATCAAGATACGATGTTACACAAAACAGTTAGCTAATCAATATGGACGACATACAACAAACATTCCATTAGAAACACTTTAATTAATCATGAACTTTAGTGTCTGCTCCAGAGCACTAATTAATTGCTTACAATGCGGGCTCATCGGCACTAGGGCGTAACTTGCGTTATTTTATATGTGAACTAGCGGACGCCTCGCGTTTTCACCCGCGTAGTTCCCGTTCCCGTGGGAATACAGGGATAAAAAGTAGCCTATGTCACCCGGGGATAGTGTAGCTTCCCAACGGTGAAAGAATTTTTAAAATCGGTCCGATGTATCCTCCGACTGCACAGCATGATTTTCTTCTTGTTTACGTCTTTTTAGTTTGCTTTTTAAGCAGTCGAGTGTTTTGATTATTTAAATTAATTTTTTTATTTACAACTTTTTAGTTTTTTTTTTAGAATTACGTACATTTAAACATATAAGTGTTATATATTTTTGAAACACGATGGGTTTGGAAGAAAAAAACATTTTTTTACCCCACAAAATGGCGCCCAAAATCCGCCATTTTTGTTTTTTCCAATTTTAATGTAGCCAGCGACACTCGCAGGATTAAGACGAATCGATTGACGTAAGAATCATCAAAATCGGCCAACGCGTTTGGTCTCTGGAACGCCACATAGGAACAAACATACATACATACATAGACTGATAAACACATTACCCTCCTTCGGCAGTCGGATAAAAATACAAATCTTTCCTCTTTATAATATTTATAGTATTTTATTTATTTATTATTTATTTATTTAAACTTCATGTACAATAGTGGTACATAGGCGGACTTAATGCCACAAGGCATTCTCTACCAGTCAACCTTTGGGTTAAAAGGACAACATTGTGAACGGGTACAAAATAATATCGAAAAATAACAACTTGATACGAAAATGTATAAACTTACTTATATATTAATGAAACTTACATATACATAAATATTAATGATACACATATACAAATAAAATAGACTAATAAATACTTCAACATATAACAAATGAAAAAAAATAATATAAAAGAATATATATATAAATAAAAAAACGAGAAACCTATTAATAATCACTATGACTAGACTCCTGTCTCTAGATGAGAGCTATTTATTCTGACTTAAATAGTGGTCACGAACTCTTCTTTTGAAAGTAAATTTGCTTTCAGCCTTTTTAATGCCAAAGGGTAGCGCGTTCCAGAGCTTTATTGTTGAGACAGCGTATGAATTGGACATAAAACCAGTGCGGTGTGAAGGAATCTGGAGAAGTAGATTTTTGAAAGCTCGAAGGTTACGACTGTGAGAACTGCCCAACACTTTAATAAGTTTTTAGATAATCGGGAGCATAAGGATCGTTCATAATAGTGAAGAGCAAGCAGAGAGATCTGAGGGACCTCCTTAGGCGGATTGGCAGCCATTTAAGCTGAGAACGGCAGGAAGAAATGTGATCGTATTTACGAAGGCCAAATACAAAGCGAATACAATTGTTGAGAAGTCGATCCAATTTATTTAGAAGTTCTTGGGATAGATCAGGATAACAAACATCAGCATAGTCGATAATGGGAAGCACAAGTGACTGGACCAAAGTGATTTTGGTGCTGGATGGGAGGAAATGCTTGAATCTATAGAGAGACCGCAGTGAGAACGCGACTTTCTGGCTCACCTGGGCCACGTGCTTATTCCAACTAAAACTGTCGTCAATGTACAGACCTAAATCTTTTACATGAGGTGAAAGAGAAATGACGGAGTTCTCGTACATCAGTGGCATAAGTTGGCCACTGTTCACATTTCTCAAATAGTACGAACTACCAATGAGGATGGCCTGACATTTCCCGACGTTTACAGAAACCCCAAATTTGGCAGACCACTCACTGATAGCTCGAAGATCAGCATTAAGTAATGAAATGCAATTGTCAAGGTTGGCAATATCTGATTGAGCGTAAAGTTGCAAGTCATCAGCATACAGATGGTAAGAACATTTGAGGATAACAGTAATGGAGTTTATAAATAAAGAGAATAAAAGAGGAGATAGTATACCGCCTTGTGGAACACCAGTTACCAAGTCGCACCAGTCAGAGCAATCCTGATCAGCACGCACAGCCTGCTGGCGACCACGAAGATATGATGAAAACCAATCACGTGACAACGAAGAGACCCCAATTTGAGACAGTATGGCCAGGAGAATGTCGTGATCAACAGTGTTAAAAGCATTGGAAAAATCTACTAAAACCAGCACCGTTAACCTCGAATTCTCCAAGCCGTCCCTAATGTCTTCAGTAACTTTAAGCAGAGCTGTGGCCGTGCTGTGGCCAGGCCGAAAACCAGATTGGCAATTGGACAACAGGTTATTCTTGAAGACGTAGGAGGATATTTGTTTAAGAGCAACAGCTTCTAGGATCTTAGAAAGGAAAGGGAGAATGGAGATCGGTCTGAAGTGAATAGCCAAACTGGGGTTGGGAATTTTAGGAAGAGGGATAATGTAAGCCTTACGCCACACTGCAGGAAACTCACCAGTCTGCAGCGATGAATTGATGATGTGAGTAATAATTGGAATTAAGTTCTCAATCATAAAAGATATCATAGTTCGACTGACCCCATCACAGCCCACAGCCCTAGACTTAATTGAAGTAAAATATTTGTGGATCTCAAGGTTAGTCACGGAGGAGAAAGAAAATGAGTCAGGAGGAAGCATTGGCTTGGAAGTAATATCAGCGATAGTTTTATTTTTGACGTCAGCCGCAAGCGTAGCGGACGTTGAAAAATGTTTATTAAGTACATCTAAAGGCAGATTAAGAGAAACAATACTAGAAGGGGACTTTGCTATGCCAAGTGATTTTAAGAACTTCCAAATATCAGCCGGTGACGAGTTGAGGACATTTTCACAAATGTATCGGCGTTTAGATGCTCTTACCATCTGGTTGCAGCGGTTTCTTGCCAACTTATACAGGATCCAGTTCTCCTCACTGCGGTCCCGCCTGTATTTTCTAAAAGTCCGGTCTCGTCGTCTCATTGCCATCCGAACTCCAGGGGTTATCCATGAAGCTGGGGGGCGCTTGACACGAACAGCCCTCAGTGGCGCATGCGTATCAATGAGCTGGAGTACATACCTGTTAAATATTTCAACCTTCTGATCCACTGAAGATGACTGAGCAATATCAACCCAATCAATGGATTGTGCATCACTATTGAGCTTTTCTTTATCCATTCTTACGAAATTCCGGATATGAACAATAGCAGGCCGCTGCTATTGTTCATATATGCTGATAGTATAGATTGTGCACATGGCTTTGTAACATCATAAAGCTTGGAACAAATTGTAAGTGCTTGGGACTATTAGACCGTTCGTGACGGGGGACTTCTGACCTTTTTCTGGGGATATACACAGGATCTTAAGTATGTAGGGGGAATATTAGGTTCATTACCCAAATAAAGGCTGTTAAAGGCAGATTTTGTACAGCATACTTTTTTTGTCGTTCGGTTATAGAATTTGTACCACTTATTAAGGCAACTAAGCCATTTATTTCCATGTAAGTGTACTATTTTAGAACTTCGGCTTAATTAATAATATCAATTATATATTTTAATATATAAACGTAATAAAATCGTACACTAAACGCAGTCCTGTTTTTAGAAGTTGCCTTATGTAAAATAACACAAATACCTATCTATGATAATTAATTATTTAGAAATAGAAATAACAGTAAATATAATCAAACTCATCATTATCAAACTGTTGTAATCCGCTGCTGGACATAGGTATTTGACCATGGGCGTACCCAGGGGGGCAGGGAGGGGCAGCTGTCCCCCCCTGGAAATCTCGCAGAACATGTATGAACTCGCCTAATTACTAATCAAAGTGTAAACGGGCCTTATGCTCTAACTTTTAAATAAACCGCGCAGTATAGACACTGGCAAAATGCACGGTGCAATTGCCGAAAAACCGCGCGCGGCGATGGCGGATACGACACGGACGACGGCGGTAGGGAGTTGCGAGCGACTAGCAATTATTTGAAATAAATTATTTCATTTGACATGTTATTGTTTTGAAGGAGCTAAAACTAAATCAAACGTAGGTGATTATAAAATATTTATTCAGTGTCTATATCAATGTATAGAAATCTGTCTGATTGATATTGTGTTGTGATTGTGACACGCGCATACATTCTGCTGAGAAATAATAAAGATAGATATGGACATTATTTAACTACCTATAAATCAGGATCATTTGCGGCTGTTTGCCCTACACACTACACTACATATACCTAATGTTTCATGTAAGTCTGTTTGTGTAGTGTGTATGACAAAACAGCCGCGGACGATCCGACCTAAAAAATCTGACTTGCCCCCCCCCCCCCCCCCCCCTAGGCCAGAAGCTGGGTACGCCCATGGGTATTTCCTAATGCCCTGAGTAGGTACGATCCTCACCTCTATCTACCTAATTAATGGTAAGAAAAACACTACAAATATAGCAACAAACAATTAAGAACATTTACTTTACACATTAGGTATGTAACAATATGTAATATTTACCTATATGTAACAATCTACATTGGTGTACTAGTACTTAACCTTAAAAAATAAAATAGGTTATAACGTTTATGTCCCAAGTTCTAAAAAACTAAGAATTTAGAAAGGGATTATCTAATATTAACTACTAATTAAAACAAAAACTATTCCGAAACTCGAAATTTTATTAGCAGTACGAAAAGCCCATATAAGCCGGCCTTTGGTTTTTTGGCCGCTCCGTAAACCTGCTGCCCTAAGCTCAAGCCTATTCAGCCTGCTGCTAAAGCCGTCACTGATTAGTTTGGCTTACTTGATAGTTATTTCTCTCAGGTAAACGCTGCTGATTACGAATAAAAAGATTACATTAGCCTTCTCTGAGTACAGGTTTTGCAATGAGTTGTAGACTCCACACGATTTCGCAATATGATTTATATCTTCTTGACGTAAATATTAAGTTGCCAGTGTTGCCACCACATATATAAGAAAGAAGGTTGCCACCCATTCCAGAGGTGGTCTGTTCTTCATTGTAGAACTATCAAGGTTAAGTGTAACCACACTTCAGCACGCTTTCTTAAGGTTGCACTAGTCGATAATTCTTCCATACAAACGTAGTCTGGCGATTACTCCAATGTTTGACGACGTTCGTTCAAAATAAAAAACGATATCAATTTGTCTCATCATTATCTAGCCCTGTATGGAAACAAAAAAGTATAAAAAAATATATATTTGAGAGTTATGAGCGTCTAAAGTTCCATATTTCAACACTAATTTTAACGCATCTTTGGGCGGAAATAAATACCATAAGAAGAAGGAAAATTGCATAACAGCCACCATTAATTGTTCAACAATGCATTTAAAAAAAAAATAATATACATTTTGTGGTTTTTTCATGATATCCATATTCCCAAAGGTCTGTTTATACAATTTCGCGCGCTCGTTTTTTTTCCTAAATGATCATCCATTTCGCTACAAATTTGCAAAAGTGCTAATTCGTACGCGAACTAGCTTCTTACGGCTCATCACAGCATGTATCTCTTTCGCACGTGTTGTCGGATGAGATAGCATGCATTTTAACCCCGAGCACAAAATAGTTCGTGCCGTCGGCTAGGGGAACCTTAAATTTCGCTGGGACTTGAACTAAAGTGCCCAGACGCCTCTGTTGTTATAAAGCCGATGAAGCATTCGTTATATTACACAATACTTAGTCAAATTAATTATGAGTCTCGCCATCTGGGCATCTGCACTGAACTTTAATTAGTAAATTGTTGGCTTCGATTGTAATCTTCATAATTAGTTACAAAAATAAAGAAGACATAACAAACTGGCAACAGAAGGTCCAGAAGACCCGTACCCAAAGGGTAAAAACGGGACCCTATTACTAAGACTCCGCGATCCGTCTGTTTGTCTGTCTGTCTGTCCGTCTGTCACCAAGCTGTATCTCATGAACCGTGATAGCTAACAGTTGAAATTTTCACAGATGATGTATTTCTGTTGCTATAACTACAAATACTAAAAACAGAATAAAATGAATATTTAAGTGGGGCTCCGATACAACAAACGTGATTTTTTTGCGATAATGGTACGGAACCCTTCGTGCGCGAGTACGACTCGCAATTTTATTATTGTTAGGCTCGCGCTTAACCACTATCTCGCCTGATAGTAAGCGATGATGTGGTCGACGATGAAGCACGCTTGCCTAGAAGAAACCTATTCACTCTTGAAATCTTGACTTAAAGACTCCCAGGTTGAAGCTATCAGGAAATACAGTCTCTGGCAGGGAATGCCACTCCTTAGCTGTACCAGTGGTGTCTCATCCCATACAAAGAAACCGTGCCGACGTACTGTACTGATTATACTGATTATTTTTTGTACATCGATCGCGTTCGGTTCCGTTCCACGGATGTAGATGGTGATGTATCTATCGCCGTGGAACGGAACTGAACGCGATCAATTTAACTGTCTAGCTATCATGGTTCATGAGATACAGCCTGGTGACAGACAGACGGGCCGCGGAGTCTTAGCAATAGAGGCCCGTTTTTACCCTTTGGGCACTGAACCCTAAAAACGTCTTCTGCGCATCTAACGAGTTTTGCCAACGTACGTGCCGGGGATTATAGGCCATACAAATATTTGTACCTTGCGGGAATCGAGCCCGCGACAGGCAGCGCAGCAGTCGATCGCTGAACCACTTCGCCAACCGTGTAGTCACCAACCATTGCTGTGTATAGGCGTTCCCCGCGACTTCGCCGATATCATCAATCCAAACGATATTATTCTAGCTAGACAATTAACCTTCTGCACATATTTATGTAATATACAAACAGTCATACAACAAAAGGCAACGATGACATAATACATTTGTATGAGTGCGATGTCCTCTTCAAACGACGCACCATTGTTTACTAGCTACATACGATCGCACTTACGATCTGAAAGTTGGATGACCTGTCTAGTGATATTGTGATGGCGCAGTGGGTTTGAGATTGGGTTTCTGCGTGATGGTCGCTGGTTCGACCCTCGGGTGGAGAGAATATTGTAGTTCACAAAAATATCTATTTAGTCCGTCAGTTAGATAACCTAAAAATATTGGACACGTATATTTTTCTTTTGCCACGTAAACAAAAAAATTACGACGATACAGTGCGTTGAAATATCGTGTGACGTCACGGTGTGCTATATTTGCGCCATTCCTGAACAAATATAAAAAATATATTATATTATACTAGCTGTTGCCCGCGGCTTCGCTCCCGTGGACCACCCCACAGGACCCGTTTTCGTGATTAAAAAATAGCCTATGTTACTCAGGAATAACGTAGCTTT
The DNA here is from genome assembly GCA_945859665.1 of Anorthoa munda. Classification (NCBI taxonomy): domain Eukaryota; kingdom Metazoa; phylum Arthropoda; class Insecta; order Lepidoptera; family Noctuidae; genus Anorthoa; species Anorthoa munda. The sequence continues at coordinate 28,812,352 of OX243903.1, forward strand.
CTATTGGTGAAAGAATTTTTTAAATCGGTCCAGTAGTTCCGGAGCCTATTCGGTACAAACAAACAAACAAACAAAAAAATCTTTCCTCTTTATAATATTAGTATAGATTAGACTGGAAGCCGCCCCCAACATATTTGGTCATAGGCTACGCAGATTGAATTGATGGAGTCAAAAAAATTAAAAATATTTATATTTTCCCATTTCGATATTATTTTATTCGAATTTTATTAAGACCAGAGCCTGACTCCAGACGCTATCTTTTGACCTCAGCATGAGGAAAAAATCTCTGGGAGCCAGTTTATTTCATATAATTATGCTTTAAAAGTATAAAACCCGTCCTTTTTAGGGTTCCGTACCCGAAGGTTCCTAACGTGTCAGTGACAGCATTAGGGTTCATTGCTGTCACTCAGATGTCCGTCTGTCTGTCACACAGGATTTACTGACAAACAGTTGAAGTAGTTCCAACAGGTCTTCAAATGTTCACAGTATAAGCATCTTGTTGACCCAAAGCCGTACAAATTCAAAAAACCCTTCAAAGCCTTTAAAAATATTTTCAAAGGCTTTTAAGGGGGGCTGGCTCCCATACAGCTAAAGGGGGACGCGAAAAACAAAAAATTACCTACCTCATCGAGTAGGGTAGGTATCGTTGTTTAGAGCTCGTTGAGTAGATAAATGCTGTATTTTAGGTTTTACAAAATATTGGAAATCAAAGGAATGAGAAGCCGCCAAAGTCAGCGTTTTTAACAATATTTTTTTCGAAGAATGTTTTATTTTTCCATTGACCTATGAACTTGAAATTTGGTGATAATGTTTATTATTACGTATATTTTACTATCAAATGCCAACATATTGATAATCTGATATTTCTTTGAAATTGCCGAATTTTTCCTTTTAAAACCAACTGTTTGTTTTTGCGGTTTGGTACGGAACCCTAAATGTGCGAAGTCCGACACGCACTTGGCCGGTTTTTTATTTATATTAAACCAAAACTACATATTAGGAACTGTTTCAAACGATAAGCATAAAATACCAGTAACACCACAGGCGGGTAAAGTTTTGCGGTAACTAGAAGCCGCACACACTTTGAGTTTATACAATTTGTATACCTTTTAATACTTATTTGTGGACTGCGGCCTACGGGCAATATTAATTATTTCCGTCAGTTACTTTATAGCTTGACCATAATGACCAACTTGTACAATCTACTTTTTTTTAGGGTTCCGTACCCAAAGGGTAAAAACGGAACCCTATTATTTAGGGTTCTGTACCCAAAGGATAAAAACAGAACCCTATTACTAAGACTCTGCGGTCCGTCTGTCACCAGGCTGTATCTTATGAACCGTGATAGCTAGGCAGTTGAAATTTTTCACAGATGATGTATTTCTGTAGCCGCTATAACAACAAATACTCATCATCTGCCTGCCCTTATCCCATGTTACTTGGGGTCGGCGCAACACGTTTGCTTCTTCCATACCGTTCTATCCCCCGTCATGTTATTACTGACTCCCTTTTCTTTCATATCACTCCTCACACAGTCCATCCATCTTTTCTTTGGCCTTCCTCTCCCTCTCCATCCATCCACATTTATATTCATAACTCTTTTAGTAATATGCTTTTCATCCCTCCTCATCACATGACCATACCAGGTAATAACCACCACCAATAACAACAAATACTAAAAACAGAATAAAATAAATATTTAAGGGGGGCTCCCATACAACAAACGTGGTTTTTTTTGCCGTTTTAAGCGATAATGGTACGGGACTCTTCGTGCGCGAGTCCGACTCGCACTTGGCGGGTTATGTGGTTTCGTTGAGAACTTTCATTGCGACATTATAATACAATAACCGCTTGTTTATACGGGCCAGAAATAACTTTTATAAGAACCCACAACACGTAATGTGAAGGCTCTTTACATTTGTCCAAGTAAGGTTAATTAAGTACAATGTTATTAAAATATTTGTAATGCCTTTGTATTGCCACAAAATAGTATGAAAACGCTAAATTTCCTACATCAATAGTTATAATGTAAACCTTTTCGTTTTTTGTAGTTATGGCACATGTTGTGTTTGCGATTATACATGGGATTTTCCTGGCAGAATATATTACCCACTCCAAAGACTTCTTTAATCGGTCCCTCATAACTGTGCATCGTGGTCACTGGACACTTTTAAGCGGATAATCTGCCTCCATCGATTCCGGTCCATAGTTGCCATCACCACCTGCTGAAATTTGCTCGAGGACGTAGCTTCTTTTACTTGGTCTGACCATAGTGTTGGTCAAGGGCGTCGCCAGCCGGTGGCCAAGGGGAGGGGGGCAAGTTGATGTGGAGAATGAGAAAAGTATGAATTGTAGGTAAAGTAATAACGGTACAGAGTCCAACGAGTAAAGCTTCACGAGTTCCTGACTGTACAATAAATTAATTTTATAAATAAGTTATTACTGTTAGAAAAATAGAATAAAAATAATTTGGGTTTTTGAATTTAAATATACCTACAGTGTATTTTTTTTGTAATCACGTACCAGATTTTTAATATTATAGTGGTCGATAAAGATTCTTTTTTTGATTAGGTTAATTAAAACATAATCTTCGGGGGTTTTTTGAAAACTATTCAATCACTTTATTATGAAAATCTTGTAAGTTTCCATGAATAAGTTTCTGTGTACACTCATCATGGCCAGACCATTGCGGCGATTTTCACCCATAGTGTCAGGTTTTTAGTTTCCTGAAGCTGCTAAACGATCGCTCTACCGTAAGTCGAAGACCATTGGACTTTGGTTGCTTTACATTTGGCAACATTTTTAGAATCTCTAGGGGGGGGCAGCTGCCCCTCTCTGCCCCCCCCTTGGCGACGCCCTTGGTGTTGGTGACCGGCGTCGTACTGTTTTTCCCTTCGGTATTGCCAACAATGACCAGTTTTTCTAGGCTTCTATCTCCACGTCGTAGTATCATTACGTGGATGAAATAGTCAAAATACGCTGTAGGCATACTTTAGACCAGTGTTTTTCAACCTGTGTGTCGCGACACCCTAGGGGGTCGCGAAGCCGCTACTGGGGGGTCGCGAGAGGTCGCGAAAATTACCAAAGTATAAAAAAAAAAGTTTAATAATATATTAATAATAAGATTTATTAAGAAAATGTTAACTAAAGGATATAAACATTTGTATGTTAATACAAATTAACAGAAAATAACCTATGAGTACTTGGCCTGTAAGGTTGCGTTTGTTTCCCCAAAACGGATCCGTTTTTGCTTGATTGAGAATTAAATCGTCTTCCAAATTTAAGCGATTTATTTTCTAACTCTTTATTTGGGCCTCTGATGAAAATATCAACTTGCACAGGTACCAGGTGGCAAATAGAATCAAACACTTCAAACCCTGTGTTATTAATTCTGGGTATTAAGTTTTTCTTTTTAACCAAAAGTAATCCAAATTGGCAGACTTGAATTCCAAGTGCAACATGCCATCGGCAGATAAACCCAGCAGAGACCAGAATTTGAGCTTGGTTGCCAAATTGGCCTCATGTATAGCTGTATTTGCCTCATTTAAATGCAGATTTTAGATCCACCTTTGACCAGTGGTCTCCGATATCTCTTGCACTGAGAAGTAATACACAATTCTTCTTTCAAATAACATCTCATGAAAATTCCAATAAGCCCAAACATGACTAGGATATATTGTTTTATTTCGGAGTTCTAGTGCCTACCTTCCGGCTTCATCATCTGATCAGTTCAATGGTACCATTTTCATCAGTACTATTATTTATGAGTAGGAATATGCTTCATCATTCGAGATATCTTATACTCGTGACACCCTTCGTGACACTCGTGACGTCTTCTTCATCAGTTCCACTTCACAAAAAGATACATTCTGAGTGCAAATGATTGCATTGTTGATGAAAAATATATAAAACCAAAATTACTATATGTATGCCTATAATATTTGAGAAGTTCCCTTGATTTCCTTGGGATCTCATCAGATTCCGACTCAGTGTCAATGAGACCACCTCGGGAGTATATCATTTCACACACTTTCAAGAATTTTCGAATTCGGTCCACAATCGGCAGAGTAATTGTGGAACAAACATACAAAAAATAAAGAAAACATACAGTCGAATTAAGAACCTCGTCATTTTTGAAGTCGGTTGAAAAAAAGCGAAGTGTCGGGAGTCGTGAAATATTTTTTCGTACTAGGTCGTGTCAAGAAAAAGGTTGAAAAACACTGCTTTAGACAATCGGGTTTTGGCATCGAGTTGGGAAAGGATGGGAGAAGGACCCTAAAGACACGTCACGTTTGATATTGATGAAGAAAACACGTAGACCAGTGATTTTCTCCTTGGCTTGCTTTAGCCGTTCAAAAGTTATTCGCATTTTACTCTTTGAATCTGGATTTTTTCGCAAGATATCGTGTCATTATTAAGTGTTTATGTATATCCGATAGATTGTCGATTAAAGCGAGTCTGCTACTAGGTATAATATATGAAATAAAAAAAAGCATGAAATAAAAATTAAAATCGTGGGTTTTTTAAATTTGTTATTTTATCTTGTGTTCCTAACACTCCATTCTAATATCGCGTTTAACTCACACTGCAGCGCAAAACAATCAGCTTCAGACTTGACTTCAGAAAAAAGTTTCAAATCAACCGCATATAGTAGACTTTTAGCTTGATGGATGACTGTTAACCATTATTAGGAACATGAGTGGTCCCAATATTGATCCCTGACTCACTCCGGAACGCGTATGATAGGCATGGCATTCGTAATGGCCCAGTCTGATAAACTGCTGACAATCACGGAGGTAGTCAGCGAGGAGCCGCAGGAAACCAGGTGGAAAACCGATAGCACATAGCTTCGCAAGCAGAATATCATTATTGACCCTATCAAACGCCTTCCGAAAGTCAAAACACAAGACATTAACTTGGCCTTCATGGTCTAAACGTTTTGAAATGTAGTCTACTAGGGTAAGAACGTTAGTATTTATAGATCTTTTTCGCTCTGAAACCATGTTGCTCATCGCACAGATACTTCTCGACTTGCGAATAATTGTAATTATGCAATACATTCTCAAACACTTTAGCTGGTGGTGATGACAAAATGGCAATGGGTCGGAATTCTAAGACTTTTGGGAATCGGAGTAACCCTTGAAATCTTCCACTGTGGTGGATAGACGCCGAATTTTAAACATGCAAGTAAAAGTGTGTTTCAAAAATTTTCAATATATCAGAACGAATGTTGTAGGGCCCTACAGAATTTTAAGTTTCTGTTTGTTTATTCCTGATAGGACAACTTGATGAGTAAATTTAAATATATTTACATAATTACTTCTGACATCACTATCACAAAACGAAACCCTTTCTGCATCAAGCTGTGGAATATCGGACAGATACACGCTAGCAAAGAAATCACCAAAAGATCCAGCTGCGTGAACGCCTGATAATTGATCTCCCTTGTAGGTAACGTTCGGTTCAAAACCACCTTTTGACCGCAAAATAGAAACATGCTGCCAGTAATTACATGGAATTACATTCTTAAATTATTTTCAATCATTTTTGTATACGATGCATAAGATAATGCCACCCTTGTTTTAAGGCTAGCTCTCAAATCTGAAAAGTACATTACTGCAGCGGCCAGCAAAAGAGGCATTGATGGACGAACGTGTAAACGTTCGTGTAAACACATACGTAAGTCCATCAATGCCTAGTTGTGACCAAGGCTTGTATAGTACTTTCCTCAAATAATTAAAACTAAGTAGTACCTACCTAGAACTCATTTTGTCAAAATCAATGACGAACAACAATAAATGTTCCCGCGTTAGTGTTCTTTTGTTTCTATTTGCAAGCCAGTTCGAAATTTAAATAAAACCTTTGATAAGTTACTTCCTTGGTCGCCATGTTTCGGAGTAAAAGATCGTTCCATTTTTAAATAACAGGACAGATATGAGTTTACTATGTAATTTATTTGGCCGCTAGACACGACAGATATGGATTTTCATACAACTTTTGCCGGCCGCTGCTCGGCCAGTATAGCAATTACGATTTATCTCGAATAAGGTTGTCAAAATAATGCTCAAATTTCCAAGCATGTTTGAGAAAAATATATAAAGGATGAGTCAGGGAAGCGAGTGGATAATTCCAAAACCTATTCCTCCGTAAAGTCAAGGGAACCCCCTGGTACGCCCGAAATCAGGATCTTCATGTTGACGTTAGAATCCCCACGATTCAGCAGTTCATGAACCGCAATGTCAAAGAAATGCTTGGTAAGGACCAAGCATTTCTTTGACACTACGGTCAAACATCATAATCGCATCGGCGTCCCGATACGAACCCTACGGCGTTCCTATGCGTTACTTCTCTGACAGCAAACCTCAGTGTTATAGAGAGATTTACACAATTAAGACAGTTTAAAAAAACGCACAACACTACTTAAAATTAAAAACATTTGCATATTATTTTTTTTATTATGTTTTTTTTTAATAATATTTAAAATTATATCCCAATATACTATTTTTATCGTTTTAAGTAGGTACCTACTTAAGTGCCCAACTAACATTTAGGTGATAAGAATAAGTGCTACATGAGCTATATAACAGAATTTAAAGAACCTAAGGTCCTATAAAGGCTCTAACATTTGGTGATATAGCGCGTTTTAACGTTCTTATAACCCTGATTTGGGCCCACTATTTTAGAGCTTAAAGTGACTTAATAGTTATAGTGTAGTGATAAATGAGTGACAATAAAGAGCTACAATAGTGCTATTGAAGCAGTGCTTACCACATTAAGTGTATTATAAGCTATACAAAGGTTACAACAGCATGCTAAAGTAATAATATAGTTATGAAATCCACTCTAATAACTTTTTTAGTAACATATTAGTGCTTCTTCGACACAATATATATCTTAAGAATATATTGTAGCTATTTAATAGCAACAAGCATCACCCAAAGTGCCAACATATTTACCTCTTTTCATAATTTTTGTGCTTTGTTACCGTCAAATGTGTTTGTGTAGTGTTTGAATGTGACTTTATGTTTAATAAAAGAGGTAAGTCAATTTAAGTATTTTAGATTACTGCAAAGGTGTTATAATTATTAAAATTCACTGCCATGGTAAGTTTTCTGTAACAATATGTGTATGTTTTCATCTCAATTTTGAAACGCCTTAAAAATAAACTGCATTTGATGATAATATGTAGAAAAAAAATACTGCCTCAGTAATTTTTTCATTTCAATTATGATGAATAATAGTTCTTGGTACTTTCTATAGGTATTTTAATGGAAAACTGACAATAATATAGTAAATAAGTGGGGCAATAATGACTAGAAAAAGATTTTTCTTTTATATTTTTTATAGGTTAACTATTTATTTAATGGCGACAATTCTAAATTACTTATGGCTGCTGATAACTCTTATATCCCTAACATAGTGCTTAAAGAATGATTGTTAGCACTTATATGCCACTTGCAGTTCTACAATATGGTTTTAAAAGTGAAAAGACAACAATTTTATAGGTTCAGTTTGCGTAATGGTTCTATGTGAACCTGTAAGCTAATACTTTCAGGGTTCTCTTATTGTTTGAATAAAACCTTTACATATCACGTATTTGACTGAATGAATCAAATAATTCCAAATTCTATTATTTATTATAATTATGCAAACAAAAGCCTGTACGAACGTAACTTAAGCTATTATATTTTGAATTGAAAGTTGTCTTTTACTATAACACAATATTATTTTTTGTATTTTGTATGCTAATGTTTGAAAACTGAACTTGTATGTATTTTTACATTATTACATAAAAAAACCTGTTGTTTCAGTAACTATTCCCACATCTTAGTGGTGGTGATGTTAAAGTACCTACCTACTCTACACCGCACCCAGTTCCAGTCACACACAATATAAATAAAGTTGTAATAAATAAACAAAATAAAGTTGAAGAACCGAAAAACAAAGATAATGGTAATGAACCAAGAACATAATTTATTAGTATAGTATATTAGAATGGAAAATGCGAGCCAAAAAGGAAAATTGCAAAAATATCTAAGAAGAAAAGAGAAGAAAACCGTCTTGCAAGAATAACATAATTAGTTAAGATAAATAGTTATATAGTTGTTAGTCTATTTTAAATTTCCTTATTTCCTTCTACACACTGTGTCTTCGTATATCATCCAACTTTCCTGTCGCAGGTCTGCTGGAAGAAATTTCTATTTGAAATAAGCAGTACCTTTGTGCTCTTCTATATGTATTATTTCTTTTCTCTGTTAAGTGTTTTGTGTGTACATAAATAAATAAATAAATAATAACGAAAATTCGGCAGAAAAATAAAAATGCTAATCGCTTCACTCTTTGAAACATTTACGGTTCACTCTTTGAAACATTTATTGATTGTAAGTTTTTAGTTTTATTACGATTGTTTTCATGAGGAGTAGGTACAATTTATGTATATTATGGTTATGGTGCACACTCTCCTGTACAATTACATCCAAATCAGTATTATTTGTCTTTTGTTTGTATATAATTATTATCTCATGGATAGGGTGCAGACAAGCATTGTTATTGTAAACGGCCATGTATATGGGCCATGTATATGTACGGCCATGTATAAACGGCCGTTACGGTGAACAAGCGAGATGATCTTAATTTTGATGGATAATGTATGTTGCGTAGTTATCGTTTATCAGTAGGTATAATATATTTATTGTGCCATAAATAATGTTTGAAGATTTTTTTTTGTTTAGATTTTTGAAGACAATTTTATTTTTCTATTGAGATTGTTTTTTGTTGTTTTTTTATTACTTTAACATTGAACTAACTATAATTAAATGTAAAAGTTATTTAAAAGATTAGAATTTTTAGAATTTTGTGATTAGGTAACTACTGGTTATTTCGTTAGCCATCATACAAATTTTCATTTGCATGGTTATTTGTATGATTATATTATTATTGTATGGTTGTTTGTACGGTTGCTTGTATGATTCTGTTGGTCCTTTCACATCTGTAATGTACTGACAGTCGCGCGTACTGTGCTGGGTAGCAGATGTGAAAGGGCGTTTAACTGAATACCCACACAAATGATCATGCAAAACGGGCTCAGTACAATTAGAAATGTTGAGGAATTATGCTCAAACTTTGACTGATTATTTGGCTGATTATGTTATTTCCTTTGTAATACTAAAGATATTTTGAATAAAACAATTTTTTTTAAAGAATAATAAGTTTTATTTTTACACTGTATGTAAAAGAGGTAAGAAGTACAGAAAACCACTGTTGTTAATACAAACTAATTTGCATTTTACATCTTTAGGATATAATATAACTTCTTTCGACGATATTAAGCTGCTTTCACTGGCTTTGTAAATATTCAAGAACGATGACCTGATTGGTTTCTCAAAAACTATAGATTTTTCCGATATTACTTTGCCGTGTATATTTATTTCTTTATCTTCGACTCTAATATATTTAAGTTCAATGATATCATTGGTAAGTGACATAAAATATTTATTTCTACACTTGCAAGATAATACGAAGTGCTCGAAGTGAAGAACTGTTACATTCTTGTGCTTAGTTATAAAAGGTAACTGATTTTTTTTTTGGTAAAGGTGCAACTATTTTATTTTGCTCACATAATCTTTTCGCTACCTGTGAAAGTGGTCTGTTCCCCTGCCTTAGCATGTTTTTATCAAATATAATTTATTTTCGAAAGGATAGGCATTAAATGTTGGCAATGGCCCGAACCTTTCCACTTCATCGGCTACATGTAACAAATTGTGGACATTACTAGTGATATAATCTGCGCCGTAAAATTGTTTATAATTTTCAACAAAATAATCAAACATCTCCCTGGTAAGTCGCAGCAAGTGACTGTAATTTTTAGAAGAGCATATTGTAACACTGCAGAATAGAGTCAAAAAGTGACGATAAGCGTCCGGGCGAAGGACATGTGGCAATATGATTATGCTTAAATAATGTAAGAAAGTTCTGAATTCACTTGCTTTCCAGTACCTACGCAAGACAATCTAGAGTTCTTACTGCTCTGTGGATTTCAGATGGAAGTTTGCATTGGTTTAAAAACATATTTACATTCTCGATATCTTGTGCGCACCACTTTGTCTTAAGGTTACCAAAATTTCCGTCCCTCCATCCTATTAGCAATCTTTTCATAATTCCCAAATGAATCAAATGCAACGAATCTGAAACAGGAACTTGTTCAATCATGTCAATAGGTAGTTTTAATAACGGTCAAGGGCGTCGCCAGCCGATGGCCCTGCCCCCCCCCCCTGCCCCCCCTTGGCGACGCCCTTGATAACGGTGAATCCATTTTCTGATGACTTCCATACATCTTTCTTCTAAAGTTTTCGTCAGTTCTTGGAGAAGACTTTCTTGTCGAAAATACAACAGTATGCGATATGTGTGAGCAATCCCCTACGGTTCTGCATTTTAAACAACTGTGCTTTCCATTAAAATTACAAACACCTGGAACAGTAATAAAATATCATTAAATTAATAAATCAAATGTCTATACCTATACGTACTATTCGAAACGCATTATCTATTTAAATCAAAGCACAATGTGCAAGCAAATAAGCCAACCTTTAATAAACGCCCGTGCAGGGGAATCACAAATAAAACATCTTATTTTCACGTTCACATTAGTGCCCTTAATACAAACTCCTTGATCTAACACGTAGCTCATTTCGTTAACAAAATCTTCTAGAAATAAACTTAGGTCTTTAGGTTTTCCTTTTCCGTAATAAATACCTATAATAAATGGACCACTGCCACCTTCGTACGTGTTAGCCAAAATAGGCCAGAATTCATATTTGGAGCTTTTAAAAATAGGTAAGCCATCAAGATTGATATTCAGGTGGATATTTTTTGGCAGCGGTACACAATTTTCAAGTATATTTGATAATGGCTTGACAATCCCATGATGCCAATATTCACCACCTTCGATTGTTTTAAGACAAACTTCTGTCGGTGTTTGTAAAATCGTTCGAGGGTCAGATGGTAAAATATCTGTAAATCTTTTGTTTAAAATTACAATCAAATCTTTTAAAGCTGCTTGGCTTATGTTTTTTTGTACAGCCCATGTTCGTAAATCATTCTTTAAATTTATGTTTTGCGTATATTCACAGTCTTGCTCGTCGTCTGAGGTATTTGAACTACTGAGAGGAAACAAAATGTTATACTCATCATTCGTCATATCAGTTTCCTGTTGTACGGAACCCTGTTGTATATTTGTTGTTTGCGCTTGATATAAATCGGTACCTTATATTGATATGAGGACTGTTCCGTGGAATCACATCATAATCTATTCTAGGACTTTGATTTACGAAACACTGTTTCTCCACTACACGTAATTCTTCTCTTGTCACAATGTCATCCTTTTTTTCTTCAATTGATGAAATTTCGTTATGGTAGTTTCGCGATGATTCAATTATATTTTTGAATTCTTTGGAAGCTTTTCTCTTAACACCACCGGTTCTTTTTTTAACTTTCCATGGTTGCATGGTGGAAACAAAAATATTAAAAATATTGTAACAAAACGTAATTTTTGAGGTAAGGTTATATTAAATGCATTTAGGTGATATGAAATTCTATAACTCGACGTAAAGTAATAATTAAGAGTTATAATGTTTGCACATATTGCTTATGGCCGTATAAAAGAATTAAAAACACCACTGTATTACTTAAGGTTGACTTAGTAACCCCATTATACAATCGTTAATGGTTTAAAGGTGGTATCTGACTCTTGCCGCATCCAGCTCTATAAGATTTATAATTAACACTTTTATGATACTAATAGCTTTCTTGTTAACTCTTAGGGTTCCATAGCACTCCTTAAGTGGTACAAAGTATTTTCTAACTCTGTTTAAGGACATCAGCTGTTAGTAAGTGTTACCAGACACCTTACAATTACTTTAAGTGTTTTACGATTCTTATAGCTATAACAGTAAACCTTAAGGTGTTACGAAGCATCTAACTAACTCTGTTTAAAGACATCAGCCGTTAGTAAGTGTTAGTAGACACCTTACAATTGCTTACAGTTTTTTACGCTTCTTAAAGTTATAAGAGTGAGCTATATAATGGTTCCCACCAACTCTATGCTACCGCCTTAAGTAATAAAAATTTTCTTTGTAACTGATATTCCTCTTGAAGGTTTAATTATTTATCCTTAACACCATAGTAGAATCTAATGTTATTATCGGAGCTCTTATATCTCATTTATAATACTATGAGCGCTAAAAAAGGTTGCCCTTAGCGCCAAAATGTTTGTTGGGTGTGCAACAAAGGTATTTTCAGTGGTTGTAATTTTCGAAAAACAGAAGCGAAATCGATATTGCTAGTGATTTACATTATACACGTTCTTCTATTTAACCCAGAATTGGGAGTCTTGTGAAGAATATGCAAGCTCTGTATCACATTGACTATAAGTATGTTTAGGGTTCCGCGCCCAAAGGGTAAAAACGGGAGCCTATTACTAAGACTTCGCGGTCCGTCTATTTTTTTTTTTTTTTTTTTTTTTTTTTTTTTTTTATAAAAAACGTTGCCCCACACTAGGAATTTCTTCCTGTATCGTGGGTGCGTTTACAAACATATAAACTCACATACACAAACACCCAGAGCCGAAACAAGTATCTGTAGGTCATACAAATATTTGTTCCGTGCGGGAATCGAACCCGCGACACGCAGCGCAGCAGTCAATCGCTCAACCACTACGCCAACCGTGCGCCCGTGTCACCAGGCTGTATCTCATGAACCGTAATACGTAGCTAGACAGTTGAAATTTTCACAGATGTTGTATTTCTGTTGCCGCTAAAACAACAAATACTAAAAACAGAATAAAAATAATATGTAAGTGGGCTCCCATACAACAAACGTGATTTTTGCCGTTTTTTGCGATAATGGTACGGAACCTGCCGTGCGCGAGTCCGACTCGCACTCGGCCGGTTTTTTAGTCTTTATATCAAAATATAGGTATATTTTTTTAATAAACATTTGATTCAATCATTTGAATTAACCTTCAGTTGATTTTCGAACGTATGCCCTTGTTCCCATATTTTATTATGTACAACAGGTCTACGGTAGAGTTTTAACTGTCGCCTTTGTACATGTACTTTATTATCATATTTTGTATTGAATATTTAAATAATTAAAACATTTAAGCATACATGTGGGGGTCGCAGTGGAAGAAAGGGTGGAGATTGAGGAATCTATTCCTTCCCCTTCTTCAACTTACGGTTTTTTTTAAATTACTGTTAGTTACCTAAATACAGAAGGAGCGTGGGTATTTTCTGCATAGGGAGGCGTGATAACAAAAACTTTGAGAACCTCTGACGTAGTCCTTCTACCTACTTGACAGTATTTTAATCCAATAAATATTTCACACCCAATTACAAACCAACACTTCTCTCAATTCCAGGTAAACATGTACATAGACCAGCTAGTGATCTCAGTCCACGACGACGCAGTCATCGCTCACACCCGCTGCCAGACCTTCATGAACGCCTGCACCTCGCAGCCAGACCCCTCTACCGGCTTGGATAAGAACTTCGAGACCGCCATTTTGGGCTGCACACTCGACGACCAGAAACGAGTCAAGAAACGTCTTCAAGGCCTCCTAGATTACTTCGCTAAGCTGAATGTAACCACCTGTTCGTGAGTGACAGCTGAGCTTGCCAGCAAGCTTGTTATTCGCTAAGCGCCTGCCAGATTCTCGTTTATTTTGAACTGTGTCTGGAGACGCGGCCTATTGTGCATGTGCATATGTTCTTAGGTAACTGAAAGACTGTCAACGGTAAATTGTATGTCTTATGGTTCGTTTGTGATTTTAGGGTAGGACTCTTTTTTTTTTTTGCTGGTTTATCAGCAGCCTAATTGCGTAAATTTATTGAAAGATCAAAGCACGCGTTCCACTTTAATTTTGGCTATTCTACAGTATTCATTGCGTGTTTACACTGTCGAGTGGACTGATTTTTTAATATATGAAGCAATGAATGTATGCAAAACACCCTTGCGCGCGTTCTTTGAAGTTACTCAATTAGGTTGCAGGTAAAGTTTGAAGAAAATTTTAACTTAAATTAGTTAACATGTTAGTACGAAGTTGTGATTCGTATCACAACAACAAGTAACTATTCGCTTGACTTAATGTTCTGTCATCCGTAAGTATACTTCATAAAAGATAGCTTGATCTCTGCGACAGCTGTCAGTATGAATACAGTAACAATAGCGCTTGACAGGCTAACAATAACGTATACGTCAGTTTGACATATGTCGCAGAGATCAAGCTATCTTTTATGAAGTATAGCAACATTAAAACGCTAGAATAGACAGTCATATCAAATTGCATGACAATCATTTAAAGTTCATGCACTAAAAGGAAATGCGGTCAGTAAGAAGGTAAGTAAAAAGTTATAATACGAGGTTTGGCTCTCGTCTATTTCCTCCTCCAATATTGGACCAATTTAAAAGATATTCCATGAACTGAAAAAGAAAGATATATACTGTGTCCCTATGTTTTCCTTTTTGACATCAATCAATCTGCCTAGCCTTTTCTCAACTTTACTGGGGTCGGCTTCCAGTCTAACCTGATTCAGCTGAGTACCAGTGTTTTACATAGAGCGACTGCCTATCTGCCCCAACCCAGACACAACCCAGTAACTGGGTAACACGGAACTCCTTGGCAAGACTGGTATCAGATCTCAAGCTTCTGACGACTGTCAAAGATCTTCAAATGATCGTCGGCTTATCGTGCTTTCCGAAGCACGGAGGAAACTCGGTATGTTGAAATGGTCACCCATCCACGGACCGACCTCGTCAAGCGTTGCTTAACCTTGAAGATCGACCCATGCGGCTGTTATTATTTAGCCACGAGCTCCTCTACTTTTTCCTTTTTGACATACATCTTTCAAAGCACTGGAATCGTCAAAAGATGCTCAAAATTGCACTGTCAACAGAGGCCTAGTGTACAAATTTGACAACTGTAAATTAAAAGAGAAAAACATAGTAGGACAACATATATATCTTTTATTCAATATTTTTTTTATTTTTTTTTTTTAAATTTGTCCAATACTGGAGGAGGAAACAGGCGAGAACCAAACCTGCAATTATGACTATTTACTTAGGATATTCAACCGGAGCTCTCTGCCCGTATATCCTCTTGAAGATAATCACTTTAGAACAATATCTAGTCTGGAATTTATGAAGAAAATATTAAAAATATTTTATAATTCATGCGAAAATATTAATTTCATATTTCGTCATTAGTACTTTCCCAGTATTTATATGCTGCAAACCACTTGATTTCTATTGATCCAGTTATCCATTAATGCAAAGCAAAATTTAAAATGGGCAAAAGTCCAGAAGCGTGTGATGAAAAATATCTCAATTTCTTCTTTACAGCACAATATCCTATTTGTATCAATAAGGGTTGAGATTTTAGAGCCCCCGCAAACTACAGAATTTTTATTCGGCCTTAATTAGTTGGGTATCAAGGCGGTGACCATAATCTCTTAGAGCAAGGTTATTTCCAGTGTGCGTAAGGGACATATGTATTTGTGTATGACTTGTATACATCTGTCCCTTTTTTACAGTCGAACCATTATAGTTTTGACACGTCATGGTACGGGGCATGTTGGGCAATGGCGCACTTTACAACGATTCGGTGATGTTAAATGTAACGTTCAACCCGACCAAACAATTGGCCGATAAAAAAATTGTTTGCGAAACTCAAAACTGGAGTATAATATTACTGTCTCATTTAATTTAAAACTAAATGATAAAGATATATTCATATGTAGATGGTTACATTGCTATGAGCAATGTTAATTCATAAAAATATGCACCTCCTTCTTGTAGGCCCGGCCTTTTATTACTTAACAAGATAAAATTACAAATTAAAATACCCCCGATTTTAATTTTTATTTCATGCTTTTTTAAACTACATATAATATACCTAGTAGCAGACACGCTTCAATCGACTATCTATAGAAACACTTAATAATGACACGATATCTTGCGAAAAAATCCAGAAACAAAGAGAAAAATTCGAATAACTTTTGAACGGCTAAACCGATTTTATTCAAACATAGCTAAGAACACAAAGTCACCTTTCAAACAAAAAAAACTAAATCAAAATCGGTTCATCCGTTTAGGCGCTATGATGCCACAGACAGACACACAAATACACAGCAACACACGTCAAACTTATAACACCCCTCTTTTTCCATCGGGGGTTTAAACTCTTTGATAGATGTAATAATCTATGTGTATAGTAATTTTTTTCCTTTTTTTTTCTTAAATTCCGTAGTGTAATTTATTTTTTTCTTCAATGGACCATTACTTTACAAAACTTTAACTTTTTTTTTCTTCAACGAAATTGACCGTTTTTTGTGTTAGTATGTATTACGCTTGTAAATTATTGTTGTCAGTTTTTAATAAAAAAGCTTGGCATTATGCACATTGTATTTGAAGTGTGTACACAGTACAGAACTCGGCCATAAAGTATAGTGTAGTTGGCTATAAAAAAACGTATGCGGTCGGGTGCGGGGGTTCCCCGCGGCCCCGTCAGGAACGAAGTTCCTCACGCCTTTTCATCAAATCCGAATTAAAGTAAGTAATTTGAAATGGATATTTTTTAAGATCAGTCAAAAGACATGTTGTAAGCAAACATGTACGCCGGACGGAACCGAACGTCTCCAGAACGCTTTTTCGTTACGTGACGATTTCTAATGTTTGGTCGATTTCATCATTTTGCTCTTAAAGCTTGCGCCACCCTGGGTTACCTTACTACTTCATAAAAGATAGCTTGATCTCTGCGACAGCTGTCAGTATCAATACAGTAACAATAACGCTTGACAGGCTAACAATAACGTATACGTCAGTTTGACATATACGAGAGAGAGAGAGAGAGAGAGAGGCAGAGATCAAGCTATCTTTTATGAAGTATAACTGTGAGTCAAGTTTTTGGCGAAAGTTGGCCTAAGAAAATAGTGGGAAAATTACTGCTAAAATAGCTTATTTTTGTCTTTGCATGATTGCTGAATTACTTAGAATAATAAGTTTTTTTATGAATACTTTTTAAATAAAGTATGAGTGTAAAATTTCGCTGGTGATCTTATTTCTTTTTGTATGGTTTTAATATTAAAATTACATCTAGATATTTATATAGTGCCCCTATGAATCTAATGTAAAACCAAATTAATTATTTATTTATTATCAAAATTAATATACTACCTTCCTAACTTACCATTTTGATTTATAAAATTACCTTAAGCCCAAATTAACCAAAGTCTAATTAAAAACATTGAATTACTTTAGGGATATTAAATTGTACTTACTTCATCCAAATAAAATATATGCTCAATTATGTATTTAAAATATTAGATCTTTTATATAAATGGTAAAACCTAGCTTTCAGCAAACATAGTAAATCCAAAATTGCTCTGAAACCGGGGCGCTTAAGAGACCGAATACAGAATATCAGTCAGTATTCAATCGGTTGAATTTGGAGTTTGAACACATAGATCAGCTTACATTTCATATAAAACTATCGTACCTCAGCTTACTGCGCAGTAGCAAATCTTAAAATCTTTCTTTATCCATCCAAGCCCCACAACTTTTTATAAGAGATTATTAGAACAAAGAATATTCCTATGTATGTATTTATATGATATATCGTCAATTAACTCATCCAGTAGGTACAGTTCTCGGCGAACTTCTTGGTCGCCCTGAAGTTGGCTTTCCGATTCAGATTCAGATTGTAGCCATTGCAACCAACTTCAGGGCGGCCAAGAAGTTTGCCGCGAGTTACACTCTAGTACGATTCGAACTTATTGGCCGCTCGGAAGACGAGGCTTTTCGCTGAGCAGCGAATTCATGTGACAGTGAATGTATGGGTGGTTTTTACAGCGAGTAGCCGGCTTCACAGCCGCCAAAGGGTTTAATTAGAATCTACCTATACCAATATCATTTTGTCCATATGTTTTGTCTTTCAAGATTTTCTGTTTATTAAAATTGTACTTTATTACTTTTATATTGGTTTTATATTTGCAAATCATCACATTATCCAGTAAGATATCAATAAAATTGATTGTTGTATTTGTATGAGTGCTTGAGATCGCCGTATTTCCAATTATTGTGCAGTACATGGTCAAAAATATGGTACATTGAGTTTTTGAAATAGTCGTTACGGTTAGTCAGAAACCAGATACTTGGCACCAGTTTTGCCTAGGACAAATTACCTCAGTAACTGGGTTTTGCTGCATCCGATCCTCCGCCCTGGGGCTCCCCCGGGGTCTGTCAGACTCCTACCGACTAAAAACCACCCCGGTGTTCCATTTCACACCTACGCCGGGGGTCGGGGGGACGTACGATCCTTCCGCAACCCACGGCGGGTCTAAGAGGGGCGCGCGTGGAACACTACGCGCTGCCACCTTGGGTCCTGATGTGTGCGGCGACGGACGTCCCCGAACCCGTCGCCCCTGAACCCATTGTATTATATTTTATTTTATTACGCATGTTTTTTTTTTGTCTGGAATAGTACCTAGTTGGGAATAGAATAGGCTAGTATTCAACTGCAACCAGTTAGACTGGAAGGCCTGGACCCCAACGGAATAGTCTAGGCAGGTTGAAATAGTTCGGCTACATAGAGCGTAGTCTTTACCACTTATGTGTGATAGACTCTTTCTAAAACCCGATGTGACATATTTACTGCTATAGTACACTAAACTGTAGTACTATTTCATATGTGTAAGTGCAAGCTGTATGTCTTATTTAGTTACGTTTAGCTTGTTAAGTCAGCTTAAGGTGAATGTACACTACTTATATTGTAACAAACGTGGCCAGTTGCCACGAATGTGCGGCTAGATTGTTTTAAGGCTTATTTTCATTGGGTGTTACAGCTAATGAATAACATTAGCGATAACGCGGTGGACGAACCGTCTACTATGAAAAGGATTCTCTGCATCCGTTGTCATACTCACAACGGATCTTTGTGTCTCTGAATTGGCTGCAAGACCCTGCGCAGTTGCTATTTTTGTGTAAATGTTGAAAGTGAAGATGGCATTGTATAACTCTCTTTAACTCGCTTACGTTTGTCGCATCGTCCTATTTCGCTTACTCTACGCAGTATACTCCCTGACAAACTGATTCTTGCGCAATGGTTGGCAGCGCCAAGGGAAGCCATCGTAATGAAGGAAAATTTGGTTATCACTAGATGGCGTGATACGCTCAGATTTGTTATTGAGTTTTGTAAAATATTAAGATTTTCTAGGAAGCTCTTAAGAAATGTATGGTATTGTTTAATTAACTCTCCGAAGCACTAAATTAAGGAATATTGGGCTCTTAATTCACATTTGAATGGCTCATTTAAAATTGATTCCAATAGATTGTATTAAATAATCATTATACAACAAATGGTCAATGTGGCGACGCTTGGGGGAGGCCTATGTCCAGCAGTGGACGTCTTTCGGCTGATATGATGATGATGATGATACAACAAATAACCATAATGTAATAAATGGTTTTAAATATCTGAGGCAACCACTTGATTTTTTAAATTTGTTTTGTAACACATTTTGGTACAATGAAACTTTATAAACGTGCAAAAAATACTATAAAACAAATCGTCGCTGTATTTAAAAAAAAAGTATTCACGAACCGAGTAAACATTTTTACTTGCAAGTCGCTGCTAACACCATCTACATCCGTGGAACGGAACCAAACGCGATTGATGTTCTTAGAAAAATAATAAAATTTAATCAGATGAAAAACGCTAGTTACGTCGGCACAGTTTCTTTGTATGGGATGAGGTATCTGTATGCTAGTATTATATTATCTGTGGCAGCGCCAACTTCAGAGACAAAAAGATTCGCAGTGACTATTATACCCCGCATGCGAGCACTATCAACCAATGAAAATAACCCTCTGTAGCCGTTTAGTAATAGACAGATATCCTTATTCTGAAGATCTCTCTAACATGTAAAGGCGCTCATACATTTTTGAAATAATGAACGTGATTTGATTGTCTGATGTTTGTGAACATTTTAAATACAGGGTGTTATGTTATTATCACATGTTAAAAATTGTTTTGCTGCTTATATAGTTGATGTTATGGATGTTTTGGCTCCCTAGTGCCTAAATCACGACTATTAATAGTCAGTTTCACTCTGTATATTCAATGTTGTAAGTATGTTTTTAGTAACAGCATCATTGCATTTTTTAGTGATTTAGCAGTTTCTTGAACAGTTAAGTCTTTAAATTGTTATAACGGTGTCGTTTTAAATACATACCATAATATATAATCTTTTTCGCTGTGTTTAATTTTAAACCAATTACCAACCTTGTAACGTCGTAATTAGAGTCAGTTTACATTGTTGTAAGTTCTTTTTCAGGGTTCCTTACCCAAAGGGTAAAAACGGGACCCTATTAGGGTTCCGTACCCAAAGGGTAAAAACGGGACCCTATTACTAAGACTCCGCGATCCGTCTGTCTGTCTATCTGTCCGTCTGTCACCAGGCTGTATCTCATGAACAGTGATAGCTAGGCAATTGAAATTTTCACAGATGATGTATTTCTGTTGCCGCTATAACAACAAATACTAAAAATAGAATAAAATAGATATTTAAGTGGGGCTCCCATACAACAAACATGATTTTTTTGGCCGTTTTTTTGCCATAATGGTACGGAACCCTTCGCGAGCGAGTCCGACTCGCACTTGGCTGGATTTTACTAAAGACTGCATGATCCGTCTGTCACCAGGCTTTATCTCATGAACCGTGATAGCTAGACAAATGAAATTTTTACAGATGATGTATTTCTGTTGCCGATATAACAACAAATAAACACAGAATAAAATAAATATTTAAACGGGTCTCCTATACAATAAACGTGATGTTTTTGCCGTTTTTTTTTCGATAACGGTACGGAACCCTTCGTGCGCGAGTCCGACTCGCACTTGGCCGGTTTTTTTAGGGTTCCGTAGCCAAATCCCAAAAACGGAACCCTTATGGATTCGTCATTTCTATCTGTCTGTCCGTCTGTATGACACAGCCACTTTTTCCGAAACTATAAGAACTATGCTGTTGAAACTTGGTAAGTAGATGTATTCTGTGAACCGCATTAAGATTTCCACATTAAAATAGAAAAAAAAAACAATAGATTTTGGGGTGCCCCATACTTAGAACTGAAACTCAAATTTTTTTTCATCAAATCCATACGTGGGGGTATCTATGGATAGGTCTTCAAAAATGATATTGAGGTTACTAATATAATTTTTTTCTAAACTGAATAGTTTGCGCGAGAGACACTTCCAAAGTGGTAAAATGTGTTTCTCCCTCTGTAACTTCTAAAATAAGAAAATGATAAAACTAAAAAAAAATATATGATGTACAAAACTTCCACCGGAAATTGGTTTGAACGAGATCTAGAAATAGTTTTTTTTTAATACGTCATAAATCGTAAACCGCAATTTACCAAGTACGGAACTCTTCGTGCGCGAGTCCGACTCGCACTTGGCCGGTTTTTTGCATTATGGTTTGTCGATATAACAATATGAGAATGGGGTCAAGCGAGTTGGTGATAGCGCATATTGGTAGTAAATAAACTTTTTAACAAAAAATTAAACCGACTTCCAAAAAAACACTGCAAAACGAAAAATAACTTTCTTTTCCGAAGTCGGTGTCTTTGGTACATTATTGTTTTCCGTGTTTCGACACCGACTTCGGAAAAGAAAGTTATTTTTCGTTTTGCAGTGTTTTTTTGGAAGTCGGTTTAATTTTTTGTTAAAAAGTTTTTTATTTATCTCTTTTTAGTTTTGATAGGTACTTCCAATTGCAATAAACATCATATATAGCCAAAGTACATCTCATGACGATTCCAATAAGCCCATACACGACTAGGATACATTGTTTTATTTTGGAGTACCTACCTGCCGGCTTCATCATCAGATTAGTTCGATGGTACCATTTTCATCAGCACTATTTGCTTCATCATAGTCGTTAAACTATTCTAGATATCTTATAACCCATGACATACTTAGCATTAAGGAATTCTATTGACCATCTGTGGTCTTCTTCACCAGTTCCACTTCACCAAATGTTACTTTCTGAGTGCAGATGATTGCATTGTTGATAAAAATACCAAAATCGCTATACATATAGCGATTTTGGCCTATAATATTTGAAGAGTTCCCTCGATTTTTCCAAGATCCCATCATCAGATCCTGACTTGATGACTATGGGACCAACTGGAAAGTATACCCTTTCAAACAAAAGAAGAATTTTCCAAATCGGTCCAGGCGTCTTACAGTAATCGGGGAACATACATAAAAAAAAAAAAAGATTAGAAAGACGAATTGAGAACCTCCTCCTTTTTTTGAAGTCGGTTAAAAAAGGGTTGTGCCGACCTCGAGTAACATGGGACAAGGGCAGGAAGATGATATGATATGGTTAATAATAAGTGTTGGGTAAACCACGAAAACAAATTCAATATTCTTGTGTATTATATTCGGTTAAATAAAACATGGGTGAGCGGTGACATAGGTGTGCGCAGGTGTTCGAACTGACATCAAAATGTGCCGTTTGGGGATCTGTAAATATAAAGTTACCATTTAAACGTAAAAATAATTAACATAATTGTGTATTCAAACACATTAGAGAAATGTCTCACATCACATCATCACATCATCAGCCTATTAATGTTCCCACTGCTGGGATACAGGCCTCCTCTCTGTGAGAGGGAATGGGCCGTAATCCACCACGCGGGCCCAGTGCGGGTTGGTGGATGTCACATGTCTTCGAATTTTTGGTTCTAGGACATGCCGGTTTCCTCACGATGTTTTCCTTCACCGTTTTGAGAGCAGTGGTGATGAAATAATTTACACAAAGTAAAGCGCCTGCCTGGGCTCGAACCCACGACCTACAACTTGTAAGGCGGCCAATACCACTGGGCCACCACTGCTCTCCACTGGGCCACCACTGCTCTCCACTGGGCCACCACTGCTCTAAAGTCTAAGAAATGTCTGGTTTCTCGAAATTGCAGGCTGGCATCAAAGTCTTTTGTAAGACTCGTCATTTGGAAGCACCTGCGAGGAAATTGAGAAGGGACTGCGGAAGAACTACAAAGTTCCTTACAATTTGCAGTTAACAGACTACCTTTCCAATTTTCACGATGTCTTATGCGATGCTGCTAAACAAATATCAAATAAATATTTTCAAAGCGCCAGCGCGTTGTCATCTCCTGGAGAAAATTTTGGTTAACGCGCTTGGTGCTTTGGCGGCAGTCTAGTGTCATAAGTACTAGCCGAGCGCAGAAAGTTTGCCGATGACTACCCGCGCGGCACCACACGTTCGCCTCATTTGTTCGCCGAACTTCAGAGTTACATCATGAGGCCATCGGTAAACTTTCTGCGCCCTGCTTATACAATTTTGTATCGCTTGCAACAATCCCCAATGTTGACAATGTCTATAATGTTCCCTAACAATATCTATAACAATCTTCTTTAACCTCTATGCTTTGTACGACACAGTCAAAATATCTGAGCCTTAGATAAAGTACCTATAGATTAAGCCTTAAAATGAGCTTGATTGATAGAGCGAGATGGCTAATTGGCAGCTCCATGTAAATAATAAGGACAAAAGATTATTTTTTGACTTTGTCACCGTGGCCGGTTTCTGTTGTTTGTCAAACTCTAATACAATGGCAGGTTTGAGTTTGACAAACAAACACGACCGGTGTTTGATTTTCTGTGATTTCGTGGTATTATGTGTTTATTGAGACAAGGAATTGGGTTAGATAATAAGTGTCAGTGCGATGGTGGATTGTAGTGTTCTTGTTCTTGTTGTAACACCAGAAATAACTATTGTAGTTTCATGTGCGGCCACGCCATTGCTACATCTATAGGTACTTTATCTGTGTGCACAGTTATTTTAAGCGAGTAGTATATAAGGCGCACGGTTGGTGCAGTGGTTGAGCTATTGACTGCTGCGCTGCGTGTCGCGGGTTCGATTCCCGCACGGAACAAATATTTGTATGACCTACAGATAGTTGTTGCGGCTCTGGGTGTTTGTGTATGTGAGTTTATATGTTTGTAAACGCACCCACGATACAAGAAGAAATTCCTAGTGTGGGGCAAAGTTATTTAAAAAAAAAAAAAAAAGATGTACACTTACGTTGGGAAATCTGTTGTTATGGGAAAATCTGTTGTTATGGGAAAATCTGTTGTTGTGAGAAATTCTGTTGTTGATTGAATCTGTTCTGTTGTTGTGCGAAAATTTGGCAAGGTGGGAATGGTGGGGATAAAAGTCCAACCACCTGGAAATTGCGCCAATGCGTACCCCACGTACCACAGTGCGTAAACCTTTGGGCAAATGAATTCACGGTTAATGACATAGCAAAACAAGCTGGCAGGGAAAAGTGCAATGGAAGGTTTTCCGGCAGGCTAATTGCGTAAGTGAATTCTGCAAAGCAAACAAGTTGGAACCTTCCCAAAAACGACTTTTCGTATTGCATATTACACTCTGAAACGGAAAGGTTATGGTCCTTTCATTACCAATATTTTGAAGTAGAATTGATTGTAAAAGAATGAATGAAAGCGGAAGAATCGAGATAAAACTTCACTATGGTATTGTGTAATGCAAATGTCATATATCTACAACTCCGTAGTATCTCTAAGTAGTCTGTGTACAACTCAAAGGAGGATTTGGAAAGCTAACGCCAGCTTTCCAAATTAGTTTCGCAATACCGAAAAAGTTGAAAGAAATGATTCTGTTTCTTTGAAAGAATCGACTTGTTTCCTTTGCAGAATTTACTTACGCAATTAGGCTGCGGGTAACTAAGAGCAGCAGCCTAATTGCGTAAGTGAATTCTGCAAAACAAACAAGTCGATTCCTTCAAAGAATTAGAATAATTTCTTTCAACTTTTTCGGTATTGTGAAACTAATTTGGAAAGAGTACAAACATTCTCCTTTGAGTTGAAGTGCATCTACTGCGTTATGTTTCATCAAACTCGAATGATTTATTTCCAAATCATTAGGACATATATTTT
Organism: Anorthoa munda; assembly: GCA_945859665.1. NCBI lineage: Eukaryota > Metazoa > Arthropoda > Insecta > Lepidoptera > Noctuidae > Anorthoa > Anorthoa munda. The sequence continues at coordinate 28,837,391 of OX243903.1, forward strand.
TATATTATATTTTTTTGATTTTTATTTAACTTAGTTAGTTTTTAATCATGGTCTGGCAGTTTGAGTATTTATGCGGCCTACCCGAATGTCCTTTCTTTGGTATTGTTCGTCAATTCGTTGAGCTCCTCAAATTCTGAGTTGAGCTGCACGGTTATTGACAAATGCGTGCAATGACAGGTCCACTCAATCTGGCTGGATCTTTCCTCAAAAGACCATTTCAGCGTCAGTCTACATGGTCTTCACATGATCTAAACAAGATTTTGTCTGGACTTTAAAAGAGAATGTGACCTCTGAGTTTGTTTCGGCCTTTCTTCTCAGAGTAGTCAGACAGGAAACGCCGACCTTATCTAGTTTTAAAAAATATGATCGACATGTAAAAGTGTTTGTACAAACCAACTTACAGAAATAAAATCATTTATCATAATTTCATTACACAATACCAATAGTGAAGTTTTATCTTGATTCTTCCGCTTTCGTTCATTCTTTACAATCAATTTTATGTAAAATATTGGTATTGGAAAGGAGCATAACCTTTCCTTTTCAGAGTGTAATATGTAATACGTAAAGTCGTTTTTGGGAAGGTTCCGACTTGTTTGCTTTGCAGAATTCACTTACGCAATTAGGCTATAGGAATCGCTCAATGCAATATGACTCTTATAAGCGTTAGCGTGAATTATTACTTAATGAATTCAAACTTTATTCTTAATGTGTATTAGGTTCATATTCATTCAAGTAAAAGCATGCTTTTTATACGAATAGCAATATAAATAATCGGATATAAATAATTTTCTTAATCATCAATGGTGTTATTTGCTTGGCTAACAAAGGCAAAGTCGTTTTGTGAAGGTAAGGCCGTGCAGGCAGAGCAGAAAGTCGCTCGAATATGTTCTCTGCTTACAAGTGTTACACTATTTTGAACTCTTATCTAATTGCTATTAAGTAAATTTCAATTTAACAAAAAATGCTGTTTGTAAATCATATTGCGTGCGCCCCTAGGGCATGATAACTTACCATAATGACGAGTACGTTGAACATGTTTATTAGGTTTTAAGCTCCAAGTCGTAAACTTCACACTTGCACTGACGGCGGTATATCAGCCATTTTATAGGCGGTTAGTAGTACCTAAGTAGCAAGTGTCTCATTATGCAAACGGTAGCGGTAAAGCCTCGGTCACAATGTTTAAAATTTGAAGAGGCCATTTAAACAACATTGTTTAGGTATCTACGTAAATTAGTTATGATATTATTATCAAGTACCAGTACCTACTTTTTTTTACTGTTGATAGGCTTGCGCTTGACCACTATCTACACTAGTAAGCGTCTAAGCGTTGATGTGGTCGACGATGAAGCACGCTTGCCTAGAAGAAACCTATTCACTCTTGACTTTTGTAGCTATCAGGAAATACAGACTCCTGCACTCTTTTAAAGCTTTTCCAGCTTCGCAAAGTTGAGGCCCGCCCAGAAACTAAATTATTCAGAGAATAGGGATTATGAATGTATATTTTATCTATATATTTTTATGGAACCGTAGGGCTTTAAAAAATGCCAGAAAGCTTTTCAACTCGAGGCTAAATAATAATTGCCGCACGGGTCGATCATCAAGGTTAAGCAACGCTTGACGAGGTCGGTCCGTGGATGGGTGACCATTTCAACATACCGAGATTCGTTAAGCCGTTGTCATTTGAAGATTTTGACAGTCGTTACGGGTAGTCAGAAGCTTGAGATCTGACACCAGTCTTGCCAAGGGGTACCGTGTTATCCAGTTACTGGGTTGTGGAGGTCAGATAGGCAGTCGCTCCATGTAAAACACAGGTACTCAGATGAATCCGGTAAGATTGGAAGCCGACCCCAATATAGTTGGGAAAAAGGCTAGGCAGATTGATTTGTCTTTCATACAAAAAATTGGAAATTGCCTCTGACTCATTTTCTTCGGTATATTGTGGACGTGAGCTTATAACTTTTCAGATAACTTTAGCAATTAGTATGTTCTCCATACATTTCTAAAAAGAACGAGCATTCTAACGCTGTTCTGCTGATAAGCAAGCGTATTACCATAAGGAAACAATATTATTATCCTTGGTACATCTAAGTATAACCGATTGCCTTAAACAGGCTTAGGTTAGTATTGAGATGGTAAAAAGGTATGTTAAGGATGGTAAAAAGATACTACCGACTTCCAAATAAGAAAACTACAAAGTAAAAAATAACTTTGTTTTTGTTTAAAATAAAGTTATTTTGCACTTTGTAGTTTTTTTTATTTCACTTTTTGTTGTATGTCACATCATCACATCATCAGCCTATTAATGTTCCCACTGCTGGGACACAGGCCTCCTCTCTGTGAGAGGGAATGGGCCGCGATCCACCACGCGGGCCCAGTGCGGGTTGGTGGCTGTCACATGTCTTCGAATTTTTGGTTCTAGGACATGCCGGTTTCCTCACGATGTTTTCGTTCGGATGTTTTCGTTTTGAGAGCAGTGGTGATGAAATAATTAACACAAAGTAAAGCGCCTGCCTGGGCTCGAACTCACGACCTACAACTTGTAAGTTGCGGCCGATACCACTGGGCCACCACTGCTCTCAAACTGCTCTGTTGTATGTATACCTACCTAATAGGCAAGTAGTTACGTAAGATACCTATAATGCCAGAATAGATTACCCGAATATCATGAAACTGAACATAACCGATGAAATGAGAGTATATCAAGACCCCTTTAGAGCGTTCTGGCGTGATGTTATCTTATGAAATGGTATAAACAATAAACAGATCGCATGCGATTGCAGCAATCTCGAAAGATTTGCCATAATTTATTGAAGAGTTCTGTTGTATATCTCTGAAGTTTTCATCCAGCCGTATTGCGTAAGTGCGCAAAGAAGTTGAACTCTATCTAACCGACCAAATCGACGCAATCGCATGCGAGATGAATGACGTGTCCGTTTTGTGTGATTGGCCGATTGGATAGAGTTTAACTTCTTTGCGCACTTACGCAATAAGGCTGCAAATCCTCACCAAATTGAAATGGGACCAATTTCGGAACATACTCTTTAAAATCGGTCCAATTGACGGTGATATCGGTAAACATACACAAAAAAAAACATACAATCATCAATCAAGTCGAACATAGAACCTCCTACTTTTTGGTATTCTAGGTTAAAAATAAAACAGGACATGGCTAAATAAAATACTTAGAGCAGTGGTGGCCCAGTGGTATCGGCCGCGACTTACAAGTTGTAGGTCGTGGGTTCGAGCCGAGGCAGGCGCTTTACTTTGTGTAAATGATTTCATCACCACTACTCTCAAAAACGGTGAAGGAAAACATCGTGAGGAAACCGCCATGTCCTAGAACCAAAAAATCGAAGACATGTGACATCCACCAATCCGCACTGGGCCCGCGTGGTGGATTACGGCCATCCCCTCTCACAGAGAGGAGGCCTGTGTCCCAGCAGTGGGAACATTAATAGGCTGATGATGTGATGTGATGGACGACTGCCCTAGCTATGTATAAACATAGTACCTAGTATTAAGTAACGGTCAATGGCTGAATATTAGTACCTCGTATAAAAACTTTCAGGAACTTTTTGTATCGTTACAATCCTGAAAATAAAATCGTAGGACCTCCTACATCAATAGGTACCTATACAATATTTTTTTTTACCTGTTTGTTGAAGTTTGTAAACGCCTAGGCTTACATAATCATCATGGCAAAATCTCAGGATTTAAAAGTCTCTGAAACTCTTTTCATACGAAACACAAATATTCAGCATTACATAATATTACTAAAAGAGTTTTTTTTTTTTTTTTTTTTTTTTTTTTAAAACGGTGCCCCACACTAGGAATTTCTTCCTGTATCGTGGGTGCGTTTACAAACATATAAACTCACATACACAAACACCCAGAGCCGAAACAACTATCTGTAGGTCATACAAATATTTGTTCCGTGCGGGAATCGAACCCGCGACACGCAGCGCAGCAGTCAATCGCTCAACCATTGCGCCAACCGTGCGCCCGAAAGAGTTACCGCGGCCCTGGCTCAAGCAACTGAAGGAACACGGGTGGGTTTTAGTCAGTACAAGACTGACACGCCCTCCCGCCTCACCCAGAGCGGGAGAAGTCGTTGGATGACATCCAATAAAAAAAAAATACAATTAAGGATCAAAAGTGCAGTCATACTCTACCAAAACAGCAGCGGCCATTTTTTTTAGAACATTTTCAGGTAAGTAGGTATAATCTATACTTTAATTTCTATACAACATATTAAATCAGTTGTGGATAATTTAACTTCTACAAAAACTAGTCATTTGAGTTTTGGGAGAGTAAGACTGCACTTTTGACCCTTGACTGTACAATGTTTATACATTGATTATAGTCGTCCATTACCCTCCCGGGAATGCAGGAACCCGCATTCCCGGGCCGCACGCATTGTGCAGGCGGGGAGGGGAGTGGGGGGCTCAGTAGCCGTGGCTTGGTCACCCAAGGCACAGATAATATAATACTAGCATACAGATACCTCATCCCATACAAAGAAACCGTGCCGACGTTACTATATAGTGTTTCTCGACTGCTTATTCTGGCAATTTTTTTGTACATCGAACGCATTCGGTTCTGTTTCACGGAGATAGATAGTGGTGTTAGCAGCGACTTGCAAGTAAAAGGTAATATTTTTTTCTTTAAATACAGTGAAGGTTTGTTTAATAGTATTTATTTGCACGTTTTTACAGTTTTTTTTGCACCAAAATGTGTTAAAATGCAAACTTTAACAATCGAGTGGAATGCCTCAGAAATTAAAAAATGCGCCATCTATTAGCATCAATTTTAAATGATCCGTCTAATAATCTTTGAAATGTGAATTAAGAGCCCAATATTCCACAATTTTGTACTTAGGAGAGTTGATTAAACAAGAACATACAATTTTTGTGTTCAATTTCAGAAAATGTTAATTTTACACACATTCATTAACAGATGGAGGTGCATATCGCGCCATCTAGTGAGATTTATTAGAACCAAATTTTCTTTCTTAGCAATGAGACCCCGTGCCCACGGTGAAGCGGCGAAATAGTACATTATTACAAAGGCCGGGCAATGGGCAATTGCAGGTCGGGACTTCACTAATACGAGACAGGCAATTGCCATTTCCGCTGAAGCTTTTCTCAAAAGAATGCAGGGAAATAAAAATAAATTTCCATAATTTTTTAAGTTAATGACGTTTTTAACATGAACTGTACATTTCAGCATGGAATAAATTGCCTATAATGTAGATGGCTTTTTAGTTTTAGCAATCTCATTAAAATACGTCAAAAATACTGTTTCGGAGAAAATGTTCACTTTTTTATCGTTTTATCAAATCATAAAATTTTCATATACTTTCATGTATTTTTCTTTTGACTTCGCTGGAAGCAGGTTTTCCATTGCTAATTTGCCTTCTGATCTTAAATCTGGTGGAGTACACTCAATCTCCATTTCACCGTTGGAACTCATTTTAATTATTAAATTTATATATATTAAATATTTAAATAACAAATCAAGACGAATTTTCTTTTGCGGAGCGTTGTAATGTTCCAAATTCAAAAAACGCTCCAACAATGGATTTTTTTTTCTTTGTCCGTAAATTCGCTACTTCGCGTGTTCTTTTTTAGGGTTCCGTACCCAAAGGGTAAAAACGGGACCCTATTACTGAGACTCCGCGGTCCGTCTGTCTGTCTGTCTGTCACCAGGCTGTATCTCATGAACCGCGACAGCTAGACAGTTGAAATTTTCACAGATGGTGTATTTCTGTTGGCAACAACAAATACTAAAAACAGAATAAAATAAATATTTAATATATAACAAACGAATGATTTTTTTGCCGTTTTTTGCGATAATGGTACGGAACCCTACGTGCGCGAGTCCGCACTTGGCCAGTTTTTATATTTAATCACACTTTTACAGCATTCGAAATGAATTTTAATTCAAACTTTGCTTCCGTGCGCGTTATAACAATGTATTTATGGATCTTAGTCAACAGTGGCGCCAACTGGTGAGCAATAAAACGTTATTATTGACGTTTAGTTCTATATATTGATACTAGATTGTTTCTCGCGGCTTCGCCCCCGTGGCCATCTCCGTTATTTTTCGGGATAAAAAGTAGTCTATTACACTCAGAAATAATGTAGCTTTCTACTGGTGAAAGAATTTTAAACATTGTTTCAGTAGTTGCAGAGATTATTTCCTAAAAAAAAACGTGCAATCTTTACCTCTTTATAATATTACTAGGTACCTAGATTTAGTTCTCAAAATAATTTATTATTTCTTTCTAAAACATCTATTGTGTGGGATGCAATCTGCACTTTGTAAAATATTAAAATAAAACTCCACAGGAATTTGCAAATAATTTATTTTTTTATAAAATGAATAGTTAGATAAGTACAAAATATTTACATAGCTTTGTTATTTTAATATCAACTAAAAACATTAAAATATGACTAAACAGCTTTCTTATGATACTAAAATTAGGGTTGTTGTAATTTTATAGGAAATTCAAGTTAATTTTATGACAGGACTTTTGCAGCTGAAAGATTATACCCTGCACTGGGTAGCGATATTCGTGGTTGTTAGTTTTGAGCCAGTTTAAGGCAGGTTACAGTGCTCGACCGACCGTCAGTGCGTACGTTCCGTCCTGACTGTACGCATTAACCGACCGTCAGTTTGTAGGTACCATTCAGTGGTCTCCTGACCAACAAATAGACCGGACTAGTACAAACTGTAAGCATCCGTGTGGTCGGTGCAGCAGTGCAGAATTACAGCCGTATTGCGTAAGTGAATACCGCAACGCAAAGAGTTTGACCGCTATCCAATCGACCAATCACACGCGCTTAATGACGCGATGTGGATTTCCGTCTGTGTGTCGATTGGATAGCGGTCAAAATCTTTGCGTTGCCGTATTCACTTACGCAATACGGCTGCTGAACGCGTTCATTTGTTTCCATAGCGCGTCGGTCGACCGAGGCACGCATTGTGGACGCGCTCGACCGACTGTCCTCGTACGCAGTTCGCAGCACTGTAACAATATACGAGTGCTTACTGTCAGTCCAGCACTGTAACAATATACGAGTGCTTACTGTCAGTCCAGCACTGTAACAATATACGAGTGCTTACTGTCAGTCCAGCACTCTAACAATATACGAGTGCTTACTGTCAGTCCAGCACTGTAACAATATACGAGTGCTTACTGTCAGTCCAGCACTGTAACAATATACGAGTGCTTACTGTCAGTCCAGCACTGTAACAATATACGAGTGCTTACTGTCAGTCCAGCACTGTAACAATATACGAGTGCTTACTGTCAGTCCAGCACTGTAACAATATACGAGTGCTTACTGTCAGTCCAGCACTGTAACAATATACGAGTGCTTACTGTCAGTCCAGCACTGTAACAATATACGAGTGCTTACTGTCAGTCCAGCACTCACAATATACGAGTGCTTACTGTCAGGCAAGTGCGACTGGCGTACACACCGACGGCGATGGTCGGTCGAGCACTGTAACCGGCCTAATGGTTTTGTCCCGTAGTCCCAAGGTTGACCAATTTGAACAGAAAAAATACTAAGTTCATTATGTTTATCGCATTTTCTCAAGGCCCCGTGCAATCAGCATCGAACGCGCCGCACTCATTGTATCCAGTATTCTGTACATCTTGAACAATATTTTCTATGCGGATACGGATGACGTCTCCGCGTCGCCCGCACCGCACTCGCCGCAAGCATCGAACGCGTCGAATCTTAATGACGTCATCCGCTCGCGCTGGTGGAATCCGTATACCTACAGCATTTTGCTTGCATGGGGCTCGTGCGGCGCGGATAGGTGCGCGAGGCTGCATACGATTTCATATAAAGATTTATAACTGCGATAACTGGATAGGTGCGCGTTCACCTTTAGGAGCCTACTCAAATATCAGGATAATAGTTTCTAAGGTACTACGTTTTGAATCAATTCCTTGACAGACTCCTCCTTGTTGGAGTTCCAAGATTGAAGTTACTTTTACGTAACGCAAGAATTTAAGTTAAAAGTTGAGCAGTTTGCACAGTAAGGGTTGTGTTGACATCACAGTAGTCTGCAAGCGTTTCTTAGCACATTCTTCTTCTTGCCGCCCGGCCGGTGCTTCGTTGGTCGCAACAGGATCGTGCCATTACTGTTGTGGTTTGTAAATGTTCCTGGAATCAATTTTATTTAGATTAGAAAAAGGCAGAAAAACTGCATGCATTAACTAAACCATCATTTTGATATATATCGATCAGGGCCTACCACCGCTTTACCCAGAGTTTCTCAACTCAAAATTATGGCAGAATTAATGTGTAGTATTTTCAGAAGTAATTTCTTCTCATTTGAGATATGGGATAATTTTCTGGGGCAACTCAACCAACAAGGACATACCCTTTAAAGCCCAAAAAAGATGCATCAGGACTATGTTTAAGTTACAGTCAACTGAAAGCTGTAAGCCCTATTTAAAAAAATATAAAATATTAACTCTGCGTTGCCTTTACATTTCAGAAATTGTCACGTTTGTAAAATTAAATCGACATTTATTTCCACTTCAATCTGAAGTGGTTGATCGCAACCATAGTAGGCGTGATGACAGTATTCTTTCTCTACACAGCTCGAAAACAGCATTAATGCACAAGAGTGTTTTCTGTATGGCCCCTAAAATTTTTAATAAACTCCCAAATAGTTGGAAGGAACTTAATGTCCGTCAATTGAAAAAGAAATTAAATATACTGCTAGAAGGGAAAGCATACTACAGTATTCTGGAATTTCTTAATGACAACATCTAATGCCGTGTGGTTACCAATGTTATCAATACATCTTTGACGTAATCTGTGCTTATAGTAACATAATTATTATTGTTATTGAAATTAATACATTTGACATTTTATTTGACATTGGATTTGACATTTTATTTGACATTTGACACTGGATAATTTTAATTGACATTTAATAATTGTTATTTAGCTACCATAAATTAAATTTATCTGATTTTGAAATTGAGATTTACTATTTTGTTCTTATGTAATCTAATATTTTATCTAATGACTTTGATTGAACTACTGAAATTTGAATATTTGTACGCCACTAAGGCCAAACATGACTGATCCTAATCTATGTTGTAATTTAATAACTTGCATGCTCTGTATGTGTACTCATGTTTCCACAAATAAATAATCTTGAATCTTGAATCTTGAATTAATGTGACAAATTGTCAAGCACGCATTATCTGCTGTGATTGGCTGTTGAAAATTCATTCAACCATGAAATTTAGTATTTTCACCCGAGCAGAGCTCGGTCACCCAGGTACTGTACATGATTTGTGAAACATGATTTTTTCGTCTAATATTTTTGCTATAAAAAATAATTAATAACACAATATTTTTTCGCTATTCCAAAACGGTGTGGATGTTTAAAAATATTTTTACACAGAATAACATATAGCTAGAATTTCTTCATAACTGAAATAGCATAAATGTAAATCAATCAATATTTTGCAAACAAAACTATCCTAAAGGAGGTTCCATATTGTTATTCTGGCTCCGAGCGGGCGCACAGCCAGTACTGCGTTAACATTGGGGTCTTGGGGATTATATGCATCTTACCTCTCTTTAATCTAACAGCATTTAGTGAAATTTAACTTGCTACTGTTGGTAATGAGTAAGTTACAATGATCGACTAGTTAGAGTTTAATTTTGAGTGAATTCTGGAACCAAATTGGTAATTATTCGGTTTTGTGAGACCTAAACAGCGCACTGTATGATGTTTAGGATTGAACATGTAATACTTCTTGTGTCGACCGTCGATCCAAACTGAACAAGAATAGCTAATGACGAGTTAAGAGTTTTATTACATCCAGTCAACAAAGTATATAACAATACAAATAGTAATTTTGTCCGCGGCTTTTTTTGCCCTAACTATCCCCTAATAAAAAACATTTTTACAAAAAAATACTACCGACTTCCAAATAAGAAAACTAGAAAGTGAAAAATTAATTTATTTTTGGAAGTCGGTGTCTTTGATAGGTACCAAATTTTTAAGTTATGGACACCGACTTCCAAAAATAAATTTATTTTTCACTTTCTAGTTTTCTTATTTGGAAGTCGGTAGTATTTTTTTGTAAAAATGTTTTTTATTTTTCACTTTTTAGCTGTACCTACCTAATAGGGAAGTAGTTAAGTAAGTACCTATAACGACAGAATAGATTACCCGAATAAGATGAAACTTGAATATAACCGGTGAAATGAGAGATCTGCATACCCCTTTCGAGCGTACTGGCGTGATGTTATGTTATGAAATGGTATAAACAATAAACAGACATGCGATTGCAGCAATCCCGAGAGATTTGCCGTTATTTATTGAAGAGTTCTGTTGTATATCTCCGAAGTTCTTCATCAGATCTCCACCAAATGAAAATGGGACCAATTTCGGAATATACCCTTTCAAACAAAAAAAGAATTTTCAAGATCGGTCCACAATTGACGGAGATATCGGTGAACATACAAAAAAAAAAATAAAAAAAAAAAACATACATAATGTCGAACATAGAACCTCCTCCTTTTTTGGTAAGTCGGTTAAAAAATAGTCTATGACACTCAGCTATAATTTTAAGAATATTTATAATCAGATCAGGACTTTCAGAGATTAATATTTTTTTCTTTGTTATTAGATTTATATTTATATTTCATAGAACCTTACCTATAACGGGTGCTTGGCACGGTGGCATCGAATCAGCGTCGTCCCTCCTCATGTCGGACAGACAGCGCGCCGCTAACGCTCTGAACACCGCCCCCACGTTCACGTCCTCCTTAACTGACGCCCGCATCAGTCGGCAGCCCAGTGCACGCGCCACCAGCTCCGCTTCGTCTCTGGAAAATGGATGTACATCATATAATTATGAATTGGTCATTAGTGGGCTGTATTCCTGTAGGTCACGATTCTACACTAATTCTTAGTTTTTTCAAACGCAAATTCGAATGTTTATTGTGCCAAGAACAATCTAGATTACACCTGAGAAAACAAAATTTATTAGTACAGTGAAATATATATATTGATCAATCTAAGGGTTTCGATAACTACGTACTACTAACATTCTTCCAGAAGCAGAAGTTCTTCTTCAGTTTTTAGTTCAGACAATAATCAGGTACAGTTAAAACCTAAAGAGCGTGCAATAGAGCATCATCACAGCAAACTAAAAAGTAATTAGACAGACTGATATTTTCAATGACTTCAATGAAAATGAGCGTGCCTCAGGGCTCTGTACTAGGCCGATTTCTGAACAGAAATCCTATCGTAGAACTATCCTAACATAATTAATTTCTGTGGAGAATTTTACTGATCTTTCTCTTGCATCACCTTCGGAAGTTGTTAGAAAGATAGATAATATCCAGATTCCCACAATATTAGAAAAGTAACTTACGGTCCGACGACGCATTGGTCCATTAAATCAATTTTATTTTGAACTATGATTGTGGGGATCTCCCCGCATTCATTCTCCACCTGAAAAATAAAATAAAACTTTTGTACTTCCTACACTCCACAAAGATACATTAACGATCACATATATTACCTATTCCTTGAAGATATCATGGAAATAATAATAACAACTCGCTTTGAAGTTCACGTATTTTAATAAGTAGTATTACACATAACAACTTTTGTAGGATTAACGGCTAAGACTACAGTCAGGGCTCCCTTCACGTCCACTCATGATTTCTATTCCTTCCACGACAGTTTGCACATCCGAAGAACTTGGCAGGAACTTAGAATACAATATTCCTCGACCACCAGCCGAACAATTGATCCCCAAAACATAATTGTCATTCACTTTCTTAAATATATACTTCGCTATTTTCTTGTCACAACCACGATACATTTCCTTTACTTCTGCGTCTCCGAAATAAAGTAAATTGGCTGTCTTGCCGGCATTGTTGATGTAAGTCGCTTTCATCACAGTCTCGTTCACCGGCAGGGTAAGGTTGCTGCACTTATTGCTTTCCAATGCCATATCTTCTTGCGTCAACTTCCTGAAGCTGATGATCTCGCAGCTGTCTCTTTGCCTCTGGTTCGGTGGCCAGAAGTACACTCCATACATTTGTGCCGGCAACTCGTTCAAGTCATAGTTATCCCCTGTCGCAAAGTATTGTGTACATTTCAACTCTCTGCTAGCTAATGTTATAGAATTCACTCCACACAGTAAACAGACGAAGGTAAGGACGTGCGCGTGAGACCCGTGCATCTTCTCTTCGCTAATGATTACAAGTTCCGAGATGAATGTGCCCGGTCCAAATATAGTTGGCGGAATGTAAACAGTCGATGTGCGTTACTTGATAGTTGTGTGTTTGAGATAGTGTGGCCGTGTCGGGACACAGGCGGCTGTGTGAGCGAGTCACGACCTCATCTTATCTTAATGTGCTGCTTCAATTAACAAAATACCTAGGAACATGGAACTGAATTTTAAGAGCTAGGCATTAAAATGTATGTTTCCAAGATTTATATTCCTATAGATTGCTTTTTAAGTACTTAGATTAATACTGTTTTTAGTAAAACACCTACGTTACTTATGTTTTAAATGTGAACATTTTCTCAGCTGCTCGTGACTTGGTCTCGATAAAAATCGCGCAAAAAGTGATCTCTATTATAACCAGAACGAGAAACTTTAACATGAATGTATATGTACAAGTTAGTTCAATCGTTAACAGGTTCAAATGCGGTCAATGACCAATGTACGAGTATTAAGGCACAAGTAGTGAGTAGTATAAAATTATCTGCACTTGCCAAACGCTCTCATTAATACGGTCCTATTTACATGGTTATTACTCGCTCTTGGGGCGTAATCAAATCTCATCCAACTATGTAAGTGTTATTCGATTAGCACGAAGTTGCTGTCCAAAGCGGTTTACTGCAGGACTTTATAGAAGGTATTCAGTTTCAACAACTTATTGAATGTTTTACTAAATATCTGCGGATTATTTGTTTTTAAATGGTTATTTTTGCATTTCATTCCTGGCTTACCTACTTGTCTTACATCTCTTGGATGGATACGAAAACAATCGTGGCGATTTATCTTAAGTTAATGCGCAATACCTATCTCATGATTAAGTTACTACCTAAATGTCTAAATTTGAATAAACTGTAAACATTGATGATAACGTATCTCCAATGAGGGAAGTAGTAGAATTCATGGGTAGGTAGGTACTTGCTTAAGCTTATTTAATATGCAACTCAGGCTTGTTTAAAAGTTTTTATCTTCTCTCATATCGCAATATTCGAATTATGAACTGCAAAACGAGGTTATATTGAATATTGACTTACTTTGTAAACACAATACCGAAATTTAAAAATAGAATCTTATTATAAAACTTTTTCTCTAACAAAATAATGCTTTTATTTTCTATTACGATACATGGCAAATCCAAGAAGTATTATTTTTTGTATCGGGCGCGCCGTTTTTAGGGTTCCGTACCCAAAGGGTAAAAACGGGACCCTATTACTGAGACTTCGCGGTCCGTCTGTCTGTCTTTCTGTCTGTCTGTCTGTCTGTCACCAGGCTGTATCTCATGAACCGTGATAGCTAGACAGTTGAAATTTTCACAGGTGATGTATTTCCGTTGCCGCTATAACAACACATACTAAAAACAGAATAAAATAAATATTTAAGTGGGGCTCCCATACAAAAAACGTGTTTTTTTGCTATAATGGTACGGAACCCTTCGTGCGCGGGTCCGACTCGCACTTGGCCGGTTTTTATAGTACCTACCTATTATAAAAAGTTTTGATTCCAATTTTTACTTGTTTGTTTTGGCGTCATTCATACGTTTTGCTGTACTGAATTTTTCTTACCCTTTTGACTTTTTTCTTTTATTTAATAGGTTCAATCTCAATGTATGAGTGTAGATAAAGCATTGTATGAAACTGCACATAACTAGGAATTAAAACCCCTATGTTATGCAACATTTTCATAAACTACTATTATGCACAGTGAGGTCTTCAGGTAAGATGTAGTTCCAAAAAACGCGATCTTCGCAGTGCGAAAATAGCTTGATGAGATCAAAGATCCCCTTGGTCACTCCAAGGGGATCTTTGATCCCTCTTATCCAGCTATTTACTACTTCAAAACATAGCGCACGTATGTTAATATTTATCTTTAGCAGGGAACTGCTGTAAGGTGATGATCTCCAGAAGCAAACACCTAACCTGCATGATTATGATTCGAACTTTGAAAATATAGTCACCTTAAGTTTCCACGAGTGTAGCGAGAGGAAGGAGTCTCGGTCCGTGGTGCTGAAGGCGAGAACGCAGGCGTGTGCCCCTCGGTAGTACGCCTTCGTGATGGCGTCGAACTCCTCCTGTCCTGCCGTGTCCCAGAGCATCAGCCGGACTTCCTCGCCGTCGATCCTGGGGATAACAGAAAGGTCCTATGTTAGTACTCTTAGTATTTCTTCTCTTAACTAAGTAGTAATTCGCTTAGGCACCTAGTTTCAATTAATTTCTACTTTCCTGGTATAAACAATAAATACGCAATTAGAACAGTTGAATTTTAAAACGTCTATCGATATCCTTTATTACGAACCTGCTTGCTCTTCTCTATATTTCATCATAGGTGCGTTTCGAGGAATACTTTTGGTGCGCTTCGAGGAATACCCCAAATTTGGCACAGACATATATTATAGTCAGGAATAGTACACAGGATACTTTTTACCCCGGGAATATGTTCCCTTGGGATAATTTACGACATTTACGCGATTTCGCCAACAAAGCAATCTTACACACATTACAATTAGGTTGAATAGTTTTGATTCGGTACATATTTTATTCAAAAGATCGGCAAATACGCTACGATTTATTATATTAATATTTTTATTTTATACATCGAGCACATCTTCGCTTACCATCAGGTGGTCAAGCGCAACTCTAACAATGATAATAAAAAAAAGGTTAATTCAAAAAATCTGAAATCCCGACTAAAAAGACGTAAACAAGAAGAAAATTATGCTGTGCAGGATACACATTCGCGAGCTGGCTGACTAAAACCAAATGTATCCTCCGACTGCACAGCATGGTTTTCTTCTTGTTTACGTTTTTTTAGTTCGCATCTTAAGCAGTCAGGTTTTTTGATACTTTGAATTAACATTTTAATTTATAAATTAACAGTTTTTTTTAAATTACGTACATTTAAACATATTCGTGTATATTTTTGTAATCACCCGTTAAACCCTTTATTTTGGTACCCCGTAAGATGGGTTACGAAGAAAAAAAAAAATGCCCCCACAATATGGCGCACAAAAACCACCATTTTTCTATTTTCCAATTTTAATGTAGCCAGGACACTCGCAGGGTTAAAACGAATCGATTGACTTAAGAATCATCAAAATCAAACAACGCGTTTGGCCTCTAGAACACCGCATAGGAACAAACATACATACATAAATATACTGATAAACACTTTACCCTCCTTCGGCAGTCGGGTAAAAATATTTTTTCAGCATTTTAATGTCTATAAGTAACATGGCATCGTTAAGAAGAAACGGACAAATAACCGTACTCATTTACTTAAAATCGTGGCTAAATAATAACAGCCGCACGGGTCGATCTTCAAGATTAAGCAGCGCTTAACAAGGTCGGTCCGTGGATGGGTGACCATTTCAACATACCGAGTTTCCTCCGTGCCTCGGAAAGCACGTTAAGCCGTTAGTCCCGGCTGTCATTTGAAGATCTTTGACAGTCATTACGGGTAGTCAGAAGCCTGAGATCTGACACCAGTCTTGCCAAGGGGTATCGTGTTACCCAGTTACTGGGTTGTGGAGGTCTGATAGGCAGTCGCTCCATGTAAAACACTGGTACTCAGCTGAATCCGGTAAGACTGGAAGCCGACCCCAACAATAATTCGGACAAAGGCTAGGCAGATGATGATTTACTTAAAATATTGACGCAAAAGAAAAACCTAATTTAATAGAACTATTAGTGGTTACCTACGTAAGACCCTGTTACTTGAATTGACATCATTTCCTCCAGCATTCATTCTAGGAAGAATTTTGAAGGATGCTATCAATTCTACATCAGACCACACCAGCGGTGCCTGCTTGATTACCCTATTACTATTTAATTAAAACCTATTATTATCGAGACTTTACTTCTTCTCGCTGATCACTCAATTATTTTTTAATCGTAGTTCGCTTTGGGTGGCTTGTTCGAAGATTATAGTATTGCTTTATGATTTAGGTCTCCGTTTTCGTTTTTGTAATCTAGAACAGAGGTCTACGGGGTTATCTAGACTTTGTTGCTAAAATGCTGTATTTCGTTTTAAATTTTATCATGACTCAAGTGTGTTGATTATGCTAAAATACTTAATTTTCCGGGGTTATAAACCAGAATCCAAGATGCGATTACAGTGCCCTTATAAAAAAACCGGCCAAGTGCGAGTCGGACTGGCGCATGAAGGGTTCCGTACCATTATCGCAAAATACGGCAAAAAAACATGTTATTTTATGGGAGCCCCACTTAAATATTTATTTTATTCTGTTTTTAGTTGATTTTAAGGCGAGTTAAAGGCGATGATAGCTCAGTGGTAGTGACGTCGGATACCGAGACGAAGGTCGCGGGTTCGAATCCTACAATGAGCTTGAGCTTTCGGTGAAGGAAAACATCGTGAGGAAACCATAGCACGGTGGTAGAGTACTTTGTAGTACCCGCCTGGCTGGCAACCACCCTCAAGTTGAAAATCTGTCGCCAAGCACCTTCCGGTGTGTTCCGACAGCAGCACTTGAGAGCCAGTTCCCTTCTAGGCTTTGTGTGCTTACCACCATCGGCCACATCATCACTGACCACGGTGAGATTGTGGTCAAACACAGGCCTATACATAGTAAAAAAAAAAAAAAAAAGTATTTGTTGTTATAGCGGCAACAGAAATACATCATCTGTGCAAATTTCAACTGTCTAGCTATCACGGTTCATGAGATACAGCCTGGTGACAGACAGACAGACAGACAGACAGACGGACCGCGGAGTCTCAGTAATAGGGTCCCGTTTTTACCCTTTGGGTACGGAACCCTAAAAATATTCTTCGAAGTACTCATAGGAAAAACAGTATGTTTTGATAAGCGTAGGATTTCCAGGAAGCGATTGGAAAACGTACTCTTAGTATGAGGAACCTTTAACTTCGTGGCTCTTTCTTCCATTTTTTAGGGTTCCGTACCTCGAAAGGAAAAAACGGAACCCTTAGGATCGCACTTTGTTGTCCGTCCGTCAGTCAGTCTGCCAAGACCCTTTTTCTCAGGAACGAGTGCAGGTATCAAGCTGAAATTTATATCAAATACCCAGGTCTACTGTCACTTAAAGCTGTGAAAAAATCAAACTTCTAAGCCAACGCAATCTAAAGATACAGCCGTTTATGCCGTTAATTACCGCAAATTTTCGACACTCGCAAGGGAATCAAAACCAACAGGATACTTCCCGTGAACTCAGAAACTTGAAATTTGGTACGAAGCAACGTCTTGTAGCACAGATAAAGGAAAAATTATGAAAACCGTAATTTTTTTGTTACATCATATAATCAAAATATTTTTAATAATTTTAAACTTACTACCCCTTTCCTCATGAACGCGTAGAGGTCTATAATACCTTTAAGCTGAGGTTTGTACGGAACCCTCGGTGCGTGAGTCCGACTCGCACTTGGCCGGCTTTTTTTGCAGATCAGACTGGCTTGACCTAATTTACTGTAGCAGATACGTGTCTCCATACTATCAAAAATAAACGTGGAGATCACACTACAGCCTACTCAGAGAATTTTTTAATCACAGGCAACATGATGGGCCAGGGCCTACTTTGGCAGATAATAGAATTTTTCGAAACGCGGGCCAAATATATAGATCCTACACACTCAATATGTCGTTCTAAGAAATCGACTCAGTTCTTGTGGTATCGGGTAGCAAGCAAAATAGCCTTGTTGGTTTCTAAGGTCCACCTTTCACCGCTAATTCGGCAGGATAATTAAACTGGAGGCTTCAGGACTTACTCAATCTGTCTCTCTAAAAAGTCGACTCCGATGGTCTTCTTGTAGTCCCGGGTGAAGGTGCCGCGGCAGTAGCGCTGGATCATGCTGGACTTGCCCACGCCGCCGTCGCCCACGATCACCACCTTGAGGGCCACCTCCAGGTCCTCCTCCCGCATCGCGCCACCGCCGACCCAAACATTAGTGTTCAGTGCTTTGGTTCTGGAAGAAGAGAAATGGTTTGTTATGAATATGTAGTAATTATGCTATAACATATGGTGCAAAAACATTTTCGTAAAAAAAATAATCGACTTCAAAAACAAAACACCAAAAAGTTCGAATTTTCATTTCGTAAGTCGGTGTCTTTCGTACCTTATGTTTTTATTTATGTTGTTTTGTCGCAAAACGATAAAAATATTTAATAAAATATGATTAAATATTTCTAGCCAAACATCAAACCAAACCCGTTGATTTTGAAAAAAATCATATTCTGTATTATTACAACATTCGATAGTGTCGCTAATAAGGATCAAATTCTGGAAAGTAATAGCATATGGCAAACTTAAGGAGAAGGCTCATTTTTAACATTCCTGGCTAGGAATAAAGATTTTTCCAAAATCCAACGATGCAGTTTTAGTTTTTATCAAAATCAGCCGCGTGACTACTTTGAAGTTTTCCGCTATGCCTCATAGTTTCTGATTTGGCCATCCACGCCCACTTATAAGGCGATATATATACGCCCCAATATTAACGCAGTACTGGTAGAGCGCCCGCTTGATGCCAAAATATCAATATTGATCCTCCTTTTGAACAGTTTTGTTTGCAAAATATTATTTGATTTACAAATGCTATGTTAGTTATGAAGAATTTCCAGCCATCAATTTTTCTGTGTAAAAATATTTTTAAACATCCAAGTCGTTTTGGAGGAGTTTCCAAAAGTTGCGAAAAAATATCGTGTTGTTATTTTTTTTTAAAGCAAAATTATTATTTACACGGAAATACCTTGTGTTCAAAATTATGTACATGAATCAATAATAAATATAATTCTTTTTCAAACTTTTTAACCTAGCCGTTACTGAGGAGTATGCTTTACTAAATTACCGTTTTACGGCACTAAAGCGTATGTAGGCCCTTAAAAAAAACTCATTCTGTATAGCCTATGAAATCCTCATAGGTATGTACCGAGATTCTTGTTATACACCAAACTAGATTGACACACATTGCAACTGTGATCTTTACAATATGAAGTAGCTATATAGATTATCTTTTTGCAAAGCTATTGAGTAGAAAACAATAAAAACTATGCATAAGTAAGACAACACACGTTTATACAACAAATATATATTGCTACTACAATTTTAATAGGCGCTTAGTATAGCAACAATGTGTTGTATTCACAGTTTCTTATTCGAGTAAAGCGATATCTAGGTACTTAATTTACCCAAAAACAGTTGGCTGCTCGTTTTTGAACTTGCAGATACCCTATCTGGAAGTTCAAAAACCAGCCAAGTGCGAGTCGGACTCGCACACGAAGGGTTCCGTACCATTATCGCAAAACACTGCAAAAAATCACGTTTGTTGTATGGCAGCCCCCTTAATTTATTTTATTTTAATTTAATAATTATTATTTTTTGAAGTGAATATACAACTAAACATTCTGTGAATATTTCAAGCGTCTACCTGTTGCCGTTATTAATATCGAGCAAAAAACGGCAAAAATATCACGTTTGTTGTATGGGACCCCTCCTTAAATATTTATTTTACACTGTTTTTAGTATTTGTTGTCATAGCGGCAACAGAAATACATCATACATCAAATTTCAACTGTCTAGCTATCACGGTTCATGAGATACAGCCTGGTGACAGACGGACAGACAGACAGACGGATCGCGAAGCCTTAGTAATAGGGTCCGGTTTTTACCCTTTGAGTACGGAACCCTAAAAACGAGCACTCAACTGTTTAACCCACAAAGGAAAACCGTAAAAAACCTGCGCAAGAGCAATATTATGGAATGAATGTCAGACTGGCCATTAATTTGTTACAAAGTATGCAAGTGACAGCGGTTTTGTATCAAACTTGTTTTACAATACGAAAAATAAGGCCGTAATTGGTCCGTGGCCATAAGCGCCGGATTCAATGACTCACAGGCGCCTTTAAAGTTGTGTCCAACGTAAAATGATCCCTGAAACAGACCCTAAAGTTTGTCGTGTCAGGTCTCATGTAATTAGCAGTTCTTTTAATGGACTTTGTTATTTATGGCAGGTTATTTATACGGGTAACACTTTAGTTGATTGTTTTTTTGGATCTGAGATATGAAATGAGGTATTATGAGGCTTCACAGGTTGCTCTTTCTCGATTAATATCATATCAAAGTAACGAAGGGAGCCTTTTGTTCAGAAGCATTATTAGCTGCCTGTGTTTATTATTTTTGCACTCATCAACATCATCAGCCTTTTTCATGTTTCCACTGCTGGGACACAGGCCTCCTCTCTGTGAGAGTGAATGGGCTGTCCATCACGCGGGCCCAGTGCGGGTTGGTGGATGTCACATGTATTCGAAATTTTGGTTCTAGGACATGCCGGTTTCCTCACGATGTTTTCCTTCACCGTTTTGAGAGCAGTGGTGATGAAATAATTTACACAAAGTAAAGCGCCTGCCTGGGTTTGAACCCACCTACAAGTTGTAAGTCGCGGCCGATACTACTGCGCCACCACTGCACTGCATTTTTGCACTACTAACAACAATTTGCTATTTGATTGAGTTCTAAAACCATTTTATCTTTTACTTATGTTTACTGGGTGTTTCAAGAGCAACAGAATTAAAATTAAGATCATAGTCTGCCAAACTCTTCAATTAAGCTAATCAACAAACTACCTGATACCAGACAATCAATAAAGATGAAATCCAACACAATAATAGTCAACAACAAAAGCACAATCATCATCAACATTATTCTCATTAGTTCTAGATTTGAAAGTGTCGAAATAGTTTCCTCAATCATCTCACTAACATCGGAAATGGCAAACCCAGATCCGGTCTTCCAATACTTAGATCTCGTTCACTTGTTCACTTGCCAAGCATGCTGCATGACGAACGATTCTCAATTCGTTAAATCATTACAATTTTACTTTCGAGGCATTCCGCGTTTCTCTCGCCGTCGTCGGTAGATTCCGCCAAGTCATGCAAGCAGATGAGCCAGACGAGATTATGTCAACATTTGCAGAATGTTCGTTTTTCTCCGCAAGGAGTGACGCGGAATGGATTTACGATTGTGAAGTTAAGATCAATATTTGAATAGCGGTTTGAGTAAATAAACCACATTGATTTTGTTGGAACGACTTTCCTTAGAATTTGGCACATGCAATGATAAAATATGGCACTTTCGAACTGTTGTTTTTTCCGCGTTATTAAATGGTTATGTATTTATTATATATTCAATTCTATACCTCTTAATAAGGGCAGGACAAAAAAATTAAAAACAAGTGTGCAATGAGCAGTCTCATATAAACAATATTTGGATAGTCTGAACAAAATGAGTTGGATTTACCGCATACAGGGATTTAGGGTTGATCATGGTATAATATACGTACAGTAATTGATCTTATTTTGGATGTATTACTAAAGTAATGGCAAAGCTCATACAGTTTTACTTCAGTACTACCAAGGGAGTGGTATCCTAGGCATTTGAGAGAAGTTTTACGATATTTCGCTTGATAAATGTCTTTAAAACCGGCCAAGTGCGAGTCGGACTCGCGCACGAAGGGTTCCGACGTACCATTATCGCAAAAAACGGCAAAAAAATCACGTTTGTTGTATGGGATCCCTACTTAATTTTTTTTCCTGTTTTTAGTATTTGTTGTTATAGCGGCAACAGAAATACATCATCTCTGAAAATTTCAACTGTGTAGCTATCACGGTTCATGAGATACACCCTGGTGACAGACAGACAGACGGACCGCGAAGTCTCAGTAATAGGGTCCCGTTTTTACCCTTTGGGTACAGAACCCTAAAAAACGGCAATATAATCACGTTTGTTGTATGGGAGCCCCACTTAAATATTTATTTTAGTTTTTAGTATTTGTTGTTATAGCGGCAACAGAAATACATCATCTGTAAAAATTTCAACTGTCTAGCTATCACGGTTCATAAGATACAGCCTGGTGACAAACGGACAGAAAGACAGACGGATCGCGGAGTCTTAGTAATAGGGTCCCGTTTTTACCCTATGGGTACGGAACCTTAAAAAAGGAATTTATGGATAAACAGGCTGCAGTGTTCCAACTACGGGTGCAATTACCCAATAGATTGAAGACCAGTATAATTAATGAGGCTTGTTTGTGTCTAGCTAGAGTGTTTGTCGATTAATGTCAATGGTTCAAATAAACATGATCTCACAATAATAATAATACCTCGTAAATAGACTGCGTTTCCGTCACTAAAATCCACGGTTTGAATCATCGTCAATGCTTTGCTTGCAGAATCGGAAAAGATGTAAGAGGTTTAGTCAACTTTTGTGAACATCCTATAAGAATATAACATTCTTCAAAAGATTCCCAAGGTCTCAGAAGGCCTATTATATCCCTACAATGTGAACATTATAGGCTGGAACCCTTATACTTTCGCCATGTCCGTCCGTCCGCAGCTTAGCTCAGAGACTGTTAGTACTACAAACAAACCTATAATTTGGCATGGATATACATATTAGGTATTGGGTAGGGCCAACTTCGAGAAAGTGTTCAACCGTCGAATCCGACTCGGCTGGACAGCGGTCGGGAAGTTGCGCGGTATCTTCTCGTCCAACTTACCACAGTGTCTCAAGACGAAAGTCTATGACCAGTGTGTGTTGCCAGTATGACATATAGCTCTGAGACGTGGTCGCTTACAATGGGCCTTATCAGAAAGCTTACAGTCACTCAAAGGGCAATGGAGAGGGCTATGCTCGGAGTTTCCTTGGGTGATCGAATCAGAAATGTAGAGATCCGCAAGAGAACCAGGGTTACCGACATAGCCGGAAGAATTGGCAAACTTAAGTGGCAGTGGGCAGGGCACATTGCTCGCAGAAGGGATGGCCGATGGGGCAGAAAGTTTCTGGAGTGGCGACCGCGAACCGGACGACGTTGCGTTGGAAGGCCTCCCACCAGGTGGACCGATGACCTGGTGAAGGTTGCGGGGATCCGCTGGTTATGAGACTCACGGGATCGGTCAATGTGGCGACGCTTGGGGGAGGCCTATGTCCAGCAGTGGACGTCTTTCGATGATGATGGTGATGATGATACCTATTAATCGCGCCGACAAAGTGGTAAAATAAAACCGTAAAAAAAAGATATTGTACCTTCCGTGCACGACTGCACACGTCAAGCGGGGATGTTTTTTTCTCGGCTATCCCATGGTGTGGGATATCGTTGGATAGACCATTCAAAAATATTACGAGTCTGTGAAAACCATTTTTCCATTCAGGGATAAAAAAAGCAAAAGCGTTTGCGTAAAATTAAGCTTTAAATAGCTGATTTTTGTTAGAGTCGAGTGTCCCTTCCCCTCTGCCAGCTAAATGGTTGCTTTTGCATATGTGAAAAAATCACGACAGTAGTAAAAAACTATCACAGCTAAATAGGCTTTACAAGTTTACGAGTAATAGTCGACCAACTTATAAATAAATAAATAAATAAAACTTAGTGACTACTACAATAAGTACACTTCTGCTTATCCTACGGCTAATATAGACGTGATGGTATGTTATGTTGAGATAGACAAAAGCATATCATTTCCGTTTCTTTTATCTTCTACTAGCCTGCCAGCGGTTTCGCCCGCGTAATAGTTTGAAATGATCCTACGGGAACATACTAACGAGATAAAACGTAGCTTATGTGTTATGCCAGACTATAATCTATCTCTGTGCCCATAATTTCCTTCAGATCCGTTCAGCCGTTCTGACGTGATTGAATAACAAACAAACATACATACATCCAAACTTTCGCATTTATAATGTTCAATATGATTGGTTGAAGATTAGGATTCGCATATATTAATGTTTTCTCGCCAAAAGGCGATAAAAACGTCCAATTAAATAAGCAAAATAGAGATGTTTACACATTGAGACGCGGAAAGTTTTACTAATGCTAATTTTCTTTGTTTCTTGGACACAAATCATGGACAGATGGATACCTACGACATTAAGGAAAGGGAGTGTGAGTGTGACTTCCATTTTCCCATGGCAACCATGGGAAAATGGAAGTAGAAAACATGTTGCTCAAGTAACATGGGACAAAGGAAGAAGATGATGACGATGATGAAATCAAGTTTGTCACTCCTAAAATAGCCGAATCTGTGGAATGTCTCTCTGATGATGGCACATTCTTTTTATTTTTTTTTTATGTTTGCCGCACACTAGGAATTTCTCCTCGAATCGTGGATGCGTTTACAAACATATTCACTCACATACACAAACACCCAGAGCTGGAACAACTATCTGTAGGTCATACAAATATTTGTTCCGAGCGGGAATCAAACCCGCGACACGCAGCGCAGCAGTCAAAAGCTCAACCACTGCGCCAACCGTGCGCCCCCAAATGTAAACCATTTGTTGGATTATTCGGTTCCCTTCATGATGGTTGAGCTGAGTGGTGCCAATCCATGCGTCATGTTCGTGAACGGGCGCCATCAGTTGGAATGGGACATAACTTGGTGGCCTCAGCCTGTTTTTAATTAATTATTGTATTTTGTTCTCACATATGTGTAGTTTTTCAACAAGAATGATGTAACCAAGTACTTGTAATTACAATTATTTATTGTTGGAAAAGAGTGTCCTTGGAGTTTCTTGCTCGTTCTTCTCCAAGGATATTTACTGACGCTTGCGAATGCGCACCTAGCTTCATTTTAGTTTTTTTTGTTGACAATTCAAAAGTTGGTTTAGTTGAAATAAAAATATTTTGATTTCAATTCTGCTTCTTCTTCCGATTTATCTTTTTAGACAAAAGAAAGACCGGAAAAAAAGATATTTGCCACAAAACATACGTGCATATAAATTACGAACTCGGAATACTACATAATGGAAGTTCTACTTAGCTATACCCCACCGTACAAGGTATTTGTCGTCATTTGTCGGCCATCGCCAAATACCGTATCGAACAATTCCTAATAATGCAGTGATGAAATGAAAAACTATTGATAATGTATTTCCCTTGCATCGTTTAAAATCATCAGAGCGTATAAATAGGTTGATTGTTGCATTATGATTGTAATCCGTGTTCGCACTAGTGTTGAAAAAGTAGCATCCTTGCGTGCATGAGTTTGCATGTTCTTTTGTTTTTGTGTTCATCTGGTCAATTTGGTCTACTTCTTGCTCATTGATATCTATGCTGATTACTTATACAATGTCTCCTCCACAATTATAGTAATAAAACTTTAAGGCTGTAAAATAGCAGTAAATTTTATCAATGGTATGGAAGAGGAAAACGTGTTGCGCCGACCCCAAGTAACATGGGACAAGGGCAGGAAGATGATGATGATGAGTTGTGCCTGTAATATCGCCAAATTTATTGCCACTAATATAAGGTAAACATATGTAAGATATAGTAGAAATGGTTGGGGGTGATTACCACCACCACCACTAATATTTTGGTTCATAATCTATATATATAAAAGAAAGTCGTGTTATATACACTATTTATAACTCAAGAACGGCTGAACCGATTTGGCTGAAAATTGGTAGGGAGGTAGCTAAGAACCAGAAGAAGGACATAGAATTTTTATCCCGTTTCGGGTAGGGTAGGGTAAGTAGCGTAGGGTAGGTAGGGTAGAGTAGGTGGGGTAGGGTAGGTAGGGTAGGGTAGGTAGGGTAGTGTAGGGTAGGTAGGGTAGTGTAGGGTAGGTAGGGTAGGTAGGGTAGGTAGGGTAGGGTAGGTAGTGTAGGGTAGTTAGGGTAGGGTAAGTAGTGTAGGGTTGTTAGGGTAGGGTAGGTAGGGTAGATTAATGTTTGGTGTTTTTTATGGCAAAACAAAGTTTGCCGGGTCAGCTAGTTATATTATAGATCAAGATATTTTATGACGACTATCAAGGCAAGCTGTTGATCTAAATTAAGTACAACAAAAAATCAAAATACCCGACTGCTTAAAAAGCGAACTAAAAAGACGTAAACAAGAAGAAAATCATGCTGTGCAGTCGGAGGATACATATTCGCGAGCTGGCTGACCAAAACAAGATGTATCCTCCGACTGCAAAGCATGATTTTCTTCTTGTTTACGTCTTTTTAGTTCGCTTTTTAAGCAGTCGGGTATTTTGATTTTTTTAATTAACTTTTTTATTTATAACTTTTTAGTTAACATTTTTTTCGAATTAGGTACATTTAAATATATAAGTGTTATATATTTTTGAAATCACCTCTTGAAACGCTTTATTTTGATATCCCACACGATGGGTTTGGAAGAAAAAATTAAATTGCCCCCCCACAATATGGCGCCCAAAAGCCGCCATTTTTCTATTTTCCAATTTTAATATAGCCTATGACACTCGCAAGGTTAAGACGAATCGATTGACGTATGAATCATCAAAATCGGTCAACGCGTTTGGTCTCTGGAACGCCACATAGGAACAAACATACATACATACATACATACATACATACATACATACATACATACATACATAGACTGATAAACACATTACCCTCCTTCGGCAGTCGGGTAAAAACTAAAAATAGTACATTGTGATACAAGGGTGGAAAGTAGGTTATTTCAAACGAGTTATCATTAACAAGCCCGAGCCGAAGGCGAGTTTTTAATGAAACGAGTTTGCAATAACCTATACACCCGTGTATCACACGACAATTTTCAATACAGTTGTGGGAAATAGTAAAAACAAATCAAAGAATTAGATTTGTTTACACCAAAAAAAAAAAATACGCGCGTTTTTGCAACTGGACAGATAATTTTTACAACGAAAACAGCCTACACAGCCTATTCGATTTTAGACAAATGTTGATGTGAAAATAATTAAATTAAAACTGGTAATTAAATATATTAAACAACCATTTAAAATACTTTTTTGAGAGTTCAATGCTAAAACTTACGGAATCATTCATTTTTCCTCGTATAAAATCTATCCCATTTTATTCTATGTATGAAAACTCTTTGCTACTAAACTTTTTAAATTGACTTTTAAATTTAAAACTCAACTGCAAAAATAATGATCGAGCTCGTAAAAAAAGTCACGACCGCGTAATAGAAAGATGCCTATGCAAAAGATTTAATTTTCGAATCATAATTATAGCCTCTGAAAGTACGCCATGTGTAACAACTGTATTGAAAAAAATATTATAACAATTTACTATATTTAAAAAATATTAAATGAAGTACCAAGGTAGTCGTCAACTACGTAAGTAAGTAGGTATGTCGTAAAAATAATGACTACTATCAGCATAATTTTACGACCTTCACAAAAAATATTATACTCAGTCCCATGACATTGTTTTAACGGGCTGGAAACTATTCCACAAACTTGTTATAATCTGCCTTTTAAACGTAAACTTGTTTTCATATTTATTAATTCCACGGTAATTGAAAGAAGCCTTAAGTATTTCGGTAATGCAGTTTATTACTGGTTCTTGTTATCTAGATTGCTATCCGTTTAGTCATCTTGGTCTACAAACTTGAAACTTGGTCTTCGCATTTTATCCTGTTTATAATCTGCCGCGTTGAATTGACTCAGAAGCAATGCTGGTATTTAACGAATTACGGTTACGGACGGTTTATTGACGAAGAGAAGAACCTTTGAAAAATACTAATGCTGATGACATAAGTACCTAAACACAGTAAAACATAAGAAAATATATTGGTTGTTAGTGACAAAAGAGCGAGCATTAAGTTTCTGGAGAGTAAACTAAGTTCACAAAAAATATGCAGAAAAACATCGTGTGGACTAGATCAAATCATTCACAGACCTCTTGACATCTAGCAATTCGCAGATCCCGCAGAGGGCCCGTGTAGTGGATATAACGGCTCACTCAGAGAAGAGGCCTGTGTCCCAGCAGTGGGAACATTTTAAGCTTTACTAATGGTGCAAAAAACAGCCGCACGGGCCGGTCTTCAAGGTTTAAGCAACGCTTGACGAGGTCGGTCCATGGATGGGTGACCATTTCAATATGCCGAGTTTCCTCCGTGCCTCGGAAAGCACGTAGCCGTTGGTCCCGGCTGTCATATGAAGATCTTTGACAGTCGTTACGGGTAGTCAGAAGCTTGAGATCTGACACCAGTGTTGCCAAGGGGTGCCGTGATACCCAGTTATTGGGTTGTGGATTGTGGAGGTCAGATAAGCAGTCGCTCCATGTAAAACACTGGTACTCAGCTGAATCCGGTAAGACTGGAAGCCGACCCCAAGATAGTTTGGGAAAAGGCTAGGCAGATATATATATAAATACTAATGGTTATTCGTGTCGCTGGTACGACAGTAATTTAGATTTTTCCGGCCCAAAACTTTGCGACATCCACGAAGGTCACTTTGGCTGCATCTTTTGGGGCACAATATGGATGTAGTGCTGAAGTGGTTATAAATCTGGCCAAGTACCAGAAATAACTTAGTTGCCCATGCTTTGTAAGTATATCAGCAAGTCCAGATCTAATTGGTCACTAACAATTACTAGGAAAGAGGACACGATGAGTAACAAATAAATCATTGCTTACGACGGCAGTCGTTCCTACAATTTTGTGAGGAATGCGGTAGCCATCGGCTTGTCTATGATTAACTTATGATTTATGCACTGTTGTAACTTCAATTTGACGTGATATTGCTTTAAAACGAACAAAAAGTATTAGGTGAAATCGTATCCTTACAGGGTGACATTTTCAAATAGTTCTTTAAACACTAGTTATTTTTACAAACTAATTCCAGGGGCTATAGAAACTTACTCATTTCTCATTTTTCATCATCTTACGTACGTGTATCATACAACATTTTACTATGCACTGTGCGAGGAAATAAAAAAATTATCTGAACCAAGCAAGAAATTAATAAAATGGCGAGCTTATTAAAGCGCGCTCTGCATATCCACAGATTAACTAATAGTTCCTCGAGCATATCTACTGCGCATGTTCAAATAGCTGTCACGTCGTAACACAAAAATATACGTTCTGCCAAACATATTTAATGAATATTTTAAATTAATTTATTGATCAGAATCTAAATCTAGATTAATTAAAAACGCCTTTAATGAAGTATTAGTTTTATTTTACCTTTTATATGAATGTTAATCTGTACTTAACTAATTTGTAAAACTTTTCTCAAATAATAAAAACTCTATGCTGACGTTGCAGTTAAAAATTAAAAAAAATACAGAAAAGTAAAAAGCACTGGTTAAAAAAGTGACACTTTCCGCACAGTTGGCTGCTTGGAAAACGCTCTTTTCGAGGACATGCATTGTAAAATTATTTTTTACCTCTATCATTGGCCTCGTTTTATGCCTGGAAGCTGTAGGTGCATAAAATTACTAAAACCCAAGTTACACCATTAACGACTTAGTACATATAGGCATCAGCAAACTTATTAAAACAGGCTCGCCATTTCTCTCATTATCACCAGAGACAATTCTCATACATGGAATACAATATAGTCATAATTAGTTACCAAGACTCGTTAGAGATACGTACTACGTTAATTGTCTGTTATTATTGTAAACGTAAAAGTATTGGAATAAGCGTCAAAGTGCGAGTTAAGTGAAGCTCTGGGAAAGTGCTCATTCGACCCAGTTTGAAGACAAGTGGTCTTGCACGCAAGTGTACCCGCGCAAGTGTGTTCACATTTCACACGTGAGGAAAGATCCGATCGTCGATAAATTGATAGATTCGATGATAGTGAATGATGTAAGGAGGAAGATAATGATGTCGGCACATCAACAGATGGGAATGGAAGAATTAAGTAATAGAGAAATTAGATCGTTAATTTAATGAGGATGGAATACGATATCACAAAGATGATAGATTAGACAAATGAAATATAAGAGAAATCCGTAATTAGTCATTGTAAATGCAAGACAGAGTAACCAAATAACGAAGGATTTTAAAAATTAAATCACAAATTAAAAGTGCATGTAAATAAAGAAATGTCAGATCTGATAGCATTGATAAATGAGAAGACATTAGTTATTGTGAAAGCGAAAACTATTGGCAATGCAGTTACTAAATATGGAAAGATTCAAGCTCACTAAATTACTGCGAAAGAAAACAAGCAAGAGCTTTATTTATTGGACACACCACAAGATACATGAAAGTGTAAGAAAATCAATTAATCTAACAGCACGAGAAATTACTGAATAGCCCGTCGTATCTCTAGCAATTTCCTTACAAAGGTTCCAAATAAGGTATTATTACAAAGGCAGCCAATTCTGAATAGAATATGCAAATTTAATTGGCGATAAATTGCGTCTGGGCAGATCCATCGACAGATTTGCCAAACGTTTTATCTCTCTCATTTATCTATTGCAATTAGCTGCTTTGCACGGCTCTTCGGATTTATGATCGCCGTTGCGAATCGCTATTAATTTGCTGCTTTTTCACTTGAATTCAGAGATAAATTCTGCTTTTTGTGTGCTAATCACTTCAGGCGTTTCGATGTTTGTTTTCGCTTTTTTAATTGAACCTACATCTGTGGTTTGATCTATGGTATTTGTATTCGGTGTTTTTGTGTCGTTAGTTTCGAATTCATTTATCTGAATGAGTTCTGTTTTTGCTTTTTAGGGTTCCGTACCCAAAGGGTAAAAACGGGACACTATTACTAAGACTCCACGATCCGTCTGTCTATCTGTCTCTCTGTCTGTCACCAGGCTGTATCTCATGAACCGTGATAGCTAGACAGTTGAACTTTTGACAGATGTATTTCTGTTTCCGCTATAACAAAAAATACTAAAAACAGAATAAAATAAATATTTAAGTGGGGCTCCCATACAACAAACGTGATTTTTTACCGTTTCTTTGCGATAATGGTACGGAACCCTTCGTGCGCGAGTCCGACTCGCACTTGGCCAGTTTTTTGTTTCCGTTAGTCCCTACATAGTATAAAAAAAGTTTATTAAAAAAATCAAAATACCCGACTGCTTAAAAAGCGAACTAAAAAGACGTAAACAAGAAGAAAATCATGCTGTGCAGTCGGAGGATACATATTCGCGAGCTGGCTGACCAAAACCAGATGTATCCTCCGACTGCACAGCATGATTTTCTTCTTGTTTACGTCTTTTTAGTTCGCTTTTTAAGCAGTCGGGTATTTTGATTTTTTTAATAAACTTTTTTATTTATAACTTTTTAGTTAACATTTTTTTCGAATTAGGTACATTTAAATATATAAGTGTTATATATTTTTGAAATCACCTCTTGAAACCCTTTATTTTGATACCCCACACGATGGGTTTGGAAGAAAAAATAAAATTGGCCCCCCACAATATGGCGTCCAAAAGCCGCCATTTTTCTATTTTCCAATTTTAATGTAGCCTATGACACTCGCAAGGTTAAGACGAATCGATTGACGTATGAATCATCAAAATCGGTCAACGCGTTTGGTCTCTTGAACGCCACATAGGAACAAACATACATACATACATACATACATACATACATACATACATACATACATACATATATACATACATACATACATACATACATACATAGACTGATAAACACATTACCCTCCTTCGGCAGTCGGGTAAAAACAAGGTCGCTTCCCGCTGTCAGTCGGTCCGATCTTCGATGCTTCGATCTTTAAAACTACGAAACGGATTTTGATGCGGTTTTATAATAGATAGAGTTATTCAAGAGGAAGGTTTATATGTATAATACACGCGGGCAAAGCCGCTGGCAGAAGCTAGTTAAATATAAGCATTTAATTAATAAGTACACCTGTTTGAACCACAAACTGACCATACACTAGGAACTTGACAGCTTAAAGTAGGTCAATACTTTTTATATCAAGACCGCCCTAAGCGATACTTTCTTCGTTAATAAACTCATCATTCAAGGTTTTGCCGCTGGCTGTTTGCGAAGCCTGTCTGAGCTTTCCATCTCGTCAGAACATGGTACTTATATTTACCATTTATGTAGAAAGTATGCCATTGACGAGAAAATGTCGCTTCAATGAGTTGCGGCCTAAGTAACTGTCTTTTGTTACCAACAATGATAGTTAATTACCCACTTGTTTTAGAGCTTGTTTGTTCAGCAGCTCATCAGTTTAGCTCATCAGTGCTCAGGAGTTTGTTAAGTTAATTGAAATAAATTTATTTATTATTTATCAGAATTGGTAACGAATGTGAATCTATAAATGGGTCAGGTTAGTAAGGTGACAGAATTGGGGCATCTGTCGCTAGAACTGACACACGCTGTAGACTACGTCGCGTCGTGTTCCGAGCGCTCCTCTCAAGAAGAACTGCGGTTGAATACTGATGCATAGCGTGACATGGTACGTATGCCATCATGCGGCCCAATAAATACCTGGGGTAGTGAGACGAAATGCGCTCACCCACAGCTGTAGTATTATATTATCTGTGCCCACAGGTAGCTGCAGAACACCGTGTGAAGTTAGAGAGGGTCTGACAGTCCTCTGCGCCAGGTTTTTGCAAAATAATACCACAAGTCAATACATAGCTAATAGTGGCTCCTGGATACATATTACGTCTCTACTGACTGTCTATCTAGCGCATAACCATAACTGCATTCAGTTGTACCCAGCTAGTGTGTAATTAAGGATGTCAATACCGCTGAACATTTTACTCTTTTATACGAATATACTACGAATATATTTACCTATATGAATTACCTGTTTGACCTGCACCTTAAAAGACCTTTGCGAGGCAAATAACAACGTTGTTGACATGGCTGAATACTGCTCAAAATATATTTAATTTTGGAATCATCGATACGAAGAAGAAGAAGAAGACCTGCAGCCTAATTGCGTAATTGAATTCTGCAAAGCAAACAAGTTGGAACCTTCCCGAAAATGACTTTTCGTATTGCATATTACACTCTGAAACGGAAAGGTTATGCTCCTTTCATTACCAATATTTTGACGTAGAATTGATTGTAAAATAATGAATGAAAGCGGAAAAATCGAGATAAAACTTCACTATTGGTATTGTGTAATGCAAATGTCATGTATCTTCAATTCCGTAGTATCTCTAAGTAGTCTGTGTTTAACTCATAGGAGGATTTGGAAAGCTAACGCTAGCTTTCCAAATTAGTTTCGCAATACCGAATCTAATCTAATCTTTGAAAGAATCGACTTGTTTCCTTTGCAGAATTCACTTACGCAATTAGGCTGCTGTTTGTCAATTTGTTGAAATCTATTCATGTATCTGCAGATTTGTTTACGAAACGAGCTAATTAATTAAAAGGCGTGGCAGATCTCTAGTAGAAAACGGCTTACGGCTTACCTTATGAAAGATTTCATATCGCATTACAAGTGACACTAGTGTGATTAACGACGCGTACACAATAGGTGTCAAGATTCCTTTCTTTCTTCACTGAATTCTTTACATTCTAGACATTTTCAAAGACTTTCAGTATTTTTAAATGTTCTAGTTTAATGGTCTACTTTCTTCAGTTTTTTTTTGCTTAGATTTTAGCGTGTGATCGATGATCTTTTAATTTAATTTAGCAAGCAGCTTTCGAAAGAACCTTTAGAATGTATAGATCGCAAAAAATATAAAAAATGATCATGAATTATATCTTAGTCATCTAACTACCGCAGCTTTGGTTGATGATAGCTACCGTCTGTGGCTAGGTATAGCGTATATGTCTATAATGTAGGGCATAATCTAGTTTATCATTTAATTGATAGGTCGTTCGATAATTTCCTTTCACTTTTATTATGCGTACAGCTAAAGGAGTGGAATTCCCTGCCGGTGTCTGTGTTTCCCGATAGCTACAATCTAGGAGTCTGAATATTGGGTTACTTCTAGGCAAGCGTGTTTCATCTTCGACCACATCATCGCTTACCATCAGGTGAGATAGTGGTCAAACGCGAGCCTAAACAATATATAAAAGACAACCTGTTGCTTGTAATTAATTAGATATTGATCCAATGCAAATATTACTTAATCTTATTCATTATTTTTTTCAAATGACAAATGCTTAATTTCAGAGAGTTACTGCCGCACTCAGAGACGTTAACGGTTACTTAAATCTCTCCTTAGTATAGATTTTTAGTACAAAATCTACACTAAGGAGCGCCGGACCCCCAGAGTCTAGCCAACGTACTATAAGATTTACTTCCTGCAATTTTTCCTCAAGAATTTTGTTGGGAGTTATCTTTCCCTCCACCACATACTAAAGATTACTAAGATCAAAGAGACCCAGGTACCTACTTGAAGTATGACTTCAAGTAGGTACCTGGGTCTCTTTGAACTGTCTAAGAAACATAATAGCTATTCTGCATCTAGAAATCATGTTCTTGTATATCGGGTATCCCTTCCTCATTAGTAACTGTAAGATGCTTCGCAAGACGGTATATTCATGTATCTCTACAAATAATACATAGGTATTATAAGTACCATGGACCTTTGTTATATTATTTAGATAAGTTTTTGGTCATTTGTAGCGAATGTTGGTTCCCCCCATTTGTCTCTCCAGTTTATTTTTTTCAACCCTATCTTATAAACGGTACTTCTTTATTAGTCATTTCAGTATTCACATCCTTTCTAGCCATAACTACTTATAATTTTTAAAACTGTCCATCCTTGATTCCTTTTGGTATTCCGCTACTCTTATAGCAACCAATCCGTACTAATAGGTAGGTAAGTAAGATTCCTACAATCCTATTTTCCTAAGGCTTAAGCGTAGTTTACTTCCACCGACGTAATTTCCTGTAGTAAAATATCATCTACCTATGCATGTTTTTAACTCCAACCAAATTATTATTTTGGTTTTCCCTATTCGCCCATAGAACAGCCAAGAATCCAAGCAGTGTATATACGACAATGTTTACTTTAGTTAAAAGTAAATATAATATACTTACCGTCCATTTACCGTCTCATTTATCAAACAAGAATAATAATGTAGATGATCGACTGACGGAAATAATCACAAAACCTCTTGAATGACCTAGCTATTTCAAATAGATATTTTGAAAGTGATGACTCGGTAAAACGCTAATTAATTTAAAAATAAGAAGACTGCATTTTTCGTCTGTACTACGTTATATCCCTAGATAGAACAGAATCATTTCTATTGTCTATGCATTTTCGCTCACTTTATCACTCATTTGTGGTTGTTAACGAGTTCAGTATTCTTTTACCTGACTGA
Source organism: Anorthoa munda (assembly GCA_945859665.1). Taxonomy (NCBI): domain Eukaryota; kingdom Metazoa; phylum Arthropoda; class Insecta; order Lepidoptera; family Noctuidae; genus Anorthoa; species Anorthoa munda. Next base: position 28,872,666 of record OX243903.1, read on the forward strand.
TTTATATCGCCTGAAATATCTATTCCATCACTTACAGCGAATCTGCCTGCTCTTTAGGCTGTAAGGTCAATTTCGTCACCATGTGTACATATTTACTATTCAGTGGCATCAATTGGTTTTCTGGATGGGCCAAATCCATATCTTAAGGGTTCACTAGTCGACGGCACGAACTATTTTGTGCGCGGGGTTAAAATGCGTGCTATATCAACCGACAACACGTGCGGAACAGATAGATGCTGTTATGAGCAGTAAGAAGCTAGTATGCGTACGAATTAGCACTATTGCAAATTTGTAGCAAAATGGATGATGATTTAGAACGAAAATGAGCGCGCGAAATTTTATAAACAGACCTTTGGGAGTCTGGATATCATGAAAAAACGACTGAATGTAGTTCAAAATAAAATTATTTGCATTGTTGAACTACTAATCTATCCCTGTATGGAGGCCGTTTTTCAATTTTCCTTCTTCTTATGGTACTTATTTGCGCCCAAAGATGCGTTAAAATTAGTGTTAAAATATGGAACTTTCGAAGCTCATAACTTTCAAGTAATTTTTTTTTTTACTTTTTTGCTTTTATACATGGCTAGATAATGATGAGACAAATTGATATCATTTTTTATTTTGAACGTACATCGTCAAACAGTGGAGTAAACCCAGACTACGTTTGTATGGAAGAATTTTCGACTAGTGTACCCTTAATTCACCGGTGTATGAATTTTTTCATATTTTTTTCTAACACTCAACGGAAACCAACAAAAGATTGAATTTAACCGAGACTGAACCCAAATGAATTAGTATGATACGTCTATTGAAATCATTAGAGAATGTAATGTATTGACAGATATGATACAAAAAACATAATGATAGATTCATCGCTACTTGCCGTGGTATGTTCGGACTACAGTCAAGTCAATGCGGTTGCCGATTACCGATACTCACCGATACGCGATCGATACAGTTACGTATTCATAACGAATGTCTAGACGAGGCTTAGGTTTTGAAGAATCGTGTGCGCTGCGGTTACAGCAACGGTACACTCTGTAGGTGCGTAATTTTACAGTTTTTATTGCGAAATTTTCTACGGTTTTCCAGTTGATTTATTTTGGACGATACGTAAACTATCATCAAACAAACCTTGGTTTCTACTTGAAAGCTAGCCACGACAAGACCTTCCAAGATTTACCAACTCACATAGAGGAGGAAGTTCTGTCCCACCACCCCCTCTCACAGATAGAAGGCCTTTGTCCCAGCAACGACAACATTATACATATATAGGCTGGTGTATGCTTGTGCAAATGCTAAAATTCTCAACTTTAATAAGTCGGTTGTTCTAGAAATCTTCAAATTCATTCAACAGTTTTATTTGCTCAATATTCACTCTGGTTTATTTGTTCATCAATGGATTTTATTATTAAAAGTTTTCCTCTTATGGGTTTATGAGTCAGGTGGTTCAGCATAGCAATCTCACAGAGATTAGTTTTCGACTGAATTGAATGATTTTTGGATATTAAGTAACTACCTAGATAAAACTATAGATACAGGTCTGTCAGCTAGTCAGAAAATGGGATCTGCTCGTTCCAAAGCTCTTAAGGGCAAAAGCGGAAAAACACTCCATGGGTGCTCTTTTAACGCCCGCACCCAATAACATAGGCATCAGGTTCTGGTGCGCCAGTGATGGCGGGTACAACCCATAGGAGGGTCCGGTGACGGAAAGCCGCGCGGGGTTCGCGGTGAGTGCTAACGCGTGCCCGTGTTCCCGCAATACGCGGCACAGGAGGACGCTGTGGAGTTTTAATGGGTTGAATTCCCACATAACTGCGCGGCTGCGCTATCTCCCCTTGCTAGCGCAGTATTGCATGAGCATTTCTCCACGCAAAAAGAAAGTCTCTGTAAGTAGATTTTTCCTATTAAAGATATAAGAATTTAACATTACTTGTATGGACCTTATGTCAATTAATCTAGTACAGGCAAATCAACTGACATACGTTGTTGGGTTCGGCCGTAACCGTAAGCCAAGTATCAAAACGATTTTCTCCACTTTGAGTGCGAATAATTGAATTCCTCATCTTCTAATGTAACAAAACTATAAAATGGACAATAAGTTCAACATAATATGCATATAGCTTTAAGGAAATTACTAGAAGGTTGATATCAAGTTTTCGTCGTTTACAGCATTGCAATTGTGTTATAATATATCTTTGCATGATTGAAATGGTTATTTGTACTTACAGCGACGACGCCAATGGCCCATAGATAGGCATGCTTCCTGCTTTTATGGAAGGAACAATCCATAAGATTTAAATCGTCAGAAGATGGCACTGAAACCGTCCTCCGTCCGTAACAGTCGTAATAAGTTCTCTTTGCTAAACGGAGACGTTTTGAGCTTAGATAAAGTACCTGTTTTGAGTTACATTGGTTGGTAAACACTGGGAGTAATCGGCAAATATTTGTGTTTTTGTCGCGATGGAGGACTACTGTGAACGGATAAGATCTTAAGTCAAGTGTCTTTCTTTTTTTGGCCCTAGCATGATGTCATCAGCTGGGCTAATTTTCAATCAATAATAATAATATTATAAAATAAAATAATAAAATATTAATATATATTATAATAATATATATAATTATAATTATATATATATATATATTTTTTTTTATATTATAATTATTATTATTTGTTATTTTTTTATATTTATTTTTATTATTATATAATATTTTTTTATTTTTTTTTATTTTGGGCAATCCAATCTTAATGACAGAAATAATACCACAAACGATCGACTTTCTACAGTAGGACTTTTTTAACCCTATAAATAAAAGCTTCAAAGGCTTAACTCTTATTTTCCGGCACTTAGCGTATGACAGCAAACTGAGTGGCTTTCTAAACCAGTTCGGTAGTGGGCATCGATCTTCGTAATTGTGGCTTCATGAAGTCGGCAGCCGCGCGCCGCAGACGCAAATACACCATGAAATTATGTTATAAATCACTTCCAATATGTGACGATGTAGGTCGTGACAGCTAGGTAATGATGCTACGAAAATATTCCGCGTTATTGTCATTGGAATGTTGGCAAGAACATAATTATATACAATTTTGTAACAGGGTGCTGATTTGATAGATTATTTATTGATTATATGTTGATGATTGATTTATTTGACCAATAAAACATAAGACGACGAATCAGCAGCAAAAGAATAAAAGGCATCAACTCTGCCTTGAAGGTGATAAATAATATCTTCAACCCGAGAAAGAACCACGTGGACTGGTTCATTTTTGGACTGGAGGTTACGCTATACTTGTATATATCTGTATTCGTGAACTTCCAAACAACATTATTTGTTAGTGGTGCTATGATGGCTACCTATGTATGAAGGTCTAATTGTTGTAAAAGGTTACATGAGTCCCATTTTAAACATATATCTATCTAATTTCTATATATCAGATTTCTATAAACCCAAGAGCCCAATGACGAATCTTAAAACAAATCTCAACAAACATTCACAAGAGTCAGACATTCTTCCACAAGTAACGGATTGGTGATGCTTAGGCTTCACAATAATTATGTCGACGTGATACCCGCCGACATCCATTGTCTTGTACTTGGAACTGGAGCCATGGGATTGCGCAGTTAATTATGATGCATCGAGCACCGGCGGTAAATGATCTGCGGAAGTGGGGTGCGATGTCAGTTGTGTTGTTTGTTTCTAATGGAACACCTATAAAGATTCAATGCTTTGATTCAATACGAAGTGTGTGGATGTAAATGATTTGTCGTAGTGCCTTCTATATTTTTGTGATGCCACATACAGAGTTGGAGTCACCCAGTCGACACCGGCTATCGCTGAAAACCAGAGCACTGTGGCTCTGTCTCGCACACTAGTCCCAATATGCTGAGCGATGATCGTTTTGCGTGGTTGTGACGCATACTTGTAATGATTGTATTTAAGATTTTTATGTTATTTTTATGGTATGCGTCGTGCCTGGCGGAAATAAACAATTTTTCTTTCTTTCTTTCTTTAAAAACGAATGACCTGACGTCACACAAAATCCTGCATCACGCAAGCTGTTTCCAACGCGATTTGAACACATACAACAGTCCGACAACAACTGTCGGGCAGTTACCCGGACCAGACACAACACCTGTCTGGTAGAATGATTCTCCCTTTTCAACTCGGATTCGCCAAATATCAATTTGATGCACTTTAGTCGATTGACAAACGGGCCAAGAGGCTTATCGGCAACGATGCACTCCAAGCTCCAGCGCCTTGAACATCGACGCCGAGTCGCCTATCTGTTGGATTTTATCGGTTACATTTCGGGAAGTGTGCGATGGAGCTGCATAATTTGATTTCGCCCTTTCCATCATCGGACAACAAGACGTACGGCAATGCGCCACCGGTAAGTACATGGTGGACATCCCACCCATACATACAAGGCGTTTTGCGAATACTTTCATTGTGTGCACAGCTAAGGAGTGGGAATCCCTGCCGGAGTCTTTGTGTCCTGATAGCTACAACCTTGGGGTATTTAAGTCAAGAGTGAATAGGTTACTTCTAGGCAAGCGTGCTTCACCGTCGACCACATCAACGCTTAAAAAAAAGTAATTGGGATCATGGTTTGCCCATGCTTCAAGTTTCACCCATATCCGTCGAGTTTTCTGCTGTTGCGGCGCGATGATTGATTTTATAGTGGAGTAACGCTAAAATTGTATAACAGATGCTGTTTAGTCTTAACTTGTAATAGGAGATTTTGTGTGACAGCGATTTGACTTCCTCATTCTGTCCAGACTTCTCACAAACGCATGACCATTTTACATGATACCAATCGAATTCCATCCGATAAAACACGAGGAAGAACAACGCTATCTGCTTACACATATTTATATGTTCAAAGAACGGTTAGCCATACAAGGTGATGCCAACATCAGGCAATAAAGAGCATGGTCGGCATTGTCTAAGGTTGCCATAACAATAATGTGGTGAGTTTAACGAGCGCAGTACTACAGATCTAGACTGTGTGCTAGCTGCGCCTACGCGCTAATAACTCGGTTCTCAAAGCGTGCTTTGTATAATTTGTGCGATGAGGTTGGTACCGGTTGATTTTTTTTTATCTATGGGCTCAAGGTGTGGTTGAAATATAACCTCTGTTCGTGAAAATTTTAATAGTGGCCCCATAAAAGCTGGCCTTGTGAAGATTATTAAATTGTTTCACAGAAAATGGCTCAGTCTTCTTCTTTTGACAATTTTTACATTTTCTAACTCTACATACCCAGTAATAGGGTTGTGGAGGTAAGATAGGCAGTCGCTCCATGTAAATACTGGGATAAAGCTGCATCTAACTAGACTAGAAGCCGACCTCAGCAGAGTTTTGCAAAAAGCTTGGGAAATGCTAATGATCTTGACGTAGAGTTAGAAGAAATAAATAATTTAAATAATGGTCTAAAATCAAGCTTTTCAAAATGGTTTTATGAACTATCGAAGTTCGAGTAAACTTTGTTACATTATGTCGTATGCCACCTTTTATTATAAAGTAGACAAATCGTAACCAAACAATGTGTCAACGTGAATGATTCAAAAGAGGAATCATATTGAATTGTAAATTCAACATAAGAACAGACCAAGGTATGATCACATAATGCCTATAGTATAATAATAATACCACGAACAATGGTCTGACCTCGACACGTAAACCAACATCCGCAAAGCTTTACTTATTGTGAACCAATTTGAGCTGAATTTGATTGAGACATCCACCATTGTTGTTTTTTGTAAGATAAGATATTTTTGAAAAGCATTTTTTGTTGAGCCAATTTCCGTTAGGTTATTGTGTGCAGATAGATAACTTAATTCTAGATAGATTAGATCATGTGCAAAGCGCCAGAAACGTGGTTTATCATTTATGGACGGCGCAAAAGATTTTATAAGCAACAAATTAAATTATTATAAAATCTAAAAACTAATGAGAAGGCTTTAAAATATTGTTATGCACGCAACTATTTATAAACGGATGATGTAATTACTTCGTATTCTGTGTTACTAGTTTACAACTAAAATCACTGGAACGAGTTCCATGAATTTAAAAGTAAAAGTAAACAAGACCATAGACAAGGTAATAAAAAAACCGCGAGGGATTCAAATCAGGTTCGAAAAATAAAAAAGAAATTACGTAAAACTGCCATGTGCAATGAAAATCAAGAACGGGTTGTAATAAATCCTACAATCCTACTAATTATAAATGCGGTAGTCTGTTTGTTGGTTAATTCTTCACGCGTCAACGCCTGGATGGATGCATCTTGAAACATAGGTAGACCTGGATTAGGACATGTAGGTTATTTTTTATCCAGATAGGTGAAAAGGCAGTACGTCTTCCTAATGGTTAATTCTCGACGTTTACTCGGGTGAATCCAAACTAATATTATAAATCTTCTTCTTCTTGAGCGTTGGTAGTGTTGTTCAGGTCATCAAGGGTGCAGGTAAACGGACATTTGGGTCACTTAAGTAATATTATAAATGCTAAAGTTACTCTGTCTATCTAGCTGTTTGTAATGTTAAGTAAGTATACAGCCTAAGGTAATAATCCCTATTACATATTTGGAGGTATGCGGAACAGGGTGTAAAGTCCCACAAACCTCCATAGAAAATGGAGGATCCTCCGACCAGACGGGTGTTGTGTCTGGCCCGGGCAACTGCCCAACGGTTATTGTCGGACTGTTGTATACATTCAAATCGCGCCGAAAACTTTGCTTGCGCGATGCATGATTTTTACCAATATACCAGCGGGTGAAGCCGGTAGCTGAAGCTAGACTTATACATTAGTGTCGATTGTCGTAAGTAAGGATGTGATTACACGAGGTGTCGGCAAGGCACGCGGATGGTCATTCAACTTGTAACGGAATGCGGCGATTGTTGCTCAGTTCCGACACCTGATCGCAAATCGCGCATAATTATCGTAATTTCTTTATCAGTGCACTATTGTTGGGGATATGGGGCACTTGACAAAAATTTGCAATTTCAAACTTAATTTTACGCAAACGGTTCCCTGGATCGAGAAATGGTTTATACAACCCCGTAATATTTTTGAATGGCATGTCCAACGATACCCCACACCATGGGATAGAGGAGAAAAAAAAACATCCCCACTTTACGTGTACAGCGGGGTACCCTCAAATCTTTGTGTTTTATTATTTTATTTCAGCACTTTGTCGGCATGATTAATATGTATATCTATCGCAGGGATATGATGAAAACAGGGAATTGATCAAATCTCTCTAAGAGCGAGCGTAGCGAGCTCGGGAGCTTAGGGCACCCCGACACGGACAGGTTAGGTTCGAAGGGGATGAAGTGAGCGAGCAAAGCGAGCGAACTCAGCTCCCGTCATCTCCTTCGTGTTAGGTTACTTTAGACCCTGCATACAGAAATAGGAGCCCCGCGCAGCGGGGCTCCGTCGGCTCTGCCACACAAATACTAATTCAACGTACAAAATAAACCTTTAAATTACTACAGAAAAGTTATTTTTGTCATTTCACTGAACCAATTTTGCTTAGAGATTTGATCAATTCCCTGTTTTCATCATATCCCTGCGACATATCCATGGCAAATTATAGCTTTCTAGTACTAAGAGTATGAGCTAAGCTGCGGACGGACAGGACATGGTGAAACTATAAGGGTTCCTTGTTGACTACGGAACTCTAAAAAGCGTAAAATTTTACGTTTGTAAAGGGTAATCTCTGGAATTAGGTAGTGGCTACTGTTTGTTCCGGCAAAATCCATGGTGTCTGCGGGATAGGTTAAAGGAGCGAAGCCGCGGGAAAAACAAGTAGTTAATGTGTAGTCTGAATAAAGCTCTCCTCTAGTTCAACATTTAGTCAGAATCATTTGACTCAAATTAGAAAAGAGGCCCATGAAAAAGCTAAAAAAAAAAAAAAAAACCTCTGCCCATATCATGATATGGTCTGGCCCAAAGACATGATGTTTGTCTGTGGTCTGGCCAGATCAATGAATAATCAGCTTTTGACAGTATGAACAGCTAAACGCACGACTACCTTATGATATGGTAAAATCTATCTTCCTAAATCCTAATAAAATAAAGTTTAATTACTAAAATGTAGACATTTGAACAATTTTGTCTAACTTTACCATTTAGGTATTACTTAAAAACTTCGATCAAGAAGGAAGAAATAAATAGAAATAGACGTTAACCGACACATCCTGCAATTAGCTATTGGAATGCTCCTCGCTCCCAAAGGGAAAGTGCGTGATGATATGTGGCGGCGGCAGCGGCCAGACAGCTACTAATAAGGACATTTCCTTTTACACCTACTGGCACAGGTTACAGACCATTTTATAGGGAAAATAAATTGATATCTACTGATCAAGGTTTAAATAAGACTTCTATCTATTTTGACTTCTATTTCCTTTTCACTAGACATTTCGATCGCCTTTTTAGGGTTCCGTACCCAAAGGGTAAAAATGGGACCCTATTAAATATTAAGACGGACCGTGCGTCTGTCTGTCACCAGGCTGTATCTCATGAACCGTGACAGCAAGACAGTTGAAATTTTCACAGATGATGTAATTCTGTTGCCTCTAATAACAACAAATACTAAAATCAGAATAAAATTAATATTTAAGTGGGGCTCCCATACAACAAACGTGATATTTTGTCTTTTTTTGCGATAATGGTACGGAACCCTTCGTGCACGAGTCTGACTCGTACTTGGCCGGTTTTTTAGCCTGTTACTTCATAGTGTTAGACAGTAATGAATTTTTGGGTATTTCCCAAATGTTTCATGCATTCGTAAAATCAAATCAAATAATTTATGTAACGAAAATAGAATAAGTATACTGATTTCGTTATTATTTAATTTACAAAGTGACATTTGTGAATTCATCCCGCAAAGTCCACAGCTGAACTAGAGCTGACCAAGGGCGTCGCCAAGGGGGGGCAGGGAGGGGCAGCTGCCCCCCCCTAAAGATTATAAAAAAGTTGACAATTGTAAAGCAACCAAAGTCTTTGACTTGACTTACTTTATTGATCATTCCCGTACGTCGAAACTCGAATGAATATATATAAACCAAACCCAATAGATCGAACCATTGTTGATATCCTAAAAGAGGCAAAAACCTTCTTTCCCGGCACGGTAAAAGCGTTGAAAATTTTGATCGCTCTTCTGTGCACAACGTGTACGGTAGAGTTGCGTAGCTTTACACGTTACACTCTGTACCGATATTATTACAATCGCTGTAGATGTAAGGCTCGTACTACAAGTGGAAAGCTTCATGTGCTCTCGAATTTACCTACAATTCATACTTTTCTCATTCTCCATATCAACTTGCCCCCCCCTGGGCCATCGGCTGGCGACGCCCTTGGAGCTGACCTAACCTTCTGGGAATATATATATAATAATAATAAAAAATATATACAGTATGTAGTGAGAGATGAACTCACGTAGTCTTAAGTTAGTTAAGTAAGCCTTAAAATAGTGTCCGACGTAGGAGTCCAATAATTGTTATTTTTATAAATGAAAAAGGAACAAACAAATAAACACGATAAAAAAAGAGCGTGGACTGCCACATCCGCGGTATATTCATAAAAAAAACTTTTGAGAAGCTAGACCTAACTTACCCGTTACGATTTGTATATATGAGCGTACCAACTCTGTGACTACAACCTATGTTATTTACCTGTAACTTATCAGAAAATAATTACACGAATGACGACTTTAATGCCCATCCCGGTCACTTAAATTAAATTAGAATATTTTTAGCAGTAATCAGTACCTACTTATATAAAAATTACTGGCTGACCCCCACGGCTTCGCTACCGTCACCTGCCAACCCTGCCTACCCTGCCTTCCCTGCCTTACCTTGCCTACCCTACCAACCCTACCCACCATTTTTTTTTCCTACCTACCTTATAATTTTTATGTATCATCAATAGTTTTCTCAGCGCACACCAAAGAATGAATTTTATAGGCAATATTTTGCTACTTTGGGTTACATTATTGCAATTTTCATAAGGATTTCTAATTTTTTTTTAAATTTATGACACCTATGACACTCAGGAATAATGTAGCTTTCTACTGGTGAAAGAATTTTCAAAATCGGTTCAGTAGATCCAGAGATTACCCCCTACAACGTCACAAACTTTACCTCTTTATAATATTAGTATAGATAACAGAGCAAAACCTCATAAAATGTCACACTTTCAACCGTTTGTTGTCACACAAACTATCTTAATAAAGCAATTAAAATAACTTATCCGAACTAAGCGTATGCATTTGTGTCTTATAATATTATGTCGTAACGAAAGTATTTAGATATTTTAATACCATGAATATATTTACATACTAATTGATACAACGCTGTATATCAAACGATTATTATGTAAGCTAATGACAAATAGGAGTATGTCAAATACAATATTATGTAAATTTCGATAAATAATGGCTTTATCTGCAGTTGGTTTTTTTCCTTCCGATTTTCATGATTTTTGTGCAAATCTTCTTTCTAATTTAGACATTAATTATTTTTACAATAAATATGTTTTCAACGGTTATTTCTAAGTTCTAGAGAAAGCAAATCATGTACCTAATTTATTATGACTAACTTACCTATTAATATAGCTCAAGCTTATATGAAATTAACAAATCGATATTATAAATCTTCCAAAACAATCTTGTAACTTTTTCTTTAGCTTGACGTTTGGCTATTGCTGCGTAACTTCCGGCACTTTTTCCATTGCTCATGTCGGTTTTTTCCACATAATTTAAACATAGACATATACATAATGCTGTATTGTATAATATCCTATTGATAGTAGAAGCAATCCGGTTTATAACACGGTAATTAAAAAATCTTAACAGAAAAATTTGTGGAGTTTCTTGTCCGTTCTTCTCCATAACGCTCTCTTTTTTAGGGTTACGTACTTACCCAAAGGGTAAAAACGGGACCCTATTCCTAAAACTCCACGATCCGTCTGTCTGTCCGTGCCAGCACCAGCGTGATGATATGTGGCGGCAGCGGGCAGACAGCTACTAATAAGGACATTTCCTTTTACACCTAGTGGCACAGATGGGCACAGGTTACACGCCATTTTATAGGGAAAATAATTAGATATCTTCTGATCAAGGTTTGAATAAGACTTCTATCTATTGACTTCTAATTCCTTTTCACTAGACATTTCGATCGCCTTTTTAGGGTTCCGTACCCAAAGGGTAAAAATGGGACCCTATTAGTTACTAAGACGGACCGTGCGTCTGTCTGTCTGTCACCAGGCTGTATCTCATGAACCGTGATAACTAGTTAGTTAGTTGAAATTTTCACAGATGATATATCTCTGCTGCCGCTTTAACAACAAATACTAAAAACAGAATAACATAAATATTTAAGTGGGGCTCCCATACAAGAAACGTGACTTTTTTGCAATTTTTTGCGATAGTGGTACGGAACTCTTCGTGCGCGAATCCGACTCACACTTGGCCAGTTTTTTTTCCAAAATTCGCCATAATCCAGGACAGTAGAATATTATTTTTTAACTATAATCTTTTTACATTCAAAAGTGCCGCTTATTGGCCTAATTTAAAATGATTTTGACTTTGCTCATTTTATTTCAGCTCATAACAATATAACTTTAGCATACATTACATTTCAGTAATTCCAGCTTACAACCTACACAGCGTCGCGGGCGCAGCGTTTTGTCTGCCTGCCTCTAATGGCTAGCGGTTATTTGGTTTGGACCACTATTTGAACGGTACATAGCTCGGTGAGCTGAGTACAGACTGGCCAAATAAATGGAAGACTTGAGCGCGCGCATCCATCAAATTTAGATTAGAGCATGTAGAGGCGATTCCTATAAGATAATTCATCTATGCATGAGATTCGTTTTTTGCTAGTTATCTTTAGTTTTATTAAAAAGAAATGAAATACCTACCTAAATTTGTTACAAACAAAGATAAATCTCTATACATCAAATTGGTTGCAATTTATTTTCTGAAAATAATAAAATTTTAATGGTTATGAATCAAGAAGCCAGATGCTAAACGAACTTACAAACGATGGACTTCAAAATAACCACACAGTCGTGTGTAGTTGTAGTTATATCTAAGAGCTCACAAACTAATGCAACTCCTTGATTTCTAGATGCAAACATAACGGTAATGGTACATTGACATCACAAGGATAAATTCCCCGAAAAAGCATTTGGAATGGAAAGCAAACACTCGCTCAAAACGAGAACCGTCCGTTCGACTGTCCGTAGCAAACCATCCGTCAGTAACCCCTTAACGTCCTGCCTTATGACTTGACGCAATTCGATTTATATAACATTAAATATTTTATATTTATATATTTTTTTTTCCGTTAAGTGATTTTACGTAGCGAAATTGAAAGTTCACATGAACGCAATGGGATGCAATTCAACCGATGCGCACCTTTTCTTTAATACATGCGCGATATCGCTTAACGATGCAGTATAAATTGCATCGCGCTATCTGTAGTGCTATTCTCCAAGGTTGCTGCGCCACCGATGAAACTAGTAAAAACTAGAGAATAGGTAATTATGGTCCCTTATTGTCCATAGTTCGCAAAAGTTTCATTGACATTTCACATAACGCGTGGGGTTTTAAGACGAGTATAATAAGTAAACTTGTTTGCAGTAATCCTGACACAGTAAAAACACAGTTATTTTCGCTCCCCGGTGAGTCGTTTCTGCATGCGCTGGATTCACACATCGCTGGTGAAAACAAACCTGAAGTTTGCTTGGCACGTGAACAAATATGCGAATGCAAACGTTATGTGTGAATGGCAGCTTAGAATGCATTTGTTGATTTTATAATGTTTTTAGTAGTTGTTTGAGTTGTTCTACAATCTGGGTACATGGAAAACGGATATTTTACATTCTGTTTTCCAACCTTGAAGGTAAAAACAACCGACTAGCCGAACATTTAATGTCTACTTACTTAGTTTAGATATATACTAGGTAATCTAAACTTAACTCTCAGACAAAATACGTTTTATTATAAGAATCTCTATCTATATATATAAAAACCGGCCAAGTGCGTGTCGGGCTACGCGCATTAATAGGGTTCCTTAGTAGGAGGCAACCGAAAAAAAAAAACTTGATTTTATTTTACTACTAGCTTTCTAGCACTAAGAGTCTCTGAGCTAAGCTACGCTATAACTTGAGAACGGCTTTACCGATTCCACTTTTCTTTTTTTGTTGTGTTTGTTATTGTTAGGAGAAGGTTCTTAGATAGATAAAAATAAGAAAAAAAATAGTAGGGTAGGTATGTAAGTTAGGTAGGCATGTATTTAGTGTAGGTAGGTATGGTAGGGTAGGTAGGATAGGGTAGGTAGGTAGGGTAGAGTAGGTAAGGTAGGATAGGATAAGTAGGTAAGGGTAGGTAGGGTAGGGTGGATAGGATAGGGTAGATAGGTAGGTTAGGGTAGGCAGTTGACGGGAGTGAAGCCGCGGGCACAGCTAGTATTTAGATAAAAAGAACCTGCCTGTTGCCTGCCTATTTCAACGATGCACTTTAGTAAATAGGCACATTTCCATTTGTCTCAAGACAACATCGTAAAGCCGTCATGAAAACTGCCGAAATGTCGTCAAAATAGCTGGAAAAACTGTCTGAAAACCAACTAACCAATTATCGATATAACCTAAAAAGAAAACGGAACACAGCATAAAGTAATAAAGTGGACATTTTCATCACACACAACCAGAGACAAAGGACAAGGAATGGAAACTGTTAATAAAATGGCCAATAACTTCAAGTGATTAATGTTTTAGAACGCGATAACGGTGCAGCCATTCCAATAGAATTACGGACACTATGGCAACACATAAACTTAGGCACTCCATTCACTTGCTAAATGCTCTTTGTATTGGAGTAAAGAAGAGTTTTATCTACTTTCTGTCCGCGTAAAAAGGGTTTGTTCATCCCAATGGAACAGCCCGGGATATTCTGTGCCATTCCTAGGTTCCATTTATAATATGTGGGTGGGGGATAAGGAGGGTAAGGGGTGTAAGTAGGTAGTAAGGTAGTAGGGGGTTCTAAGTCGCAATTTATCTATCTATATTTGCAAAACGTAATCATAAAACTGGCCAAGTGCGAGTCCGACTCGCGCACGAAGCGTTCCGTCGTACCATTATCGCAAAAAAACGGCAAAAAAAAACACGTTTGTTGTATGGGAGCCCCACTTAAATATTTATTTTATTCTGTTTTTAGTATTTGTTGTTATAGCGGCAACAGAAATACATCACCTGTGAAAACTTTCAACTGTCAAGCTATCACGGTTCATGAGATACAGCCTGGTGACAGACGGACAGACAGACAGACAGACGGATCGTGGAGTCTTAGTAATAGGGTCCCGTTTTTACCCTTTGGATACGAAACCCTAAAAACGATGCCAATATAGACACCGTTTGAAAACATTAAATTGGTGATGGATCATGGCTCATTAGATGATCTTAGTTAGTTTAATGTCATCGAAATTCTCAGTATTTGTCATCATTAGAAGCTGTAAAGTTTATAGTTGTTAGAATACATGGCTTTGAGAGTTTACTGTTTATTCCATCATTTAGTTTTCCACCTGCAGCTTTTCTTCTATACCATCTTGGCCTAGTATGGCAAAAAGTGCCCTTTTTTCTAAATCGGAAAAAAATCCAATGAAAAAATCATCAATAAAAGGCCCCTAGAAGTCCCAGATCCACACAACCTACGCTCGGTGTCGAAACCAACTCGTTTATGAATGGCGCACGTCCTTGCGCGCACGCAGCACGCAGCCTGGCGCAGGTGACTGCCCTTGTCGTAAACATGCGAGTTGCGACCACAGCGCAACTGTCAAGCGCTCTCCTTGCTTTTGTTTTAATAGCGGTTCGCTTGCAGCTGCTTGATCTTGAACTGTGGGAGCTGTGCAGTTTTAAATAGCAAGGATGACAGTTTTATGTTTCTTTAAGTTCTAGGAGTTGATTTGATCATGGCGGATAATTGATCAGAAAAAAATATCGTTGGTCTTTAAATTGAGGTGGATCAGGTGCAAAGTTAACCACGGCGACTTCGGAAATTGTCACTAAAAATTTCGGATCTGTCTGCTGTCGACCTCATTGTTAGCTCAAGGGTGAATGTAATGGTATCTTGTCTAAACATTGTCCCTCCATAATTCTGGCAGTAATTACTAAGAATCCTATCCTTCAAAGACTGGTATCCTGCAAAGAATTAAGATAGAGTCCACGCTTACCTATCTCAAAATATGCAAGGTATAAGTGTATGCTAAAAGCTAGGTGGTTTCTTTGTTAACCGCAAAACTGAAGTTTCTGTAAGCAAACATACAAAGAACAGTAAAGTTCTCCGATGCAGAAATGTGTACATTACTGTAAAAACATTATTTTCATATCTTCTATTGTATCCAGACGACCGCAGAGGTGATAGATAAGCATAATAATAATATTATCATAGCGGACCGAGCATAGAACATGCGATCACTTCCCATGGCTGTTGTAAAGCGTGACAAAGGAATTGCTTAAGAACAAAAGACCCTCCCTTTTGTATGTAATTAAATTATCAGGATGTCTAATTGTTTCCATGGAAGATGGGTAGGCCTTTAGTGTGGGACGCTACTTGTGTCGATACTTTTGCGCCATCTCATCTTCCTAGCTCGTCGTGCTGTGCTGGTTCTGCCGCTGCGGCTGCAGAGAACCTCAAACGGCAAACCTAATCGGTAGTTATATTTTGTGCCGTTTGGGGTTGAAACTCTTGGTCCGTGGAGTCCGAGTGCTCACGCTTTGTTTAAAGATCTTTCTAAACGCCTAGTTGACACTTCGCGTGACCCAAGGGCTGGCTTTTACCTTGGTCAGAGAATAAGCATGTCCCTGTCACACTGACTCCCTTTTCTTTCATATTCCTCGCACAGTCCATTCATCTTTTCTTTGGCCTTCCTCTCCCTCTCCATCCATCCACATTTATATACACCTTCATCATTTAATTTAATACATACTAGCTTCCACCCGCGGCTTCGCACGTGTGAATAGTGTTTTATTATTCGAAAGGAACATTATAGCGAGTTTATTGAGATAAAAAGCCTATGCTATTCCAGACAAAGATTATCTATATGTGCCAAATTTTATATAGATCTGTACAGCCGTTCTGACAGTATTAGAGAACGTATTTGTACTACGTTTTGAGTATTAAACATCCATCCATGTTCAAGCTCTTCAAATATTCTAACAACATCAGGGAATTCAGAATCCTTCGATTTTGCGACGAATACAAAAAATTGAGTAAAGCAAAAGAAGTATGTAAGGATCGTTGCAGGTAGCGTTCTGTAGTTTCTGCCTACCCCCATGGGAAAAAGGCGTGAGTTTATGTATGTATGTACTAAATAATTGAATTTCTGTCAAATAAAGATACGGCGCCACCTAATTTCTAACAGGAATCAAACTTCCCTGGTCGTGCGACAGGTGCGAGGAGAACATCTGCCGTGCCGCACAACTTTTTATATGGGTATAGCGTGTTAAACCGGGATTGTTGGCCTTTGTTCGCGTTTTGGTATTCCTGGAGTTATTCTGTGGTTAGCCCTTTTTGATAGGCATCATGCAGATATAGAGTAATAGCAAATTTTTTAAGCATTTGTGGGTTCTTTGTATTAATTCTATGAGTTTTATGAAGTGCGAAACTGATAAAGATTAATGCGGATAACAAGACACTGTCAGGTAAATTAAACCCTTCGACAGTGAGGAGCTCTTATAAAACTAATATGACTTTGGCCCGATTTTCAATAGTCTGGGATAACTTTTAAACTGAGGAATAAAAATGGCCGTTTGACATAATTTCTATACAAAAAAACTTTTTTACAAAAATTACAACAGACTGCCAAACAAAAACACTACAAAGTGAAAAATAACTTCAATTTCGGAAGTCGGTGTACTAAAACGAAGAAACGAAAACAGGTACACCGACTTCCGAAATTGTTAAAAAGTTTTTTATTTTTCCCTTTTTAGTTGTGGTACATAATGGACCAGTTCTATAGGCTAGGTATTATAATGCCCAAAGTGAAGTTAATCTATTCTATTAACATGAAACTTAATAAATAAACAAAATCGGTGGAATGAGAGTCTACCAGTGTGACCTGTTCACACCTGCGTACCCCTTTAGAGCGTACCAGTGTGACGTTATGTTGTAAACAATTAAACAGACATGCGATTGCAGCTATCCCGAGTGATTTGCCGTCATTTATTGAAGAGTTCTGATGTATATCTCCGAAGTTTTTCATCAGATCTTGATAAAAATGGGACCACATGACAAGCACCAGATTTCGAATAAAAAAAGAGAATTGAAAACCTCTTCCTTTTTGCGAAGTCGGTTAAAAAGCTGTCAAACCGCCATTTTTATTCATCAGTTAAAATGTAACAGACTATTGAAAAATCGGGCCTTAGGCACACTTCGGTAATCTAAATATTTTATTAACCAACTTTATTTTATAAACTTAGGTACACATTTAAGTCTTATTCATAAAATCTCTTAGTTGTTTAGCACGTTTTTGTAACGACGAAACTAAAGCTGTATCACTAAAAGAAATAAAACAAATACTTCGTGATTGTTTTTGTCATAACGAGTATACTTCCAAGCGTGACTGACTGACGTGTCACTTGGGTGATAGCTACCTGACAATATTACACACAACAACAAGCAATTAAACAATGTTTAGTTCCTACTACTGTAATGAGGACCATTAGTAAGAAACACATTGTTTTGTAGGTAGACTGTATACTTGTTGAATTCGACGACATTCTTCTAGGTTCCGGCAGTATCACTTGCATATGGTTTGTTATAAGTAGTAAGTATTAATCTTGGGTTTTATAAACACACTAGCTTCTGACAGCGGCTTCACCCGCGTGGAAGTCAAAAATTATCCCGAGGGAACATATTCCCGGGATAAAAAGTATCCTATGTTCTAAAACTGACTATAATCTATCTCCCAAATTTCATCCAGATCCGTTCAGCCGTTTATGCGTGAAGAAGTAACAAACATACAAACACACTCACAAACTTTCGCCTTTACAATATTAGCGTGATGTGATATATTCAGCTTATAATATTTGTAATGCTGGGACCGCCGCCGCCGGGGCAGTCAGCATTCGATTTTTTTCTTTTAGGATATTTTTACCCGACTGCCGAAGGAGGGTAATGTGTTTATCAGTCTATGTATGTATGTATGTATATATGTATGTATGTAGGTATGTATGTATTTATGTATGTATGTATGTTTGTTCCTATGTGGCGTTCTAGAGACCATACGCGTTGGCCGATTTTGATGGTTCTTACGTCAATCGATTCGTCTTAACCCTGCAAGTGTCACTGGCTACATTAAAATTGAAAAATAGAAAAATGGCAGATTATGGGCGCCATATTGTGGGGGCCCAAATATATTTTTTCTTCCATTCCTATCGTGTGGGGTATCAAAATAAAGGGCTTTAAGAGCTGATTTAAAAAATATACTACACTTATATGTTAAAATGGACCTAATTCTAAAAAAATATAACTAAAAAGTTATAAATAAAAAAAGTTAATTAAAAAATTCAAAAAACCCGACTGCTTAAAAAGCGAAATAAAAAGATGTAAAAAAGAAGAAAATCATACTGTGCAGTCGGAGGATACATGTTCGCGAGCTGGCTGACCAAAACCAGATGTATCCTCCGACTGTACAGCATGATTTTCTTCTTGTTTACATCTTTTTAGTTCGCTTTTTAAGCAGTCGGTTTTTTTGATTTTTTTTATTTCTTTCACCGTTTTTGAGAGTTGTGGTAATTAAATGAGTTAAACAAAGTAAATTGCCTCTAGCTGGCTTTGATCCCACGTCTCGTAAGTCGCGGCCATAACCACTGGGCCACCACTGCTCTCATTGATGAATGATCTCAATTTCTTAGTTTATTTTGTAGCCAATCTTGTCCTATCTCTGATTAGATCAAGTATGCAGGCGGATACAGCTTCAATAAAGTGTCCTAATCAAGTTTAACGGCTTCAAACGGCAGCTGCATGGTGGTCGAACTATTCCTAGGCTTTTATGGCTAATAACGATCGATCTGCAATATTTTGTACATTCATACTTCTAAGTTATGGGGACTTGAAAGTCAAAAGGCATAAATAAACTAATATCTGTTTTTTTTAGGTATCTATTAGGTTTATATTTCAATAACATAGATACAAGTATATACAGTGTATAAAATATTTAATTAACTAAGTTTATATTTCAACAACATAGATACAAGTATATACAGTGTATAAAATACTTAATTAACTAAGACTACAAGCATAAAAACTGACTAACTAAACCAAAAAATATACTAATCTAAAATATGGCGTCGAAAAACGCCTCCACATCGTTGTCCACTGGTAATGTGCCCAAAAGACTGGCAGCATTGCCACGTTGTATGGCAATGCTTATTCTCTGACCAAGGTAAAAGCCAGCCCTTGGGTTGTACTATTATTTATTCTGTGCCTTGGGTCACGCGAAGTGTCAATTAGGCGTTTGGAAAGATCTTTAAACAAAGTTGAGCACTCATATCTGTTTTAATTAACGTGTTATCTCTGAGTTCAATAAATCATTTTACTAAAGGCAGTAAGTAGCTTTTGTCCGCGACTTCGTCAGCATCTTGTCAAACTCGTCAAATAGCACATTTTCGTTTCATTCTGAAAGGACCTAATTGATTTATTTTATTAAACAATAATATTAGAGGAAGTTTGAAAGTGGCGTCAGTGACAGAAACGTTGAAAGGAAACCGTTTGTCCTGGTATGATCATGTGATGATGAGGAGGGATGATGGGAGGCATTTTACTAAAAGAGTTATGAATATAAATGTGGATGGATGGAGAGTGAGGGGAAGGCCAAAGAAAAGATGGATGGACTGTGTGAGGAGTGATATGAAAGAAAGGGATTCTGTGATAGTGTGACGGCGGGCAGGACGGTATGGAAGAAGAAAACGTGGTGCGCCCACCACAAGTGACATTGGACAAGGGCAAGAAGATGATGATGGTACTAGTAAAATTCTGACTTGATAACTAAATATCATTGTCAAAATTAACTAGCAGATATCTTCAGACATGATGTCGTCGCTCAACTTTGTCAAACCAATTTACAGTACAGTACGAAGAGGCAGACTATGAATTAGCCTTTTACTATGTCGCACTTGCTGGAGCGTCCCAACTGTCCATTCACTTGCACCCTAGATGACCTATACAATGCCTCTGACGCAACGCCTAACGCAATAAACGTGGCCCTGGGCCCAAATAGTTTTTTTTTCTATAGACTCGCGCTTGACCACTATCTCACCTGATGGTAAGCGATGTTGCGGTCGACGGAGAAGCACGCTTGCCAAGAAAAAACCTATTCACTCTTGACTTAAAGACCCCTAGATTGTAGCTATCGGGAAACACAGACTCCGGCAGGGAGTTCCACTCCTTAGCTGTACGCATAATAAAAGTGTCCCCAAAACGTTTTGTGCGTTTTGTTTAGTTTAATTAAATGTACCATCGAAACGAAGTTAAGAAGCCCTTTGCTCAAATCTAACTTCCCCACAGAACACTGACCCGTCGTAGTTTTCCTTTGTACCTTCTTTAAAAAAACCAGCCAAGTGCGAGTAAAACTCGCGCATGAAGGGTTCCGTACCATTACCGCAAAAAACGGCAAAAGAAATCGCGTTTGTTGTATGGGAGCCCCGCTGATATATTTATTTTATTCTGTTTTTAGTATTTGTTGTTATAGCGACCACAGAAATACATCATCGGTGAAAATTTCAACTGTCTAGCTATCACGGTTCATGAGATACAGTCTGGTGACAGACAGACAGACGGACCGTGAAGTCTTAATAATAGGGTCCCGTTTTTACACTTTGGGTACGGAACCCTAAAAAACTACCGAATCAAATTCCCCCTAAACTCATGTAAGTCAAGATAAGAGAATGTTTAAATTTCGGCGCTGGCTACTGGGTCGACGTCCAGAGGCGTCACGGTTCACGCTCCATGCCTCCGGCTCCTTCACTAACTATATCATATTCGTTGCCTATGTTTATAGCATTACTGTTACTCGAAACCGAGAAAATTAAGGATTTTTTGTAACAAATTCAATGTTCCGAACAAAACACATCAACGCGCTACGCTGCATAGCGAGTTTTATTCATTAAAATGTTGCAGTCATTTTTATTTATTTTTCTCTTTAGTAAAAAAGTTAGTAATGAAACTTTATATAGCATATAATAATAGCTCCTATTTCATCAGCTCATAAACACATTTTACACGATTATTATGACATAATGTGGCCAACTTTATGATGAACACCTGCGAGGTCTAAGTTTTATCACCTCGTGTGACATAAACAAGACAAATGACATGCACCATGTAATCTAACAACATGTTCACATGCCATTTACTACATCATTACAACGCACAGTTAATGTGACATTTCATTACATAAAACGTGTCCATTCATAAAAGTTACATCACTTTACAATGGGTACACTCGATTACATCTGACTGTCAAAAATTATAAGATGATGTAATATTATGTAAAATACGGAAACAGAGCACGGAAGCTTCCATAGACATCAATTTACTTATTTATGGTAGCCTGTTGTTGTTGATGGACGAGTATAGTTACATAGTTAAAGTAAAAGTAGGTCGCGATGATTAAATTCTATAATTTATGGTGCTAAGGGCCGTTAGCTCGTTCATTTAATGAGAGGAGACTTTCGATTGGCGTTGGAATGCAGTTACTTCTCTCTGGGCGTTAGATTGATTGGGATTCAATTACGATTGATCTGATTGATGGTTTAATGTATGTGTTTGAGGCTTGTTAATGAACTACTCCAATTATCACACTTGAGTGTAGAATCTACCGTGTTACTGTCGAAATGTTAGCGTTGTTACAATCTGTGAAGACAACATGCATGAGAAACTGAAATAACGTAATTATACTCAGATGTTTATTTTAGAGCAGTAGAGGCCCAGTGGTAACGGCCCCGACTTACGTGTAGTAGGTCGTGGTTCGAGCCCAGGCAGGCGCTTTACTTTGTGTAAATTATATCATCACCACTGCTCTTAAAACGGTGAAGGAAAACATCGTGAGGAAACCGGCATTATTATTTTTATGATTAAGGCCCCTTACCTCTCACAAAGAGGATGCCTGTTTCCCAGCAGTGGGAACATTATAAGGCTGATGATGATGATGTTTATTTTATTGTTAAAATCACAAGCCTAGTGTATATGTATCTATAATTTCTATGTAAATAGACATTTTTAACCCCCGACAGAAAAAGAGGGCTGTTATAAGTTTGACGTCTGTATCTGTGTGTTTGTGTATTTGTTTAACTGTCTGTGGCATCATAGCTTCTAAACAGATGAACCGATTTTGATTGTTTTTTTTTTGTTTGAAATGTGACATTATCGGGAGTGTTCTTAGCTATGCTGCCGCGCTAGTTGTTAAAATGTTTGATGATAATCGGTTCTGCCATTCAAAAGTTATGAGCGTTTTACTGTTTGAATCGGGGTCTTTGCCATTCCACCAATTGCTGGATGATAACTTGCAGCGCGTCTAGATGTCCAATGGTAGAACCGACAAGCAGGCAACCTTGCGGCGATGAGCCAAGCACTGTCTAATTGATATTTAGCTAAGCCATCCCAAAGGTGGCTGCAATGGTCCACGCAGGATCGGACTTGTGCTTTGTAAAGAGATAAAAGCTGTCCAGGTGTAAAGTATCGCTTCACTCTATTTATGATGCACAGTTTTTGGCCACAGTTGTACCCAATGGAGGCGCCGAAGTTGAGACTCCTTTTTGTAGCAAAAAACACGCCTGTCTTTTGGTGGCGTTAAAAGAGACCAGCAGCCTAATTGCGTTAATGAATTCGGCAAAGCAAAGGGTTTGAGTATGAATAATCAATCAATCACATAGACTGAAATCCATATCGCGTCTTTCATCTCGCATGTAATTGGTTGCCTTGCCACCACGGCGGCAGATTGTCATCAAATGAGTAAGTGTATCTCAATCTGGCTCTATTTTCCGGAGCAATCGTTAAGCTAGTTGACCATTCTTTAGCTGGTCTTATTCTTTTTGTACTCATTTGATTCTTAACTTAAAGGAACTACAAAGATTCCAGTCAAAGATACTGCGAATGATAACAGGCGCACCTTGGTATGTCTCAAACAATAGAATCCATCACGACCTCTGCATCAAAACAGTTACAGAAGAAATTATAGAAAGAACAAAAGCGTACAAAAAGCGGATCATGAATCACCCAAACATACTGGCGGCTAGCCTAATGAACTCCCAAACAGTCACACGAAGACTAAAAAGAAAGATTCCTCAAGACCTTATATAAGAGGCAATATGAATAAACGGAGCAGTCACTGGACAGCTTCCGTGCAAGACCTATATAATTGTTATATTACACATATTGCTGAATATCTACAAGACTGATAGATCGCAATAAAAGAGAGATAACAAAAAAAAAAAATTGATTCTTTGGAAATAGTAATAACACCCACTTTTTTTCAAAATAAGCAAACATAATAACTTAAATTATGCAAGTTGCATGCCACTATAATATTAATATTATATCTGCATAACTTGCTTAAACATAGTAGCATTACATAAATAAAACTTAATGAACTCATCATCTACAAATATAATGACATTTATTATTTAATCCTGTATTATTTACAGGATTATACTGATGTATTATACTGATGTATGTCTTTCATAGATTTTATTATCTCCTCGACCGATATTTCTAATTAGAATCTGCCCGCGGTTTCGCCCGCGTGTAAATCAGAAATTATCCCAAGGAAGCGTACCTACTCCCGGGATAAAAAAAAATCATTATTAAGTCCTTCATCCAAATTGGTTCAGCGGTTTTGGTGTGAAAACGTAAAACACAAACCGAGAGGCAGAATTATTTTCTCGTTCTTAATATTAGTATAGATCCTGTAATATACTGGTATATGTCTTGCTTAGATTAACAATCTTCTAAACCGATACTGCTATTATTTATTACTAGCTGTTCCCCGCGGCTTCGCTCCCGTGGGTTCGTTTTCGGGATTAAAAATAGCCTATGTCACTCAGGAATAATGTAGCTTTCTATTGGTGAAATATTTTTTTAAATCGGTCCTGTAGTTTCGGAGCCTATTCGGTACAAACAAACAAACAAAAAATCTTTCGTCTTTATAATATTATTGTAGTATAGATTACGTGATATTTTCCACACGTATTGTTATAAATCAAGCATAGTCATAGGTTAGCAGAGAAAGTTTTGGCTACACCGTTATTAACAATAGAAATATTACTGACAGTGACATGCTAGTTATTATATAATAATAGTCTATGGTGACATGGTATACTGTAGACCATAGATCATAATATACTTCGTACCATTCATACTATCTTTTCTTAGGAGCTTTGTACATTTGGATTTACAGAAGGGGTCAGAATCTGTGGTCGAACTCGCTACACTTTTCAAACACCCCGAGTTTCTCATCTCAAAATTATCGCAGATGTAATGTGACAAATTGTCAAGCACGCGTTATCCTTATCTGCTCTATGATTAGCTGTTGAAAATTCATTCAACCATTAACGCGTGCTTGACATTTTGTCACATTAATTCTGCGATCATTTTGAGGTGAGAAACACGGGGTGAAACTCCGGTAAGCCAGAATGTGCAGTTACAAGGGCTGTGAGAAATAAAAGTTGTTTTTTAGAGGCTAAATGCGAATGTTCATACGAGAACTGCCTCTTAGAGCTACGCCAAGGCAACGAAGCTCGACGAGTCCTCAACCCCAGAGAACTGGTTCAGCTGTCTTGGAGCCCGAACGCACTTAATTAGAAAAATAACATTGGAGGAGGATAAATAAAACCGGCCAAGTGCGAGTCGGACTCGCGCACGAAGGGTTCCTTACCATTATCGCGTAAAAACGGCAATAAAATCACGTTTGCTGTATGGGAGCTTCACTTAAATATATTATTTTTCTGTTTTTAGTATTTGTTGTTATAGCGGCAACAGAAATACATCATCTGTGAAAATTTCAACTGTCTAGCTATCTGAATAGCTGGTGACAGACGGACAGACATCATGGTGACAGACGAATCGTGGAGTCTTAGTAAAAGGGTCCCGTTTTTACCCTTTGGGTCGGAACCCTGGATGCATGTGATGTGGCTGTGCTATTTTAAATAAATAAATAATTTCTAAAAACCATACTTTTCATTTCATTTTATATCAAAGTACCTCTAAGCTGTCTAAGCTACTAAGCAATATCCTTGAAAGATAAGAATAACTGCTCATTTCTTACAACAAAAACTAGTACTATCGAGCCATAAAACTCTAGAGAAAGCTGTTCCATCCACAAAGTCCTCACATTTTATAGGTTTTCCCCGCTTTCATAATACTGGTGACACATAAACACGCTAGCGGAGATATTTTTACTTTGCCATACGTCAAGTGCTTAGTAATTAACACAATTATTTTCAGTTTACTGCCAACTTTGATTAACTACTACAGACTTTATTTTTCAGATGATTTTCTAATTGACATTCGCTTTTTACAAGCTTTTAATTAACTTACAATGTATGTACTCGTATGTGTGTTCGGGTCAAATCTTGCAACTGAATTTTAAAGCTTAAGTTATCCTTCACCGATTAAGATGAAATTTTGCATACCTACACGTTTAGTTTGGATGACAATGCATGGTTAGATAAGTGACGTCATTCTAAATCCACTATGGCGGACGGCCCAAGATGGTGGACTAGTTATTGTTGTGTACTGCCATGATACGGGTATAAAAAAAAACCCGACTGCTTAAAAAGCAAACTAAAAAGACGTAAACAATAAGAAAATCATGCTGTGCAGTCAAAGGATACATATTCGCGAGCTGGCGGACCAAAAGCAGTCGGGTTTTTTGTTTTTTTTAATTAACTTTTTTTATTTCCAATTTTTTTTTAGAATTAGGTACATTTATCATATAGGAGGAGCACATATAGGAGGAGCTCGTGGCTTAATAATAACAGCCGCACGGGTCGATCTTCAAGGTTAAGCAACGCTTGACGAGGTCAGTCCTTGGATGGGTGACCATTTCAACATACCGAGTTTCCTCCGTGCCTCGGAAAGCACGTTAAGCCGTTGGTCCCGGCTGTCATTTGAAGATCTTTGAAAGTCGTTACGGGTAGTCAGAAGCCTGAGATCTGACACCAGTCTTGCCAAGGGGTATCGTGTTACCCAGTTACTGGGTTGTGGAGGTCAGATAGGCAGTCGCTCCATGTAAAACACTGGTACTCAGCTAAATCCGGTAAGACTGGAAGCCGACCCCAATATAGTTGGGAAAAGGCTAGGCAGATGATGAGGTACATTTTAATATATAAGTATTATATATTTTTGAAATCGCCTCTTAAAATCCTTTATTTTGATACCCCACACGATGGGTTTGGAAGAAAAAAAAAATTTTTTTCTCCTCAAAATGGCGCCCAAAATCCGCCATTTTTGTTTTTTCCAATTTTAATTCGTCCCGTTTTTACCCGTTTTTACCCTTTGGGTACGGAACCCTAAAAAAAAACAAAAATTCCAATAAAAACATCCAATTAAAAATAATTAAACAAATTGGGATGGGGCATCTGTATGCGAGTATTAAATTATGTTATCTGTGCCTTAAAGTACTACACAAAACAGAGTTCCATAATAAACAATCGAACCTCTAATTAAAACTAAACCATTATGTTAAAAATAAAAAACCGCTTGAGAAAGCCTGCGGTTCATTGAGAGTTATTAAGAACCTCATATAAAAACCTTGATTAATTGTTTCACTGACTATTAAAATGTGATCAGAGCCGTGAGACATACAAATTAGCGATCGGCAATAAAAAGTTAAAGGCTTTGCTTAGTTGATCTCTTTGTAGCGATGCTTTACATGAATTGAAAGGAAAAATAAGTAAATTAAAACGATCATTAGGTAGGACACGCCCCGGCTTCGTCCATGACAAATTATACACAAAAACCTTGCTCATCGTTTCTCACTTTTGGTGAATTGAGTTTATCGCGTACAGACGCGGCTGAGGACATTTGTTAGACCCGCAGGGTCCAAACGGCATATATATATATATATATATATATTGGTGTACTCACGTGTCCGTCTGTCCGTCGCCTGTCACACGGGTTTTACGGCCAAACGGTTGGAGCCTTAAATTTTCACAGTATAAGCATGTTGTTGATCCAAAGCCACGCAAATTGTGTTTTTTTTATGTCTTTTAATGGCTCCCATACAGCTAAAGGGAGGAGTGAAAAAAAGTTTGACCTACCCCATCGAGAGGGTATCATTATTTAGAGTTCGTTGGGAAGATAAATACTGTTTTTTTTTATATTTGTAAAGGAATGAGAAGCCACGTCAGCTTTTTTTTCCAAAATTTTGTTACGAAGAAATTTTTTAACTTCCCATTGACCTATGAACTTGAAATTTGGTGACAATGTTTATTATTATATTTTACTAACAAACACCAATATATCTTAAATCCGATTTTTCTTTTCAATTCCCTCATTTTTTCTATTAAAACCAACTTAATTTTGCGGTTTGGTATACTTAGTTTTATATATATTTTTGTTAAAAAAAAATACAGGTCGACTTGAGAACCTCCTCCGTTTTTTTCGATGTTCGATTTTTTGAGGACTTAATTTGACGTGACTGTTCCTAAATTACACTTGGCTAATAAAGTTTTAGTTTTCTTTCCAATCATGACAAAATTTGTATAAAGGTCGGCTCTTCCTCCTGTGAAATAAATTGCTTAGAGCTCTCAAGTACCTACATAATAAGGCTAGCTTTTTCCATATGGTTTTTTTCATTCTGGATATGTTTTAATGTGTAGGCACAGATAATATAATACCAGCATACAGAGATGCCTCATCCCATAAAAAGAAACCGTGCCGACGTAACTAACGTTTTTCATCTGATTATACCTATTATTTTTTGTAAATCGATTGCGTTCGGTTCCGTTCCATGGTGATAGATAGATCACCATCTATATCCGTGGAACGGAACGGAACGGAGCCGAATGCGATCGATGTACAAAAAATAATCAGAATAATCAGTATAGAACGTCGGCACGGTTTCTTTGTATGGGATGAGACACGACTGGTCTAGGTTCATCATCAATCATTTGGAGCACCAGATTTACCTACTTTCCATTCTATTAATCATTCAAGATGATAAAATAATGTCGGTAGGTATCATAAATTTTGTTTGTATCGAAAATACGCGGAAAAATTAGCGGTCTGAATACATAAATAAATAAATGTGCATTTGTATTTAAATGAGTTTAATCTGATCTAGTTCATTTCTGTAGAAATTCATAATTTCACGCTTACGTAACATTATTATAGGAAGGATGTTAATATTTGCCCATAAGGATGCTTATATTTCCAATCTGTTAGCTACTTTACGTAACATACATCTGTCTATTCAACCGCGTATGTTGTGATTGTGTGTAGAGCAACCTCTTGTCTAAAGAGCGGTTAATCGTTTTGCGGTTATAGTCGTTTGTTCTTGGGAAATGTATCGAATTTTCAATAATTAGTCTCTACTTCTGCTTGGATCGCACTGTTAAGGGTACACTAGTCGAAAATTCTTCCATACAAACGTAGTCTGGCTTTTACTCCACTGTTTGACGATGTACGTTCAAAATAAAAAATGATATCAATTTGTCTAATCATTATCTAGCCCTGTACGGAAGCAAAAAAGT
The DNA here is from genome assembly GCA_945859665.1 of Anorthoa munda. Lineage (NCBI taxonomy): Eukaryota > Metazoa > Arthropoda > Insecta > Lepidoptera > Noctuidae > Anorthoa > Anorthoa munda. Next base: position 28,901,428 of record OX243903.1, read on the forward strand.
AAAAAAAAAAATTACCTGAAAGTTAGAGCTTCGAAAGTTCCATATTTTAACACTCATTTTAACGCATCTTTAGGCGCAAATAAATACCATAAGAAGAAGGAAAATTGAAAAACGGCCTCCATACAGGGATAGATTAGTAGTTCAACAATGCAAATAATTTTATTTTGAACAGATACATTTAGTCGTTTTTTCATGATATCCAGACTACCAAAGGTCTGTTTATAAAATTTCGCGCGCTCGTTTTCGTCCTAAATCATCATCCATTTCGCTACAAATTTGCAAAAGTGTGTATTCGTACGCGTAATAGCTTCTTACTGCTCATTACAGCATCTATCTGTTCCGCACGTGTTGTCGGTTGATATAGCACGAATTTTAACCCTGCGCACAAAATAGTTCGTGCCGTCGACTAGTGTACCCTTAAATGTTATTGTCATATGACGAAGACGAAAGATATAAAATAACCATCACGGAACAGTTAGACATGGCTGACACCTATTCACCAGGCCCATATTTCTCTAATAAACATAATTCAATATTACCTTATATGTATTATGTAATTTCCAGCCGCGAATGATGATAAACTCTCCATATTAGTACCTACGATAAATAAAATCCAGATATTAATTGACGATACTACAAGTTACTTCCCAACAGTATTAACGTCAAGTAAACAAGTTAGTGAGAAAGTATTGGACGTTCATTTAGCGTTTAAACCTGTTGATTTGAAACTGGTTGAAGAGGAAACAATTGACAGTCGACTAGTGGTGTGTCGTTCAAGACGAGCTTTTTGTTAAAATTTTGCATGAGTATGCCTTAGTTTATTATTACATTTTGGAACTCTATTTTCGTTTAAAAATAGGCAGTGTATGTTCAGCTACTTTATACCGTAGATACACAGCAGTTTTATTACGTAAGATTTTATTATTCTAGATCAGCAGCCTAATTGCGTAAGTAAATTCTGCAAAGGAAACAAGTCGATTCTTTCAAAGAATCAGAATCATTTCTTTCAACTTTTTCGGTATTGCGAAACTAATTTGGAAAGCTAGCGTTAGCTTTCCAAATCCTCCTTTGAGTTGAACACAGACTACTTAGAGATACTACGGAGTTGAAAATATATGACATTTGCATTACACAATACCAATAGTGAAGTTTTATCTCGATTCTTCCGCTTTCATTCATTCTTTTACAATCAATTCCACGTCAAAATATTGGTAATGAAAGGAGCATAACCTTTCCGTTTCAGAGTGTAATATGCAATACGAAAAGTCGTTTTTGGGAAGGTTCCAACTTGTTTGCTTTGCAGAATTCACTTACGCAATTAGGCTGCAGGGGTCACCAAATGGCCGGCCCGGGGTCCGGATCCGGAACGCCGACCTATCTTATGTGGAACTTAAGTAAACAGTACAATATAATATGCTGTGTTACTTGAGTAGGTACTTAATTTAATCATTTATCCTGCTCTTTGTCTTTGATTGCCACGGACGAATCAGCTCATCAAAATCATCATTGGTTTATTTAAATACTCCTGTTTATATTATCAATTTTAATTAAATTTCAAAGTAAATACACGTAAAGCTTTAAACCTTACGGACCGCGACGGGCATATTATTTAAAAAAACCGGCCAAGTGCGAGTCGGACTCGCACACGAAGGGTTCCGTACCATTATAGCAAAACACTGCAAAAAGAATCACGTTTGTTGTATGGGAGCCCCCCTTAATTTATTTTAATTTAATTTAATAATTATTAGTTTTTGAAGTAAATATTCAACTAAATATTCTGTAAATATTTCAAGCGTCTAACTGTTGCCGTTATTAATATCAAGCAAAAACAGCAAAAATATCACGTTTGTTGTATGGGAGTCCACTTTAAAAAAAAAAATTATACTTTTTTTAGTATTTGTTGTTATAGCGGCAACAGAAATACATCATCTGTGAAAATTTCAACTGTCTAGCTATCACGGTTCATGAGATACAGCCTGGTGACAGACGGACAGACAGACAGACAGATAGACAGACAGACAGACGGATCGCGAAGTCTTAGTAATAGGGTCCCGTTTTTACCCTTTGGGTACGGAACCCTAAAACCGAATCTCAAATTACTTTAATTGGTGATCCCTGATATAGATAGTCATAAATAAGGACATTGTTTCGATAAAGATCGAATTTATTTAAACCTCAACTTTGATATCTACAACTTCAAGACTATTTAACGGATCATGTATCCCTCGAACAGTTAGGCTGAGATCTATCTGTTATTTCGTTAGTTTAGTTCCATATTTCGTCAAATAAGTCCCATATATTAGGGAACGAGCCTTTTCGCTTAATATCCTACCACAAATTCAGATTTCAAATTGCAACTGAGAAATTCCAGACGGAAAACCCCAATATCACTTTGTTCGACCGTAATCGGAGGCAGACAACAGCATCCAGGATTTTTGCCTCAACTCCAAGAGCTTTTGTAATGAAAACTTCGTGATCAGATGAGTTGTTTCTGCATATAAATATATTGAGAGGAGCAATGGAGAGAGCTATGCTCGAAGTTTCCTTGCGTGATCGAATCAGAAATGTAGAGATCCGCAATAGAACCAAGGTTACCGACATAGCCCGAAGAATTGCCAAACTTAAGTGGCAGTGGGCAGGGCACATTGCTCGCAGAACTGTTGGCCGATTTGGCAGAAAAGTTCTGGAATGGCGACCGCCAACCGGAAGATGTTGCGTTGGAAGGCCTCCCACCAGATGGACCAATGACCTGGTGAAGGTTGCGGGGATCCGCTGGATGCGGGACGCACGGGACCGGTCAATGTGGCGATGCTTGGGGGAGGCCTATGTCCAGCAGTGGACGTCTTTCGGCTGATATGATGATGATAATGATATATATTGAAAGTGTGGGCAAAAAATTATCGTATTGTATTTTCAGCTTGATTTGATTTGCCACCAAATTACCTAGAAAAGTCATTGAAACCATTTAACTTCACTAGCTATAGTTGCCACAAAGAAGTCAGCACAAATCTTTAAGCAATTAAAGATCGACTAAAAACGCAACAGTGAAAGTTGCGTTTTGTTACGAAAAACTACGGTTTGTGCGCTTAGCACGTAATTAATCATTCTTCGGCTTTTTACGTCCAAATATTTTCAAGGCATTTTTTCTCGGCGTCTCATTCATCAACAGTGATTATTTACTCACAAAAATAGTGAGAAGCAGTCCATTATGTAATGTTTAGTCAGATTTAGGTTACGGCTTCCATTGGTTTTATGGTGTTTAGAACCCATGGAGAAACTGACTGGATTGGTCTTAAATTCAATCGTCTAATTTGGAGTTATATTTAACTCCATAACGCTTAAATCTTAAATTCGACAGTACTTATAACGGTATCAACCTACTAAAGATTATATGACGAGTGCACAGTAATGGTGCCAAAAAATACTTTAGAGAGCCTGAATTTGTCGCACAAAACCTGTGTTCAACAACCTCCAAGTACTAGGAAAACACAAGTACAGCCAGTACAAGGGAGCGTTGAGCACGACAAGAACAAGTAAGTAGTAAAGCGAAATGTTATCATTATGGCATCTGCGCCCGCGCAGACGGCGGCCGGGCTATTAGCGTCAGGTAAATGAAACGTAAAGTCCTGGGTATCGCATTATAAATTCCTCACGCCAGCGAAGGCAAAAACATCACGAGGAATCCGTTCGCGGTTGCCCAAAGCTTTTTTGTATTCTAAGCAGAGCTCATGCTAATATGAAGGTAAACTTGAGCTGGATTCTAGTTTGAAATGGCTTTGTGTTATGTTAATCCCTGCCCGAATATTTTTGGATGTTGTTGAGTTATTTGAAGGACATCTAATTTGCAGATAAGTATAAGATTAAGAAGGATAAAAGTATTACATTTATCTTATTGGTTTGTTTTTTTTTCTTTGGGTCCTGCATAGTCGTCAAAAAATACATGAAGGGAACGGGAAGACGAAGATTTAAAATTTTTCGTATCTTGTCTTGTAGGAAACCAGTTATTAAAATTGGACCATTCTGGGACCCCTGCATCGCCTCGTCATAATAATATTTTGGGATTTCCGGTTTTGGGTATTGTATTAGTTTTGGTTCGTCCCAATGTAGGTATAACTACTTTTATTGCTCCTTCGCTTCGTTTGAAGCCTTGTTATATAGTTTATAAAAAGGCGCCTATAGAAACATAGGGTTTCACGTCGATGGGAAGGGTGCAAAATTTTGCGCCTAAATTTAAAACAGTAATAAGTACCTAAATGGGTTTTCATAGAAAATTCATACAATGTTTTATCTTCAGTATCATTAAATATCTATAATCGGTTAACCCAACGTCCCCACACCCGTAGAGCCACCGGCAATAAACTTATTGCCCTTTAATGTAACCACAAAAGCTTGCAAACTTACAGTAGGCCTGCGCAGTCGATGTTCCTTTATAAGTCCGATTACCATCCCGCATTCAGATTATATTGCATGAAATATTAATCCACTGACAATAAACACTTGAAGATCACTTCACATTTACCACTAGTACAAGAGAGAGCATTGACTGAAGTCGTGTGAAAATCGCGGAAACACGAGAAAATATTGTAGTAACGTCCAACACGCAAAGAATATGTACGGAGACTGGCGTGCGCATGTCGCGCCTGGAGGCGTTTGCGCAGCCTTCGCTGGTGGAAAGTTCATCGAACGAGTAGCTCCCGCGTGAAGTGAGACGTGCGATCACATGAGAAAAAGCCTTCGAGAAAATTTTACTCACCTGTCTATACAATCAAATGGGCTTTTATAGGTTTGTGTGCTGCATGCGCGAATGCGATGAATGTGGACTAGGTTGCATACAGATGTGTCGGTATGTGGTTGAAATTCATTGATTAAGAAAACCTGTAGGTGATGAATGATTCAGTGCATTTTCGGTACAAAAATAAACCCAATGAGCATTTAAGGGTTTAATTTCGGAGATAAGAAAATACATCGAGTTTTACATTCTGAGTCTAGTATGTTTCCATATATTTATTTAGGATTCTATTTTCGCAGTCGGAAAAATTTAATTCAATGGTTACTTGGCAGACCCAAGATTATCTATACTAATATTATAAAGAGGAAAGATTTTTTGGTTTTGTTTGTTTGTTTGTACCGAATAGGCTTCGAAACTACTGGACCGTTTTAAAAAATTCTTTCAACAATAGAAAGCTACGTTATTCCTGAGTGACATAGGCTATTTTTTTATCCCGAAAAAGGGTCCTGTGGGGTGGCCACGGGACCGAAGCCGCGGGGAACAGCTAGTATAAAATAACTTAACATAAATTAGGACCGTTACGTTGCTGTCTTAAAAACGTATTTCTGCGTTTAACGAAACGTTTCAACATTTTTTATCTATGAAAGTTGCTGTCATTCCTTGTGTCCTGTCCTGTCAATTTTGTGAATTTTGTCATCAGTCCGGATGCGAATCGTGACTTTCTGATTCTTGCAAGTTTATGTGAATACCTATTTATTTTCTACACCTCAGTGTTGCGTGGACATATTCCATAATGCCGAAGGTTTCAGGTAAATATTAAAGTTGAATACTTATTACTTTCAGAAAATGCTTTATCATCCTTTTAACATTGAGGTTATAGCTTTTTCAACTGTCATTTAACTTTTGATATTTTTATTATTTTTATTTTGAAATTCGCTTAATTTGTGCAAAATCTTAGGTCTTATGCTTTAATCCACATTAAGATATGATGACCTTCTCGTACTAAAAATGCATCGTCATGGCCCATATTTGTCCGTATAACATACCCGGCATTTTGTTATGTTTTCTTGCTTAACAAAACCTCATTTAACTGTTATCAAGTTACATTGTATAATGAATTTATTTCTAGCTGCACGCAATACACATTACGATCAAAATTAACTGTGCTATACATTATTGAACTAGTTATGTTCTTCTTCTTCACCCCCCTTAATATCCAAGCACGAAATCAAGAGCATCTAATAATGTAACTTCATTATTAGATGCTCTACCAACCGATTACATTTTTGTTATCATACAACCCTATTAGTTTCACATTCACATGAACCACTAAACTTATTAAATAACACTCACTAAATTCCAAGTTGTATTGACAATTTTGTAGTTGCAAGGCAAACGTAGATACCTAAGAACAATAATAACATGCAATACCAACTAAGTCTAAAAACATATCTGCCAATGCCTTTATAGTAATTAATCATCGTAGCGATTACAGTGAAGGTAAAATGGGGCAAGGAGTTATATCCTGGAGTGGAGGTGAACATGGATGATGATCCAGTGGTGTTCAAGGCACAGATCTTCGCCCTGACTGGGGTGCAGCCCGAGAGACAGAAGGTGGTCTGCAAGGGAGTCACGCTGAGGGACGATACCTGGGCCAACTTCAAGTTAACTAATGTAAGTTATTAAATAATAATGATTTATTCATATTAACAACTAGTGATTGCTAAAAAATTGTGTGTGTGTGTATTTGTAAACCTGGCCCTTCAGTATTGTCATGCAGAATAAAGCTGGTTTTAACCTGCAGGTACTGAAATATTGTAGAGAAATAACAGTTGCCAATTTTGTATATTTATTTTGAAAATAAAATGTGTTTGAGCAAAAACTTAGTACAAAAAAGTCAGTGAAAAAGAAACTTGTATAGTTGTCGGCATGTAACTTGGCAAGAGTCATTAGATGCGCACAAGTAGTTTTTAGGTCTCTTTGGTTACCATGTGGGACGCGGGGACCGTTTACCACCGTTCCGAGCGTGCGGACCCAAGTATTTACTCACCAATCGCGTCACGTCCACGTTCCGTTCGCTCTATTATAGTGGTTGGTCAGTTCTTACCCCCACTACGCCAAAACCTTGCCAAGTTATATGCCAAGGACTAAAGCATAGCAATAAGCATAACATACTAATTCAAGCTTGTTAAAAGATTTTAGTGCATAGTGAATCAACATTCAAAGTAAAACTTTAGCATTCCAACTAATATTATGGTAATTTGTTTATGTTGCAAGTATGCGTGTAGTAGTGTGTGTGTTTAGTTTTTTTTCGATGATTAGTTTTGGTAGGCCTCATGCCTCCCGCAAATATCACTCTATTTCTTTCTATAAATTGTAATTATTTTACACCCAAGAATACATTATTATTGTGGCTATTTATCAAACTCATCATTAAAAAAGTTGATGACCTGTGTAACCTTGATAAATAATGTAAACATGTGGCCAAGCTAATGACTCATTTAGTTATTTAAATACCTATACCTATTGATTTTAAACAAACAATGGCTAAAAATGTTAAAATATTTACCATGCAGGGTTACAGTACGACCATGAGTTGTGCCCTTCTGAAGTTAGCGCCAAGTGGTTGGGAAGTAGTAAATCTCATACAAAAACAGCAGCGTGCCATGTCATGCGTATCGCAAAACCTATGTTTAGATGGGCCACAACTCATCGGTCATACTGTACATGTTGTTAGGTCATAGTATTAGCGTGAAACAATCACACATAAGATAAAAAAAATTGCAATGAAAATTTTGCCTGTTTTAAATGCTTCAAGTGATGTTGTGGTCACTTTTGGCAGCTGCCTTTGCCACCTTCAAACCCCATTGAAATGACCTACTTCAAGATTATTCAAAGTTGTCAAACATGGCATTAAAATAATTGCCAAAATGGTGACAAACTATTTATTTGTTAAAACTTTATGCTCGAGTACTTTAGTATTATATTATTTGTGGCTCAAGTAAAAAACAACATTGTACAAAGATGGACTTAATCCAAAATGAAGTTATGACAAAGCTTGTATGAATTTATAATTTACTTTGTATGGTAATATTTCTCCCTAATTATTTTTATTATTATTTGTTTATCTTGTTTTTGCTGAGCAGTGGACTCAATCCCGTTACGTAAACTACAATAGCGCTGCCTCCTTACTATATATATACTATATATATTCTTTTTTTGTATAGATATTAACACAAGAAAACAAAGAAATTTGGACCAGTAGTGCAAGTTTTTTAACCTACTCGATCAACATACACTTTGTACATTAAAAAACTCGCACTAAGGTCTCAGATGAGCTGCCGGAGAATCTGGCCTTATCCGTATAAAATAGATTTATATACTGTTCTAGAATGCCCTGGTGCTGGTAATGGGCAGCAAGGAGGAGGACGTGCCGGCCGCGCCCGTGGAACAGACTCGTTTCGTCGAAGACATGAATGAGTCGGAGCTTGCTAGTGCTGTGAGTATACCCGCTATTTACCTGACTGCCGAAGAAGGGCCATTGGCCGATTTTAATGATTATATTTCTTACGTCAATCGATTCCTCTTAACCTTGCGACAGTGACAATCGCTACACTAAAATTGGAAGAAAGAATAATGGCGGATATTGGGCGCCATAATTTGGGAGCCCAATTCTTTTTCTTCTAATCCCATTGCGGGGTATCAACATAAAGGGTTTTAAGTGGAGATTTCAAAAATATATAACATATATTTTTAAAATCTCCACTTAAATGTACCTAATTCGATAACAAAATGTTGACAAAAAAGTTAATTAATAAAATCAAAAAACCCGAATGCATAAGAAGCGATCTAAAAACACGTAAACAAGAAGAAAATCATGCTGTGTAGATGGAGGCTACAAGTGGTTTTGGTCAGCCAGCTCGCGAATATGTATCCTCCGACCTCCGCCAAAAGCTCTGCCCTGCAGTGATAATGCGGATGGCCTATAGGATAACTTTTAAAGTCAACATTTTGTTTAGGAGGTTGGATGATATTTTGAGAGATAATCTAGGGGCCTTTAAGTTAAGAGTAGAGTTTCCGTTGCGTTCTTCTCCTTTAACAAGCTACTTTCCGAATGCACGGTAGAGTCAATTTTTATTACTTGTACATTTTTAGGGTTCCGTACCCAAAGGGTAAAAACGGGACCCTATTACTAAGACTTCACGATCCGTCTGTCTGTCTGTCTGTCTGTCTGTCTGTCCGTCTGTCTCCAGGCTGTATCTCATGAACCGTGATAGCTAGACAGTTGAAATTTTCACAGATGATGTATTTCTGTTGCCGCTATAACAACAAATACTAAAAACAGTATAAAGTAAATATTAAAGGGGGGCTCCCATACAACAAACGTGATATTTTTGCCGTTTTTTGCTCGATATTAATAACGGCAACAGGTAGACGCTTGAAATATTCACAGAATGTTCAGTTGTATATTTACTTCAAAAAATAATAATTAATAAATTAAAATAAAATAAATTAAGGGGGGCTCCCATACAACAAACGTGATTTTTTTTGCAGTGTTTTGCTATAATGGTACGGAACCCTTCGTGTGCGAGTCCGACTCGCACTTGGCCGGTTTTAATTTAGATTTTATAATGTTTGACGTTCAAAAGTGCCGCTTATTGGCCTAGTTGAAATAAATACATTTGACTTTGACTTTGAAGAGCGAATCGGATTTTTTTAGGCAAGCATGCTTCACCGTTAACCTCATCATCGCTTACCATCAGGTGAGATAGTGGTCAAGCGCGAGCCTATAGTCTACCCTGCAATAATAAACCAAGTATTAGTTTGAGGACCTGGATGAGGGGTTATAAATCATCATAATCTTACAAATACAAATATGCTTGTTATGCCTTTTGGTGCTTGAAATTATAGAAAAAACTAGAAAATTTTACTTGTAGCATATTCAGTTGCATATCCAGAGGTAAAGTAGTCCTACTTAATATTATAACAGCGAAAGTTTGTGAGGATGGATGTATGTATGTTTGTTACTCTTTCTAGCAAAAACTACTGAACGGATCTGGATGAAATTTGGCACAGAGATATATTTATAGTCAGGAATAGCACATAGGATACTTTTTATCCCGGGTATTGTTCCCTCGGGACAGTTTTCGACATACACGCGGGCGATGCCGCTGGCAGAAGGTAGTTTACCATACTTGTGTGCGAACCATAGATTTAGTATGATTTCGTTACAGTGCAAACCATAAACTATGCGACTAGTATGCTTCGATGAAGGATCAAGTGTGTAAAAATATCTCAACGATGCGAACTAAGCTAAACTTATATAGCTTTATATTAGTCTGCAACCAAGGCGTCTGTATCAACTCTAATTCTCTTTTCCTTTTCTTTTATTTCAGTTGGACTTGCCAGAGGGTCTGATCAACCTGGGCAACACATGCTACATGAACGCTACAGTACAGTGCCTGAAGACAGTACCTGAACTTAAGAATGCCTTAATTAGTTATGATAAGTGTAAGTTATTTATTGTTTAGACTACTTATTACCACAGCAAAATAATCTAAAGCTGATGAAAATCAAACTATACGATCCTACAGGAGATGACACATACATGATGTTATGATGTTTACTTTTTTCGCAATTAGACTCATTCGGTCGGTTGAGAGTGCGCCCAACAGCCAGCTACATAGCCAGCCTAGAACCTCCAAGAGGTACAGAAGCTACCTGGGGGTGGAGACTATTTTATTTACTAAAATATGTAGCTAGTTTTAGTACAGGGCACATTGCTCGCAGAACAGATGGTAGATGGGGCCGATAAGTTCTGGAGTGGCGACCGCGAACCGGAAGACGTTGCGTTGGAAGGCCTCCCACCAGGTGGACCGATGACCAAGGTTGCGGGAATCGCAGGATCGGTCAATGTGATGGCACTTGGGGGAGGCCTATGCCTAGCGGTGGACGCCTTACTGCTGAAACGATGGTGATGATGAGTATTATTAACTATAACTCATTTGTACAAACAGCATCTGGCGGCGGGACCGCAGGAGAACTGACCTCGGCGCTCAGTGACACCATGTCAGCGCTGGAAGGCGGCGGCGCCGGCGCCTGCGCAGGTGCGGCCGCCAAGCTGCTGCGGGCGCTGCACTCTACTGCGCCCAGGTTCGCGGAGCGCGGGCCTGGTGGTGGCCTGGCGCAGCAGGACGCGTCGGAGTGCTGGACAGAGATCATACGGGCGCTGCAAGCGAGGCTGCCCTCTGCTCCTAACACTACCCCAGACAGGTAACACATACTTTGTGAAGTCTGCCTGTCATAATAGGTTATAGCTGGCTGCTCTAGGGAAGTTCTCGTAAAAAACAGTTGCCAACCTGCTGCATGCCAATGTGACGTCGTTCATGGAACACAGGACTGCTGCGCTAGGAATACGCTTCAGAATGGTGAACGGATATCAAAAGGGCGCTGCAAGCGAGCCTGCCGTCTACACCAGAAGTCTACATGGCATTTTCTTTGATGATCCCTCAGTGCAATGAAACAAGGCAGCTGTAAGTTTTTTTTTATTATTATCAGGGATTTTTTAAAGATGGAATAACGTTGCCTTCGTTTTCTCTAAAATCACCGTCTACCACATCATCGCTTATCATCAGGTGAGATAGTGATCAAGCACAAGCCTATAGATAATAGAAAAATAAAATAAAATACCAATAAATATTTCTACCACTACACTAAGTGATTAAGTATACACCCTGAACGTAAAAAAATGCTAATATAGGAAAATATGACGTCAGTGTAACGGTCGGTCCATCTACAACTTCTTGCTCGATGACTTTATAGCCATAAAGTATAGACGCCCTCACAATAGCCTAATGACAAACAATATGCTTGTCCCCAGATCCTCAGTGATCGAGCAGTACTTCGGCGGCACACTAGACGTGGAGCTGGTCTGCTCGGAAGCGGACGAGGCTCCGTCGCGCACCAAGGAGACGTTCCTGCAGCTGTCCTGCTTCATCTCGCAGGACGTCAAGTACCTGCAGTCGGGGCTCAGATCTGTGAGTTACACAAGGTGTCATTGAACTAACTTAAAATCCAAAAAGTGGCTAAAACTAAATTTTGTACGAGACCAACTTCGAAATGGCGAGAAAACTCAGCTGGCCCGTACATTTACGCTTACGTAACGACACTATAAATGAAACAGCTGAGTTGTTTTCGCCCTTGCAGAGCCTTTGAAAAAAAAACTGATCTATCTAAAATATTAAATATAAAAGATTCTTTAAAAAGTGCACTTATATTAACATGAATCAAATTAACTTTCTAAACAATAATATATCGAACATAACGACTTTATTTGTCGAATATTTTGTATATATTTATTAAATATTTTATTGTACACCACAAAAGAAGTAAAGAACAAACCTAATCCCATACCTACCTATTCTAATTCAATGTTTTTTTTTATTACAGAAAATGGCAGAGCAAATCACAAAAATGTCACAGACACTAGGAAGGGATGCGATCTATACGAAAACAGTATGTACACATTTTTGTACACCCTCACATTTTATATGCTTCATTTTATTTCATCCAGATCCGTTCAGCCGTTCTGGCGTGAAGATGTAACAAACATACACACTCACAAACTTACGACTTTATAATATTAGTGTGAAGCGGTTTAACTAAAAACCCAGGTTTAAACCTACATAAACTACGGTAAAAACAATGATCAAATCTGGGTTTTTAGTTAAACCGCTATTTGTAATAAGACTGGATGTCTCTGTTTCTCTTTATTATATAACATAATCAAATAATGACGCCTATTGCCATCAGACAGGCACAAGTCCAACCCCTGGGCTGCTATTGAGAAAAGATCAATACCAGTACCAGTCCTGGGAATCGTACCCAAGACCTCATGCTCTGTAGTAGCGCTTCCGACCAATGCACTAGAGGTGAGGCGTATATACTGGAATAGTTTTTGGCCGCACATGTAAAAAATTATTCCGTGCGCAGCACGTAAACGCGTCTCGAGTATTTAAGCGTATGGCGTTTGACACGTAATCACGTACCACTATACTCGCGTCTAGTGTTTGCGGCAGGCGACCCACAGGCTCGGTCAGTTCCGGTGACATTTGGCAATAAACTAGAGACGCCTAAATACTCGTGGACCTAGTTTTTGGAATAGGTATTTAAGCGGACGCGTACTTCTAAAACTCAGCACGCATTTTACCTAGTACGTCTCACCTCTACAATGCACTATTTTACTGGTATAGTCGGCAAATAGCATGCCGGGCATGTAACTTGGCAAGGTTTTGGCGTAGTGAGGGCACCATATATAGCGAACAGGAACTGGGACGCTCGGCGATTGGTCAGTCGATCCTTGTATCAACTGACCAACCAATCGCGCGCTCGGGCCGGTGCTAAACGTCCCGCGCGGGTAACCAAAGAGACCTAATTATGACATGATATCTTGCAAAAAACCCAGATTCAAAGAGTAAAATCCGAATTACTTTTGAACGCTAGCATTAACATTAGAAACGGGATATTTACCATACGTCTTTTGGAATCAGGATTGAACCACTGGATTGAGTTACATAACACTCAGGTCATTTCGACAGAACGCCACTATATCCCTTGACTGGTTAGGGAAGCTATCGAGATTACCAAATATAAGAATTGCAACCGGGAGGACGGGTTTCAACTGTTGAAAGCTTGGCATTCAGCTGTGTTAAACCCGAAAAAGTGCCGAAAAGAGTTCGCGAGCGGACACAGTGAGTTTCGTGTGTCTGGAACAGAATCGAGTTGTGAGTGACAGTGGTAGCGGTACTGAGTGCAAAAAACTAACAAAAAAGAGGGTAGACCGATTTGTCTCCTCATAAATACCCACCCGCAATGACTTTTCAGTTTATCCGTGATCATGGTGCTTGCAACAGCACCGAATTATCGGAAACTCGCAAACAGTAAACACGGTAAATATCCCGTTTCTAATGTTAATGTTAGTGACCATGACAGTTTAAAAACTTATACTTTTGAACGGTTGTACCAATTTCAATCAAACGTAGCTAAGAACACTCTCGACAAAGACACCTTTCAAACAAAAAAAACTTAATCAAAATCGGGTCATCCGTTTAGGAGATATGATGCCACAGACAGACACACAGCAACACACGTCAAACTTATAACCCCCTCTTTTTCCGCCGGGTTTAATGCATCTAACGAGTCTTGCCAAGTTACGTACCGGCAATTATACTCTGTTGCATCCGATTAGATTGGAAGGCGGCCCCAGTATAAAAAATGCTTGGTCAGATTAATTTGATTCTTTCACATATTCATTCTGTCTACATTTTTTTGCCTTCTTTCATACAATGTTTCCTTTCAGAGCAAAATCAGCCGTCTGCCAGCGTACTTAACGGTGCAATTCGTGCGCTTCTACTACAAAGAGAAGGAGTCCATTAACGCCAAGATCCTGAAGGACGTGAAGTTCCCCTTGGAGCTCGACGTGTATGAACTGTGCACGTCAGAGCTGCAGGAGAGACTCATGCCCATGAGGAATAAGTTTAAGGTAGAATATCTAACAGATTAATTTTCAAAAGCAGATTATTTTGGTTCCCCTCTTGTGTGCGAATCTGCCGCGTCGGAAGCGAGTTGGAACCAACGTCTTATTAATTGCCGACGAATGGCCCGCGCTCTTTGTCTTTTAAAGCATCATCGTCGCGGTCAATCTCGATACGTCGTGGTACAGGGTCCCAGCGCTAAGAAAGAAAATTTAGTTCAAATAAATCTCACGAGATGGCGCAATGTGCACAGATTTGTTATGGAATTGTGTGTAATATTAACATTTTATGGAATTGAACATAAAAATTGTATATTCTTGTTTAATCAACTCTCCTAAGCACAAAATTATGGAATATTGGGCTATTAATTCACATTTCAAAGATTTTTTTGAACGGATCATTTGAAATTGATGCCAATAGATGGCGCGGTTTTATATTTCTGAGGCATTCCACTCGATTGTTTAAATTTGTATTGTAACACATTTTGGTGCAATGTAACTGTAAAAACGTGCAAAAAAATACTATAAAACAAATCGTTACTGTATTTAAATAACAAAAATTCACGAACCGAGTAAACCCTTTTACTTGCAAGTCGCTGCTTACATAGTGTATATCTATATATCACCAAGGAACGAAACCGAATGCGATCGATGTAAAAAAAAACATCAGTTTAATCAGACGAAAAACGCTGGTTACGTCGGCGCGGTTTTTTTGTATGGGATGAGGCACCTGTATGCTAATATTATATTATCTGTGGCCGTGGTCTGCCTAAATCGCCGTTAAATCTCACGCCGCGCTGCTGACACTATTAATTCTAACTCATTAAGCCTTAAAAATAATACAACAGCCCTATCACATCTTTCAAGTTAAACAGACACATCATGGCTAAATGGTGTAACATACTGCAATTTATAAATAAAGATGTTTATTTTATTTTTGTTATAGGAATTCGAAGACGCGAATGTAGAGTCATCGCTTAGTACGAAGAGCCACGGCGACAGTTCAAAGGAAATTAAGAAAAAGGACCCTAAAAAGCCTGTACCTTACTGGTTCCCTAATGGTATGATACTTTATTTCACACTAGCTGACCCCCGGGGCTTAGCTCCCGTCAACTGGCTACCCTGCCCACCCTGCCTACCCTGCCTGTCGTGCCTGACCTGCTTACCCTACCTAGGGTAGGTATAGTAGATAGGTACCGTACTTACCTACCTAATAGTTTTTATGTATCATCAATAGTTTTCTCAACGCACGCCAAAGAATGAATTTTACAGGCAACATTTTGCTACTTTGGGTTACATTATTGCAATTTTCATAAGGATCTCTATTTTTTTGAAAATATTTTATAGCCTATGACACTCAGGAATAATGTAGCTTTCTACTGGTGAAAGAATTTTCAAAATCGGTTCTGTAGATCCAGAGATTACCCTCTACAACGTCACAAATTCACAAACTTTACCTCTTTATAATATTAGTATAGTATATTTTTTCGACTCTTTGAGTAAGTGGTTTTTGAAGGCTGGTAGCAGCTAGATTAGTGAGATCAAGGTTCAAGCTAAATGGCATGCGATTGGGAGGTTCTAAGTCAAAACTTTGGATATCTGTAGTAGGCTTTTGATTTGTGTAGTAGCTATTATTTCTCTTTGGTATCTTTTCTGCCAAAATTCCAGAAGTGTTTGAAACTTATTTTACCACTGCTCTCGAAGCTGTTAAATCAAAGCGGTTGAAAAAAAATCGAAAATATTTTGCTACATTCACTAACCCACACCCCGTGCTAACCACCCAGTACCAATGTTCATTGTATGACGTAATAGGCTGATGTGATGACGGCGGATACGTTTGAATATACGGATGAGCTGTATTTTTACTGAGTCGTCATCAGTCATGTCCAGAAGTGGACGAATTATAGGATAATATTTTCTGTTTAGTTCTTCTATTTCGAGGCAAAATAAACATATTCAACGTTTATTTCAGACGTAGGCAGCAACAACAGCGGCTACTACCGGCTGCAGGCTGTCCTGACGCACCGCGGCCGCTCGTCATCATCAGGTCACTACGTGGCGTGGGTGGCGCGCGGAGACTCCTGGCTGCGCTGCGACGACGACGCCGTGACGCCCGTCACCGAGGAAGAGGTGCTGAAGCTCAGCGGAGGTGGTCAGTATCATACTACGTCATCATCAGGTCACTACGTGGCGTGGGTGGCGCGCGGAGACTCCTGGCTGCGCTGCGACGACGACGCCGTGACGCCCGTCACCGAGGAAGAGGTGCTGAAGCTCAGCGGAGGTGGTCAGTATCATACTACGTCATCATCAGGTCACTACGTGGCGTGGGTGGCGCGCGGAGACTCCTGGCTGCGCTGCGACGACGACGCCGTGACGCCCGTCACCGAGGAAGAGGTGCTGAAGCTCAGCGGAGGTGGTCAGTATCATACTACGTCATCATCAGGTCACTACGTGGCGTGGGTGGCGCGCGGAGACTCCTGGCTGCGCTGCGACGACGACGCCGTGACGCCCGTCACCGAGGAAGAGGTGCTGAAGCTCAGCGGAGGTGGTCAGTATCATACTACGTCATCATCAGGTCACTACGTGGCGTGGGTGGCGCGCGGAGACTCCTGGCTGCGCTGCGACGATGACGCCGTGACGCCCGTCACCGAGGAAGAGGTGCTGAAGCTCAGCGGAGGTGGTCAGTATCATACTACGTCATCATCAGGTCACTACGTGGCGTGGGTGGCGCGCGGAGACTCCTGGCTGCGCTGCGACGACGACGCCGTGACGCCCGTCACCGAGGAAGAGGTGCTGAAGCTCAGCGGAGGTGGTCAGTATCATACTACGTCATCATCAGGTCACTACGTGGCGTGGGTGGCGCGCGGAGACTCCTGGCTGCGCTGCGACGATGACGCCGTGACGCCCGTCACCGAGGAAGAGGTGCTGAAGCTCAGCGGAGGTGGTCAGTATCATACTACGTCATCATCAGGTCACTACGTGGCGTGGGTGGCGCGCGGAGACTCCTGGCTGCGCTGCGACGACGACGCCGTGACGCCCGTCACCGAGGAAGAGGTGCTGAAGCTCAGCGGAGGTGGTCAGTATCATACTACGTCATCATCAGGTCACTACGTGGCGTGGGTGGCGCGCGGAGACTCCTGGCTGCGCTGCGACGACGACGCCGTGACGCCCGTCACCGAGGAAGAGGTGCTGAAGCTCAGCGGAGGTGGTCAGTATCATACTACGTCATCATCAGGTCACTACGTGGCGTGGGTGGCGCGCGGAGACTCCTGGCTGCGCTGCGACGACGACGCCGTGACGCCCGTCACCGAGGAAGAGGTGCTGAAGCTCAGCGGAGGTGGTCAGTATCATACTACGTCATCATCAGGTCACTACGTGGCGTGGGTGGCGCGCGGAGACTCCTGGCTGCGCTGCGACGACGACGCCGTGACGCCCGTCACCGAGGAAGAGGTGCTGAAGCTCAGCGGAGGTGGTCAGTATCATACTACGTCATCATCAGGTCACTACGTGGCGTGGGTGGCGCGCGGAGACTCCTGGCTGCGCTGCGACGACGACGCCGTGACGCCCGTCACCGAGGAAGAGGTGCTGAAGCTCAGCGGAGGTGGTCAGTATCATACTACGTCATCATCAGGTCACTACGTGGCGTGGGTGGCGCGCGGAGACTCCTGGCTGCGCTGCGACGACGACGCCGTGACGCCCGTCACCGAGGAAGAGGTGCTGAAGCTCAGCGGAGGTGGTCAGTATCATACTACGTCATCATCAGGTCACTACGTGGCGTGGGTGGCGCGCGGAGACTCCTGGCTGCGCTGCGACGACGACGCCGTGACGCCCGTCACCGAGGAAGAGGTGCTGAAGCTCAGCGGAGGTGGTCAGTATCATACTACGTCATCATCAGGTCACTACGTGGCGTGGGTGGCGCGCGGAGACTCCTGGCTGCGCTGCGACGACGACGCCGTGACGCCCGTCACCGAGGAAGAGGTGCTGAAGCTCAGCGGAGGTGGTCAGTATCATACTACGTCATCATCAGGTCACTACGTGGCGTGGGTGGCGCGCGGAGACTCCTGGCTGCGCTGCGACGACGACGCCGTGACGCCCGTCACCGAGGAAGAGGTGCTGAAGCTCAGCGGAGGTGGTCAGTATCATACTACGTCATCATCAGGTCACTACGTGGCGTGGGTGGCGCGCGGAGACTCCTGGCTGCGCTGCGACGACGACGCCGTGACGCCCGTCACCGAGGAAGAGGTGCTGAAGCTCAGCGGAGGTGGTCAGTATCATACTACGTCATCATCAGGTCACTACGTGGCGTGGGTGGCGCGCGGAGACTCCTGGCTGCGCTGCGACGACGACGCCGTGACGCCCGTCACCGAGGAAGAGGTGCTGAAGCTCAGCGGAGGTGGTCAGTATCATACTACGTCATCATCAGGTCACTACGTGGCGTGGGTGGCGCGCGGAGACTCCTGGCTGCGCTGCGACGACGACGCCGTGACGCCCGTCACCGAGGAAGAGGTGCTGAAGCTCAGCGGAGGTGGTCAGTATCATACTACGTCATCATCAGGTCACTACGTGGCGTGGGTGGCGCGCGGAGACTCCTGGCTGCGCTGCGACGACGACGCCGTGACGCCCGTCACCGAGGAAGAGGTGCTGAAGCTCAGCGGAGGTGGTCAGTATCATACTACGTCATCATCAGGTCACTACGTGGCGTGGGTGGCGCGCGGAGACTCCTGGCTGCGCTGCGACGACGACGCCGTGACGCCCGTCACCGAGGAAGAGGTGCTGAAGCTCAGCGGAGGTGGTCAGTATCGTACTACGTCATCATCAGGTCACTACGTGGCGTGGGTGGCGCGCGGAGACTCCTGGCTGCGCTGCGACGACGACGCCGTGACGCCCGTCACCGAGGAAGAGGTGCTGAAGCTCAGCGGAGGTGGTCAGTATCATACTACGTCATCATCAGGTCACTACGTGGCGTGGGTGGCGCGCGGAGACTCCTGGCTGCGCTGCGACGACGACGCCGTGACGCCCGTCACCGAGGAAGAGGTGCTGAAGCTCAGCGGAGGTGGTCAGTATCATACTACGTCATCATCAGGTCACTACGTGGCGTGGGTGGCGCGCGGAGACTCCTGGCTGCGCTGCGACGACGACGCCGTGACGCCCGTCACCGAGGAAGAGGTGCTGAAGCTCAGCGGAGGTGGTCAGTATCATACTACGTCATCATCAGGTCACTACGTGGCGTGGGTGGCGCGCGGAGACTCCTGGCTGCGCTGCGACGACGACGCCGTGACGCCCGTCACCGAGGAAGAGGTGCTGAAGCTCAGCGGAGGTGGTCAGTATCATACTACGTCATCATCAGGTCACTACGTGGCGTGGGTGGCGCGCGGAGACTCCTGGCTGCGCTGCGACGACGACGCCGTGACGCCCGTCACCGAGGAAGAGGTGCTGAAGCTCAGCGGAGGTGGTCAGTATCATACTACGTCATCATCAGGTCACTACGTGGCGTGGGTGGCGCGCGGAGACTCCTGGCTGCGCTGCGACGACGACGCCGTGACGCCCGTCACCGAGGAAGAGGTGCTGAAGCTCAGCGGAGGTGGTCAGTATCATACTACGTCATCATCAGGTCACTACGTGGCGTGGGTGGCGCGCGGAGACTCCTGGCTGCGCTGCGACGACGACGCCGTGACGCCCGTCACCGAGGAAGAGGTGCTGAAGCTCAGCGGAGGTGGTCAGTATCATACTACGTCATCATCAGGTCACTACGTGGCGTGGGTGGCGCGCGGAGACTCCTGGCTGCGCTGCGACGACGACGCCGTGACGCCCGTCACCGAGGAAGAGGTGCTGAAGCTCAGCGGAGGTGGTCAGTATCATACTACGTCATCATCAGGTCACTACGTGGCGTGGGTGGCGCGCGGAGACTCCTGGCTGCGCTGCGACGACGACGCCGTGACGCCCGTCACCGAGGAAGAGGTGCTGAAGCTCAGCGGAGGTGGTCAGTATCGTACTACGTCATCATCAGGTCACTACGTGGCGTGGGTGGCGCGCGGAGACTCCTGGCTGCGCTGCGACGACGACGCCGTGACGCCCGTCACCGAGGAAGAGGTGCTGAAGCTCAGCGGAGGTGGTCAGTATCATACTACGTCATCATCAGGTCACTACGTGGCGTGGGTGGCGCGCGGAGACTCCTGGCTGCGCTGCGACGACGACGCCGTGACGCCCGTCACCGAGGAAGAGGTGCTGAAGCTCAGCGGAGGTGGTCAGTATCATACTACGTCATCATCAGGTCACTACGTGGCGTGGGTGGCGCGCGGAGACTCCTGGCTGCGCTGCGACGACGACGCCGTGACGCCCGTCACCGAGGAAGAGGTGCTGAAGCTCAGCGGAGGTGGTCAGTATCATACTACGAACTTAGAGTGGCAATGTGGCCGCAAGGTCCTTTGACCAGCGGGGCTCAGGGAAAGCCTTTATAAGCACCCCAAGGATTTTCCATAAAGGCTTTGCCTAGGAGGGCCTCCCGAGCTTGTGTTGAAACCCGGTCATTCCTTGTGCTGATGTTACAGCTGGGGTTTTTAGTGAGATGAAACTCTCACACTACCTAATCTCAGCCTAATGGTACTGCTTTTCTTGTAGAAATACTCCAACAAATGGTTATGATCTACCCCCTAGACCATGTCTTATTAATAAAGATGTGCTCACTCGCCGATTAGTCGGCCAAGCCAATCACGGTTTCGGCGGTATTCGGAATTTTCCGTGACGCTT
This sequence comes from Anorthoa munda, assembly GCA_945859665.1. NCBI lineage: Eukaryota > Metazoa > Arthropoda > Insecta > Lepidoptera > Noctuidae > Anorthoa > Anorthoa munda. The sequence continues at coordinate 28,922,436 of OX243903.1, forward strand.
CGCTTACAGCTGATTAGCGTGCAAGTTGCTATCGCTGCCTGCGAGCTTGTCGGAACATATTTTGTTTACTTCGCTATGTTTCTTGATTTTAGCTTTTGCAGTGTTTTTGTGTAAAAAATAAAGTCTATACTGTTATTTTTCACTAAAGTGAAAGAGCTCAATTAAAATTTAATCATATAGATTTTTTTTACCAATTGGACATGAATGGAATGATTCCCATGATGTAAAATTAAATCAATGCCAAATGATAATTTCTCGTGATGGGCCGGGGAAAACAGCAAAATAAATACTACTAGTATGAACAAAGATATCAAATACCGACATCCAACCCTGATACCTCAGTTAGGTTCTGTGATCAAATGTTCGACCACCAACGATTCCTCCCAGTCGCAAATCCACGTAGAAGAACTACCTGCAACAGTGCCGAATAGTCGCCGACTACGAAAGTGACCGGTTAGAGCCAGCGCTGACTGACGACATGGCACGGCAAAGGATTTTCGACCTTATTTCAATTACTGTAGCGCTGAAATTCCTTTATTTCTACACGAATGCAGCGACAGTATGATTTGGTATGCTGAAAAGTGACGAGCCGTGCCGCGGCAAGGTTGAAAATCATTTGTCCAAAATATCCTTTGCCGTGCCATGCCGTCAGTGATCACTATTTATTAAATACTAGCTGACCCAGCAAACTTTGTTTTGCCATAAAAACCCCAAACATTCATCTACCCTACCTACCCTACCCTACCTACCCTACCCTACCCTACCTACATACCTACCCTACCCTACCCTAAACGGGATAAAAATGTATCCTATGTCCTTCACCTGGTTCTTAGCTACCTCCCTACCAATTTTCAGCCAAATCGGTTCAGCCGTTCTTGACTTATAAATAGTGTAACTAACACGACTTTCTTTTATATATATAGATTTGCCAGAAACGGCTTGGCAACATGGTACATATAAATATCTTAAAAATAACCTTCACAATATTGTTACAGGTGACTGGCACTGCGCATATCTCCTGCTCTACGGGCCGAAGATCCTGGAAGTCCCCGAACCCGAAGTAGTCGACAAGCCGGAGCCGATGATAACCGAGCGCGACGACGAAGACCCTCCGGTCGCCCTCGCGTAACACCCTCGCCTCGCCTCGTCGCTACCTAGCTTGTATTTGTTCCAACCCGCTTGACTTTACTGCGACTAGCACAACTTTCTATAGCCGGGACCACTGTGACAAGACATTTATGACTTATTGTCGCGAGTATGTGACATTATGTCGCGAGTTCCTGACATGTTTGTTACATTTTGTCGTGAGTTTGTAATATTTTGTCTCAAGTTTGTGACATTTAATCGCTAGTGTGTAACATTTTGTCGAAAGTATGTGATATTTTGTCGCGATTATGTGACATTTTGTCGCGAGTTTGTGGCGTGTCTTGTCACAATAGTGTTGGCCGCCTGTTGTATAGAGGGGCAAGAGTTTGGGTTCACTTTGTACTTTGCTATAATAATTATGTTATTAGAACTTGGTAGTCTTGTAGCAGAATTTGCTTACATTAAACGGACTTGATATAGGCAAGATTCAATATCTACTACCGTTTATCTTTCGGCGTACATAAATCAATATTGGATAGAAAAAAGCTCCAAATATCCATGAAATAATATCACAAAAAATATAGCTACATGTTATTTCTTTCAAATTCTCTTTTTATATCTGTTTTATTTTCGGTTTTTCCGATCTCAGTTATAACGTCGAGTTTCTTGATATTGGTGATCAATCTCTGTAACTTAAGGAAGATAATTTAGGAATTTATATGCATTAAAGCTATGATATACGTTACTACCATATTACCCGGTCAGAAATATTACACATCGATTTGTCTAGCCTTGACTTAACCGGCTAAATACCGTAATTATCGAAACAATGAATAAAGCCTTTGGGTCTCGCGTGGTTCCAAATTTCAGGCACTCAAGGCGTTAATGTGCTATGTCGCCTAGAAGGGGCAGAACGCGTCCACAGTAGTCTTCATCGCGAATGATGTAGAGCTTCACGTCGCTCCACGTCACTCCGATGCTGGTCGCTGCCGCCAACACGCTGTGACGTCACGGCAGACGGGGACGGCCACGCTGTCTTGTCCCTTGGGGATTCCAATCCAAAGCTTGCTTTGGGTATGAGATCGGAATCCCTTCGGAGTGTGTGGCCAATCTATTTCCACTTGCGACGCTTGATCTGGCTCCCTGGATCTTGATTTGTCATTCACACCTGTACGACAGTTTCTTATGCTCGATGTCTTTTATTACCGCCCGGATCCTGTGTATCGCTATGCATAGTCGCTCCTGCCTCGGCATTTCGTAGCCTTTAGGTGAAAGATACGGTCTGTTCCCGGCACTTTTCCCGCTAGATGGCGCTGAAATCATTATTTTTAGTTTATTTCGTTTTATGTGAAATCGGAGCATTACTTAGTCGTAGGAGTAGTTTTTGCGACACTCGGTCATTACCCTTTATTGAACTTGATCATAACAATGCCTCAAAATCCACCCAATTCGACACAGAATCCCAAAATAACATGTCATTGAATATACAGTCTTCTGCACACACATAGACGTATTCCCTGCGTTTACAAAGTTTACCACTAGATGGCGTGTATTTAAAAAGGGGCTACAATATTTTGTAGAAATACTCTACATATCCATAGAGGTAGGCAGAACGCCACTTACTACGATAAATTAAAACTCCATAATAAGAACTATAGCTAAAGTCTATAAGCACGATTGATCTAGCTGAATATTAAATTTTTCATGTTATTTTCTGTTTTATTTATGTGTAAGGTACCAAGGTTGTCTCGATGACATTAAAAAGCAATAAAAGTATGTTATAACCAAAAGTGAACCCATATATTTTTATGTATGAAATATAGCATTTATGTTATGAAACAGCAGTTTACTAGCATAATAAATTAAATAGCAAAATTTTGTTGAGCTGTGCTAAAGTTTAGACGTAAGTCGCGGGACGAGTGATTCGTTAATACTTAATTTATTGTAAATTGGCATTCTGAATGCTGCTGTTGATTGCTTTAGGCATTTTCATTGAACTCATCTCAGTAAAATATCTAGATTCTCTATACAAGACGTATTGACTTTTATAAGACTAATTATACTAAACAATGATCGATAATAAAATTTGATTATACATTTAGATATTGTTTTCATTTATATTTACTACACTCTTTGCGCTGTAGCATGGTGCAGGTGACAGTGGTGTTTTATTTGTAGACTAGAACATTCTGGTTGGGTTTACTACAGTCACAGATAATAAATCATACTAGCATACAGATACCTCATCCCATACAAAGAAACCGTGCCGACGTAACTAGCGTTTTTCATCTGATTAATCTTGTTATTTTTGTAAGTACATCAATCGCGTTCGATCCCGTGTCACGGCAATAGATGGTGTTAGTAGCGACCTGCAAGTAAAAGCGTTTACTAGGTTCGTGAATATTTTTTTCTTTAAATACAGTGACGGTTCGTTTTATAGTATTTTTTTGCACGTTTTTACAGTTTTTTTGGCACCAAAATGTGTTACAATGCAAATTTTAACATCATCATCATATCAGCCGAAAGACGTCCACTGCTGGACATAGGCCTCCCCCAAGCGTCGCCACATTGACCGGTCCCGTGCGTCTCGCAACCAGCGGATTCCCGCAACCTTCACCAGGTCATCGGTCCACCTGGTGGGAGGCCTTCCAACGCAACGTCTTCCGGTTCGCGGTCGCCACTCCAGAACCTTTCTGCCCCATCGGCCATCCGTTCTGCGAGCAATGTGCCCTGCCCACTGCCACTTAAGTTTGGCAATTCTTCGGGCTATGTCGGTAACCTTGGTTCTCTTGCGGATCTCTACATTTCTGATTCGATCACGCAAGGAAATTCCGAGCATAGCCCTCTCCATTGCCCTTTGAGTGACTGTAAGTTTTCTGATGAGGCCCATTGTAAGCGACCACGTCTCAGAGCCATATGTCATCACTGGCAACACACACTGGTCATAGACTTTCGTCTTGAGACACTGTGGTAAGTTGGACGAGAAGACACCGCGCAACTTCCCGAACGCTGCCCAGCCGAGTCGGATTCGACGGTTGACCTCTTTCTCGAAGTTGGCCCTACCCAACTGGATCGTTTGTCCCAGGTAGACATAGTCGCCCACAACTTCGAGTGTAGAGTCTCCTACCTTGATAGGAGTGGGTGTAACATGGGCATTCAACATCACCTTGGTTTTGTCCATGTTCATTCTAAGACCCACTCTTTCGGAAGCACTACTGAGGTCATCGAGCATTGTACTGAGGTCCTCCATGGTCTCAGCCATAACCACTATATCGTCAGCAAACCGAAGGTGAGTGATGTACTCGCCATTGACGTTGATGCCTAGCCCTCTCCAGTCCAGAACCTTGAAGACATCCTCCAGTGCAGCGGTAAACAGCTTCGGAGATATGACGTCTCCCTGTCTCACACCTCGCTGCAGAAGGACTGGTTCCGAGGTCTGATCCTGAAGTCGAACTGACATGGTGGCGTTTTTGTATAAACACTTCAACACTTCGATGTACCGGTAGTCAATTTGGCACCGTTGGAGAGACTGCAGTACAGCCCAAGTCTCGATCGAATCGAAGGCTTTCTCGTAGTCCACAAACGCTAAACAGAGAGGCAGGTTGTACTCTTCGGTCTTCTGTATAACCTGCCGCAGCGTATGTATGTGGTCTACGGTGCTGAAGCCTTTACGGAATCCGGCTTGTTCGGGAGGCTGGAAATCGTCAAACCTGCGCGCGAGACGATTCGTGATGACTCTTGAAAACAGCTTGTAGACATGGCTAAGAAGTGTGATGGGCCTATAGTTCTTCAGTAAGGCATTGTCACCCTTCTTGAAGAAGAGTACCACCACACCCCTGCACCATGCCTGTGGCGTTTTCCCTTCGTGTATGACGGAATCAAACAGCTTCTGAAGGGCCTTAAGGATTGGTTTTCCACCCGCCTTCAGGAGTTCGGCCGTAATTCCGTCATCACCCGGTGCCTTGTTGTTCTTAAGCTGTTTCAGAGCCATCCTAATCTCATACAGGCTGACGTCCGGAATGTCTTCGGTATAGTGTCGGGTCAATCTAGCTCTACTTACTGGTTGACGTGTACAGCTGCCCATAGAATCTCTCGATCTCCCTCAGAAGCTCTGGTTTGGCGGAAACGATCCTGCCATCATCGGTCTTCAGTTTCGTGAGCTGGCTCTGCCCTATAGACAGATCTCTTGCAAAGACCTTGGAGCCCTTATTCCGTTCAATTGCGTCTTTTATACGCTCAGTATTAAAGCGGCGGAGGTCGCTTTTCAAGGACTTTGAGATCCGTCTATTTAGCTGCCGGTATTTCACCGCATCGTCTGAAGACTGCAGGATCATCTCACGCCTCTCCTTCATTAGCTTGAGAGTAGGATCAGAGAGCTTTTTGTTCCTATCTGTACGGCGGGTCTTGAAAAACTTAGACCCGACCGTATGGACAGCTTCCACGAACCCATCGCTGTAATCGTCCACGGAGCTTCCTAGGCACTCGAAACGATTCTGGAGTTCGAGCTGAAAGTTCTCGGGGTTTTGGACCTGGATCTGTGCTGGGCGGAGCGTGGACTTCACCAGTCGAGACCTTTCATGTTTAACATTAATGTTCAATGTGCCTCTTACCATGCGGTGATCGCTCCCGGTTTTAACCGAATTGATCACAGAGACATCATTGAACACTTGCCTCTTGGTTGACATGATGAAGTCGATCTCGTTTTTAGTTGAACCATCGGGGCTTTGCCAGGTCCACTTCCTGTGCTCACGCTTTCTGAAGAAGGAGTTCATCATGTAGAGGCCCTCCTTCTCCATAAAACTGGCCAGTAGGTGACCCCGGTGGTTCCGGCGTCCAACTCCAAATTGCCCCACTTGCAGCTCATCCACGTCTCGTTTGCCCAGTTTTGCGTTGAAGTCCCCCATGACAACGGTGAAGTGAGTTTTGAAACCATGCATGGCTCTAGAGATATCCTCATATATGGTCTCTACCTCGTCGTCGGGGTGTGCCGAGGTCGGGGCGTAGACCTGTATGACCTTCAGCGAATATCTTGCGGATATTTTGAGTATAAGGTACGCCACCCTGGTCGACACACTCTCGATCTTCACCACGTTGTTCACAAGGGACTTGTGGACGATAAACCCGACACCACCCTGGGACTGTCGGTCACCCTCTCGGAAATAGAGCAGGTTACCGGATTTGAGGATTATCGAGTCCTCCCCCTCTCTTCGGACTTCCGATAACCCTATAATACTCCATCGCAACCTACTCAATTCTTCCTCCAGTTCGGCTATCTTCTCGTCGGTCCGGAGTGTTCGCGTGTTATATGTTCCCAGGTCCAGTCGTCGGTGTTTATTGGGGTAGCCGGGTCCACTCCGGGGATTCTTAGCACCCCTTGCCACGCCATCGCCTCGACCGCTACCGTAGCCGAGGGTAGACGGGCTGCCGGGCACTCGGGGCCGTTTTTTCTTTGTGCTGATCATTAGGATTGGGGGGGTTTTGCCATAATCGCCACGCTTGGCAGGCGGGTTGGCGATCGCAGTTTGTTGATAAAGTGCACAGAGAACGCTGCTGCCCATTCTCTGGTGTGTCCCTTAGTCGCCTCTTACGACACCCACGGGAAGATATGGGATGGTGAAATTCTTTACGTCCGTCACCATACGGAAAATGTTAACAATCGAGCTGAATGCCACAGAAATTTAAAACTGCGCCATCTATTGGCATCAATTTAAATGATCTGTTCAAATAATCTTTGAAATGTGAATTAAGAGCCCAATATTCCATAATTTTGTACTTAGGAGAGTTGATTAAACAAGAACATACAATTTTTATGTTCAATTCCAGAAAATGTTAATTTTACACACATTTCTATTGAATTGTGTGTACATGTCGCGCCATCTATTGAGATTTATTTGAACCAAATTTTCTTTCTTAGCAATGAGACCCCGTGCTTCAGTTATTGATGATTTAATATATTACGATTGGTACAGCTGAAATACTAAACCAATAATTTGTAAATCGCGGCATCTTTCAAATATTAAATGAAATGTTACGCACCATGCTACAACACAAAAAGTGTAGCTGTCCCACGCGGCTTCGCTCCCGTCAACAGGCTACCTAACTACCCTACATACATGAATGTTGCGTAACTTTAAACGCTTACGCAGCGCACGCAACGGACTCTCAAAAAAGAAAAAAATACCGTTTTTGCAACATTTTTCATTTATGCTCCGCTCCTATTGGTCGTAGCGTGATGTTATATAGCCTATAACCTGCCTCGATAAATGGACTATACAACACAAAAATAATTTTTATATTCCAATCAGTAGTTCCTGAGATTAGCGCGTTCAAACAAACAAACTCTTTAGCTTTATAATATTAGTATAGATATTATTAATGAAATTCTCGTTAATACATACGGCATACCACAGTACATACATAAGCCCACGTCCTTTTATCATGGGGGTAAGCAGAAAACAGAACGCCATCTCATACGATCCTTACACACCTGTAGGCTTGTGTAGTACATGTACTATGTACTATTAGGAATTAATTCCTTTAGGTGAACGAGAACGAACTATTCTGTTTCGGTCGTTTAAATCGTTCATCTAGTACAGTAGTACAGTGATCGTCTGGCTCGCGAGTGCTGAATCAGAACGAATATGTATTATGTACCGAGTGTCTGAGCGAGCGAACTACTCTGTTTCGGTCGTTTAAATCGTTCATCTAGTACACTAGTACAGTGATCATCTGGCTCGCGAGTGCTGAATCAGAATGAATAATTACAAGTGTCTGAGCGAGTTCAGAGATTAGAGAAGCGTGCGCGCGAGCGTGATGGACGATGACCGACCTAGCAAACAAGTGATTCCCGACTCGTGAAAATGCCATGAAGTTTTATGTTACTTATTCGTATATATAATCAATAATTCATTAAAGTTTGTAAAATTTAATGACATTTAAATTATTGTAAATTGTTTAATCGAAATGACAGTCCTAAGCCTGCAAAGTATGAAGGAAAATCAAATATGTATTCCATTACGTACGACTGACTGATGTCTTAAGATCGGTGAACTAAAATGAACTAATAGTACTAGAATACCGAACTAGTTCATTTGTACGATTGTACTAGTTCGGAGCGTTCCTTTCATTGTCCGAGTAAGAACAAGCCTACACACCTGTAATTGCTTCATTTATGTTCATGACTAGTAATAAAGGCACGCCGGTTATGAGTACTACGCTCCTGGCCTTTCTGAAGAACATCACTTAACCTCAACTCTAGTTAAACAGCTCCTACAAGTAAAATTTAAAAAACCCCCGACACATCTTTATTTCATGTTTTTAAAAATACATAATTTATCTAATAGTAGACACGCTTCGATCGATAATCTATCGAACACGTAATTATGTCACGATATCTTGCAAAAATACCCCGATTCAAACAGTAAAACGCCCATAACTTTTAACGGCTAAACCAATTTTTATCAAACATGGTTAAGAACCCTCTTAATTAAGCCACCATTCAAACAAAAAAAAACTAAATCAAAATCGGTTCATCCGTTTAGGAGCTATGGTTACCACAAACAGACGTCAAACTTATAATACCCCTCTTTTTCCGTCGGGGGTTAAAAATAAAGACCAACAAACAGTTTGAACACGAAGTAATAAAATCTCTTTACATCGTTGGAATTTGAAACCTCAAAACAGGAACTTCTTATCAAAAATCCACAGATTAAAAATACATTATGTCGTTTCTGTCAATTGTCAACATCGTTGATAGGACATTTCACAACAATACTAATTACTTATTTATCAAACATTTATAAATGTGTGTATGCATCTACTATCTACGGAAATTTCTAGTGAAATGTTTGTGTGTTATCTGCCCACCGATATACAGGCTGTTCTTTTCTGATTGTAATAAAAAAAACAACTTAATATGCACGAGTTTCGTCGCTGGATTCCTTTTGGGACAAGCTTATTATTATTATTTGTTGAAGAGGATACCCTTTCCAAATAATATAGGATTTTATTTGTCGCTAGTTTTAAGTGTATTGCTTGGTAAGTGGTCGCCAATCATACAATTGTGGGTGTCAAAACATTGCAATTAAAACTACTACTTTGCTGCCTGAATTGGAGCAGTGGTTGCTTGCACTATTGCCTACACGCACATGAGTCACGGGTTCGATTCCTGCACAGAATAAATATTTGTGTGGCATCGACAGACCCGTTTTTTAAGTTATTGTTTATTTGTCTACAATAAATAATCATGTATGAATCACTAAGGCCGAAGAGTGTAACCTGCCTCTTTGTTTAGCGTTTGTGGACTACGAAGTCCAAGAAGAACCAAGTCTCGATCGAATCGAAGGCTTTCCCTTCGATTCGATCGAGACTTGGTTTGTACTGCCGTCCCTCCAACGGTGCAAATCGACTATCGGTACATCGAGGTGCTGAAGTGTTTGTACAAAAACGCCACCATGCCAGACCGACTTCAGGATCAGACTTCGGAACCTATCCTTCTGCAGCGAGGTGTGAGACAGGGAGACGTCATATCTCCGAAACTGTTCTCTGCTCCACTGGTGGATGTCTTTAATGTTCTGAACTGGAGAGGGCTAGGCATCAACGTCAATGGCGAGTACATCACTCACCTTCGGTTTGCCGACGATATTGTGGTCATGGCTGAGACCATGAAGGGCCTCAGTACAATGCTCGATGACCTCAGTATAGCTTCCGAAAGAGTGTATCTAAAAATGAACATGGACAAATCCAAGGTGCTGTTGAATGCCCATGTGCACCCACTCCTATGAAAAATGGAAACTACACTCGAAGTTGTCGTCTCAAGGCGAAAGTCTAAGACCAGTGTGTGTTGCCAATGATTACTTACGGGAGAGAGACGTCACTCACAATAGGTCTCATCAGAAGGCTTAAAATCACCCAAAGGGCAATGGAGAGAGCTATGTTCGGAGTTGCCTTGCTAGCCCGATGAATTGCCAAACTTAAGTGGCAGTGGGCCTGCCCAGATGCGCCCTGTGGCGCATTGCTCGCAGAACGGATGGAGGTACTTAGACTTCCTAGACTGCACAAAGATCATTAATTACACTAAACCATTAGGTATCTACATGTAAACCAGTGTGGTGCCAAATGCATATTGGCTTTGGCACCACATGCCTACTCCATATTATATTCTCCGTAAATTATATATATAATTACAGGTATAGGAAACGCTATATCAATTCAAGTAAGATGTATATGCCTGCTTATATTCCCGATGTATTGTGGCAAGTCTGGCCGAGGAGTTCTCAAGGCAGTTATTTTGACTTATGTTGTGGCTGGTGAGCAAACCCTTATTGTATTCTACATATAACTATCACCACAACTGTATTCCTTGAGGGTTGGGCTAACACCCAGTCCAGTGTACAGGGGTATTACACTATCGGATAATATAGGATCCTTATGAGATGGGCATTGTAGAACACGATTATTGGTGGAACGATTTTTTTTTTACCGTGTACAGAAAGAGGAAAGGAATTAAACATGAGAAATCAAGTAAGAAGGAGAATCTAGGCCCTCGGCGCTCTACGCTGACGAATGGGTAACCATTTTAAAAGTGATCGATGTGCGGATACATCATCAATTGATCATACTTACGCATCGCATTAGCCCGACCGACAGTAGAGCTGTAAATCGTGAGCGTAGAGATGATACACACTCTGAAGCTCGGTGTTTATTAGATTTATGAAAATAATAAGTAATAAGACAACGTTGAAAGAATTTGTGAATTTGTTAAAAGAATATATAGTGACTAAAATTGAAAAGAGTATCATGTTAAGATGGTTTGGCCATGTTGAGAGGATGCATGAAATGCGACTAACGAAAGGTATTTACAAGGCAGTCGTGAATGGAAACGCCGGGAGGGGATGCCCTAGAAAGACATAATTATGTAGACCTTATTGGGGATGTTCTTCAGAAAGGCCAGGTGCGCAGTACTCATAACCGGCGTGTGTGTGTGGCTAGATGTATGAATGTGAGTGAAGCAAAAGAAGTATGTAGGGATCGTAGCAGGTGGCGTTCTGTAGTTTCTGCCTACCACCATGGGATAAAGGCGTGAGTTTATGTATGTGTGTATGAAAATGGAGAACAGAAGAGGAGATAAAATACCGCCTTGAGGGACGCCAGATTCGAATGATGAGGGAGTTGTAGCAAATGCACTAGGACAGTTGTATTATGAACACAGGCTCCGACCACTTTGGACAGAAAGGGAAGGATCGAAATTGGGCGAACGTAAATCTCTCTTACCAATCCGGTTATGCCGAAGAAGAACGAAAGCAGGAACAGAGTAGGTGGTAGATAGAAGTTTAGGTTTGAGGCAGATCAGAAATCAGGACGGCGTGAATATTATTGTTGGAAAAAGTATCGTAGGTACAGTTCACTATGATACGAGTAGCTCGGAATGCTTTGAGCGTTAACGTGGCAAATTTTGAGTTTTTGTTGTACATTTGGCACGGAGGTTTGCTGTTAGAGAACCCTAATCTGGATTAGGCTCACCTTTGTACACAAGCTGTTCTATTGTAAGTTTTTGTGTGCAATAACACCAACACCTTTCCGACCTTACTTAACTTGAAAGAGCACCGCTAGTTACATTTGCAGCTTGTTAACGAAAAAAACCGTGCAATGTGCATTGTCCCTTATTAACCGACTTCAAAAAAAGGAGGAGGTTCTCAATTCGTCGGAATCTTTTTTTTTTTTTTATCTGTGTTCCCCGATTACTGTAAGACGCCTGGACCGATTTGGAAAATTCTTCTTTTGTTTGAAAGGGTATGCTTCCCAGTTGGTCCCATAGTCATCAGGTCAGGATCTGATGATGGGATCTTGGAGTAATCGAGGGAACTCCTCAAATATTATAGGCATACATATAGCGATTTTGGTATTTTTATCAACAATGCAATCATCTGCACTCAGAAAGTAACATTTGGTGAAGAAGACCACAGATGGCCAATAGAATTCCTTAATGCTAAGTATGTCATGGGTTATAAGATATCTCGAATAGTTTAACGACTATGATGAAGCAAATACTTATAAATACATAGTGCTGATGAAAATCGTACCATCGAACTGATCTGATGATGAAGCCGGCAGGTAGGCACTGGTACTCCGAAATAAAACAATGTATCCTAGTCGTGTATGGGTTTAATGGAATCGTCATGAGATGGAAGAATGAATTGGAAGTACCTATCAAAACTAAAAAGAGATAAATAAAAATCTTTTTAACAAAAAAACAAACCGTGTCTTTGGTACCTATTGTTTTCCGTGTTTCGACACCGACTTCGGAAAATAAAGTTATTTTTTCGTATTGCAGTGTTTTTTGGAAGTCAGTTTGTTTTTTTGTTAAAAAGCTTTTTAAAGTGCCATACGACCATTAACCCAAAACTTGTAATTTTTAACATTTAGGGCCCATCACGAACATGGGATTAAATGCAAGAGAGGTAGTGAGAGTCTTCGCCTGCAGCACCCAACTGTCGTTCAACCTGTCGAAGGAGAGGTACGGCGTAATGGTTGAGCCTCTCAAGAGGACAGCACTCGGTCTGCAGAGCGAAATGGATCAAATGAAGGATGCACTAAGGTTTGCCACCACCATTATAAAATCTATGATTGTACGGAACCGCGTGTATTTTTTGTGGTACCGACCGACACATCTTTCGTCCTTCCCGGAAGTGCCTAATATCCGTACGACAAAAACAGATTTCTGTTATTCAAACGCTAAACTGAACGGTTTTATACTGGTTTTAAAGTCGATAGTCCACTGCAACGTAGGTTGTATTTATTATGCCCACGTAAGCTGTATTTCACTTGTGTACCGGCCAAGCAGAAGTTGTTGCGGAGTAGCGCCTTATATACTTATGCCAAGCGCTGGTCTATCCAAGCGTAAGGGTGCCTTTCCACCAGAGATATGCTATGCTACGTTGCTATGGATGCGTTTGATATCCACCAATCATATTCATTGGTCCATACTGGTGGAAACGGGTTCTGCTAAGCTATGTTTTATATATGAATAGATATGCATCCATCCATATCATACGCTCAGATATCCAGATCTTGCGATCTGTATGCGTGCTATGGATGGTCGCCTCTCCCCACACCGCGCTGCTCCCCGTGCCTTCTCTACTGTCGATACATCTCATAGCTCGAGCTGTGCATCTGTCTGCCTCGCACAGCTACCTCGCGACGGCGCATCTTCATAGATCATCTTACTAGATCGCTACATAGCTTAGCATCAGTGGAAACGGTCTCATAGTTTCGTAGCTTAGCTTTCACATCTTCGCAGCATAGCTGCATAGCACATCTCTGGTGGAAAGGCACCCTAATTATGCCTAAGCATGACCTCCTGCTGCCTAATTGCGTAAGCGATTTCGGCAAAGAACACGTATAGGTAATTGTCACGACAACTTTAAAATAATGACTTTTGTATTGCGTAATACTTTCTTACTTTTCGTCATAATGGAAAGGATATGTGAATTCAACACATAGGGTGGACGTACCTTTTCTATATTATTTACGCAATACTGAACTCATTTAAAGGAAATGTGTTATACTCTTTCATGGTGTTGTTCCCTTTGCCCTGCCGAACTCACATAAGCAATTAGACTGCTTTCGATGGTTTCGATTCGTAGATGAAGCGAAATGTTAGTGGATTTTACATTAAGAATTTCTCATTAGCATCCCGGTTGATATTTTGAAGGCTCGCTTTGTAATGCTGACGAAATACGGATTAACTATACAACTCTGCTTACTCTTTTGTAGAATACGGGCGTGATGTTGCAACTAGCTATTATTTGCCGCGTAACAGGCAAATTTGAATGTTTGGCAAGTTCTGGAAACTTTTGATAGCTTCTCTTCATCAAACATACAGTACATGGGCGACCGAACTCTGCTCGGGGAAAAAAGAAAAAACCGGCCAAGTGCGAGTCGGACTCGCGCACAAAGGGTTCCGTACCATTAACGCAAAAAACGGCAAAAAAACACGTTTGTTGTATGGGAGCCCTACTTAAATATTTATTTTATTCTGTTTTTAGTATTTGTTGTTATAGCGGCAACAGAAATACATCATCTGTGAAAATTTCAACTGCCTAGCTATCACGGTTCATGAGATACAGCCTGGTGACAGACCGACAGATGGACCGCGGAGATTTAGTAATAGGGTCCCGTTTTTATCCTTTGGGTACAGAACCCTAAAAACGACGTTTTCTATCACTGAAACATAGCTATATCGATTTATCGCCCCCGAAAGGCCCTGCATACCATGAAAATCGTTGGAGCCGTTCCCGAGATTCAGATTATATAATTATATAGATACATATGTACAAGAATTGCTCGTTTAAAGGTATTAGATAGATATTATAATAGTTAACCAGTATACCTGCCTAGGTTACAAGGTAACCTTCGATGTACCTGCGTCACAGCACCCATATGACCACCCGTGCGTGTGATGTTCCCTTGGACAGCTGCTGTTGACAGCGGGGGTCAGCGTTATATGCTTATTACCTACCTACTATAGGCTTTTGTGACGTATATTTTAACCAACTTCATAAAGGAGGAGGTTCTTAATTCGACTGTAATTTTTTTTAATGTTGGTTACCTCCATAGATATATATTTCTATGGTTACCTCAGAACTTTATACTTAGTAAACATATTATGAACTTTGGAGATATATACTACAGAACTCTTCAATAAATGACGGCAAATCTCGGGATCGCTGCAATCACAATGTTTGTTTATTGTTTACACCATTTAATAACATAAGATCACGCACGTACGCTCTAAAGGGGTACGCAGATGTGTACATTTCACCCTGGTTCACTCTAATTTCTCCGATTGTGTTCAAGTTTCATGTAATTCGGGTAATCTATTCTGGCATAACTGTGGGCATTATAGATATGTGCCACAACTTAAAAGAGAAAAATAAAAAGATTTTTACAATAAAGAATACAATTTGCTTCCAAATAAAAACACTACAAAGTGAAAAATAACTTAAATTTCGGCAGTCGGTGTCAAAAAAAGACAAAACAAAAACAAGTAGGTACACTGACATCCTAAAATTGAAGTTATTTTTTATTTTGTATTAATTTTATTTGGCAATATCGGTTGTATTTTGTTGTAAAAAAGGATTTTTAATATTATTGATTGATTAATGTGTTAAATGATAAATGATAAATGATTTATTTTCTGTAAGTTGGTTTGTACAAACACTTTCACATGTCGATCATATTTTTTAAAACTAGATGAGGTCGGCGTTTCCTGTCTGACTACTCTGAGAAGAAAGGCCGAAACAAACTCAGAGGTTCCTACCCAATGAATCTAAATAAATAGTAGAGTAGTATTGTAAGTAGTTCTATTTCAAAAACAAAAATATGCAAACATAAGTTAGATTTTTCAGCTGAACTGTTAATAAGCAGAGTGTAATTTAAGCCCGCGTAGGCGCGGAGGGGTAGGGGGTGAGCTGAGGAGCAGGTGCCAGCCAGCATCTGTGACGATAAGCTCGCGTGGGGCCGCCCAAACCCCGCAGCGCCGGAGCCGTGACAGAAACAACGCTTGCTGCATGCTGCATGCCAGCTTGCATGCTGCATGCCTGCTTGCATGTTGCATGCCTGCTTGCATGCTGCATGCCTGCTTGCCTGCTTGCATGCTTGCATGTTGCATGCTTGTATGTTGCATGCTTGCATGTTGCATGCTTGCATGTTGCATGCTTGCATGTTGCATGCTTGCATGTTGCATGCTTGCATGTTGCATGCTTGCATGCTGCGTGTCTGCTTGCATGCTGCTATTCAGTTTTACAAGGCGTTTTTATTTCGGAATTGTATTTATCGGTATTTTAATAATTCGTATTTTTGATGTTTCGAATTATCATTAAGTCGGACTTTTTGTTATTCGATCTATTGAAACTCGGTATTTTGAGAATAGTAATTATAAACGTTAGGAATATTGAAATTTGGGAATTATAAAAATAGGAGTAATGATAAGTCGGAGTTGTTATATTCGGCATTTTGAACCATTAGGAATTATGAAAATCGTGGGTATCTTGTGTATGTGAGTTTAAATGTTTGTAAACGCACCCACGATACAGAAAGAAATTCCTAGTGTGGGGCAATGTTATCTTAAAAAAACAAATTAAAGAAGGTACTTCACCTATTGCACAAGTTTGGGATTTTATTAACAAATTGTTTTGTGAGTTTCTCATAATTACGCCAACGAGGGAAAACCTCGTAAGAAATCGTCGAAAACAAACTAATATCTAGAGGGAAAAAGTAGTCGTCTAAGAAACATGATAAGTACCTAAGTATGTATGTAGGCAATGTAAATAAAATAAAATATATTGTCTGAAATAATTGCTTGGCCTACACTCGGATTTACCTAGATATAGTTCTCGCCAAACTTCTTGGCCGCCCTGAAGTTGACAATAATTGCTTGGCCTACACTCGGATTTACCTAGATATAGTTCTCGCCAAACTTCTTGGCCGCCCTGAAGTTGGCTACAATGGCTGCGCAGTAGTAAATCTCATAGAAAAACAGCACCGTTTCGTGCCTCGCGCATCGGGTTATCCAACTTTAGGGCGGCCCAGAAGTTTGGCGAGGACTATATGTAGGAACAGGATCTACCCGTCCCCCATTCCCATCGATAATTATTTGCTTCTAGATCAATTCGTGACGTAGTAGCTCCCATAGAGCATGAGATAGAGGACATGGAAGAGGTAGATATCAAACGACAACAGAGCGACAATTTGGACGGTCTGCTGAAACTGGACTCACGGTCTAGAGATATCGAGGTCAAGTACCAGTTAGTATTATCATGTTTTGTTTAAATATTTAACTAATTAAAACGTCGTTAAGACCAAAATTTATCGTTAATACTGGAAAACACCAAAGTTAACGTCTAATAAAATTGCACTTTAAGCATTAAGCCGAGAGTTGAAATTACAACAATGCGTTTTTATTTAGGCATTCATTTGAGTGTCATCTAGTATTAGTGTTAAAATTTGTTATATTGTTAATGTTGTGTACCTAATGGTACAAACAAATCTTAGCACACACAGCGATACAGCAACTTATCTGCAAGCCATACAAATATTTGTTCCATGGATACCCATTAAATGGATCGAAAGGCCAATACAGCCGAAAGGTCCTGGAATAGCACAAGGTGGACCGATGGAGTGTCAGTGTCATACTGAATTTCGAGAGTTAATTATTTCGACACGGTCCCAATTTCGAAAAACAATAGTTCGACTACTCATTGCTTCGACAGAACATATATTCGGACTAGCATTAGTCAGATAGAACATACTTCGACAACACACACCTTCGAAAAACACTTCTTCGACAGAACCCTTCTTCGATATGCACTTGTTCGGTGGATCTCTATTTCGACGGAATATACCTTCGACATAATACTGCTCTGAAATGTGACAATAATAATTGAATTTCGCTATAAGGTTTTAGGTACAAAATAAAAACATAAATAATAATCAATTATGTTTTGATTTATAACCAGTAACTAATCTTTGTACAGTTTAATCATTTCTTCAGATAATTTAAATCATAACATAATTTATTAATATGTCATCTTGATATTAGGCATGTGAGTAAAGCTCCTTACACTCCTTTCCACGCTTCTGGAGTTCTCCCAGAGAACAGCACAGAGTTGAAGAGCTCCCCAAGCTCTTTCAGTACAGGACGTCCCCCGCTTTCAGAAGCTCGGTTGTAATCCCGTCCTCACCCGGAGCCTTTCCATGTTTAAGCTGTTTGCCAGCCGCCTCGATTTCGTCATGGCTTACCTCAGGCAGATCTTTTGAGAAATGGCGTGTTAAAGTGGCTCTAGAATCCTCATTTTCGGGATCAGGTCAAGATGCATGCGTACAGTTGGCCGTTGAAGTTTTCAACTTCCGAAAGAATCTCCGGCTTCGAAACGACAATATTCCTGTTGGATGCCAACTTCTTAAGGTGGCTCCTCCCAAGTGAATGGAGAAACACTTTCGACACCCGGTTGTGCTCAATCGCTTTCTTTATGGATAGCGTGTTGGCTCATGTTTATTGAGTGCCCGCTGTTCTGACGAAGTGACCGGTGGATTATCACATCGTTCCATCATAACCTTCAGAGTTACATGCGAAAGTTTAGACTTCCTGCCCGCATCTTACAAAATCTCACACCTTCCTCCCTGAGGATTTCCACCATTCGGTCGAGCGCCTGGTCAACGCTATTGGTGGTGTCCACGGCAGCAAAACGGTTCTCCAGGTCTGACTGGAACGCTTCAGATCCCAACATAGTTTGGAGCATATTTGGAAGGAGCCTAGACTTCATCAAAGAGTTCTCTCAAGCTTGTAATTGATATTTAGGGAGCCTCGAATAAGTCTGTGCTCGCTGCCGGTATTAAACCTGGTATTAAATCATTTGGGGCTGTATCTTAAAGAAGGAATTCCTCACGAAAAACCCGCTCTGTCTTTCTAGGAAGTTGACAAGTATTTGCCCACTCTATGATTCCTGCTCACCACACCCATAGGATACTACTACCGAATCGCTGCAATTGTGTTCTCCCACTTTGGCGTTAAAATCCCCCATGAGAACGCTGTAGTGGCATTCTTAGTGGTGGAATTCCTTCTAATTTCTGACTCTAACCAATCTTTATAATTACTCTTGAATACTTGTTCCTTACGATGAGCCCATTCCCATTTCCTATTAATATTATAACAATTCTTTCTACAAAACTCCTGAAGGTTATTATAATTATCATCGCTTAAACCAGATATTTTTTAATTAATTTCCCTGTAAGTACAAAAATTTATTATCTTTCAAGACTGCCAGCTACTTTTAATTTCACGAACAAATCAAGGTTAGTAACCAAACCACTAGGCATTTTTTTTAAACTCGTACACACAACCTGCACACAACAACCAAAGAGTATGATATAACACAATGTAACACTACGTATACACGGTTTACATCTTCACAAAAATGATAATAATAAGTGGGTTGTTTTTAAATAATTATTATTCATTCATGACCATAGATACAAGTCTTTCAGTCGGATATGTTTTAACCTACTCAGGGCCGATTTTTCAATAGTCTGATAACTTTTAACTGAGGAATAAAAATGGCCGTTTGACATATGTTCTATACAAAAGCTGTCAAACCGCCATTTTTATTCTTCAGTTAAAAGTTATCAGGCTATTGAAAAATCGGCCCTAATTCATAGTAATAAAGTTCCAAGTTCCATAGGTATAGGACCTAGGTTTTTATTTCTTTATGATGAGTACGACGCGACGTCACTATTGGTAAAATCTCATTGAACCTGATAGCTATTATAAACCAATGGCATCATTAATTTCAGAAAAATACCAGAAAAGAACAAAGAAGATCATGTTCTAAAGCTTTACGAAAAGAAACTGGAGTACAGATGTCAGCACCAGCTGACCGAGGCTTTGGCCTTGTGCATTGTAGCTTTTACCTCAGCGTACGAAGATTGTTACCACGCCTTGCCTAAGGCCACGGCTTTTATCCTGTGCCGACCTCTGAGGCTCAGTTATATCTGCAACTTTATGCAAACCTTCCAAAAGAAACATATCTGTGATAGTATGAAGCAGGTACGAATGGTTAAGGTTACACTAGTCGAAAATTCTTCCACACAAACGTAGTCTAGGGATTACTCCACTGTTTGACGATGTATGTTCAAAATGAAAAATGATGTCAATTTGTCTTATCATTATTTAGCCCTATATGGAAACAAAAAAGTAAAAAAATATATAAATTGAAAGTTATGAGCGTCGAAAGTTCCACATTTCAACACTAATTTTAACGCATCTTTGGGCGGAAATAAATACCATAAGAAAAAGGAAAATTGCAAAACGGCCACCATACAGGGATAGATTAGTTGTTCAATAATTCAAATAACTTTATTTAAAAAATATTTAGTTAGTAGTTTTTTCATGATACCCTAGACTCCCAAAGGTCTGTTTATAAAATTTCGCGTGCTCGTTTTTGTCCTAAATCATCATCCATTTTGCTACAAACTTGCAAACGTGCTAATTCGTACACGAACTAGCTTCTTACTGCTCATCACAGCATCTATCTCTTTCGCACGTGTTGTCGGATGATATAGCATGCATTTTAACCCCGCGCACAAAATAATTCATGCCGTCGACTAGGGGAACCTTAAGTCGAGAGTTTGTATTAATCAAGGCAAGCGTGGTGATTATTTAATGCTCATTCGTTCCATGTTTGAGAAGAGGCTTTAGCCCTACCTTGGTAAAGTAACAGATTGCAAGGCTGGGTACCACTGTAGCAATGCCTCAATTGCAAGAAGATATAGGACAACACGGATGAACGACAGCAGTACTTCGAAGGGTGGTGCGTCGTTCTTCATAGAACCAGTACTATAGCTAAAATATATGTATCATCATCATCATATCAGCCGAAAGACGTCCACTGCTGGACATAGGCCTCCCCAAGCGTCGCCACATTGACCGGTCCCGTGCGTCTCGCAACCAGCGGATCCCCGCAACCTTCACCAGGTCATCGGTACACCTGGTGGGAGGCCTTCCAACGCAACGTCTTCCGGTTCGCGGTCGCCACTCTAGAACCAAATATATGTATAGGCACAGATAATATAAAGCATACAGATGCCTCATTCCATACAAAGAAACTTTGCCGACGTAACTAGCGTTTTTCGTCTGATTAAACTTATTATTTTTCTAAGAACATCGATCGCGTTTGGTTCTGTTCCATGGATGTTGATGATGTTAGCAGCGACTTGGGGTTTACTCGGTTCGTGAATACTTTTTTTTAAATACAGCGACGATTTGTTTTATAGTATCGTTTGCACGTTTTTACAGTTGCATTGTACCAAAATGTGTTACAAAACAAATTTATAAAATCATGTGGATGCCTCTGATATTTAAAACCGCGCCATCTATTGGAATCAATTTTAAATGATACTTTTAAATAATGCCTTAATTTTGTGCTTAGTAGAGTTAATTAAACAAGAACATACTTTTATTATGATTGTCTCTAGAAAATCTTAATATTTTACATAACTCAATAACAAATCGGAGCGTACCACGCCATCTAGTGCGATTTATTTGTACTTACCAAAGTTTCTTTCTTTGCGTTGGGTGCCCGTGGGTTTTACCAAATAAGTGGTTATCATAATTTTTGAATCGTATGCAAATGTGTAGGTACCGACGATAGACCATATTTTTATAAGTCGACATCAACTTACTTTGTTAATATCAAGGGCAAGTCAATCATAACCTTTGGATTAGTTTTACATATTAATATGTCACATCTTTAAAATGATGTATCACCAAGAATAGCTTTTGCTTTACCATCTATCATGGTTAGTATTCAGTTGTGTGAGAATTTCATTTTCAAAATCAAATAAATTATTTCAAATAAACCTTAGAGGTACGTTTAAATTGTCAAACAAAAAAAAAAAGATCACTCTAGTTGCAAATTCGCAAGCGTCAGTAGGTCTCAATGGAGAAGAATTTGCAAGAAACTCTACGGACACTCTTTTCCATCAGTTTTAATTAATTTTTTTGGTTACATCATTCTTGTTGAAAAAATACATATATGTGAGAACAATGTAAAAAGACGTGCACGTAAAAGCTTCTAGACAAACAAACAATATAAAAAATGCAATAACAGGCCGAGGCAGCAAAGTTATGACCAATCTCTGTCGCTACCAAATTATCAATCTCTGCCACGATTGCATTTTTTTCCGATAGAATACTACATTTGTTCTCTGTTACCAATTGGAAAAAGAGTGGACGACACCAAGAAGCAGAGTTAGGAGAATCATTTTCCCAAACATGTCAATCACTAGGAACCAGTTTGATAGTGTTTTGAATCTAACTCCCCATAAACACACTAGAATCATTATAATATGGCTCTTCTGTGGTACCTATCTATTTTTGCTGTTGCAAAGGTTATCTTGCTTTAGGGAATCTTTTGAACTTGAGGCCTTACTATAACCCTCTCATTATTAACTGCCTCGTTGATCTCGCGGCTTCATGTGCGACTGAGCGTGAGGTCCCAGGTTCCGATTCCCACAGCAACATGCGAGATGGATTTCCGTTTATGTGATTGGTTGGTTGATGGCGGTCAAACCCTTTGCCTTGCCGAATTCACTTACACAATTAGGCTTCCATTAGAAATTTCTCAGTAGCATCTCTGCAGGCTTATTACGTAACGAGCAGTTGCCCGCGGCTTCGCTCCCGTGAACCACCCCACAGGACCCGTTTTCGGGATAAAAAAATAGCCTATGTCACTCAGGAATAATGTAGCTTTCCATTGGTGAAAGAATTTTTCAAATCGGTCCAGTAGTTTCAGAGCCTATTCGGTACAAACAAACAAACAAACAAACAAAAAAATCTTTCCTCTTTATAATATTAGTATAGATAATCAGCAATCATCGCGCGATCAAACGATTTATGTCATAAAAGTTCGAATTACCTACAGTGCATACACAATCTTACATAATTGTTTGCTAATCGGTCGCTGTTTGGCAAATGCACTTATTTAAAAAAAACCGCCAAAATCTCTAAAACAGTATTGAAAAGCAATTATTGCGCAAAAATCACTATCGTTTTGCTCTTGGAAGATACGCAATAAACCTGCACGTTGTGTCGAATTGGCGTCTTATCGAAGAGTGAGCCCGGAGCCGTGAAGGAGTAACGAGTGCACCTGTGCATGTACTAGTACTTGTGCACTATATCTTCCGCGCCGATGGCTAGTCTCCGTGATTGACTGCCATGGCCGCAATTTGGTATGGAGGACTACGTCAATTTGTATTGAAACTGGATAAGTGCCGTCTGAGGCCTTAGTGCGAGTTTTTACTCACGCTCAATCGCGTTAACGTAAACGATCTCTTATGTCAAAATGTATACAAAAAAGAGGTTTCACCTTACCGTCCCCAGACGGCGCTTATCCAATTTCAATACAAATTGACGTTAACACGATTGAGCGTAAGTACAAACTCGCACTAAGGCCTCTGGTGACGGTAAGGAGAAACCTTTTTTTTTATACGTTTTGACATAAGAGATCGTTTACCTTAGCACGAGTGAGTACGTTATAAAACTCGCAATAAGCACACTGATAATAATAATCATAGTGACCAAAAGTTACGGGCGATTTAACTAATTAGCAACAACATATAAAGTTAAAATATTAGTTGAACAATGCGCACAAACTGTTGGTTTCCGTCCCAAGTAATAAGCCTTAGAACCTTTTTTTTTGGTTCCGTTGAAAAACAACAAAGAACCCGTTTCGCCTAGACCCTCCGTCGATTTTTTTGTAGTTTTCATTGTTTGGGTGTCATTTAAATGGTTTTTGCGTCGGGTAACTACGAAACCCTGCACTGTGCGTGTGTGCACTTGGCTGGGTCTTTTTTGTGGCATCGTCCTGTACCTTTTTTAAAAAAAACGTTGCCCCACACTAGGATTTTCTGCCTGTATCGTGGGTGCGTTTACAAACATATAAACTCACATATACAACACCCAGAGCCGGAACAACTATCTGTAGGTCATACAAATATTTGTTCCGTGCGGGAATCGAACCCGCGACACGCAGCGCTGTAGTCATTGCAGTCAATCGCTCAACCACTGCGCCAGCCATGCACCCGTCCCCGTGTCCTGGTTGTAAATGTAATGAGCTATCTGCAAAGCGGTTTTCCAACTATATAGGAGCAGGGTTCCATTCAGGGATGCACCTGAGTACCAGTTTTTTATTTGGAATGCTTATCTCACCGCCACAACCCTGTAACTAACAGGTACCGGTAACAAGATACCCATTGGCAAGACTGGTCTGATTTTCTGACTTCTAATAATTTTTTATTTCACTATTTATATTTATTAATAAGGCACACCAACGACTCTTTACATATTAATATTACTATGGAATATTTAGAAAAGATCCTGTGTCAGTAAGTCACTTACAGGCATGCACATCATTTACAAAAAATCTATTAAAATCATAATAAAACAATATAAAATATAATAATGTAATAAATTTTGATTAAATTAAAATTGAACAATTATTTACCCTAAAAGCTAAATAATTAATAGAAATTAAGTAAAAAGTCAAATTAAATTATTATTAAAACAATACCATTAATATCCGATACGATTAAAAATACAATATTATCGAATTCCATTATTCAAATAAATATTGATACACTCACATTGCACATATATTAATTAAAATTATATAATACATTTTAATTAATATATGTGTATTAATATGTGTGTTATGTGTGTGTGTGTGTGTGTGTGTGTTTTTTATAATACATTTTTTTTTTTTTTTTTTTTTTATAATACATTTGTTATTATATGTGCAATGTGAGTGTTACATTATTAAATTATATCGTATTATAAAAAAAAAACATTAAAATGTCAAGTAACAAAACATAACCATTTATATACAATACGATTTAAAATACAATATTAACAAATTACATTATTTATTATAACAAAATAGTTTTGTAAATACATATTTATACAAAGAGGAAAGTTTTTTTTTGTTTGTTTGTACCGAATAGGCTCCGAAACTACTGGCCCGATTTAAAAAATTCTTTCACCTATGGAAACCTACATTATTCCCGAGTAACATAGGATACTAATTATTTTCAAAAAAATTAGAGATCCTTGTGAAATTTGCAATAATGTTACCCAAAGTAGCAAAATGTTGCCTATAAAATTCATTATTTGACGTGCGCTGAGAAAACTATTGATGATTAAAGTACTCATTATTGACTACAAAAAGTCTACGAGAGAATATATCTCACTATCATGGTTAATAAGTCACAATATCAGTTTTTATGTGTCTAAAATTTAATTAGATCGCTGGTAGCTACAAAAGTTGGTTACATTCGTATTGTAGTATTAATTCTTATTCAAATAAATAGTTTAACAAATTGGTAGGTAGGGTAGGGTAGGTAGGTTAGGTGTGTAGGTAGGTAGGTAGATAGCCAGTTGACGGGAGCGAAGCCGCGGGGGTCAGCTAGTTCGTCATATAACTAGCTTCTGGTAGCGGCATCACCCGTGTGTATGTCGATAATTATCCTAAGGGCACCTATTTATATATCCCGGAATTCATTCTCCGGGACTTCGTCGAGCTTCATTGCCTCGGCGCTTTTCTGGTGGTCGCCACTGTTGATTCTGGCTTTCAGGAGTTGCAGTGGTTTGGGAATAGTGCGGTGGGATTGTACAAAAAAACAAAAAATAATATCCCGGAATAAAAAATCCTATGTGCTATTCTAGACTATAATCTATCTCTGTGCCAAATTTCATCCAGATCCGTCCGTCCAGCCGTTTGTGCGTGAAGAAGTAATTACCAAACATACAAACACACACACTCACAAACTTTCGCCTTTATAATATTAGTGTGAAAATCAAATCGTAATAAACTCCGAAACTGTTCAGACTGGTTGATGATACTAACCCCCGGTTTCTCAACACTCGATTATCGGGCTGTTAACGTAATCGACGAATAATCGCCGGTCATCTGCTGTGATTGGCTGTTGAAAATTCATTCAACCAATCACAGCAGATAACGCGTGCTTGACAATTTGTCACATTAATTCTACGATAATTAAGCGGTGAGAAACCCGGCCTAAGGGCCTCAAATACAAAATATCCCTTAGAACAATAACCTACAGCATCAAGAATTACAACGAATAATTGGACAAACCTATATTTTACCTATATGACAGCCATGATTAACAGCTTAACATGCTACCGAGGCACGGAGGAATCTCGCTTTGTAAAGATGGCATGGCTTAACCTCGAAGATGTACCAGTGTGGCTGTTATTATTTTACCTTCAAGCTCGTGTAGATGTAATGAACACCTTAGAATAATTGCAGATGGACCGTGGATTCGGCGAAGGATACGTCGCTCTAGAGAAAGCTAAACGGGCACTAGGAGGCAATTTGAAAAACGTCAATCTGAAATACAGAGTTACATTTGAACGCCACTTGTATGATATCCAGGTAATTAAACATACAATTATGGTGTAAATAAATGCCCTTCATTGCTCCATCCAAGGTATAAAATGGCAGGAGAGTAATACCTTTTTTAACCCACTAAAACTCCACGGTGTCCTCCTGTGCCGCTTATGGCGGGAACACGGGTATAGCCCTCGCCAAACTTCTTGGCCGCCTTGAAGTTGGTTTACCGGATGCGCGAGGCACGAAACAGTGCTGTTTTTGTGTGAGATTTTCTACTGCACAGCCATTGTAGCCAACTTCAGGGCGGCCAAGAAGTTTGGCGAGAACTATACGCGTTAGCACTCACCGCGAACCCGCCGCGGCTGTCCGTCACCGGACCCTCCTCTGGGGATTACCCCCCATCACCGGCGCACCAGAACACACTGTGCGCCGTGACCTCCCCAGGGGCCAAACCAGTACATGGGTGCCAGACGACCCCGTGAATGGCACCATTGGTCCCCTTGTGACGGGTCAAGGTCAATGGCCCCGCCAACTACCATGTTTCGGCCGTAGGGGATAGGGAGAACGGCCAACGCTATACCAACACTCCTTCTCCCCTGCAGCCCCACCGCGTCCGCCATCAGACGGTGGCGACCCCGTCCAGGCCGCGGAAGATAGGGAGAGCGGCATTCCGCAATACCGGCACTCCTCTCCCGCCGCGGGAGTATGGGTTTGGGAGACCCCATACGATATCACGGCCCGCCTCAGTTGCGATGTTGCCCAGGCAGCACCGCAGCCTACATGTTGGCCGCTACGTCGGCTTATCGGCAAAAGCCCTGACGAGCGGCCACTTCTCGGGTTCCTCTTCGCTTCACCGTGGGTGACCAAGCCACGGTTACTGAGCCCCCCCGCCTCATGTAATATGAATATTCATGGGTGCTGGTAGCTTTCAATAAAATATACAATAACTTACTATCCTATTTGAGGCGAAGTGCTGGCGATGCATCCCCCTGAAAATTAACCTACTAGCGACCATGTTTTTTTTTTTTTTTTTTGTTTTAAAATAACTTTGCCCCACACTAGGAATTTCTTCCTGTATCGTGGGTGCGTTTACAAACATATAAACTCACATACACAAACACCCAGAGCCGGAACAATTATCTGTAGGTCATACAAATTTTTGTTCCGTGCGGGAATCGAACCCGCGACACGCAGCGCAGCAGTCGATTGCTCAACCACTGCGCCAACCGTGCGCCCAACGAACGGTCGGTGAACCGATTTTATTCAAAAATCGGTTCACCCGTTTGGACGCTACGATGCCACAGACAGACTCACATATACACAGATGCACAGCAACACACGTCAAACACAACACCCCTCTTTTTCCGTCGGGGGTTAATAAGTATGGATGATGAAGATATTGCCAGATTTCTATAAGACCAGCACCTTAATTGTGAAACATATAAATTCACTAGTTTCTGCTAGCGGCTTCGCCAGCGTGAAAAGTGTTTTATCATCACAAGGGACTTAAGGGGCTTAATTAACTCTGACACCTGAGGCCACATCCTCACACGAAAAAGAAGAAAGATCCCAAGGGAGCATTACACCGGGATAAAAAGTAGCCTATGTGCTATTCCAGACTATAATCTATCTCTGTGCCAAATTTCATCCAGATCTGTTATGCCGTTCTAGCATTTTTGAGTAACAAACACCACACACACACACCACACATCCACTCACACTTATAAAATCCACATTTATAATATTAGTAAGATGGAATCTAATGCTGACTCATTAATTTGGCAAATTCAACAGTATTCACGTGTTTTACGCTGTAGACGGCTTTCAAAAAAGTAACAAACTGGTAAGCTATTTCTTTTCTAGTACCATGTATCTTGTAACCATAACAATTTCTAGGACGCAAAAGAAACAGGCGAGCGAGTCCTCCACTCCTTCGAAGAGAAGCACATCATCATGGGATTGGTTTTCGGCGCGCTCAACGTGTTCATGGCTCTGCTGTTTCTGCGCATCGTGGTGGCGGCGGTGTCTTATCACGAGATGTACCTCACCAGTATTCACTACGACAACGTGTATATTACCAGGTACTTTAAGAGGCTGGACGAGAAGCGAAAGAAGAGGAATATGGTGACATTGTTGCCGCTGAAGAAGGTAATCTTCTTCTTTTTCGTCTTATTGATGACTAGCGACGTTAACGCTCCCAACCTTTGCATTCAGGTCCCCCATGACGAGGATGATATCTTGTTTCTTAATGCTCCTATGGGTGGCGTTGAGGACGTTGTAGAAATCGTCTTTGGTATCTTCTGGTGATGCATTAGTTGGGGCGTACGACGAGCATTGTACGATGGAGATCTTCCGGGCTCTCGAGTAAAAACAGGCGTACATGATCCGATCTGAAAACGGCTTCCAGTCCAGGAGACTATTCTATTAGAAAGATGCTTACAGTCACTAAAAGGGCAATGGAGAGGGCTATACTTGGAGTTTTCTTGCATGATGGAATCAGAAATGTAGAGATCCGTAAGAGAACCAGGGTAATCGACTTACCCCGAAGAATTGCCAAACATAAGTGGCAGTGGGCAGGGCACATTGCTCGCAGAACGTCGATAGACAGACAAACAGTCAGACAAACAGATTTTCCGCTGCGACTACGAACACTTACATAAAAGCATCTGTAATACGTAAAGCCAACCATTTAGAGGTCTGCTTCCAACCTAATCGGATGGATTGAATAACGCACTTTAAAATCCGACTTCCTGCCGTACTTTGGCGCGGACACCACGCCGAATCATGTTAAATACTATCTATGGAACCAGTACGGTTGATAATTAATTTGTATGTAGGACAGAACAACAGGAGGTCAGCAGAAGTGTTTACTTGAACTCCAAAATAGAATAGACCAATTTTTCCAACCTTGGGCATTGGTTTTTTATGCAACTAAATTTTATTCATGTCCCTCTAAAATATACCACTAGCTAACCAGCCCGCCACCTTAAATATGCTTGAAAGATTTCTTTTTAGATGGAGCGCTACAAATACATAGACATCCACTCAATGTCATACACGGCCTCGCCGCACAGCAAGCTGGTGACACAGATGCTGAAGGTCATGCTCGAGGTGGTGACAGCCACAACCTTCGTGATGTTGGACCGCCTCTTCTATGAGGCCCTGGACGTGGTGCGCCAGCATGCAAAGGTTGAGGTCGTGCAACAGGGCACGCAGGATTTGAAAATTAAGGTGAGAAGCTATTGGGTTTTTGACTGTCAAAGAGTTGGGAGTATCCTTTGTCCATCAGCCAGTTGTGTTCAGCACTCGAAGTTGTGGATGACTATGTCTACCTGGGACAAACGATCTAGTTGGACAGGATCAACTTCGAGAAAGAGGTCAGCCGTCGAATCCGACTCGGCTGGGCAGCATTCGGGAAATTGTGCGGTATCTTCTAGTCCAACTTACCACAGTGTCTCAAGACGAAAGTCACCAGATAGACCAGTGTGTGTTGCCAGTGATGACCTGACTGACATGATTCTGAGACGTGGTCGCTCACAGAGGGCCGCATCAGAAAACTTACACTCACGCAAAGGGCAATGAAGAGGGCTATGCTCGGAGTTTCTTTGTGTGATTGAATCAGAAATGTTACGATGTTGAAGAGAACCAAGGTTACCGACATAGCCCGAAGAATTACCAAATTTAAGTGGCAGTGGGCATGGTACATTGCTCGTAGAACGGATGGTGGAGGTAAGCAAGAAGATGAGGATGAATTACTTCAGAAACTTTGGATAGCCATACATCAACCCAGCCTTTCTTTAATGGTTATATCAGACTCTTACCAACTACAACCCCAAGATTTTTACCGCTACTATGAGGTCGGGTTTCAGGAGATGTTCATACAGTCGCGCGCGCCGAGTAGTCTAACATAATCCTGCTACGGCAACACGGCGGTCTTACTAGACCAAAATTCTACCAAACACATATTTCACACAAGCTTCTACAAAACCAGGGAACGTATTATGAAGTATTAATGCCATCATGATTCCAATGTGGAAAGGCGATGTTAATATCGGTCAGGTATCGTCTATCTCTCCCACTGGAATACGGCACACGGCGTTTCTAACGATTGTTTTGTTTAAGTAGCATATTCTCACTCAGGTGCAAGGAACAGGTGTACTAGCAGCTCTTCTCCGAAAGCTGGTCTCCAATCTCTCATCAACCCAGGGCATACGTCGCGAGATCACCAACAAGCAATGCGTGCCGCACCCGCGACCCATGCCTCCTATATACTTTCTCAAGATCTACGGAGGATACGTTTGGATACTGCTGCTATTGTATGTGAACCCGTATACAATGAGGCTTAGTAGGTAAGGCAGGCAAACTGACTTAATTGTTTCATTTGTTATGGTCAAAACCCCGGTTTTCAAGGAACCATATACCAAAAGTTCCTTTCATTGACTAGTTCACTAGCTTTTTACCCGACTGCCGAAGGAGGGTAATGTGTTTATTAGTCTATGTATGTATGTATGTATGTATATATGTATGTATGTATGTATGTTTGTTCCTATGTGGCGTTCTAGAGACCAAACGCGTTGGCCGATTTTGATGATTCTTACGTCAATCGATTCGTCATAATCCTGCGAGTGTCACTGGCTACTTTAAAATTGGAAAATAAAATATGGCGGATTTTGGGCGCCATTTTGTGGGAAAAAAAAAATATTTTTCTTCCAAACCCATCGTGTGGGGTACCAAAATAAAGTATTTTAAGAGGCGATTTCAAAAATATACAACACTTATATGTTTAAATGTACCTAATTCTAAAAAAAAAATAACTAAAAAGTTGTAAATAAAATAAGTTATTTAAAAAAATCAAAAAACCCGACTGCTTAAAAAGCAAACTAAAAAGACGTAAATAAATAAACATCTGGTTTTGGTCCGCCAGCTCGCGAATATGTATCCTCCGACTGCACAGCATGATTTTCTTCTTGTTTACGTCTTTTTAGTTTGCTTTTTAAACAGTCGGCTTTTTTGATTTTTTTTAATTAACTTATTTTTTGTAATAAACAGTGTTAAAGAAATATTTAAGTGTTGTGATTAGGTTTCTCTTGTCATTAGGGCCTCGCCCAAAATCTTTAAAATAAACAGTTGAATGTTTTTTTTTAAATATGTTTTATTTTTTGCGACTGTAATTTGTTATTTATCATTGAAGTCCGATTCCGGAAACACCCACTGCTGGCTAAAGTCCTTCCCTTTGTTCCGGCATACTTTCTGGTTCAAAAAAATAAATAAATTTCAGACGAATCTGCAGTTACTTTTATCCTCGTCGGGAGAAACAGCGCGTATTGCACCTGTACAACGATATTCTCAAGAAACGTATGAAAATGGATAAAACATTGCGCAGGTAGCCTTCCAGACTATTTCCAAAGATTCAAATTACATTAATGATGGTAATGTAGAAATTATGCAAGGATTGGAATTAATAATTCGAAGTAGAAGAAGAAAAGTCGAAAATTATCCCACGGGATCGTACAATTTAGTAAAACATAGATTTAGGTAAAAAATAAATCAGCATACCTTACCTAGACCAACCTAGGTACATGGCATTATCAAGATTGCATGGCTTACCAAATATCACTCTATATGGCATTATCAAGATTAGTAGTGTCGTGGTGGCTGAGTGCCTAAGAAAATCTGGGTAAGTACCAATGTGAATTTTTCAAATTCATATGTACTTTCTAAGTTTATCTTGGACATCATAGGCAACGGTGAAGTAAAACATCGTGAGGAAACCTGCGCTTATATCTTCTATATATATAAAAGGCAAAAGTGATTGACTGATGTATCAACGCACAGGCCAAACCCTTAGGGCTAGAAACTTAAAATTTCACACACGTATTCCTCTTATGACGTAAGCATCCACTAAGGAAGGATTTTTCAAAATTAAACCCCTAAGGGGGTGTAATAGGGGATAAAAGTTTGTATGAAACTTTTTATTAAAAAGTGATCTGTAGGATAAAACACGGATCACGCGAACGAAGTCGCGGGCGAAGTGCTAGTAGTTAATGCAAGTCTGAAATAGCCAAGTCAGAGGCTTGTGGGGTTCCCAGAGGCAGCGTAATTAACTCTGACACCAGCGGTGGCGACATACTTACGAAAAGAAGAAGATCAAGATTGAATTTAATTTCGATCTTTACTCAGGAAAGCGGTGCAAGCTGTGCGCGCCCATTACCTCTCTGGCGAGAACCTCCTCAGTCTGAGGATGAAATTTCCTTACCTGCTTGGCTGGTTAAATGCCCTGCCGGCTGCTAGGATGACCTGCCTTATCTGTGGCGAGACGGAACCTAGGAAAGATGAGGGTGAGAATGTAGTTTGATACCTATGTAGCTTACTGAAGCTTTGTTATAAACACTGGGGTCTAGAGATATGCTATCAGCGAGAATGTAGTTAGTTTGATACCTATGTAGCTTACTGAAGCTTTGTTATGAACACTGGGGTCTAGAGATATGCTATCAGCGAGAATGTAGTTTGATACCTATGTAGCTTACTGAAGCTTTGTTATGAACACTGGGGTCTAGAGATATGCTATCAGCGAGAATGTAGTTTGATACCTATGTAGCTTACTGAAGCTTTGTTATGAACACTGGGGCTCTAGAGATATGCTATCAGCGAGAATGTAGTTAGTTTGATACCTATGTAGCTTACTGAGGCTTTGTTATGAACACTGGGCTCTAGAGATATGCTATCAGCGAGAATGTAGTTAATTTGATACCTATGTAGCTTGCTGAGGCTTTGTTATGAACACTGGGCTCTAGAGATATGCTATCAGCGAGAATGTAGTTAGTTTGATACCTATGTAGCTTACTGAAGCTTTGTTATGAACTCTGGGGCTCTACAGATATGCTATCAGCGAGAATGTAGTTTGATACCTATGTAGCTTACTGAGGCTTTGTTATGAACACTGGGGGTCTAGAGATATGCTATCAGCGAGAATGTAGTTAGTTTGATACCTATGTAGCTTACTGAAGCTTTGTTATGAACACTGGGGGTCTAGAGATATGCTATCAGCGAGAATGTAGTTTGATACCTATGTAGCTTACTGAGGCTTTGTTATGAACACTGGGGGTCTAGAGATATGCTATCAGCGAGAATGTAGTTAGTTTGATACCTATGTAGCTTACTGAAGCTTTGTTATGAACACTGGGGCTCTAGAGATATGCTATCAGCGAGAATGTAGTTAGTTTGATACCTATGTAGCTTACTGAGGCTTTGTTATGAACACTGGGGTCTAGAGATATGCTATCAGCGAGAATGTAGTTAGTTTGATACCTATGTAGCTTACTGAAGCTTTGTTATGAACACTGGGGCTCTAGAGATATGCTATCAGCGAGAATATAGTTTGATACCTATGTAGCTTACTGAGGCTTTGTTATGAACACTGGGGGTCTAGAGATATGCTATCAGCGAGAATGTAGTTAGTTTGATACCTATGTAGCTTACTGAAGCTTTATTATGAACACTGGGGGTTTAGAGATATGCTATCAGCGAGAATGTAGTTTGATACCTATGTAGCTTACTGAGGCTTTGTTATGAACACTGGGGGTCTAGAGATATGCTATCAGCGAGAATGTAGTTAGTTTGATACCTATGTAGCTTACTGAAGCTTTGTTATGAACACTGGGGCTCTAGAGATATGCTATCAGCGAGAATGTAGTTAGTTTGATACCTATGTAGCTTACTGAGGCTTTGTTATGAACACTGGGGTCTAGAGATATGCTATCAGCGAGAATGTAGTTAGTTTGATACCTATGTAGCTTACTGAAGCTTTGTTATGAACACTGGGGCTCTAGAGATATGCTATCAGCGAGAATGTAGTTTGATACCTATGTAGCTTACTGAGGCTTTGTTATGAACACTGGGCTCTAGAGATATGCTATCAGCGAGAATGTAGTTAGTTTGATACCGATGTAGCTTACTGAAGCTTTGTTATGAACACTGGGCTCTAGAGATATGCTATCAGCGAGAATGTAGTTAGTTTGATACCTATGTAGCTTACTGAAGCTTTGTTATGAACACTGGGGTCTAGAGATATGCTATCAGCGAGAATGTAGTTAGTTTGATACCTATGTAGCTTACTGAAGCTTTGTTATGAACACTGGGGCTTTAGAGATATTCTTTAGATCATATCTCTCACACATGTATCTTACTGAAGCTGACTTTACTGAAGCTTTGTTATGAACACGGGGGCTCTAGACAAATTCATATGCTATTATCGATAGCGATTGTTGAAATGTCAACATGTTTAGGATTTAACATGTGAGATTTCGGTTTTCAGCGCGCATGTCATCAATCGAGTACATTTAAGACTTTTCGGCTATCATTTTCGCTGACAGAATTACCTTGTTCAAATGCTCTGATCGTCGTAAGGTTGGGAGTGCTGCAGTAGAGATGCACTGTGCCTAATGATGCGACTAAAATTGAAATATAATGCAGTCCCGACCTATGTCAGAAAATAGAGTAGGGTACAGTATTTTAACAAATGCTCGAAAGCGCCCACTGACACATGCAAAAGTATTAACAAATTTTCGTAAGCCCCACTCACACAGGCAAACGTTTTTACACGGATTCTAAGGGTGGATCGGGTGGCAGTTGGCAACAAAAAGTTAGGGCTGTCGATCGAGCCAATATCCGTGAAATCATAGAATATGAAATTGATTAATTATTTGCCGATGAAATATAAGAATTTACGTAAGTTGGCCGTTTGCGTAACAACCTGTTCTTATTCTGTTTTTCGAAAAAAAAAATGTGACAGTATCAAGAAATTAGTCGCCATTTTGTTTTCCATTTCTAGGCTGATTGCTTTCAATAAAGATTTCTGTGGATCCGCGCGTACCCCAAACACAAATCTGTAGTCATCAATCGATCAGTGACGAGTCCAAGATACACTTAGAAAGTACATATTAATTTGAAAAGTCACATTTGTACTTGTCTGGATTTTAAATCTACGTGAGGCGTGTTCTTTAGCCACTGGGACATCTGAATATGCAGTAATTCAAAAGAAGCTGTACTGTAACCTAAGTTGCAGGTGTTATTATTATCTCCTTTATTCAATACATTTCTTATTATTTA
Source organism: Anorthoa munda (assembly GCA_945859665.1). Taxonomy (NCBI): domain Eukaryota; kingdom Metazoa; phylum Arthropoda; class Insecta; order Lepidoptera; family Noctuidae; genus Anorthoa; species Anorthoa munda. The sequence continues at coordinate 28,957,595 of OX243903.1, forward strand.
AATTTTTAAATATTTTTAGAACATAAATTACAAAAAAAAAAACATTTAAAAATATAAAAAATAGAGGCCCACCGGTATCGGGAACATGGTCCAAACTACCGGCGGTCAGGGCTCCAGAGAGAGAAACCTCCTAACAATACGAGCCGTGTCCAGCAGTACTGCTTTCTGGATCAGGCCCTTGACCCAGCCGCCTAACGAGAGCCTCCTAAGGTGTTGGTCGAGGCTCGTGGCTATTAAGCCATTGGCCGACACGACTATCGGTACAATGATCGCTGTGTCCACATCCCACATGTCGACAACCTCGCGAAGATACTATATTATATAGATAGATACTTATTATTATTATTTCCTTTATTCTTCTACATTCTTATTTACTACATTTTTAAATATTAAAAAGAAAACTTAAAAACATTTAAAAATATAAAAATAGAGGCCAACCGGTATCGGGAGCAGGGTCCAAGCTACCGGTGGTTAGGGCTCCAGAGACAGGAACCTCCTCACAATGCGAGCCGTATCGAGGAGTACTGCCTTCTGTATCAGACCCTTGATCCAACCGCCCAATGACAGCCTCGACAGATGGTCGTCGAGGCTCTTGGCCATCAGGCCGTTGGCCGTAACGACAATCGGCACAATGATCGCCGAGTCCACATTCCACATGTCGACAACCTCGTGTGCTAAGTCAAGATACTTGATTTGTTTCTCTTTCTCAGCTTTCACGAGGTTCTCGTCATGCGGGATGGTGACATCGATTATCATTGTGCGGCGCGCTAATCGGTCTATCACCACTATATCCGGCTTATTGGCAACAATAGTCCTATCAGTGATGATAGACCGATCCCAGTACAACGTGACATGGTCATTTTCGAGAACTGGGTCGGGCACATACTTGTAATACGGTACCTCAGAATCCACCAGATTGTATTTCAAAGCAAGCTGCTGGTGAATAATCCTGGCCACTTGGTTATGTCTGTGTAAGTACTCGCCGTTAGCCAGACGAGAACAACCAGAGATAATATGTCTGATGGATTCACCAGGACAGTGGCATGCCCGACACACGTCAACCGTCCCGTCCTTCATTATATATCTCCGGTAGTTATTCGTCAGGATGACTTCGTCCATAATTGCACAGACAAAACCTTCAGTTTCCCCGAAAAGGTCGCCGAAACGTAGCCAGGATACGGACGCTGAATAATCTACATCGGGCCCATGGAGAGCCCGATAGAAGCGCCCGTGTAGCTCCTTGCCTTGCCATACCCTTTGCGTTCATCAGTCGATATTATTACAGGCTTGCGCCAGTTCTCTTTAGCCATGGATAACGGGGTGAGTCCCTTGTCCACTGCGACCACATCCCGGTGCATACCCACTTCAGCTTTTAAAAAGTATTCTCTGAGGCTGCACACCTCGCGGTTGTGAAGAGTCTTGGCGTTTAAAAAGCCTCGACCCCCACACTTCCGCGGGATGTACAGTCTCATCACCGATGATCGTGGGTGATGCATCCGGTTTGCGGTCAGCAGTGTCCGGACCCTCCTATCGAGGGCGTCGAGCTCGGTCTGAGTCCATTTGAGTATGCCGAAAGAGTACATCAAAACCGGCATGACCCAACTGTTGAAGGCGCGCACCTTATTTCCGCCCGACAAAAGGCTATTTAATACCTTTTTCAGGCGGCCAAAGAAACGCACCTTCAGCAGTTGCTTCATGTCAGAACTGTTGATGCCCAACGCTTCCGACATACCCAAATACTTGTAAGTTTCGGTCGAGGAGAGGTGTCTAAGGTGTATGGAATCAGAGAGTTGAATTCCCTCGGATTCCATAATCTCCCCTTGCTTTACATGCATGACTGCACATTTGTCCACACCAAATTCCATCCTGATGGAGTTACTGAAGGTTTCAGTTACCTTCAGTAGCTCCGTCAGTTGGAATTTATTGGGGGTAAAGAGTTTCAGATCATCCATGTAAAGAAGGTGAGATATGACCTGACCACCTCTTCTCAACCGATAGCCTAGACCTGAATCCTCCAACAGTGTACTTAGAGGATTCAGGGCTAAGCAGAACCAAAGTGGACTCAAACTGTCGCCCTGAAATATCTCCCGCTTAATCCTTATAGGCTCATCATCCCCCTGAATCGGTCGACATCCCGGATATCGAAGGACAGTCTTCCATTGCCCCATACATGACTCAAGGAAGGTGCGCAGAGTTGCGTCTATTTTGTACAACTCCAGCACCCTCATGAGCCATGTATGTGGCACAGAGTCGTATGCCTTCTTGTAGTCTATCCAGCATGTTGACAGATCCTTACGGGAACGACGAACCTGCTGGCTTATGGCCATGTCAATGAGGAGTAGCTCCTTAGTGCCACGGGACCCATTCCTACATCCATTCTGAGAGGCAGACATTATTATGTTACTTTCAATGTGCACATTAATTTTTCCTCTCAGGATGGATGTAAGAAGTTTATAAACCGTCGACAAACATGTTATTGGTCTATAATTCTTAGGTTCCGCGGGACTACCTGTCTTATGGAGCAGGTGGGTAACACCAGTTGTTAAAAGCTGCGGCAGCGACCCAGACTCTAAGCATGACTGAAATTGAGATGCCAGTAGTGCGTGTGAGCTGCTATACCATTTTAGCCAAAAGTTATGCAGTCCGTCCGGACCCGGAGACTTCCAGTTCGGTAGCGGACGAACTGCTTTGGCTACATCAGATGGACTGATGACTACTTTTTCCATTTCTGGTATAGCTTCACACACGCGCTCGACATCACGCATCCAGCCACCCTCAGTATGACAGACGGGCACCGACCAGATGCTTCGCCAGAATGTACTCGTGGCGACATCATCCGGGCGGCACGCGTCTGTCACATTATGTTCAGGTCGCTCCCAAGCTCTATATACCCACCTCTCATCGCTCTGGAACATGCGATTCTGCGAGTACCGGTCAACCCGTCGTTTATACCGCCGAATACGGTTTGCCCATGCACAAACTTTTTGTTTCAGGAAGTCGATGCGCTCCGTGACACGGGATATGTATTCTCGGGGACTAACTCCAGTCCCCGAAAACGCCCGTCTCACGAAGCGCATCACACGTGGTCGTGTATTGCCCTCCCTGAAACAGTATAGTTTGCCGATGAGTACCCTGGCCCCATCGATACGTCGTTCGATCCTGCATTGCCAGGCTGGCACGGCAGGCTTTGGTCGAATAGCCTCGTTTGGAAACTTAACGTTGGCTAAACGACATGCCGCAACAGCTCCGCAATACAAGATTGAGTGCGTATCAACGAGGTTCTCACTGCTCTCGAAGATGTTCTTAAGCAGCGAGTCCAAAGCACACACCAGCGCCCTATTCTTTTTGTGCATAGGCAACCGTGGTAATCGGGGCCTAAGTGCAGATGGAGTGGACCTATACTCGCGAAGCGCATCCTCCAGTGCGCTCCTCAATCTATCATTGCACTGGCTACTTACTGTAACAACCCTATCATCTGCCTCTTCATCAACACGATTGGACCGCGGCGGGACAACAATAGTGGCTGGCGGTGCAGCGGTCTGTATCGGAGGTGAGACGATTTGGTTGCTCAGCACTTCTGAGCGCAGCCTATCAAGTACGGTGTCGTCCAACCTGTGGTTATGTTGAATGACCCGCACCTGATCCGACAATCGTTGGGCCGAGACGTTCACGGTTGGTTCAAGTTCCTGGAACAGAGACAGCATCCTAGCACGGTACGCAGTGAGGTTAGTTCCCCCCTCTGTAGACCCGTAATATGCGCGCATGACGTTCTCATTCATATTTTGAGTCCATCTCATGCGCTGCACACAACCACCGGCAGCGGGGACCCGGCGCGGAACCGGTTGGCCCCTAGGTCCCAAGCTCCTCGGCGGCCGGCCTCTCCCCTGCCGACGTACAGGTGTTGGCGACGTTGGCGGGGAAAAATACTCGTCGCTCGAGCTCGACGCGGCTGCAGCCACCGATGACACAGGAGATCCGAGGTCCGGCGGCGGCGGGGCGGAGCTGAGCGACGAGTCCGGAGGTGGAAGTCGTGCGCGACTAGCTGCTGCTCTCGTCAACATTATGTTTTTTCCTTACACATTTTGTTCATTGCACTTGACGTCGTCACTGACAGACGTCAACCGGTTTCTTGTATTATTTATATATATTGGATTGGTTTTGTTGTGAATTTGCTTGAGTAGAATAGGTGAATAGATTTAATTATTTATTGGTTACTTCTGTTGGGTATTTTGTCCAAATATTGTGGTTGTAGAAATTTTAAAATTTATTATACGTTGAAGAAAAAACGAAAACATGTTGACATTTCGGTGTTGCCAGCTATTATTATTATTATTATTATTATACAATATTAAACACTATTCCAGAAAAGTACGAGCGCTCATGACCAAAACCATGTCCATCGTTTTACGGCGGTCAAAACCGTATAAAATCGCTAGACTAGTTGAATCTGAACCCGGCCACAGATAATATAACACTAGCATACAGATGCCTCATCCCATACAAAGAAACCGTGCCGACGTAACTAGCGTTTTTCATCTAATCAGATGAATAACGCTCTTCTTCTTTCTCCTGACTGTTGTCCCAGTTTATTTGGGGTCAGCCCTCCTAGTACTTCTGCGCCACACCGTACGGTTGCGGGTTGTCTCTTCTGTTGTGTTGCTTGTCATCATGTCATTCTTGATTGTTCGTAGCCAGGTCATTGGTGGTCGTCCACGGCTTCTTTTTCCGTCACTGATGTTCATGACTCTTTTGGTCATATGGTCATCCTCTCGCCTCATCACATGTCCGTACCAGCGCAAGCGGTTTTCGCTAAGTTTATCGTGTATTTTAGTGACTTTAAAAGTACCACGAATATACTCATTTCTTATTTTGTCAATTTTTGAAACTCCACCAGACCAGCGTAGCATCTTCATCTCAGTGGTGTGAATTCTCTGTTCATCCGTTTTCCTCATCGGCCAGCACTCAGAACCATACAGCAAGGCTGGCTGGTTCTGAGTGCTGGCCGAGAATCAGATGAATAACGCTAACGCAAAAAATAATCGGTATAATCATACCGATTATTTTTTGTAAATCGATCGCGTTCAGTTCCGTTCCACGGCGATAGATAGATCACCATCTATATCCGTGGAACGGAACTGAACGCGATCGATGTACAAAAAATAATCAGAATAATCAGTATAGAACGTCGGCACAGTTTCTTTGTATGGGATGAGACACCACTATGTAGGCGGTACCGCCTTACCGGCCAAACACGTCACAGTGTTATGGGGGAGTCATTTCCACAATGTCAAAAAAAACAGACGGTTTTATAACAAAAGGTATGTCTTATATTAAAAATGTACATAGGTTTCGTAATTTTGTTATGAAAAAGTTCGTTTTCAGACTACTTGCGCGTCACATGTGGCCTGTGTGCTTATTCCGAGTTTTTTAACGTACTCGGTCGTGATAAAATAAACGATTTCATATATCAACAAAAAAAATGTTTCTCCTTTCTGTCACCAGACGGCGCTTATCCAGCAGCCGTATTGCGTAAGTGCGTAAAGAAGTCAAACTCTATCCAACCGAACAAATCGGCCAATCACACAAAAACATCGCGTCATTCATCTCGCATGTGATTGGTCGATTTGGTCGGTTGGATAGAGTTTGACTTCTTTGCGCACTTACGCAATACGGCTGCAGTTTAAATACAAATTGACGTTTACGTTAACGCGAATGAACGTGAGTGCATGGGTACGTAGGTAACGCTTGGTGTCGGTATCGGTATCGGTCTTTCAACTAAATTCTAAAAAAAAAATTAAGTTTGCTATGAAAAACCTCAGTAATTTTTTGATTATCAAATAAAAAAATGCGGTCAGGTCACACCTGGCGCGGCAAATATCTGAAATCAGTATTTTTGTACTCAGTATAAACAAATCTATCAATTGTATCCGGTTTTTCCCGTAAAAGGATAGGCAAAAATTTTGGTCATGAGCGCTCGTACTAGAATTTAGTATCTATTCCGTTTGTTGATTTTCATATATTAGGTACACACACACACACAGGTGTTAGGTATACATATTAAAATATCTGTTCAAAAAATACATTGATGTACCTACTAAAAGAAAAATATATTATTATGACTTAGTATGAAATTTTGCCGCCCCCTAAAAGTACCACCCGGGCCACTTTTAAATTTCAGGCAGAAATATAGCCACCATTTTGGCATTTTATTTATTGGACCGATTGCTTTCAAAAGTGATTATTGTGGATCCGCTCGTTTCGATCGCAGATCTATAGTCACAATTGAGAAAAATGGCCCACTCCCTCTCCTCTCCTCTTTTTGAGAGGGATAGGGTAATATTTTCTCCAGCAGTGGAAATATTATAAGCTGATTATGGTTATGCACCTCACACAAGATCTACATTACTTAACTACGTTCGAAAGAAAATAATTATTGGGTAATGCAAGGTACGGGCTGGACCCTCGGCGTTTAACTACCTGAATGCACAAGGGATAATTGTATTTTTTTTTCATTGTAAAAAAAAAGGCTGTGTGGGAAGTGCAGATTGTAATCTGGCAAAGTTTTTGTAGTCATTTCTTAAACTCGTGTTTAACAAAACAGCGGCTCGAAACACTCTGCGAGTCACTGCGCACCACGGAGCTGCGTACTAACGAATTCATGTGACAGTGGGGGTGAGGGTAGGGGTACTGCGCAGCGAGAAACGAACTTGATAAGCATCTTTAACTTAATGGACATACTTATAATATAACATACATACACACATTTATATAAATTTACTTCTATAGGGAGGCAATTCTAGAAATTGATGATAATAAAATCGGGCAATACACAATTTGGTGTTGTAGTATCTTTATATTTAACATTGACATCCCACATTTTATTACACTACTCGATAGTCAAGGAATTCGTTAAGTAAATAAATAATACATACATGAACTATAATGCCTTTGCTCATGGGGTAGGCAGAAAGAGAAACTACAGAACATCAGCTGCTACGATCCTTACATACTCCTTTTGCTTCATTTGCAATCTTACAGATAGTCATACACGACCTATAATTTGTATCTTTTTATGGTAATTTCAGGGGAATCATCATCAAGTCGTTGGCACTGTTGCTGCGTGCCGAAGTGTCCCTTTGTGTACTGTGCGGAGTGCTGGAAGGAGGCGGGAGCGCGGTGCCTCGCGTGTGATCCTAGCCTCAACGAATTGAGCGATGTGGACTCGCTCAGTGATGATGATCAGCTGAGATATTGATAAATACGGCCTCATCATCATCAGCCTACTGCAGTCTGCTGATGTACAAAGCCCTCTCCAATTGCACGCCATTTGCATCGATTGCGAACCATTGAAATTGCGACCATGCGAAGATCGTTACTCCACCTAGCTTGAGCGGTCTCCAACTCTCCACTCAACTATTTCGCCTTGGGGTTTGGTAAAACGAATGCTCTTTTACTCTTATTTATAAAAATCAAGACGATGTTTAACGACTGATTAGCAAATGTTTAATAAAAAAATATATAGATAATTTGAAATGAGTATCTGCTAATTAGTTGGTAAACAGCTCAGAGATTTTTATAAGAAGGCCCTTTGTTTTTAGCAAGCTTAAGGCTATTTAATACATCAATCAATCAGACAGCCGTTAAAGGAGATGAATTATTATTTAAGATTAAAAGAGTTAATAACTACTCCGAATGTTTGATTATTGCAACGCAAACGCAAGGATTGACAACGAATACTTTTTTTAAGGCACTATCCGCACTATCTACGTTGCAGGACACCGTCCGCCACCGTGCCGCCGCCCGCGTCCCTTCGTCGACTCCATTGTTATTTTTTTTTACTCACAGCTGGGGACTGCAATCCGGTCCGGTGGATCCGGCAATCAGGTTCCGATATTTGGCTACGTACCGGACCCGGTTGGATTTTTACCGGATGAAAAAGAGTACTCCTATTTTGCACAAAATACTTCGCCTCCTTTTTCTCGGGCTCACTGCATCCAACCGGATGCAGGCGATTGAGGACAATACCAATACCATTTATTTCCCTTAGATCGTTCTTTCACGTTCAATTAACTGTCTATTACGGTTATTAATAGGATCTTTAAGAAGTATTTTTATGTGGAGTCTTTGTAAAGTATTTGAGAGCCGCCGCCTGAACTGATGTAGATTTAGTTTTTAGGGCATTTTCATCACTTCTAAATGCATCTTATATGTTCGTACCTTCTAAATTCGCGTTTATATGAGTCGAATTGGTACGCATCAACCCAGCACGTCATCCATGCGGCCGCATGCAGCCAAATACGGTATATTTATTTGGCAGCTAAGATTTAAATTAAAGGAGCAAAGAAACAAATACACGTAGTATCTACTGTCTCAGGCTTCAGTTTACATAACGTGAAAGTTTTCTTCGCCGCGCGGTTATACTCGTTTGTTTTCGAGGAATTTGAATGTTAATTGTCACGTAAATAAAATCGACATTCGCCATTAAAATGTCGTGCCAACTAAGGCGTAAGTGTCACTTTTGCATACGTCAAGGGTTTCGGATTGATTATGTTAGACCGAGTCTTCAAAAACCTATAAAAAGTGACACGAAGAAAACTGGAGAGTGCCGGGAGATACAAATTAACCATTTTTGCCGACTTTCGCCAAGCCGATTTTGAGTGATAAAATCGTTTACATTTATTTATTTAAGAAAAGAACCGCTCAGGTCCGAATCCGGCCGTTTTGCCGTAGTACCGGGCCCGGCTGCATCAAATATTATCCCAGCTTGCCAGTAGCGTATATAAAGAATTGGCGCCCCGGGCCATTTTTTATTATATACCAAAAAAATAACTCTTGTTGTTTTGGTTGTTTTGGTTCTCTAAAAAATAGTAAATTAAAAAAAACTTTAAGAAACGAACTAAAAAAACGTAAACAAGAAGAAAATCATGCTGTGCAGTCGGAGGATACATCTGCTTTTGATCAGTCAGCTCGCGAATATGTATCCTCCGACTTTTTGTTTATAGCCTTTTAGTTAACATTGTTTTTCCAATTATGTATATACATATAAACATATAAGTGTTTTATACTTTTGAAATCACCTCTTAACACTCTAAACACCTCTTTATTTGGATACCCAACGCGATGGGATTGGGAGGAAAAAAAAGTGCACCCCACAATATGGCGCTCAAAATCCAAATTTTTTTATATTCCAATTTTAATGTAACCAGTGACACTCGCAAGATTAAGACGAATCGTTTCACGTAAGAATCATTAAAATCAGCCAACGCGTTTGGTCTCTAGAATGCATGTGCATCTGGACCGAGGGCCCATTTTTTAAATCCTTGCGAAATGAAATAAGACTTAAAGGGAAATTAGTTAAAAATAGTAAAAACATAAAGCAATGGGCCAAGAATTTCTTAAACGTGAATTAAAACAGTTATGCTTAAATTACTTGGGCCCTCAATCCAGACGCGTGAATAAACTGGCATAGCCTACATCTCAGAAAATACTATCTCTGGGTTAATCATTTTTATTTAGGAATTTAGTTAAGAATTTCTTAAATATTTTAAGAAATTCCCAAATCTGTAGAATATGACATTACAGATTTTTGGCGGTTTAGCTTGGGCCCTCAATCCTTTAATGTCTCTACTGAGGAATCTGCAAAACATGAATTTATCTGAAGATATATATTAATAGGACTGTAATATATTTTGCTTAGATACCTCTGTAAATTAGTTAAAAAGAAATAATGACACAAAAGTGAATTGTTATAAAGTAAATGAGAATCGAATTTTACTATAACGTCTGGACTGAGAGCCCAATATTTTCGGCTTTATTGACTAGGTTCAACCTCATAGATTAAGTCAAATTAAAATATATTTTTTTACTATTTTTTAATTAAAATGTTACATATCGTCCGTTCTTCTAAATGCAATACTTTAAGAGAAAATACGTTTTTAATTTTTCATAGGAGAAAGTTTTGTAGGGTACATATGATTTTGTTACTTTTTGGGACGGAAAATCGTATGTCATTGTTTCTAAAGACAGGATATGTAGCACCAGAGACGTCGCAATCAAAATCATTTCGATGAATAAAACACAATTGGTATAAATTTATGAAAACTATTTACTTCACTTATATTATATAATCTAAAAATACTTTGATATCGTAACATCAATTTAATTACAAACTATTTGTAACAACAATTCAAATAAACGGTTACGATCGGTATAAATATAAGAAAACTATTTACTTCACATAAATGTAACCTAAAAATAGTCTGATATCTAATATATAAAATTCTCGTGTCACAGTTTTCGTTCCCGTACTCCTCCGAAACGGCTTGACCGATTCCCATGAAACTTTGTGAGCATATTGAGTAGGTCTGAGAATAGGCTAACATCTATTTTTCATACCCCTAAGTGGGTAGGGTAGGGTAGGGTAGGTAGGGTAGGGTAGGGTAGGGTAGGTAGGGTAGATGAATGTTTGGTGTTTTTATGGCAAAACAAAGTTTGCCGGGTCAACTAGTTGTAAAATAAAATTTACCTACTTACAAACTTTTTGTAACAAATTTTCTAATAAACAGTTTAAATTATCAATAAATTTGTTCAAAGAAGCGAGTGAGCGAAGTTTGTATGCTGATTTTTAGTTATGAACGCTAAATAATAATGTTATTTTTTAGTGCTATAATTTTTATGCAAAAATAGCGGCTAATTATATGCCCCTATTTTCGAAGATGAAATCAGATTTTGTCGTCGATTATAACAACATGGATATGAAATTTAAAGTCCAGATGAGTACCTACCTATCTACATGTTGTTTTAAAATTAAACTTGTCACTAAAATGTATTAAAGAAAAATAAATAATAATAAAAATATAAAAAAACACGACTGCGCTACCAAAAACACGAATTGCAGTCGGATGACCTCTTAGACGTTAAATAGTGTTCCATAGAACAGTCCCCCAGCTGTAGTTCGTGATTTTAGCAGCGCAGTCATGTATTTTTAATATTTTTTATCTTTACTCTTCAAAATTAGGATCAGCCAAACCATATGTCACAATGTGTAAATAAATAGGTTGTTCTTCTCTACTATTGTAAAATCTAAGCATTAAATCATCATAACAGACCATGCGGCCGTTTACGAAACCATGCCCCTTGTAGTGACCAAGATCAGCCGGTTTCAACGGGGGGACAAATTCAATAACACCTAATATTTTAAAATATTTTATTATATATATTATTATATATTATATTATATATTATTATTATATTTTATTATTTTATATTATTATTATATTTTATTATTTATATTTTTTTATTTACATACCAGTTCCCAAGTATGTGTTAATGCAATAAAGTGTTCAAGATATAATAAAATATGCCTTAATTAAAACACAATAATCAGAAATTTTCGATGACGATGAATTAACACAGGAAAAATGCATATTATTCTTCAAATGAAATAAGCAATATTAAAGCGATCTGGGTACCTACCAACTTACTTCGATATCACATAACAGAAACACTGATAATAATAATATTTACTGCACTATTAAATTTGTCAGCAATGTTAAAGATTTCCTTCTGAAGAGAGATTTGGTTTCGAATGACTGACAGATGTTAACTTGACATAACACTAGTTTATGGCGCGAACAAGAGAAGATCACAAGGAGATCGAGAAAGAAAGATTGCGAGTTTGATCAGTAGTAAACATGATAAAACTTGAAGAGAAATACAGTCGTTATAGTTCCCGATTGTAAGTTTAGATAAAAATACGTGCCTAGTGAAATGTCGTTTACGTTATTCTCCATTACATTGTGCAATTAGTTACTTTGTAAAAGTACATTACCAAGAAAGATTTGTTTTATCCTCGCCCGAAAAGGACCCATGTAATAATGACTTTTCCTGACAATTGACCTGTCTTCCCTTCAAAATAATGCATCAAAAAAACAGTCGCTTCCGACAGTACAAGCAGTAAATATTTACTTTAGACGCTTAAAAATAGCTTGTATGAGGATACATACTGATCAGTCCAAAAAAAGTAACAAAATCATATGTACCCTACAAAACTTTCTCCTATGAAAAATTAAAAATGTATTTTCTCTTAAAGTATTGCATTTAGAAGAACGGACGATATGTATCATTTTAATTAAAAAATGGTAAAAAAATATATTTTAATTTGACTTAATCTATGAGGTTGAACCTAGTCAATAAAGCCGAAAATATTGGGCTCTCAGTCCAGACGTTATAGTAAAATTCGATTCTCATTTACTTTATAACAATTCACTTTTGTGTCATTATTTCTTTTTAACTAATTTACAGAGGTATCTAAGCAAAATATATTACAGTCCTATTAATATATATCTTCAGATAAATTCATGTTTTGCAGATTCCTCAGTAGAGACATTAAAGGATTGAGGGCCCAAGCTAAACCGCCAAAAATCTGTAATGTCATATTCTACAGATTTGGGAATTTCTTAAAATATTTAAGAAATTCTTAACTAAATTCCTAAATAAAAATGATTAACCCAGAGATAGTATTTTCTGAGATGTAGGCTATGCCAGTTTATTCACGCGTCTGGATTGAGGGCCCAAGTAATTTAAGCATAACTGTTTTAATTCACGTTTAAGAAATTCTTGGCCCATTGCTTTATGTTTTTACTATTTTTAACTAATTTCCCTTTAAGTCTTATTTCATTTCGCAAGGATTTAAAAAATGGGCCCTCGGTCCAGATGCACATCTAGAATGCCACATAGGAAAAAACATACATTCATACATACATAAGACTGATTACCCTTCTTCGGCGGTCGGATAAAAAAAGACACTTTTGCAGTAGCGAGCGCAGCGAGCTCGAAATTTTTGGAATTTCAGATAAGTTATTGGGTGGATTATGGGCATTTTGAATTCGAGCAAGGGCGCAAGCTCGATAATTTTAACTGCCTCAAATACGAGACAATTATAGAAGTTTGCTTGTCGACTGTAGAATAAAAGACGGAGATTTAAGAATGTCGATTTAGCAACCCTCCCTAAAAAAAATTAAGTATGGGGAGGTGGGGTAAAAGTGAGTGTCGCATAGTGCTTGTTAATACGGCAGATTGGCATAGTGGTTGCAGCAAGCCTGCTGCCCCGGCCCAGCGCCATGGTCCTCTTGACCTAAGGGTAAATACGCCACTGTGAATTGCATTCCCTACTCACACATGCTCACAGCTCCATATCCGAACAGACTAATAGCCAAACGCATTACCAAAAATAACTTTCTATAAAAACACAATGGATTCGGCGTTAGGGGCGTGGTATCCCATGCAGGCTTGACCGGTTATGCAGGGGTATAAAGGGAAGGGTGTGCAGTGGATTGTGCGGGGTACGCCTCTGCCCCCGTGGCAACGCGGCCCTGCCCTAGGCAACGCGTCCTTCACTGACAACGCTTGATCATAGCTCGACAAAATATTGATCTTTCACTTTTTGTCATACCTTAGACCTTATGTTGTAAATTCGCTGTAAAATTGGACAGGTTTTAAGGTAAAAACTTGCTTGCTAATGCTTTTTTGTTACCCCATTTTTTTTTTGTTTCGGCCGCACCATCCAGCCAATAGCGATCGAGCGAAGAACTAGCGACGCCGACGCGAGAAAAAAAAAAGGTGCATTTTTTACCATTTTGGGTTCGACGGCATTCTAAAAATAAACACATCCCTTTTGTGATTCGTCCACCTCCATAATATATTTGAAGTTCGTTTAAATTCAAACTCTGTCGCGTCTCAACCGTCGCTATTGGCCGATTGCCGACGCGGCCTCACAGCTAAAGCACATGGCCCATTGCTAGTATAAATCTGTACCCCCATAATAATTAAAACGGTAGGTATAATTATATGACCAGTACCTATAGATATCCTTCAGATTAACCCTAGGGTCCCTAGGGTTAATCTGAATCTGTTTTTTAGATGAAGTTTGACAAAACAAAGGAATATCTGCACGTTTAATATAAGGATCTAGGAAATAAAACACCGTTTACAAACATAAAACTAACTATAATTTTAAAACAGCCCATACTCCAGCTGTTCGCCGACAGTGAGATTGCTCACAAACTGTATGTTCTCTGCGACGTCATTGCACAGAGCTGCCAGGCCGGTGACACGGCCTTCTTCGCCAGGGTTGAAGTTGTACACCAACTGGAAATTTAATATGATGTGAGAAGCGCCTATGTTAGCTAATTAGTTAATTACATTCATAAAATGTGGTGTAAGTTAGGGAAGGCGAACTATGGCAGGCGTGCCAGTGGTGGCACCCGGCCAAATAATCAATGTACGCCAATATAAGCTTACCTAATTATAATCTATAATAATAATAATTATTATAATTATAATCTATAATCTACCTAGGTGATTCGCAACAACAGAAATCACACTAAATATAAAAAAAAAAAAACAAAAAGCTGTAAAGCTTTAGTTTTGCTTTACATTTCGGGTTGCAATTAATATAGGTTGCAAACAGCATCTAGTTTTTTTAATATCCTTAGTTTTTGTCCACACCAAGTCAAAATTCTTTGGCGCACGCCGCCCGTGTTCTTTTTTTTTTATATAGCACTGTTACCAATGATGGTTCGCCGTCCCTGATATAAGTACATACCACCCCCGCAACCCCCGCATGAGAGCGGGGCGCACCGCGCCTGTCCTCGCGTCTGCAGCCGCAGCCATTTTGTGCTTCTAACAGACGAATGCTCCCGCGCATTCCAATTATATCAATACAAAATAAAAATCAGCTGGCTGCATGCTGGCTGGCATTTACGTTTACATCCCTCAACGAAATGTACTGAACAGCTGTTTTTTTTTCGCTATTTCACGGTTGGTCCCATTGTTGTTTGTTCATATTGATGTGTAGAATGTCACCTTTTCAGATTTTGCGTTTATTGTGTTTTTTTTCCGTCTAGCCATTGCTGCACCACTCCTAGGCAAAGACATCCGCCAAGTTCTTCCAGACACTCTTTTCCCGCGCCGTTTTGAACCAGCCTACAGTCTATTCTGTTACACGTTGTAACTGCCTATATCTTATCAAAAACCACGCCTTTCCTCGCGTGCGTCCCCGCAGCCATTTTGTTCTTCTAACAGTCAAATTTATTATTATGCTCCCGCGCACTTCATTTATATCAACACAAAACAAAAATCTGCTAGCCCTATTATTTATGTTTATACATCGTAAGTACTTCATTACTCAACGAAATATACTAAAAAGCTGGTTTCTTTTATTTTCCATTTTTCGGCTGGTATTGGGACCCCATAGTAAAAATTGTTTAAAATGGTTAATAGAATAATATGTTTTCAGTTTTTGCGTTTATTCTGTTACAACACAAGTTGTAATAAATAAAAAAAACTGGCCAAGTGCGAGTCGGACTCGCGCACGAAGTGTTCCATACCTCTATCGCAAAAAACCACGTTTGTTGTATGGGAGCCCCACTTAAATATTTTTTTTATTCTGTTTTTAGTATTTGTTGTTATAGCGGCAACAGAAATACATCATCTGTGAAAATTTCTAATGTCTAGCTGTCACGGTTCATAAGATACAGCCTTGTGACAGACGGACAGACAGACAGACAAAACAGATAGACGGATCGTGTAGTCTTAGTAATAGGGTCCCGTTTTTACCCTTTGGGTACGGGACCCTACTGTGACTTTTTAGTGTTTTGCTTTTAAAGTCGGTTAATATATTTGTGAAAACATTTTTATTTCCCAAGTGGTACTACCTATACCATCCCTAAAATCTGAGCAAGTTCTATAGTAAGGCACCTAAAGGATTGACAAAATACCCATAGGTAATAACTAAATTTATACATTCGTGCTGTTGTCGCTGAGGAGTTAGGTTCTATGTTCCATAACTTGAAAACTGCTGAACCGATAATGATGAAACTTGCACTATTCTCTAAGTTGAGAGATACTTAATCCAATCAAAAAAGAATTATTACGATCCTATAACAAGTTTCGGAGAAATGCGTGGACAAACATTCATACATACAAAAAAAGCATACCTACATTTATGTAATTTGGCACACATGTAACAACATTACAACAACAACAACAACACACACAACAACAGTAGAAGTAGTAGTAGTAGTAGTGTAACAATATTACATACATACATATCGAATTGAAAACCTCCTTTTTTTTAATCGGTAAAAACACCTAAACGTAATCGCAACTAATAAATATTAATATAATCAAATATATAAATATTTGGACTAGAATAATAAGTACAGTATTAGGTACAACCCGTAAAAACCTTCATACTTATTGATCAGTTTAGATCAGTGAATAAATAAAACAGACAAAGAGTAACTATAATGACCGAAACATGATTTAATTGGAAATATATATAAATAAAAAACATAGAGAACATGACCTGACGCCAGACCGAATTAAAAACAGGGACAGCAATTAGCATTTTTCCAGGGTAACGATATAATATGTGCATTATAACCAGCCTAGACGGTGGATAGACGTCACCACACTACATAAATAGAAATAATATTAACATACAGTATTTAAACTAGGAAACAATGGTCGAATTCACTCACTCACACATGCAAAAGCATTCTAATGGTGCATCGAGTTCCAAAGTTAATAATAATATAAGTAAGGGCTGTCGATCGGCCCAGAGCCCGTGAAATCATAGGACATGAACTTGATACATTTTATTTTTCGACGTTTTGAACTTGTTACTATCGGAAGTTATCTTATTTGACTGATTGCTTTTAAAATTGTTTTTAATAATTATTACTAATGAGTGTGTTTTTCGATAACAACATATCTGGCAGAACAGGAACCGAGAAAAGTAGCCGGCATTGTGTTTTGGACGTGGATACGTCTACAGAGCTTCCATAGGTCAAAAATACAATCCAAAAAACCGATGATAACAAAATCGGGGGCTACAGTTTGGTGTTGCAGCTCCATTATAATATCATCCACGTCCAGAATCTAATTACACCACTTAATAGCTTAAGGATCAAAGAATTCCGTAATTATCAGCATTTTATCCGAAAGACGTCCAGTTCCACCAGTTTCCCTCAGCACTAACCAGATTGGAAGGCATCCCAATAGATGGACAAGACTGTCCATCTATTGGGATGCCTTCCAACGTAGCATCTACGCGGTCGTCTGACTCCAGAACTTTTCGGCCCATCCGAATCCGAGAATTCGTTAAATAATAATAGCCTATGGTTATGGACGAAGTTATGTTGACAAACAACTACCGGAAATACATACATTGTAAAAAAAACGGCCCGATTGACATCTGTCGGGCTTGTCACCGGTCGGGGGAATCAATCCGACACTATCATCATATCCGGTCGTCTAGCTAGTGGGAGACTATTTGCATAGGCACAACCTTGTAGACAGGTTTGTCCCTGAGGGATAAACCTGTCTGTCTACTTGATCTTACACAGAATTTTGTGAAAAGAACTATACGAGGTTTAGGTATGTGCCCGACCCAGTCGGCACACATCTACTCGTCTAATCAGAATCACTGACAGGTATATTGTCAACAATGAGCCTGATATAATAGAGAATCTTGTGCAATGATCGTTAATATAGAGATTCCTCATGACGAGGACCTCGTGAATGCGGAAAGAGATACGCAAACTCCGCGAGCGCAGGTTCGCGAGCCGTTGGTCAGTAGGTTTTACTTTGCCCCAACATGCAAAGAAAAATAATGTATTTGTAAAATAATGCCAATGATTCATCCAAGGGCGTCGCCAAGGGGGGGCAGGTAGGGGCAGCTGCCCCCCCCCCCCCTAGAGATTCTAAAAATGTTGCCAAATGTAAAGCAACCAAAGTCTTCGACTTACGGTAGAGCGATCGTTTAGCAGCTTCAGGAGACTAAAAACCTGGCTAAGAAGCACTATGGGTGAAAATCGCCGCAATGGTCTGGCCATGATGAGTGTGCACAGAAACTTATTCATGGAAACTTACAAGATTTTCATAATAAAGTGGTTGAATAGTTTTAAAAAATCCCCCGAAGATTATGTTTTAAATTTTATCATACCAAATAAAAACAAGACTGACAAAAACCTTGAGATGGCGGCCATCCTTCTCAACTATGAATACAGATTTGTGTTTGGGATACGTCCGCGCGGATACTCAGAAATTGATTTTGAAAGCAATCAATTCTATTCAATTTGAATCAATTTATTGAGTAACAATTCACATTGCGTTCAAATATAATCCAGCATGAAACATTAACATTATCAGCATTATTAGATGTAGGTACAAATATATAACAGTAAAAGCAATTCTATTTCAATTAGAAAATATTATTTTAATTTATTTTATATAAAAAAAAATATAAATACCATACAAACAATAAAAAAAACCATGTGTCAATAAATTAATTAATACCAATTTAAATGAAGGAGTTTTGGCGGGAACGTGAAGCCGTCTATGTTGCTTCTCTGTTTTATTTTCCTAAAATTGTGTTAAATTGAATATTAATAGTGTAAAAATGGTGTTTTTTTGTTCTAATAATATTAGTGAACGTGCACGAGTGTGGGCAAGTAAAACACAGCAGTAGAACATGAGTTTGATCATGTTGTAGACAAAACTCCGTAGAAGCTTCCAATAAAGTTACCGCCATTTTATTGGGGCCTAACTAGTAACTTGGACATTGGACTAAAATCTAAAGAAACTAGAACTTCTCTTCTAAACGTGACACTGGCGAAATACACCAACCGTGCGAAGCCAAAAAAAATATTACTTAGGAATCCAAAAGTAAAAGAATCAGCATTGCCATCTAACGTGGCAATGCTGCCAGCCTTCTGGGCACTTTTCCTGCTGACAGCGATGTGGACGAATTTTTTGACGCCCCGTAATTGTACATATTAGGTTTTCTTATTTTAGTTCTGATATTAGTTTATAAATAATGTACATATGTATATAAATTAATACCTCTCTTTTCAAAAGTAAAACTCATATGAACACGGCACATAATAAAAAACCATAAACAAATAACCACAAGCCAGTTTTAAGAGCAACAAGACTACTACAAATAATCTAATGAGCAGAGACATCTTTCCAACAAAAATGCCTTTGGTCGGTCGAAATCGGTCTAATAACGAAAAAAAAGCAATATGGCCGCAATACCGGCGAAGCAACATTATATTAACCGACTGTGCGACGTAAAGGAGGGTAATTTATTTATCTTGTATGCGGCGAAGCAGTGGACTGCTGTGGACGAGTGCATTAACTGTTGGCAACTCTATTCAATAGTCAACTTACGGTTTTAAAATTGTTATTTAAAAACAAACAGATTTTTGATTTTTTTAACATTTTTATTTATCATGTCGATTCCAATAAGCCCAAACACGACTAGGATATACTGTTTTATTTTAAGGTCCAGTGCCTACCTTCCGGCTTCATCATCAGATCAGATTTATAATATAAGTATTCGCTTCATCATAGTCGTATATCTATTCCCGTGACATACTTAGCATTGAGGAGTTCCAGTGCACATATGTGGTCTTTTTCATCAATTCCATAGTTCACCAAAAAAAAAGCAAACCGACTTCCAAAAAATCACTGCAAAACGAAAAATAACTTTCTTTTCCGAAGTCGGTGTCTTTGGTACCTAATGTTTTCCGAGTTTCGACATCAACTTCGGAAAAGAAAGTTATTTTTCGTTTTGCAGTGATTTTTTGGAAGTCGGTTTGCTTTTTTGTTAAAAAGTTTTTTATTTATCTCTTTTTAGTTTTGATAGGTACTTCCAATTGCCATAAAATTCATTTATAGCCAAAGTACATCTCATGACGATTCCAATAAGCCCATACACGACTAGGACACATTGTTTTATTTCGGAGTACCAGTGCCTACCTGCCAGCTTCATCATCAGATCAGTTCGATGGTACCATTGTCATCCGCACTATGTATTTATAAGTATTTGCTTCATCATAGTCGTTAAACTATTCGAGATATCTTATAACCCATGACATACTTAGCATTAAGGAATTCTATTGGCCATCTGTGGTCTTCTTCACCTGTTCCACTTCACCAAATGTTACTTTCTGAGTGCAGATGATTGCATTGTTGACAAAAATACCAAAATCGCTATATGTATGCCTATAATATTTGAGGAGTTCCCTCGATTTCTCCAAGATCCCATCATCAGATCCTGACCTGATGACTATGGGACCAACTGGGAAGTATACCCTTTCAAACAAAAGAAGAATTTACCAAATCGGTCCAGGTGTCTTTGAGTAATCGGAGAACAAATATTAAAAAAAAAACAGATTTCGACGAATTGAGAACCTCCTCCTTTTTTAGGGTTCCGTACCCAAAGGGTAAAAACGGGACCCTATTACTGAGACTTTGCTGTCCGTCTGTCTGTCTTTCTGTCTGTCACCAGGCTGTATCTCATGAACCGTGATAGTTACGACAGTTGAAATTTTCACAGATGATGTATTTCTGTTGCCGCTATAACAACAAATACTAAAAACAGAATAAAATAAATATTTAAGTGGGGTTCCCATACAACAAACGTGTTTTTCTGCCGTTTTTTGCGATAATGGTACGGAACCCTTCGTCGAGTCCGACTCGCACTTAGCCGGTTTTTTGAAGTCTGTTAATGATACTTTCTGAGTGCAAATGATAGCATTATTAATGAAAATACCAAAATCGCTATATGAATGGCTATATTATTTGAGGAATGACCTCGATTTCTTCAGGATCCCATCCTCAGATCCTGTCCTGATGACCATAGACCTCCCGGGACAAACAAAAAAAGAATTATTCAAATCAGTCCAGGCGTCTTTAAGTGAAAGCGGCACATAAACAAAAAAAATCCTCCTTTTTTTGAAGTCGGTTAAAAAAGGGTTCGGTTTCACTCAGGGCAGGTCTACAACAGAAGCCATACACTCAGAAAAGTACAGGATCAATAAAGACAACTTATAGTTTTTAGTCGGTTTTAGTCAAATTTGGAGTTGCACAGAGATGCTACGCCGACGTTTTCGTAGCAGTCTAACCCTTTCGTAGCGGCTTCGTAGCAGTCTAGACTTTCCGTAGGCGTTGTTGTAGCGATGTAGTCCTTTCGTAACTTACGTAGGCATCTTCGTTGCCGCGCAGATTTTTCGTAGGTGTCGTCGTAGCATAGTAGTGTAGACCTTACGTAGGCAACTTCGTAGCAGCGTAAATGTTTCATAGGCGTTGCCATAGTAAAAATTAGCACAGATAATATAATTCTAGCATTCAGATGTTTTATCCCATACAAAGAAACCGTGCCGACGTACTGTACTGATTATTTTTTGTACATCGATCGCGTTCGGTTCCGTTCGCCGATCGCTGTGGAACGGAACGGAACCGAACGCGATCGATTTACAAAAAATAATCGGTATAATCAGCAGCCTAATTGCGTAAGTGAATTCTGCAAAACAAACAAGTTGATTCCTTCAAAGAATTAGAATCATTTCTTTCAACTTTTTCGCTTTAGTACAAACATCCTCCTTTGAGTTGAAGTTCATCTACAGCGTTATATTTCATCAAACTCGAACGATTTATTTCCAAATCATTAGGACATCATTTCATTACACAATACCAATAGTGAAGTTTTATCTCGATTCTTCCGCTTTCGTTCATTCTTTACAATCAATTCTACGACAAAATATTGGTAATGGAAAGGAGCATAACCTTTCCTTTTTAGAGTGTAATACGCAATACGTATAGTCGTTTTTGGGAAAGCTCCGACTTGTATGCTTTGCAGAATTCACTTACGCAATTAGGCTGCAGATAAATAACGCTAGTTACGTCAGCACGGTTTCTTTGTACGGAATGAGGCATCTGATATATTATCATCTTATGTTATCTGTGATATCTTACTTCTTACTATAATATTATAAATGCAAAAGTTTGTGAGGATGGATGTATGTATGTATGTTTGTTACTCTTTCACCCAAAAACTACTGAACGGATCTGGATGAAATTTGGCACAGATATAGATTATAGCACAAAGGATACTTTTTATCCCGGGAATATGTTCCCTCGGGACAATTTTCGACATTCACGCGGGCGAAGCCTCTGGCAGAAGCTAGTTAGTAATATTTTTGAGTATGAACAAAACAATGTTTATGTTTTGGGTGTGGAAAAGTTACTTTTTCTCGGCGTCTACATTGACGAGCGCCAGTTTTACGCTGGACCAATGCCCTTGAAAACGGTGAAGGAAAACATCGTGAGGAAACCGGCATTAGAACCAAAAATTCGAAGACGTGTGACATTCATCAACCCGCACTAGGCCCGCGTGATAGATTCCCTCTTTCACAGAGAGGATGCCTGTGTCCCAACAGTGGTAACATTTCGTTATTTTTCCTTTCTCGAGAAGAATAGTTACACTATTCATCTCCTTTCTCTGTTCTATATTTTATATTTATTAGTATATTATTTTATTGGTATGTATGTATTTTATGTAAAATCTAAGTAATATTATCAAGATAGTTTTTGTACACTGACAGCCCTATGTCTATCTCCTCTCGTTCAGTCCATCCAAAGGTTGTCTGTAAGAGATTGCCCTGTGCGATAAGACCGCCCATTGTACACTTATCTTTAAAAATATTGTCCTGTTACTATTTAAGTGGTGTACAATAAAGTATATAATAAATAAATAATAAATAAATAAATAACATTATAAAGCTTTTCATATAAAGCAATTTCTAAGAAGCCAATGCGCTTACCGATAGGAACTCGTCGTAAGTGATCCAGCCATCGTTGTCTGTGTCCGCCAGATTGAACTTCTCCTTGCGAATTTCCATGCCGCTCTCATCGCCCAGACTCTCTAACACTGCACCGCTATGTGGGAGTTCCAGACATCATCATCAGAAAATAAACCTCATAAAGAAGCAAAGGTATTGTTTACCGGTCGTTTTCAAGTTGTTGACATGTTTTATTAGGGTTCCGTATGAGATAAAAAAGGAACACTTATAAGATAACTTTCTTGTCCGTCTGTCTGTCCGTGTGTCACCACCGATTTTCTCAGGAACGGGTGGACCAAGCAAGTTGATTTATTATATATATTTATACCAGATACTGAGGTCTATTGTCCATATTAGATGTATAAAAATCAAGGTCCTGAGTAAACACGATTAAAAGATATGGGCAAATTTTGATTTTCGCGAAAACTTGTAAGTACATTTTTTATTTTTCGGAATTTTCCCTTATTTGTGCTGGAAGACCTTGCTTTTAACCAAAATTGACAATTCTGAGTCAACAGGAAGTACCCTATAGGTTTTGGGTCGAAAACATATATGGTAGTTCCCGTTGACCTAGTTACCTAATTATGTTGGTTATTGTAACTGTTTGTACGGAACCCTCGGTGCGCGAGTCCGACTCGCACTTGACCGGTTGTTTTATCTGTTATGACCCCTTTAATAAACATAGGTAATCAACCCCCAAAGTGTGTCTAGGTCGAATAAATGTTTACTAATCTATTCAATGAATAATATCCGAATTGGTGATTTTTTGTGGGGATATATTTTAATGTCGACAGAGCGCGTTCCTATTGAGAGTTTTAACTAGTAGATACCTCAAGAAGAAATACACTAGGTACACCTAGATCGACAAGGTTAGACAGTAATAGAAACATAATAGTCTACTGATAGTTCAATATTTTAAAAGTAGATAAAACTAGCGAATGCTCTCGTTGGGACTGCGCCCTAAGAATGTATCAATGAATAAATAGCCTGGCCATTATTAGATAATTGAGTAGTTATTAAGAGATAATTGAATGATTAGGTATTATTAAGTAATTGAATGATTATTATTGTATTATTATTGTACAAAAAAAATCAAATAGTTAATTTAATCATTATTTTAATCATTTGTTTTTTTTTGTTGTTTGTTTAATTTTAAGTTCTTTGTTGTTCCTATTGTTTAATCATATGTACGAATTGTAATTGTTAATGTTTTGTGTCTGGTAATGTAATTGTTGACTCTGCACGTTTTGGGTGAAACTGTCAGTTCAGAGACTAATTATTGTAATAAATAAATAAAGTCGGGAGACTAACAAATCATCAAACCCGAGCATGCCGTTGGACTGGTTGTCGAAGAGCAGGAACAGGCTGTGCAGGTTGGCTATGGTGACCTCGTTCCAGCCGGGGAAACGCTCCACCACCTTCTGCATACTCCATCGGCGGTCTTTCTCCTTCATCTCCTACCATGGGTACATGAGATGACGCATTTAGTGAAATACCTATCAAAAAACTTAAACCCGACTAAATAATCGCGCACTGAATAGTACAAGAAAATATTATTAGACGATAGCCGTGGGCGTTAAAGACGCTGCTAACGATACCTCATTTGCCAAATTGATGAAGTAATAAAGTGGTTTTGAAGTTATGAGCGTACAGCTAAACATACATTGTTAACTATTCAAAGATACTCAACAGCAAGAAACTAGGATGGGTGACAAGGGTTACTACACTTTGTAGTGTTCCAAAATGTTAGTTAGCAAGGCGGTATTTAGTGGGACTTAAGTGCGCTAGAAGAATTTCACCACTCATCGTGAAGTTGTCTGGATGCAATAGATATTCAATGATATATCGCAATATCGCTTTTTTGTTCTACAAATAAAATAGGTTCTCATAAAACACCTTACATGATTATACTGGCGCTGCTCAGCCAGTCGCGTGTAGAACAAATCGACTAGTTTGTCGTAGTCAGTCTGGATATTCCTCTGCTGGTCTGCTACTTTCCTATGAGGTTCGCCTATTGTGAACAGACTTATTTAAATATTTTGTTTTGTATTATATTATGAGAACTGAAATGAGTGTACTATACTTGGCTATAGGAACCTATTACACCTCCAAACTTATGATAGGCAGCCAAATTCCTCCTGTATCGTGGGTGTGTTTACAAACATATAAACTTGACCGACAACCAGAGCCGGAACAATCTGTAGGTCATACAAATATTTGTTCCGTGCGGGAATCGAACCCGCGACACGCAGCGCAGCAGTCAATCGCTCAACCACTGCGCCAACCGTGCGTTCAATGCGCCTGTATTGCCTTAACTGCAGGCAGAGGTGTTCAGGTATGTAGGTATAGAGCTTACTACTTACACAGATCGAATCAGATATTATAGTTCTTGTAATAGTGGGCAAAATACAGTAGATATAAACCGAGCACAACTCTCAAGAAGAATCCGGAATGCTACTAAAGCATTACTGACGGAAAACACTGTTGGACTTGGGAATCGAAACCAGGCTGATAACACGCTCAGAGTTGCTCTTGTGATCAGCTAAACTAAACACGTCCAAGACTATCTGATTGTATGATTACCTGTAGCACTAAAGTCCTCCTGTCTGTAGAAACAGATCGGTTTTCGCTTCACCGGGTACTCGAAGAATCTGCCCAAACTGGAGAAAATCGCACTTACTTGATGACCCATCAGTTTATTACTTTTATAGATATTTTAACTAATAGATTTAATTATTATTGATTTAGTAATCTGCCCAACTTATTGGCACTGACATAACTGACAGCAAATCCAACCAGACATCCCAAATCGGTTTGGTTATGGTTAGCCATGAAACAATGGCGTGACCGCCCTGTTACAGTCACTGGAACCCAAGAAAGTTCGGCATGACTTCATAAAAGATAGCTTGATCTCTGCGACAGCTGTGAGCTCAATACAGTAACAATAGCCCTTGATAGGCTAACAATAACGTATACGTCAATTTGACATATGTCGCAGAGATCAAGCTATCTTTTATGAAGTATAGAGCCAAAAAGTTTGGAGACATTTTAGCAACTCACTGGGCCTGTGTGGTTCTAGCAGAGCAGTGGTGGCCCAGTGGTATCGGCCGCGACTTACAAGTTGTTGGTCGTGGGTTCGAGCCCAGGCAGGCACTTTACTTTGTGTTAATTATTTCATCACCACTGCTCTCAAAACGGTGAAGGAAAACATCGTGAGGAAACCGGCGTGTCCTAGAACCAAAAATTCGAAGACATGTGACATCCACCAACCCGCACTGGGCCCGCGTGGTGGATTACCGCCCATTCCCTCTCACAGAGAGGAGGCCTGTGTCCCAGCAGTGGGAACATTAATAGGCTGATGATGTGTGATGTGATGTGTGTGTGGTTCTTTGTACTACATAATCTACAACCTGTTTGTCGTGTTGTATGTCACAGTGAGACCTGGTTCCCGGCAGTACGACTGATTATGGTTATGATTACCATAAAAAACTTTATATTTGCAGAATTCTCATTGCGATCTATTCTATTATTACTACTCTATGTCTGTGTATTATTATGACTCCGATAATGACTATCAAGATCCAAGATACATGTGCTCCCTTGTTTGGGAACCACTCTATATCTTATATTGTTATTAAAACATGTTACAGATACTCATTTTATATTCAGTACCTATGATTAAGAAAGTTTTTGTAAAAATTGGTTTAGTAAAGATATTCTTGTTCTTAACTTGGAGACTGAGTATATGTTACTTACTCATTTTGAGTTTTGAATCAGAGAAATGTTTCCAGAATCAAATTCAAAGTGTTTAATTCAAGTCAATCATGAAAGTGTAGTAAGGTGTTTCGGTGTGCAGCTTCCCAAGATATAATTTAGGTATTTAGTATAGAGGACAACTGAAGGTGTCCTTTTCCAATAAGACTGTGGCAGGGTAAATGTGTGTTAAAAATAAAAGACCAATTTTTCTATAAATTCATTTAAAAAATTTCAAAAATTTGACATTATATAGCGTCGTACATAAATTGATAGGATTATAAGAATGAATTTAATGTAATGTAATGATGCATGATTATGAATCGAACATTAAAATAAAGTTAATGAATTACCGTAATAGTCTAAAAGGAACACTACTAAAAAAATTCAGTCTCATTACAAACATTACGAGATGATTACATTAATTACGTAAGCTAAGATAGATAATATATACTAGCGGGAATGTCTGCGAGCCTTCTGTACTCGCAGATGACGCTCGCATCCACGCCATCCCTAGTCACCAGTCACCACTGACGGGCGACGCGAGCGCCAGCCACATCGCCGGCCACTCCCGCTAGGCACTTATAATAGAACAAGACTGTTGTCCACACGAATTGTAAGCTGGGCTACACTACATGAATACAATGTAAATGCAATTGCTCAAGTCAAACTAAACGTGACAGTGTTATGGACGCAGAAGAACTAAAAATTAAATAAACTCGGACAACAGGCTTCTAAAGCGGTGATCAAACCACCATTGTCAGTCTTAAAAACTTTACAAAAAAGAGGTAGTTTATGGTTGATTTTTGAACACCACTAAGTGCCTCGCTGGGAGTACGGACCATGGCAAGCTGGTCCAGGCTCCCAGCGAGTCACGTGTACAAAAATACTACTTATGGTTATACATTGATATTGACACTATCATTCATCGACCCTTTGCGGACGATATAGTGATCCTCGCGTGCAGTCGGTTACCGTTTACAGATGCAAAGCAAGCATCGCTTCTGGCAGCCTAATGCATGGTGCCCACTCACAAGGTTTGACCTCAGCAAGTTGACGTATCAGTTTTAATTAGCAAAATTAGCAGCAGTGACTATAGTGGAAGTCGACTGCGTAACTTAAGTTGTGCAAAAAACTCGCTAGTGGACATGGTGCATTAGGTGTGGCGATGGCGCTTAGAAATGCCAGGCTCGTGTGGCACAAAAGGCTCGTGTGATATATCGACAGCTGTCAACTGTCATGTTCATATTCTACTGGCATGTCTACGCGCTATCTATTGTAGAAGCGAGCTCGTCTGCAGGGGCACTCGCGAAGGGAAGATGAATGCACATAATTTCTACACTAAGTCTAACACAACACAAGCTTCTAATTAAAGTTACAAAAATAGCACAAAAATGGCTTATTACATTCGCTAAAATCTCATAATTGTTATCATTATTATTATGCAGTTTTAGTGCTGCGTCTCACCTTTTCACAACTTTGTGATGTGTCTTGACAACTGCTGAAATGTTCAGAATCGACATCAAAAACTTTTACAAAAATTATTATTAGTTCTCAATTTTATTGTATTTATCACAAAAACACATTTATACTGCTAGCAGCTAGCAGATTACACAGACTTAGTTTTGATTGAGTGATCATCGCCGAGGTATGTCTACTACGGTCGACATTCGTCTAATATAATGCCTTATTGATTCAGCACAATATTAAATTAAATGCGACAGTCAGTTTGACTTCACTTTCAATATGAAAACGAGTAAACATACTTTGGGAATCCACAGAATCATTTGTGTAACAAAATAATTTTTAAAAAACGTAACCAAATTATATCAAAATACAAATTAAGAAATGCGTCAGCAGCTTTCAGCTCAGTTCTGCACTTCGACCTCGGGTCTCGCTCACTAGCTGTTACCAATAGGTACTCGCCCTGACTTATAAAATGATAAAATCTATAATTTTAAACAAAGGTAACTTCTTGTAGTTATGTGGTCGTTAAAGATCAGCGCGTAATATGCTCTTCTTCAGGAGCCGTCCATAGTTCAGTTCCTGCAAGGGGCTCTTAGCATTTACACGTATCATAACCTCTTTGCTAGCGGCATTCTAAGAACACCTATGGGAGTTGCTTTGCAAATCCGTTACCTAAGTTTCAAACCACAATAGAAGCAGTATTACTATAATTATGAGATTCGTTGTCTGCTAAAAACAAACGATCGAAATCGAATAAAAATATTGAATGTATATAATGTTAAAAAAAATGCATTTCATGCAACACATTATTTTTAAAATAACGTAATACTTTAAAAATGGCACTGAATGAACAAAAAGTTAATGTAAATTCCATCACTAATAAACTGGAAATTATAAATTATTAATTCAATATGCGGAATTCGTCAACACCGTTAAGACGCAAGACACTACATTGTAACCTAATTAACGCTTTGCTCGGCACGATTTTCGCTTTATCTATTTCAACTAACTTGATGTTATTTATGTAATTATGTTATTTATATTAAGGTAAACAATTCACTCTATTTTATTTACATTCCTGTATAAGAAAATAAAGTACATAAGTCGATTTATGTACATTTCAAATGCATTAAGTGCAACAAGGTATAGTGGATAGGATACATACTTGTGCAACTTGTAATGTAACCGTAGGTGTTGTGTAACATGTTTCATGAACGTTCAACAAACAAAAGACGAACAAGGAAACTTATTCTACGGCAGTGATCAGAAAACATTGGTTGGAAACCGTGTATACCATTACACGAATATGACTGATCATGTAATCAGTAATGGGATTCGCGGGTCCATGACACTTCGTCACGTTAACCAATGTTACATTACATGTTGCAAAAGGCAGTACTTAGCCTAAGAGAAGCTTTGCTTCATACTACGAGATGCGGATAAGATTAAATTCACTTTGAGTGGGATTAAACGTGATTACAATAATTAATTATAGAAAAAGTTACTACAAAGTTGTACCAGATAACCAGAAGTATTCACCTTGGAATGTTTCTGGGCTCTTTTAAAGTTCCTATGAACAGTATGTTTAGGCCTGTCCGATCAATGAAGGCGGTAATTGGGATCTTTATGAGATATTTATATTAAGCATAAACTAATAAAATACCATTATAATATAATAGTTATAGGACATATTGCGGCACGCAATAAAAAAATTATGATACTTTATCATGTGACACTGAGTGAGTAAGCCGTACTTAATGTAACAAGACAATATATTTTACTGTATTTACAGAAATTAACATGCCTTCTCTTAGGTCGGACAGGGTTTTACTATAAAATTGTACTGTTAGATATTGCTTAAAGCGCTGACGACACACATAGTGCACAGTATAACAAGAATATTATGTAATATATTTGTTTACTTATCCTATTAAGGGAAAGACTGCTAATAATTGCGAAAACCGTACCTACGCGCGCGTTCTTAGATGACATATAAATAAAACGCACTCAACATTAAATCTACCGACGCCTTGTGACAAATAGTTATAGACTTCAAACAATAATTTTCCCATCTTAAGTAATTAATTTCAGACTCATATTCCAGTCAACGTTATCTATAATTATCAGTACTTAATTAATGCCTACTGCCCACACCGTTACTAGAAAATTTTTGTTTGAAGCATCGAAATATTTAGGAATACCACATATTATTTTAGAAGACTTAACGCTACAATAATCCTAAGTACAAATGTGAAAATGTATCTCTAGCCGTATAGTAACTTACAGTAATTTTATTATGCTTTAATTTTGTTTACCGAGAGAAAGTTCTAGCGTTGATTACGCAATATACACGAGCTAATCACCGCGAAGGGATAACAAGAGTTTCGGACAAACTTCATCACGCACAAGTTACGTAGTACGAATTTTCACTGCCCATATCGAAAGCAATCATGGTAGAAATTCAAAGAGCCTGCAACACAATCAAGACTCAAATGAACTCTTTTATACAACTAGCTAAAAAGATGGCCACATTTAAGCATCAACCACTTTGTCCACGTACACCTTCTCAATTGATTCAAGATACATTTATTTCAATTCACTATAAATTTGATTTACTTATACATATATAGGGTTCGAACAAGCCGAAACAGTAATCATATTATCATACGCAAATCAAAAGCTTAATGGAGGAAAAGATTCTGCAAAGAAACGGCAGTGGACTGTAAGAGAATATATACTAGAGCTATGTAAGATACAAATGTTCTTCTTGAACATTTGGAGGTCTGCTCGGGAAAGAAAACAGACTCAAACGCAAGCTTGCCTCGAGGCAAGACGCGAGGCATAGCGTAAAATTAAAGAGATTGCCTGCTTCAATCTAAGCCACAGGCATGAATGTACAAAATGATATTGAGAACAAAAGCTTTTCCTCCAACTCGGCTCTCGATAATGACGTTAGATATTATACCATAAAAGATATAATCCCGTTTAATATACATGGTTTTCACACAATCTGTCGTAAACTAAGCAATTCTCTAGCTATATTCTCATCTATGCAAATAGTTCGCAAATGATAAATTGTAGGATAACTTAATACAAAAATTGTTTTTGAGAGCTGACGTTATAAAAATAAAAATAAGTATAATAATACATAATTGTAACAGATTCATGCTAGGTGTCAAATTATTGAAAACCATGACGGGAGAATCCGTGCACACAATCTAATACAACGATCGATTGTTGCCTTAACCGTGTCTCATGCAACTAAACTTAGTTAAAATTATTTATCTAACAATTAATTACGACAAGTGAACACATACTGAACACATATAGGGGATGTATCTCAAAGTCACCTAACATACGTTTTAAAAATAACATATATGATTTCATAGTTTTGTTTTTTATCCAAAAATTTCGCTAAAATATTTGAACTAAATCGAAAAAATATTGTATACGAACACGAGAACCAATAAACTAATTGAAAATATTATAAATTTAGAAATTAGCTAGTGCAGTGCGTGGAGCTAGCTCGGACGCACGCACTGACAACATCCGATGATGTTGTATGACGCGGTACGCGTGGTGACTGTGCGCGTGCGCAGCCTTTATGCCGTCTACAGGCATTGTAATGAGTTGACTAATTCTCAAAATAAATAAATCAGTTTAAAAGAACGCCATGCCATCCTCACTCAACTAATTCATTTCTAACATTACTTTTAATAAACCCGATCAAGCCGGCAGTCAAAGTTTTGTGAAAAAAAAGATACGAAACAAAAAAAAATAAAAATAAACTTTCATATTTTACGTATGAAAATAAAAATATCACGATTCATAAGCAAAACCGACGATAAGATCGACGAGCTTAGACTTCAAACAAGGTACTTTTGTATTTGCCGTGTTTGAATAATACTTGTGTAATTTAATTTTGGATAGATCGCGCGGTATGCCACACGCCGCACCGCACGCCGCGGCTGCACCGGCGCCGGCGCAACTCAACTTCATTCAAGACAGTCTTCTAAAGTCAGTCTTAAGTTTTATTGCATTGATTCTTTAGCTCATCCATTAATTTTCACATCCTAACGTCATCAAGCCGCGAAAAAAAACAGAAGAAGCCTTCGAGCGATAAGAAGTAACTAATACCAACATAATTGTAGCCGAGCACCGCCCCAGCGCGCGCCTAGCAACATAAAAATACCATATGCACCTAAATCATTATGCAAAATAACTAATCATAAAAATACATATTAACGTCTTTTAATTAAACAAGTTAAAAAACGCAAAATTAACATTGTGGAAAAATACTTTTCAAGTTATCCTTTAATTTATCTTCTTATTACATAAAACCTCTTTTACATCACATTGTGATACTCTATATTAGGTAAATAATCAATTCGATATTAGCGATACATCGCAAGGATCGGACCGGAAAGTACATTTAAAGACTTAATATTTTGTGCACCCACTATTAGTTTGGTGTGTTCTACAGGTATACAGATTAGTGGCAGCTATTTATAATCGCGGCATCTAAGTTATACTGCAAACATTGTTTGGTCCTTAGAGACTAGTTTAAAGGAAACGAAAATGTACTGGTAACGGACTCATGGAGAACATGGTTTGCACATTGTATGTTAATGGACAAACCAAACTTCTCCGCGCAAGCTATGCTCGATTGAATTTTTCCAAAAGTTAATAATAACATTGGCACATTATCAAATAAATCACAAATAAAAAGAAACAAATTAAAATACGGTGGACCTTAGGTCCACGAACTTAGTTTGCCTTAACATTAGGTACGTACTCGTAATAGTACTAATATACTTTGATGTATTGTTTGCCGTGGGCGGCCAAGTCGCGCGCGGTGTCGGGCAGCGTCTCGAACAGCACCACGAGGTAGCCCTCGGGCGACAGCGCCACGTCGCTGGGACGGTCCTTGTCGTCCAGCCCGGGCGACTTCAGGTCCACGGCCTGCATGACGCGCAGGTCGGACGTGAACACCAGGACGCGGTGGTTCTTAGAGTCGGCCACTATAATGCGTCCCTCGTCGTCAGTCACTATCCCTGACGGGCGATTGAGTTCGCCGATTCCATTACCTTCGCGACCCACACAGGTCAGCACTTTAGACAAAGTCGGGTCCACCATTAACAGGCGATGATTCTCGAAGTCCGACACTATAATGTTGCCCGATGTCGTAAAACACACACCTCTAGGAGTTGTAGGTCCTTTCAGCAGCTTCGCCGGGTTAGCGCCTTCGAACACGAACTTAGTTAGGTAAGTTCCGTCGCTGGTGAACAGTTGAATGCGATGGTTACGCGTATCAGTCACAACGATGTTTCCTAACGTATTTACAGCCACATCCCAAGGATATTGGAACTGTCCGCACTCTTTGCCGAATGAGCCGAACTTGAGAATAAAGTTCCCGGAAGAAGTGAATATTTGAACTCTATGATTGTCTTTATCAATCACAATGATGCGTCCGAAACTATCTGTGGTGATGCCGGCTGGGAGATCAAACTCGCCAGGCCCGGTGCCTTTACATCCGAACATTGTCCTGAACTCTCCTCTATTGTTGAATATTTGAATGCGATTGTTTCTTCTATCAGCAACAATGATATTTCCGTCTCTATCTACACAAAGCCCCCAAGGTCTGGATACTTGTCCTTCATCCTGGCCTTCGCGAGCGAACGAGAACATTGGCACACCAGGAATATGGCTTCGTGTTGGTTTCACTGATACGGGCATCCAGTATCCGGGTATCGATTGCCCAATGCCGCGGGCGGGGTTCGGCTCCATAATTAGGCTGTGGTCATAATATGAGGAAGAAGTAGACGCTCGTGAGTGCGAGCTATAGTCTGGTAATGCTCTCATGAGATGCTGGTAGCTCTGGGCGGACTGGAGTGGCTGCATTGATATCAAGGACTGGCGAGAGTGGATCGCGGATGTGGAGACGAGCGAGTGCATCGAATTAGACGAAGCGGACTGCACGTCACACTGTCTTTTCAACTGGTCCACTAAGTCGTAATTAGGAGGGATGAACACGACTCGTTCCTCTGTCACGTACATGTTCTTAAACATACAAGAATAATAGTCAACTTCAGATCTTCCTTTTTCTTTCGCCTGAAACAAATTGATCCCTTCAGAGGCCATGCTGCCCACTAGATTCTCACTTGTATGAGTTAATCCAGATAATAAGCCTCTAAGCGTATTCATATGGTCTGTATATTCATTCACTTTAGTTTGACGCATCTTTTCTATTTTATCCAACAAATATTTTTCACGATCTTCGATAGCTTGAGCGTAACAACGCATCGCTTTTCTTATTTTCATGCCCGCCTCAGCGGTTTCTTTCTCATAAGCTTTCGACATAGCTACAGCGCGATCTATGGCTGTTCTGATTGCTTTTTTTCCTGCCTTCGTGTCTTCAATCACTCTAAAAATACTGATACGACAATTGTCAAGGGCACCTTTAATGGGCGTATAATTGTGATCTTTATGCACCCACAGCGTGCACTCCTGACATATCATAATCATGCAATTTTCACAGTAATAACGAAACTGTTCGCAATGTAGGTCGCAGTAGATGGCGTCTTTGTCGTTGTTCACTGAGTTAGGCCTGACCCCGATGGGCGATATCTGATGTATGGGGAGCAGCGTGTGCTCTCTGATTTGGCAGTCAGATGTCTGTTTGTGGCAACATTCATGACAATACAAATCGTTGCACTCGAGGCAGCGATTGGTTGGCGTGCGCTCCTCGCAGCGGAAGCAGGTGATGGACACCGAGGAGGAGGTGCCGGGCGAGCCGCTCGAATTGTCTTCTCTGGATTGTTGCTGGTGGTTGTTATTGGAGGTAACGTTGTACTCACGACTTATGGGTCCATGTGGATTTTGCATGGTGCTGGTGGATGGCAGCGCCCAGATGTCATAAGGCATGCTGGAAGGCCCCGCGACGGCTGTGGTCTGCTGCATGCTCGACGGTCTGTTCATGTTCTCGAAGAGGTTGTTTAGGATCTGCGTCATGCCATGCGGCTCCTGGCTCGTGGAACTGTGACCGGAGCTGTTACCGGAGCCGCTGGGCGGGGAGATTGATGGCAGGCTTGATGCTAGCGCCTGCGTTAAATTAGCGTAAGACGTCATTCTTCGCGTCTTCAGTTACGTCATCAGAACTGAAACAAACAAACGTGGTGTTATTTTTGTGAAACACTGGGAGGTACCCCGGCCCCGACATAGTTGGTACAGGCTGGATGCCCTCATGATAGATTAATAGTGTACAGTTAGTATACAGTTAAACAAAAGATGGTCTGACACGATTAGTAGATCGGCAAACGCTTCAGATTTCTTTTTAATAAAACAAAAAATAACACATGGTTATTTTATAAAGAAAAAGTTTATAATATAATTAGTAATTTATAGATAGGCAATCTATAAATTACTAATTATATTATAAAAATTTTCTTTGCTGACTGAAATTCCACATAAACAAGATGGTGCTCTATTTAAGAAGATAGCACATAAAATATGAATGCATAAATGGCACCTACCTAGTCCTAAACGCACTAACACACACCACTTGTAGTAACTGCTGAACACTACAATCACAGAAGTTAATGTTGTTTGTTAAATAGCAAAAACTGATAATGAATAAACATAAAAACGAATTAGATGCAGGAGCACACCCTTGCCGATGATGCCTCTGCGACGGACTGATCGAACTGACTGACTGCACTGAATCTTGTCGTGTGGTGCAGTTTGCGAAAAAAAAACTCCATCCCGAAATCTTTTGTGCGCGCCCTACCGCTACCCCTCGTGGTATCGTAGGTAGAGGGAGAGCGAGTGAGCGACATTCAATAGACGAGCGTGCGATAGAGACCAGAGTCGCATTCCAAAATTTTCCATAATTTAGATAAGGAGGTTTGCTATGATTAGGGTTAGCAAGGGACGGGACTATGGACCTACCGCGTCCATAGTTCCTTCAAAGAGAATTTTGCTTGTTTGGAATTTGTTTCAATGCTCTACCCGCTACCTGGCCTTGTGGAATCTTAGTACATTGTATGAAGTTAATGTTTTTACCAATGGTTCGCCTAACAGGTTTCCTTTTGTTTATATTTATTAATATTTACCACCTGTACTTACCTGTGCATGTAGAGGGCCATTATCAATTGTAAAGAAGATTGTGATTGGGAGTGGATCACCAAAATTAGGCAATAGGATATAAATTACATCAAAAACATTTAAATTCAGAACTGACTAGAAGAGCAACCAAAACCAACTAGTAGCTTCTATAACTTTTGAAATAACACACATCATAGAGCGGATGTGGAACAGAGACCGCACGTGTTATCATAGAAAAGAAAGGGACGGAAACTATTTCCTATTAACGAGATTTTGTATTTTGGGAGGCGCAACGTTGCCAGCACGCAGCACGCACATGCACCGTGAGTCCGTGACCTTGCGCGGCCATTGCGCGTGGGGTAGGTCCGGGACCAGGCGGCCATCTTGACGCCCCCGCGCAGCCCGAACTTTGTAAAGTGCGTAGGGAGCCGAAAATCGATGCCTTGCCTTCCCTAGCTGCCCTTACTTTCTATGAAGGGCAAAACCGCGGATAAAAATGCCGTAATAATATCACTAAAGTAAGAGTACTTTGAGAACGCTACCGATTGTGGGACCAAGATACTTTTTTTGCTCCAATTCCGAAATAATTACGCGAAAGTGTTAAATTTCTGCAATACGTAAGTTTTGCCAGAAATAACTCATAATCAGGTTACATTTTTTAGTTTGATTAAAGTAAAATCGTTCACATTTTTATCTTTAAGCACTCAATGAAAACAATGAACTAGCCTAAATAAAACATCTTGAACTAAACTAAATGTAACGCTTCAAAATGCTGTGGGAGAAATTGAAATATCTACAGCGAAGGGATCCCTTTAGGGCTGAAAATGGTAAGATATTTTCATGGACTGCACTGCAGCGAAGGATAAAGACATACATACATACATAAATTCACACCTTTTGCCCATGGGTATAGACAGAAACTACAGAACACCACCTACTATGCTCCTTACATAGTTCTTTTGCTTCACTCACATTCATGCAGTATAAAGAAGTTATAAAAATAAAAGTAGCTCCAATTTAAAAGATTCTCTAATATCCTGTCTTAAGTAAAACTAACGAATTAAGTAAATAACACTAATTAGGTGCGGTGACGATTTGAAGATGCCATTGTTATATCGTTTTTAATGACATAGTTGAGGCACCATTAACCGTTCTTATCTTTATTTCGAGAATCTCATCACCAAATTGGTTGACAAACTTTAGGAAACAAAAAGGCTATTAGAATGCTGCGCAGTCCTAATGTGTTTGTGAGAGTCGATTGAAGGAGACTTCGATATTCGTAGACTATGGACTACTGACGCCATCTCACGCATCAGATAATACTTAAAAACTTTTTACAAAAAATACAACCGACTACAAAGTGAAAAATAAAAAACATTTTTACAAAAAAATACTACCGACTTCCAAATAAGAAAACTAGAAAGTGAAAAATAAATTTATTTTTGGACGTCGGTGTCTTTGATAGGTACCAAATTTTTAAGTTATGGACACCGACTTCCAAAAATAAATTTATTTTTCACTTTCTAGTTTTCTTATTTGGAAGTCGGTAGTATTTTTTTGTAAAAATGTTTTTTTATTTTTCACTTTTTAGTTGTACCTACCTAATAGGGAAGTAGTTAAGTAAGTACCTATAACGACAGAATAGATTACCCGAATAAGATGAAACTTGAATATAACCGGTGAAATGAGAGATCTGCATACCCCTTTCGAGCGTACTGGCGTGATGTTATGTTATGAAATGGTATAAACAATAAACAGACATGCGATTGCAGCAATCCCGAGAGATTTGCCGTTATTTATTGAAGAGTTCTGTTGTATATCTCCGAAGTTCTTCATCAGATCTTCACCAAACTTAAATGGGGCCAATTCGGGAACATACTCTTTCAAACAAAAAATAATTTTGAAAGTCGGTCCACAATTGACGGAGTAATCGGCGAACATACACAAATAAAAAACAACATACAGCCTAACATAGAACCTCATGCTTTTTGGAAAGTCGGTTAAAAATGACGCGTCATTTACGTACCTACACATAAATCTAACTATAGACCCGTAGAATGAGCAAAAGTCATAACTGAAATCAGTCCAAATCAATAGAACAATGATAACAGCCCCAAACAATGAAAACGTACCTGCGATACCAATCAAACAGAAATACTCGGTACAAAAACGTCTACGCACATTATTAAAATAAATACATTTCGAAGAAATGCTTTGAAACCGTTAATAATGTACAATACAATGTACCTTTTCTTATTACATAGCTTTCTAAGTTCAGGTAACATTCTTTGTACATTTGGAGTAAAAAAAAAATTACTGGCGTTTTTTGTGGGCAGTTGGAGTGAAAAAATAACTTTGCGAACATCGGGCCTGTTATCAAGGCCTCCATTGCTTTTGCCTACAATAGAAGGCCAGCGATTGCCAACATTGCAAAATAATTTTATTTTGCAATGTTGGCAGCTGCCTATAAGGCGGCTGCTTATGAGCTCGTGGCTGATCTGTGGATGGGTGACCATCTTTATTAGAGAGATTCCTCCGTGCCTCGGAAAGCACGTTAAGCCGTTGGTTCCGGCTGTCATTTGAAGATCTTTGAAAGTCGTTACGGGTAGTCAGAAGCCTGAGATCTGACACCAGTCTTGCCAAGAGGTATCGTGTTACCCAGTTACTGGGATGTGGAAGTCAGATAGGCAGCCGCTCCATGTAAAACACTGGAACTCAGCTGAATCCGGTTAGACTGGAAGCT
The DNA here is from genome assembly GCA_945859665.1 of Anorthoa munda. Classification (NCBI taxonomy): domain Eukaryota; kingdom Metazoa; phylum Arthropoda; class Insecta; order Lepidoptera; family Noctuidae; genus Anorthoa; species Anorthoa munda. The sequence goes on from OX243903.1 coordinate 28,996,355, forward strand.
GAATCCAACATAAATGAAAAAAGGGCTATGCAGGTTGATTTAAAACAGCTGCCAAATAAACATCACACTAATATTAAAAAGGCGATAGTTTGTGAGTGTGTGTGTTTATATGTTTGTTACTTCTTCACGCTCAAACGGCCGGGCGGATCTGGATGAAATTTGGCACAGAGATAGATTATAGTCAGGAATAGCACATAGAATACTTTTAATCCCGGGAATATGTTCCTTCGGGATAATTTTCAATTTATAACGCGGGCGAAGCCGCTGGCAGAAGCTAGTTATAATATAAGCCCGAGAAAGACCAAAAACTAAAGTGTCAAACTTCTAGATTCTTTCAACCCTTGTTTTCTGCGGAGAAATTTTGGTTTACTTACTCAAACACGACACAATTTGTTTCAGTGTGTCTCGGAGTTATCTAAAACAACAATGTTAAAATAAACAAAGTTCCTTTTATAAAGCAACAAAAGAACTAAGGAGCATAACCATATAGTTTTAAAGAATCAAAATTAACGGTCTGTATCGAAAATATTGAGCACCGCTGGACAGACCCACAGAAGTCTACCTGAAGTAACGACCAGATTCAGGCGCACTTAGTGTGGACCCAGTTTCATAGAATATTACAGCAAATGACCATTACAATACTTTCAAAAGCTTCCTTTTAAATATAATTATTGTTTGGGTTGTAAAGATAACATAGCCATAAGGATTTTAAGCCCGTCTTTGTTTGTACAGTCTATTATTACTTGTGTAGGTTACAAAATAATCTCTCAAAATGGTTTTATTATTATTTCCAACAGACTCTGACTAAAATATTATGGAGTTTGTAGTATTAATAAATAAATAAATTCTTTAATAAAATACTACGCTGAAGCTACGGAAATATTACAGCATCTTTCAATTCAAAACCAATAAGTTCGCCAAGAGGTGATAATACTAAAGTTACATAGAAGGTAATACACATTCTTTCAGCAGTCGTAATATTTTTACCCGACTGCCGAAGGAGGGTAATGTGTTTATCAGTCTATGTATGTATGTTTGTTCCTATGTGGCGTTCTAGATACCAAACGCGTTGGCCGATTTTGATAATTCTTACGTCAATCGATTCGTCTTAACCTTGCGAGTGTCACCAAAAATTAACTCTTCCTTGGTGGTTGTTTTGGTACTCTAAAAAAAAGTTAATTCAAAACATCAAAAAACCCGACTTCTACGTAACGTAAACAAGAAGAAAATCATGCTGTGCAGTCGGAGGATACATCTGGTTTTGGTCAGCCAGTTCGCGAATATGTCTTTTTAGTTCGCTCTTCTTAAGCAGTAGGGATTTTTTATTTTTAGGGTTCCGTACCCAAAGGGTAAAAACCAGCCAAGTGCGAGTCGGACTCGCACACGAAGGGTTCCGTACCATTATCGCAAAACACTGCATACAAATCACGTTTGTTGTATGGGAGCCCCCCTTAATTTATTTTATTTTAATTTATTAATTATTATTTTTTGAAGTAAATATTACACTAAACATTCTGTGAATATTTCAGGCGTCTACCTGTTGCCGTTATTAATATCGAGCAAAAAACGGCAAAAATATCACGTTTGTTGTATGGGAGCCCCCCTTTAATATTTACTTTATACTGTTTTTAGTATTTGTTGTTATAGCGGCAACAGAAATACATCATCTGTGAAAATTTCAACTGTCTAGCTATCACGGTTCATGAGATACAGCCTGGAGACAGACGGACAGACAGACAGACAGACAGACAGACAGACGGATCGCGAAGTCTTAGTAATAGGGTCCCGTTTTTACCCTTTGGGTACGGAACCCTAAAAACGGGACCCAATTACTGAGACGCCGCGGTCCGTCTGTCTGTCTGTCACCACGCTGTATCTCATGAACCGTGATAGCTAGACAGTTGAAATTTTCACAAATGATGTATTTCTGTTACCGCTATAACAACAAATACTAAAAACAGAATAAAATAAATATTTAAGTGGGGCTCCGATAAACGTGATTTTTTTGCCGTTTTTTGGTACGGAACCCTTCGTGCGCGAGTCCGACTCGCACTTAGCCGGTTTTTTTGAATTAACTTTTTTAGATATCCATCAGGTGATTGGTCTCAAGACTGAACGAAATATTCTTAACTTCGTTTGCTACGCTTTCTAGTGATGACTAACGTGGATCTCAGTGGATAGGTCGCAACAGAATAGCGTAACAGCAATTTGGTAATAGGAACTTGACCTAAGATACTAGCGATAATGGAATTAGAAGAAGTAGTAATTAGTTATTAGTCTGATAAGATAAAGCTACTAGGTCAAGTTGAATTTGTTTGTGGAATATTGCTTGTAACATAAAAAAACAATTTCAAGAGTTATAAAAGGTCAACAACTTCACTCTTTCTAGTCTGATCCACTGGCGTTTTTCGCACAAATTATCTCGACTTTTTTTCTCCATAACGTCGAGATTTTGATGTGAACTGTCCAAAACGCTAATAAATAAACTAGCCGTGTGGTCCTGGCTCCGAAAGCCGTCCTCACGTCCTACGGGCGTCGTAAAACTCACAGGCAATCATCTGCGCACAAATATTAAATGGAGATCTAGTTAGACAAAATTATATGATTGTTATTGTATCCCTAAACATAAGCACGCACGGTGCACGGTGCACGGTGGTAGGGTACTTTGTAGTACCCGCCTGGCTGGCAACCACCCTCAAGTTGAAAATCTGTCGCCAAGCACCTTCCGGTGTGTTCCGACAGCAGCACTTGAGAGCCAGTTCCCTTCTAGGCTTTGTGTGCTTACCACCATCGGCCACATCATCACTGACCACGGTGAGATTGTGGTCAAACACAGGCCTATACATAGTAAAAAAAAAAAAAAAATATTTCAGGAGAGATTACTCTCTAAACTCAAATCCCTAGCCTCGTTTTGTATACATTCCGGAAATGCGGCTCTTAGGACTGCTGAGGGCTTAGATCAGAATTTCCGGAATGCGATATAACTTCGCTGGGATGTGTTTGACGAGCAGGAAACGGCTGTTATCCCAACGGGATGAACTGTTCTCTTGAGATGCCTTGCTTTAAGAGAGTCGTTGTGGAAATTGACGGATTTCCACCGAGAGAGAATCTTGTTAATCTGCGTTACACTACGATTATACTGTAACAGTCTTCAAACCTATTCTCGTTAGATGTTGAAAAAAAAGTTAATTAAAAAAATCAAAATACCAGACTGCTTAAAAAGCGAACTAAAAAGACGTAAACAAGAAGAAAATCATGCTGTGCAGTCGGAGGATACATATTCGCGAGCTGGCTGACCAAAACCAGATGTATCCTCCGACTGCACAGCATGCTTTTCTTCTTGTTTAAGTCTTTTTAGTTCGCTTTTTAAGCAGTCGAGTATTTTGATTGTTTTAATTAACTTTTTTATTTATAACTTTTTAGTTAACATTTTTTTCGAATTAGGTACATTTAAATATATAAGTGTTATATATTTTTGAATTCACCTCTTGAAACCCTTTATTTTGATACCCCACACGATGGGTTTGGAAGAAAAAATAAAATTGGCCCCCCACAATTATTAACATAATATTTTTTTTTCTATTTTCCAATTTTAATGTAGCCTATGACACTCGCAAGGTTAAGACGAATCGATTGACGTATGAATCATCAAAATCAGTCAACGCGTTTGGTCTCTGGAACGCCACATAGAAACAAACATACATACATACATACATAGACTGATAAACACATTACCCTCCTTCGGCAGTCGGGTAAAAAGAGTCCGTTATTACGTTTAGCTGGTGTTATAAATAATAGCATTTCTCCATGGCTTCGCTCGTGTGGTCTGTCCAACGGAACCGTACATTATTTTCGGGAAGTACAATAAGATAAAATAGCATAAGACACTCAGCGATAAGGTACCATTCTATTAGTGAAAAATTTTTTGAAATCTGAGCAGCACTCTCTAAGATTACCTTTTACAATACATATTTTCCTAGTTAAAATTTTAGTTAAGCTAATGATGATAAGATATGACGAAGAATAAAGACCAGAGGTTTTTCAAAATGATCTTTTAAATGCTGAATTCTACGTATTACATAGAAAGGTAGGCAGATACATAGATAATTTCTGATGTAACACTATGCAAATCTACCATGAGTCAGCTTCAAAGACATAATAACACAATCGATATCAAAACCACTGATATCATCGGTATTTTTGTAGTTATCGAACAAAGGAATATTTGAAAAGTGCGTATGTGCAAGTTTCTTAAAGATACTTGATGAGGAATTTGGGCAGAACGGAAGTAATCGAAGTTAAGTGGCTACACAGTTGATAAAACAACATACAAACGAGTGTAGAACCTCCTCCTTTTTTAAGTCAGCTAAAAACTGAGAAAGATTCAATTTATTAAGGAACTGGCTACCCTGCCTACCCAGCCTTCTCTGCCAACCCTGCCAACCCAGCATACCCTGCCTTCCCTGCCTACCCTACCTACCTAATAATTTTTATGTATCATCAATAGTGTTCTCAGCGCACGCCAAATAATGAATTTTACAGACAACATTTTGCTACTTTGGGTTACATTATTGCAATTTTCATAAGGATCTCAATTTTTTTTAGAAAATATATTATAGCCTATGACACTCAGGAATAATGAAGCTTTCTACTGGTGAAAGAATTTTCAAAATCGGTTCAGTAGATCCAGAGATTACCACCTACAACGTTACAAACTCACAAACTTTATCTCTTTATAATATTATAGTATAGATGACTGATCATAACGGAGCTAATTATATCTGCTTCCGGAGATCTTGCCAACTGATTCCCTAGACCAGGAGTTAGGTTAGTCTGAACCCCCGATTTCCGAATTAAGAGTTTGAAGTTGAGAATAATCACCTTGATTGGCAAATAAGCCTAACTACAAATTAAACTGCGGCAAAGTAGCCTAACTCTGTTCTCTAGTAGTTTAGTTACTTTTAAAGTATTATATTATTTTAATGATTGTGAATGTGAAGACTATGTGAGTCATTCTTTTTTTTTTAGTTATCTATTTAAATTTTTCAATTATGGTCTGGCTGTTTATTTCGTCGAAACGTTGAGCTCCTTAAATTCCGAGTTGAGCTGCACGTTTATTGACAAATGCGTGCACTGACTGGACAGGTCCACTCAATCTGGCTGGTTCTTTCCTCAAAAGACCATTTCAGACACCAATCTACGTGGTCTTCAAATGATCTAACCAAGATTATGTCTTGACTTTAAAGGAGACTGTACCCTCGGAGTTTGTTTCGGCCTTTCTTCTCAGAGTAGTCAGATGGTAAACGCCGATCTCATCTAGTTTAAAAAAACATGATGATGTAAAAGTGTTTGTACAAACCAACTTACAGAAATATAATCATTTATCATAGTTTGACTCATTCTTAACTCCAAATACTCAATACAGAAATGGGAGGTTAGTGTCTGAACCAAACGACAGCTACAATCTCCTCTTTCTTAGCTAGAGTTTTGCCATCAGCGAACTTGCTGCGGGCGTTTACAAAAACCGGTAAAAAATGCTCCTAAGTAATCGTACATCAAGATTTTTCTAAATGGTATACCAGTAAGAGTACATGAAAAATAATGAAGAAAGTTTGAAACACAACTCTAAGTAATTCAATTTATTAGATAATCAAATAAACTTTTAAAAATATCTGCAGAACTTTTCAAGTTCAACCAACTTGACCTTTCGTCCAGTTTTAAACTTAGATTAACTTCGTCATTAAAAGCCAAAATAAACTAAGGTTTCTCGTTCGCGCTAAGGTTTCGTACATTTTTTATATATTTTGTGCGTCAAACTATGTTGTACTCACACATGCACGAGTTAATTGGGAGGGTCAATAGCAACATTAGTAATGCATCATGCGTTGCCAGAATCGTTAGAAAAAATACTGCGCCCTCTATGGTATTGATTTTTACTCGTTCCTTTTTCAAAATGTTCGGGACCTGTTAGAGTTGTTCATGGCCGGTTCTCTAGCCCGTTTGAAATAATCTCGAGAACTACCGAGTTGATTTTGGTCCTTCGGTACAACAGTGGAGGTATCCGTAGCCCGTAGAGATGGCGTCATACCTTGTCTTTTAGTTAATCCATAAATATTGACTGAATGGGGTGAGTCTGGCTAACGAAAGTAGACACTCGAATTATTTGCATACTTTTTATATGGCAATGCTATACTAATGTCAACATCAATTTTTGATGATTTGTTGTGGTCTTGATAATAGCATTTATTCAGTGAGAAATGAATAAAACAAATTAAAGTGGATTACGGGAGATGACGTTTCGCATGATGTCTAAATATCAAGAAAAACATCAGGATAAAGACGTCGAATTCAAACAAAACGTGTGGTGTTAGATTTCATTCACGCTAATAAGTTGAATAAACCAAAATTATTATAGAATACTGTTGCTTTTATTGAGATTGATAAATAATATCTAAAATATTACCTACCTCAATTAACAATAGTATTTTTATTCAGACGAAATAAAATAAATAATTCTAAAGTATCAAATTAGGTTATTCCAGGTATTTCATACTAGTTTTGGGGTTGCTATGCTGATGTTTTAAATTTTCTGCGCTTTTTCAGTCTCTACTTTCGTTTGCCAGACTTCTACTAACGAAAGCGTATCTTAGTAACGCCTTATGTTTATAGATTAACCAACAAGCGTGGGACATAAGCAGCTGACATGTTTCCAAATAATTATTTGACTCTAAAATTGCGATACTTGGTTGTAAAATTGAGTCACTCGACTCCAAAATCCAATCGCATTTTTGTTTCAAAACTAAAAATGGCGAAATCGAATACGTTTCAAGTATTGTAGGTATCGTAGACGCGTACAACGGTTATATGTATATAGTTATGTACATATAATTGCGGAGTCCACAACTCCGCTCGAGGGGTGAACAGTGCTTGGCGCATGCGATCTCGCATCCCGAAGGGTAGGCAGGATTACCTTGCTGAGATTACGAGAAATATGCCCCCTTACAAGGGCTACAGAAATCAATAGTTTTCCTTAATCAGCACTCTCCTTTGGAGCTCCCTTTTGTTTTAAACATATTTCATGGGGGTGAAGTTTTTCACAATATTTTGCCTTGAAATAATGACACATTTTAATTATTTATAAAATTAACCTTTAAATATATAGATTTATGTAATTCAGTAGTTTATTTCGTTTATTTTATCAAGAAATGCTAAACATAATAACTGATAATTATTAGTTATTAAGAAATAAGGTTCTTAGGTTACTGATCAACCCCTACAGGTACCCACTAGTAACAGATTTTATAAATAAGTTAAGGGCAAAAAAAACTAATTTCCTATTACCTATTTAATTCCTACCTTCATGGTTTGTTACAGAGCTCTTTAGATTTTTACTAGATTCATTTTAGAAAAAACCACTGGTAACAACAATTAAAGATATTCAAATGTGTAGGTAGTTGGTAATTAATACCAAAATAATAGCCATTTCCCAACTATGTGAACTTAACATAACAAATTACTAGCTTACATAAAACAAAAAAGGTACCAAGTGGTTTTGAGAATAGAATAGTTTTTTTTACCAATGAGACGGGCATAAGAATAATCTCATTTGATTAACAAGCTAAAACTGAGAAGTCATGATCACAAACAAAATATTAAAAATCGAATTATTTGATAAAAAATATTAAAAGTAATCTATACCATTTGTATCTTAAATAAAAATCAAAGCATCTAAAATTTAATTTATAAAATCTTCGTTATAGCTTGACTCACACCACAACGCAATAGTCAGCAAAGACCTTGCATTGACCCACTGAGGTCATTGATCGTTTTGTATAGCAATTTATGAGCATACAACTACATGCAATGCTAAAATATAAAGATTGAAGACTACCCAATGCTAGAAGATCTCAATACAAATTATTCTTTATTATTGTATGTCAAGAACTTGCAGTATTGTAAATAAAGGTTGATTAAGTGAGGTTGGCATAACTTAAGGTAGATTAATAAAAAAAAAATACTTGAATTTTTTTTCTTACTGTCCAGTATCCTATAAGACATTAAAAATTATTAGTTATAATTTTTTAAGAATCTTAACACTGTATTAAAAATATGTTAAAAGTGATGAGTATACAAAACTCATCATGTGTAAGTTATTAAAAATTTCGTTCATTTACCTTGCAACAGAGGTCATTCACCTCTCACCTCAATGGCAACATGCAAACATGAATGAATAAAATTATTTTTATTTGAAATTGGAATATGGGGATGATTCTATACAGTAAAAACCAGTATTTTTCAAACATGGTCATGTACCCTCTATATTACTTTTAATTAGGCATTGGTAATCAGATAAATAAAGTAAATAAACATGTATTTAAATTAAAAATAGAACTGAGATTCCAATTCCAATTTAAAGTGTTGTTACCTACTCAATGACAAGCATTTTTTTCTTATAATGATAGAAAATCTCAAGCCACTCAAGATCAATAGTGTAACATTACTCTACCTTGAACTTTGAAGGGGGAAAGTGAAAAGGCCATGTTGTTATTGATTCTATGTAAAACCATAGCTTGAGTAGGTATTTATTTTCATATTAAAATGCCTTCTAAAAATGTAATTAGTAATCCCTACCATCTATTAAAAAGTGTTTAAGTTATCATGAAACTATGTTTTTTCTTGTTGCATACAAACAATAACATTTATTTTAATCTTACCTGTACTATAATCCTTAGGTGTTAGCTGCACTGACTGATCTTGTAAGAATGATCAGAAGGGATATCTTCAAGCAAGTCTAGACTTCTACCCTACTATTTATAATATTTATTAGACAAGAAGGTACCCCCCCCCCCAATTTGCATTTTATGCATGTCATATTTACCAAGTGCGATAATTGCATATCACGCACGGAGTCCCGTCTAGTTAAATATTAATCACTAGCACCGTATCCAGGACCTTTACAATGGAAATGCTCGCAGAGATAAAATGAATCATCGCGGTACCGATACTTACCAAAATATCTTCACGCCTTGTGGGAGAACGGCTGAATCAGAAGTAAACATACGTACTACGCAATACTGCGTACACACTTTATATAGTCCATTGAAAACGTATCTTATTTGTCCCTTCAAAGATAATTATTCACGAAAATATTTTCTACGATGCAGGTAGATTGCACAAAGATAGCTTTTACAACGCCAATCAATATTATAGCATAGAACATTGATTCCGACAATTTTATTGCACTAGTTTTAAATATTGCTGAGCATTACAATCGCTTTTGTTTCGCAATTATCGTTATATTTATTTATTATCATAAAATAACACCGTAAAAACATCAGCGGTGAATGAACGATCAATTGATTTAAAAAAAATATTAATCTTGTTTATGGAAAGTTGACAACAATAGAGGTGTTGCTCTATCCAGAGACAATAGAATTTAGTCGATCCTGCACTTCTATTTTCGAAGATAAAACCAGATACAAATTGCAAATGCATTATCTTCATGAGGATAGTCGATATTATCTATTATATATTTATTTATTATAATAAATTAAATTAATTAAAAAATACCAATTTTACTCACTGTTATTCAAGATTTGTTAAATATATATATTAAAAATTAAAAATTATATATAAAAAGCGGTTAGTTAATCGAAACGAAAATCTTGCGAATACTGACAGTTGTGAGTTGCTGTCAATTCATTAAAGTTAGTGTCAAAGTCAATATTTCGCGCCAAATGGAAAGTAACCTATTGTGCGTGCGCCGCGTTTGTTTATCATAATTTTGAAAACAACGTTATAATTGTGTTTGTGATTAGTGTAAAAGGAAAAAAATGTCTACCCCATCGAAGCGCCCGGCATCACAAGCGTCGTCGGATGCTCCAACGCCATCGCGGAGGACCCGGTCGTCGCAACAACTCGTTGTACCAGAAACTCCACAGCGTTCTTCCGGCACTCCTTCTAAAAGTATGTTTTACTTATTTTAACCTATTATTTCTTTGTTATATTTATGTAAATGAGAATATTAGCACTTGTTCAATAGAAATTACTAGTTCATCTTACTTAAAAATAAGTTCAGAACAGTTTGTGCAGATCAGTTGAGGAACAATGCAAACTTTCAATTTGATAGTTCTTCTTTCACTTGCATTCCTAAGAATTGCCTAATTGTAGAAAAATAAACTTATTTTCAGATGGAACCCCTGGCACTCCACGAGGAACCCCACAGACGCCCGGTACTCCTAGGAGGTCGCCGCGTACTCCTAGGGAAGCACCGGGTACATCACCTGCTCGTGCCATAGCTTCCAGTCCGCTTGGTAAGTTTATTTCCTTTGAACTCAAACTGAGCATATACCAATAACTGAACAAACCAATTAGCAATGGTCCTAATAAGGTCTGGAGTTCTGCGGGGTAATTAGTTAACCCACAATCAATGGACAGCCTTTCTTTATAATAATTCTCTTGCTAAATACATGACATGTGGATTAGGAATTTTTTTAACATTAGATGAATTTGTTTGTTATGCAATTGGGAGCTGTCCTGAAATATGTTGATGTAGAGGATTCACCTCACTCTGCAGCAGTGAGATGATGTGGGTAACCTGTGACTCCTGCTACAGACAATGTTTGATGATATTCTGTAAATAGGTAACAAATACAGCAGACTGCAGTATGCAGTAACTTGAGTAGGTCTAATTAATAGAACTTGTTTTGTAACAAAGTGGAATTTCAATGACTACAATAAATATATCACCAAAGACCACCATGATTTACTTATTACAGAAAACAGATTATAAAAAAATTAAATGAAAGTAAACTGCAAAGTTATTATTATTGTTGCGCATGAAATTCCATAAATTACTTCTTGCACTAGTCAGCACTGTATGAGTTAGCAGTTTTAGTAATTATGTTTGCATACAACTGGCCCAGGTAGTTCAACTGTTTACCTACACAAATCACACCTTTCTGTGTCTCCTACCACATGATATTAAACAGTATGTAGAAATCTAAAATAAAGATCTCTAGAAAATTTAATCATATCACAACAAATTAAGTTCTGACAATTAACTTTTGGATTTTATTTCAGGGACAGACATAGATATGAGTTCCCCACTCAACTACGGCACCCCCAGTTCCCTGAGCACTCCTCGCTCGAACCTGCGTGGTGCTATGACACCTGCACGGCAGAGGGCTGACCTGAAGAGTAACCAGCACGGTCGCAGTGTGCCAGCTCCTAGTGCCCCTACACCTACAAGACAGGTAAGTGTAGCGCACATAGTGTGCCAATTTCTGCCATTTCTTAATGTTTGTCTAAGGTGCCTTTCCCATTGGCATAGTGAGTTTTCATTTTGTACCGAATCTGAGATTTTTACAGAGTGCAAGTTATTAAATGAGAACTTTTTCAACAAGTCATTTCGGTACCGATTCTATACCAAGCAAGAGGTGCTGGGCAAAGCGCCTCACTCTAATTCATAGTATGAACCTTTTCAGGGTTCCATACCCAAAGGGTAAAAACAGGACCCTATTACTAAGACTCCCCTGTCCGTCTGTCAGTCTGTCACCAGGCTGTATCTCATGAACCATGTTAGCTAGAGAGTTGAAAATGTCACAGATGGTGTATTTCTATTGCCGCTATAACAACAAATACTAAAAACAGAATAAAATAAATATTTAAGTGGGGCTCCCATACAACAAACGTGATTTTTTCGCCGTTTTTTGCGATACTGGTAACCCTTCGTGCGCAAGACAGACTCGCACTAGGCCGGTTTTTTTTACCTTATAAAGGTACCTGCAATGCTGAAAATTACATAACATCAGGTTAGTGAGCTAGATGATATTCATCATTCTATTTCTGTATTCTTAAGTACAATGAGAGGTTATATAACACCAAACAAATGGATTACCAACCAAGTATGTTTTATTTCATACAAATGGTTCACAACAAAAAGTATAGTTCTGTCAGACATACGCATAAATAACGACAACTCAAATGACACTATAATACCACCAAGATATGTTCCGTTCCGTCCGACAGCCAAGGACCGAATGAGCCCGCTCCGTTGTGTGCGGCGTGTTTTACACCCCTCCACTCGATCCGTGGTGGAGGATAGGATAAATAATGTAACAGTATAGATACTCAAAATAAGATTACATATGTATATATTGGAGGCAGAGGGCTTAAATTTCTATTTCATCAGCAGCATATCAAAGAGTTTGTTTCCTTTTTTTGTTAAATATGGAGAAGACTGGTACCTTTTTGGCCGGGGAGGCTTTATCTTTATGGCACTGAGCATAAACTTCATTATCAGCTTTTAATGTTCCTGCTGCTGGGACATAGGCCTCTCTGTGAGAGGGAATGGGCCGTAATTCACCACACGGGCCCACTGCGGGTTGGTGGACAAAAAACTTATCTGAATAAAAAACAGAAGAGCTTACTAAACTATTATTTGATATTTTTGGGTCCCATGATCTATGTTCTATGTTAGAGGGGTTTGGTTTCTGCACTTAGTCCCTCAAATGGACCTTTTAGGGGGGTCCCATGATTCAAGCACTAGTAAGTAGTATTAGTATTTAAATATTTTAGTAGAGGGTCCATCCTCAAAAGTTATTAAAACAATAAAAGTTGTTACATTTTGCTTGTAATTATAAATATTAAATTAACTGTTACACAATACCATATCTGAACGAATATTCACATTTTCAATTTATCAGATGATTACGTATGCTTCGGAATAGGTCTTTGAGAGGTATCTTGAGCCACCTCACTAGAAAGTACAGGGCAGGTATGAGGACACTGATCTTAAGACACAATACCATTGCATTGTTGAGTTCGGTATCGTCCATGTTGGACATTTCTGTGAATGTTTTCCTGAATTCTTCAGTTGATGGTCTATTTTCTTTTGGCTGAAATGATAGATTATACTCAGTAAATACAACAGAATCTGCAGTTTTTCTCAGATGCATGCCAGCTACCAAACCAATCTGACAGTTTCTGCATTAGGAACACTGAATATTTAAAACTTAGTAAAACTGAGTACAGCTAGTCTACAAATAATCTACAGGCGACCACTACAGGGTATGACCCTACAGTATTATTTTTATTATTGTATTGTTTTCGATTACTGGCATTTAAAAAAAATATATTAAACCTCCTGTTCCATATCAAAAACCTTTATGTAATCTTTTTCTACTGGTACTTGGCCTATTACTGTATGTTACTGGATATAGCTCAAGTTTGGAGTATACTACTACAGAATCTAAGCTTTGGAACTTACATACCTTAGCAAAATCCACGTTAAATGCGCATGCCCGGCACAGCGGACACACAATATAGTCCGGCTTTTCCCGTATCCGCCAGTACTGCGTCAGGCACTTCTCGCAGAACCTGTGACCGCACGACAGAGCTGCCGGGTCCAGGATCGAGGACAAGCAGATCCTGCAGCTGCTGATGATTGAAGAAGGCTTTACGTCCAAGCTTATAAAAGAAAAAATCTTTATTGCAGATAGTAATTAAACAATTACAGATTCATAGTAGAGTTAGATACAATTTTTTTTAAATCTGCCTTACCATACAGCAGTCTAAGACGCCTTCCACACCGGGTCAGTGCATTTGTATCGAAACTGTACAGATGTGCGGTATGCGTATGCGCTTGGTAAAGAATCTGTACCGAAATGATTCAGACAGGAAGGCGCCTGGGTCGTTTCGGTACAGATCTTACCGAGCGCGTACAGATTGTAGATTGGGTACAGAAACGAATACGTACCGACCCGGTGAGAAGAGAAAGGCGCCTAAAACCACCAACCTTATAGCAGACTCGTATTCGCTTCTATCGCGTGAGGGCTTTAACTGCAAGTCACATGTGGAAACGCGCATTTTTTTATGATTTTTCTTAGCCTCTCACATTTTTTCGTATTTTTCCATGTCATGTCAGTTGATGTTTTTTTTTTTTTGTGTTGTCAAAAGTTATTTGGAGGTTTTTATTTGCTGAGGTGTAGAAGTAGGTTGATTGTCGTCAATCACTTATCCTAGAGCTCCTAGACCCTCACCATCATCCAGTTTATTTTCAATCAATATGCGTGTGTCTTAATAATGGCCATAAAAACAATAGAATCTTTTAGAGATGTACTAATAAAGCATCATCCATCTATCTGTCTAAATACTTCCAATGTTTGAAAATGTTTCCGCCATTGAGGTAATATGTACGTCGGCGTACTGTTCTATTTTGTGGTAGTACCACAAGTTAGTAGTACATTATTACCTCAATGGTGCCTGCATATTTTAGTTATCATTTTGGCCCGCTCCATCTCTTCTGATGGCAAATTACGCTGCCGACGATGTCTCATGGCTTACCTAGAAGTAAGCTGAGCACATAATTTTATATAGACTAACAAAGATTCCCCTATTAAGAACAACCATATAAGATTTCCACAACGCAAAGTTCCAACCATACAAAGTTACGACCAACAGCCAATAACCAATACCATTGACCAATTCCTCGGCAGGTCGACGACACTGGCGCAGAGGTACCCTCAGGCGAGCCGCAACTGGTGGTATGGGGCACAGACGTGGCCATCGCCGAGTGTCGCGACAAGTTCATCAAGTTCCTGCAGAGGTTCGTGGAGCCCACCGCTCTGACCAACGAGCCGTTGTATGAACAGAAGTTAGAAGAGGTGGGATATAGTTTAGTTTTTACGATGTTTGAGTTTCCAGTGGCATTACAGTTACTATACATATGTATTCATGAAAGTGGTTAAACCTACAGACTTACTTTACCTTGTCTGTCTTAATATTAAGATATAAATTAATATAAGTGGTATTTTTTACAAAATAGCATACTTATTACTTCACTTTGTGATAGTGTTGTAAAACAAATATTTTTTCTTCAACAGATAAACACATTAGAAGAGCCATTCCTGGATGTGGACTGTGAACACATCAAAACATTTGATACCAAATTGCATCGTCAACTTGTGTGCTATCCTCAAGAGGTAAGTACTTCACTCAAATCCTAAAATTGGACATTAACTCATGGCGGTTATATAAATTCCACCAAGGAAAATGGTGTAACAAACTCTCCAGCAAAACATATGTTGGGTTTGTTTTCACAAAACTTATGCCGGGCATAGGCCAAGATATATTCAAGTAATTGGAATGCAAGTATGGCTGTTGAACAGTACTTCTAAGTTTCTATTAAATGGGTCTTATAACCGAAAAATCGGGTAATATTGTGATGTAATGAAATAATTGTGTAGGTGGTCCCAGCATTCGACGCGGCAGTGAACGAGTTGTTCTTCGAGCGCTACCCGGCCGCAGTGCTGGAGCATCAGATACAGGTGCGGCCCTTCAACGCGCCGCAGCGACACATGAGAGACTTGAACCCCGAAGGTAAGACCCTGATCACTTGCAATATAGAACTTTGCTAAGAAAGTTGTATTATGCAGAACCATGGCAAATCAAATAGTATTAAGTCGGTCAAGAAATCCAAAGAATAATGCGTTAACAATTTGACTAATCCAATCTTTCTTTCCATCCACAGACATCGACCAGCTAGTAACTCTCTCTGGTATGGTGATCCGCACCTCCAGCATAGTCCCAGAGATGCGGGAGGCCTACTTCCGTTGCGCGGTGTGCGGGGCTGCGGCCACGGCTGAGCTCGAGCGCGGCAGAGTCCCCGAGCCGGCGCACTGCTCCCACTGCAACACTGCACACTCCTACAACCTGATACATAACAGGTCACACTTCAGTGATAAGCAGTTGGTTAAGCTGCAAGAGTCGCCTGGTAAGTCATGATAATCATATTCAAGTAGATTAGCTTCAAGACTCTCTGAGGGATCGAATCTGGAATGGAATGAAGTGATTCCAGGACTGCAGTCTATATATTTATTAGACGCCTATAATCCCTGAATACCCTCAAATCAAAACACACTGGATCTAACATCAAATGGAGTAATGATAAACTACACCAATATTTTTTTATGTTCCTCAAACTTTAGAAGGAACACAAAGAAATTGGTACCCTCGAAAACCTTGAAAACGAGACACATAAATTGTACCCACCATGTTGGATTTAATTTCGACCACATTTTCGGCATTAGGGTCCTCAACATCGGCTTCCGTGCTTATCTTTGTATTGCATCCCACAGACGACATGCCCGCGGGTCGCACTCCCGCCACCGTCAGCGTCCTCGCCCACGGAGCGCTAGTAGAGGCCGTGGCAGCCGGTGAGAGGGTCAGTGTGACCGGCGTGTTCAGGGCAGCCCCCGCCACGGTGCACCCGCGCAAGGCCACGCTGAAGGCGCTGCACCGGACGCACATCGACGCGCTGCACTACAGGAAGGTGCACAGCGAGAGGCTGCTGGAGACTGAGGAGGGGTATGTACATGTAGCTGGACTAGCCCTAGCAGAAGGCGCTGCACCGGACGCACATCGACGCGCTGCACTACAGGAAGGTGCACAGCGAGAGGCTGCTGGAGACTGAGGAGGGGTATGTACATGTAGCTGGACTAGCCCTAGCAGAAGGCGCTGCACCGGACGCACATCGACGCGCTGCACTACAGGAAGGTGCACAGCGAGAGGCTGCTGGAGACTGAGGAGGGGTATGTACATGTAGCTGGACTAGCCCTAGCAGAAGGCGCTGCACCGGACGCACATCGACGCGCTGCACTACAGGAAGGTGCACAGCGAGAGGCTGCTGGAGACTGAGGAGGGGTATGTACATGTAGCTGGACTAGCCCTAGCAGAAGGCGCTGCACCGGACGCACATCGACGCGCTGCACTACAGGAAGGTGCACAGCGAGAGGCTGCTGGAGACTGAGGAGGGGTATGTACATGTAGCTGGACTAGCCCTAGCAGAAGCTGTCGCAGCCGGTGAGAGGGTCAGTGTGACCGTGTTCAGGGCAGCCCCCGCCACCGTTTCTTCACTCAATCTTCTTCTTTCAATTTTATTTTTGCATTTAAGTCTGCACATCAGAATTTTCAATGAATTACAGCTGTTTTTCCAATTCCCTAATTAAAAAAACATCTCTTCCTCCTTACAGCAAAGAACATCGCTTCCCTCCAGAACGCATCGAGCTATTCAAAGAGTTAGCCGCGCAACCGGACAGCTACGAGCGTCTGGCGCGCGCTATAGCGCCCTCCATCTATGAGAACTTGGACATTAAGAAGGGCTGTCTCCTACAACTGCTGGGAGGCACCAAGAAGAACTTTAATGCTGCTGGACGGACTCATTTCAGGTAGGTCTTTGTTTTGTCTTCTGCAAAATCACTATCAGAATAATTTAACTAACAGTGACATACCAATATTTTATTACCCAACTGCAAAGAAAGGGTTATGTTTTTCGCGCGTATCTTGTATGTATGTATGTTGTATGTATGTATGTTGTATGTATGTAATGTTCTTTATTACCATATCTTGCAAACCACCAGACGGATTTACATAATTAAGACATCGTTAGATACATCTTGACCGCCCAAGTGTTCTTAGACAGATGACGTTGAAAAAAGTAAAAAAATCAAAAAACAATATTCGCGAGCTGGCTGACCAAAACCATAATATGTATCCACCGAATGCACAGCATGATTTTCTTTTTGTTTACATTTTTTAGTTTGCTTAAGCAGTCGGATTTTTTGATTTTATTAACATTTTTTCCTTTACTAAAATCGTATGTTGCCGGAGTTCGTTACCGATGTGACATGGGTCTTACTTGCTGTCTTAAAAGAAACACCCAGTGAGAACGTGAAAGTGTACTGTTTACGTGTAGAATTACGCTGCAGGTAGAGGTGGTTTTACGATTCGCCTCACACTCCTCGCGGCTACGGTTTTGTGTCGAATCTCAGTTTGAACTGACTCTAACAACTCGTGGGTTTGCTTATACATCCTTAGTAACATTTAAATCATCCTTATTACAGATCATAGACATAAAGAGCAGTGGTGGCCCAGTGGTAACAGCCACGACTTACAAGTTGTAGGTTGTGGGTTCGAACCCAGGCAGGCACTTTACTTTGTATACGTCACCACTGCTCTCAAACGGTGAAGGAAAACATCGTGAGGAAACTAGAACCAAAAATTCGAAGACATGTGACATCCACCAACCCGCGTTGTGGATTAGGGCCCATTCCCTCTCACAGAGAGGAGGCCTGTGTCCCAGCAGTGGGAATATTAATAGGCTAGTGATGATGATGATAATATTACAGATCTGAGATCAACATCCTTCTCTGCGGCGACCCTGGTACATCTAAGTCCCAGCTACTGCGCTGGGTGCACGGGCTGGTCCCCCGAGCTCAGTACACGTCCGGCCGAGGCAGCTCAGCGGTCGGTCTCACTGCCTACATCACTAAGGACCCAGATACTCGCCAGCTGGTGCTGCAGACGTGAGTAACAGCCTATACACAGAATATAAGCTTTGAGAACCCATGGCAAAATCACTAATTTTACCTTGTGGACAAGATGTTTGGTCCAGATTATCCGACAATTAAACAAAGAAACTACAAATGTACAATAACTCTGGCCTTTTTCCCATGAAGGCAGGCAGTAACTACAGAAATCCAGATGCGACAAGCTTGACATGCCCCTATTTATTTGTTTAAAACTTGTAATTTCCGAATAATAAAACGGGTTTAATTAATATTTGGTATTTCCTACATTTTCAGAGGAGCATTGGTGCTGGCTGACAATGGTATATGCTGCATTGATGAATTCGACAAAATGAATGATTCTACTCGCAGTGTGTTGCACGAAGTAAGTACTTACCAAAATTGTAACATAATTTCACTCAAAACATACAGCAATTAAGCAAAGAAATAAAACAATTGTTTCATGTAAAAAATGCAGTACTTTCTTGATCAAAATGTATGACTAGCAGATTTTCTTCTTTTTTTCTTTTTATGGTTTCGTACCCAAAGGGTAAAAACGGGACCCTATTACTAAGACTCCGCGGTCCGTCTGTCATCAGGCTGTATCTCATGAACCGTGGTAGCTAGGAAGTTGAAATTTTCACAGATGATGCATTTCTGTTGCCGCTATAACAACAAATACTAAAAACTGAATAAAATAAATATTTAAGGGGGGCTTCTTCCATTTGTTATAAACAAATGTGTTTTTTGTCGTTTTTTGCGATAATCGTACGGAACCCTTCGTGCGCGAGTCGAACTCGCATTTGGCCGGTTTTTTTTTTTAATTATTATTGTAGATAGGCTTGCGCTTGACCACTATCTCACTTGATGGCAAGTGATGATGTGGGCGAAGGTGTAGCACGCTTGCTTAGTAGTAACCCCGAGATTGTAGCTATCAGGAAACAGACTCCGACAGGGAATTCCACTCCTTAGCTGCAGGCATAATGAAAGTTTTTCCAAAACGTTTAGTGCGTGTGTGTGTCTTATATTAGTAGTAGTCTTGTATAGTGGTTGATTCTTCTAAACCATTACCCTGTATTGTGTTTCGTTCTAGGTAATGGAACAACAGACCCTGTCAATAGCGAAGGCGGGCATCATCTGCCAGCTCAACGCGCGCACATCCATCCTGGCCGCCGCCAACCCAGCTGAGTCGCAGTGGAACAAGAACAAGACTATTGTGGAGAATGTGCAGCTACCACACACACTCATGTCCAGGTTTGTCATTATTGTTGTTACCACACGACTGCAGGTGCCTCAGATACCTGCATCACCAAAGGAATCACCACATAAAGGTAAACGCTCACCTAGACGCACTGCAGCCGCCGCACGCGCCGCAGTCATCGCATGTAGTCAAGGCCCCGCTATCCGCGCCGCACGCATCGTATCCACTTCTGTACATCTTATTAAATCAATGTTTTCTATACGGATATGGATGACGTGTCCGCGCCGCCCGCACCGCACGCGCCGATTCCGATGACGTCATCCGCACGCGCTGGTGGAATCTGTATTTGCTGTAATGCGGCGCGGATAGGTGCGCGTTCACCTTAACAGCCCACCGGCTCTCTCGGTCTGACATGTCTGTATACAATACTTCTGACTAAATTCTCCCTTTTTGTCTTCATTCGGTCAGTTTCGCCCAACTTTGATGATTTACAATTTTGTAGATACACAATGATTTTGCCAAGCTATTAGCTAATTTCTCGATCGTGTGTATTTCAGGTTCGACCTAATATTCTTGGTGTTGGATCCCCAAGACGAAGTTTTCGACCGGCGCCTCGCCTCCCATCTGGTCTCACTTTATTACAAAGACTTCATTAACTCGCAGGACGATGAAGACATTGTTGTAAGTACTAAAACATACCCTCGTTGTCTTATCTCCCCTGCCAGGGTTTTAGGGCATGCTGCCTGCAGCATTACGCTACTGTGACACGAAACGTAGTCATTCTGCCTAGTCTTTTCCCAATTATATTGGGGTCGGCTTCCAGTCTTACCGGATTCAGCTGAGTACCAGTGTTTAACATGGAGCGACAGCCTATCTGACCTCCACAACCCAGTAACGACTGTCAAAGATCTTCAAATGACAGCCGGGACCAACGGCTTAACGTGCTTGCCGAGGCACGGAGGAAACTCGGTATGTTGAAATGGTCACCCATCCACGGACCGACCTCGTCAAGCGTTGCTTAACCTTGATGATCGACCAGTGCGGCTGTTATTATTTAACCACGAGCTCCTCTTCTCCGTCGTCATTGATAAATAAAATTAATCGCGACCTATCTCCTTATTTCAGGATATGGCACTAATGCGAGACTACATAGCGTTTGCGAAGGAACACGTTCAGCCGACACTCAGTGAAACCGCGCAGCAGAGGCTCATCGACTCTTATGTTGATATGAGGTAAATAAAACATCATGCTTGCTTGCTGCGAAGGGGCAGGCTAGCCTGGTCATTGAACAGATCATCCAGTAACACTTTAACTGAATCCAGTACCCCATGCTCAGTACTAGCGTTTGGAACCACTACCTAAGCTTTTTCCAACCAGTCGAAAAAGATGCGGCTGAATAGTATAGTCCCGGCATATAACTTGTGTCAACTGACCTACCTGAAACTGACTAGTCGATCCTTGTGTCAACTGACCAACCTATCGCGCGCTCGGGCCTGTGCTACACACTAGCACAGGCCTGAACGCCCAAAGAGACCTAAAAAACGACTCGTGCGCATCAAACGAATCTTGCCAAGTTACGTGCCGACGACTAGACGGGCATAATACAATAATCCTCATTATACCACCACCCATACTGTTCCCAGGCGCGTAGGCAGCGGTCGCGGCCAGATCTCCGCGTACCCGCGACAGTTGGAGTCCCTCATCCGACTGGCGGAGGCGCACGCCCGGCTGAGACTGTCGCCCGTCGTGGAAATATCTGATGTCGACGAAGCTTCCAGGTAATTTTTATACAAACAATAACAGTTCCTTGCAAAGTGGCAATGAAAAATCACCTTATTGGGAGGGATAATAAAAATAATCCATGTCATAATTTCACATCCTCCGACGCCGCTCTAAATAGTTGCACAAAGTATGTAAGCGGCGGCGCGCCGCATCTACTCTGCGGCAAGGCCACTATTCTATGGTGGCCACTTACGAGGCCCAAACAGTATAAATATTTCAATGCACCGTCGTCGATACAAATAGAAGATCTACTTCAAACAAACAAACAGTTCAAAGATCGTCTTTTAGTTAGAAACTCCGAAAGCATGGTGCACGTTTCATGCTCCATCGCGGAATCTTCTGCAACATTGGCAAACTTGACGAGAATCAAGTTTAGTTCACGAACCTACTGAATTTAGGGCACTTGGATGCCTTGGCTTACTTTAACTTAAGATCCTATGACTCCTAACAGGGCACAGGCCCTCCACAATCGAAGGGCTGACTAAATCTTTCTTTTACTTTCCAGACTCCACCGCGAAGCCCTAAAGCAGTCGGCCACAGACCCAGCGTCAGGTCGTATCGACGTGGGCATTCTGACCACCGGGCTGGGCGCCGCAGCTCGCAGGAGACGCGCCGAGCTGGTGACGGCACTGAAGACGCTCATACAGCCCTACTCTAAGCCGCACACCATCACGCATTCCAAGCTGCTGCAGGAGATTAATACTAACTCGCAAGTTGTGAGTAATTTATCTTGTATATTAATACGTTTGGTGCAAGCTACAGGTCAGTTTATCCCATCGTGAACGAAATTCGTTGACATACCTCTGAATAACACAAGCATGTTATGAATGATCCAATTCAAGTTGGTTGGCCGTTATTCTATGCTCTACTACGAACATACTTTTACTGAGAAGCAGAGAGAAATAACACTAAATCAACTTTGCTCAACGTAATTTGTTGTGCCGAAGGAAGGTAATGTGTTTGTCAGTCTATGTATGTTTGTTCCTATGTGGCGTTCTAAAGACCAAACGCGTTGGCCGATTTTGATAATTCTTACATCCATCGATTCGTCTTAACCTTGCGATTGTCACTGGCTACATTAAAATTGGTAAATGAAAAATGGCGGCTTTTGGGCGCCATATTGTGGGGGCCACATTTTTTTCTGCTAGCCCCATCGTGTAGGGTATCAAAATAAGGGTTTCAAGAGGTGGTTTCTAAAATATACTACACTGATATGTTTAAATGTAAATAATTCGAAAAAAAAAAGTGTACGTAGTCGCAGCGGAAAAACGTCGAATTTATTAATTTCAGATAAGCAGATAATTAGTTTATGACGTCGTGTAATTGTGTATAGTAAGTACAAATTTGTGTATCCAACCATTGGGGAGCTATTCAACAAAAACTGTTTCCGCTGGAACTACGTCATCCTAGCGGCACCTTTTTTTTCCTATGCACGTAGATAAAAAAAAATATATTCAATAATTAGTTTGAAACGAGAGGTAAATGTGTATGCTTAAATGAAATTTGTGTGACATAAAACTGCGAAGATAATCAAGTTTCCGCTGCGCTGACGTTTGGCTATTTGATGAAAATCATATAAAACGGCTTAGTGCAGAGTTGATTTTTTTTACGCACTTTGCTTTGAATTTGTGTGTAATGATTGTGAAAACAGAATTTGAAAAAATCTTACCGTTCAGAAGATATGCACGTAAAAGTAAAATAAGGTTTTTAGGTCCAAGTACTTAAAATAGGAACACTAGAGCCTAATTTATAACGTTTATTTGTATCTTGTAAGGGTCTACAAAGTCCTGCCAAGTTTCATGTATGTGTTCTTAGTAATTAATGAGCAGTCGCATAATTTACTACGACTAGACCACTATATTGTATGACAACCGATTTTAGGACATTTTAATGGAAATGCAACGTAAAACATATGGCGATAATTCGTGTATTAATGCAACTATTCACATGTAAAATTTCAGCTCATTACACTAAATAATTAAAGAGATATAATTAAATAAAATACCAGAACAACCGCAATTCATGGATAAACCGACCAAGTTTGAATGGCTACAAAAAAGCGGCCGTGCAGTATATAGAGCTAACATTCTAAAATTTCCAGTGTCGTACCATTATTGGATTGATACAGGTGAGCACACAATTCTTGAACAAGTAACAAATAATGTTCGTGATCAAAATAGTAGCTCACTTGTTTGTTTCTCAAACTTACGAAATTATTACAATAAGAATTACTTCTGTATTAGCAAATGCATTTATTTGTCAGAATATTACGTCCTTAATATTCTGCTGCTTCCATCGTAGAAATATTTTGATCTATAAGCAACTGTGTCTATAAGCAAGAACGAAAGAATTAACGGTTTTTTTTGTCGTAAATACGTTCTCTCTAGTATAATACAAACTCTCTGGCGCTCAGTATCGCTTACGCACACAGAAACAATGTGCATCTGCACACATTTCTAAGACGATCCCGCAGTCACGCAGTGCGTCGGTCGCGACTCGTGAGATAGAACAATTGTATCAGTTTCCCGAAAAGTTAGGTACCAGTAAAAATCCTAAGATTTACTTATTCATATAGGCTTTTACAGTGGGCCACATATTTGTTATTTATATTAATTAAAAAACTGATTCTTTATGTTAATGTTATTATTACATACTTTGTTAATAATATTGTTAACCAATAAATACTTTTATGAGTATAATGTTAATACTTACAGTTGTTTTATTTTCTGCTAAACGATTGTGTACGCACCTGTACGAAACTATTACACACAATAACGATGCTATACTGGAAATTTTAGAATGTTAGCTCTTTATACTGCACGGCCGCTTTTTTGTAGCCATTCAAACTTGGTCGGTTTATCCATGAATTGCGGTTGTTCTGGTATTTTTATTATATCTCTTTAATTATTTAGTGTAATGAGCTGAAATTTTACATGTGAATAGTTGCATTAATACACGAATTATCGCCATATGTTTTACGTTGCATTTCCATTAAAATGTCCTAAAATCGGTTGTCATACAATATAGTGGTCCAGTCGTAGTAAATTATGCGACTGCTCATTAATTACTAAGAACACATACATAAAACTTGGCAGGACTTTGTAGACCCTTACAAGATACAAATAAACGTTATAAATTAGGCTCTTGTGTTCCTATTTTAAGTACTTGGACCTAAAAACCTTATTTTACTTTTACGTGTATATCTTCTGAACGGTAAGATTTTTTCAAATTCTGTTTTCACAATCATTACACACAAATTCAAAGCAAAGTGCGTAAAAAAAATCAACTCTGCACTAAGCCGTTTTATATGATTTTCATCAAATAGCCAAACGTCAGCGCAGCGGAAACTTGATTATCTTCGCAGTTTTATGTCACACAAATTTCATTTAAGCATACACATTTACCTCTCGTTTCAAACTAATTATTGAATGTATTTTTTTTAATCTACGTGCATAGGAAAAAAAAGGTGCCGCTAGGATGACGTAGTTCCAGCGGAAACAGTTTTTGTTGAATAGCTCCCCAATGGTTGGATACACAAATTTGTACTTACTATACACAATTACACGACGTCATAAACTAATTATCTGCTTATCTGAAATTAATAAATTCGACGTTTTTCCGCTGCGACTACGAACACAAAAAAAAATGTTATCTAAAAAGTTATAAATAAAAAACATGACATACTAATTCAAAAAATCCGACTGCTTAAGAAGCGAACTAAAAAGACGTAAAAAATAAGAAAAGCATGCTGTGCAGTCAGAGGATACATCATTCTGGTTTTGGTCAGTCAGCTCGCGAATATGTATCCTCCGACTGCACAACATTATTTTATTCTTGTTTACTGGTTTTATTTATTTATTATTATTTTTATACATATAATTAAAATCAAATTTTATTTATAATTTTGTTAATATTTCATTAACACTGTATCTGATGTTTAGTGCTTATCTGTGGACAGCAAACCATACATTAAATAAGATTGGTTTACAATAAGTAACAATACTTGTCCTGCTTCCAGACGGTATCCCGCGAGCAGCTGGACGAGGCACTGCGCGACCTGCAAGACGAAGGCAAAGTGACCATCGTTAGCCACACCCACCTACGACTTTGTTGATCTGAATGTTTACAACTGTGTTGATTTAATTTTATTGTTCGATTTATTTTTGTAATCTGTTCAATATAAGCCATCATTTATTTTCATATGTTATTGTATTATTTCTTACCCTGTTCCTGTCGGTCGTTCTAAGGACAACTTTATCTCTCAAAGAACATTGCAGCACTTGTGTGGATATAAAGTTTATATCCAAACTTTTATTATAAACCAAGGTGGCCCTTAGTACAAGCACAGATAATATAATACTAGCATACAGATGCCTCATCCCATACAAAGAAACCGTGCCTACGTATATAGCGTTTTTCGTCAGCTTTTTCTTTATTTTATTTACATCGATGACGATAGATGGTGTTAGCTTCTATCTATCTATCGCCGTGGAACGGAACAAAGTGAATACAGTGACGATTTGTTTTATTGTTATTTTTTTGCACATTTTTATATTTTCATTGCAGCAAAATGTGTAACAATACAAAACTATCGAAGGGAATGCCTCAGAAATTTAAAACCGCGCCATCTATTGGTGTCAATTTTAAATGATCCTTTCAAATAATCTTCGATTTGTGAATTAAAAGCCCAATCTTCCATAATTCTCTGCTTAGGAGAGTTGATTAAACAAGAACATACATACAATTTTTATGTTTAATACGAGAAAAAGTTTATTTTACACACAATTCAATAACAAATCCGTGCATATCGCGCCATCTAGTGATATTTATTTAACCAAATTTTCTTTCTTAGCGTGTGGTACAAGTAATTTCTCAAAATTTATAAGTTAAAGCACATCTAAATTCAGGAGTGGGGCTTGTGACAAGTCATCATTTCTGAGTAAAAAGTGTACCAAAGACGTGACTCATTACATTTTTAGATTGGCGAGTTCCTTCGCTTTGACTCTGCCTCAACGTAAACCATATAATTATAATTGTAGTCTATGATGTAAACTAAAAGGTAATGTTAAACTAAAATTGCTGTGCTGGCGCTGCCGCTGTGGCTGCAGAAAACCTCAAGAGGCGGAAATATAATAACCTCATGGGTAGTTATATTTTCGAGCTGTTTGGGGTTGAAACTCTTGGTCCGTGGGGTCCGAGTGCTCACGCTTTGTTTAAAGATCTTTCCAAACGCTAAGTTGACACTTCGCGTGACCCAAGGGCTGGCTTTTACCTTGGTCAGAGAATAAGCATTGCCATACAACGTGGAAGCAGAATAAGAATAAGCATTGCCAGACGTTGCGTTGGAAGGCCTCCCACTAGGTGGACCGATGACCTGGTGAAGGTTGCGGGGATCCGCTGGTTGCGGGACGCACGGGACCGGTCAATGTGGCGACGCTTGGGGGAGGCCTATGTCCAGCAGTGGACGTTTTTCGGCTGATATGATGATGATGATACAACGTGGCAATGCTGCCAGTCTTTTGGGCACATTACCAGTGGACAACGATGTGGAGGAGTTTTTCGACGCCATATTTTAGATTAGTATATTTTTTGGTTTAGTTAGTGAGTAGTTTTTGGTGTAAGTGTTTATGTTTGTAGTCTTAGTTAATTAAGTATTTTATACACTGTATATACTTGTATCTATGTAAATAAAGGTAATATACTCTAGTAGTTGGTGAACAAAAGCACTGCAGCTGCAGAATCATCTTGACATTTTGTTGAAAATGAAATGAAGGATTTTTGCAATTAATTAAAACAGCAAGTATTCAATAAATAATGTTTATTTACACAATATTTCATTCCATGTATCAAAAAGCCTGTGGCTAAACAACAATACTCTACTCATAGTCAAACAAGACCATTGTGCTTGTAAAGACGAAAGTAATCTCCACAAAATATTCTGTGTTCATCTTCACAATATGTACCCAGTTCATTACGCCTACGTCCTTGGCTGCACGGAACTTGGGCAAGCCAACCAAGCATGGAAGTAAGCTGTACAATATCTGGCAATGCCGTGTTAAACAAAAATGAACTCGATTCAGTCGTAAGAGTTACTTATAGTTAAAAAATAAAAAACGTGCCGACAAAGACTCGCTGGACCTTCGTGACTTCCTTTCACACGATTAAAATATGATTTGTTATTAGTTGGTTAGTTTAGGCTGACTTGAAACGACATTCAACCATTATTAGAACGGAACGCGTGCAGTTTTAGCCTTTGAGCCTTTTGCGTTTTGATAACAGTAAACCTTCCAGTTGTACATACTATTTCCATGCAACCAAGTTACGCTGTCAAGACCAAACGCTAAGATGAACGACGAACATTGGTCTCAATATTTTGGTTGGCTACCACATAACCATGTACTTTTAGCGACTGCAAGTCACTTTGCACTTATTGGTACTACTCGATTAGAATTACTGTGCACCCGGTGCTGTGACGTCACTTTAACGTTCGACTCACGCTACAGGCGCGCGGGGAGGAGGGAGGGGCGAGCATTCCAGCGAGTTGCACAGGAATTTTGACCGTGTAGTTAGATGAAATTGATATACAACACATATTGGTGATTTACTTTTAACACCATAACAAAGTTAAAAATAACCCCTATTCTGTTCAAAGCAGGTACTGGTAGCTCCATAAGCCAAGTATAAAACTTTACAGTATAGAAGAGGCGACGCCGAAAATAATAGAACGTTGAAGAAAATTTTTCTAAAGAGTTTTAGAGGAAAATATATAGGCTCTATAGACCTATTATTATTTATTGGCAACTATTTACCAATAAATAGTAATAGGTCTCTAATGAAGATAGGGTTAGTTTTTAATACTATAGGCACTGATATTTTGAATAAAATATACCAGAATATGGAAGTTTACATACTTAGTATTATTATATTGTAGGATATTGGTCGTGTTTTAAAACTTTGTTGACTAACAATAAAATACAGATTAAAAACATAGTTAAAATATTTCATTACTTAGTCAAAACTTCAACAAAATAATAGCTTTTACCCGTAACCTGTAATTAATATACACAAAACAAATTCTTCAATAATTTTACTATTTAAACATAAAATCTTAAATACATAACCCTTTTGTTTATGCTATTATAATATTTTGTCGTCTAAAATAAAATAAAAAGTAGAATAATTAGAAAAGGTTTGAAATTAATTACATTTTTAAGTAGTCTGTTTAATTGGTCTGTATGAAGCACTTAAATAGTTTTAAAAAGTGTTACTTCGTACTAACTAAGCCAACTACTTCTTGCGACATTCGAGCCACTGTAGGCCTAACTTAGTGTTGTCACATAAGTGACGAAAGTTTGGACAATTTTAGTCGATTTCGCTAAATCGACTATATCAAACACACATTCATAGATCTCTTATAAAAAAACAATAACAATATTCTTGTTTTAGTGAGCAGTTGTTAATGGAGGATTAGCATGAAAGTAACATTAACCCCCGGTTTCTCAACACTCGATCTGGCTGTTAACGTAATTGACGAATAATGCTGTGATTGGCTGTTGAAAATTCATTCAACCAATCACAGCAGATTAGACAATTTGTCACATTAATTCTGCGATAATTTAGCGGTTGGCAACCCGGCCTTAGAGCAATTACATTTTACAAGTACCTGTACTTGTTATGGTACAACATAATCTAGCTTTAGAAAGAGACATGACGGTAAGAGTGACATAGATGCTCTAGGCATCAAAACTATCTAGATGGCATACAGCCTGGTGCTGTAACCAGGTTGTTCCACGCAAGGATTCTTACGCACCAAAGTCATTCGTAAAATATACTCCTTATCCTCCATTTACTACTCCTACAAACACACGCTCAACTCAAAACAGTACAAACGAGTCGTAGTTAGAACCGAATGTGCGCAACAATTTGTAATAATAATAACTAACGTACTTCTGTTATCAAGAACTTCGCGCTTCCGAGGTGGATTGTGACTTCCCTGTGGACGGCGCGGCTTCTATCGCGGGGAGCACTGCGGGGGCCTCTATCGCGGGGGTCGCGGGGACCCCGGCCAGCGCGGGGCGCGGGTCGTGCGCGTCGGCGCGCGCGCACGCCTCCAGGACGAACTTGTTGAAGAGTTCGGGCTTGTCTAGGTACACGTGGTGGCCGGCGCCATTTATTACCTGAAAGTAACATGGTATTTGTTATTAGTTTATTAGTGGAATATGCCTTTTTGTACACCACTTAACGTACGGGACAAGAGGAGTATTTTTTTATTTTGGGTACAGATCAAGCGAACGACGTAACGACTGGGAATCGCCGATGGACATCGCAAGTCCACTCGCCTTCTGCTGGGTGTAGGTAGACCGAGCGAAAGTCGATCTCCTCCACGCGGCGAACCATAGAGAACACAATAAGTTAGTACAAAACATGTCCATACCTGTACATAAGTATTGGACGGTCCCCTATGCTCGACCAGCACCTGTCCCGTGCTGTTGTCCACCCAGGAGCGGGAGCCGTACAGCACGGTGATGGGCAGCGCCGGGTCGATCTCCTCCACGCGACGAACCATGGGGTTCTTAGCCCAACCGAAACCCGTCATCAGCGTGTGGAAGGCAGCTTCACCACTGTGGACAATGTATGGTTAGTTTTGCTAAGATGATCTAGTACAGTTTTAAAAAAAGCAGACTATAAAATCCCCTAAAAATTACATAAGAAAGAATAGAAGGTGTAATTTCTGATTAACGAGATCGGAATGGATGCAAGTTTATCATTTTGTGAACATCTTTTTGATCCTACTTTTGAAAATTAAAGAAGTTTAAAAAAAAACTTAATAGTGAAGTTTTTTATTTTTCTCTTTTTAGTTTTGGTACCATGTAAATATGCATTATTAAGAATAACTTAAAAACTACTCGTCAGATCTTGATCAAATTTAAATGGAATAATACATTTAATTTACAGGAGAAGTACCCAGCTTTCAAATAAAAAAAGAATCATCAAAATACAAAACGCGTAACAAACATACAAAAACATACAGTTGAATTGAGAACATCCTCCTTTTGAAGTCGGTTGAAAACTCGTTTGAAATGGTTTTCTTTGCTAGCAGCTGCTGTGCGAACGATATTTCGAAGCACTTTCATTTTAATTCTTGCGAAACTGTTGTATTTTTCAGATCAAAATTTAATGAATTTTAGAGTTGTTGCACCCAAAATGTTAAATTTAGTCTTGTTATACATTTTTTTTTTTTACCTTTGTATAGATTTATTTACCGATTGTTTTGTGAATATGTGAACATTCTAGGCCTTCTAGATCTCTAGATGCTTGATAACATTTGATAACTTTTTATCACGTTTTTCTTTTTTAGGGTTCCGTACCCAAAGGGTAAAAACGGGACCCTATTACTGAGACTTCGCTGTCCGTCTGTCTGTCACCAGGCTGTATCTCATGAACCGTGATAGTTAGACAGTTGAAATTTTCACAGATGATGTATTCCTGTTGCCGCTATAACAACAAATACTAAAAACAGTATAAAATTAATATTTAAGGGGGGCTCCCATACAACAAACGTGATATTTTTGCCGTTTTTTGCTCGATATTAATAACGGCAACAGGTAGACGCTTGAAATATTCACAGAATATTTAGTTGTATATTCTCTTCAAAAAATAATTATTATTAAATTGAAATAAAATAAATTGAGGGGGGCTCCCATACAACAAACGTGATTTTTTTGCAGTGTTTTGCGATAATGGTACGGAACCCTTCGTGTGCGAGTCCGACTCGCACTTGGCCGGTTTTTTTTAGTTTCGAACGTCTTATTGTCGGGCCTACGTTGTCCCCCCATATCTAAGTAATGCTGTAACATGGAAATATTGTAAAACCAAACCATATTTTTAAAAGAGTAACCGTGGAGTTTCTTGCCGGTTCTTCTCCACAGGAAACGACCAACCCGAACCGTGCACCTTTTGTCGACGTTTTATAAGTGCCCATGTAGGCCTATGTGAAATAAAATAAAAATTGATTCTGATTCTGAATGAATAAACAAAATATTGTTAGAGGTTATTAATCGTATAACTGTTACTCTAATGCACTTAATATTTGTATTTTATTGTATAGTTTTTGTACGGTTCGTACACTTGCACTTGCATAGTTGTTGTTGTTGAGCTTGAAGGGCGAAGAGAAAAGATTCCTTACTTCCTGTTATGTTTATTACGTATAAACATGTATATAAAACTGTTGACGATTCCTTTCTATGATGTTAGTCACCGCGTAGCAGTTATCGCACTCGTCGATTTATTGTAATGCATATGTATTTTCAGTACTAAAATCGTATGGTGCATGTCACCGCGTCAGCAAAATATGTACAGATTAAGACTGTACACTAATGCTATGATTTTTTTTTTTGCTGTGCGTGTGCTTAATGTATCAAAAGAAAGGTTTCTGAATAATATTATCTTATTTTATCTTAAAATATATTTTTAACCGACTTCAAAAAAAGGAGGAGGTTCTCAATTCGTCGGAATCTTTTATGTATTTTCCCCGATTACTCAAAGACGCCTGGACCGATTTAGAAAATTCTTCTTTTGTTTGTAAGGGTGTACTTCCCAGTTAGTCCCATAGTCATCAGGTCAGGAACTGATGATGGGATCTTGGAGAAATCGAGGGAATTCCTCAAATATTATAGGCATACATATAGTGATTTTGGTATTTTCATCAACAATGCAATCATTTACACTCAGATAGTATCATTTGGTGAAGTGGAACTGGTGAAGAAGTCCACAGATGGCCAAAAGAACTCCTTAATGCTAAGTATGTCATGGGGTATAAGATATCTCGAATATTTTAAAGACTATGATGAAGCAAATACTTATAAAAAAATAGTGCTGATGAAACTGGTACCATCGGACTGATCTGATGATGAAACCGGCAGGTAGGCACTGGAACTCCGAAATAAAAAAAAATATCCTAGTCTGTATGGGCTTATTGGAATAATCATGAGATGTACTTTGGCTATATATGATTTTTATGGCAATTGGAGGTACCTATCAAAACTAAAAAGAGATAAATAAAAAACTTTTTAACAAAAAAAACAAACCGACTTCCAAAAAAAACAATTTTATAATATTCGATCACAACTCACCTAGGCGTCTGCGAGTTACACTGATATATATACTCAGGTATGATCGTCTCTGCGTCGGGTATAAAGTTCAGGTACTTCCTAGATATGTCGGGGCGGGTCTTGCTGACGAGCCACTTGCCGGCCGGCCCGGCCGCGCGCACCGCCCACAGCGGGTTCAGCGGCTGCACCGCAGTGGCGATGGCGCGCACCCACAGCGGGAGCTGGGCCTTCTCGTAGGCGTTTGGGGGGCGCTCTGAGAAGCCCCAAGGGTCGGCTAGGACTAGGTGGCGGACTCTGTAAGGGAATAGTTTAGCTTTACAGTAAGTTATGGAAAGATTTATGTGCTCATTTTAATCGAATGGCAGCCATTTTCTTCGAATCAGTAATGCAAATGTGGACAAGAGTAAGTGTAATAGTTGCAGTTCCCTGAGTCACACTGTAGTGAAGTGATGAGAGTGATTTAATTTATATAAAACTTGGTCCAGAAAACTTTATTATGGCTTGACAAATTCGTACGCGACACTCCTATGATCCGCGGGCGCGGTGCACTTAATGGCGGAACCACACGTCGTGGCGTGGCGTGGCGCCTTTTCACGCAGTTGATTAGCTACAAAACTCGTTGTGTTATGACGTAGGCTGGAATAGAGTCGTGTGATTGGTGGATCCCTTTTTTACGTCTTAAGGCAGCGGCGTAAGGTGGCAAGTGCGCGCGGGACCGGGGTCACCTGACGGGACCGTCGTCGTACGTGACACCCCTATGGTCCGTGGGCGCGACACACGTATGGAGATGGGTTTCCATCCCTATAACCCATTTTAGCAAGTGATAATAAATTATTACAAAATCTTTGATTTAAAATATGCAGCCACGCAGCCCAGCAAATGATCATAAAAAAATTATATTCTTGTTATTTAACTCTCCTAAGCACAAAATTATGGACTCTTAATTCACATTTCGAAGATTATTTGAACGGATCATTTAAAACGCATTCCAATAGATGGCGCTGAATTAAACTTCTAGGTTTCCCACTCGATTTTTTAAATTTGTATTGTAACATATTTTGGTACAATGGAGAGAGCAAATTAGACGAAAAAGGCCAGATTTGTTGAAAAGAAAACTCATGGATTTTGCACCACGATAATGCGCCTTCGCACAAGGCCATCATTGTGAACGAATTTTTGGCCAAAAACTCAACAAATAATACCATCGAGCAATAAGGTAGTTACTCACCAGATATGGCTCCAGCCGACTTCTTTCTTTTCCTAAACCCAAATTACCACTTCGTGGCACCCGTTTTCATTCGGTAGAAGACATAAAGGACAATTAGCGGCGAGAACTAAACTCGATTCCGGTAAAAGCGTTTAAATCTGTTTTGATGATTGGATTATTCGTTGGCGTAAGTATATCGTTTCTGAAGGAGATACTTTGAAGGTGATAAAATAAACTTTGGATGAATAAAGAACATTTTGTGTAATATACATAGATCTTTTCCCTGTACTTTCTTGACAGAGTAGAGATATGTGGTTTAACCAAGTATAAAAATTCATAAACTTTACCTTTCAGGGTACTTGATAGCATACGCCGTCGCAATGTACCCTCCGAGGCTGTGACCCAATAGTACGAATTGCGCGATATTCACTTCGCGCCGCCATTCCTCCACGGATTCCACCCATTGCGCCTCTGCCTTCTGTGCGTCTGACGCGAACTTAGGACGGGAGCTGCGGCCGAAGCCTGGGGAAATTAAAAGACCATTAATCTATATAATACCTTTAAACGAGCAATTCTTGTAAATATTTATTTATTTTTTAATTAATTTTATTTTTCATTTGATTTTGTTTTGATTTATTTTATTTTAATTTTAACTTCATTCAATTTTATTTTATTTTAATTGTACTTTGATTTAATTTATATTTCAATCTGATTTAAATTTAGTTTAGTATTGTGAATACCTAACATATTTTTAACTTGATTTTATTTTATTTGTGATTCGATTTAATTTTATTTAAATTTTTATGCATTCTTTTTTGTTGCTTTTAATTTGTTTTTTGGTTTGGTATTACTTTTTTATACGTTTCCTTAATTTTTAAGTGTTTTTACTAGTAAATATGTGCATATAAGATTTACATCTAGTAGATGTCAATAAGACTTTTTCTGTTAGATTTTTTGCTAGTATGATTGTACATCAGTTTTGTGAATTATAATAAAAAAAACTACATATATATCGGAGGAAGGTAAATGATTAGTAATAAATATCCCTTGTAAACTTATTACTTCTGGTTTGTTTAATTGGCAACATTTAGCTTCTGATCAGTTCTCAGTTCGATTTTATTCGATTGACAACACTTTATTTTTCTTATGTCAAAATACTCGATTTGGATTGGATAATACAAGCAGTAATTTGCCGGAAGAGATTCTCTTAGCCAATAAAAAGCAGGAGTGTCATAGAGGCACTCTGTGTGGGTTCTCTAGAAAAGATACGCGCGGACAAGGGCGGATTTAGGGGGGGGGCACGGGGGCACGTGCCCCCCCCAGACGGTATTTTGTGTACTGTGGAGATTCTATCACAGTACATACTTAGAAGCAAATCAAATTACAGAGTTGTTAAAATATATTAATAAAATAACAGAAAGAAACTATTCACCACTGCACTGGAGGATGTCTTCAAGGTTCTAGATTGGAGAGGCCGATTCGCCGATGATAAAGCTGTCATGGAGGACCCCAGTACAACGCTCGATGACCTCAGTAGAGCTTCCGAAATAATGGGTCCAAAAATGAACATGGACAAACTAAGGTGATGTTGAGCGCTCATGTCGTACCTACTCCTATCAAGATCGGTGGCTCCAAAGCCGAAGACGTGGACGACCATGTCTACCTGGGACAAATGGTCAGTTAGGCAGGCCCAATCTCGAGAAAGAGGTCAACCGTGGAATCCTACTCGGCGGGGCAGCATTCGGGAAGCTGCGCGGTTTCTTATCGTCCAACTTACCACAGTGTCTCAAGACGAACTTATGGCTCGGAGACATGGTCGCTCACAATGGGCCTCATCAGAAAGCTTATAGTCACCCAAAGGGCAATGGAGAGGGCCAGGCTCGAGGTGTCGTTGCGGGGAACCGATCACTTTTCGGAATATATTTTGGTCGAATTTCATTTTACCGAAAACTATTGACCGAAGTCTTTTTTGCTATATGCATTATTTGACATATTTTTAGATCATCGAAGTATCATGTGGCATATGTATTATTTTACCGAACTACATTTCGCCGATTTACAAACTTTTTGCTATTGGCCGAAGCCTCTTTTGAACTTTTTTCATGCTACAAAATCGACTTCACGCAGTCTTGTCTGTGTTTACGTATTTTCATGCAAATGGTTTATTAATAGCTGTCATGCATTAGACATTTTTATTAATTAATTATTTCAAAGAATTTGTTTAAGAGCGAGCGAAGCGAGCTCGGGAATTTAGGGTACCCCGACACGCCGCCATGGGATCTGGAAGCTAAAGTCCTCGCGCAAATATGGGAGTGGCGCGAGGTGGCTAAATGCCGGGGCGAAACTCCGTTGCCGCGACAAATCGCGGCTCAGCGGACAGAGCTCCGGCAGGATCTCATGGCGACATGGAGAGGGCGATTGTCGCAACCCAGCGCTGGGCACGCCACAATTGCGGCGGTAAGGCCCCTCTTTGAGGAGTAGCTTGAGAGGCGTCACGGCGTCCTCACCTTCCGCCTGACGCAGGTCCTCACCGGACACGGCTGTTTCGGGAGGTTCCTGTTTAGGATAAGGCGGGAGGAAACGCCCGGGTGTCACCATTATGTGGACCGCCCTGAGGACACGGTGGAGCATACGGTGGAGATCTGCTCCGCTTGGGCGGAGCACCGCCGGCGGTGGCGACCTCTCGCGTCCCGCCCTGGTGCAGGCCATGGTACGGAGCGAGAGGGCATGGGAAGCTGTCTCCTCCTTCTGCGAAGCAGTTATGCTCGCAAAGGAGGAGGCGGAACGCGTGAGGGAGACGCAAAGGAGGCGCCCTCATGCCCCTAACCACCGCAGGAGACGACCCGGGCGTCGGGAGTCGCAAGCCGATTCCCGGCCACAGTAGGCGCGGGCTTGCGGACGGAAAGTAATGGGTAGCTCGCCGTCCGATAAGGACCAAGCCCGAGTTTACGGCGCGTAGTGTTCGACGCGCGCCTCAAAGAGATGTCAGCACAGTGACGAGGTCCGATAGGGCCGATGCCTGTCTGGGTCGCGGATAAATTTGAAAGAGAGTTACCGTGGCCCTGGCACAAGCAACTGAAGGAACACGGGTGGGTTTTAGTCAGTAAAAGTCTGACACGCCCTCCCGCTTCACCCAGAGCGGGAGAAGTCATTGGACGATTTCCCACACAAAAAAATAAAAATAAAAATAAAAGGGTACCCCGACTCGGATAGGTTAGGTTCGAAGGGGATGACGGGATGTGAAGTGACCGAGCAAAGCAAGCGAACTTAGCTCCCGTCATCTCTTTCGTGTTATGTTACTTTAGACCCTGTAGACAGAATTATTTTTTTCAGGTCGCTGTTTTAAACATTTGTATTCGCCCACTGTTTCTCTCTCACTTATTATTTTGATATGCGTTTAAATATAAATATTTCGGACAAATGTTATTTCGGCTAAGTGTAAGTTCGGTAAAAAGTTTTTCGACCAAGTAAAACGTTGGAGTAACGAAAATAATCGAATTGATAATAGGTCAACTGAGACATTGGCAATAGACCAGGTCACGGAGAGATGGCGGTTGTACTGCGAGAGCCTATATAAGGATACGGGGAGATCTGATGAGCCGGTAACCCAGTTTGAAAACCTTTTCTTAGAGCCAGAGATCCTGGAATCCGAAGTGGAAAGTGCGTTGAAAAAGTTGAAGCCTAATAAATCGGCTGGAGGAGACAGCATCTTCGCCGAAGAGCTGAAAAGTCTTGGAGACAGAGGTATTAGGCTTTTACGGGATTTATGTAACCAGCTATGGAGAACGGGTAAATGGCCTAAGAACTGGAAGGAGTCTCTCTTGATACCACTGCACAAGAAAGGGTCAACAAGGAATTGCGGGCACTACCGGACGGTCGCACTTATATCCCACGCTAGCAAGATAATGCTATACATTATTAATGGACGGCTCCAATCTTACCTACAACGACAAATTCCAAGTGAGCAGGCTGGTTTTGTAAAGGGTCGAGGCACAAGAGAGCAAATAGTGAATATGAGGCAAATGATAGAGAAGAGCCGCGAGTTTAATGTTCCAATGCTCTTGTGCTTTATAGACTACTCCAAGGCGTTTGATTGTGTGAGGTGGGACTGCCTGTGGAGAATACTCAAGGAAATGGGAGTACCATCGCACTTGACATCACTGATTGCAAGTCTGTACGAGGATGGAGAGTCGATGGTTAGAGTCAATAATGTGGTGTCGGGACTTTTTAAGCCAGAAAAAGGAGTACGGCATGGATGTATACTGTCCCCCCTTCTTTTCAACATATATGGCGAATACATCATGAGGAGAGCCTTAGAAGAGTGGGAGGGAGGCATCGCGGTAGGTGGCAACAAAATCAGCAATCTCCGGTACGCAGATGACACCACTTTGTTTGCATCCTCAGAGCGCGAACTCGCGGAACTATTTGCTAGAGTGGAGCGTGAAAGCGAGATGGTAGGATTGTCAATTAACAAGTCAAAGACCAAAGTGATGATCATCGACCGAGCTGGACTAATCGCACGCACGGGAGAACTTGTGGATCTGGAGTTTGTGAGTGAATTTGTGTACCTGGGCTCCATGATCAGTGATCAGGGAGGCTGCGACGGGGAGATTCGGAGGCGTACGCAGATGGCCAAGGCGGCTATGAGCAAGATGTCGAGGATATGGCAGAACAGAAATGTCTCCAATAACACAAAGAAGAGACTCGTGAGAACTCTGGTATTCTCGATATTTCTTTACGGCTCGGAATCCTGGGCAATTCGCACGGTGGATCGGAAAAAGATAGAGGCTTTTGAAATGTGGTGCTGGAGAAGAATGCTGCGCATACCATGGACAGCCAAGCGCACGAATAAGTCCATTCTCGACCAGTTGAACATTAAAACCAGACTCTCTACGATCTGCTACCAACGAGTCCTAAGTTACTTTGGTCACATCGCCCGGAGACAGCCAGACAACCTGGAAAAACTCGTTGTATCGGGCAAGGTGGATGGAAAAAGATCACGCGGACGTTCACCTACTCGCTGGTCTGACCAGATCAGGGCCATTACGGGACTCACGGTGACCACTGCTATGAGAAGAGCTGGAGACAGGGTGGCTTGGAAGCAGCTCGTCGCTGACTCCGTCAAAGCTTTTCAAGACGGGCACGACCTTCAGAAATGAAGACAACGAATAAGAAGAGACATTGGCAGATGTGACTTTAATGAAGTAAAAACAAAACGAAAAGATAATAGTTGAAAAGTTTTAGGTGAAATGAAATTCGGTCAAATGTTGTTCGAACTTAGGAAAGGTAACCGTCCTTGCGTGATTGTAGAAATGTAGAGATCTGCAAGAGAACCAGGGTTACCGACATAGCCCGAAGAATTGCCACACTTAAGTGGCAGTGGGCAGAAAAGTTTTGGAGTGACGACCGCGAACCGGAAGACGTTGCGTTGGAAGGCCTTCCACCAGGTGGACCAAAACCTGGTGAAGGTTGCGGGCATCCGTTGGATGCGGGACGCACGGGACCGATCAATGTGGCGACGCTTGGGGCAGGCCATGTCCAGCAGTGGAAATCTTTCGGCTGATATGGTGATGAACAGAAAGAACATGAGTGAAACTCTTGTCTTTCATAATCCTTCCTGTACATTCTTGAACTTGTAGAAATAAACATGAAGTATGATACTTCAAGTTTATTTCTGACAGTTATTGTTGATTTTTTTGCCTGTCCGCCCCTTGTGCCCCTCCCAGAAAAAAATCCTGGATCCGCCCTTGCGCGCGGACGCGATGTTTTGGAGTTGAAAAGAGTTGTGAGTAAAAGGAGTTGAGAAGTAGCCTAAAGTGGCGTGTGTGAACTTGAACAAGTGTGTTTAAGTTGGGAAAAAGCGAAACGATTGGTGGCCGAATCCGCTGCTTTGATAAAATTGGAACAAGAACTATCTCTAAAACGGCATAAGTTACCTGCTTTGTGCAACGCATACCCACGATATGCCCACAGACCGAGGGTATTATTGAAGATAGCCCTCCTATCTCCGATATATATATATAATCTGAATCTCGGAAACGGCTCCAATGATTTTCATCAAATTTAGTAGCAGCGGGTTTCGGGGGCGATAAATCGATCTAGCTAGATTTCATTTTTAGAAAGTGTGTTCGGGTCAAATCTTGCAACTGAATTTTAAATCAGTTATTCTCAACCGATTAAGAAGAAATTTTGCATACACGTTTAGTTTGGATGACAAAGCATGGTTACATAAGTGACGTCATTCTAAATCCAATATGGCGGGCGTTCCAAGATGGCGGACTAGTTATGTTTTGTACACTGTCATGATTTAGGTATCAAATGAAAGGGTTTGCTGTGAACAATACTAAAAAGCTAGTTTAAAAAAAAAAAAAAAAAAAAAATTTATTAATTTATCTAATTGTCATTCAAGTGTCATTGGGCAATATATACATGTCAGGATCAAAGCTTTCCGAATTTTGGGGCCTTCAGGGTTACCATTCCAGTATACCACATCAAAGACGAAAAAAACTTGTCATACAATTTGTTTTAACTTGTTTCCGATATGAATGTATCGCATCTGGGTTTTCAGTATTTTGCAACATACTGTGAGTCTGTGACATAAGCGGTCACTGAGCCCAGACGGTCTGGAGCCCGGAAAGCCGGCACTATTTATGGCTTAAATAAGTTTCCTTTGCTTTCGTGTCGTTGTTCCAACTCACTTGGGTGAGTGACACTTGGCTGAAGTCCAATTCTCTTCCGCATAACAGATTTACACGTGGAAACTATTAATGAGGACTTTTCTTTGTTGCAAATTATAGCAATCATCACCTTCATCATGCTTGTAATCCTCAAAAAATTGCCAGAGTTGTAATAAATAAATAAATTCCCTTTACGGTGGTTGAGCTGAATGGTGCCAATCCATGCGTAATGTTCGTGAACGGGCGCCATCAGTAGGGATTGGCCATAACTTAGTTGCGTCCACCTGCTTTTAATTACGTACTAGACTCTTTTACGTCTACGTTTTTATACATCGTTCTCACATATGTATTTTTTCAATAAGAATGATGTAACCAAATAATTGTAACAAAACTGATGGAAAAGAGTGTCCGTAGATATCTGTTAGTGTATTTTCTTGAGTATATATATAAGTATAATAAACTAAGAATGTGTAGTTTCTTGCACATCCTTCTCCAGAGAGATCTACTGACGCTTGGGAATGTGCAATTAGATTCATATTTTTTTTCACAATTCAAAAGTACCTACTTACATAAGGTTTAGCTTTTTTTTTTATTTTAGAAAAAAATGTAGATATCGTACTCCCACATTTCGCAGTGAAATGGTTAGGGAGCTTTTGCCATGGATATAAGCACAAATCCAAAATCCAGGCCATTACTCAAAAATAGCTGATGTAAAAAACAATAATAATTTTCCCAACTAGACAATCAAAATCCAGGAGACCTTCAGCTGTCGTACTAGCCCCCACTAGAGCCTTTAAGCAAAATAAAAAATGTACTTACCCAGCAAATCAATAGCATACACCGGCCTCGTCGCCGCAAACGAGTCTAGATTAGGGCACCAGAGCGCCAGGCCTGCGCCCATGCCGTGTAGCATCACCAGCGGCACCTTGGGCGATTCGTCGTTCAGCGATATCGTCCATATCTTGTCGCTCTGGCCCACCACGCTGCCTATGTCCACGTAGAAGCGTTTGTATGCTGTTTTTAAGCCTGGAATGGAAGTCAGATTTAGATGCAGGCATTCGTTTAAGAAACTTTCACACATTTTGTATAGGAAAAGGTGATACGTGTCTTTGGCAATTTTTTTAGGGTTCCGTACCCAAAGGGTAAAAACGGGACCCTATTACTAAGACTCCGCGGTTCATCTGTCTGTCTGTCTGTCACCAGGCTGTATCTCATGAACCGTGATTGCTAGGCAGTTGAAATTTTCACAGATGATGTATTTCTGTTGCCGCTATAACAACAAA
The DNA here is from genome assembly GCA_945859665.1 of Anorthoa munda. NCBI lineage: Eukaryota > Metazoa > Arthropoda > Insecta > Lepidoptera > Noctuidae > Anorthoa > Anorthoa munda. The sequence continues at coordinate 29,037,963 of OX243903.1, forward strand.
TACTAAAAACATAATAAAATAAATATTTAAGTGGGGCTCCGATACAACAAACGTGATTTTTTGCGATAATGGTACGGAACCCTTCGTGCGCGATTCCGACTCGCACTTGGTCGGTTTTATTTTTACCAATTTTGCAATTTAGAATCAACTAGCTCAATATAATTTTTATGTTGTTAAAATTAATATTTTCTGGAACTGAACATAAAAATTGTATGTTCTTGTTTAATCAACTCTCCTAAGCCCAAAATGATGGAATATTGGGCGCTCACATTTCGAAGATTATTTGAACAGATTATTTAAAATTGATGCCAAAAGATGGCGCTGTTTTAAATATCTGAGGCATTCCACTCGATTGTTTAAATTTGTATTGTAACACATTTTGGTGCAATGAAACTGTAAAAACTTGCAAAAAAAATTACTATAATGAACAAATCATAATTGTATTTAAAGAAAAAAACGCTGCTAACACCATCGGATCGCCATGGAACGGAACCGAACGCGAATGATGTACAAAAAATAAACGGTATAATCAGACGAAAAACGCTAGTTACGTCGCCGTCAGCGCGGTTTCTTTGTATGGGATGAGGCATCTGTATGCTAGTATTATATTATCTGTGGCCACAGGAAGAATGCATTTTTACCCGACTGCCGAAGGAGGGTAATGTGTTTATTTTGTTTTCTTTCAGTGCAATAATTATCGTAATCGGATGAGTCCTTCAAATATTACCTACAAACAAACTATTTTAAGTAATTTAGATGTATCGAAGGACCGGTTAGATATTTAGTCTAATGGCGCTCCCACACTGCTGTTAAAAATGTTTACAAACATTTTCTAACACATCAGTGTTATGAAAAGGCGATATATACGCCCCAATGTTAACGCAGTACTGGTCGTGCGCCCGCTCGATACCAAAATATCAATATTGAACCTCCTTTTGAACAGAGCTAAATATTATATAATTTACATATGCTATTTCAGTTATGAAGAAATTCCAGCCATCAATTTTTCTGTGTAAAAATATTTATAAACATCCAAGTCCAGTGGCGGCGTTAGGGGGTGGCGAACAGGGCAATCGCCCAGGGCCTCGCTCTTGCAGGGGCCTCGCGCTACAACCCAAAACGGTTACAATTTTATCCTTAGCAAACAGTTATTCGTAACAATAAAATAAAGTTAGTCGTTTAAATATTTCATAGTGTTAGAAAAAAAATAAACAAAAAACTTTATTTTATCAGAGTGCAACAGTGTCCGTCCTTAGTTCAGCGGATATTCAATTTTAGAATGCTGGTTTATTTTATTTTGTTTCATCTATGATTGTGTCATTGTAAAACACAGGTCTTCTTTTTGGGACTGAAAAGTGTTCTAATAAAAGTGTTTTTTTAAGAAGATCGTTTTGTATGAAGAAACCCTGACTCTAATACATAGTTAAGTATTAATAATAATAAGAGCCAAGTTTTCCATTTCTCTTATCTCTAGAACGCCACATAGGAACATACATACATACATAGACTGAAAAGGATAAGGGCCTAGCAAATATCTGCCGCCCGCCCGGAGCCTCGCAGCGGTTAAGGCCGCCCCTGTCCAAGTCGTTTTCGTAGTCGTTTGGAGGAGTTTCCAAAAGTTGAAAAAAATATCGTGTTGTTAATTATTTTTTTAAAGCAAAATTGTACAAAGTTATGTACATGAATCTATAGTAAACATATTTTTTTTCAAACCTTTTAACCTAGCCGTTACTATAAGGAGTATGCTTTAGAAAGTAACCGTTTTACGGCACTAAAGCGGTTGTAGGGCCTTAACGTTTGCTAGCAAATGTTAGGAATTGTTACAGTCTGTTACGAATTGAGTGTTCCTACACTGATGGAAAATGTTTACCGGCTCGCAGTATAGATTTACGTTCCGAGGTGTCTGTTTTGTTAGGTACCTAACATGAAAACATTTTCATAACATTGTGATCAAATGTTTGTTTAGGAAATGTTTACTAATGTTTGTAAACTTTTTAACACCAGTGTGTGTGGGAGCACCATTATGTTGCAATAAGTAAAATAAAAAAAAAAATAAAAAGAAAGAAAGAAAGAAAAATATTTATTTGTGACCCGCACAGGAGACACGAGAAATAAGCATAAAAATTACACAATAGTCAAAATAAAAAACCCCGTGCGAGACCAAAAAGGCTCCTATCTCAGCATGTGCAGCGATATCCAAAAAAGGAAATAACCCTGCGCTGATATTCGCTTTTTTGAAAATACGGTATATTTTTTAATATGGTAACAGAGTACCTACTCATACGTATTCCAATGTCCAAAGCTAACATATTATGCTCTTAAATTCGTATCTCTACGCCAGAACACAACGCTATCAAAGTATTTTGCGTAAAACGCAATGTCATGACATATTTAAACTTCCGCATAATTATTAGCATGTCCCCGTGCGAGCGTGCGCGAGTCCACAATCCGCAGTCCCTATCTCTAACCTCGTAAGAACCGGAATCCCTAAACAGATATCTACTGTATTTCCTCGATTACGCATCTTTTTATACCCGCCAATTTTTCTGCCGAGCCACTCTTGTGAAGCATCTAGATTGATACCAAAATGACGAGATGTTATTTTTATGTGGTCTTGCGTCGCTTCTTTTAATTGTTTAATTATTTAATAATGGGTGTAGTTCGCTTCTAACCTCGATCTGCAATTGTGGAACGATCGATGACTTTTTGAATGCGGCTGCCCCATTTCAAAACCTAGTAAAGACCTAAAACTAAATTTTACACGAGAGCGCATAAACGTAAATAGGTCAGCCTTCAAAAAGTATTTATGTTAAATAAAAAAAATACTATTGGTTGTAAAAAATACTAAATAATGAACACATAGTACTAACGTTTTTTTGATATATGTGTATATTGCATATTTTAAACCCCTTACTAATTTTGATAATTGACACGAGATAGTTACTTTTATCTAGAAACTGGTTTCATAACATAGTAAGAGCACTTGCTAGGTTTTGTTCTGGTTTATTGAATATGAAACTTAGCATATGTCATTGAGTAAATACTAGTAAGGATATAGCGTATTTAAATAAAATAATTGTTTATTGAATACAAAAGTTTATTAATTAAAAAAAAAAAAACAAAACAAATGTTTGGCTGTTTGCTGCAGCCGAGCTCTATTCAATTACAGACATTTGCCCATCATTTGTCAAATCCGCAGACGCGTCATTCACAGGTAAATTATGCCAAAATGACTTTCTTGTTTCAGGCATCAAACATACCAATTTATTGATAATTTCTTCTTTTTTATTCTGTTTAATGCCCCTTGGAGTGACAATAGTTTTAGGTAGAACAGTGCAATCAAACTTTTTAATTAAAAAGTCCACTTCCCGAGAGGGTTCATCAAATCTGAAAAAATAAATTTAAATTAAAGTAAAAAAAAAGGAAACAAATTGACTAATATGATGTTTAATTAAATTAATTTTAATTATGTACCTTGTTTTATAAAAAAGGTTTCTTGATCCAGCAATAAACTCCACTTGTACAACAGAGTTTAAATTAAAATCTTTAAGGGGATCATTATGTCGTACCGCTCTCTTTTTTTTTGGCCAGTCATATCTACAAGTGATTTCTATAACTTTTATATTTTTCCTTGATTGCATCACAGTATCCTTAAAATCTTGAAAATCATATATGTTCTTTTGCCTCTTCATTTTCAATTCTATATTGCCGTGAACTGCATCCGCGGACATGTGAGTATGACCTTTTGTTAGATAGCTAATTGTTACCGATTTAAGATCATTCGAGGAGTTATTGACTATCGTAATCATTGCTGTGTAAAGGGTCCAATTTTTATTTTGGACTGTACAATTATCAGTCCATATATACAAGTGCTCCATATCCCTATTAGCCTGTAAGAAAGCATATATAGCGTTTACAATATCACTTGCGTCTCGTCCAGATTGAGCTTCATGCCAAAGGACGCACGTGGCAAAATCGCTAGACTTTTTTTCAATTGGAGCAAATGTTAAATTAAAAGTAACCAAACGACTCATGAAAAATGCATCTTTAATGTCAGGCATTTCTGGTAAAATGATCACTTTCTGCAAATCCATTGAAATATATTTAACTCTGTTTGAGTTTTTGTTTGTTCCGTCTAATCTGTATCTTTGTAAAGCAGAGTCAGCTTTAGACTTATGATTTTCATATTTTGTTTTTATTTCTTCAGGCATTGAGTTGACATCACTGTACTTCTTCAGTTCTTCTTCATACATCGAACATTCTACACACCTATCGCCTTTAGGCATGTGAAATGATATTTTCAGTCCTTTTATTTTTTGCCTGTATAATTCAATTCCACATTTAAAATTTGGATTTTTTTGCTTAAAATCTTTGTACATTTGCTGTAATGTTAAATGTCTCGGTAGATATTTAGTAAATGGTGCATTGTGACGGCGATAATGACTAATAGTGGGTTGAAAAGTCATTATATGTTCGGTTATGATGTTTCCATTAATTTTTCTTCTATTGCCACCTCTATTTTCTTTGGAAACAGATGCATTCAGCAGTCCTTTTTTTATAGCTCTACTTAGCTCTGTTATCACGGCATCAGTTTTGTAGCCAAGAGTTGCCAAAAAAAAATTTCGACACACGGGAATTAATTCGTTGTCTTTATTATGTCTTTATTTTTTCAAAAACCTAGTAAGGTGCAACGACCATTTAAAAACCTAGTAAGCCCAGAGACTTACTAGGTTTTGAATTGGTTGAAGTGACTTACTAGGTTTTAATTTGGTCACAAGGGAGTGGATAGTGCACTTACTAGGTATCGATGCTTAAATATATCTGCTTTTAAGTGAGTTTTTAACGCTGATGTTTTTGTATTCGGTAGGGACTTACTAGGTTAGGAAGATTATGCAATAAAAAGATTTTTGTAAAAAGTGTCCCTTACTAGGTTTTGAAATGGGGCAGCCGAATGGGTCTTGAGCGTTCTCAAAAGTTGCCTGTTTGCACGTGATTTTATGGTTGACAGCAACTTTGGGTGTGTGTATAAAATATGATGAGGAAAAGCGCTGACTGCAGTTGCATCAGCGCTTTTCCTTGCAACATTGACTGTCGATGTCGAGATCGAAATTCATCATAATCAATTCAGCCGAAAGATATCCACTGATGGACATATGCCTCCCCCAGACGTCGCCACATTGACCAATCCCGTGTGTCTCGCAAGCAGCCTTATCTATACATCTATACAAATATCTGTATGTAATATCAAAATAACAACCTTTTATTGAATGCACGTGAAAGTATATACGGTACTAACAACAAATAAGCAATTTTTAAGATTTTTGTCTGTCTGTCTGTCTGTTTGTTCCGGGTAATCTCCGAAACGGCTGGACCGATTTTAACGAGACTTTCACTGGTAGATAGCTGATGTAATAACATAGGCTACGTTTGATCACGAGAAAATCATAGTCCCGGCGGAAAACTAAAAAAAAAAAATTTTTTTTTTACGAGTTTGACGCGAACGAAGTCGCGGGCAACAGCTAGTTGCGTAATAAATTCGGCAAGGCAAAGGGCAATCATGACAATCGACTAATCACATGCGAGATGAAAGACGCGATGTGGATTTCCGTCTATATGATTGGTCGATTGTTCATACTCTTTGCCCTGTGGAATTCATTACGCTATAAGGCTGCAGGTCATCGGTTCACCGGGAGGACTTCCAACGCATCATCTTTCGGTTCGCGGTCGCCATTACAGAACTTTTCGGTCCCATCGACCATCCTTCGGTTTTTCCATCCGTTCTGTGAGCCATGTGCCATGCCCACTGCCACTTACGTTTCACAATTTATCAGGTTATGTGTGTAAATTTGGTTCTCCTGCGGATATCCTCATTTCTGATGCGATCACGCAAGGAAACTCCGAGCTTAGCCTTCTCCATTGCTCTTTGCATGGGTGACTTAACGCTTTCTGATGAGGCCCATTGTGAGCGAACACTTCTCGGTCCCACTGGGAACACACTGGTTATAGACTTTCGTATTGACACACTGCGGTAAATGGGATGAAAATCGAGATTTAAATTATCCATTTCATAAACTAGATAGATAAGGGAATTAACATTTCTGTTAGGTACAGGTAGAATAAGACAGCCCATCAGCCAAAGATAACGTTGTAGTCAAAAGATTTCATTATGTGAATTTCCTTCGCTGCCAATGACAAACCCCCCATTGTGAAACCCCCTGACTAACACCCTTTATTAAGATACCACTATGAGAGATAAGACCGCCATTGTGCCAGACAATTAACAATATTTTATAAGAGCTGGTGATACAATTTTCATGAAAAATTAAATAAATCTTGTCTACAAATTTCAGCCTCAATTTTACAGTACATTTTGACAATTCTAAATTCTTTGCGGGAGATCTAATTATTTCTTTAAATACGAGGAAGTATTAGTCCTAAGCAAATAGTTTTCGATAATACTCCCCTGCCAAGGTTGAGTATTACAGGATTATTAATCGGCAAGCCAGCTAAGGTCATCCACTATTGTATGAATAATATTGATAATTCTAATCTTATCTGTGCATTTATAGTAGGAAATTGATAAAAATACAATAATATACGTTATTGAACTATGCCTGATAAGTAAGGGAGGTTATAGAGGTCATGATCACTGTCTTTTGAAGCCAGTTGTCCATCGCATAACTCTGGCAAATACTCTTCGGAAGTCCACTAACTAAAATTCGATTTTCTGTTAAGTACATGTCCGTCGAATCCGACTCGGCTGGGCAGCGTTCGGGAAGTTGCGCGGTATCTTCTCGTCTAACTTACCACAGTGTCTCAAGACGAAAGTCTATGACCAGTGTGTGTTGCCAGTGATGACATATGGCTCTGAGACGTGGTCGCTTACAATGGGCCACATCAGAAAGCTTACAGTCACTTAAAGGGCAATGGAGAGGGCTATGCTCGGCGTTTCCTTGCGTGATCGACTACATAACCGAGAAAGAACCGTAAGAGAACCAGGGTTACCGACATAGCCCGAAGAATTGCCAAACTTAAGTGGCAGTGGGCAGGACACATTGCTCGCAGAACTAATGTACGATGGGGCAGAAAGGTTCTGGAGTGGCGACCGAGAGCCGGCAGACGTTGCGTTGGAAGGCCTCCCCCCTGGTGGACAGATGACCTGGTGAAGGTTGCCGGGATCCGCTGGTTGCGAGACGCACGGGACCGGTCAATGTGGCGACGCTTGGGGGAGGCCTATGTCCAGCAGTGGACGTCTTTCGGCTGATATGATGATGATGACATGTCTATGAGGTCTTTGCTCTATAACGCGATAAATTGTATTACTATACGACTTCATTGCAGTTAATATCTGCTTATAAGAAATTCTCAAAGGGATTGAGGGAAAGCGGTTAGGTTGCCGCAAAACTATATCTCTCCGATGTTTGACACCGGTCTGAGAGTTGAGGTATCTTGTATTATAAAAGTAAAATCTAAAAAACTCCCGACAAATTTTTATTAATTCTACTTAATTTATCTAGAACATGATACGCTTCGATCTGTAATCTATTGAACACGGAATTATGACATCGTGTCATAATTCCTTACGAAAACACCCCGATTCAAACAGTAAAACGCCCATAACTTTTGAACGGCTCAACCGATTTTATTCAACCATAGCTAAAAACACTCTCGACAAAAACACCTTTCAAACAAAAAAAACTTAATCAAAATCTGTTCACCCGTTTGGAGGCTATGACGCCGCAGACAGACACACAAATACACAGCAACACACGTCAAACTTATAACACCCCTCTTTTTCCGTCGGAGATTAAAAATAAGTCGCAGTCTGCTTATGTGTGTGTCTTGGGTTACTTCTAAACCACGAAAGAAATCAAAAAGGGCGATAAACTTGGCAGGTTTGTGTATATAATTCGTCTCGTACGAAGACTGCGAAGCCGGTGCGGTTCGCTCGCTAGTCACACTATTATTTATTTAATATTATAAAGGCGAAAGTCTGTGAGTGTGTATGTTTGTTACTTCTTTACGCTCAAACTGCTGGACAGATCTGGATGAAATTTGGTATAGGGATAGACTATAGTCTGGAATAGCACACATACTATGCATACTTTTTATCCCGGGTATATGTTCCCGCGGCATAATTTTCGACATTCACGCGGGCGAAGCCGCTGGCAGGAGCTAGTATCTAATAAATGATACTTCAGGCAGTTGGCAGAGTTGTGCACAGATAATATAATACTAACATACCATAAATGCCTCATCCCATACAAAGAAACCGTGCCGCCGTAACTAGCGTATTTCGTCTGATTAAACTGATTAGATTTAGTACATCGATCGCGTTCGTTTCGGCTCCAAGGCGAAAGATAAAAGGTGTTACCAGCGACTTGCAAATAAAACTTTTACTCGGTTCGTAAATATTTTTTTCTTTAAATACTGTGACGATTTGTTTTACAGTATTTTTTCGAACGTTTTTACAGTTTCATCATATTCATCATATTCTTTATTATACACAAAACAGACATTACAAATACAAAAGGATAACTTATGTACAAAGGCGAGCTTAACCCATAATTGGGTTCTCTGACAGCAAACCTCAGTGCTAAAGAGAGATTTACAAAATTAGGACAGTTAACAAAAGTGCACAACAAATTCAGTTTCATTTGTAGTGTGTAAGACATATGTATGTGAGCTCATGTATTCTAATGTACCAATACGTATATAAACAATTGTACTCTATAATTAAGAGCTACTGCTCTTAATTATAGAGTACAATTGTCCTCTGTTGTCTCCATTAGAATCTCCTTTATTACTATAAAGGAGATTCTAATGGAGATACTTGTTTATCTCATCTCCCCGGACTCACGGGTCCGTGCCCCCTCAACCCGATTAGACTCGACCCGAAGAATACTACCAGAATTTTGCTACCAAATCAGTGCCATTTGTACAGTCAGGCAAAGTGATATTTAATTTTAAATAACTTAACATTGGAAGTTAGTACCTACTTGTAAACCTAATAATTATAATGACGTTTATAGACTGATCCAATAAATACCACCGTGCTAATAGCTATAATATTGTAATGATAATTAACAAAAATCTGTGATTTTTACTAGAAAGTACAAAGCGTATACTATATTGAAAAGGATAAGTACTTGTTTAATTATTAGTTTATTTATCCAAAAAATATTTAAATTTTACACTCTCTGTAATGCAAGCGTTAAATCAACATTTTTCTGCCTGACTATACATCGACGTTATTACGCTTATCAAAATAGAAATATGCAGGTATTATTCTTCGGGTTGAGTCTAATCGGGTTGAGTGGGCACGGACCCGGACTCACAACTTTACAAGGCGACCCTGCCATCCTAGACGAGTGCCGAGTTCGGCCGCGTGACTTAACTATTTGAAAGACATTAATAGACTAGGCTATGATATAAATGATTATCTTTTGTCTTTAAAACTGGGGGTTTTTTTTTCTCTATTATGTGCCGGTTGAATGTACAAAAAGAGGACGTTTTTATAACACAAAGTGCATCGGGTGGTTCAAATTCTGCTTCTTTGCAAGAGTATCACTTATCGAACATTAGTAGGTGTCGTGATGTTTATCATGTGCAGCTTACTTGGAGTATCCGGACTTTATGCGGTGTACAAAGCTGGGAACAAATCATCGGACGCGGCGACGGACGCGTCTGATATATGTGCACAGTCGATTTGGACGCGGCTTGCGGACGCGTCCGAGCGCTTGTTCCATAGACAATATAGCTTATTCAACGAATATTATGTTTACGTAGAAACACGCCGAGTAGTGAAAGTGAGGACGCAATTCTCTACTGCGAATACACTCGATAAGTTTTTCTTCCATTTTTATTTATAACCTCGCATGTACGTGCGAGATATTGCGTAATCAAAGTTGTTCTGACGCCCGGACGCGTCCCACACCCCGTGCACACCGTCCGCGGACATTTTCGGCTGACACAAACATCCAGCGGGCCAGATCTCTATCGGACGTCCGAACACCCAAGATCTCGTCCGCGACTTACGTCCGATAGTTTGCACAATGTAATGTACATTCATTACACAGATACTCTATAAGTCGCGGCTGTCAGTCGCGTCCGTCAGCCGCGTCGGATAATTTGTTCCCAGCTTAAACTGTACAGAAATTGGCACTATTCATGGGTAACGAATGAGGTTTTCACACAAATGTGTAACAATACACATTTAAACAATCGATTGGATTGCCACAGACATTTAAAACCGCGCCATCTATTGGCATCAATTTTAAATAATCCGTGCAAATAATCTTTGAAATGTGAATTAAGTGCCCAATATTCCTTAATATTGTGCTTAGGAGAGTTGATTAAACAATATCATGCAATTTTTATGTTTAATTCCGAAAAGTGTTAATTTTCACACAATTCGTTATGAAATCGGTGCATATCGCGCCATCTAGTGAGATTTATTTAAACCAAATTTTCTTTCATAACGCTGGGAACCCGTGGCATTAGCCTTTAAGGACTTATGAAATCATGGTGGATCTTTGTGCGTAAGTTCTCGTATACAAGGGCGAAAATTCGCATACATCCTGCTTCAAAGTCCAAGTATATAACCGCTACTTGTAAAAGTTCATTATACTCGAGAATGTGCCACTTATCATACTGATAACACGTCATACTCCTGATTGTTATCAGATGTGAGCTTGTGTGCACCACGTATACATGTAATGCTTTATCATGGGAGCTACATCCCGGAAAATAATTAAAATGATAACACTGTGTTTATAGTATCGACACTGTGGTTTTACTTAAGTATTGCAAGCGTGTATTGGATGAGCAGTCTGCATAATATGCAATTAGGAATGGAATGGATGATGATGGGGTACGAAACAGCAAATTCTAATTAGTCCGCCGACTAAATTATAAAAAAATATTGGCCACGTATTTTTTGCTTATTTAAATCAATAAAAATTAACCAAGTTAAAGCGCATCAAAAGTTCGGGAGTGGGGAGCTTGGGACACGTAACTTCCATGCAAAAAGTAAACGAAAACATGACGTCATGCGATATTTTAACGCACTGTATCGTCATCATTTTGTGTTAACGTGGGAATAGAAAAAATACGTGTCCAAAATCTCACTGACGGACTAAAAATATTTTATTAGTCATCATCATCCCTATTATGTAGCTAACGAACTCACCGATGCAGTTACAGCATCGGTAGGAATAGATATTTAAAAACTCGCTAGGTAATAAAATATCAGGAAACAGACTACTTCCACACCTTAGCTGATCTATAAATGTATACCCAAACTGTTTTGTGCGTTTAATATAGATGGTGGTCCACCATATAACACCAGCTTGTCTTGTGCGATTATAAATGGGCTTAGCGGAGGTTGCAATTATATATTATATATTCCCCAATGTTAACGCAGTACTGGCCGTGCGCCCGCTAGGAACCAGAATATCAATATAGAACCTCCTTTTGGACAGTTTTGTTTGCAAAATATTCTTATATTTACATATTCTATTTCAGTTAGGAAGAATTTCCAGCCATCAATTTTACTGTGTAATAGTACATTGTGATACAAGGGTGGAAAGTAGGTTATTGCAAACGAGTTGTCATTAACAAGCCCGAGCCGAAGGTGAGGGTTTTTAATGACACGAGTTTGCAATAACCTACACGCCCGTGTATCACACGATATTTTTCAATACAGTTGTGAGAAATAGTAAAAACAAATCAAAGAATTAGATTTGATAATTCACAAAAAAATAAAATTTTCGCGCGTTTTTGCAACTGGACATATATTTTTTACAACGAAAACAGCCTACACAGCCTATTAGATTATTGACAAATGTTGATGTGAAAATAATTAAATTGAAACTGGTAATTAAATATATTAAACAACCATTAAAAAGACTTTTGAGAGTTCAATGCTAAAACGTACGGAATCATTCATTTTTCCTCGTATAAAATCTATTTCATTTTATTCTATGTATGAAAACTCCTTGCTACTAAACTTTTTTAAATTGACTTATAACTAAAGGCGCGTTTTTGCAACTGGACATTTTTTACAACGAAAACAGTCTATACAGCCTATTCGATTTTAGACAAATGTTGATGTGAAAATAATTAAATTAAAACTGGTAATTAAATATATTAAACAACCATTAAAAAGACTTTTGAGAGTTCAATGCTAAAACGTACGGAATCATTCATTTTTCCTCTTATAAAATCTATCCCATTTTATTCTATGTATGAAAACTCTTTGCTACTAAACTTTTTAAATTGACTTATAAATTTAAAACTAAACTGCAAAACTAATGATCGAGCTCGTAAACAAAAGTCACGACCGCGTAATAGAAAGATGCCTATGCGTAAGATTTAATTTTCGAATCATAATTATAGCCTCTGAAAGTACGCCATGTTTAACAACTGTATTGAAAAAATATTTTTAAAGATCCAAGTCGTTTTGGAGGAATATCCAAAAATAGCGGAAAAATATCGTGTTGTTAATTATTTTTTTAAAGCAAATCTATTTGTTATACGAAAAAACCATGTTTCAAATATAATGTACATGAAACAATAATAAATATATATTTTTTACAATGCATGTTCTCGAAAAGAGCGTTTTCCAAGCAGCCAAACTGTGCGGAAAGTGTACCTTTTTTTCAATAGTGCTTTTTACTTTTCGGTTTTTTTTTAATTTTTAACTCCAACGTCAGCCCGACGCATAGAGTTTTTATTATTTGAGAATAGTTTTAAAATTTAGTTAAGTACGGATTATCATTCATTTAAAAGGTAAAATAAAACTAATACTTCATTAAAGGCGTTTTTAATTACTCTAGATTTAGATTTTATCGATAAATTATTAATTTTAAATATTAATTAATTATGTTTGGCAGAACGTATATTTTACTCGTCCCTTTTTGCGTTACGACGTGACAGCTATTTTGGACATGCGCAGTAGATATGCTCGAGGAACTGTTAGTTAATCTGTGGTTATGCTGAGCGTGCTTGAATAAGCCTGCCATTTTATTAATTTTTGTTTGGTTCAGATATATTTTTTTATTTCCTCGCACAATGCATAGTAAAATGTTGTATGATACACGTACGTAAGATGATTTCCGACTCGTGTCGATTTATCCACTCATCGGAAATCACCTACCTGCCGCACTTGTAGCATAAATAACTATTTCAAACCTTTTAACCTAGCCGTTACTAAGGCCGTAGGCCGTAGGTGGGTGGTTGTAGGGCCTTCTTGTTTGAAACAGAACGATCCAATTATGGGAGCTAGACAGGCAACCCCTTAAAGAATTTCAAGTTATAGGCCTGCTTTAGAACATTAAAAACTGTGTCATAGTTGCACTGAACCTAATCTCCTGCACATGCAGTCTCCCCCACAATTATAAAGCCATTACCGCTCTCAAAATGGGCTGGTTCCGGTGGAACGTGACATAAGGGGAGGGGTGTTAAAACAGAGGAATTAGCTCAGGTTATTTCAAAGTGTAAATGGACCATTATTTTCGTAATTTTTTTCAAGTACTTATCTTAATCAAGTGCCAATACCATCTGCACCTTTATCTTGAGGATCTATTGAACACCACTGATGCAGTTATACACGTGACCACCAGGGCTCAACTAATAAAACAATATCCTCATCCTTCTTACAGTAACCTTTTTTATGATGTCAGTCCGGACTCGAAAACAAGCTCCAGATTAATAATTTAGTTATTAAAAAATCTTTTTTAAAAACAAGCTTTTTTCGTATTCTTCTCAGCAAAACCCTTTCATTTGAGACCCATATCACGGCAGTGCAAAAAAATAACTAGTCCACCATCTTGGGCCGTCCCCCTTATTGGATTTAGAATGACGTCACTTTGCTGACCATGTATTCATCCAAACTAAACGTTTAATAAAAATTTCATCATAATCGGTGGACGATAACTGCTTTAAAATTCAGTTGCAAGATTTGACACGAACACACTTACATACATACATTTCAAGTTAATTAAAAGCTTGTAAAAAAGACATAATTTCTGATTAGTCTCCCTTTTTTCGAGTCGATAGAGCACTCTTTAAATATTTTGGACACATTAAGTGATATTAATAGATTTGTCAGTGGCGTTCATCATCTTCATCATCAGCCCATTAATGTTCCCACTGCTGGGACACAGGGTTCCTCTCTGTGAGAGGGAATGTGCCGTAATCCATCATGCGGGCCCAGTGCGGGTTGGTGGATGTCACATGTATTCGAATGTTTGTTTCTAGGACATGCCAGTTTCCTCACGATGTTTTCCTTCACCGTTTTGAGAGCAGTGGTGATGAAATAATTTACACAAAGTAAAGCGCCTGCCTGGGTTTTAACGCACGACCTAAGTAAGTCGCGGTCGATACCACTGGGACTCCACTGCTTTTTTTGCTGCACTGATTTTTTTTTTGTTACCTAACTCTGTGTTACTGTAGGTATTATTAACTCCACTGAACTGAACTTGGCCTGCGTGTTACTACAATTGCGGTGGTCACGGCCACAACCACACACAAAGTTATAACGTCTAATATGCTAATAATTTACCGGCACTTAATGCCTTTCAAACCGGAGCACAGTAACGATGCTGGGTGCTATAAATAGGTTCAAGCCTAATACAAGCAACAAGCCTTTTTCATTTTCAATTTGTAAGTTATGAAGAGCGGGGCCTCCGAGCACAGTTATTTGATATACTTAAAAGGAGACCCCTGCGTAAGAATTATTGTAAATGTAATGTAACAATGAAATAAAAGTTATTTTTTTCAATCAATGGACTTTTTCGAAGGTATCCGTATAAAATTAAACGATAATATGTTTTCCGCGTCCAACCCGCACTGGGCTCGCGTGGTGGATTACGGCCCATTCCCTCTCTAGAGAGGAGGCCTGTGTCCCAGCAGTGGGAACATTAATAGGCTGATGATGTGTGTGATGTGATGATGTTTTTCGCAGCGGATTTTGTGCTACGTAGATACGTAGCACAAAATCCGCTGCGAAAAACATCCTAATGCGAGATCGATTCCAGCACCGTAAAAAAGATTTTTACTACACTTGTCTATCATGTAACACATTGCCTAAGAAATTCATTTCGAAATAAGAACATTTAGACAAGATTATAAAATAAAAATTAAAAAGGAAACAAAATTACATAATAACAGTTACGAAATGACTTTTGTATGGAGTTTTGATATCATTATGTAACTGGCAGAATGATACTGAACCTGTTACCTCTCGAAAAAGCACGCATAGATTGTGTGTATATAGTCTGTAGTTTTTAGTCTGAACGTTTCTAATAAATTGTTGTTGGAACTTATTTGCGTTTAATTAAGTAAGCTCATCAGGTAGTGCAAAATAATCGTTCGTGTCTCGCATAAAAAGGCTTTATTTTAACAATCGCATGTAGCTTTCGAAATTGGCTACATCGCTCGTGTTTAAATCTCAACTTTTCATGCTCGACACGAAATGTACTATTTTGTTTTTAATCGCGTACAAGAAACCATGATCAAAAAAAGAAAATTGAGGAGAAAAGAAAAAAAATCTTCTAAAAATATAATTGTGAAAGTATAAGTTTGGATGTTCGTTCTCAAAAGCTGAACGGATTTCTATGAAACTTGGCACCCGACTAGACCATGACCTGAATTTAGGACATGATAATTTTAGCCTGTTCCCTTAGGATAGGATATAATCCCCGTCACGTAAGTTGGCAAGAGGCGTTAGAGGCGCAGAAGTCGTTTTTTAGGTCTCTTTGATAGTGAAGCGCGACGCGGCGAACGTTTAACACCGTTCCGAGCGCGCGATTAGTTGTGTTAATTGACACAAGGACCAATCGCGTCGCGTCCACGTCCCGTTCACTCTATATGGTGGCTGGTCAGTTCGCGAAATAAGCGGGCAATTACCTCCACTACGCCAAAACCTTACCAGTCGGAGATTATACTTTCCATACTGTCGCGGGGGCAAGCCACTGACCAAACTTAGTAAATATTATATTTGTCAGATCCAAGTATGTAGGATCATGATTAGACCTACTTAGTGACATACCGGTGTTAGATTATAGTCGTGGGCGCAGAATTTGGGATACGGCTAAACTAGAGAAATATCTCCTGAAACTTGTACTACTCTGGACTTAAAAGGAAACACAGGTAATTCCCAGGCAGCATGTTGCCACGGCCATGTTCGAACGATCACTGTCGCTCTACAATGAACAATATCGACACCATACCACCTAGACTCCACCCAGTACCAAACAAGGTACTTGTGTATCATTTTAAGTAAACAAATCATGACATGATCCGACATATTTAAAAAAAAATCTTACATGATAATATTTTTTTCTCAACATTACGAAGCATCGCATCTGATTGCCGGGTCCAGCTGAACCACCCACCGGTCCAACTAGAAGAACAAAAAACAATTATTAAAACAAGAGTTTTGGAGGACATTACAGACTAGATGGAAGGTTTCTGTTTATTGAGCCACATTTAAAATAATAAAAAAAATATTACTCATTATGTTCTATGCATTATTATTTTTTTAATAAATAATTTAGCATAGTCAATGACTTGCGGTTGTAAAAAGAGAAGTAGATTTAAAAAGAGTAACTTTATTGAACATTTTGTAATTAGTAAAATAGCTCATTGATATTTGGCTCAATAAACAATTTGTTTCACAGATCAACACACACTCAACTAAACAATAAAAAACTAAACATGAAAACAATTTAAATTGCAAATTAAAACAAAGGTAATTAGTATACGGGGTTAGTTATTCTAAGACAAGCTTGTTTGTTACACATTGATTAATCATAGCTTTAGTTACAATAAAAATATTATAAAAGAAACTTTAAGCATTGGTCAGTAGGTTCAGTTTTGCAAGAAAAAAAACAAGACCTACCTATCTATAAAGTTAGTAATTTAACAAGTAGATACAAAATAAAGATAGATAAAAAATATCCTAGACAGTGTTAATATGTTGTAAACTTTATTTAATTTAGTTCAAACATTCTAAATGGATTTTTTTGGGCAAGCTCAAAACAATGCCCTTAGCACAGATAATATAATACTAGCATACAGATCCCTCACCCATACAAAGAAACCGTGCCGACGTAACTAGTGTTTTTCATCTGATTATACCGACCCATCTATATACATCACTATCTATATCCGTGGAACGGAACCGAATGCGATCGATTTACAAAAAAATATCAGTATAATCAGTACAGTACGTCGGCACGGTTTCTTTGTATGGGATGAGACACCATTGCCCTTAGCTAACAAATTATTGGTTTATATGCTTTGTTTGCCCAGCAAGGGCTAGATAAAAAAAAGGGGATAAATATAATGACCACCTAAAATTACTTTGTGACCATAACCTCTATTACCTAAAATTGTACTATGAAACCCAAATTTAGTAAATTGATCACCAAATTTAGTAAATTGATCACCAAATTTTAATAGCAAATTATTGCGCTATTTAATGTTGTAAAATAGGTTAGGTTAGGTTAGAACTGTGACCAACCGCGCGCGAGCCGAGCGAGCAAAGCGAGCGGTGCCGCGGCAGCGGCCGGCGAGCGCTACTTCCAAGTTGCTCCCAGAAATTTTATAATCTTTTTGGTCATTGGTTTAATTTTGGTGATCATTTACTACTTTTGGTGATCATTTACTACTTTTGGGTTAACAATGATTTATTTGGAGTCATTTTGCCTAAACAGGATAGCGAGATGTTAAAACTTTGGTTATAATTTTACAATAAGATGCGGGTTTAATTTTGGTGATCATTTACTATTTTTGTCTGTTATATGTTACTATATCTGGTGGTAAGTTAAACATAAGCCTAAAAAAAATGTGATGTAACAATCCATACTAATATTATAAATTCGAAAGTAAGTCTGTCTGTCTGTCTGCTACCTTTTCACGCCTGAACCACTGAAAGGAATTCGAAATTTGGCAAGGGGATAGATGACATCCTGAGGAAGGACATAGGCTAATTTTTGTACCACAAAAAAAATCAGCCAAGTGCGAGTCGCACTCGTACCATTATCGCAAAAAACGGCAAAAAAATCACGTTTGTTATATGGAAGTCCCACTTAAATATTTATTTTATTTGATTTTAGTATTTGTTGTTATAGCGGCAACAGAAATACATCATCTGTGAAAATTTCAACTGTCTAGCTATCACGGTTAATGAGATACAGCCTGGTGACAGACAGATAGACGGACCGCGGAGTCTTATTAATAAGACTTCCGGGTCCCGTTTTTACCCTTTGGGTACGGAACCCTAAAAAATTTACGTAGGTAGGGCAGGGTAGGTAAGTAGGATAGGGTAGGTAGGTAGCCAGTTGAGAGAGCGAAGCCGCGGGGCAGAGCTAGTAATAATATTATAAATGCGAAAGTAACTCGTGTCTGTCTGTTAACTTTTCACGCCTTAACCACTGAACCGATTTATGTGAAATTTGGTATGGAGATAATTTGAGACCCTGGGCAGGACATAGGATAGTTTTTATCCGGGAAATCATAAGGGGGCGTGGAAGTTTGTACGGTGAACTACTAATATCTCAAGTAAGGCGGCCCACACACCTACAATATTATGGCGCGATAAAAAAATATAGACTTTTCGAAGTACTAATGCTGCGCAGACGAAGTCGCGGGAAACAGCTAGTAATCAATATTTTTCTTTGTTCGCTACTGGTTGACCAGGCGATCGAAGGTCGCGCATAGACGCAGTCCAAGGCCAGAACTGGCAGTCATTACGTATAAACGGTGACTCACGAAGCAAAGTTTGAAAAACATGCCCAATCATGTTTTAGAACTAGTTATAGGTACTACAAAAAATAGACCTTGTCTGGATTTACTGACATTCACCTTTTCTTACCCGACTGCCGAAGGAGGGTAATGTGTTTATCAGTCTATATAATGATCAGCCAGTTCGCGAATATGTATTAGCACGATTTTCTTCTTGTTTACGTCGTTTTAATTCGCTTCTTAAGCAGTCGGGTTTATTGAATTTTTTAATTATTTTTTTTCATTTTGGCATACTATTTTTTGTTATATATTGGCAAACAAGCAGGCAGCACATCTTATGAAAAGTGGTCATCGCTAGACATCAGGTATATTATGGGACTGAGCTTTATTATGCATTCCTACCCTACAGATATTCAATGAAAACCCTCCAACTAAGAGAATGGAGCGTTATGTCGGACTCCTACCGATTGAAGAAACCCCAAGATGTATCTCCTGCTACCAAGATTTGGGCGTTCGGTGATCCCTCGCGTATGCTCCGCGCCCCCGACAGGAAGTATTTGCTTTAGCATGGACTAACTATGAATATAAAAAAACATTTTCAGAAATTTAGAATACAAAATAAATAAAATGATGTTATTTTTTAAATAGTTCTGTCGTGAAATGTTAATCTAAGCAATATGCAAAGCAAGGCAATTTTTTATGAGGTTAGATTAGAAACGGTTTACAGTTTTTGGGATAAAACTCTTGATTATGTTTTTTGTTTTCAGTTAATTTTAATTTATTAAATAAACCCTAACATATCACTTACTAAATCTAAATTATTGTGTACTAGCGCCCCGCCCCGGCTTTGCCCGTGACAAATTATACACAAAAACCTTCCTCTCTATATTAGTGAAAACCGCATGAAACTCCGTTCAGCAGTTTTTAGAGTTCCGTACCCAAAGGGTAAAAACGGGACCCTATTACCAGGGGGGTGTCACTCCGCAGTTTAGGTACGATCGGCCGGCGGTACCTTGCAGAGGGAATAACGCATTAGGTTGCCGCTTACCGCTCGGCTCGCACGTTAGCCACGTTATTTATATTATGCAGCAAATAACGATGACTTCTAAACGTACTTCTAAGGCCTTTAAAAGATATTGTTGTGTTTACGGGTGTTTAAATAAAGCCAAGAACAATGAAAAGTATCAAAAGATTTTGAAAGGTAAGCTATTTTGTTGTACCTATTTAAATCATTACAAATAATCTGTAACTATCGGTAGTAGGTGCATAATGAGTACGAGTTTTGTATAAAAATTTAAGCATTTTGGTGTTCCTAAAAGAATGAATAGGTGTGTGAAATACTAATAATTAGGTACCTACCTATTTAGATATTTTAGATTTTCGTGTTGTTCACAAATATAATTTGATTTCTTTTTTTATTGTATGGTTACCGTTTTGTTAACATAAAAATAAACGCTTTAGATCCAGTTTAAAATAAATTATAATTGCCTAAGTAGTCAGAGTAAGTGTACCAACTTGTTAAAGTTAACGTTTGTATATAAAACTAGGTACTTACTTATACCTAACAAACAAACAAAAAATATTTCCTAAGAGTTCTTCAAGCCAACTTTAAATAAACTAACAAAAAATATCACTAAAGAGTAAACAAAGAGGTAGGTACCTATACTCAATTTGAAATAACATTAGACGTCTTTACAACTCGTTTTACAGTCCGTTCAACCGATTTTGTGTTCTATCTCGTACACATAAGGATGATATAAAAAGCACAAATCTGTTACCAAAACCAACTGTTTACTACAGCTTCCATTTGTCGTATCACCAACGCAATAGAAGTCAAAATCGATTGACCGGGCTGTAAAATGGGCTTATTTAAATGTCTAATGTTATAGTAAATGAAGTTTAGGTAACCTAGTTTTCATTTGTTAAGTACCAAACAAAATGACGGTCTATAATATTCATTGTCTATCTACCTACTTGACCGTGTAATCATAGGCATCAAACATAAGAAAGATTACGCGGTCAAGTAGGTAGATAGTGGATGTAAGCGAAAGCGGCAAGTCGACAACCCTTACGAGCCGAGTCAAACCGCGCCAGATAGCGACGGAGATACGCGTTAGAAGAGAACGGCAACGTTTAGGTGAATATCACGTCAGGCACTGAGCGCTTATGCGAGGTGAATTGCACTTTGTTGCTAACTAGCAAGAGTCTCTATTTCAATGAATTGTTGCACGAAGTGAGTCTTCTGTACTTGTACTATTATTTATTCTGTGCTATTACTAAGACTCCGCGGTCCGTCTGTCTGTCTGTCACCAGGCTGAATCTCATGAACCGCAATAGCTAGACAGTTGAAATTTTCCCAAATGATGTATTTATGTTGCCGCTATAACAACAAATACTAAAAACCGAATAATATAAGTATTTAAGTGGGGCTCCCATATCAAAAACGTGTTTTACTGCCGTTTTTTGCGAAAATGGTACGGAACCCTTCGTGCGCGAGTCCGACTCGCACTTGGCCAGTTTTTTTGAGTTTATCGCGTACAGACGCGGCGAGGGGCTTTATTTTATAATATGAGACATTTTATGTCAAATCCGATCTCTACTTTTTTATACATTCACACTATCCTAACAGAAAAACCCCATAATTAATGTAATTAAGAAGAAAAATAAATAAGAAGTAGCCCAAAATAAATAAAAGAAAGCATTGACAACTAAAACGGTGACATCAACTGGAAATATATCTTACTTCCATAGAATGGATAAAACAGTTCCAATCCATGTCCTGCTAACTGTACTGAAATTTAAAAAGAAAACCATTCGATATTTAATTTAAATTTATTTATGAACAATTAGCTGAGCTATAGGGAGTACACTGTACAATACAACACACAAACTCATAGACAATAATTAGTTAAAATATTTTTATAGCAAAAACATGCCAGGTAATGGCTAAAGAAAAAAAAATACAGGAAAATGGATCATTCCAAGTTTTCTTTTAATAAAACTTTGCTACGTAATGATGAGTGAGCAATAATTATTATCAAGTATCTTGTAACATCCGTATATTAAAATTTTATCAATATTATGAGTTACATCAGAAACTTATCAGTTCTGGTAGGTTCTGATGAATCATGAGTGTGACAGCTTGCAGCATTGAATGTGGTTCATCTATGCAATCATGCTAACTTATTGACTGGCAACACACATGCATACAAACAAATATTGATTCCTATACACAATGGCATTGCATTCTACTGCTGTCAGTAGGTATCCCATTGAAATACCCTTACTTGATCAAGTACAACAATGGTCTAGCCTAGCCCCTCACTCCATTGAGTTTCTTGTACTGCAACTAGCTTTGTTTATCTGCCTGACTAAGAAATTGATAGTTCAAAAGTGCCCGTAAATAGTTTGGAAGTTTAGTGTTTGAATTTGAATTTAAAAAAAATAAAGTTACTGGCAGGTTATTAAAAATTTTGTAAACTGACTAAAGACACAGATAATATAATACTAGCATACAGATGCCCCATCCAATACAAAGAAACCGTGCCGACGTAACTAGCGTTTTTCATCTGATTATACCAATATTTTTTTGTAAATCGGTTGCTTTCGGTTCCGTTCCACGGCGATAGATAGATCACCATCCATATCCGTGGAACGGAACCGAACGCGATCGATGTACAAAAAATAATCGTCGGCACGGTTTCTTTGTATGGGATTAGACACCACTGCTAAAGATAAGCTTGATTGCTATTGCATTATTGTGTATGATAGTGCACAATTCTAGTTGATTAACTCTGACTTGCAACTATTTTATCTATATGAAAATAATTATTTTGTCTAGCAAAAATAAATAATATTATGATTCACAGATACTATGACCATGTGGTTATTATCTATTTCACAATTTTATCTGAAACAACAACCTAAAGACAATAGATTTTATCTGAAATAGCAAGATTTTGCAGAT
Source organism: Anorthoa munda (assembly GCA_945859665.1). Classification (NCBI taxonomy): domain Eukaryota; kingdom Metazoa; phylum Arthropoda; class Insecta; order Lepidoptera; family Noctuidae; genus Anorthoa; species Anorthoa munda. The sequence continues at coordinate 29,060,683 of OX243903.1, forward strand.
GACTATATTTTTTTGGTAAAACCTTAATACCTCAAACTAAAGCCTAATTTAGCCAATGTGCATAGGAGTCGTAAAAACAACACATTTAACAGCTATGATAAAAGAAAACACACAAAATGAACACAACACTTATGCTAAATAACTTGCTTATTGTCGAACACCATTGGTACTTGCGGAGTTATATTATTATCTGAAAATATATCAACATATTGTTACTATATTGATAATTTTCTTTGTACATAAACTTTCTAAGTTAATCTTGGACGTCACTGACAATGGTAAAGAAAAAGGAAACCTGTCTGAAATCGCCAGCCCACCTTGGTAGGTATTATTATTATTATATTATTTATAAAAAAAGAACAAACTGAAGCTTATGAATTTAATGGAGTGGGCTTTTTACCAATTCCTGAATATTTAGTTTTGCTTTTTTAATACAAGCAGAATTTGCACAGTGTTTAATAAAAGCCGTATTTTAAAATTCAAGTTTCAATACATTACAGCTTTAATGTTTATTTTTATGTAAAATATTTAAATCTACACTTATCAACAAAGTGAAAATGAAAAAAAAAACAAACCAATATCGCTTTGATTTAGCTATCAAACTCTTTCATATTGTATTCTATTTCATGTCTATATAGAAACTTTTAGTATTTATAAGCATGACTCAGGTATTTTCTTATCATTAATCTTTGTGAGGGAAAATAGTTAGAACAGTTGATGCAATACTTTGAAATTGTAGTTTTGTTAGCTCAATGTAGAAGATAACAAATTGCATGTTTTAGGTGTACATTATATAAAATTTATAATCTTTGTTCAACCTGTTTTGAGCAACCAGGGTCTTTAATACTTGTGCCTTTTATGTATGAGAAGAGGCCTTTGCACTGATCTATGTACAACACAATTATCCAGGTTGGCTAAAGCTAGTTTAGTTATAAAATTGATACCTTCTAGTGAGTCAAACCGGTTAAAATTTTGATTATGGGCCGTTGATTTTTGGGTTAAAATTTCGATTAAGGGCCGTCGATTTTTGGCACAGGGAGGGTGGTGGGGGGAGAGGGGGAGGTGTGGCTACCCCCCAGTACTATTCCCACTACTCGGAGCCCCATGGTTATGGAGATATCCATGGTTAAAGTTTCCAGGTTAGAATTAAAATTTCCATAAATATCCATCGATTTAAGGGGCGCAGAGGGAGGGAGGGTTAAGGGGGGTAAAGGGGCTACCTCACTGTACTATCCCTACCCCACGGAACCCCATGGTTATGGAGATATCCATGGTTAAAGTTTAGATTACTATTTAAGCAACAAACTCGACGGAGCCCCGCTGCGCGGGGCTCCTATTTCTGTCTGCAGGGTCTAAAGTAACCTAACATGAAGGAGATGATGGGAGCTGAGTTCGCTCGCTTTGCTCGCTCACTTCAGCCCCCGTCATCTCCTTCGAACCTAACCTATCCGTGTCGGGTTGCCCTAAGCTCCCGAGCTCGCTTCGCTCGCTCTTGGACTGATTTTCATTTTTTTCTCCCCGAAAAACATACAAAAAAACATAAAATTTCCGAGTCTTGAAAATTTGTAAAAAGCTTTCTTTTTATGAGTACTACCTATACAAAAAATATGAACTTCCAAATCAGCGGCCCATAAAGGAAATTTTATCCGATTTTTGGCACGGGGATGGTGGAGGGGGGACGGGACGGGGTTTAGCTACACCCCAGTACCATCCCCACTACTCGGAGCCCCATGGTTATGGAGATATCTATGGTTAAAGTTTTCAGGTCAGATTATAAATTTCCATAAATATCCATCGATTTAAGGGGAGCGGAGGAGGGGGGGGAAAGGGGGGGTAGAGGGGCTACCTCACTGTACCATCCCCACCCCACGGAATCCCAAGGTTATGGAGATATCCATGGTTAAATTTTAAGATTACTATTTAAGCAAAAAAGTCAAAATTTCTGTCTGAAGGGTCTAAAGTAACCTAACATGAAGGAGATGACGGGAGCTGAGTTCACTAGCTTTGCTCGCTCACTTCAGCTCTCTTCATCTCCTTCGAACCTAACCTATCCGTGTCGGAGTGCCCTAAGCTCCCGAGCTCGCTTCGCTCGCTCTTGGACTAATTCTCGTTATTTTACCTCACAAAAATCATAAAATTGCCGAGTCTTGAAAATTTGTAAAAAGCTTTCTATCTAAGAGTACTACCTACAAAAAAAAATGAACTTCCAAATCAATGGCCCATAATGGAAATTTTATCTGGCAAACCATTGGGTTTGACTCACTAGAAGGTATGAAAAAGAAAAAGAACAGGTTTTAGAATCCACCTTAACTTTTAATACCTAGTTACAGAATCAAAAATATCAAAATCATTGATTTACAGCAAAAAAACTCATAGTAAATCACCAAGTTTTCTGAAGTTATATGTTTCTAATCAAGGAAAAATGAAATTTAAAGATAGTAGATTGAGATTTGGAATGAATAAGTGGTAAATTAATGTTTGTAAATTCATGAGAGGAAAATCAATAAATAAAGCAGCAGTACAATTTCATGAACTTGTAAGTGGAGGAATAAATAATGTTATGACTATGACAATTACCTTAGGAAGCCAATAATGACATGATAAATGATCGGCATGAGATATTGAGTCCAAATATTACAACATGGAATGTGAATTCTTGGCATAACAGAGGACATCAAGTGCGACCTGACGAATACCTACAAAAATATGAATTCCTAAAACATTTCATTAAAAACAATAGAAGCAAAGGCAGAGGCGGCTCGATACGAAAATTATGAAGCAATTGCGCAATAATGATAGGCCGAAATAACTCGCGATACAAATCAAAATTAAAATATTTCAAAATACCTGGATTCCGTAGACTCAAGATTCAATTCACTACCCATTTGGACACTAGTAATAATTCAATAAACACATAACACTTCCGCGTTAATAATATTACTTTCGTTAGCGACACGATTTCAAACAAGCATGTTATTTCTCTAAATGCGTAAAACAAAATGCCAAAATTGCCAATGCCAAAGCCCAAAAAATAAATTGACGACTTGACGTTGACATTTGACATACGAATTTTATCACTATCAACAACTGTCAGACCACAGAACATTTTTACTCTTGTGTCAGACTGACAAGTGTCAACATGACTTATAATTTTTCTTTTTAATGTGTTCAGAACATGGTGTTATAACAATTCTCAAGCAAAGTTAAAACCTATTTTTACCTGTTTCTGAACGCATAATGAGTAACGAATCAACACAAATAAAAAGACATATTGTTACATACAGATTGTTTTATTTACTACAAATACAAATCAATAGACTTGTAAACATAGTTTCGCCTCTCAATTATTGAAATAATCGGTATAAATGATCTTTTTATTTCGTAACGGTACCACTCTTAACGCTGCTATGGCAACGAATAGGGAAACACTAAAAAAATACAATCGTAAATAGCTTGACCAAAACAAAACACTTTCGTTAACAAAATGCAACTATCAACGGTTCAGCCTGTATTTAAGTTGGAGTTGAATCATAAAGTCACGCCCGATGTGGTGACCATTGCGAAGTATGACGGAACGCACCCCTGTCTCACCGCATCAGCTGGATACGATAAAGTTATTATTTACAGGCAATATCACCTACGAGTAGCACGTAATACACTTGCAACTGTGTGTCGAAGCCCCACTGTTCATATCGAGGCCAAAAATCTGATATGCACGGCTCTCACTTTGCAGCATAAATAACTCGCACACTAACAAAAAATGCAGAACTGACAGTTTAGATACTTTTAACTTTATAACAGAGAGGCTTAAACCCAATAGTAACCTACTGTCCAAAGGGCAGTAGATAAAAATACATACCAGATTTTAATAGGTCCTACAATTCAACTCACAGATCATAATCCATCACCCGCACGGTGGAATCACCAGCGGGCGAGCGCAACGATCGCAAGCTCATGGGGAGGTATCAGAACTGAACCTCAGCCAAGCCATCATAGCACTGGCTGCTGGACCACTGAGACCTGACACTGGCAGAGATATGCTGCTTATTGGATCACCGACACAGATTTTAGGTGAGAACTGTTCTTGGGCAGCTACACCTTTTTTTTCTGAACTTCATAATCAAAAATACTACGTTCTTCTATTATTAATATTCTTTGATACCCAGGAGATACCTATGAAAACCCAGCATATTTTGTAAGAGGCAATTAAAAACTGCCTTAGAATCCCTAAGCACAGACATAGTAGGTACAAGAGCAGCCGTATTGCGTAAGTGTATAGGGCAACGCAAAGAATTTGACCGCAATCCAATCGACCAATCACATGCGAGATGAATCACGCGATGTGGATTTCCGTATGTGTGATTGGTCGATTGGATAGCGGTCAAACTCTTTGCGTTGCCCTATACACTTACGCAATACTGCATCAACAAACGAAAGACCCATTGACACCATCATTATGCATGCAATCAATAGGTATAGCACCCGCTAAACTTCTGGGCCGCCCTGAAGTTGGCTTTCTGACCGCAAGACGTGGTGCGGTGCTGATTTTGTATGAGATTTAATACTGCGCAGCCATTGTAGCCAACTTCAGGGTGGCCAAGAAGTTTGGTGAAAACTATACCAAATATCACTTGCCAAATCACAGATATTTCTTACTTACACGTACGTCCCTTATAATTCTCAAAAACCAAATCATGGGCGCACGGTTGGCGCAGTGGTTGAGCGATTGACTGCTGCGCTGCGTGTCTCGGTTTCGATTCCCGCAGGAAACAACTATTTGTATGACCTATAGATAGTTGTTCCGGCTCTGGGTGTTTGTGTATGTGAGTTTCTATGTTTGTAAACGCACCCACGATACAGGAGACATTCCTAGCGAGGGGCAAAGCTGTATATAAAAAAAACCATTTCCAGCATACGACGTCCACGACAATACCGACCTCTTCTTCAAAGAAGCACCTGATGGCGTCAACGTGATCATAACTGGTTTCTTCGGCAAGTACACGGAGACCCTGGCCATCATTGGCGGCAACAGTTCTGTGCAGGCCATCGACTGGGAAGGGAACGAGGTTTTCTGGAATGTTGTTAGTGGAAAAGTGTGTGCTATGATTACCTTCGACTTTGATAAGGACGGGGAAAATGAGGTAAGAAGAAGATTAGGTAATGTCCTCGCCAAACGTCTAGGCCGCCTTGAAGTTGGCTTTCCAATGCGCAAGGCACGAAACGGTGCTGTTTTTACCCGACTGCCGAAGGAGGGTAATGTGTTTATCAGTATATATGTATGTATGTAAGTATGTATGTATGTATGTTTGTTCCGTTCTGAGACCAAACGCGTTGGCCGATTTTTATGATTCATACGTCAATCGATTCGTCTTAACCCTGCGAGTGTCACTGGCTGCATTAAAATTGGAAAATAGAAAAATGTCGGATTTTGGGCGCCATATTGTGGGGGACAATTTTATTTTTTATTTTCGAACCCATCGTGTGGGGTACCAAAAAAAAGGGATTTAAGAGGTGATTTCAAAAATATTTAACACTTATATGTTTAAATGTACCGAAATCTTAAAAAAAATTAACCAAAAAGTTATAAATAAATAAAGTTAATTCAAAAAATCAAAAAACCTGGCTGCGTGGTATAGTAAATCTCATACAAAAAAAATCAAAAAACCCAACTAAAAAGCCGTAAACAAGAAGAAAATCATGCTGTGCAGTCGGAGGATACATCTGGTTTTGGTCAGCCAGCTCGCTAATACGTATCCTCCGACTGCACAGCATGATTTTCTTCTTGTTTACGGCTTTTTAGTTGGGTTTTTTGTTTTTTTTTGTATGAGATTTACTACCACGCAGCCATTGTGGCCAACATCAAGGTGGCCAAGAAGTTTGGTGAGAACTATAACGTGAATTAATTTTGTACATTGCCCTTAAATGTCTTTTCGGTGGACGATGCTGTAACTTCTTTATTTATTCTCCACTCTTCTTCTTCCAGCTTCTCATCGGTTGCGACGACTCTTTTATCAGAGTACTGAAAAATAATCAGTTCATAGCAGAAATCGCTGAAACTGGACCGATACTGTGTCTGTCTCCAGTCAACGAAGTAAGGTTCGCTTATGGTCTTGCTAACGGCACCATCGGAATATATGAGGAGGGGATCCGACTATGGCGTGTAAAGGTATGTAATTAGTAAGAGAATCCAGCGATGTTGGTGGAGAAGCTACTGACACAAATCAATACTAAATCAAGCTTCATATCCCAGTCAAAACAGAACGCGCTGGCCCTCCAATGGTCAGGCGAGACCCTAGCATGCTGCTGGTCAAACGGTCGCGTGGATTGGCGCGAAGGCACCACGGGCCTGGTGTTACGACGAGTGCAGATGCGTGCCAATGCAGCAGCCATGTTGTTAGCAGACTACAGGTCTGTTGGCGCCCCTGATCTTGTTTGCGTATCTGATAGGGGCGAGGGTAAGTAAATTACGTGCTACATTTATCCGAGCTACTTTCTCCGATCCTTGGCTAAGAATAGATACACTGCAATGCGCACAAAACGCAGTTTTCTGTTAAGCATTTATGCAGAGGGGAGGTTTTTTTTAAGCCGTTCGTTGTTGGGACTTCGCAAACGCATCCAAGAAGTTCCAGTAGTCATTATAGGGGCGCTATTATTTATCATAAAGTCTTGATGTCTAAAATAACTGAAAATGTCAACAGTGTTAGGATATCCACCCTACCAAGAGAACACCGGCTTCAATACAGCATCCAAGAACATACCATCAGACGAGGACCGTCTAGCCATCACAGAGCTGTTCAACCAGAAGCAGGCGCTCATGGTGGAGCTGCAGCACTATGAGGCTAACGCTGCCAGTGGCAGTGCGAGTGTGGAGAGCCTGGAGCGACCAGCGTCCGCCATGCCTACAAACACGAGGCTTCAGGTGGCTATTCTGCATACTGCTGATGAGGTATGACCTTAATTGTCTTGTGCCCGTACTTAATAGCCAACGATGGGATTGAAGGCGCTTTCGTCTGCGACGCGTCCTCGTCTTACGTCTTTTCTGTTTGTCCCGCCCCTTAGGTTTTAGGGTTCCGTACCCAAAGGGTAAAAACAGGACCCTATTACTAAGACTCCACTGTCCGTCTGTCTGTCTGTCACCAGGGCTGTATCTCACGAACCGTGATAGCTAGACAGTTGAAATTTTCACTGATGTTGTATTTCTGTTGCCGCTATAATAACAAATACTAAAAACATAATAAAATAAATACTTAAGTGGGGCTCCAATACAACAAACGTGATTTGTGTGCCGCTTTTTGCGATAATTGTACGGAACCCTTAGTGCGCGAGTCCGACTCGCACTTGGCCGGTTTTTTGCTATAATGTCACGGAACCCTTAGTGCGCGAGTCCGACTCGCACTTGGCCAGTTTTTATTTTGCAATAACTCCTAAGATACCTACCTATCTATTCATTTAAATTATATGGTACTAGCTGTGCCCCGCGGCTTCGCTCCCGCGGACCATCCCACAGTACCCGTTTTCGGGATTATAAAATAGCCTATGTCACTCAGGAATAATTTAGCTTTCTATTGGTAAAAGAATTTTTTAAATCGGTCCAGTAGTTTCGGAGCCTATTCGGTACAAACAAACAAAAAAATCTTTCCTCTTTATAATGTTAATAATAATTACTAGCTGTTCTCCGCGGCTTCGCTCCCGTGGGCCACCCCACAGGACCCGTTTTCAGGATAAAAAAAAGTTAATTAAAAAAATCAAAATACCCGACTGCTTAAAAAGCGAACTAAAAAGACGTAAACAAGAAGAAAATCATGCTGTGCAGTCGGAGGATACATATTCGCGAGCTGGCTGACCAAAACCAGATGTATCCTCCGACTGCACAGCATGATTTTCTTCTTGTTTACGTCTTTTTAGTTCGCTTTTTAAGCAGTCGGGTATTTTGATTCTTTTAATTAACTTTTTTATTTATAACTTTTTAGTTAACATTTTTTTCGAAATAGGTACATTTAAATATATAAGTGTTATATATTTTTGAAATCACCTCTTGAAACTCTTTATTTTGATACCACACACGATGGGTTTGGAAGAAAAAATAAAATTGGCCCCTCACAATATGGCGCCCAAAAGCCGCCATTTTTCTATTTTCTAATTTTAATGTAGCCTATGACACTCGCAAGGTTAAGACGAATCGATTGACGTATGAATTATCAAAATCGGTCAACGCGTTTGGTCTCTGGAACGCCACATAGGAACAAACATACATACATTTATTTATTATTTATTTATTCAGGACCTCCAACGAAAGATGTACACAAAAAAACACAATGTATCATTAATATTAAGTAATGACAAGTGCACTCCCTCAATTATAGGAGGCCACAGCATGCGTAATTAAACTAAAATATAAATTATTTTCTAATTCTAGAACTAATTAGAAGCTAAAATATAAATTCTTATTAAAACATATAAAAGAAAAACAAAAGAAAACATGACATACCTACTTATAAAAAGAGACTATCCTTATATATAGTTAACCTTAGGATTTACCAACATTATGGCAAACCAGACGGCAAAAATCTACACGAGTAACAAAATGCTAAATGTATACTTGTTACATCAGGTTAAACAATTTTAAAATAAAAACATAATGGTAAACTGAAATGAAAAAATAAATAAAAATATATTTGTTACAGAGGGTATACATACATACATACATACATAGACTGATAAACACATTACCCTCCTTCGGCAGTCGGGTAAAAAATAGCCTATGTTACTCAGGAATAACGTAGTTTTCTACTGGTGAAATAATTTTTTAAATCGGTCCTGTAGTTTCGGAGCCTATTCGGTACAGACGAACAAACAAAAAAATCTTTCCTCTTTATAATATTAAGTAAGTATAGGGCTAGGTTAAAAGGTTTGAAAAAAATATATAGGTATTTATTATTGATTCATGTACATTATTATTAACACAAGGTTTTTTCGTGTAACTAATAGTTTTGCTTTAAAAAAATAATTAACAACACGATATTTTTTCGCAATTTTTGGAAACTCCTCCAAAACGACTTGTATGTTTAAAAATATTTTTACACAGAAAAATTTTTGGCTAGAATTTCTTCATAACTAACATAGCATATGTACTAAATCAAATAATATTTTGCAAACAAAACTGTTCAAAAGGAGGTTCAATATTGATATTTTGGCATCGAGCGGGCGCACTCCCAGTACTGCGTTAACATTGGGGAGTATATATCGCCTTAAGGTCGAACTTACTGTATCCGTATTTTTTTTTTACCCGACTGCCGAAGGAGGGTAATGTGTTTATCAGTCTATGTATGTATGTATGTATGTAAGTATGTATGTATGTATGTATGTATGTATGTATGTATGTATGTATGTATGTATGTATGTATGTATGTATGTATGTTTGTTCCTATATGGCGTTCTAGAGACCAAACGCGTTGGCCGATTTTGATGATTCTTACGTCAATCGATTCGTCTTAATCCTGCGAGTGTCACTGGCTACATTAAAATTGGAAAAAACAAAAATGGCGGCTTTTGGGCGCCATTTTGTGGGGAAAATAAAAAAAAAATTCTTCCAAACCTATCGTGTGGGGTATCAAAATAAAGGATTTTAAGAGGCGATTTCAAAAATATATAACACTTATATGTTTAAATGTACCTAATTCTAAAAAAAATAACTAAAAAGTTGTAAATAAAAAAAGTTAATTAAAAAAATCAAAAAACCCGACTGCTTAAAAAGCAAACTAAAAAGACGTAAACAAGAAGAAAATCATGCTGTGCAGTCGGAGGATACATCTGGTTTTGGTCCGCCAGCTCGCGAATATGTATCCTCCGACTGCACAGCATGATTTTCTTCTTGTTTACGTCTTTTTAGTTTGCTTTTTAAGCAGTCGGGTTTTTTGATTTTTTTAATTAACTTTTTTAATTGGTTTGGTTAGAACGCTATCATTTAAAGTTAGGCAAATGCCATCGCGGACTTTTCTGTAGACCTATAAAAGAGGAACAATATCACCATTTCTACCAGTTAGTTTTTTTTGTAATATCTCAAAGGGATGTGTGGTCGCTGGGATTAGGCAATGTTTTTGATGAAAGCTTGTGACCATGTCGACCTTTTTTTTGGTTCAAATCATTTTGGCGATCTCTTAAAAATAAAAATTCAAAATTCATTGATGGAATGTCTGTCAAAAAGCCTCGTTTTTTCAAGGGAGCTGTCAAGAAAAATAGCTCTGGCCTGCTGACACTCAAGGCATTAATTTAAATTTTATATTGGAAAAATTATTATATTATATTAATATATTCGGTTTATGAACTGTGTGTATTGCGTTATATTGTGATTTCTAGTACCTACTTCAAGGTGCCCTTTGGGTAAGTTATTTTGTAATTGTGTCTATGTATTGAGGCTTGAACGAGTATCCATTTTGTAATCATTTATAATTTTTATTGTTTTAGGCACCTTTATAAACCTTTAATAAACGAGGAGATTTGGACGCAGTTTTGTTATTTCGAACCCGACTTCCCCTGCCCATCAAGTCCGCTGGCTGGCCGTGGCAAGCTCCCAGGCGGCTGGTCTTTTGCCGACATTTACAACAATTATCGTCATATGTCAACCAATTTACACAAAACCTTAACAAATTATACATCTAAACCTTCCTTATGAATCACTTCTGTCTAGTGGTGAAAACCGCATGAAAATCCGTTCAGTAGTTTTTGAGTTTATCGCTAACAGGCAGACAGACGCGCCGGGGGACTTTTTTATAATAATTATGTAGGTAGCGATTGTTTTATAATATCTGGTGATGCGAAAGTTTGGATGTAGGTATGGTCGTATGTTTGTTACTCAATCATGCCAGAACGGCTGAACGGATCTGGATAAAATTTAACCAAGAGATAGATTATAAACCGCACAAACACCGAAGATCAGAACCCTGTGGATGTTATCTTCAATGCCACCAAACAGATGGTTGATCATTAGTTCTTTGCTAGCTCCAAAATGTTTGTATTTTGCTTCTAGGGCAACATACAACTAGCTGTATCAACAAACAATCAGACAATAGTCCGCGCAGCTCTAGTACTGGCGGAAGGAATCTTCGAGAGCGGGGAAACCTTCGTGCGTCATCCTCAGCCCAGCCAGCTGAGATCACTTCTGCATGTGCCGCTGAAACCACCACGTGATGTGACGGTGGACATCCATATCAAGGTAGACTGCTATTTCTAAGGGATAATGCGACTACAATTTCGCTGTAGGGTCGGTAGGTTTAGCGAAATTATTATGGCTCACTGAAATTTTCGTACTTATATTTAGGGATGCTATCTTGAGTTGAGTCTTGAAACACAACAACAAACCTCAAAAAAACGTAGTAGGTACGGCCAAAATTTGTTGTTTAGATTCCGACTACTTATTGTGGCAGTGGTCACGATCGAAATATAGGTGCAAGATGTCGCGATTATTGAGGTTCTGCAGACTCTAGTAGTAGTTCTGCAGAAAATACTACTGAAATCTTTTGATGCAGGCTCTCATTGGCTACCCAGACAGCGAACAGTTTCACATATTCGAACTGACGAAACAACTGCCAAGATTCGCGATGTACCAGCTCATTAACAAGGAAATTCGTAACAAAGGGAACAGCTACGTGACCTTCCGTATCACAGAAAGGGTCCAAAGAATCTGCATCTGGATAAACCAAAACTTCTTGCTAGATGAAGAGTTGGACCTTGAGACAGAAGAAACTAAGGAGCTTCATATAAATCTTCTGTGTTTGAGGGATAATTCCTTCTTGTGCATGGACTTTGGGTCTGATGGCCAGGTGAAGATAAGCACACATGATATCAGGCTGGCTGGTGATCTGATGCAGAGTTTGGCTGTTTATTTGAATTTGAGTGATTTGCAGGTATGTTGACAATTTCAATACTTATTTTAGGAATTTGTTGCGAACACCTACAAGATTTTCAAATTAATAATATTCATGTGAGAACTTGTAATATTTAGCATCAATTTTACTTATAAGAGTTAAAATAAAATAGCTGGAATGTACTTAAATAATTTATTAAACTTAAATCAATCTGCTTACAATCTACACTGAATAATGATTCTCACTGGCCGTACAGTTCAGCAAACCCAACGCACTTGACTGGGTTGAAGAAGAACATGTTATTATGTGGGGGCTCTCTCTGGCTCACTGCCTTTACAACCTCCTGGCCAATTACTCCTCCAATAACAGCTGCAGAACCAGATACTGTACCAAATACATCTTGAAGTAAAGCATCAACAATGAACCCAGTAGGAAGAGACAGTTCTTTCACAAGCTCATCCCTCATACGTAATAGGATTTTGGTATCTTCTTTCCTCTTAGCAGGATCCGGATTCCTATTGTATTCATCTTTGAAACGCAGCAGAATCTTCATTACAAAGTATGAGGGGTCACCGCGACGTAGTCTAGATCGCATCTCTGGCTTCGTCCAGTCCACAGATAGAGCATTCTGTAGAGGTACGTATATTGCTCTACGTTTTACAGTAATACTGACAGTTTCCCTAGCATTCTTCTCTGCGTCGTCTGAACCGCGTTTGACGGCTTTGTGCTGTACTATTTCTTCGGAGTACTCGTGGTCGACGAGGTCGGCGAACATGTAGCCGTACATCCCCCAAACATCGCCGCATAGGAATTTCTTGTTGTTGTCGCGACAAGCGTTGTTGATGCGCTCAAGTTGCTCTTGCTTCAGGCCTGTTGCACAAACAATATCAAACTCTTGGAAGAACTTGTCGGGGAGGTTATCTACAGACTTCGTCTCCGATGTGATCTCTACCATTGGGTTCAAAGCCCTCGCTCTCGTCAGTGAAGCTTCTGCTCTATTTTCACCGATTTTCTCTGGCGGAGCCAAAAACTGTGAATACAGATCTATTTCCTTTAGCTTTTCATTGTCTAACAAGCATACACTTTTAACACCGGACAAAATAACATTCTTGGCAATTTCAGCTCCGAGACCCGCTATTCCGATGATCAAAACTTTCGATGCACGTAACCTTTTCTGAGATTCCAAACCCCACAAACGGATCTGACGGTCGTACTGCTCTGCCTCTGCTTCAGACAATTCAACATCGTTGTTTTCAACCATTTTCGTTATTTTTTTGCAAAAACACTCCCAAAACCGGGTTTCTAACGATTCACAGAATTTGACAACTCCCCCACGCCGGCATAAATTGACGCGGCGCCATTTTTAATAGTAGAGATGTTACATGTAAAATCGACTAAATTCAGTAGTGAAGTGAAGAAGAAGTTCTTTCTTTACCATAAACAAGTTGTTTTGGCGGGATTTTTTAAAACTTTTTGCGAACTTTCAGTCAGTGGCGCAGTTTCCCGAAGCTGAAAAGAAACTTCGCGAGGAAATGGAACACGTATCCGAAATTGGAGAGATGAGATCACGGTTAGCTGCAGAAACAGCGGAGCGGGCACAACTTATAACTGCATTATTACCTGCGGCTCAGGATGCGGCAGCTTATGATTTGTATGAGTTTTAAAAACTTTATTTTTTCATTTCATATTTATTTTTGGTATAGTTCTCGGCAAACTTTTGGCTGGCCAGAAGTAGGCTACAATGGCTGCGCAGTAGTAAATCTCATACAAAACCAGGACCGATCCGTGCCTTGCGCATCGGAAAGCCAACTTCATGGCGGTCCAGAAGTTTGGCGAGATCTATAGCAGTAGTGAGTTTAAAGCGAGGTTTGTAAGAATATTTGAATTGCAATTTTTTTCTAGGAAGGAGATGTTGAACCGATACAAGGAAGTGGTAATGCTGAATGAAGAACTTCTCACAGGATGCTATATCAGACGCTCTACTCAGGAACAAGCAGTTACTGCTCTGAAAAGTTTGCACACAATCTTGCAACAAGCTGTTAGACTCAGAGGTAGTTTTTACTTATTAGGATTTAGGAAGCCCAAGTAATAATTGTCTTAGTGGCTTTTAGATTATGCTTTGTAAAGACCAAGAAGACATTCATTTATATTCCGTCCAGCCATTTTTATTTAAAATGTGACAGCTCAAAGAGCCTTTTTTTGCTCTTACAGTTGGTAAATACGGCAAGGCAGTGGTAGCAGCAAGCAGGAAAGCAGTGCAAGACAATAATATTGAAGCGCTTATCAAGATCATACAAGTTGGGGACTCCACAACAAAATAAATGTTTAAAAATATTTTACTAAATAATTTATTATATCATTAAAAAACTTAACACTATCAGTCATTCGTTTTAAATAACAGATCACGATGTCAAAAGAATACCCTAAAAAATCATTATAAATGTGTACTTTACAGACCTCATAATTTTATTTAATAAATGCATGTCAACTCCTTTATTCCAAAAACCACATTTTCTAGAATATTGTTCATAAAATTGAATACTATTATCAGCAAACTTGAACTTAGAAATATTTGAAGTATGAGTGTTTGAGTAGAGGACGAAAATCTTCATGAATACACATACTCATGATGACCACTACGAACACCTGATAGGTCTTTTGCCCTTTGCAGTTCATACATGTTTACACAACTACAGTAATGCTCAATATTTTTGGCCGGTCTGAAGTTGGCTACAAATGTCTGCGCAGTATTGAATCTCTTACAAAACAGCAGCACGTTATGCCATGCGCATCGAAGAGCCTACGTTCAAGTTGGCCTAAATGATTGCGGCCATTTTCGTTTGAGCTTCTTACTGGCAGACAAATAATCATACAATAATTTGCTTTGTAGCATAATGCACATCATCAGCACTGATATTCAACAGTAACCTCGGCTCAGCCGGTTTAGGTTCTAATAATAACAGCCTTAGAGCTGCTAGTCGTGTGCATATGGCCTGCGCTTGCGATGGCGTGGGCGCGCGGATGCTTGGGGCGGTTTTGTATGGACGGCCGTCGAGAGAGACAATGGCCGCCGCGGTTTGTAGCGCGCGGGATAGCGTGGTCTCGTCTGAGCCTGTTCTTTCCACCTGGAAAAAAATATAGAGAATCATTGATTACTATATACCACCTTATCTATAACATAATAATAAACACATGCGAAAATATACACATTGCCTAAGAAATTTGTTTCGAAATATGCGAAACGAATTTCTTAGGCAATGTGTTACATGGTAGTGGAAAAATACTTTATACCTGTATTTAGTGCTATTCTGGGTGTATCGTCCTCACAATTCTATATGACATAATTTTTTTAAAAGAGTAAGTATGGAGTTTCTTGTGCATTCTTCTCCATAACAAGCTACTTTTCTAAATGCACGGTAGAATCAATTTATTTTACTTGTAAATTTTAATTGTTGACGTTCTAAAGTGCCGCTTGGTGGCCTAGTTGAAATAAATTTATTTGACTTCGACTTTGAAGGACATAGGATATTCACATTCCCTTGGTATGATAAAAAACTTTTTATGCGGGCGAAGCTGCGGGCACAAGCTAGTATTATATAAGAAACTCACCTCGGCAGCCACAGCCCTCAACATGAGCCTCTCAGCAGGCGAGCAGTTCCGGATCGCCCGTACGGCGGCGCTAGAGGCAGCTTCCCCTAGTGCCAGCTGTACCTCGTTGAGCCCGGCGCCCTCAGGCCCCGCCAGTTCTAACGCGCGGGAGCAAAGAGCAAGTGCGCGTCGAGCGTCGCCGGATACTGCTGCTACTTTTCTGGAAAACATAACGTATTGAATTTAATATTGATTTAGCATTTGTGTAAAAAACACTAGGAGAGTGTATATAGCTAGCGTCTATTTGAACCAGATCAAAGGACTAAGGTTTTGTTATAAAATAATAAATGGTTTAAGGATTATCTTTTGGCGATATAAATGCCAAATGGACCAATGACTTAAAAAAGGTCAGAATCAGACTGGATGCGGAATACTGGGTCTTAAGGCGCAATTTGGCGCTATAAGCCCGTGGACTGCGATCAATTGCCAAGTTGATTGATATCATTTTACATTCACAAGTCACGAAAGGGAAAACAAAAATGATATTTTCGAGATTATCTTATCTTCCACTGATTTGTATTATTCCTATATTAACATACCGAGCAATAAGCTGCACAGCATCAGCGGTAACATTAGCCCCCTTGAGCCTCGTAGCGACAATATTCTGCAGCTGCGTATGAGTGTAGGGCGGGAAGGTGAGTCGGGTCAGTCCCAGTCGGGAGGCCACTCGGGCCGCCAGCGCTCGCTCGGGCAAGTCCATCGTGTTGGCGACGGCTAGCACGGTGAGTAGGGCAGTGTTGTGGGCGGCCCACTCCATAATGCTGTACAGGACGTCCTGACGACGAGTGCAGAGAGCGTCTAGCTGGAATATTACAAGTTACATTTATTAGATTTAAGTATTACATACCTCCATGGGAAAAAATTGATAGTATATTTTTGTTTATTAAAAATTTTGCTATTGTCAAATGGAGAATAGTAGTGCTTAAGGAGCAACTTTTTGTAAATAACCAGTAGGCTTAAGATGAAGCTATCTTAAGTATTTAAGAAAAAAAATGGAGTAGGTTTAAATTACCTCATCCACAAGCAATACTGTTGGTGTCCTTCTAGGTCCAGGATTTGTAAACCTTTTCTCTAATAGTGCACAAGCCTGCTCCCACACTACTGATTTCCCTGTAAATTGAAACAATTTGAACCTTATATTTGTGGATGAAAACTTTCAACTAAAAATTATTCAAGTATCACATTCTTTTTTTATTTATTAAAAATGTGATACTGGCCAAACAGATCATATCATTATTAATATTATAAAAAAAAAACAAAAAATAAAAAAAAACTACTGATTAAAAAGCGAACAAAAAATCCGTAAACAAGAAGAAAATCATGCTGTGCAGTCGGAGGATACGTATTCGTGCTGGCTGACCAAAACCAGATGTATCCTTACCAGTAAGCTGTTTGTATATTTGCACATAAGCCTGCCTGGGTTCAGCTATCCTCATGCCGTTGACCTCAACCAGCTGGAAGTCGGGCAGGTCTACTTCTTCCTTCAAGTACTTGAGAGCTGAGCTGACTGTGGCAGTTTTTCCTGTACCTGGTACTCCTGATATGTACATGCATCTTTCAAAAAAAAGAGACAAAGAATTAAAATATAGTCTCTTTTAGTCTTCCCAGCTTTAGCTAATAAGCTTTAGCTTTAGCTAATAATTTAAGAAGTTGGTTAGCCAATGCAAATTCTTATTCAAAAATACACTCCAAAACAGTTAACTTACCCACTAGTACCATCCAATAGTTTTGACCTAACAAATGAGAGAATTTCTTCCATTTGACCTTCTCTGCCAGGTAAGGACTTATTTTCTTTTAGGAACTCTGAAAGTCAACAAAATGTTATTTCAATTTAGTAAACAAAAAAATATAAATAGATTTTGGACTTGGCTGTTTTTAACCCCGACGGAAAAAGAGGGGTGTTATAAGTTTGACGTGTGTTGCTGTGTATCTGTGTGTGGCATCATAGCTCCTTAACCGATTTGGATTTGGTTCTTGTTGTTTGAAAGGTGACTTTGCTATGAGTGTTCTTAGCTATGTTTGATTAAAATTGGTTCAGCCAATTAATAGTTATCCGCACTTTACACTTTGAATCTGGGTTTTTTTGCAAGATATCATGTCATAATTAAGTGTTTCAATAGATTGAGGATTGAAGCGGATCTACTACTAGATATAATATTATGTAGTGTGAAATAAAAATGTTGGGGGTTACTTAAATTTTACTTGTATCAGAAACATTCTGTACCATCATAGAAATTTAGATAATTCATTCCTCAAGTTCATATTTCTTACCATCAATATTATCAATGGAGTGTGCTCTATTACGTAAAGTAGGTGTTAGCTGACTAGTCAAAATCCTCTTAGTCACACTGCGCTTAGGAGTTTGTGCTGGAGTCCTGGCCCTGGGCGTTTTAGGAGTCCGTGGCGTTTTTGGGGTCTGAGGAGCAGGTTTAAAGTCATCATCACTCTCTGACATTTTATGTACAGCCTTCCTAGGAGTCCTCTTCACTGGTGAAGCATCTAGTTCCTGATAGTTAACAGAAGCTTTTGGTCTTCCCCTTCTATTAGTAGGTGTACTCTTTTCTTCATCCTCAAACACTAAAACCTTTTTGGGAGTCTCCTCATTCATTATTTTAGATATTGACTGCTTTCTCTTTGGTGTGGTTGGGACATGCTGCCTTATGATTAATGTTGGGAGCTCATCATCAGAATTTTCTTTTAGTTCCATAGACAAAACATCTTCTATGTTATTCTTGGACAGCTTTTTAGAACTCTTTGGTGTGTCGCTAACTTTTTTTGATGTTGATTTTGGAGTAGCTTTTTTTGGTGAATCTTTTTCAGTTTTATCAGCTAATATTGCTCTTTTGAGCAGCAGTTTTGTGCCATCATTTTTGCTGACACTCCAGTTCTTTTCTGAGATTGATACTCTACTCATTCTTTTAACTAAACTACTTGGTGTTTTTGGTGTGGTAGCCTTTGATGGTGTCTTATTGGGTGTACTTAACAAAGCTATTGCTTTTCGTTCTTGTTCAAGGACTGGCTCAATTTGTACTTTGCGCCTGCTTATGGCCATAAGGCGGTATCTGCATATGTAATGGTATGGCTCGTTTATAATTTCATCCATATCTTTTGTGATTGTTAATGTGATTGAGCATTTTTTGAAGAATGTTTCTATTGATACGTCTTGGTTGAATGGACGATGGTCTTCGATTACCTGGAAATTATTAAATAACCAATTGATTTATTATTATAGTATTTTTTTAAGTAATTATGACTTCAAGATTTCAAGAAGCTTGTAATGTGAGTAAATAAAGTTAACAAGTTACAAGCTCACCTCTTTCTCATAAAAACGAATAGGTTCCGTATTACTAAAACACCAGTTGGGCAGGTCACTAGGTCTTGAGTACCACTGAACCTTGGCTCTAAAAGGATCACTGGTGTTGGTTTTATCTTCATACAATGAGATAATACGCGCCGCATCACAACCTGCCTCTGTATCCGGTTCCGCCGCATCGGCGTTCGAAATAAGAACACAATCTCCAATTCCAGCTGTTATATTTTCAAACTGAAACTTCCTGGGTAAAAATAATTAACGATATAGGTTGACTGTCCAGTAAGAAAGATATTGTTGTTTTGTATTTGTAGGTTAACTTACTCGTAATGGTGAAATGATGGGGTTAAACTTTGCGGTACATTTATTTCGTCACTCAACCACGTCACTGTTTTCGGAATTACTCTTCTTCTAGGCATTTTGCCAATTATCTTTAGACTATTTAGTCAGATGTTTTTAAATCCCGACGCAGAGTTCGCCTTCGTCGACTTGTTTGTCAAAAGTTCATGTCAATTTTCGCGCCAAATAGATCGAACAAATAAACGAAAGAATTCCAGAGAATTGTTTTTCAGTTAGCAGATAAAAACATGATATTTTATTTTTATTTTATTTATTTAAGGAAAATGATAGGGATATCTAAGAGTAGTTTATACTATTGATTGATTAACTTTTTTCCAATAAGCAATTATATGATAGATATTCTAGGATAGAAATCTAGATTTATTATTTTAGTCACAGTAAAACTTAGAAGGTATGCTGCGTATACCGAAAAAATTCACAGTCCAAACTATTTTTGATTTTCATAGTTTTAACAAGTTGTTTCAAATAATATTATTATTGTGTTCAGAATGTAAATAGCCCACTAACAATTGGATAAATAGCAAATAATTTTAAATTATTCTTATAAAGTTATAATTCTTGATATTGAAGTCTCTATTGTGAATGAACCATTCTTCGTAAACAGTCTTAGAGAAAAGTCAAGATTGACATTAGACTTGACTGACATTATTTTCTAAATACTGGATTGTCAAGTCAATGTCATAAACACGTGAAGATAATATTTCTTGGTTAAGATTTACAAAATAACTTCAAAATGAAGCCAAAACAGAAGAAAACTCCACAGAAGCTACTATCTGATAAAATAGCCGATGCCCTAACTGTAAAACCTCGTGCTGACATAGAAGATGATCAAGTTTTCGGCACAAAACCGAAAACTGTTACGCGTGATGATTTGGATTCTTCAGACAACGAAGTTGAGGCTGCTATCAGTGATTTCCGTAAACGAAACGTGGGGTTATTGAGTGAAGTTAGCAAAAAATATGAGGGACAAATCGTTTCTCGGAGAGCTCTCGAAGAATCTGATGAAGGAGACAGTAGTTCAGACGATGATTTGCCGCACCAAAAACAACCTCAAAACCGCAAACAGGATTTTTCGATGGACTCTGATGACTCCGATTCAGAGAACGACCTGTCGAAAACAAAAACCAGTGATGAAAATTTTTCAGATTTAGAAGACTCTGGTTCAGAAGCTGAAAGTGAAGACTATAGCATCACTCAGTTCCAGAAACAATTGAATGCTGATTCTGATGATGACGAAGAAGACAGTGGGGACGAGGAAGGCAGTGATGAAGATAATGATGATGAAGGTGAAGGATATGACATCAGTCAAAT
This sequence comes from Anorthoa munda, assembly GCA_945859665.1. Lineage (NCBI taxonomy): Eukaryota > Metazoa > Arthropoda > Insecta > Lepidoptera > Noctuidae > Anorthoa > Anorthoa munda. The sequence continues at coordinate 29,081,176 of OX243903.1, forward strand.
GGATGAACCGATGAAAGAGACCTTTGAACATGTTAAAAAACAGAACTTATCAGAAGATGCTAAGAAGGGTAATTGTGTGAGGAACCAGCTGTTGCTTTGGGAGAGCTTGCTGGAGATGAGGATCCATCTTCAAAGATGTCTCAACACTGCTAACCAGATGCCTATGGCTGAAACTTATAATGAGTTAAAGGAAAGTGAGGCATTTGTAGAAGAGGCTAATGCTACTAAAGCTAACGTCACTAATGTTTTGGAGAAGTAAGTATCATTCTTGATTAATTTGTTAGTTTTTAATTGTAGGTTTTCCCATAGCTTCATTCTTGCCTTAACCACAAGAGCTATCACACTCAGATGTAGTAGCTTTTTATAAGTAAAAGAATTTTTGCAATTACTTGAGACTACATTTTATAATACTAGTTAAGATGATTTCTTATTAATCCATTTAATTTTATCTTTCCAGGCTACTTTCTGTTCAGAATTTGCTTCTAAGTAAATATCCAGAAACAAAGGCCATTTGCAATAAGAAATTAAGCAAACAGCAGGCAGAAGCAAAACAAACCGCAAAAGAAGACAGTGATGAAGAAATCCCTAGTGATACGGATAATGAGGAGATACCATCAGATACTGATGCTGAAGAGGAGACAGATAAACCAGTAGCTATACCCAAAAATAAAAGTAATACTGCACCAACCAAGAAACGTAAACTTGAAGAGTATGAAACTGACATCTCTAGGTCCCACAAAGCATTCAAATCATTCAGAGACACCTCAATACAAAAATGGAATGATAAAACTCGTCTAGCAACTGCCACTAACATTAAAAATGCACCAACAAATACAGTTTTGCAACAAATATCATATATTCTGTCCGACAAAGAGAAGTTGGTAAGACGTACACAACTGAAAAGGTCTGAATATGACATTATTGGTTACAAGAAAGGTATTACGGAAGAAGAAAGCAAAGATCCGAAAGAGATAGATGTAAACCCAGTAACAAGGGGACGTAAAGACAATGATGAATATATTCCAGAAATATTTGATGACAGTGACTTCTATCATCAATTGCTTAGAGAACTTATTGAATGCAAGTCTGCAGATATTTCGGACCCAGTGCAGCTCAGTCGTCAATGGATAGCATTGCAGCAGATGAGAAGCAAAATGAAAAGAAAAGTTGACACAAAAGCAACTAAAGGGAGAAAGATAAAATATGTAGTTCATAACAAGTTGGTGAACTTTATGGCACCTAAGACATCGGTCTCATGGACTGATGAAAGCAAGAATGAATTGTACAGTTCTCTATTTGGTAAATTGTTTGAGCAAAATAATATAGGATTAAATGCCAATGTAAATGGTTTTAAGTTATAAGATTAAAATGTACAATTTAAGTACAAATATTAAATAAATACAATATAATAAGTTAATTCAGTCTTGATTATTTTATACCAACTGCAATGAGATCTTTGCTTTGACTTTAAATTACTTACTGTACTTTCCCACTGCTGGGAAAAGACCTCCTCCCGCAAGGATTCTTTTTCCCGCGCCGTCGTACCTGTTCCTATTGGATCCTCGCATATCTATGGTGGTAACGTAGGTAGTTTAAATCATCTCATACTAGTCCATAATCTATCATCATTTTTTCATTTTTTTATCATTTATCATTTTTTAAAAAAACGTTGCCCCACACTAGGAATTTCTTCCTGTATCGTGGGTGCGTTTACAAACATATAAACTCACATACACAACACCCCAGAGCCGGCACAACTATCTGTAGGTCATACAAATATTTGTTCCGTGCGGGAATCGAACCCGCGACACGCAAGTAGCAGTCAATCGCTCAACCACTGCGCCAACCGTGCGCCCAGATCTATATGTCCATAATCTATATGTTTATAGAAATGTATAAAACAAATACTCTGTCTGCCACTATCTGTTTCTCTGCTAAAGTAAGCAGAGAAACATACAATGGCAGACAGTAAACCACGCATCGATAAATGAGATGTTCGTGATTACCGCCGGACCACCAACGCCTATCGTTTCCATATTTGGTAAATACTTAGTACTCAATTTGTGTATGTGTGTGTGTATTTGTGTGTGTATTTGTTTTCGAATAACAAAATTGATGCCTTAGTAGTTTTCGACAAAATCGATATTAAAGGTGGTCCGTGGTGGGTGGTAGTCACGCTCCCTTCAGCAAAACCACAATGAGCACCGAAAAAGGGGCCATGCACGCTACAGCTATTCTAAGTATACAAATAATTAGTACCATTATATGTGATACATTTCGTAAAAAAAAACAGAACTGGAATATTTACCGAGAAATCAAAGATGATAACTTTCATGCGCTCTTTCAGCAGGGCTACGACTTTAAATGTTTATTCCAAGTTTGCGGAGCTTGTCGCTTTCCTCAAACTTACATAGAAAATTAGTACCCTGCAAGATAAAATTAGTACCTACCCAAAATTCAAAGCTAGTAATCCAATAGTTTACGAGATATACCATGCAATTGGTGGGGTGGCGGTAATCACGGTGTTAAATTCTCATTTCAAGATGTCTCTATTATAAACTTGGTGAATTCTGCCCATATTTATATAAAAATTACTTCTCCTAAAGAAGTTATAGTGACCAAAAATTCAGATTCCTAAATTTTGTATTTAAAGAGAAATTAACTTACATTACTTTTGCATACTAAATCTCCGTGTGTAACACGATCAAATTATGTTGACAATGGTATTGAGCTGTTTAGGGGATGTACACTCGGCACATAAATTTATGGATGTCGGATTATTGGGTAACAATAGGTTATTTTTTTCTAATGTGTTCTTAGGTACACAGATTGTGTAAAAAATATAGATATTGAACTGATGTTATTACTATTCAGCATCTCCTAAACAGCTCAATACCATTGACAACTTAATTTAGTCGGGTTATACGTGGTTCCGTATGGTGTCGGAAATAAGAATTTCACCATGCCATGTCTTCCCGTGGCTGTCGTAAGAGACGACTAAGGGACAAACCAGAGAATGGGCAGCAGCGTTCTCTGTGCATATGTAACAACCATACTGCGATCGCCAACTCGCCTGCCGAACGTTATCACTTATTATTACTTCTAAATTTAAATCTTTGACGTTCAAAGGTGCCGCTTAATGGCCTAATTGAAATAAAGAAAGACTTTGAATTTGACCCGAACCAAAGGAGGGCCGCTATATGATGAACTCCATCTTCAGAAAGCGTGAACACAGGAAGTGGACCTGGCAGAGCTCCGATGGTGCAACGAAAACTGAAATCGACATCATCATGTCAACCAGGAAGCAAAAATGTTCAATGATGTATCTGTGATCAATTCGGTGAAAACGGGGAGCGATCACCGCATGGTAAGAGGCACATTGAACATTAATATTAAGCTTGAAAGGTCGTTACTGATGATGTCCACGCTCCGTTCAGCACAGATCCAGGTCTGAAACCCCGAGAGCTTTCAGCTAGAATTCCAGAATCGTTTCGAGTGTCTAGGGAGCTCCATGGACGATTACAACGATGGGTTCGTGTAAACTGTCCATACGTTTGGGTCTAAGTTTTTTAAGACCCGTCGTACAGATAGAAACAATAAGCTCTCTGATCCTACTCTCAAGCTTAAAAAGGAGAGGCGTGAGATGATGCTGCAGTCTTCAGAAGAGGCGTGCAAATATCGTCAGTTCAATAGACGGATATTTAAATAAATCCTTGAAGAGAGACCTTCGCCGCTTTAATACCGAGCTTATTAAAAACGCGATTGAGCGAAATAAAGGCTTCAAGGTGTTATCAAGGGATCTGACTATTGGGCAGAGCCAGCTCACGAAACTGAAGACTGACGATGGCAGAATCGTATCCGCCAAACCAGAGCTTCTGAGGGAGATCGAGACATTCTATGGGCAGTTGTATACAACACTCAGCAAACCCATTGCGAATCTAGCAAACGACCCAAGAGCTAGATTGACCCGACACTATACCGAAGACATCCCGGACTTCAGCCTGTACGAGATTAGGATGGCTCTGAAACAGCTTAAAATCAATATAAGTTTTTAAGCTGACATGGTCACAATCATTAGAATTAATATTTGTTTCGGGATATTTACCATGTATATTTTGAATTTGATTGAGAGCTCGATATTTCGGCACCGTTACAAGCGCCATGATCACGAGAACTAAAGTCTTTGCGGGTGGGTGATATTTACGAGCTGACATATCTGTCTACCCTCTTCCTCACTCGTTTTTCACGCACGATGCCGCTACTACCAGAACTTTTCTCACTAGTTACTCGACACTGTTCACGACAGACGATGCTCACTGTATCCACTTTTGACACTCGTTCAGTAGTTTTACGACCTTTACATAGTTGAACCACTGGATTCCAGGCTCTCGACAATTGAAAACCGTCATCCCTATTGAAGTTTCTGCACTTGGTTATTTCAATTGCTTCCCGTACCATTCTAGGTATATGTAATGGCGTTCAGTCGAGATAACCTGTGGGTCATGTAAATCGATCCAGTGGTTTGGCCCTGATTCGAGAAGATGTTCTGCTATGGCCGATTTTTGGGGATCGTTATTTTTCACTGCCCTAATGTGTTCTTTGATTCGGCAAGCAACAGTTCGCTTCGTCTGTCCAATATACTATACTCGCCCAATATATAGACTCGCCCACATATGAGCTGGCGAAGCATGTGGCCAGGGTTTTACAGCCAATAGTCGGGAAATCATCGTCCTTCGTGAAAGACTCGCGTCATTTTGTGGATATCCTGCAGTCTACCAAAGTGGAAGACGACGAAGTTATGGTCAGTTTTGACGTTGAGTCTTTGTTTACCAATGTTCCTGTGGCGGATTGTATGGAGGTTATAAAGGTGAAACTGCGGCAAAATAATATCCCTGCTGAGTATGGAATTCTACTTCATCATTGCTTGTTTGCGTCTTACTTTATATATCAAGGCGAATACTACCTTCAGGTTGATGGTGTAGCCATGGGAAGTCCAGTGGCACCCATAACAGCTAATATATGGATGGAGTATTTTGAAGAGTTAGCAATCTCAACTGCATCGACGTCACTTAGACTATGGAAAAGATACGTTGATGATGTGTATGCCATAGTTAAAGGGGACGAGCGTGATGTTCAAGGCTGCCTTCAACACCTGAACGGCATACATGAGAAAATTCGTTTTACCTGCGAAATGGAACAAAACAGGACTATCGCCTTTCTGGACGTAACAATAAAAGTACGCGAGGACGGTTCTCTAAGCCACTCGGTTTACAGGAAACCTACTCATACTGACCGGTATCTACACGGGGACTCACACCATCATCCACGGCATCTAAATTCTGTAGTGACGTCACTCACTAAACGTGCTTATGATCTTTGCGACGAGGATCATATTACTGGCGAACTAGCGCATGTAAAACAAGTCCTACAGAGGAATGGATACGGGATGAAGATCTTGCCACATGATCGGGGATCTTCAAATAAACAATTGAAGTACAAGGTCGAGAGACAACCAGCATTTTTGCCATACGTGAAGGGAGTGACAGACAAAGTCGCAAACATTCTTAGTAAGTACTGCATAAAAACTATTTTCACTCCTTTCAAGAAAGTATCCCAAATGTTGCGTTCGCCTAAAGATAACTTTCCCTTGGAAAAGCCTGGAGTTTATAAGATTATCTGCAGTTGTGGGCAATCATATATTGGACAGACGAAGCGAACTGTTGCTTGCCGAATCAAAGAACACATTAGGGCAGTGAAAAATAACGATCCCCAAAAATCGGCCATAGCAGAACATCTTCTCGAATCAGGGCCAAACCACTGGATCGATTTACATGACCCACAGGTTATCTCGACTGAACGCCATTACATACCTAGAATGGTACGGGAAGCAATTGAAATAACCAAGTGCAGAAACTTCAATAGGGACGACGGTTTTCAATTGTCGAGAGCCTGGAATCCAGTGGTTCAACTATGTAAAGGTCGTAAAACTACTGAACGAGTGTCAAAAGTGGATACAGTGAGCATCGTCTGTCGTGAACAGTGTCGAGTAACTAGTGAGAAAAGTTCTGGTAGTAGCGGCATCGTGCGTGAAAAACGAGTGAGGAAGAGGGTAGACAGATATGTCAGCTCGTAAATATCACCCACCCGCAAAGACTTTAGTTCTCGTGATCATGGCGCTTGTAACGGTGCCGAAATATCGAGCTCTCAATCAAATTCAAAATATACATGGTAAATATCCCGAAACAAATATTAAGCTTAAAATCAACAAAGTGCCAGGTGATGACGGAATCACGGCCGAACTCCTGAAGGTGGGTGGGAAACCGTCTTTAAGGCCCTTCAGAAGCTGTTTCATTCCGTGATAATCGAGGGCAAAACGCCACAGGCATGGAACAGGGGTGTGGTGGTACTCTTTTTCAAGAAGGCCGACAATGCCCGTCTGAAGAACTATAGGCCCATCTCATTTCTTAGCTATGTCTACAAGTTGATTTAAAGAGTCATCACGAATCGTTTCGCGCGCAGGCATTTCCAGCCTCCCGAACAAGCCGGATTCCGAAAAGGCTTTAGCACCGTAGACAACATACATACGCTGCGGCAGGTTATACAAAAGACCGAAGAGTATACCTGCCTCTCTGCTTAGCATTTGTGGACTACGAGAAAGCCTTCGAATCGATCCTTGGGCTGTACTGCAGTCTCTCCAACGGTGTCAGATCGACTACCGGTACATCGAGATGTAGAAGTGTTTGAACAAAAACGCCACCATGTCAGTCCGTCTTCAGGATCAGACCTCGAAACCTATCCTTCTCCAGCCCGGTGTGAGACAGGGAGACGTTATTTCTCCGAAAATGTTCACTGCTGGGCTGGAGGATGTCTTCAAGGTTCTGGACTGGAGGAGGCTAGGCATCAACTTTTGGCAACTAGGCCAGTACATCACTCACCTACGGTTTGTTGACGACATAGTGGTCATGGCTGAGACCATAGAGGGCCTCAGTACAATGCTCGATGACTTCAGTAGAGCTTCTGAAATTTTGATTTTTTTTAAGTGTAATTATGGTTTAATTATAAGTAAAATCTCAACGAAACGCTATAAATGCTCAGGATTTTTGTTTTGCTGAAAAAATATCGAGTTATACAAGTTTGTGGCACGGAACCGGTAACCTATCAAACAGCTGACGACTGAAGTGCTGATCTACGGATATTCTAAGGGCAGTATTGTTTATTTATAGCACACGAAGTGTAAATTTAACCTTGTTACACGTTCTTGTTGTTTTGACGTATAAATTCTATTGATTTACTACTGTGCAGTGAATCTAAATAGTTTTGTTGTCATCTTGGAAAACGAAACAAATCCAAGATCCCAAGTACATAATTCTACTAATATATTAAGATAATTTAATAATAAACATTTACATAACGCTTTGATCGTTATTTTGCATAATTTAATTAGAAAACTACAATAAAACATTCATTCAAATTCTGGGCAACCTACCCCACATAAAAAAAAAGTAAAATCTCAATCTAATAATAAGCAACTAAAGTCAGTAATAAATAACTTTTTAGCTAATTCAACAGCCTACCTCATTTCTCTACTGAACTACACTAACTATTCTCTCCATTTCCAGCTTTGCTTTATTTTATTTTTCCTCTATTCCTTGGTTCTCACCGTCCCTTTTTTTTTTTTCTATTTTCCAGTAACCTATACTGAAACCATGCCTGTGATGACCCGTAAGGCTACAGCTCAGGACTTAGAAATTAAATTGAGAACAGCACTCCAGGAACTCAAAGACTCACAAAGTCAATGTCGGGAGATGTTGCAAGAGAGAGAGGATTGTGAAGTAGAAGTTGAGAACATTGTTTATAAAAACACAATCCTTAAACGGGAGCTAGTTGAACTTAGTCAGCAATACCAGAATGTTGTGGATGAACGCGACCAACTGAAGGTAGTCACGGATGGTTTCAATAACTGCAGTTATCTATATGAGCAGGCTTTAAGTAAAGTTAGGGATCTAGAAGAAGAATTGATTTACGCAAATACTCATATTATTAAATTGCAAAAAGAACAGAAATCAACTCAGGTTGATGAAACTTGCCATTTGTATGATGAACTTATTAAATCAAATTGTAAACCTGATTCAATACCTACAATTGACCTAACCGAAGATTCTTTAATAAATCAGAGAAACTGTTTCAAAGTTAGTCATAACAAACTAAAAAAATATGTAAAATTAAATAAAATAATTAGAAATTGCAACAAGTTTAGGAAGCAACACAAGTTATTTATAAAAAATATTCCACTCAGGAAAGAACGTGTTGACCTAGTAAATAAATTAAATAATTACCAAATCAAATTAGAAGACAGCAAAAATATCTATGAGATTGACACACACCGCTTGCAGACAGAAATCCAGGTTCTTGAGAACAGACTTAGTTCTCTTTACAATAAATATGTAAATTCAAAATTACAAATTAAAGAACACATTTTGGCTGCAAATGAGTTAGTGATGTGTCAGTGTAACTGCCAGACAGTATCAAATCTAATTGCAGTCCAGCCTGATGCTACGGAGGACCCGGTCCAAGCTGAGAGGGTGTCTCAAGACAGTGTCTTCGTAAAAGACAGATCTAATGTAGCACAGGATTTGCCTCAAGTAAACCGGCCTGAAAGTGCTGGCTTTGCATTTAGTCATAGTAATGAAAGTTTTCATTCGGTTATGTTTTCAGATGGTATTGGAAAGGGTTTAGGTAAATTAATAAATGGCAATCAGAGTCATTCCACTTTTAATTATTGCATGCCCGGGTCATCGTACAAGCAAATAATGGAATCTGTGACAAAGAATATATATAAACCAGATACCAATATAACTGTATTTGTAGGTAATAGTATAAAAGTAAAAAAAGATGACATCACTGAGTGTGTAACAGAGATGTTAAAGTTAAATTGCAATAAAATTATTTTGTGTGCATTCCCTTACTTGGATAAATTGTCAAATAGACAAAATAATCACATTCACATGCTTAATAAGCATCTGCACTTTCTTGTGAGTCACTATAGTGATAAACTAGTTTTTTTTGACATCAACATTTTTGTTGATAAATTAAAGTCGACAGGCGATACTTTGTATCTGCCTCTTAGGGTAAGACAGAAAATAGCTCGGCTATTATCATATACAATAAACTCAGACATAAGTAGTATGTCGAAGTATCCAGTCATTATTGATATTAGTAATAGTACTAATTTAAAGGGGGTGTATACCTTGAGTAACGTTAGCAAAAATGCTAATAATATTTATTCTTTAAACTAGTTGATAGGACAAGGGAGGGTACCAATAACGGAATAGATAAGAGTATATCCACCATCAAAAAGGTACCTTCTTGCTCACAAAAATATAATTTAAAAAAAATGTCTGAGCAGAAATCTCTGAAATTATTCCACCAGAATATTCAGGGTTTTTCTTCGAAGGAATTGGAAATCGAACTGTTTTTAGAAAAATCTATGTTCGAAATTATTTGTTTTACGGAGCATTGGCTGAAAGATTATGCAATGCTAATCAATTATGAAAATTATACTGTGGGCAGTTGTTTTAACAGAAAGATTATGTTGCGTGGGGGTTCACTTATATTAATTAAAAAGGGTATTAAATCAAAACCTCGTAAAGATATAGTAGACCTATCAGTTGAACAAAGTGTTGAACTGTCCTGTGTTGAGCTGGATAAGCATGTCATAGTGTGCGTCTACAGACCCCCTAATTATAAGAACTACTCTATATTCGAGTCAGTGATGGAAGATGTTTTGGCAAAACTTGCAATGGGTAATAAACTAGTAATTGTCTGTGGTGACTTTAATATTAATATTTTAGAAGATAATTCAGATAGCAGTAGGTTATTAAATCTCTTTAAATCATTTAATTTGTCACATGTGTTTATGGAACCAACCCGAACTACACTGACTTCTGCTACATGTATTGATAATGTTTTTTGTTGCTGCAACTACTTGGACAAGGCCATTATAAATTATCTGCCTTCGGATCATAGTGGGCTATTGGTGACATTTGAGTACATTATGCGAATAAAACAAGTGCAGATTCAATCCAGACCAATAACAGCCGGTAAATTAAATAAATTTAACAGTACTTTAATCTGTAAGTTAAGCGATCAGGACCTCACAGTGAATAATGGTAATATTTTGTATGATAAAGTTTTCTCAGTGGTTCAAAAAGAGTTCAATAACACTTTTAAGAAGAAAACTAAAACTATATGCCCTAAGTTTTTATTCAGTGACTGGGCGACTACAGGACTTAGGAAAAGTAGGGAAAGACTTTACGAGCTATATGGCCTTAAGCCTTGTATTAACACTGAAACTTTTAATAAGTATGTTGCTACTTACTCAAGAATTTTTAAAAATACATGCAAGGCAGCTAAGGCCTTGTACATTAGCAATAAGGTTAAATTAGCAGAAAATAAAATCAAGACGGTTTGGAAAATTATAAATAATGAAACGAATAGGAATAAAAGAAATAATACTGATTACACGCTTGAGACCACACACGGACTTATTAGAGATAACAAAAAAGTTGCGCAAGAATTTGTAAATTTCTTTACCAACATCCCAATTAAAACGACTGAAACCTTAAATTCTTCGCCCTCGATTGCTTTTGGATTATTAAACGCGAACGTTTCAGCCTGCCCGAATGTATTTAACTTTTCACATATAAATCCCATAACAGTAATAAAAACTTTTAAGCAAATCAAGGTTAAACCGACTGAAGATCTGTGGGGAATGTCCATCAAAGCTTGTACCTCCATTATTCAGACTATAGCGCCATACTTGGCTTTGATTTTCAATTTGTGTGTGGATCAAGGAGTTTTTCCGGATCTAATGAAATATAGTAAAGTTATACCACTTTTTAAATCTGGGGACAGTAAAGACACAAATAATTATAGACCAGTATCCGTGTTGCCGGTTTTCAGCAAGGTATTTGAGAAGATAATGCTAAATCAAATGCTCATTCATTTTAATACGAATAACATCTTGCATGATAAACAGTATGGTTTCACCAGAGGACGTTGTACAACTGACGCTGGTGTCACCCTATTGAAACACATCTTTAATGCGTGGGAAGAGTCGCAGGATGCCATAGGTATCTTCTGCGACCTGTCGAAGGCGTTTGATTGCGTTAATCATGAAACATTACTTCTGAAACTTGAGCATTACGGGCTAGGTCAAGCAGCGTTAAGTTTGGTTAAATCTTATTTGAATGATAGACAGCAATTAGTTCAGATAAACGGTGTGAATTCGTCGGGGTTAAACGTAAAAATGGGGGTACCCCAGGGCTCAATTTTAGGTCCTTTCTTATTTTTAATATACATAAACGATTTACCCCGTTTATTGGAAAACAAACTAAACATGGTGTTATTTGCTGATGACACATCTTTAATTTTTAAAATAAATAGACGTACTTGTCGGGTTGACGACGTAAATAACGCGCTTCGGCAGGTTCAGGATTGGTTCACTGCCAATAATTTAGTTTTAAATGGTAATAAAACCAAGTGCGTAAAATTTTCCTTGCCGAATGTCAAAAGTACTGATTGTGACATTATATTAAACAAGGAGAAGCTAGAATTCGTCGATAAAACGGTTTTCCTGGGGATCACGCTGGACTCAGGGTTGCAATGGGGTCCTCATTTGGTATCCCTTGCAGGGCGGCTGAGTTCGGCAGCGTATGCGGTTGCAAAGATTCGTAGGTTAACCGATGTGGATACCGCGAGACTAGTCTATTTTAGTTATTTTCATAGTATAATGTCTTACGGTATCCTACTATGGGGAAGGGCTGCAGACATTGAGTCAATTTTTATTCTGCAAAAACGAGCCGTCAGAGCAATATATAATCTTCGCCGGCGCGATTCTCTAAGGGAACTGTTTAAGGACATTAACATTATGACGGTTCCTTGTCAATATATTTATGAAAACATCATGTACGTGAGAAAAAATTTACATCTTTTTAGTAAAAACGGCGACAGACATAATTACGTTACTAGAAATAGGGACCAATTAGTTCAACCAGGTTTCAGACTGGCTAAAGTAGCCTCATCTTTCATGGGGTACTGTACAAAATGTTACAATAAAATTCCTCCCCACATTCTTGAACTGAATGAGACTAAGTTTAAAACCTGTATAAAACGCACACTATGTAGGCTGGCATATTATAAGTTGGGGGATTACATCGCTGATAAAAATGCTTGGCTCAATGCTAGTCCTGCTCCACAATCCACAACCACTAGGGCGCAATAACAAGTGATATGCAGAACATTATTGTTTTGAGGTATTGTTGGACCTGCTGAAGACTGTATGAATTATTAATATTTGCATTGTATAAACTCAATTTCTTTAGTATTGTATAACTGCACAGCACGTGTGTGAGTACTATGTACCCAACTGTAAATGTACCATTTACTGTACCTATGCGTCGTTCGTTGACTTGTGTGTGCCCTGGCCGTTGAGTGTGTCATGCTCTCTCAAATGTCTCTCTGATGGTGGCGCGTGTGTTGGATCATCCGGTTCCCTTCATGATGGTTGAGCTGGGTGGTGCCAATTCATGCGTCATGTTCGTGAACGGACGCCGTCAGTTGGGATTGGTCATAACTTGACTGCTTCGGATGTTATTTTTTTTCTAGTATCTATTATATAACTGCGCAGTACATGTGTGAGTACTTCTAATACTTTGTCTGTAGGTGGTATAGTGGGTAGTGCTATTCTGGGTGCATTGTCCTCACATGTATGAATTTAATAATGTATGTTCCTAAATATTGTAAAAAAACAATTTTTTTTTAAAAGAGTAAGTATGGAGTTTCTTGTGCATTCTTCTCCATAACAAGCTACTTTCCGAATGCACGGTAGAATCATTTTAATGTAACGTTCAAAAGTGCCGCTTGGTGGCCTAGTTGAAATAAAATATCTTTGTCTTTGTCTTTGTCTTTGTCTTTGAAATGGGTCTATAAATGAACATGAAAAAACCAAGGTCATGGTGAATGCCCACGTAACACACACTCCTATCATTATGGGAGACTCTACACTCGAATTTGTAGACAACAATAAAAAAATGCTGACTCAAAGGTCCATAGATTTGTTAGTATTACTCGTATTTTGTCTATTTAGGACAAACGGTCCAGTTGGGTAGGTCTTCCTTCGAGAAAGAGGTCAACCTTCGAATCCGTCTCGGCTGAGCGGCGTTCGGGATGTTGCTTTTGCGTTCTTCTAGTCCAATTTACCGCAGTCTCTCAGGAAAAAAGTCTATCTCTACACACACAGCGACTACGTCTCGGTCCCATAGGCGGTAGACGTGGTCGCTCACAATGGTCCTTATCAGAAAGCCTAAAGTCACCCAAGGGGCAATAGAGAGGGATATGCTCGGAGTTTCCTTGCGTGATCGCATCAGAAATGAGGATATCCGCAGGAAAATCAGTTGACAAAGCCCGAAGAATTCCGAAACTTAAGTGGCTGTGGGCAGGGCACATTGCTCGCAGAACGGATAGCCGATGGGGCCGAATAGTTCGATGGGGCCGAATAGTTCTGTAATGGCGACCGCGAATCGGTAGACGATGCGTCGGAAGGCCTCCCACAATTCCATTATTTAGTGCTTAGGAGAGTTAATTAAACAAGAACTTAAAATTTTTATGTTCAATACCAGAAAAGGTTAATTTTACACACAATTCAATAACAAATCGGTGCATAAAACGCCATCTAGTGAGTTTTACGGCGGTAGACACGGACATATAAATGAGGATGAAAGAAATCATGTCGCTATAGTGGAGTGCCGTAAGACATAAAAATTGTAAAATCTCGGAACCCAGGGCCAGTCAATGAATCTGTATAACGAGTGTTTGACTGCATTATTAAAAGCTCAAATAAAAAAGTTAAAAACAAAAAATTGACCGATCTCGATTATAACAATTTTTAACAACAATTTACTGGAAAATGAGAGGTGGAAGGGGGAACAATATGTTTATAGTAAAGATTTCAATTTTATATTTAATACATTATATTTGCATAGTAACTGTTATATTAATTTATTACATTTTCGAAAATTCAACTATATTATCACATCATCACATCACGTCATCAGCCTATTAATGTTCCCACTGCTGGGACACAGGCCTCCTCTCTGTGAAAGGGGATGGGCCGTAATCCACCACGCGGGCCCAGTGCGGGTTGGTGGATACTATATTATACATTATTGTTTATTATTATCGTCGTCGTCGATCTCGTTGATATAGATTGTAGGTAAAGGATTACTACAGCTACAGCTACAGCCATTGCATTCTAAGCAAGAAGCAGTGCAGTTTAATTCACTTTTCCTGCACCCACAAGATTGCATGTGCAAAAAAATATATATTGCAAAAATTCTGGAGCTGGTCGCTGCGTCATTGTTTGCAGTATCAATATTCCGCATTCATATTTCCTACCCTGCATATCCAGCCTACCAGGCAGTGTATGCAGGGTAGGATTTATGAATGCTATCCTGCCTACCCTACCCTTCCTAATTATGTGATACATATTTTTAGGATTCCGTACCTCGAAAGGAAAAAACGGAACCCTTATAGGATCACTTTGTTATCCGTCCGGCTGTCTGTCTGTCAAGACCCCTTTTCTCAGGAACGCGTGGAGGTATCAAGCTAAAAATTATACCAAATACTCAAGTCTACTGTCCCTTAAAGCTGTGAAAAAATAAAACTTATAAGCTAACGCAATCAAAAGATACAGCCGTTTAAGCTGCAAATTTTCGCAAATTTTCGACACTCGCAAGGGAATCAAAACAGTTACAGGGTACTTTCCGTGAACTCAGAATCTTGAAATTTGGTACGAAGCAACGTCTTATAGCACAGATAAAGCAAAAATTGCGAAAACCGTAAACTTTATATATTATTTTATTTTTATTTAGGTATTAAATAGAAATTCATATCTAATACTCAGGTCTATAAAACCTTTAAGCTGAGGTTTGTTCGGAACCCTCGGTGCGCGAATCCGACTCGCACTTGGCCGGTTTTTTTTATGTATCATCAATAGTCTTCTCAGCGCATGCCAAAGAATGAATTTTATATGCAACATTTTGCTACTTTGGGTCAATTTTTTTTGAAAATTATTTATAGCCTATAACACTCAGGAATAATGTAGCTTTCTACTGATAAAAGAATTTTAAAATCGGTTCAGTACATCCAGCGTTTACCCCCTACAATGTCACAAACTCACAATTCACAAACTGTACCTCTTTATAATATTATTAGTATAGAAGTATATATATTATATCAGCTGGTGTTGTACGCTCTAGTCCCCTCCCCTCCCCTCATCTTTATACCTGCAGTCCCTTGAGACACAAGATCAAGTTTGTTATAGTTCTCCTTTTTAAAATATAACCTTAAACTAATATAAATAAAGGAAAACTTCGAAAAAAATATAATTATTTATAATAATAATAAAAAAATTGAGATCGCACAATTTTTTTGACGTGACAACGTCTTATAAATTGGTTTGCCGGGTGACACTTCAAGAAACTGCGTTACGCTCCGCTCACGTTATGCGCTCACAATGAGAGCGAGTGAGAGGCACGCGTCCCTTCCACTCGGGCATGGTTAGCCCGCCTAAGAGCGAGAGAGACAGACATACCACTCAAAGTCGTTGTCACGTAAAACTTTCGCCCGTATACCGACTTTACAGGCAACCAATTTTTTTTAACATTTTTCTATATACTATTGCAAACACATTTCCAAAGTTTATATAAAGATTCATTGACTGGCCCTGGATTCCGAGGTATAAATCTTACGGCACTCCACTAGCAATGAAAGAAAAAAAATAAAAAAAAATTGCTACGAAACAAACTTATCAATGAGTGATTTTTTTAACTGTTATAATGCCTAACTGTTTCTTATTATCACTTGAAACCAATTTCAAATAAATAAATGGTTAGAAGGAATTCAAAGATTCTATTTTAGAAATCAGGCCAAAATTCTTTGAAGTTTCATTTAGTAATTATAGAGCAGTTATTTCGATTTTCAATATTTCAAAGTTTTTTGTTAGTGTAGAAATTCGGAGTAAACTTGTCTATAATTTATTATTACCCTTTGTGTTTACTTAGTTAAAAATGTATAACTCAGTTCACGATATTTTAAAACATTCATAATTAGTTAGTGCTCCACGAGTTTGATTTAGTTTTAGCTTGCTGAAAACATACAATTTGAAGAGATAGGTAGTCTGCTGACAACCAGTCTAAGTAATCAGGCGCGGGTACATGAGCAAAGGATGTAATTTATTCAACTAGTTTATGGAAATCAGAATTAATATTTGTTTCGGGATATTTACCATGTATATTTTGTCATCGTGCGTGAAAAACGAGTGAGGAAGAGGGTAGACAGATATGTCAACTCGTAAATATCATCCACCCGCAAAGACTTTAGTTCTCGTGATCATGGCGCTTAGCTTGTACAGGTCCCGTCACGTAAAAAGAACGCTGGCCTTGAATCTGCGCAGTGAGCGATTTATCGATCAAACTGGCGGTATGAAGGGGGCGCGACGGGGGAATGCCCCGCCAATGTTTTTGTGCGCGCACGCTATTGGTTCGTCAGTTGACCCATGCTTCCCGCGCAGAGATCACGCTTCGTTCGCTGCCAAAATACAGTCGCACACACAACTTTCTTTGCACGACGATTGTTTTTAAAAATGAAGGAATGAAAAATGATTAATTGATTTTTTGATTTTATTTATTATTGATGATAGTATCTATTATTTTATGAAGAAAGAAGTTGAGAAAGGAGCAGTTGATAATTTATAATGATAAGATATTTATAATAATAAGATCGAAATAAAAAATAATGCTCAAGTAAACATTATCTAATTTAAATCCAACCTCTTCTAAAGTACTAAGTAGCTAGAAAGTACCTATTATGATTCTACAATAAAACAATTACTCTTATAATATTATAAAACAATAACCTAGTACTTTAGAACGCAACAGTACCCATGCGGAGACACATCCCCTCCACTGTCGCTCAGCGTTCTTTTTACGTGACGGGACCTGTAACGGTGCCGAAATATCGAGCTCTCAACAAAATACAAAATATACATGGTAAATATCCCGAAACAAATATTAATTCTAATGATTGTGACCATGTCAGCTTAAAAACTTATATGGAAATCAGATTATTATCATTACTAAAGCTTTCTGCCACATTAGTAGTCCCCAAGGGTACCTAAAAGCTTCCTCCATCTCCTTCCTTATCTGTAGCAATATCCAATATTCATCCAGTTTTTATGATGTAATCGACCCATCCTTTTCTTTGCCTTCTAACAATCTTTTTCCTTCTGGGCCATGCCATTTTGTTGTTTGGAGGGTCCACCTTTTGTCTTTATACCACGCTATGTGGCCTGCCCATCTCTACTTCTGTTTCAAGCTATACTGACCTATGCAAATTAGGTCTCTTTCGAAGCGAGTAGCAACGAAAATGAAGTAGATCGAAAACAGACGCCGAAGGTTAGCTAATTGTGTGATTTTTTCCATTCGGGACTCTTAGTCAGGGGCAGTAAATGGGCTATGAAGGTCAGACAGACAGCTAATCCATGTAAAATAATGATGTCAAGCTGAATCCGTTTAGACTCTGAAAGTGGCCCCAACAGTTGAGAAAAAGGATAGGCAGATGAGGTTGTCTAAGCGTGATTCTAAGGGTAGCCGCACATATTCGATTGTCGAATCTGAATTTGATATCAAGAAACCTAATCAGGAAAGCAAACGTGTGCGACCAGTGTTTATTCGTTTCTGTTTTATTTTCCAGATTGGTAAGGTGGTCATTCATCAAGGTAAACTGCTTTACCATTGTCGCTTCGTTGCGTTGTACGATGTTATGCTCGGTTTCCAAAATACTTGTCTGATTTTTGAGAAGGTGTAATAAGTGGTTGTCATTGTGTTGAATGGAATTGATGTCGTGTTCGTACTTTTCTGCGAAATGCTGATCTAGTACTCCAAATAGTGAGTTGGCAACATATCCCACTCCGTCGATTAATCCTCTTTTGAATCTGTTTTAGTATAAGATTTTCAGCGTTTTGTAGTTCTGTTGATGTTAAATATGCAGTTGTATTTGTGTTGGATTTCGAACAGTTGTTCATGAATCGTTTTATCCACGCTGTGACCCTTGTAATGTG
The DNA here is from genome assembly GCA_945859665.1 of Anorthoa munda. Classification (NCBI taxonomy): domain Eukaryota; kingdom Metazoa; phylum Arthropoda; class Insecta; order Lepidoptera; family Noctuidae; genus Anorthoa; species Anorthoa munda. The sequence goes on from OX243903.1 coordinate 29,099,354, forward strand.
AGCCATGTCGCTGTGTCGATCTAATAACTCAATTACAATTGAGGACGGCTCGAATTTCACAACATACGCTTTCATTTGTTTTTGTTTTGATTCGCATGTTGTCGGTATGATTTCAACTTTATCAGCTGTTTTGTCATTGTAATTTTTCACCCATTCTGGTCCTTGCCACCACAAAGGATGTTGCAATAGCTGGGAGCAACTGATGCCGCGTGATGCACAGTCTGCTGCGTTTTCTTCTGATTTGACGTACCTCCAGTGTTGTTTCGGGATGACTTCATGCACTTGTTGCACTCTGTTGCTCACGAACGACTTCCATTTTGTGACGTCACCATGCAGCCAGCCTAGTACAATCATGGAGTCCATCCAGGCGTATATGTTGTTGTCGATGTTGTCCCACTTGCATGCTTTCCGGACCTTTTTCATTAATCGGGAAAGTAATAAGGCTCCGCATAGTTCAAGCCGTGGTAATGTCAATTTGTTATTGATTGGAGATAGTCTAGATTTTGCTGCTATTAATCGACTTAAGGGCTTGTTTTTGCTGTCTAATGTCAGTAGATATATAGTGCATGCATAGGCCTTTTCTGAGGCATCGCAGAATCCATGTACTTGGAAGGGTTTAGTTGTATCGCCCAACCATCTCGGTATCTCGTATCGCGTTATGTTGTGCCAGTCGCTTGTAAACCGCTTCCATTCTTCTTGTACGCCTGTAGGTAAGGTTTCATCCCAGTTGCATCCTGACAGCCAAACGCTTTGGAACATCAGTTTTGCTTTCAATGTCAGAGGTGTCAGCCAGCCCAGTGGGTCGAAGATTTTTGATATCTCGGACAGTAGTTTCCGTTTTGTCAACGGTTTATTGTTGTCAAAGTTTGTTTTGTTAGTGAATGCAAAAGTGTCAGATGTAGGGTTCCACTGTACACCCAGGGCTTTTGTAGTTCCATCGTTTGTAAAGTGCATTGTGGTTTGGTTTAGGTCTGATGATGATAAACCTTTAATCAAGGTCGGCTCGTTGCTTGACCACTTCCGTAGCGTTAGTCCTGCTCCGCTCAGCATGTTGATGAGTTGGTACTGCATTTCTTGTGCTCGCTCGATGGAGTTGTTACCACTTAGTACATCATCGACATACATTTCGTTGTTAATGACGTCAGCTGCTAACGGGTATTTCTCTGCATCATCGTTTGCTAGTTGCTTTAGCGTCCGAAGGGCTAGAAATGGTGCCGCCTTGGTTCCATATGTCACTGTGCATAGCTTGTACTCCTTAAGGGGACCTTGGTTGGTTTCCCTCCATACTATCTTCTGCAATTCTTGATCTTCTTCATGCACTAAGATCATGCGATACATTTTCTCACAGTCTGCTGTAAAGACATACTTGTATCGCCGCCATCCCATGAGTAGTGTCAGTAGATCTTGATGAAGCTTCGGGCCACACTCCATCAAGTCGTTCAGGCTGTAACCTGTGTCAGTCTTCTGTGAGGCGTTGAAAACAACCCTTAATTTGGTTGTCAATGAGTCCTGTTTAAGGACTCCGTGGTGAGGTAAGTAACATGACGGGTTGCAGTCGGGCTTACTCTCTTTCATGTGTCCCATTTCCAAGTACTCTTGCATGAATTTGACATAGTTTTCTGACAGTTTGTCATCTCTGCATAATCGCCTTTCTAATTGCATAAATTGTGCCACTGCACGTGGCTTTGATTTTCCTAATAGCTGATCGTAATTAGGCTTCATTGGCAAACGAACTGCATATTTGCCATTTTTCAGACGTTTTGTTGTTGCAGTGAAGAACTCTTCGCAGTATCTCTCCGCTGACGTCATTGAACTGCATGCATCCCCACTGATGTCTTCCATTTCCCAGTATTTTGTCAAGTCATCCACTTGGTTTATCACCACGTTGCAATTGAATGTCTTGCTGACGTTGCCTGACAGAATCCACCCTAAGCGAGTCTGTTGAGCTATGGGTTCATTAGTCTCTCCCTTAATCAGTCCATTCATTAGGATTTCAGAGAATACCTGTGCATCTAGAAGTATGTCAATGGGCCTTGATATGTTGTACTCTGGATCGGCTAATGTGATGTTTGTTACGTGAGTCCAAGTTCTTTTTGTAAAGGTGGCGTTAGGTAGATTGTTTACCACCCGTGGCATGACTAATGCTTCCGTGGTGAACTGGAAGTCGTTGTGTACGGACCGACAAAGTAGGTTCACCTTTCCTTTGCTCCTGTTGGATAGTGTGCCGATCCCACTTATGCTCGCGTTTAGCTGTTGACGCTTTACTCCCAGTCTTTGAGCTGCATTCTCAGTGATCAGGGTTATTTGTGAGCCTTGATCAACTAACGCCCGTAGTGTGATGTAATCGCCATCAGCTGTTTCTACTTGCAATAATGCAGTGGCCAATAGTATTTCGTCATCATTATTCGATGCGAAGTTATTTTGCATACTTTTAGGTGACCTAGTTGCAGTTGACTTCGACGGTTTATCCATCGTTTGTGTTGCTGAGGGCATTTGCGCTGACTGGACGATGTCGTTGTGCAATAGCGTGTTGTGTGGGTCGCTGCACTCTCTGCATCTTTTTTGTGACGCACAATAGCCCTTGCTATGCACATACAGACAGTTTCTGCAAATATTGTTTGATTTTATGAATTCTAGTTTCGCCGAGCTTGCCATGTCAGTGAATTTCGAACACTGGAACAATGCATGATTGGTGTTGCATAATGCACAAATGATCTTATTAAATTGACCAGCGTTGTATGCATGGAAGTTTCGAGAGTTTGCTGGTTTGGGGGTTTTGCTGAATGGATGAAATGCGTTGGATTGTGGTTTTGCAGGAGGCTTGCTACTGTTTTCTGGCTTCTTTCTATGCAAAGGTTCTAATGCCATGAATTTGTTCTCAATAAAATCCATAAACTGGTTGAACGTAGGTATCTCTCGCGGATCCGCCCTAGACTGCATGTATTCCGCGTACGTTTCGGAGTCTAGTTTCTCGCATAACACGTAGACTAGAATAGGATCCCATGAACCTGTATCTACCCCCAAATTGTGTATCGCATTTATGGTTTCATTGCTCGTGTCATATAACCGCTTAAGGTCGAATGCAGATTGTTTTTGCAGATGTGGCTGACGCATGAAACTCTGGAAATTCTTAGTGAACAACATAAACTTGTTGTTGTACCTATGGTTCAAGATTTCCCAACACGTGTCGTAATTTTCGGGTGAGATGTGTAGATGCTGGACGAGTTTCTCCGCTTCGCCGCGCAATCTCCCTTTTGAGTGCTGCATTTTTTATGCTTTTGCAATTGCAGGGTTATTGTGTATTGCTTCTACGAACAGATCCATGAAAGTAGGCCATAACGAATAGTTCCCGTTGAAAATGGGAATGTCTATTTTGGGCACGGATTGTTGTTGGTGCACGGAGGCGTTCAGTTTTACGTTCAGCGCCCGCTTTGTTTTTACAAATGCCCGTTCGTGGCGACAAAACTCGTCATAGTACTCATTAGGCGCCCCGTCTAACAAACCATCGATTCGCAGATGCATATTGTCAATCGCTGACCACCGAGACCCTAACGTCTTCAAAGCGTCTTCTATCGCCCATCTTTCGATGACCTCTTCAATGATCTTACTCGTCACTAACCTGTCGAACGCACGGAAGTTCGCGTTCTGCAGCTGCTGTAGCTCGAGTAGCTTGTCCTCTGCTCCCGAGGAGCTCCCGAACAAGGTCCTGTCAAACTCCACGTGTACCTTGCTAGAGCCGGGTCCACTCTGCACCTTGGTCCCGCATGCTGTAAGCTCCTGCCGCACACCGTGGTACCAATCCCTTAATACTTCGTGAATATTGTTGGTGAAGTACTCATGCGTTTTGTCTTCTACCGCACTCAGCTCCTGATGTTTCTCTTTACATTCCGCCCAAAGCTGATCTAACCGCTCAAGCCTCTGCTGAATGTACTCGGGGGTCTTCCTGCTCGCTGAATCCTTCTTGAAGTTGGTATGGACCCTCTTCATCTCCTCCAGGATCTCAGCCTGACGCGCGATTAAACCCTCCATTGTTAACGAAGTAAGCAAAAAATGAACGATCTTACTTGAAACTCAGGAACTCTCCCTTTACGCTGATGTAACGCGTCGCTCTGGAACCTGGATCGCTGCGACTGCTTCTGCACGGCAACACACGACCAAGACACAAGTCACACGCGACGTTTTACTGACCGACAAATCGGACTGTACGGTACTTGCAATAATTTCGAAGGACCAAAAAACAATGTAGGGTGCAAATGCAAATACACCTTTAACATTAACTATTGTCAATGCAATGCAAATGTCAATGTAATGTAAAATGTCAATGAGTGCCAACGGGCTGGAATCAAGAAATAAAAATGCAAGTTGTCCGACTCAAACCACGTCTAATTGAACACTAAAATTAATATTGAAACAATGCATCATCACTGCTCTGCTCGCTGCTGCTGCTGCGTGATTATCATAATATCTAATGTAGGTCGCACGTGTAAGTGCAAAGGTGTGAGCCTACTTATTGCACAACTCTTACTTAGTAAACAATTTTCAACTCATGTACGTGCACCGTACATATTGCCACCACAAGACTGCTAACAGCTACTGAACTAAAAATTGAAATTGACAACATGCGAATCAAAACAAAAACAAATGAAAGCGTATGTTGTGAAATTCGAGCCGTCCTCAATTGTAATTGAGTTATTAAACATGACACCGCTAATGCATTCTACATCATTACATCGGCAATAGCTGCAGAAAAAATGGCCCAAAATCTAAAGGAAATCCAACAAACCCTCATCAATACGCTGACAAACATGTACCAGGGTCATATGGACGTACACTTACTATCACGAACTCAAATGCAAACCGAATTAGATAGAGTAGCTAGACAACTACCCCGCGATGCCACGCTGCCAGAAGTCCAGAATGATGTACGAGACATCTACAGAATGTTCAGAATACATGCACGCATTACACAGCAATATTTACTGATGGAAGTAAAAATACCCATTCTGAATGATGCTCTATACGAGCTGAATAAACTTATAAGCATACCTCAACGTATTGGCATAAATCGGGTGATGTACGTCATCCCAAATTCGGAACTAATAGCATTTAACGCCAACCAATACTCATTCATACCTCTCGAGCAATCTGACGTTCAAGAATGCCAAAAGATCCAGGACAAAACATTGATGTGCAAATTAAACCACCCTATCTATCGCACCGGTGACCGACGCAAGTCAATTTGCGATGTACAGCTGATCCGAGACAATGAAGAACACAGTGTGTATTGTCACACGGAAACAAGGGAATGCGCTGACAAGTGGGTAAAACTACACCAGCAAAACACATGGTTTTATTATTGTTGTGGCACGTGCGAAGTGCAATTAGTTTGCGGTGCTCAAATGACATCGGAGTCGTTACATCACTCGGGTCTGATTACACTTAAACGAGGATGTAACTTGCAGGGTGACTCATTCATGTTGCACGCATACATAGAACATAAAAGTGACGTCATAGTCAACGAACCATTCGCCATGATCATACCCACGATCTCTCCCATCAACAACATCATCAATACGTCGATCCGCAACTCGTCATTGCCTATCGAAACGCATGAAGAAATGTTCCAGAAGATTGACACACAACTGCGCTCGATTAAAGAGCAATCAAACCTGGAAACGTTATCCCCCCATGACATTCACCACTACACCGCAATCTATGTCGTAATAACGATTAGTATTGCTCTGTCTGTAACATCGTACGTGTACTTTTGGAGAAAGACGAGCACCAAAAGACAGGGGGAGGGTTCGCGAGATGCGATAAGCAGAAGAGGACGAGAAGAAGAAGATGACATCGAGGGCGGGTGTAGCAAAATCAACAAACGGGTGTCAAAAGTGAACGAAGTGATAAGTGTTGATCGCGCCTTAAGTGAAGTGAAATTTGACACTGAAAAACATAGTGACGTGTGTGATTAGGGAGCTTGACAATTATATTTATGGATTTTAAGTGTACAGTTACATAATATCTACATTAGTCATACAAATATTTTACATTACATATTATACCTAGTACCTACTACATCAGTGCTCTGCATTAGTTTCTACAGTCGTTCTTGTCTTAATTTTATTTGATTAATTTTTAGTTCAGTAGCTGTTAGCAGTCTTGTGGTGGCAATATGTACGGTGCACGTACATGAGTTTAAAATTGTTTACTAAGTAAGAGTTGTGCAATAAGTAGGCTCACACCTTTGCACTTACACGTGCGACCTACATTAGATATTATGATAATCACGCAGCAGCAGCAGCGAGCAGAGCAGTGATGATGCATTGTTTCAATATTAATTTTAGTGTTCAATTAGACGTGGTTTGAGTCGGACAACTTGCATTTTTATTTCTTGATTCCAGCCCGTTGGCACTCATTGACATTTTACATTACATTGACATTTGCATTGCATTGACAATAGTTAATGTTAAAGGTGTATTTGCATTTGCACCCTACAACCAGCTTATAAGGCTTAACACGCATTGCGATTTTTAGCCGCGCCTGCGATTTTTTGTCCGCGTGCTGAATCTAACTAACTGCGGATAAAATTCCGCGCGATTTTCGTATCTTTGTAGGTACTTACAAAGATCGGTCTTTGTAGGTTCGATCATAGAGGTCAAAATATTCGCGCGAATTTAATCCTGGATCCTGGAGCGTGGATTCTGTGGCAAAACATCGATTTCTTGCGGTATTATTGGCGCGCTAATTTTTTCCCGCAATGCGCGGAATTTTGCGGAAAAAAATTATAACCGCAGTGCATGCTAAGCCTAAAATTCTCATGAGCCATCCACACAACGTTTTTGTCGCAACACCGATTGAAATTATTTTTTTTTCTACACTTCAGTGGATGGGTATTATACATATCTTCTGCCAAACTGCAGGATAGTTTGTCGGCAGTGTTCTTGTGAATTCAGCTCATGAAGCTACCTTGAAAAAGTTACAATACATAAATCCATAAGCCGAGGAGCGCTACCGGGAGCATTGCGTAAGGTGCTCGGTCGCTCGGTGCGTTCATCCGCTATTTGTAAGCGTGACAGGCACGTGCGCCCGCGCCGGTGTCCATGCCACGGTCATATATCGTCGCGATACTATTCATATGTCTAGAGCGGGACTTTTGATATGTGTCGGACTGTGGACCGGACTTACTGAGTCATCGTGACTTAGGTATAGGTGCAACTTGGTGGGTGGTTTTCTGCTGCTTTTGGAGCGTGTAGTTTATCTTACATTGGGTCAATAAGGCGACGCAGATAACGATTTAAGTGTTACCCCGGTTGCAAATCGAGAGTTAAAAGTTTGGCTTAGTTCGCATGTAGGTACTTACCAAGTAACACAGGTAGCATTTTAACGAATGTATAGTAAACTTATATAGACCTTAAGGTCCGTATAAACTCTTATATAAGCTCACCGAGCATCTTAAAGCTTTATATTGACAGTTTTAAACCATTATGATGTTTTACGCTGTATAACATTTGGATAATGGCATATCAAAATGCTTTTGTAAAGCCTTAAGTGTTAGTGCAGCAAACCACAACGCAGCTGTACAGCTTTTAGCTGTAGTGCATTTGGATTTACAATAGCATTTTTAAGTAGTAAATAAATGCTTAATGCTGTAAGTCGGCCGTTATACTGCTTTGATGTGTTACTTGGGTTGTTACATAGCTTACGGTCTGTGCACAACCGCTTACACTCAGGGTACAATATGCCGCCCGTTACGTAAGACGCTGCTTTATTCCCTTGGTGCATAATCTACTATTTTCCATTCTTTTTGTACATGCTCTTTAGTTTACCGTGCATTGTCATCCAAACCAAACGTGTAAGAAAAATTGCATTTTAATCGGTTGAGGATAATTTAACTGCTTTAAAATTCAGTTGCGACATTTGACCCGCAGGCTTATTACGTATGTGCTTATGCGATTTTTACGCAATAATTGCTCTTCAATACAAAAGTTTTAGAGTTGTTGGCGGTTTTTTTTTAAATAAGTGCATTTGACAAGCAGGGAGCGATTAGCAAACGATTGTGTAGGCCCTACCATACCTACACTGCAGGTAATTCCGACTTTTATGACTTAAAGCGTTTGATCGCTATCGTTTTGCTCTTGCAAAAGATACGTAATAAGTCTGCCGATCATACATACATACATTGCAAGTTAATAAAAAGCTTGTAAAAAGAGCCCATATAGCATTGTAAAGAGGTTTGTTTGAAAATCGAACTGGCCACTATAGGAAGAACTCAAAAAAAGCCTTCCTTAAACTTACCTAATTTTTGGACTGCAAGCGGTTTTAGGTAGGCATAAGTAAATTCCAGGCTTGTCTCTTCTTCCCTGCTGCAGTCTTATTGCCCAAGTGAATTCGGCAAGGCAAAAGTTTGACGACACCGTTGGCGTAGTGGTTGAGCGATCGGCTGCTGTGCTGCGTGTTGCGGGTTCAATTCCCGCACGGAACAAATATTTCTATGGCTGTAGGCCATACAAATATTTGATAGTTGTGCCGGATGTGGGTGCCTTGTGTATGTGAGTTTAAATGTTTGTAAACGCAGCCACGATACAGGAAGAAATTCCTAGTGTGGGGCAACGATTCATAAAAAAAACGGTTTGACTGCCATCCACAGATTACCGCCCAATCCCAGGGAGGATATCTGTGCTGCCATCAATAGACCAATCACATGTGAGATGAAAGACGCGATGTGGATTTCGGTCTATGTGATTGGACGATTGATGGCGGTCAAACCTTGCCGAATTCACTTATGCAATTAGGCTGCTCTGTTCTTCTCTCTTTTGGCATGTAAGATTAGATGAGCCACCTTCCTCTGTGTGCCATTATGGAAAGCTACGTCCCATGTAGGTCACCTGCGAGATCAGCAGGTTATCAGTAAGTATTACAAGTAATGATTGTAAGTTGGGACACGCGGACCGCATACCTAAATATCCATTAGAGAGGGAAAAATTTAGGATTGTATTTCAGCAAAACTCTGCAGGTCTCTTATACCTAAGTGCTTAAGGTCCCGGCAATGGCTATGCAGGTACCAATGCCCTTAATATTGAATGAACGTTGCCCTCTACAATTTCCTTTCACCAAGTTTTCAGACATCTCTTCAATCGACCAGTTTCCCGCGCGCCCTCAACGCGCTATCTGCTTCAATAGCGGAGGTCAAGAGAGGGTTATCTGCCGCCACACAAACAACACATATTATTTTGTATCTGCAAATAATAAACCGTTTAATTTTCGAGATTTCATACAATCATAACAAACACTTTGGTTAATTAACGAATTTAAGAAATTGCACACGTTTGACTTTTGGCCTGTCACGATGAGTACAGATGCTCTTAATTGGGGTAAAGATAAATAGATATTATTCTTTTCAATTAAGTATATTATTTTGTCAAAAAGCGAGTCGAGTTATAATTTTAAGAATTACATTCGCTTGTCCCTATATTTATTTAGGGTTCGCGAAACATGTAATTTTTGCCTGAAGTGAAGCAAAAGGGAGGATTAAGTTTTTGACCGGTATGTTATGTGTGTGTACATGTATGCTCATCTGTTCCCTCATTACTTCTAAACTACTTTGACAAATGAGGTGTCACTGAAAGCGTCTTATTTATCCGTTGGCCTATGTGACGTCACATTAAATTGAATATAGCGCCACCTATCATTTTTCGGCTACAGGGGATAGGGAGAGTGGCCAACGCTATACCGACACACCTCCTCCCCTGCGGCCCCACCAAGTCCGCCATCAAGATGGTGGCGCCTCCGTTCAGGCCGCGGAGGATAGGGAGAGCGGCGAACCGTAATGCCGGCACTCCTCTCACACCGCGGCCTCTAACCCTCAGCCGCGATGCCTCCGATACACGACATCGCGGCCCGCCATCTGCCTGCCCAAGCGGCAACGTAACCTACTTTTTGGCCGCTACGTCATCTGCTTATCGGCAAAAGCCCAACACTATCATCAATCTGGAAAATCCTCATTGGCTTTCCTCCGCCCTCGGGTGGCGAAGGGTTCTGTCAGACTCCTACTGACAAAAACCACCTCGGTGTTCCATCTCACACCTACATAACATATTTATTAGTTAAAGAGACTGCTACTAAGACGGACCACCAGGTCTTCGATAGTAGATATGCTACTGGTGAACCACACTGTAAAATCTCAATCCGTGAACAACGACGGTTTGCCACGTGGAACGTCCGTGGATTACTTGCCCCGTTTCCCCGGAGAAGTTAAAAAATTGTGGAGAGGGAGGCGAAGTTGCACAAACTGACTTTGCTTGGAATGACTGAAACTCACAAGATAGGACAAGGACATCAAACTATCTCCAACGGAAACACCATGTTCTGCTCAGGCTCTGTACATTCTAGCACCAACGGAGTTGCTGTGTGGGTATCTCGCCATCTCAACCAGCATGTACTTGGTTAAATCCTGTACCTGATAGATAGAGGAATGACTTTGAGACAACACGAGACCCAGTACCCTCAACATTGTCATGGTATATGCTCCCACGTCCTGCGCTAGTGGTGCGACTATCGACGAGTTCTATGCTGTCCTGGAAACTACTCTGACAAAAATCCCAAATCGCGAGATCACATTAATAATCGGTGACTGGAATGCAAAAATTGGAAAAACGCAGCAAGACGATCAAATCCGGAACACGATCGGAAAGCATGGCATTGGCAACAGGAATGAGAGAGGCCAGCGGCTCTTGGAGTTCTGCATCGAAAGGATGCTCACAATAATGAACACCTGCTTCCAACATCACTCAAGACGTCTTTACACATGGAGTCTCCAGGCGACAGATATCGTAACCAAATCGACTACATTATCATTGACAGCCGGTAGAGAACTTCAATCTCGAACGTGAAAACCTTTCCTGGTGCCGACTGCGGATCGGACCACTGCCTTCTCGTTGCAAAGTATTCCCTGCGTCTAAAAGCGGTAAAAAAAGAGCTTCCCCTGAGACCACGAACATTGAGATCGCCAGAGAAAATAGCATTCCAAGAAGATCTTAAGAACGCAATCGCAGATAGACCACTCCCCATTAACAGAGGCGCGAATGTACACTGGAGCCATCTCAAGGACTTGACTTGGAAAATCATGGATGGAATCAGAGGTCAGCAATCAAAACCCACTTGCAAACAAACATTGGCTTAGCGCTGTTACCTGGAAATTGGTGAAGGAGCGGAAAGACTTTAAAATGCTGGGACGTGTAACACAAGGAGACCGACAAAAATATGCTGATCTGAGTCGGAAGATAAAACAGCACTGCCGCCGAGACAAAAATTACTTTGTAGATTATATCTGCCTAGAGATTGAAGACCATGCGCTAAAGGTACAAACATCAGAGCTGTTCAAAAAAGTTAAGCTACTGTCGAAGCAGTTCAAACCCAATACGTGGGTGGTTGAGCACGAGGATGGTAGTCCACTTCAGGATCTGGTTGCAATAGCGGAAAGATGGAGACAATACTGTGAAGAACTCTACAAAAAACCCAACAATAGCGGGAATACAATAACAACATGGGAGTCACTCGAGAAAGAACAACTGCCATCTGAAATTGAGGCTGCTATTGCAGCTCTCAAAGACAAAAAGGCGCCGGTACCAGACCAGTTGACAGCGGAGATAATCAAGGCGATGGGCTCATCGGGTGTGGACGCTCTGCTTGAAATTTATAATGACGTTTGGCGTACGGGCGAATGGCCGGATGATTGGGCAAGATCAGTAATTTTACCGCTGCATAAGAAAGGCTCCACAGCAATGTGAACTACAGAATGCGACAGCAACAGAACCCTGACCCTTATATCCCACGCCAGTAAAGTGTTACTACAGGTTATAAATAGAAGGCTCCGTCATTACTTAGACTGGCAAATTCTACAAGAGCAGGCTGGTTTCGTCAAACGTAAAGGGACTCGAGAACAAATTTTGAACATTCGCCAACTAATTGAGAAGACCTACGAATTTAATACCCCTATCATCATGTGTTTTATTGACTACAGCAAGGCTTTAGACTGCGTGCTTTGTGGAGGATCCTGGAAGAACTTGGAGTACCAAAACATCTGGTGGCTCTCATCCAATCCCTTTATCGGTCCAATCAGGGTCTGGTAAAGGTTGACAAAACGATGTCTGGGCCTTTCAACTTTGGCAAGGATGTAAGGCAGGGTTGCATTCTGTCTCCCATTCTGTTTAATATTTATGGAGAGTACATCATCAGACGAACTTGTGAAGACTGGGAGGCTGTGGTCACAATAGGTGGCACCAAATTAACTAACCTTCGTTATGCAGATGACACTACACTTCTAGCTTCGAATGAAACCGAGATGGTAGACCTAATTAACAGAATGGAAACAATCAGTTTGGACCAAGCCTCAAAATAAATCATGCCAAAACAGAACTAATGGTGGTAGATCGCGCAAACTTTCTCCAATTTACAGGCGCTCTGGCGCTGGAAATGGTAAACGACTTCATCTACCTAGGTGCAAGTATCAGCAACACGGGATCCAGTGAGAAGGATATAAGGAGGCGTTTAGGGATGGCTAAAAATGCAATGTCCCAATTGTAGGAAATATGGAGAGACCGAAATATTTCACGTAAGACGAAAGTGAAATTGGTAAATTCCCTAGTGTTCTCAATCTTTAGTTACGGGGCTGAAACGTGGACTTTAGAGAAAGCTGACCGTGACTGCATAGACGCGTTTGAGATGTGGTGTTGGAGAAAGATGATGCAAATCCCTTGGACCACCTTTCGCACCAACGACTCCCTCCTCCGCGAACTGAATATCAAGATCAAACTGTCCACGATCTGCCTTCGTAGGATATTGGAGTTCTTTGGTCACATCGCCAGAAAAGATGGATACAACCTAGAACAGCTGATGGTTACTGGCAAAATTGAAGGGAAACGTCCTAGAGGTCGCAGTCCAATAAGATGGTCTGACCAAGTCCGCACATCGTTGAACACCAAACTGCACGACGCAAAAGACAGTTATAGATGGAGCAAATTAGTGAAAGAAAAGTTGCTTCCACGATGAGAGGGGAATCACGACCTTCAGTAATGAGGAACACGACGCGAGGAGGAAGCAGATTAAATTAATTGTATAATCCCTGGTTCGGGTAGAGTTCGCATTACAACTGTTCATGAGGATCGGTACATCCGGTTAAGTGCCCGCCGAAAAACGCACAGTGACGGCTCGTAAGTTACAAACTCGCCTAAGGTTGACAACGGGTACTCGTGTCAGTGACCAAACGATCCGTAACCGACTGCGCGAAGACCAGCAAACATCAAAACGTCGAGTTGTTCGAATTCCTTTGTCCAGGGTTCAACGTGCAAATCGTTTAAGGTTCTCCCGTCAATATTTGGAATGGAGCATAAACCAGTGGGGCATGGTGCTTTTCACCGACGTAAAGTAAAGTTTTTTAATGACGATCGGCGCATTAGGATATGGAGGCGACGTGGCGATCGATTTTCGGAAGCCTGCATTCACGAAGTTGACCGTTTCGGTGGATCTAATGTAATGATTTGGGGTGGGATAAGTTTACCTGGCAAAACTGAACTCGCTATTTTAAATGACGGTTCCGTAACCGCTCAGCGTTACATTGAGGAAGTCATCAGGCCTCATGTGATCCCATTTGCACAGCGAATGGGTCCTGGATTCGTCCTGATGGAAGACAATGCCCGTGCACACCCAGCTCAAGTGAAACAGTCTATACTGGAAGGCCCTCACATTCAAGTGTTGCCGTGGCCAGCAAACAGTCCGGAAATAATCCGATCGAGCACATGTGGAATCAATTAAAACGAAGGGTTAAAGAGAGTGCGAAAGAGATCTACAACCAGCAGCAACTGATTGACGCCTTGAAAAATGCAAAGACAAAGACAAAGATATTTTATTTCAACTAGGCCACCAAGCGGCACTTACAAACGTTACATCAAAATGATTCTACCGTGCATTCGGAAAGTAGCTTGTTATGGAGAAGAATGCACAAGAAACTCCATACATACTCTTCCAATAAAAAAAGTTTTTTTACAATATTTAGGAACATAGGTACAAACATTATTAAATTCATACATGTGAAGACAATGCACCCAGAATAGCACTTCCCACTATACCACCTACAGACATAAAGTATTAGAAGTACTCACACATGTACTGTGCAGTTATATAATAGATACTAGAAAAACATTAACATCCGAAGCAGTCAAGTTATGACCAATCCCAACTGACGGCGTCCGTTCACGAACATGACGCATGAATTGGCACCACCCAGCTCAACCATCATGAAGGGAACCGGATGATCCAACACACGCGCCACCATCAGAGAGACATTTGAGAGAGCATGAAACACTCAACGGCCAGGGCACACACAAGTCATCGAACGACGCATAGGTACAGTAAATGGGAGATTTACAGTTGGGTACATAGTACTCACACACGTGCTGTGCAGTTATACAATACTAAGGAAATTGAGTTTATACAATACAAATATATTCATACAGTCTTCAGCAGCTCCAACAATACCTCAAAACAATAATGTTCTGCATATCACTTGTTCGATATTTGCTCATAAAAACGTAGGGTAGTTTTAACTTGGCTTGTCCGCTCGTCTGTTCTCCTACCCGCACTTGGAAATCGGTGAATGGATTGGTGGAGTGACGTCGCGCGCGCCCGCGCCCGGGTGTGAAGCCTCTCCCAGTTCGATCTGGATCACCATTAGATGTGGTCATTTTACGTGTTATAAACTCAAAACTGAACATTTTTCTGGACATACATAAATTGCCGTGCAATTAATTACGTGCGTTCATCGAGACATTTTTCCCACGCGAGTGCCGAATTGCTGTGGTGTTTCCTGAAGCTGAGATCTGGTGCCGTGGCTGGGATATTCAGGTTGGTGGTCAGGCCTTTTTATCTACCCTGTGTATTGAGCAATATCGTCACTTCAATGGGGGGTTTTTAGGTACAGCACTTTCCACCAATAACTTTCGGTCCTTCGATTAAAATTTATTTTACCAAGCGCCCTTATTCAGACTCCACATTTTGGTCCATACGAGCCGGATTAGTATTATTTAGATTGATTTTCGTAAAATCATTCCATATTTATATATATTTTGTCTTCCACGTCCATTACCACGTTGGTAATTTTCTTGTAAGAAAGACGCCATTTTGAACAAAGCCGTTACGTACCGTGTACCAACGATTTGTTCAACTTGTACAAGCCGTGCTTGTGTTGTATCATTTAGTCAGAAATAGCCATTTTCCCTATCGATAAATTTAACTCTTTTGCAAAATGACTAACGAATCAGACAAGGCCCCGTCTAGGAAGGAGCTAGAAGCTATTAGGAATTTAAATAAGTCTATTGCTAAAAAACAACGTTTGTTTTCACAAATGCAGCAGGTTTATGATTTGTCGAAAAAAATAGATACTCATCCTAGTACAAAAGATATGTTCCTTTTGCGTGCCTCAGAGGTACAATCATTGCGGGAATCATTTGAAGCCGTATGCTATGATGTTTATGAAATGCAGTTAATCATGAACCCTGAAACTCAATTCTCTGAAAGCGACTTAAAAGGCTTTGATGATTTATTTTTTCATGTAAAATTGTGTGCGGAACAATACAAAATGGCAGACGTGTTGTCATGTGCAACGAGTAAAAGTACTAACGTAGAAATTCGCCCACGTTTGCCCAAGCTCGAATTGTTCACATTTCATGGAGATATTGAGAGTTTCACTACGTTTTATGAAACATTTTGCTCATTGGTGCACAATCAGACAGGTATATCTAACATAGATAAGTTTCACTACCTGTTATCATGCACAAAAGGTTCTGCGCTTAGCATAGTTAAGAGTGTACCTATAACTGCTAGTAACTACGAAGTAGTCTGGCAATCCTTGTTAGATAAATATCAGGATAATAGGATGCTTGTAGGTAAATACTTAGACAAAATGCTTAATTTTCCCGCGCTAAAAAATGAATCTCCTACAAACTTGAATAATTTCATTGAAACATTTGATCATTCGTACAGAGCCATTAATGCTCTCAATATTGAGCACTTGTCTAGTTATGTGTTATGCCATATAGCTTTGAAGGGTTTAGATCCGAGCACAAGAAAAACATTTGAACAAGGTCTAGATCAAAGTACTATACCTACCTATGATCAGCTGATGTCTCATGTGCATAATCAAATAAAAATATTAGAACATTCGCAGGCTTATTCTGGTTCAAATACCACACAAAATAAGAATTTTACACCTAGCAATCAAAATAAAAGATCGAGTGATAACAACATTAGAAAGGCATTTGCTTCGCAAACGCAGTCGAGAGATAATAAATTTGCTTGTGTACATTGTGACAATAATCACATGATCTTTCGCTGTGTGCTATTCCGTGAATTGTCTCCCGCGCAAAGAATCAAGCGTGCTGATGAATTGAATCTTTGTCATAATTGCCTCAAGCAAAATCATTCGACTGCTGATTGTAAAAGTGAATACAAATGCTTTACATGTAATCAACGTCACCATGCATTACTGCACATTGATTCGGAATTCAAACCTGCTACCGCGCGAGCCGTGCTTGACAACCGCAGCGCTGAGCCGATAAATGCTTGCACAGCGAATGCAGCTAACTATCACTCATCCGATGTAAACAAAGGCCATATGGTATTGCTAGGTACAGCCATAGTTAATGTCAGTGACTCATTCGGGAACCCGCACGCTTGCCGTGTTCTTATCGACTCTGGCGCTCAATCGAATTTCATAACTTTAAATTGTTTAGAGCGGCTAGGGCTGTCGCGTCAAAAATGCCCGTTTAATATTATGGGTCTAGGTGGAAATTCTGTAAAGAACTTTGGCATGACGTCTTGCACTATAACGCCTCGGCATTCTGATAAACCTACTCTAAAAATCGATGCTATTATTCTACAAAAAATTACATCTGATTTACCTACGGTAGAAATTTCTGAGGAGGTATCCCTAAAATATAAAAACCTTTTGTTAGCGGATCCCTACTTCCATAAAAGGTCACCTGTCGACATAATACTCGCAGGTGACGTATTTCCTTATATATATGATGGAAATAAGATAATTTTAGGCCCCACATTACCCACTGCGCTAAGCAGTATTTTTGGGTTCGTATTGTGTGGCAAAATTGAAGTACCGTGTACTTCTGATGATGTCGCTAATATTGCAACGTCTTGCAATCTAATGTCGTACATTAATGATAGTGACACCATCAACCACCAACTTAAAGCATTTTGGGAGATAGAAGAGTCGCCGTGCGACAGCCCTATCAGCCCACTTGATAAACTCGCTGACGAGATTTATTCAGAGCGCCACTACAGGGACGAGACCGGTAGGTACGTTTCACCTATCCTACTGGACCCTAATGGAATGCCTCTGGGCGAATCTTATAACCACGCCGTGCGTCGGTTACAGCATCTAGAAAGACGTTTTGTTCGTTCACCTGAGTTGCGTGAGCCCTACATAAAGTTTATGCGCGAATACGAGCTGATGGGGCACATGCAACAATATACCGGTATAGAGGCAAGTCGATACATTATCCCACACCACTGTGTGTTTAAAAGCTCTAGTACCACTACTCCCGTGCGAGTGGTATTTGATGGCTCAGCGGCAACATCCAACGGGGTGTCATTAAACGACAACTTACTTACAGGCAGGAAGCTTCACCATGATATATTAAAAATTATATTTAAATTTCGCCTTTACCCCATTTGCTTCACCGCTGACATAGCTAAATTTTACAGAATGGTACTTATCAACCCATCTGAACGCTGTTATCAGCATATACTATGGAGGGAGTCACCTTGTGACGAAATAAAAACTTATGAGCTTGTGACAAATACCTACGGATTACGATCGTCTGGTTATGTCGCTGTACGCTCGTTGCAACAGCTAGCTACTGATGAGGGTGCGCGCTATCCTCGCGCGGCTGACATACTTATGCATGGTTTTTTTGTAGACGATCTGCTATGGTCTGCTGAAGACCTTGACGAAGCCTGTACTTTACAGGACGAGCTCGTAGCTCTGTTAAAACTGGGTGGTTTTGACCTTCGCAAATGGGCAAGCAACACCCCTGATTTACTGTCAAGGATTAGCGCAGATCAAGCAGTAGCTATAAATTTCAGCGATGACACCGTGTGTTCGTCACTGAAGGTATTAGGCCTGAAATGGCTGCCTATCGATGATTGTTTTTCATTCGATTACAACATGATTGATAATACCTACACGAAGCGTTCAGTGCTGAAATTGCTAGCTAGTATTTTTGATCCTGTGGGATTCCTATCTCCATGTACTTTTTTAGCAAAATGCATAATGCAAGACTTGTGGAAATTAAGTCTTGGTTGGGATGACGCACTTCCTTCCGATTTGCGCGATAAGTGGTCTTTGTTTATCTCTTCATTGTCTTGTCTCTCATCACTAAAAATTGAGCGACACATGCTTATACCTAAATTTTGTGATGTGCATTTAATTGCCTTTTGTGATGCATCTACCCGTGGTTATGCTTCTGTAATTTACGTACGCAGTGTCAATCAAAATAATGAAGTAAAGACCCATTTGCTTATCAGTAAAAGCAAGGTTGCGCCGATTAAACCTCTTTCAATCCCGAGGCTCGAATTAATGTCCGCTGTGTTGCTTTCTAAACTGGTTCTGTTTATTAAGCAAAACATTCAAAACATCACTTTTAAAATTACCGCCTTGACGGACTCTAGTGTAGCACTAGCCTGGTTGCAAACGCCTCCCTACAAATTAAAAACATTTGTTTCGAGTCGTGTCGCTCAAGTAGTGGAGGTAGTTCCGTCCAACTGCTGGTTTCATGTACGAAGCGAAAATAATGCTGCTGACCTGTGCTCGCGTGGCGCTCTTCCTACTCAGATCGTAGCTGAGTACGAGCGCTGGTTACGCGGCCCAGAGTGGCTCACAGATGACGTTCATTTGTGGCCGATCAGTACATTTTACGTCAATGACAAAACAGAAATTTTAGAACTTAAAACTAATACTGATTCATTCGGCCTTGCTTCTCAAATCATTAAAGAGGAAACCACAGATTCACTATTTCAAAGATTCTCGACATTTAATAAATTGCAACGAGTCGTTGCTTGGTGTTTACGGTTTATAAAAAACTGCAAGACATCTCAACGTTCTTGTGGACCGTTAACGACACACGAGTTGAACGCGTCTCATGATCTTATAATAAAAATGACGCAGCAGCAATATTTTTCTAACGAAATAAAAAACATTAAAAATAATAAATTTGTTCCATCACTAAGGAAACTTTCACCCTTCGTAGATGTGCATAATTTCCTCAGGGTGGGGGGTAGGATCAGTGAAGCTGACCTACCCTACAATAGAAAGCATCCCTTGCTATTGCCTAAAAAATGTCACATAACAATTTTAATAATTGTACATTTTCATAAATTATATCTACACGTGGGACCTCGTTCCCTACAAGGAATTTTGTGCAAGCGATATTGGATCTTATCGGCACGCAGTATGATTCGGAGTGTATTGTCTAAATGCATCACTTGTTTTAAATGCAAACCAAGGTCAATACAGCCAGCGATGAGTCTGTTACCCGGCGAACGATTAAAAATCAATAAGGTATTTAATGATGTCGGTTGTGACCTGGGTGGCCCGTTTTTTATAAAG
Organism: Anorthoa munda; assembly: GCA_945859665.1. Lineage (NCBI taxonomy): Eukaryota > Metazoa > Arthropoda > Insecta > Lepidoptera > Noctuidae > Anorthoa > Anorthoa munda. Next base: position 29,119,029 of record OX243903.1, read on the forward strand.
ACAAGTTTAAATCGCAATGCAAAAATCCTTAAATGTTACATGTGTCTTTTTGTGTGTTTTTCCACAAAGGCCGTTCACATTGAGGTACTTAGCGATCTATCAGCTGATTGTTTCCTCGCTTCGCTCGATAGGTTCGTGGCACGACGCGGTCTATGTTCGTGTTTACATTCGGATAATGGCACGAATTTTATCGCCGCTGCAAAACATTTAAAAGAAGTTTGCAAATTTTTCAATGAAAATAATAATGCAATTTCTGATGGTTGTTCAGGCCGCTCGATTGAATGGAAAAATATTCCACCAACGGCAGCGTCAATGGGCGGATTGTGGGAAGCTGGCATTAAATCTGCCAAACACCACCTACTCCGTGCAGTAGGTGAAAGGTCACTTACCTTTGAAGAACTCACTACCGTTTTCTGTAAAATTGAAGCGATCATGAATTCGCGGCCCCTTTGTCCCTTATCTGACAATCCTAACGAGTTTGACGTCTTAACACCGGGTCATTTTTTGATAGGACAAAGTCTTCTCGCTGTACCCGAATACGAATTAAATGATGTAGGTACGAACCGACTGTCACGTTGGCAGTGCATACAAAAAATCTCCCAAACGTTTTGGAAGAAATGGTCTGACGACTATTTGCATACCTTGCAACAACGAGCAAAGTGGTTCAATTCACCTCCAAACTTGAAAATCGGTGATTTAGTTCTTATCAAATCAGATTTAACTCGTCCACTAAACTGGGTTCGTGCTAAAGTGGAACAGCTCCATGAAGGCCCAGATAAAATAGTTCGAGTTGTTAGTTTGAGGACACAAAGGGGACTTTTAAAGAGGCCAGTAAACAAACTGAGTCCTCTCCCTTATTCAAATTAAATTAATACATTTCATAAATCATAAACCTGTTTAGTATTTCTGTTATAACAGGTTACTATAGTACTTAAGTAAATTTCTTATTTAATTAGATTTGTTTACCTTTTGGTGTTTAACCCTTTTATGGGCGACATTCCTTCTAACCTTAGAATGCTGTACCTATTCATTGTTAGGTTAATTTTGAAATTATCATGATAATTTCGGTGGGGGGTATGTTCGATATTTGCTCATAAAAACGTAGGGTAGTTTTAACTTGGCTTGTCCGCTCGTCTGTTCTCCTACCCGCACTTGGAAATCGGTGAATGGATTGGTGGAGTGACGTCGCGCGCGCCCGCGCCCGGGTGTGAAGCCTCTCCCAGTTCGATCTGGATCACCATTAGATGTGGTCATTTTACGTGTTATAAACTCAAAACTGAACATTTTTCTGGACATACATAAATTGCCGTGCAATTAATTACGTGCGTTCATCGAGACATTTTTCCCACGCGAGTGCCGAATTGCTGTGGTGTTTCCTGAAGCTGAGATCTGGTGCCGTGGCTGGGATATTCAGGTTGGTGGTCAGGCCTTTTTATCTACCCTGTGTATTGAGCAATATCGTCACTTCAATGGGGGGTTTTTAGGTACAGCACTTTCCACCAATAACTTTCGGTCCTTCGATTAAAATTTATTTTACCAAGCGCCCTTATTCAGACTCCACATCACTTGTTATTGCGCCCTAGTGGTTGTGGATTGTGGAGCAGGACTAGCATTGAGCCAAGCATTTTTATCAGTGATGTAATCCCCCAACTTATAATATGCCAGCCTACATAGTGTGCGTTTTATACAGGTTTTAAACTTCGTCTCATTCAGTTCAAGAATGTGGGGAGGAATTTTATTTTAACATTTTGTACAGTACCCCATGAAAGATGAGGCTACTTTAGCCAGTCTGAAACCTGGTTGAACTGATTGGTCCCTATTTCTAGTAACATAATTATTGCCTGGGAAGAGATCCCAGCTGAAAACGAGAGGCATATGATCAAAGTCAAAGTCATAGTCAAAACGTTTATTGCGAACTAAGTGTATAATGTTGATGTTATGTTATGTTATGTTAGTACTTATGCATTGCAATTATCATTCTCCTGTCCTGCTCATCCTAAATTAGCAAAAGTAAAAAAAAAATGTAAATCTTAAATACAGGCCTGCGGATCACAAGCCAAGAGGCAACACTGGGGCCCATGCAATGCTGCGAATCTTGGATCCTACAAGGTCTATATACGCGACACCGCGATACTCGGCAGCGGTAACTAGGGGTTTGTTTTTTGGGATACCGATTCCCGTATAGTTCGAGAGCATGCATATCAGGCTACAGGAGTGCATAGCCTTAAGAGGGGTATATCACCCGTAAGAGATACCGAGATTTTTTTAGACTTTTGTGACTTTTTGTTATTAGTGTTTTTTAACCTAAATTGTAATTTTTACCAAAATTTAAATAAACATGTTTATTAATTCACTAGCGGACGCCTCGCGGTTTCACCCGCGTAGTTCCCGTTCCCGTCCGAATACAGGGATAAAAAGTAGCTTATGTCATCCGGGGATAGTGTAGCCTCCCAACGGTGAAAGAATTTTTGAAACCGGTTCAGTAGTTTTTAAGTTTTTTCGTTACATACAAAAATACAGATCTTTCCTCTTTTTTTTTTTTTTTTTTTTTTTTTTTTAGTGTCGATTTGCGACTCGGGCGAATTGGTCGTGTGTACATCGATTCACTTTACCGGTTTTGCGAAAATAATTATTTCGATCGTTGCCGCCACGGCCGGCCATCAGGCCGTTCGTTCTTTTAAAGCATGAGTTACCCAATTAATTGCGTGATAGATGAATGTAGTGATACACAAAGAGAGGACTTAGATGATATAATACATTTGAATATGGAGGTTCCTACACAACAAGAGATGGGAAGCTTAGGAGGTGATGTTGACGATAATTTGGGGAGAAAAAGGGATAGGGAGGATGACTCGTCGGGCAGTTGGACAAAGGTAAATGGTCGAGGAAAGAAAGTTGCAAGAAGACAGACATCAATAGAAGAGATAAGGTGCAGTGAGGAAGAAAAAGTTGAGATATGCATATACAATAACGAGAAGTTTCCAAAACAATTTGCGTTAGCTAGACTATTTAAAACTAACGAGATAGTGGGTATGTTACGCGTGAAATATATTAATCCATACAAATTAAAAATCACGTTTGAGAATGAACCTCATGCCGAAAAACTTATGAATTGCAAAGTTTTTACCGATATGGGATGGCGTTCACAAAAATCATGGGAAGTTGCGGTATCATATGGAATAATCAGAGACATAGAATTGGATTTATCAATTGATGAATTCGTTAGTAATGTCTCCTGTGATGTAAAAATTTTGTCAGCAATACGTCTCAACCGTAGATGTAAGGATTCCTCCAATAAAGATGGCTCTAATGGATGGACTGCAAGCGAAACTTTACGCATTTGTTTTGAAGGTGCACATGTACCCTCGTACGTAAATATATTCGGCATGAGAGCCAAAGTCGAGAAATACATACTGCCCAATGCTCCAAATGTTGGAGATTTGGTCATATTGCAAAGATGTGTATGTCTAGTAAAGTTATATGTCCCAAATGTGGAAGTGGACATGAAAATTGCGATAAAACTACATTTGTTTGTGTAAACTGTAAGGGTAACCATTTAGCCCTAGACAAGAAATGTCCCATGTATTTGAAAGAAAAAAGGCTACGAGAGTTAATGTACGAATTTAATTGTACATACCGTAAAGCGTTATTATTATATGTACCTCCATCTCCTACCCCTTCCCCTCAAGTTAATAAATTTGTAGCAACAGAAGTAAATAATACCACAATCTCACAAGAAATCACTAACCCATTACAATCCGATAACTTCGTGCCAACATATGCAGACATAACTAAAACAGCTGTCACGTTATCTGGACAAAAGCAGACTTCGACTTTGCATTCTAAGCCGGAATCAAAACAAAAACTGACACAACATAAAAAACGATGGCAGCCGCGTCCGACCACGACCGCGGCCGCTATCGATATGGATTGCGATTCGGAGGTATCATCTATGTCTTCTTCAAGTGAAGAACAAGGAACACCATCGCAATCAGATAAAGCAAAGAAATCAAGTACTCCTCGTAAAAAGACACCATGTGACCATGATATAACAGATAAGTCATTTAGTTACGTAATAAGTAAAATAACAAATACACTAATGAATAAAGGTTCGTTCAAGAATAAAATGAACAACGTAGTAAAGATAATAGTAGAATGGTTAGTACTAGTTATAGTTAATAATCTGCCAGAAAACTCAATTGTAAATAAACTCATTAATGTATTATCATAATAATCCCCTTGAATTTAATATTTTACAGTGGAATGCACAAAGTCTAAGACCGAAAGCAACATTGTTCGAACAACTTTTATTTAAAGATAAGATTTTTATTGCCGTTATCAGTGAAACGTGGTTGGAACCAGACAGTCAGTTTAATTTTAATGAATACAACATTTTCAGACTTGACCGCGATGATGGTTATGGGGGGGTAGCTTGTATTGTACACAAATCGATTAAAGCGCAATTACGTAAGGTAAATAACTTTAATCCTGGTATTGAACTCTTGTGCATTCAACTGTTAAATTGTCAGTATATTGAGAATATAGTTGCTATTTACTGCCCTTCAACTGTTCGTACGTTTCAAAGAGATTGGGATAATTTATTTTCAATTGCAAATAATAAAACTTTAATTTTAGGTGACTTTAACGGTCACCATTCCAACTGGTCTTATAAAACCGATCAGCGTGGATCTCAGATTTTCGATTCAATGATAGATCACGACTACATTTCAGTTAATGATGGAAGTCCTACGCGTATAAGATTAGTTAATAACGTTATGCAACAATCCTCGCCCGACATTTCTTTTATTTCTTTGGATTTAGCTTTGAATTTTATTTGGAAAGTCACTAATGAATCTTTAGGGAGTGACCACCTAATTATAAAATTATCCACCAATTTTAATGTTACTCAGCTAACTATTAGAAAAAGGAATTTTAAAAAATCTAATTGGGAAGAATATTCTTCGTCCGTAGAGAGCATTCTCCGCGAATCAACCGCCCCCGTAGACCCGCAGTTGTGTTATGACTTTTTCGAAAATACTTTACAGAAGGCAGCTGATTCCCACATTCCTCAGATTGTTATTCCTCAACATATCAGCTCTAAGTTTAAACCAAAACCGTACTGGAGTCCAGATTTGTCTAGATCCGTGGCAGCGCGACGGTTAGCTTTAGCCAAGTTTAGGCGTAACCCTACGCCACAAAATTACGCATTACTGAAAGAAAAAATTCAGGAGTCTCAGAGGGTAACGCGTAAAGCAAGAGGTGCTTCCTTTAGAAGTTTTTGTTCAAGTATCGATTCCACAACTTCTGCTAGTGATATGTGGCGCAAGATGAGATGGGTAAAAGGTCGTAAATCCAAATATCAGCACATTGATTCAAGTTTAGCAGAACGGCTCCTTAATGACCTTACGCCTGACTACGTTTCTCCCCCTGTAAACAATAAACTAGAAGCTACAATTTCTATTCATGAACTGGAAAATTCCATAAAATCAAAAGATACGGCACCTGGCTGTGACGATATTTCATTTTCTATGGTCAAGAATCTCCCAGACATAGGTAAATTATTGTTACTTTCTCTTTACAACACTTTTTACGATTCTGGTTTTGTTCCAAGACAGTGGCGTAATATTCTAATCATTCCTATTCCCAAACCAGGACGAGACTCCGGACTATCGTCTTCTCTTCGGCCTATTTCTTTAATGTCTTGCCTTTGTAAAATTTTTCATTCAATTTTGAACAAAAGGTTAGAATGGTATCTCGAAAATAGATGCATATTCTCTGATAACACTATAGGTTTTCGTAAGTCTAAGTCATGTTTGGATAGTCTTAATACTTTGACGACAAAGATTCAACTTGGTTTTGCTTCAAATCTTGTCACTGTTGGTTGTTTTATTGACATTAACAATGCTTACAATAATATTGATATCGTTAGTTTGTTGAACATACTTGATAAACTTAAAGTGGGTCGCAAAATATGCGCATATTTGTGGAGATTCTTGACTGAAAGAATACTTAAAATTATAATTAATAACAAAGAATATTGGAGGTGTACGGGCAGAGGGTTGGCTCAAGGGGACCCACTTTCTCCTCTACTATTTAATATCGCAACTTACAATATCTGCGAAACTATTACGAACGTTGATATATCTCAGTATGCTGACGATTTTGTTTTGTTTAAATCAGGTTCCAATGTCAATACAGTTGTCTCAGAACTGCAGGATGCTTTAAATTTGTTTAATTCTTTAGTTAGTAATCTAGGGTTAGAAATATCTCCTACTAAGACCAAGATTTGTATTTTTAAGAGAGGTATTTATTTATTTATTTATTTATTTAATTCAGGACAACCAACAAAGCATACACCAAAAAATACATGTTACAAGTACTCATATTTTTACATTTTATAGTGTAGCCTTAATTAAAGGCTGCCACGGCATGCATTAAACAAAGGGGTAGGAAATATTAAACAGTTATACAACAGAATTTACTTTTTTAGAACAAACATATTCCAATTCTTTGTGTTTATATAATTATGTAAGTGAAAAAGACAAAAGAAAAAAATTCAATACTATATTCTTTTTTCCTTTCACTCCTGAGATAATGCCTTGTGCAAGGCAGATTTAACTTTATGTAAAGAGTAAGACATATCAATATCCACACCAGGTGAGCGTGACAGGCGACTAAACTGAACCTGCAGTCTGTTAATGGTGGAAAAATGACCCAGATTGGTTTTAAAGCCTTTAGCGCAAAATAACTGATATCTGGACTTACGAGCAAGTTTGTAAGGCGCATTTATATTTATCTGACTCAGCAACCTCGGACAATCAATGTGTGTGTTTATTATTTTGTATAAAAACAGATGATCTAAGATTATACGGCGATTTTCCAGACTCATTAGTTTGAAATGTTTCAAGCGTGAGCTGTAGCTAGTTAACTTTCTGACCATATTGCAGTGATATGACAAGTGCCAAAGAAATCTTTTCTGCACTGATTCTAAACGACGTTTATGTATTTCGTAGAATGGAGTCCAAACTATGCTGCAATATTCTAAGCCTGACCTGACTATTGAGTTAAAGATTGCAATTTTAGTTGAGGCGCGTTTAAAATCTTTACAGTTACGCAGAATGAAACCCAACATCTTAAACCCTTTAGTGGCGATTTTATCAACGTGAATATTAAACCGTAGCTTATTGTCCATATAAACACCCAAATCACGAATCACTTCTTTCTCGGAAATAATTTTGTCATTAATCTTGTAATTACGAAAATACGGTCCCTTTTTCCTAGAAAAATGCACGTGATTGCATTTATCGGCATTAAGTAACATGTTATTGTCCAAACACCATTGGGAAAAACGGTTTAAGTCTTCTTGTAGTTTATATGGATCCTGATTGGACTCTATTCGTTTTACAATTTTTAGATCATCCGCGTATAAATATATCTTTGAGTGTACAAAACAAGACACTATGTCGTTAATGAATATATTGAAAAACAACGGACCTAGATGCGAGCCTTGGGGTACGCCTGAGGGTGTCGGAAACAAGTTTGACGAATAACCGTTGACCACAACCTTAGATGTGCGTTTAACAAGGTAAGACTCACACCACTGCAATAAGTTGCCTGCAATTCCGATTTTGCGTAATTTATTTACTAACATTTTGTGATCCACTTTGTCAAACGCCTTGCTAAAATCAGTGTAGATTACATCTACAGGTGATCCACGGTCTACGGCGTCGGCTAAATCTGATATAAAGCACGCAAGATTGGTTCCAGTAGAACGGCCTTTCATGAATCCGTGTTGTTCAGGCATCAATGTTTGTTTCACATGCCACGAAAGTATAGGGTATACCAAAGCTTCGAACACCTTGCCAAAAATAGACAAAATAGATACTGGTCTATAGTTATTCGCGGCGGACCTGTCACCAGACTTAAAAATCGGTACTACTCGTGCTTCCTTCCAAGTCTTCGGAAAAAAACCTGTGCTCAATGATTTATTATAAATCATAGAGAGAGGTTTCCCCAAATAGTCACAACATTTTATTGCAAAAATGGAAGGAAGTCCGTCAGGTCCTGGCCCTTTATTAGGGTCAAGTCTCTTTAAAGCTTTAACTACAGAATCCGTGGTTAGTGTCAATTGGGTCAGAAAATCAGTATGCTGACATTGCGCAGTCCCTAATTTAGCCATATCGTCATTAGTATTGCCTTTATAAGGGTTATAAACAGATGAAAAACATGAGGCAAATATATTGCAATTATCTGCTCCGTTACTACCTTTGACATCGCCGTAATGTATTGATGAAGGGTACGTACTGTTACCATTACGTTTATGCTTTAAAAATGACCAAAAGAGCTTAGGGTTAGAAGTAATCGAAGATTCAATTGACTTTATATATTGCCTATAATTGATATGTGTTAATTTTGAAACTCTGTCTTTTAGTAAACGATATGAAATTTTATCTAGGGGGTTTTTAAATTTGGAATAAAGTGTGTGGTACTTATTTTTCTCCTTTAGCAGGCGAACAAGATCCCTGCTAAACCAAACTGGATATTTACCAGATTTAGGCTTAGTCTTAGGCACGTATATTTCAATAACATTATAAATAACTTTGTAAAAAGAGTCTACCATTGCGTCAACATCGCCACATTGTGAGAACAAGTCTTGCCAAGATATTTTGCTTAATTCTTGAATAATTTTACTATAATCAGCTTTATGGAAGTTAAACTTTGACTCCTGGTTAGGGCGTAAAGTTTCCTGGTGCAAGGTACACAATAATTCGAATTCAAGGGGGGGATGGTATGAGTCTATATTACTTAGAGGGCTTTCGGACATACTTAAACTTTTCACCGTGGTATCGGTCAAAACGAGATCGAGTATCTTGTTTTTATGGTTATACACACAGTTGTATTGAGCTAAATTATTTAAAGAAATAAAGTCCAACAGTTTCCGCTCATAAATTCCATTTTTATTTAAAGAAGATACAAGCGGTGAGCCTGGTGAACCCATCCATTCAATGCTACTAAGATTGAAATCCCCTAATGTATGTGCAGACTACCAGTTAATTTGAAAGTTAATGGTAGTAATATTTGTGTAGTAAATAACATTAAATACCTAGGGATGTGGTTGGATCAGTCGCTTAGGTGGGGGAAACACATTAATGAGTCAGTTCAAAAAGTCTTAAAATTTATAAATATTTTAAAAGTGCTAGCAGGTTCTGGTTGGGGTGTTCACCCTAAACATCTTCGCAGGCTATATATTTCATTAATTCGTAGCAGATTAGACTATGGTAGTTTCTTATATGATTGCAGCTACCAATGTCACTTATCTAAATTGGATAAAGTGCAAAATAAAGCTCTTCGCATTATTGGTGGCTACATAAGAAGCACTCCCATCCACGTGATGGAGAGTGATTTGAATTTACCCCCATTACATATTCGTAGGAAATATCTAGGAGGCAAGTTCTGCCTAAAATGTATGTCTTTACGAGAGAACGTCGCGATCAATTTAATTGAAGTATTAATTTTAAGCACTAATAATTCCCAATACTGGAGATGCAGGAAGCGGCCCCTCTTGGTCTCAGTTTACAACGAGCTTAAATCGTCTACTATGCACTCAGTTAAGTTGATTGAAATGTTTTCGCTTGAGACATGGGTCAGCAACATCAATGTCCATAAAGCTATTAAGCACAACATCCCAGCTATAACTGAGCCTAAGCGAGATTATGATGGTAACCGTTTGAGACAAATCTGCACGAAGTTTATAGATGAGGAATATACTGATTTCTATAAGATTTACACAGACGGTTCTAAAACAGCTGCTGGCAATGGGGCTGCTGTTTGGGACCCACAATTAGATACGTCTGTCAAGCTTGCTATAGACTCCAATATCTCCATTATGTATATCGAGTTAATTGCAATAGCAGAGGCTCTTTCATATTCTAACTCAATTAGCCATGATAAGTTTGTCATCCTAACAGACTCGAAGAGCTCGCTGCAACACTTGGCTCGGTGCACCTCGTCTGTACGAGGAGTACCGATAGCCTACACGATTTTGGAGTCTATATACAGGTTTGGTCAGAAGTCAATTTCGGTAATTTTACAGTGGATCCCGTCGCACGTACAGATTGAGGATAATGAAAGGGTGGATCTACTAGCTAACCAGGCCGTGGCAGATGGAATTCCCGTAAATATCCGTCCTCTTTTTACTGATTATATCAAAATAATCAAACAGCAGTGTTCAGATATATGGAGTGAATATTTTAACCAGAGGTCAACAGAAAAGGGTATTTGGTATAAGACCATCCAACCACAGCTCCCAGTGTATAATTGGATTGACCAAAATATGTTAAGTCGAAGAGATTTAGTTATGGCATTAAGACTTCGTTCCGGTCATATTCCATCAAAAAAGTTTAGTTTTCTGATGAAAAAGGTTACGTCACCCAACTGTGAGGAATGCGGAGTAGTCGAAGATGTACAACACGTTTTGATGGAGTGTGTCCGGAATGGAGCTCTAAGATTTACTTTACTTGGACCCACATATAATTGCGATATTGGAGAGTGTAATTCCATTCTGGCTTGCCCTTTATCGGATCAAGCCAGAATCTTGTACAAACTGGCATTTTTTGTTTTAAAATAGATAATTTTAACTATATCTAGCTAGTAAGTGATTATGTTGATGTTACAGGGCGACGTTATCGCTCAGCGATAAAGCCCTTAAAATAAAGAAAAAAAAAAAATAAAAAAAAATCTTTCCTCTTTATAATATTAGTATAGATATAGAAGTATAGATTAATTTCAACAGTTACTAGCCTACACAGTAAACAATAATATTGTTTTATGTTTACGTAAATTAAACAATGTGATAATCTTATAATTTTCTCGGTATACCTTAAATACCTTAATTGTGGCTCTTATTTTATTTTGAGTAGTATATAATATTATAAAGAGATAAAGTTTGTGAGTTTGTGAGGTTGTTATAAATTCTTTCACTAGTAGAAAGCTACATTATTCCTGACATAGGCTATAATTTATTTCCGAAAAAATTGTATATCCTTATGAAAATTGCAATAATGTAACCCAAAGTAGCAAAATTTTGCCTAAAAATTAGGGCAGGTAGGGCAGGTAGGTGGTAGGTATGTAGATAGCCAGGTGACGGGAGCGAAGCTGCGGGTATCAGCTAGTAATTTATAAAAATATTGGGTGGAAGTACTAATACCACGCGGGCGGCAGCTAGTGGGATAATAAGACTCCTTTACAGTCTCCCCAGGGATGTGCCTTACCAGACACTGCACAGAGTGTGATTCGGGCTGGTCTATAAGAGGTACCGGGGTTCCTTCTACGTGGTGATGGTGATCACCGGGATGGTTTCACTGAGGTTTTCTTCCTTTCGTGTGAGGATGTAGCCAATTTTTCACACTCCTTGGTCTTTTTCCCTAAAGTCCAGGCACCTTATGAAGTTTTCTCCATTAAATGATGAAAGAAAAGATTGCCGAAGCTTGAAGCTTGATCTCTGCGACATATGTCGAACTGACGTATACGTTATTGTTAGCCTGTCAAGCGCTATTGTTACTGCATTGATACTGACAGCTGTCGCAGAGATCAAGCTATCTTTTATGAAGTATAGTGTTTTACATCTCAACCTACCGCAGGAGTACCGACTTGATGTTATGTGGAAACTTTATTTAAATGAGAAGCGCCCACTCCCTTACACCCTTGCGCCATCCCATCCTCTTAGCACGGCTTGTGCTGGGGCGGCTGCTGCCGGTGCAGAAAACCTCGAACGGCGCAAATATAACAACCTTATTGGAAGTTATATGTTTGAGCCGTTTGGGGTTGAAACATTAGGTCCATGGGGTCCGAGTGCGCATCAAGTTTTTCGAGAAATTAGCACAAAGCTCGTCGACTCTTCACGTGACCAGAGGGCTGGCCTTTTCTTCGGCCAGAGAATCAGCATTGCCATCCAACGTGGCAATACGTGGCATCGATGTGAACGTTTTTTTTGATGCACAATGAGCTCTTTTCCGTCTCCCTTTTGTATTTGTATAAAAGTTTGTTTTTTTTTAGAACATTAAATTGTATAATTATATGTTAATAAATATAAACTGTCTACTTCTAGATAATTATTTAGAATGAGAAGCTGTTTTGTAGGACACTTACAATTAAAATAAGGTTAGTCTGGGGGCAGTCAAGGTTCAGTTCAATATATTTTCACTATTACAAAATATTTTCTAGGTATTTTATTGAAAAAGTTTGATCCCTTGAATTTATATTAAAAGTTGTACATGAAACAAAATTAGTTTTGATTAATGTTTGACCTTTATAACCCAAGCTAATGGTGCCCAAGTATTTAGAGATAAACAAACATAGTATCACGCCTGTATTACTGGAGAGGTAAGGCAGAGTTACACCAATAATCAATTCACAAAGGACAATGGCAGAAGCCCATACATTGTTTTAGCTGAGATTAACTTTAAATGAAAAATATCGGGTTTAACTCAGAGTCATGTTCTGAATTAGTTTGTGCAAGAATTTTTGTTCAAGAACGCCGAAAATAATAGATATTCAGTCATGAACTTTTGTGGACTTTCTTGGAAGTAAAAGGGCAATACTGCATTAGAATATCCCTTTCCTAGTTATTTCAGCATGAAATGTAAAATAAAGTCTTTGGAAATATTATATTTATTTATAGATTATGCGACTTTGACGTATATCAAAAGGTCGTCGTCAACAAACAGGCAATATTTTTTTAGACTTGGATACTAGTCTTTTTGCATATCATTAATTGAAAGTAAGTGATTCATTTATTTCTATTGCATTACAGTATTTTTACCTTCCTGCAAGGAACACCCACACTATTAGACATAAACTGTATTGTTAATTCATTTACTCTGTTTTATTATAATAACTAATACAATAATGATAAAATTACTACAGTCACTACTTGTCACTTGGTAGAACAAGTGTAAAATGGCAACACTAAGCTAATGAAAGTTAACGAAAATAACTTTCATGTATAATGTTTTTTTATCCGTGGTGAACCAGTTAATGTTATACTTTGAAAAAACGTAGACAATTAATTGAATTTCTTTCGTATATCTCACTTTCACATGATTAAATTTAAGTCAGCTAAGATTTCGCCATTGTTCTTTAGCTTGTTATATTTAAATTCCATGTAATAGGAGCGAATTCATTGCAATCAACCGAGCACAAATCTAGACCCCGGGCTGCTACTGAGAAATTCCAGGAAAATCCCAATAACGCTTCGCCCTACCCGGGTATCAAACCCAACCCGGTCAGCAGTAGCGGTTGCGCCCACTAGATCAACGAGGGAGTATGTACGACGATACGATGTCACGACGAACTCTCCCATCTTTTTGCCCCGGTCAACTATAGACGTAGTAGGAGGCACAGATTGTTCGCCGTACCGGGGAGTTGAACCCTCGCTCGTGCCCAGTCTCCCATCCCTCGTACACTCTCCGCGCTCAACGTTCTCTTGGATGCTAAGCCCTATTGTGATGTGTTCGAGGACGAATGGAAGAAGATTTTGTCTGTATGTCTGGAGTATTGTGAGTTGAGCGTATGACTGCCGTGTAATATTATAGATATTATCATTGTTGTTTGTTTTTAACCGACTTACCAAAAAAGGAGGAGGTTCTATGTTCGACTTTATGTATGTTTTTTTTTTTTTATGTATGTTCACCGATATCTCCGTCAATTGTGGACCGATTTTAAAAATTCTTTTTTGTTTGAAAAGGTATATTCCGAAATTGGGCCCATTTTTATTTGGTGAAGATCTGATGAAGAACTTCGGAGATATACAACAGAAATCTTCAATAAATAACGGCAAATCTCTCGGAATTGCTGCAATCTCATGTCTGTTTATTGTTAATACCATTTCATAACATAACATCACGCCAGTACGCTCGAAAGGGGTATGCAGATCTCTCATTTCACCGGTTATATTCAAGTTTCATGTTATTCGGGTAATCTATTCTGTCGTTATAGGTACTTACTTAACTACTGCCCTATTAGGTAGGTACAACTAAAAAGTGAAAAATAAAAAACATATTACAAAAAAATACTACCGACTTCCAAATAAGAAAACTAGAAAGTGAAAAATAACTTTATTTTTGGAAGTCGGTGTCCATAACTTAAAAATTTGGTACCTACCAAAGACACCGACTTCCAAAAATAAAGTTATTTTTCACTTTCTAGTTTTCTTATTTGGAAGTCGGTAGTACTTTTTTGTAAAAATGTTTTATTTGTATTTATTATTTTTATTTTAAATGCTTTTTTAAAAACATGTTTAATACATTAACTAATACTAATGTAATTGGGCTTTGACCGTTAAAGGTTAGAGGTAAAGTAAATAAATAAATCCATACAAAAAAAAAAATGTATTAGGATAGGATAGGATAGATGAACCCCTTCTTCGCACTTAGACTCGCATTTGGTCCGTTGTGCGTGGAGGCCTGCTCCCAGTGAGAGGGAATGGGCCGTAATCTACCACGCGGGCCCTGTGCGGGTTAGTGGATGTTACATGTCTTAGAATTTTTGGTTCTAAGACATGCTGGTTTCCTCACGATGTTTTCACTCCCTTCCTGACATCTGATTTAGCTGAAATTTGGAGTACTTATATAAGTTTGGAAACGTTTAAATAATATGGCTGATGTTGGTTAGCACATGGCAATTTTGTATCAATAACTACACGTCAATAACTACAGAAAACTAACTTCATTGATGTCACAGAGATGGCGCGCACGCGGCGCAAGTAAAAATCGTAGTATATTCTCCTGTCCGTAGATGTCACTTTTTATACATTTCTAGGGGGTGAGGTTTCTCTGCAGCTGTATGTACTATGGAGCTGGAAGATGGTCATCATAGCAACTCCTCAAGCGGACAAAATAGCACATTGAATGTGTATTGGCAAGCGTTATTACATTTCGTACATTTTATTTATTTATTATTTATTTATTTATATACACTTTATTGTACACCTTAATAAACAAGAAAAAAAGAAACTTAATACTATAATATACAATGGGCGGCCTTATCGCATTCCGCGATCTCTTCCAGGCAACCTGGAATGGACAGAAATACCTGGACATGACATGGGGTTGTCAGTGGTGCGACAATAGCAACAATAAACATAAAATAGATACTCACTAGAAACAAAAATACATACATATGTTAAATAATAGATACATAAATACATACATACTTAATATATAAGCACATTATGTCAAAAACCAAAAGCACAATCACAGCGATAGGTAATGTTCTTTGATGAGTTTTTTAAATACAGGCAACGACTGAGCACGTTTTATTGAGTCAGGCAATGCATTCCACAGACGAGCAGCCTGGACAGTAAAAGATTTATCCATGAAAGTTGTGGAATGCATTGGCATTTTAAGTCGCAAGTTATCTGATGACCTTAGAGATTTCGTGTGAGAATCGCAGATAAACTGAAAACGATCCTTGAGGTAAAGAGGGGTGTAAGGAGTAAAGAGCACTTTAAACAAAAGAGAAAGAATATGAGCATTCCGGCGAAGGCGAATTAGCAACCACTTGAGCTTTACACGAAATTCGGAAACATGGTCACATATTTGGGCAAACCAAATATGAACCTTATTACCTTATTTTAGTCCATTAAAAGCTTGTTTTATTAACATTTAATATTATTTATCAAGTTACGCCTTTTATAGATTTCGGTTAAGGTCCGGTGCCGATAACGCTAAATGAAACAGCTCAAAGTAAGAGCATTACTCTTACTTTTACTCCCTTTTTGACAACATTCGCGTCATCGCAAAGGTGTTAACGGTTCGCCAGCAATTCATATTGCAAACGGTTGTAAAACAGCATGGCCTCACTACCTTCAGCCACTCACACTCCCACAGAAGAAGACGATTCGATCCCATAGTCCGCCATCACATCCGGCTCTCGACACCTTCCTCTCATCGCTTCTTTTGCTATCTTGGTTGCTTTCTTTATAATAAAATTAATAGGATACTCCCAATTTATAACCTCACAAAAACCAAATGCAAAATTAAACTAAGCAATTGGCTCCAGGAGTTAGATTATGAAGAAACAGAAAATCTACTTGCTGTCACAAAATAGACAATTTAATACATTCTATTTCCGCCTCCCCACACACACTACCCCCACATATTCACCCACACATACACCGTACTCACTCACCGACACACATTCATTACCTACTATACATACCTACTAACACCAAGCACAGATAATTGATACTATTTCCCTTTTCTTTTTATTGTATTTTAAACTTGTAAGCCTATGCTTTTAGAAATTCTTGCGGCACCAATTATTGTACACAACTTTAAAATGTAAGCATTACCCAAGGGGTGGAGACCTGGTGTCCAGAAATACAGACCTCACGTCTAGTTTAGGCACCAGTCTCCCACAGTATAATTATTGCTGATACGTACCTACTTTATATTAATACCTAACTAAATGTATATATTGTGGTGAGAAATAAATCATTATATTATCTTATCATATCTAGTTAGATTTATGTCTGTGGTTATTAAGGGTACACTAGTCGAAAGTTCTTCCATACAAACGTAGTCTGGCTTTTACTCCACTGTTTGACGATGTACGTTCAAAATAAAAATGATATCAATTTGTCTCATCATTATCTAGCCCTGTATGGAAGCAAAAACGTAAAAATAAAATTTACTTGAAAGTTATGAGCTTCGAAAGTTCCTTATTTTAACACTAATTTTTACGCATCTTTGGGCGCAAATAAGTACCATAAGATGAAGGAAAATTTAAAAACGGCCGCCATACAGGGATAGATAAGTAGTTCAACAATGCAAATCATTTTATTTTGAACAGATACATTCAGTCGTTTTTTCATGATATCCAGACTCCCAAAGGTATGTTTATAAAATTTCGCGCGCTCGTTTTCGTTCTTAATCTTCGTCCATTTCGCTACAAATTTGCAAAAGTATGTATTCGTACGCGTACTAGCTTCTTACTGTTCATAACAGCATCTATCTGTTCCACACGTGTTGTCGGTTGATATAGCACGCATTTTAACCCCGCGCACAAAATAGTTCGTGCCGTCGACTAGTGTACCCTTAATTAGGTAATATGGGCTGATATTAGTTTTTCTAATAAGCGGCTGATGAAATTAAAACTATTTAATAAGCCGTTTAGGAATGTTTAATACGTTAGGAGTTTAATAATAGTGTATTTCTAGGTACTCGCCAATATTATTAAAAATAGAGGTGCCTTTTGAAAAAGATTAATTTATTATTTTAATGAATAGGTATACGTGCTTTTTGATAGCATATTTATATTTTTACGTAGGTTGATGTAAATTCCAAATATTCAGCACGAAATCGGCATAATATATAAAACTGATTGATATATTTATTAAAATATTGGGCTGTATTTACAGGGTGTAAGAAAGATGATATCATATTGTTACAAAATAAGGCAACGCCATCTAGTGACGAAAGGAAGAACTAGGAGTAGCTAGTAGCGTCATCTCGTATCGAATAGCAGAAGTAATCTTCTCGAAAGTTCACGTCAACTAAGTCTTTCTATGCTGAACGTTCTGGAATATTCCCGTCGCTGCGGTGAAGGTTCAGCCCGAATGTCTGTTGTCTCAGCCGATTATTCCGGAAGGTTCTCTGGGAAAGGAGTCTAGAACAATAAGAAATGTTCGAGAAACATCTGCCGAGCTTTATAAAGGGTGGTCGGGTTCGTCATGTGACAGTTTCACTCTTGAAGCGATACAGAGCGATTAAAAAGCGAAATATTGCGAAGTAATAACATTGTTTAAGAAGTGTATCAGTAATAAAGTTTGAATAATTAAAGTCTAGTGTTTGAATAATTTATCCCTGAACTTTCCAACTTTTTCCAAGTAATTCAATCTCCCATAAAAATTTTGTCAGCTGACGACAACTTTGAATGGAAAATCCAATTTTTTTTGGGAATTTCCTATGACTTGGTTTGATAAAGTTGTTAATTTATATAGGCAGAAGCAGTTGTTAAAATATTATTGCACCTTTCTGTCACACTCTGTATAAGCAGCAGCAATTTGCTTAGCAGATGTTGTGAATTCACATTTTCTATACAAAATTTGAATTTAGAATCATTACCGTCTAGATTTTTTATAAATAAGGGTGTCATTGTGTGCATGAATAAAAATAACAAAGGCGTCCATTTATTAAGCCACCACTCCGCAACTGTCCACGGATAAGGTTTGCACGTGTTGGTTCTAAGCTTTGTTTGAAAATGTAGGTGGGAATGCAGGATTACCAGAGATTGCGGGATCAAGGGAGGAATCGGGACCATCCGGCTGCGCTACGTCAGAATGCGAGTCTGAGGAAGAAATGGACCACGGAGCTTATGTGGGAAACCTCCACGTGAAGATCCTGCGTAGCAGTGAACGGTCGAAGTATCTAGTATTAGTAGTGGTGTAGTAGTTTTCCTGCGACAACTGCAATGTAACATCTTTTTCAACACACTTGCTGGTAAAGTGAGCCTTATTACTTCGCTTTTAGAGCCATAAAGCGAGCTATAACACTCACGTGCGTAATAACATTAGACACTAGTGCGTAATAGAATTATCCCTACAAAGTTAAATTAGTACCTTTCTGCAGGTTATGTGCGAGTAAAAAGCTTATTCAATTTAACCAGGTAATACAGTTTTTTTATAGCTACAACAAAGAGGTTTTATGCTGCTGAAAATCCATATACATTTTTGGAATAAATAAATGTGTATATCCTTAATTAAGTCAAACAAACATTTATTATTATGAAATTATTCATGATCATCATCATTTCAGCCGAAAGACGTCCATTGCTGGACATAGGCCTCCCCCAGAAAAAAATATTGATATGAATTATTTATTAATATGAAAATTATTTAATTATTTCACAATATTTTGTTTTAAAGTATTTGCATTATTCTTGAAATTATAATTTTGAAGTAGGCTGTATGTTCACTTACCTTGCATTTAGCGCGTGAAAAATGCTTGCGCGCCATTTCCCATAATTTACATATTTTGTTTTTATCGTATTTGTCGCTGTGTTAAATTATTTTAGAAATGTTAAGTTTTCGTGCAGAAGATAAACATTATTGATAAGAGTTAACCCCGCCAGAAATACTAAATGAGCTGCCTACGATAGTATCCTACAATGGAAGAGCAAGGTGAAAATGTGTTTTTGACGTATTTCTCTGAACTCGCCAGTACATAAAAAGCCCAGCTCCCAGTGGTGCATCTATTCCTGGTGGTGATCAAACATGGTGTTGATATTAAAACGTACAGTAACCTGGCATTATGATGGCATTTATGAAGAAACGGCTCGGACGGATATATTGGTCGGAAATCAAATGTTTTGTCACCAGCCAACGTTGAAAAGTTTTTGAAAGAGGCTCCGGATAGTCAGCTGTTGCCTAGCAACAAAGGTGCGTTGAATATTATTAATCTAAACGTATCTAAATAATTGCGTAACCTGAGCATAACTTCTAAAAAACTAGTTAATTGATTTCGTTGCAGGTTGCCTTAATATTCGGTGTTATTGGTGCGTGTAGAGGACAAGAGCTTCATAATATTACAACAAAGGATGTAGAAACCCGAAATGCCTTTGTCGCCGACATTTACATAAGAAGAAGACGAAAGTATCTACTAAAGAAGCGGCAAGCACCAATTTAACACAAACTGTGAAATTGCCATCCAAATCAATCCAATATCGCTTTGAAAATTGTACGTTTTATAATTAAATGATATAAGCAATACATGTTTGCTTTTTCCTTAAAAATGTGTTGAAAACGTCTTATGAAACTAGTGAGCTCTGCTCATTACACGCTCGGCTGAATTACGCCCTCGCCTACGGCTCGGGCTGCAACCACAGCCTCGTGTGTAATGAGCAACTTTGCTCACTTGTATCATAATATACTGTTATGGAATAGTATCCAGTTACGTTCCAATGTCGCAGGAAAACTACTGCTGTTTCATGCGACTGAAAAACAACTAAAAAGTCAAATATATTTATTTCAACTAGGCCACCAAGCGGCACTTTTGAACGTTACACAATTAAAAGTTAATATTAAAATTAACAAGTAATAAAAATTGATTCTACCGTGCATTCGGAAAAGTAGCTTGTTATGGAGAAGAATGCACAAGAAACTCCATACATACTCTTTTAAAAAATAGTTTTTATCAATATTTACATAAGTACATATATTAATAAATTCATATATGTGAGGATAATGCACCCAGAATAGCATTACACACTATATTACGTACAGGCATAAAGTATTAAAAGTACTCACACATGTACTGTGCAGTTATATAATAGATACTAGAAAAACATTAACATCCGAAGCAGTCAAGTTATGACCGATCCCAACTGACGGCGCCCGTTTACGAACATGACGCATGAATTGGCACCACCCAGCTCAACTTTCATGAACGGAACCGTATGATCCATCACACGTGCCACCATCAGAGAGACATTTGAGAGAGCATGACATACTCAACTGCCAGGGCACACACAAGTCAACGAACGACACATAGGTACAGTAAAAGGTAGATTTACAGTTGGGTACATAGTACTCACACACGTGCTTTGCAGTTATATAATATTAAGGAATTTGAGTTTATACAATACAATATTTATATTCATACAGTCTTCAGCAGGTCCAACAATACTTCAAAACAATAATGTTCTGCATATCACTTGTTTTTGCGCCCTAGTGGTTGTGCAGCAGGACTAGCATTGAGCCAAACATTTTTATCAGTGATGTAATTTCCCAACTTATAATATGCCAGCCTGCATAGTGTGCATTTTATACAAGTTTTAAATTTCGTCTCATTCAGTTCAAGAATGTGGGGAGGAATTTTATTGTAACATTTTGTACCCCATAAAAGAAGAGGCTACTTTAGGCCAGTCTGAAACCTGGTTGAACTAATTGGTCCCTATTTCTAGTAACGTAATTATGTCTGTCGCCGTTTTTACTAAAAAGATGACAAGACAAGCCATAGATATTTTATTTCAACTAGGCCACCAAGCGGCACTTTAGAACGTTACATTAAAATGTACAAGGATTAAAATATAAGATTAAAGCCATATTAATCTGTTACTAAGTACTATTCGCAACTGGGAAGAAACAACAATCCACAATGCAACTTTCGCTAACAACAAATAAGATTTCATCAATTTCAATTTCAATTTATTCATCAACAAACTTTGAGTACATAATTATCCTTAATACTACCACATAACTAAAGCAGGTGAATGAGGCGCGCTGCAGCAGAGGGCAAGAAAGACCCAGCCCTGCGCTAGGAACTAACCTGTGTTACAGGCACTGGGCACCTACTCCACCGTCATACTTGCAGTACACTTACAAACATCGAGGTAGCATACAGGGATTAAGACTCGCTGATGTCCCAGCTTAGGCAAGCCTGTACATAGGGAATCAGTATATTAATATTAATGTAATTTAAACTCACACGATCAGCTCCACAACACTTCAACACAATACAATACAATTCAATACTATATAAATTAATCCAATTCAAGACAATTCAAAACAAAACAAAACAATTCTATACAATTCAATACAATCATCAACCATTTTCATAGAATTTGTTCCTAGGTTATTAATGATTCGGCTATCCAATTCTATGGAAAACGGTTGTCGTACTGTTGTCGCATTGTCGTGATGTACTGTCTGCGAGAGCCTTAACTGATAACTGAAACTGACAAGTTAACCGCAACTTAATTGCAAACTCGTGTTCGGTGTTTATCGGATTGTCCCTTTCGGGGATTTCAATTGTGAGAACGCGAGAGAGTATGAAGAAGACAACCTTAAATAAAAAAAAAAGTTAACGGAAGTCTTTTTTGCTTTGGCAAAAAAAAAGTGCAATAATTAATTTCGTCTTTGGTACCTCTTGTTTTTATCGTTTATCAGCACTTCCAAAACGAAAGTTATTTTTGCACCCTTTAGTATTTTGCTTTAGAAGTCGGTATATTTTTTTGTGAAAGAGTTTTTATTTCTGTCTTTTTAGTTTTAGTACCCTATCACAAAAAATTGAGCAAAGTCTATAATAAGGCACCTATAGGATTGACAAAATATACCCATAATAAATAAATTTATACATTGACGTGGTCGCTCACAATGGGCCTTATCAGAAATCTTAAAGTCACCCAAAGGGCAATGGAGAGGGCTATGCTCGGCGTTTCCTTGCGTGATCATGTCAAAAATGAGGATATCTGCAGGAGAACCAAAGTTACCGACATAGCCCGAAGAATTGCCAAACTTAAGTGGCAGTTGGCAGGGCACATTGCTCGCAGAACGGATGGCTGATGGGTCGATCAATGTGGCGACGCCTGGGGGAGGCCTATGTCCAGCAGTGAACGTCTTTCGGCTGAAATGATGATGATGATGATGATCCTGTTTGTCGCTAACTTGTTCGGTTGTATGTTCAATATTTTGAAAACTGATGAACCGATTTTGATGAAACTTGCATTGTTCCCTAAGTTGAGAGACACTTAATCCAATAAATAATGATCACGATCTGATAAATAGTTTTGGCGAAATGCGTGAAAATTCATACATATTACGTACATTTATAAAATATGGCACGTGTTTAAAAGCCCATACAGAGCAACATACCTATGTGAATATTGTGAAAATCCAACAATATTACATACATACTTTTTGAATTGATTACCTCCTTTTTTACCCGACTGCCGAAGGAGGGTAATGTGTTTATCAGTCTATGTATGTATGTATGTATGTATGTTTGTTCCTATGTGGCGTTCCAGAGACCAAACGCGTTGGCCGATTTTGATGATTCTTACGTCAATCGATTCGTCTTTATCCTGCGAGTGTCACTGGCTACATTAAAATTGGAAAAAACAAAAATGGCGGATTTTGGGCGCCATTTTGTGGGGGAAAAAAATTTTTTTTTCTTCCAAACCCATCGTGTGGGGTATCAAAATAAAGGGTTTTAAGAGGCGATTTCAAAAATATATAACACTTATATGTTTAAATGTAACTAATTATAAAAAAAAAAAAGTTGTAGATAAAAAAAGTTAATTAAAAAAATCAAAAAACCCGACTGCTTAAAAAGCAAACTAAAAAGATGTAAACAAGAAGAAAATCATGCTGTGCAGTCGGAGGATACATCTGGTTTTGGTCCGCCAGCTCGCGAATAAGTATCCTCCGACTGCACAGCATGATTTTCTTCTTGTTTACGTCTTTTTAGTTTGCTTTTTAAGCAGTCGGGTTTTTTGATTTTTTTAATTAACTTTTTTTGATGTCGGTAATAAGTACTTACAGGCGAATCTCGGCGAAAAGTATGGTAATGGGCGTCTAGACCTATAAAGGTAATACAACTGCTTATTGATTTTGTTTAGAGTATTGTTAGGGGTAACGTGTTACTCAGTAAAAGGGTTCTGGAGGTCAGATACGTTGTCACTCTGGTATTCAACTGCATTAGGTTGGACTAGAAGCCGAGCCCATAATAGCTGGACAAAAGTTAAGCAGATTATGAGGTCGACATGTTATTTACTTCATATAGAAAATAAATACGTATTCAGTTAGGACAGCTTTTAAAGCGTGCAAAGACATCATCCATAGAAATCGCTTCAAAATATTTTTGCTCCCTCTTCATATACTCATACAACTAATAGTGCTATAGCTTGTCTTAAACATACTCAAAGGTAAAACGACAGGAAAGCAATTGCCTGTAAACCGTCTATCTGTTGAATTGTGTAGGTAAAAGTTGGCGAAATCGCTTGACCCGGATTCTAACTTTTGAATTATCACTTTTTATGGGGTTTAGTTTGAACGGATTCGGATGTTTTGCAACAGGTTTTTTTTTTTTAAGAAGTATATATGTATTTAATTAAATAATAGTGAGAGCAGTGGTCGCTCAGTCGTAACGGTCTCGACTTACGTGTTGTTGCACTTTACTTCGTGTAAATTATTTCATCACCACTGCTCTAAAAACGGTGAAGGAAAACATCGTGAGCGAACCGGCATGCCCTAGAACCAATAATTCGAAGACATGTGACATCCACCAACCCGCACTGGGCGCACATAGTGAATTAAGGCCCATTCCCTCTCTCACAAAGAGGAGGCTTGTGTCCCAGCAGTGGGAACATTAAAAAGCTGATAATTACGATGATGTATTTGAGTGTCAGATTTTGAGAAAATGGATTTAGTTGGAGATAGATTCCTAGAAGACAAATCAATACATTTATTGGTATTAACAATGTGTAGTTAGTAATGATCTGAGAACCTGAATTCTGAAGTTATGTATAGGGGTTTGGTTTAATCAGACAGACTATGTAACAATGCGTCATCTGATCAGGCATCTTGATAGTGTTAATAAACTGCATCATGGGACAACGCCATTTTTTTATTGTCTTTAGGCTCTCGCTTGATCACTATCTCAGCTGATGCTAAGGTCGACGTTGGAGTAAATTTTAATTTGTGATTAATATATCAAAAGATCTGTAACTTGTGCCACATATTTTTTTTTTTGTTGGGAAATCTTCGAATGACTTCTACCGCTCTGGGTGAGGCGGGAGGGCGTGTCAGACTTTTACTGACTAAAACCCACCCGTGTTCCTTCAGTTGCTTGAGCTAGCTGACCAAAATCAGATATCTCCTCCGAATGCACATCATGAGTTTCTTTTTGTTTACGTCTTTTTAGTTCGCTTTCTAAACAGTCGAGTTTTTTGATTTTTTATATTTATTTTTCTCAATTTTAATGCAGCCAGTGACACTCGCGCTACTAAGATGAATCTAACGACATATCTGGTTCTTGATGATGAGTCTTAGGATTCCGTACCCAAAGGGTAAAAACGATACCCTATTACTAAGACTCCGCGGTCCGTCTGTCTGTTTGTCCGTCTGTCACCAGGCTGTATCTCATGAACCGTGATAGATAGACACTTGAAATTGTCACAAATGATGTATTTCTGTTGCCGCTATAACAAAAAATACTAAAAACAGAATAAAATAAATATTTAAGTGGGGCTCCCATACAACAAAAGTGCTTATTTTGCCGTTTTTCGCGATAATGGTACGGAATCCTTCGTGCGCGAGTCCGACTCGCATTTGGCCGGATTTTCCTCCTTTTTTGTACTTAAACAAATTCTCCCACTAAACATATGTAAACTATATCCTACGGTTATGAAGTCAAGCGCGAATAGGCATGCGTTCTCAATCATCGCTTACCATCAGATGGTCAAACGGGACTCTACCGATAATATCTACTAAAAACATATTTTAGGAAACTAATTTACGTACCTACCCTGACGTTGTTTACCTACCTTCCCTATTCTGTTTACAAATCCAAATCATACCCTTGAGTCACCTTATCCAATTGTTCTAGTACTTGCGTAAAAACAAACACTTAAGGGGCAGGCACTCGTATAAAACTGCAGACACCTTTGCAGCTCTCATCATTAAAACGGACGTGTTTACGAAGTGCTTAACAAGTGAAACAATTGACGGCAACGGGGTGTCCTGTGGGAGCTTGGAGTAAGGCATAGGCGGTAGCGGGGAATGTACTATACGTACTTACAAGTTTTTTCAAAGGTATTTTTTAGTGATGGACCCTATGCATTAATGGCATTGCGACATTAATGCATAGGGTCCATACCCTATGCATTAATGTCGCGATTAAAACGCACCAAGAAAGTTGACACGCGATTTTTCATATTAATGCGTGAACCATCCATTCCGCAAAACGGTGAGGGTGTAGTAATAATATTTCTATCGAACGTTTATTTTTTCCCTCAAAGCGTAATATTCACGATTCCAATAAAAAAAAATACTATCACAAACGATAAAGTGATCCAGAAAAAGATTTTTGTATTGAAGGATGGTGTTGTGTAATATTTTCAAATTGTTAGTTTTACTTAAGCGAAATTATAAATGTATACCCCAATTAGGAAGTCAACAATTAAAACAAAAAAAGAAACACATCTTGCTACGTTGTAGCTGCTACGGTTCTATGTCACTGCTACGCCATACTGGTGACGTAGCACGTATAATTCATCTTATTTTGAACTTAATTTATAAAACTTAAGTCCTACTGTGGCAAGGAATCAATGTTAATGACAGTACAATACAGACGTATCTACTTATGATATAGTTATTAGGCTCACTTCTGTTAATAGAAAATAACTACCAGTATTCAATCAAATAATGAACAAAGAAAATAATAAAAAACAAACACAGAACAATTATATCTCCGCTCTCGCTCATCGCTCGCGCCACGTCCAATGGTACTTCTGAGATAACATCTGGGCGGGCCGCCCGCCCGACAACACAACCAGTAGCAAGACCGCGCGCGTACGAAACAAACGTACACACAGTCATCTCTTATCAGTACCACTAAAACATTACTAGTGAAAATAATCGACTAAATAAATCCTCATAAGAAAATAATGGACTATTAAAAAAAAGTGATGTGATTCGAAATTTGAAATTAAAAGTGAAGTGAAGTGCTGGTTGGTGAGAATAAAGTTTGGATGTGAAAACTTTTTGTAAGTAACTTTTTTCTGTTTTGTTTTTTACATTGGAATGCATTTACTGGGAATATTGTAAGTATTTTATTATACTTTTGTAAGATAATTTTATTTTTTTGCTTTTATTATTTTAGGCAGTTAAGATAATATTAATTAAGGAAATATGTTTTGCCGCGTGTTTTTGTTAAAAAGTATGTACTTTGCGAGGTACAGAAAACTTTAAAACTGGTAAGTGGATTTACTATAAGAAAAAATTAAGTACTTAAAAAAAATAAGCGTCGCAAAAAGAAAAAAACGCATTTTGTTTGTGCAGATATTTAGGTATCGTTAGGTATTTCATAACGATAACATGTATCCACTGATTGAGATATTTTGAAGATGACTTCAATTATATTCTAGTGACATTTAATTTAAATACTAATTGCTTGCGGGAGATATTAATACTATCTTCTATAAACAAACGATAATAAGTCAATTGTCATAGTTCTTGGCACTGACTGCGTTCTGTACTATTACTCGATCATCACAAACTGTTACAATATTTATTGATAACTTGTATTTTAAACTGAAACTTATAAAATATTGACAGTTAAATTGTACACGAATCCCAAAGGCTTATTACTATTTATAAAGTCAGCAAAGGGGTACAATATATACTATTAATATATCTATACCATATTATAAAAAGGAAAGATTTTTTTGTTTGTTTGTTTTTTTGTACCGAATAGGCTCCAAAACTACTGGACCGATTTAAAAAATTCTTTCACCAATAGAAAGCTACATTATTCCTGAGTGCCATAGGCTATTTTTTAATCCCGTAAACGGGTTCTGTGCGGTGGTCCACGGGAGCGAAGCCGCGGGGAACAGCTAGTCTATACTAATATTATAAAGAGGAAAGATTTGTATTTTTGTATGTACCGAATAAACTTAAAAACTACTGGACCGATTTCAAAAAATCTTTCACCGTTGGGAAGCTACACTATCCCCGGGTGACATAGGATTTTTATCCCTGTATTCCCACGGGAACGGGAACAACGCGCGTGAAACCGCGAGGCGTTCGCTAGTTGTTTAATATTGAAACAATACTCGAATATTTTTCGAACGGTTTGAAAAGTTCTCCGATTTTTCAAGTCGAACTGTCGAACTGCTTTACACACTCTCTGTTACTTTAAATTAGAAAACCTTATTTTCCACACTGAGTTATAGTCATTCCCATGTTGTCAGACGTTTTCCAAAAACGGTAATTTGTTTTATCCCACAATCACAACAAAGGATTGTACGAAAGTATTTGCTTCGCGAATTTGTTTTACGATCATTTGTTTTGCGTGATTTTTTAACGCTGGATATTTTACTATTATTCGCCACAAACAAACGTTCGCCAACAGCTTCTAAACAATTTGGACCCTGTTTACAAAAACTTTTTAACATTTGGTTTTGATTCTTAATTCAAATTTTATGTGAAAAATTCGAATCGAGAATCTGCTTGCGGCGCGCTGCCACTTACTGTGCTGCTATTCAGTAGATTATTTTTATGTACTGTGTTGAGCAATAAATGAATTTGAATTAATTTACGTTAAACTGTTGGTTTTTTCGGCTAGTACCGATCTCCTTAATGCTATGAGTATTATTTATTTGTCATTTCAAAATCCATATGTTAGTAATGTTCGTCCACAAAGTATTATATCAATTTCGGTGATTTGGCCCTGAGTCTGCCTTAATAAGTGTCCTCTCATAACTCATCATTAACCCAATTGTCATCATTGTTCTAATGTGCAGAATTGATACGTTTGTCATTTATTTTTAGCTAAAATACTACTGCGCAGTACGTGTCTCCTAAATTGAATTATGTTAACAAAGAAACTTCTTTTAACCAATTTTTTTAACAATAAGATCAGTACTATTCTGTAAAAATCTGCCTGTGAAGACTTGGTGAAGTGCGCTATCAATCTTTAAGGATGCTCACCTAATTTTTCACGGTTAGAATCTTGCAGATTAGACCAGCTGCACAGGCTTCTATTTTCTGCGTTTTGTGTAACTAGATAGGTATCTACATAACTGATTTTGACTCAATATTATGACAGAATCTCTTTAATCGATATATTGATTGATGTGTCGTGGTGGCCCAGTGGATAAGATCTCGCCTCTCGTGCTTGAGGTCGTGGGTTCGAATCCGGGCAAGTACCAATGTGACTTTTTCAAGTTATATGTACTTTCTAAGTTTGTCTTGGACATTGCTGACAACGGTGAAGGAAAACATCGTGAGGAAACCTGGACTTATAGTGAGTTTATTATAAGATTGTGCTCCATTGGTGTAATTGCTGCAAGGCGTTCCAGTGCGAGGATAAACAAATAAATAAATTGAATGTTGGATATTGAACTTCGGCGATTGTGTAGAAAGTGTTCAGTTACAAACGTGTAACCTTCGTCTACCCTTGTTGGTTATGTTTTTGGCTGGAAAATACTGAGGCTTCTTATAACTCGGTTTATAGTATAGTATGATCGCCGAACAGATTTTTGATAACATTGAACAATAAATTTTATCATCATTAACTTAAAGTGCAAACGACCTCGCGCGAGCGCACTCGAAGATGCCTGAGGATACGTTTGATGTTTGCGAGAAAAAGTACTCGTAGAAGTTTTGTTGCATTTTAATATACTGCAGATAAAGTTCATTATTCAATGTCAACAGAAAATTCTATGCTCTCTTCTCTTGGTATTTAGTGAGTCTTAGTAGATCTCTTGACGCATAAGAAATAACAATCAACTATCAACACTGACCTGCAATACCAGGGTCACAGCATATCTTCAACCGCAATAAAATTATTTTACAGAATTCAAAAGTAATCTCGTCATTTTATCATCATTCAGCCAAAAGTCTCCACTGCGTGGGTCACCCACAAGCTTCGCTACATTGACCGATCGCATCCAGCAGATGACCGCAACCTTAACCAGGTAATCGGTTTACTTGGTCATCGTTTTATACCAGAATACAACTTTCTGAATTTCTCTTTTGCTAGTAGTAGTTTGGTAGTTTACCTCGCAAGCTTTGAGTTTGCTAACTAGCATCATCTCCTCGAATATTGATAGGGATCGTCGATCGGCAGGTGTATTCCTTGACCTGGCCTAGGCCTTTGATACAGTCTCAATTCCCACGCTGCTAAAAAAACAGCCAATCTTTGGTGTCAGAGGCCTGGCCTTAGACTTGTTCAGGAGGTACCTGCCTAGTCGGCATTAACTCGTCAAGATCGGGGAAAATGTTAGTGGGAGTATGCCGATTACTTTCGGTGTGCCCCAGGGAAGCATCTTGGGACCGGGTGGGTCTTCATTATGTACATGGACGGCATTTTAAGACTCAATATCGCGCAGTCAGGTGTCATCTGCTACGCTGATAATAAAGCTATAATTTTTCATCGGGTTACTTGGGCGGAGGCTCTCGACGCTGCTGAAAAAGGGATGAGTGTCATAACAACATGGCTTGAGCAGAATCTACTGACGCTAAATCTAAAAAATACTAACTTTTTGACTTTCCACCTAACTCGATCAGGTAGATCAAACGCTGATACACTAAAAATATACAGTACCAAATGCAATGCCCTTACAGCGGTACCCGACCCAGATGCCAACTGTAGCTGTAGCCGACATCAGCAGCTCACAGCGCAAAATATCTGGGCGTCGTAATTGATCAAAATCTGTCCTTTAAAGCTTAAATTCGAACATTCTCAAAAAATACTTGTAAATTCATTTACGTCGAAACTCTAACGACTCAGTGCTCCTAAGAACATCTGCATACAGGTGTACATCTCTCTGTGTCAATCGGTTCTACAGTACTGTTATAAATTGCCTTGCTGCGCTAGCAAGTAGTACATCACATCATCAGCCTGTTAATGTTCCCACTGCTGGGACACAGGCCTCCTTCTGTGAGAGGGGATGGGCCGTAATCCACCACACGGGCCCAGTGCGGGTTGGTGGATGTCACATGTCTTTGAATTTTTGGTTCTAGGACATACCGGTTTCCTCACAATGTTTTCCTTCACCGTTTTTGATAGCAGTGGTGATGAAATAATTTACACAAAGTAAAGCGCCTGCCTGTGTTCGAACCCACGACTTACAACTTGTAAGTCGCGGCCGATACCACTGAGCCACCACTGCTCCTGTAGCAGCAAGTAGCAGGACTCTTTAAATAACAAATTCTGTGTTAGGTGGACTGTGCCTTGTTTGGGACCCGTTGCTAATCCATCAACGTCATTGTTAGTTTAATTAATGTGTACCAAGTTAATATAATCATCTTAGATAATAATCTAACATATATGTAACTGTGTAAGGTATATATACGTTATTTTTTTAGGAAAATCCTAATTTGTTTGTGCAAACTTTGAAATTATTTTTATATTGTTGGATAAGTATTTATTTAGATAATGAAAAATGTTCTCATTCGTCGTGGAGGAAATTGGGTATGTACTTACTAAGATGCTCTGATCCCGGATTATGTTAAGCCGCTTTGGGTAAATCTTGGAATTTATTATCCTGATAAAAATATCTCAAAAATCATTTCTACGCGGTTTTCTGATATTCTAATTTTTACTTGAATCATAGAAAGCGATTGAGCTTATTTGAAAACTTTAAAGTGCCTTATAAACTTTTGCACGCAATGTCATTATTGCCATATTCCAACCACCTGTTTTTGAATTGGGAATTAGAATTAAAAAAAAAAAATAGAGTTTAAAAGAAATTTAAAAAATAGAGTTAAAAACAAATAAAAATATAAATTTAGTAGAGTTTGACAAGCTATGTCCAACTCTACTTGAATTATTGATTTATTACAATTAAAGTAATTAACAACAGTTAATTACAGTAACACTAACACAGTGGATATTATTACCTATACTCATAGAAACTCTATTGACAGGTTCTCCATTTCAAACACTCAGTTCAATAAAAGGGTGTGACTCCTGTA
Organism: Anorthoa munda; assembly: GCA_945859665.1. Classification (NCBI taxonomy): domain Eukaryota; kingdom Metazoa; phylum Arthropoda; class Insecta; order Lepidoptera; family Noctuidae; genus Anorthoa; species Anorthoa munda. Next base: position 29,150,509 of record OX243903.1, read on the forward strand.
ATTTCCTAACCTAAAACGAATACAACATAAGTTTGAAGCAGAAACTATTACAATGATATTATACAGTATAACCCGTTTCCCATACCCGATAACCATGGAAATAACCCAGCATTCCCCGAACACAGTTAACAAATAACCAAATATTAAGCACATATCCTTTACACGCTTGCCCACGTTTCAGGAGTGTTAAATTAAATAAAGTCTAAATTACATTATATACCTTTTCGTCTCAATATATCTACTTTGATCCTTTGGATATAGCTAAATACAAAGGTTCATTTATGTATAGTATGTAGGTATTGAAGGATTACATACACTGTTATATCATCGAACAATTACTGGTCAGTTTAATGGCTGCGTTGGAAGACCTCCCACTAGGTGGACCGATTACCTGGTCATAGATAATATAATACTAGCATACAGATGCCTCATCCCATACTAAGAAACCGTGCCGACGTAGCTAGCGTTTTTCATCTGATTATACCGATTATTTTTTGTAAATCGATCGCGTTCGGTTCCGTTCCCCGGCGATAGATAGATCACCATCTATATAGAAACCAGTGAAACGGACCAGAACCGAACCGAACCGACCCGACCCGAACCGAAGATATCAGTGGACCGGAACCGAACACGATCGATGTACAAAAAATAATCAGTACAGTACGTCGGGACAGTTTCTTTTTATGGGATGAGACACCACTGACCTGGTTAAGGTTGCGAGAATCCGCTGGATGGCGACACTTGGGGAAGGCGTATCTTCAGCATAGGACGTCTTTCGGCAGAAATGAAGATGATGATGAAACAAACCACGATTCAAACTTAATGGTGGATGGAGTGTTCAACTCCGCGAGTTGCTGCGCAATAATAAATTTATGTGACCGTCGAGATGAGGGATTTTTTTGGCTGCAGATTTCTGAATGTAGGTATATCTGCAGGTATTTGGAAATATTTTGAATTTTGCATTGAGATACCTATTCTAAAGTCCCCGTCACGAGAAGCTATAAATTTTGTAAGTAAAGAAATATAACCCGACTAAATGAAATTACTTGTTAGTTCATAATACACGTATGTTACTTTGAGTTGATTGAATTTGGGATTATTTGTTGTTGATTGAATTGTCGCTACGTAACTTAGTAGAGTTCTTTATTTAAAAAAATTATAGCTTCTCGTGACGGGGACTTTATACTTACGGGGCCTTTATTTATTGAAGAGTTCTGTTGTATATCTCCGAAGTTGTTCATCAGATCTTCACCAAATTAAATTGGAACTAATTTCGGAACATACTCTTTAAAACAAAAAAAAATATTTTCGAAATCGGTCCACAATTGACGGAGATATCGGTGAATATAAACAAAAAAAAAAAAAAAAACTTGAAGTCGAACATAACCTTCTTCTTTTTGGTAAGTCGGTAAAAAACGTTCAAAAAGCTAATAGGGCTGTCGTACTTGTTTATAACTTTCTTTGCCGGATAATCTCTGACAAACGTATAAGCTTGGTGGCTCGAGTTACATAAAACGGTTTATTGGGATTGAATTAAGTAAGGACAGTGAATACGCGTTTTTGACGCAATATTTTGATCATAATTTGATCATGCTAGACCGAAGCGAACTCGTCACGTTGTTAGCTATCTTAGGGAGCAGTCCGTGGGAGCAGTCGTGCGCGTGAGACATCAAAAGTACGGTGTTTCTTGTGAGGTGAACAACGTAGCAAACGCTCCGATGATCGTATCTATACTAATAATATTATAAAGAGGAAAGATTTGGTATTTTTGTATGTAACGAATAAACCTAAAAACTACTGGACCGATTTAAAAAAATATTTCACTTTTGGGAAGCTATACTATCCCCAGGTGACATAGGCTACTTTTTATCCCTGTATTTCCACGGGAACGGGCACTACGCGAGTGAAACCGCGAGGCGTCCGCTAGTCTTTAATATCTTTGTAAGTTAAGGTGGCAGTGTGTATTTGTGTTTGAGCAGAATTAGATAACGTTCAAAAAGCCAATGCGGTGTATAATGGGGACTGACGTACTTGTTTAAAACTCTGAATTGAACTTGTAAACTTGTAAGTTAGATGGATCGAGTCACACAAAACGGCTTATTGACTTATCTATTTAAGGGCCTATATCCGCTTTAGTGCCGTAAAACGGTTACTTTCTAAAGCATACTCCTTAGTAACGGCTAGGTTAAAAGCTTTGAAAAAAGAAAAGGTTTTATCGTGTAACTAATAGATTTGCTTTAAAAAAATATTATTAAACTATAATATTTACATATGCTATTTCATAACTGAAATAGCATATGTAAATCAAATAATATTTTGCAAACAACATTGTTCAAAAGGAGGTTCAATATTGATATTTTGGCATCGAGCGGGCGCACGGCCAGTACTGCGTTAACATTGGGGCGTATATATCGCCTTAAGTAAGGATAGGGCGGACCACGCGTTTTTCTGACGCCACAATTTGGTCATACATAGGTCAAATACTAGACCGAAGAGAACTTGTCACGCGGTTAGTTATCTTCGGAAGCAGTCGTGTGCGCAAGGCATCAAAAATATTTCTTGTATGATGTCCGCTAATAAGCAAACATTCAGATCGCCCTATCTTTACTATATAAATCTCTATATTTGCTTGAGTTAGTTTTTTTTTTATTTTCTTTATTTATTTAAGGGTCTTTTACGCATAGCGTATGTCAGTCCCAACGTATCCTAAGACATTGTACTTTCATTGCTTGTGTTCTTGTTGAGATTAATTATGTATAATTACCTACATAAATACTAAAGGCCTTATAACTTGTGTCAACTTGAACAATAGATCGTTTGCACTTAAACTTATTAAGTGTCGTTGAATGGTCACTGGTCTTAGGTAAACGTCAAACGTTAATTTAAAAATCGAACATCAATCTATGAATCAAGCTGGGTACAAGTGTCACAATAATCCATCTCCCTCTGTCGACCTTGCACCGAGCGAGATAACGAACCGATACACTCTATGTTTTATAGTACCGGGTCATCTCAGAACATAATTATCTCGATTGATTTATTTATATTTTAGTGCTCTTTAGTTAGGTGTCCTTCTGTTTTATTTAATTAAATTTGAAAAGGTTTTCTGTTGTTATTTATAAAAGTCTGTGTGTGTTTGACTCATGTCTTTTTTTCGGTTCGTTAGTGTGCTGTAACTCCAGAATGAGTTATCCAATTGATTATTGTATACATTTGAGGAGTGATTTTTTAAAAGGGCTTCTTTCCATATTTGCTAGAAAAATGTCTAAGAATGTCATCGTCACTGTCATGTTAAAAACTAGCATTTACTCCAAAATCCAATACAAAAAGTAACATATTTACTAAGAAAACTTATAGTCAAAAATCACCTTTTCGAAAGAAGGACACATTTCCAGTATAAATTAACACAGCTTTTTCTGGTTTTTCTCCATTACTGAAAAATATTGATCTTGGAAATAAGTCCCTATGAAAAATCACTCCTCATTTAATTAATTACAACGGTTGGGTTGCAACCAATTACAATAACTAAAATTAAAAAAATAAATGATTCAAAGTAAAATTTGAAGTAAAAACATAACTAAAAGAGGGTTAACAACACTTTCATAAATTCCTCTCACAGTACTTCTGACATAAGTACCAATACAATCTTCGTCCATCCATCCGCAAACAGATGGTTTGTTGGCAGCGACCACACGTTGGATTAAAAGCCGAGACATAGTTAAGGGCCTACATACGCTTTAGTGCCGTAAAACGGTAACTTTCTAAAGCATATAAAGCAAGGTAGTTTCATCATCGGACTACAAGACGTACGGCGATGCGCCATCGGTACATGGTGGACATCCCACCCGTACGCACTAAACGTTTTGGAAATACTTTCATTATGCGTACAGCTAAGGAGTGGAATTCTCTGCCGGAGTCTGTGTTTCCAGATAGCTACAACCTCGGAGTCTTTAAGTCAAGAGTGAATAGGTTACTTCTAGGCAAGCGTGTTACACCGTCGACCACAACATCGCTTACCATCAGGTGAGATAGTGGTCAAGCGCGAGCCTATCTATAATAAAAAAAAAAAAAGCATACTCCTTAGTAACGGCTAAGTTAAAACGTTTGAAAAAAATATACATTAATTATTGATTCATGTACATAATTTTGAACACAAGGATTTTCGTGTAACTAATAGTTATGCATTAAAAAATAATTAACAACACGATATATTTTTTCGCAACTTTTGGAAACTCCTCCAAAACGACTTGGATGTTTAAAAATATTTTTACACAGAAAAAAATATGGCTGGCATTTCTTCATAACTAACATAGCATATACTAACATTAACATTAGAAACGGGATATTTATCATATTTACTGTTTTTTGCGAGTTCCCGATTTTTCGGTGCTGTTGCAAGCACCATGATCACGGATAAACTGAAAAGCACTCCCGCAATGACTTTTCAGTTTATCCGTGATCATGGTGCTTGAAACAGCACCGAAATATCGGGAACTCGCAAAAAACAGTAAACATGGTAAATATCCCGTTTCTAATGTTAATGTTAGTGTTAGTGACCATGACAGTTTAAAAACTTATAACATAGCATATGTAAATCAAATAATATTTTGCAAACTAAACTGTTCAAAAGGAGGTTCAATATTGATATTTTGGCATCGAGCGGGCGCACGGCCAGTGCTGTGTTAACATTGGGGCATATATAGCGCCTTAATGTTTTAGAAGTTCTTCTGTAGTTTAAAATGCCAGACATAAAAACCCAATAACACTTAGCCTGCTTTGCCTATTCAATATTGATATTTTGGCATCGAGCGGGCGCACTGCCAGTACTGCGTTAACATCATCATCTGCCAAGCCTTTACCAATTATTGTTGGGGTCGGCTTCCAGTCTTACCGGATTCAGCTGAGTATCAGTGTTTTACATGGAGCGACTGCCTATCTGACCTCCATAACCCAGTAACTGGGTAACACGATACCCCTTGGCAAGACTGGTGTCAGATCTCAGGCTTCTGACTACCGGTAACGACTGTCAAAGATCCAGTACTGCGTTAACATTGGGGCGTATGTATCGCCTTAAGCGCGGCCAGAGTGCGAGGTATTGGCGACTTAGCATATGCAACAATGCGACACGGAGGCACGGCAAACAACCTGTGCTTTTAGGCAGTAATTGTTTGGGGCAAAGAGCGAAACAACACATTAAGCAGATCAGGAGCGTCAATAGCTCCACGGAGCGTCTTACAGGCTATTGTGAGCTGATCTCGTGTCTCACCTCTAGCGAGCTATGTCCGAGGCAACCCACTAAGAATTTAGTCGGCAAGAGGTAAGGATAATAGCCATGTTTCTATTTACATATTTTACTTATATAGGTACATTTTTTTTGGCGTGGTAGTTGCGGGACGAGGACGTGTCAGACTAAACTGACCCGTGTTCCTTCAGTTGCTTGTGACAGGGCCGCGGTAACTCTCTTTCAAATTTAGCCGCGACCCAGACAGGAATCGGGTCCGTTTTGTAATTGTAACTAAATAGGTACCTAAGTTGTGTAATTTTATTTTCCTAAAGTTTAAAAATGTTAGCGGCAAACTTTTGGCAGGTATTATTTATCCACCTAAAAGTTGTCTTTAAAAGATCGCTTGTACAAGGCCAGCCATTGTCTGGCCCAATTTAATGGTTTCTGGAATAATTTGCCAAGTCGAGCAAAAACAAACAAAGGCACAGCCTATCATCCCTTCCAAGAAATTCAGGACATTTTTGATCCTCTAAAACACTTTTCTGTATCAAAAATCTACAAATAAGCTAAACAAAACAGTGTTATTAGTTTTTATGAAAAATGGCCGACCGACATAAACAACGTTTAACTTATCTAAAGGTGGCGACCTACTGAGGCGTGTCATCCGCTACTCGACACTATTTCACCCGCGCGCTCAAAACAAAAACAATTTATGCTCACATCAATATTTTCCTATTTCGCTCGCATCGCTGAAGCTGTCAGTGTTACGTATCAGTGGATATATATTTCCTTTATTCTTTTAGAGGAAATTTTCGGCAAATACGTTAAGAAAAATTCAATTGTATTTTTGGATCGTTTGTCCATGACCCGGATTATGGTAATAAAATTCTGTGCAATCTGAGCAAAGTGTAAATGCAGGAATAATTCGTAAATGAAATGCTATTATCTGTGATGTAAATTTTTTCCGAGAAATTGCTTTAATATCGTTAGGTCGTAAAATTGGTGGAACATTTTTATTCTAAGGGTGTTTACGCACTGCATCTGATCTTTATCCGAATCCGAGATCCGAATTAGAAATGTATTGATTTCAGACGGACGGAGTTCGGATACAGTGTGTAACCTCCCCTACAAGAAGTACTACGGCTACTTCGGACCGAAATTTCTCGGATTCGGATCGGATGCAGTGCGTAACTACTCGTGTATCTAAATAAAACGCAGGTCGATATGGGTTGTTGAGGTCAGATAAACTGTCACTTCTTATAAAAAACTGGTATTCAGTTGCATTTGTATAGAATGAATAAAGACCCTAATAGCCAGGAAAAGGCTAGTAGGGGTGATGATTAAGATCAACTATAGTAAATTCAGATACAACTCATGATCCTACCACTTAATCAGTCCAATTAAGTAATTTTAAAAGGTGTATCTTATCTAATACGTTCATTAAAAATGCTGTCAATAAGAAAACGTAGGTATTGATAACGACACAGTATTATGCAATGAGCCGAATTATGTCCGGGTCAGAGACCCGATATAAATTACCTCATATTTGAATGTCAAAACCTCAACGCTTATACTCACCTCAACTTTCGTATATGTTAAGTTATAATATAATGGTATCATAATTTATCAAAAGCAGCCCAGCGTTTGGATTGGCTCGCCCTCCTAATATGTGTCTCGAACATAGCTGGCTGAATTTAGTGAAACTAACTGTTTACTTCTCTGCTTAACTCTTAAGCTTTATAAGTTTTTAAGCTGACATGGTCACAATCATTAGAATTAATATTTCTTTCGAAATATCGAGCTTTCAACCAAAATCAAAACATACATGGTAAATATCCAGAAACAAATATTAATTCTTAAGCTTTAGTCTCTTGATCGGAACGCACACCGCTGCGGTGTGCGGTGCCATGCCGGAAACTTAAGGGTACACTAGTCGACGGCACAAACTATTTTGTGCGCGGGTTTAAAATGCGTGCTATATCAACCAACAACACGTGCGGAACAGATAGATGCTGTTATAAGCAGTAAGAAGCTAGTACGCGTACGAATACACACTTTTGAAAATTTGAAGCGAAATGGATGATGATTTAGAACGAAAGCTAGCGCGCGAAAATTTATAAACAGACCTTTGGGAGTCTGGATATCATGAAAAAACGACTGAATGTATCTATTCAAAATAAAATTATTTGCATTGTCGAACTACTAATCTATTCCTGTATGGAGGCCGTTTTTCAATTTTCCTTCTTCTTATGGTACTTATTTGCGCCCAAAGATGCGTTAAAATTAGTGTTAAAATATGGAACTTTCGAAGCTTATAACTTTCAAGTAATTTTTTTTTCTTTTTTATTTTGAACTTACATCGTCAAACAGGGAGTATAAGCCAGACTACGTTTGTATGGAAAAATTTTCGACTAGTGTATGTACCCTTAATTCTCCTTATGGTTGATGCATACTGCGACGAAACAAAATACCACCCTAGAGGTTTTTCATACGATTATGTGTCCTGAACATACGGCAGCGACGTATATACCAATGCATCGCAAAGATTTTATTTATTAATTTATTTCAGTCACAATTCCAGTCCATAGTTATACATACATCAAATTATTTAAAACAGATAAAAACCCAAAACAAAATTATTGAATTATTAAAATTTAAATAGTCAAAAACTCATTAAAGTTAATAATTAAAACGGTCCATAAAATTATAAAAATGTCAGAAATGTATAAAACAATGTCAATGTCAAATTTATTCTTCCGTACCAGACATAGCGTTATTTTATTTTCCAGAAATGCAAATAAAAACAATGTGATATGGCTTTTCCTGCTATTTTCAGCATATCTGCAGTCGCAAGCCGAGAGGATTCCCAACATTCCCGGAACTTGCGGGATTCCGCGTTACGGGATTGCAAATGACATATCATTGGATAGGAAATGTGTTATGGTTGCTAGCAGTACATAATATGTTATGTAAGTTTCCAATTGAAATTGTGTTCGGTTTACAGTTCACTGAATGTTCATGTTGATCATAGTTTCAACATTGCGTCGGCGTCGTTCGATGTTATGTGAGAGTTATGGAATTTAACTTAGTTGGCATTTCGAACTGATTGAAACACGTGTGAATTATTTGCACGTAGGCAATCAAAATAAAATTTAGGTAGATAGATAGATAGATAAATCATTTATTTAGTGCACATAAAAGACACAGCATAACACATAAAATCTTAATTAATTTAATACAATTTACATGTATGTTTGAAAACAAGGTGCCAACATAAAAAGGAAAAAAGGAAACCATACCTACAGAAATAAAAGTAAAAGTGACACCGGTAACTTTAGGTATGACAATCAAAACACAGTGCGGTGTGCGTCTCAAGGTTGCACCAAATGGGAGTCCAGCTCAGCACGTGTCAGGCAAATATACCTGACGCTGATATACGGTCCATCTTCATTCAAAGTGATACCCAATGCTAATTTAGCGGCATGTATACTGCGACAAATGAAATACAATAATTTTAAGTCTTTTTTTTTAATCTAGCTTTTTTCCTATTCTTCTCAGCAAACCCTTTCATTCGATACCCATATCATGTCAGTGCACAAAAAATAACTAGTCCACCATCTTGGGCCGTCCGTCATATTGGATTTAGATTGACTTCACTTATCTAACCATGCATTGTCATCCAAACTAAACGTGTATGCAAAATTTCATCTTAATCGGTGGAGGATAACTGCTTTAAAATTCAGTTGCAAGATTTGAGCCGAACACACTTACATACAAACATACATTGCAAGTTAATTAAAAGCTTGTAAAATAGGCCTGGCTACACACAAGTTCTACATCGCAATCAAAGTTCTCCGCACGTTTTAGTAATTGTACAACAGCCCGACAACATCCATCCTATCAACACCCGTCTGTTCGGAGGATCTTGTCAATGGAGGTTGTGATACTATCCGCCCTCTTCCGCATATATACTACCTTTCAAGGCTAAGGCCAATAACTTCACACATAAAAAAAAACTCATCAGTTTCGATAACATCAAAAGCATTTAAAAAAATCCATCAAAGCCGAAATGCGGGTAATTTCCTGTGATGTGTCGATAGATGATATGACGTCACCTCCGAAGGCAAACACTCAGTTTGTTGATTGAAACTTGATCAAGTAAGACGATAAAGACAAAAAATGGCCTGTAAGATTGACGGAAAAGTTCATTGGCCGAGACCTAAAAAAACCGGCCAAGTGCGAGTCGGACTCGCGCACGAAGGTTTCCGTACCATTATCGCAAAAAACGGCAAAAAAATCACGTTTGTTGCCTGTTTTAATATTTGTTGTTATAGCGGCAACAGAAATACATCATCTGTGAAATTTTAAACTGTGTAGCTATCACGGTTCATGAGATACAGCCTGGTGACAGACAGACAGACGTACCGCGAAGTCTCAGTAATAGGGTCCCGTTTTTACCCTTTGGGTACGGAACCCTAAAAATGGGTGATTCTGATTACGAACTATATCCGATCCGTGTCTGTGAAATTTCGGTTCCGAAGTACTCGTAGTACTTCCCTACAAGAAGTACTTACTTAAGCACTATATTCGTTACTAGCTGTTGCCCGCGGCTTCGCTCCCGTGGGCCACCACACAGGACCCGTTTTCGGGATTAAAAAATAGCCTATGTCACTCAGGAATAATGTAGCTTTCTATTGGTGAAAGAATTTTTCAAATAGGTCCAGTAGTTTCGGAGCCTATTCGGTACAAACAAAAAAATCTTTCCTCTTTATAATATTAGTATAGATAATTCAAAACATTTTGACTCGGAACTCAAATCACGGACACGGTACACGGACACGAACATTTAGTTCATAACCACCCTTACATATTATTATAATCGGGAGCCAATCATATTAAAAGTATTTCCTTCGGAGAATGCAGACGTCATAATCATCCAGAAAAAAAATATCCTCCAGAAATTTCATCCAGATCCGTCCAGCCGTTTGAGCGTGAAGAAGTATCAAACATACAAACACACACACACACACACTCTCACAAATTTTCACCATTATAATATTAGTGTGATGTGATTGTCGTGGCTTGCAAACATACCGTTTTACAGAATCTTGTCTTAATCCACTAGTACCTAAACTTATACTATTAAAAGATATTGTTTGTAAAAGTTGATCTCTGGTAGAACTGGCCCTTTGCTAAGTCTATCACTGATAAAAAGCAGGGATATTATGGATAAATTTAATTTTACTATCCGGATACGGATATAGAAATAATATCAAAACTGTATCGGATACGGTTACGGATATGCAATTTTTACGGATTATTCTTATGTTTTGGATAATTTCGTTTACCGATATTACATTTTTCTAATAAACAAACATGCAAGTGACGCATGCGGCTAGTGTGTCGGCTCGGCCAGGCAGCAGAACCTGTAGAATCGTGTAGGCTCGGCCAGGCAGCAGAACCTGTAGAATCGTGTATCGTGTCTCATTTAGACTCTGCCCCTATCCAAAATTATCGGAATTTTTTATATCAGACTAGCTTTTGCTATCGGCTTCGCCAGCGTGAAAGGCATATTATACCGGAATGAAAGTAGGCTATGTGCTATACCAGACTATAATCATGCCAAATTTCATCCAGATCCGCTCAGCCGTTCAGGCGTGATAGAGTAACAAATATCCATCCATTCAATAATCCATTAATCCAAACTTTCGCATTAATAATATTGGTAGGATTCGGTTACGGTTACGGATACATTTTTATTTCGGATATCCGATAGTTTCGGTTACGGAGCCCCTTAACATCCCTGATAGAAAGCTACACTGTCACTGGGTGTTATAAGGCCATTAAAATAGTTAATCCGGAAAAAAAATATGGATAAGTAGATGAACGCAATGAATGACATTTTACAAATACTCGTATAATTATCTTGATTTTAGTTAATCCTTATTACATTCAACTATTTAATGTTTTGAAAAAATATTAACATTAAAACTTGTTAGGAAGGTTCTAAGAAACATATTACCGCATTCCTAGAAAGTTCCAAGAAAAACAATATTATAAGTTATCGGAAAAAACGTAGCAAGCTCATTAAATTCGTAGCAGTGCTACGAGAACTCGTAGCAAATTCGTAGCCACGTAGCCTTAACAAAATATTGCTTTTTTTTTACAGATGATGTATTTCTGTTGCCGCTATAACAAAAAATACTAAAACAGAATAAAATTAATATTTAAGTGGCTCCTATACAACAAACGTGATATTTTTGCCGTTTTTTGCGATAATGGTACGGAACCCTTCGTGCGCGAGTCCGACTCGCACTTGGCCGGTTTTTATTTTAAGCTCAGATCAAATAAATTTTTAAATATGTTCCGTTTCCGTGAGTGTGTCCGTGGCATTAACAGTGGGCCTTAGAAGAATATCAGCGCAGCGTTATTTTATTTTAGGGTATCGCTGCACATGCTGAGATAGGAGCCTTTTTGGTTCTCCACGGGGTATTTTTAGGGTTCCGTACCCAAAGGGTAAAAACGGGACCCTATTACTAAGACTCCGCGGCCCGTCTGTCTGTGTTTCTGTCACCAGGCTGTATCTCAAGTACCGTGATAGCTAGACAGTTTACATTTTTACAGATGATGTATTTCTATTGCCGCTATAACAACAAATACTAAAAACATAATAAAATAAATATTTAAGTGGGGCTCCCATACAACAAACGTGATTTTTTAGCCGTTTTGTTGCGATAATGGTACGGAACCCTTCGTGCGTGAGTCCGACTCGCACTTGGCCGGTTTTGTTCGCATTACTCTCGTTTCTCAAGTGCGGGTCACAAATAAATATTTATCTTCTTTATAAGTAAATCTTTTAGTTGCCACTAGTGAAAGCTGTCCTTCAGTATTGCGTTCTAGACAATGTGATTGATAGACGTGTCAAATCATTCAGGGTTAAACATATTCGGTTTGCGGCGTCACATAGTGAAAAAGTAGATTTGCTATAACTAATCTGTGAAGTGAAATGACCTTAGAATAGGACTGTGTTGTTACCGAAAGTATGACCTAGGTAGGGTTGCAAACATTGACAATATGTGTACTTACTGGCGGAATGTGGTTGTACTGTATGGACACTTCTGGCTAACCTTTCGGTGTGGTTTTAGGTTATATTTATAAAAAGAAAAAAACCGGCCAAGTGCGAGTCGGACTCGCGCACGCATGGTTCCGTACCATTATCGCAGAAAAACGGCATAAAATCACGTTTGTTGTATGGAAGCCCCTCTTAAATATTTATTTTATTCTGTTTTTAGTATTTGTTGTTATAGTGGCCACAGAAATACATCATCTGTGAAAATTTCAACTATCTAGCTATCACGGTTCATGAGATACAGCCTGGTGACAGACGGACAGACAGACGGATCGCGGAGTCTTGGTAATAGGGTCCCGTTTTTACCCTTTGGGTACGGAACCCTAAAAAAGTACCAACAAGTTTTAAGAATTATTGGGCCAGGCGTGCCCACACCGAATGGGTTACCAACTCAGCATTTGCTGGGTGTCAGACACCCAGCGCTGATTTTCAGTTGGCACCCCGCTAGTGACACACGGACGTGGGTAAATAAAATAGATCCTTAAAATAATATCATAATGTGAATATGTAGGTGCTTAACTTATATTGAAAAAAAAATATGTAAAATAGATAATATAAAGTAATAGAAAAATATATAATGTAATATAATATAAAGTATATAAAGTGCTACAATATGATGCTTAAAATTATATCACAAAACCCCAAATGACAGTGTGGCATAGACTTGATTCGACTCGTGTTGGGTGGTCAATGCGATTTTCCATTAGGCCGACTTGCACGGAAAACTTTAAGTTAGTTCCTAACACGAGGTTAAATTGACAGTTTGTCGTGCAAGTGGGCCTAAGTGTCATTGGATTTGCCATCTGTAATTTCAAAGTAGCATCTCGGTGTTTGGATGTATGCCCGGTTGACAACAATAATCTTGTCCCTTATGGGAATTAAACATAACTGATGAAATTACACATAATTTCTTCTTTTTTTTTTAATCTGTTATAGGCTTGCGCTTGACCACTATCTCACCTGATGGCAAGCGATGATGTGGTCCACGATGGAGCACGCTTGCCTAGAAGTAACCTATTCACTCATGATTTAAACACCCCTAGATTGTAGCTATCGGGAAACACAGACTCCGGCAGGGAATTCCACTCCTTAGCTGTACGCACAATAAAAGTATTCTCAAAACGCTTAGTGCGTATGGGTGGGATGTCCACCATGTACCGATGGCGCATCGCCGTACGTCTGGTAGTCCGATGATGAAACGGGCTGGGTGGGATTAGATCATGCAATTCCTTCGCACACTCCCCGAAATGTAACCGATAAATAACCGACAAGCTGGCAACTCGGCGACGATGATCAAGGCTCTGGAGCTTTGACTTAACCAGTGCCTCATCGCCGATGAGCCTCTTGGCCCGCTTTTCGATCGACTCTAGTGCATCAAGCTGGTATTTGGCAGATCCATCCCAGAGATGAGAACAGTACTCCATGCATGATCGAACTTTACTTCTTCTTTAAAAAAAAAGTTGCGCCACACTAGGAATTCTTCCTGTATCGTGGCTGCGTTCACAAACATATAAACTCACACACACAACACCCAGAGCCGAAACAACTATCTGTAGGTCATACAAATATTTGTTCCGTGCGGGAATCGAACCCGCGACACGCAGCGCAGAAGCCAATTCAAACAAACAAAATGTTGTATGTCGTTTTTGTGGCGAATATACACTTATTCTTTCTTTATTTCCTATCTAAATGTGAGTGGACACTTTTTCTCTTATGATAAACACTTCTATCTGAACAACCGTTGGGAAATATGAGCCTTATGTGATATAATATTTCATTTTAACAAGACCCAAGAAAGTCCTTTTTTAACGCAGATATATTGTAGCAAATGTAAGCCGTCAGTCATCTTGATGATATACTCTAGTTAGCTTTGGTCGTATTACATTGGGGAGGCCGTGTGTGTCATCTAAGGAGTGACAGCAATATATGAGAATTTACAATGCCTTTAGAAACTTGATATCTAACCCTAACTTGAGGATTCCTTTGATTTATTATGTAAAGGGATATGATAAAGTTATTTTTTACACCATTTTTTCTTCCTTCTAAACCTTGGTTCTTGTAGATGTTTAATTTTTTGGTTTTCGCTGCTGAATTGCTTTTAACTTAGATTCAAATGGTTGAATGGCGTAGACCAAGAATTAGGAACTGTTGGATTGAGACATTGAAGTGAAAAGGGATATGTCACCATAGCGACATATACTTGGTTCGGATATATGAAAAAAGTTTTCATCGTATAACGATAAAAACGGTTTTGGTTGGCTGGTTTCCTAAATGTCAACGCTTCATATGAACTGCCTTTGTTAGATAATAAAAGTCACGTACAAAGTTTATTAATTTTGTGACAAAATTGCATGCGTATTAATTGTGCAAATATTATAGATAATAGCTTTTCCTGCAACTTTGCTCATGGCTTATTGGAAAAAATGCAAGGTTCCAGGGATAGCTCCTGAGCTACACCGAGAAACGTGCAATTTTCCGGGACGAAAAGTAGCATATTACACGCGGACTAGTTTTCTATTAAAAAAGAATCGTATGTTGTGCTATTCTTTAAAAATCTCGTCGTGGTGACTCAGGGGATTTTGTTTTTCTTATTCCTCCGTTATTCTTTTCTGATTAATTTCGTTGTGGGATCCAAGACAGAACTGTCTTAGTCGCCAGGACTTCTTTGAGTTTCATTGCCTCGGCGCTTTTCTGGTGGTTGCCACTGTTGGTTCCAGCTTTCAGAAGTTGCAGTGGTTTGGGGACAGTGCGGTGGGATTGACTCAATAAAAAAAAGGTGAAGTGAACTTGAAGTGAATGAATGAATGAATTGAACTGTCTTGGATCCCGCAACGAAATTATTCAAAAAAGAATAACGGAGGAGTAGAAAAAACTCCACTTCCCTCCATATCAAGCAGGAGACATAACAAATAAGGCCAATAGGCACAAAGGGCCGTTTACAACTGGGATAAGCCCAGTTGCCTAGCACCACGGATAAAAATCGGCATTAATATCTATGGGTCCTAACATTGTGAGCTGCTATATTTGTTTCCAATAAAAGGTATGGCAAAAACGCTTGAACGCACGGCAATTTGTTCTAGTTTCCACAAGGTTCGTATAGTAAACAACACCTGATGCAGCCTGTACATTATTTTACATAATATTGCATTAATTCTGCCAAAGAATACACTCTCATAAGATATGATGTGCAGATTGTACATATTAACTTTTAAAGTTACCATGCCCTGTGAGAAATTGGGCAACACAGTGATCCACCTCCAGCCACGTCCTGGCCAGCCGCACGTGAACGTATGGAAAGAATTGTTGGCGGTATCGGCCCTTGATGGAACATGAAGTAAGTGTCAATTCATCCAAACAAGTTGGAAGGATTAGCTTCAAACTCACTCCACCTACATTTTTGCGGGGATATGTTTACAGAATAGACCGGCTCTTACTTCAAGCTTACTTAACCTGAGTCATCATGGTGAAATGTCTACAGAATCACCGGCTGTATTTCCAGAGATTACCCTTCAAAGTAAAAGTCAAAGTCAAATATATTTATTTCAACTAGGCCAATAAGCGGCACTTTTGAACATCAAACAATTAAAATTAAAATTAACAAGTTATAAAAAAATATTCTACCGTGCATTCGGAAAAGTAGGTTGTTATGGAGAAGAACGCACAAAAAACTACCAACACTTTAAAAAAAAATAGGTGTTTTACAATATTTACATAAGTACATATTATATACATTAATAAATTCATATATGTAAGGACGATGCACCCAAAATAGCACTACACACTATACTACTTACAGGTATAAAGTATTAAAAGCATTAACAAGTAAATTCATTAATTTAATAAATAGGAACATGGTTCTCACATACTTACAAATATTGCAAACATAGGTAAAATACCTAATTTTGTTGTTGAACAACGGAAATATATCTGAAGGTATTTTGTTATAGAATTTAACACAGTAACCCATGAAAGATGAGTGTACTTTAGCTAGTCTATAAGATGGTTGATCTAACTTATCTTTATTTCTCTTATTTGTTTACGTAATTACGTATATGTTATACGTAATTACGTAAACAAACAAACAAATTTAGTTCCGAAAAGCAATAGTAAGTAAGCCATCGTAAAAGTATATTGTGTTAGTGGGCTTTTCATATCACTCGGCGACATTTTAATAATATATCGGGGTGGTACGTAGGCGATAGCAATTTTGATAACAATAGAGTCAAGCTATGTTGTTATGGTACATAGATAGCGGATCCGATCCGTTGCTAAGCGATTTTTAAACGATTCCTCCATGGCCATAATTGAACTATTTTTATCCTCGAAGTACGTCAGCCCTTTTACTGCGGAGTCCTTTTCTTGATATTTACTTGAGCGTTTAATTTTGCTCACGGTTATCGATAAATATCTTCAGATTATGTACGGAAAATTTTAAAAGGATACCGTGTTAAGAAAGATGTTTTTTTTTGTGTATGTGTTTTATTTTATCCAGTTACTGGCTTGAAGAGGTCAAATAGGCAGTCGCTGGGTGTAAAAAACAGGTACTCTGCTGCACCCGGTAAAATTGGATGTCGAGCTCAGCATGGTTGGTAAAAGACTCAGCATATTGATTGATGTACGGAAAAATAACGTTTTTAAACGCCAGGAATTTAAGGTTTGGTATTATTACGTTTGTAGGCATATGAAATAGCTAACTACTTCTAGATAGTAGGGTAGGCTCAGTCAGGACAAAGGGTTTAGGAGTCAGGGCTCAAATTTTTGTATTGACTGTACTTTACCGGTAGGTATTTTTGTTGATAATTTCTCTGTCCCCACAATTCTATTCATATTAAAGTACACAATTGTGTGTACTTTAATATGTGTTAAACTCACATTTTCTGATAATAAATATTATATTATATTAACTGGACTAATGTGTCCAACATCAATATTAACTTTTGATTTATATTAATTACAAAACAAATAATTAATATATGGAAAAAACTGGCCAAGTGCGAGTCGGACTCGCGCACGAAGGGTCCCGTAACATTATCGCAAAAAAACGGCGAAATAATAACTTTTGTTGTATGGGACCCTCGCTTAAATATTTATTTTATTATGCTTTAAGTATATGTTATTATAGCGGCAACAGAAATACATAATCTGTGAAAATTTAAATTGTCTAGCTATCACGGTTCATGAGATACAGCCTGGTGACAGAAAGACAGTCAGGCAGACAGACGGATCGTGGAGTCTTAGTAATAGGATCCTGTTTTTACCGTTTGGGTACAGAACCCTAAAAATAAAGGCATGTCCTGCCTGGGTGTCCATAGTAACCTAGAAAACGGAATGTTACATTACTTTGGATACTTAGGTGTCCGCGTCTAGACAGGGCAATACAACATTCCGTAAGTTACAGGAATCCTGAATCCAATCTTATTTGCTGACTGTTGGAACTTATTTTTAGACACACTATACATTTTTGGGTTACGAAAATTCGAATACTTTTATAATATAAAATGTCCCAGCCAGTTTAAGTATGTGCAGTCGGAGGATACGTATTCGCGAGCTGGCTGACCAAAATCAGATGTATCCTCCGACTGCACAACTTCATTTTCTCCTTATTTACGTCTTTTTAGTTCGCTTTTCAAGCAGTTGGGTTTTTTGATTTATGTTTTTTTTATTTATAACTTTTTAGATTTTTTTTTCGAATTATGTAAATTTAAACATATAAGTGTTATATTTTTGAAATCACCTCTTAAAACCCTTTATTTTGATACCCCACACGATGGACCAGAAAGAAAAAAAAAATTAGGCCCAAATATGGCTGCCAAAATATGCCATCATCCTATTTTCCAATTTTAATGTAGCTAGTGACACTCGCAGGAATAAGACGAATCGATTGACGTAAGAACTATCAAAATCGGCCAACACGTTTGGTCTCTAGAACGCCAAGCAGGAACATATATATACATACATAGACTGATAAACACAATACCCTCCTTCGGCAGTCGGGTAAAAATACAATCTTTGTTTGTGCAAATTCACATATGTAAGATTTATGTAAATAAACGGTTTAGAAGCATCGTGGCTGGGAGCATTATCAAAATATAATTAAATAAAAGGCTTTTAAAAGTGTGATAACAAAATACAAAATGCTTCATGAATAAAAAACACAACTGAGTTTAAAATGCCGTTTGTTCTCTTTGTAATGTAAATAAAGTCTATTTCGGCAAGGGTTTAACCTGCTCGTAGTTTGTTTGCATCAATTTAATTACGTTATGGAAAAAGTTGCGCTTATTATGATAGATTATCCTCGAACATCGGCGCCGAGTTGCCAGCCTTTCGGTTTTTTTTCGGTTACATTTCGGGGAGTGTGCGTTGGAATTGCATGAACTAATTCCTCCTAGCCCGTTCCATCATCGGACTACAAGACGTACGGCGATGCGTCATCGGTACATGGTGGACATCCCACCCATACGCACCAAACGTTTTGGGAATACTTTTATTATGCGTACAGCAAAGGAGTGGAATTCCCTGCCGGAGTCTGTATTTCCTGATAGCTACAACCTGGGAGTCTTCAAGTCAAGAGTGAATAGGTTTCTTCTAGGCAAGCGAGCTTCATCGTCGATCACATCATCGCTTACCATCAGGTGAGATAGTGGTCAAGCGCAAGCCTAAAAAAAAAATGATTAAGAGTCTTTGTACTTTGTGACCACAATTCGAAAACTGTTGAGGTATATGTGAAAACTGTGTGTAATGTTCACGGTGACTTTTAATTAATAATAATAATGGCAGGCAAAACATATCTATACTAATATTATAACGCTGAAGAGTTTGTTTGTTTGAACGCGCTAATCTCAGGAACTCTGGTTGGATTTGAAAAATTATTTTTGTGTTGGATAGTCCATTTATCGAGGAAGGTTAATCCGATTACCGTTATACTCCGATAAAAAAGGGGTGTTATAAGTTTGACGTGTTTATCTATGTTTGTGTATTTGCTTATCTGTCTGTGGCATCATAGCTCCTAAACGGATGAACCGATTTTGATATCGGTTTTTTTATTTGAAAGGTGACTTTATTGCGAGTGCTATATTATTGGTTATAAGTTAAGTTTGATGAAAATCAGTTCAGCCGTTCAAAAGTTATGGGCGTTTTACTAAATAAATTAGGGTTTTTTCGCAAGATATCGCGTCATAATTACGTGTTTAATAGATTGTCGATCGAATCGTGTCTACTACTATACTGTGATTTTTAATTTCATAGCGTAGACTAAACTGACACTTTGGGGGGTTGTCACTTTATCGTTACATAAAAATAGTGTCGTATCCTGAGCATGCTGAGTGATCGAGAGTTTATCGAAAATCGAAGTAGATCGAAAATGGAACTAATTCACGGCAAAAAAATTACATTTATTAAGAAACTAGCTAACTAAGGGCCTTATTTAGTTTCTACTCATTTATATCAGACTACATTTTTAACCCCCGACGGAAAAAGAGGGGTGTTATAAGTTTGACGTGTGTTGCTGTGTATCTGTGTATATGTGTGTCTGTCTGTGGCATCGTAGCGTCCAAACGGGTGAACCGATTTTGATTTAGTTTGTTTTGTTTGAAAGGTAATTTTGTTGAGAGTGTTCTTAGCTATGTTTGAATAAAATCGGGGTATTTACGCAAGATATCGTGTCATAATTACGTGTTCAATAGATTGCCGATCGAAGCGTATCTACTATGTACTAGATAAATTATGTAGCATGAAATAAAAATGTGATGGGGGTTTTTTAAATTTTGAAATATTACTTGTATCGATCGCATTTGTTTTATTGTTGATTTCTTAATTAACACAATAAAAGTTTGTGTACTATGTGTATGAATACTATTATATTTAAATATATTAGGTTTATACTCATAAAACATTTATTTACACCAATTAGTAAAATTAAATTGAGGAGTCATGTCACATCGATTCGATGAATCACTTTTGATTGAGCCTTATCTGCAACACTATGCTCCGCGCTTGCAACATTTAAAAAAATAACGTCATTGGCAGCTGTCAGATTAGTCTACGAAATAAAAAATATGTAGCATGAAATGAAATGTGTGTATAGATAAATTATGTAGCATGAAATAAAATGTGTAGGGTGTTTTTAAATTTAACTTGTATATTCAAATTAAATGCAACAAAAACAAAACTACTATGAACTTTTACTAAAATACAATCACTTTTTATATTTCGCTTACATGGTTTTTAATATAATTCTATGTATTCACAGTGAACTAATATTTTGAATTTACGCACTAAACTTTTGATAGCTTTTAAATGTGTTTAATTAAACAAAATACTAACTAATCAGACGTACCAGTACCGTACGGGGTGTCGTACCCTGACGTGTCAAAACTCTCATAGTTCGACTGTAAAAAAAGTTAATTAAAAAATCAAAAAACCCGACTGCTTAAAAAAAATGAAAAGGAGGGTAATGTGTTTATTAGTCTATGTATGTATGTTTAAATGTACCTAATTCTAAAAAAAAATAACTAAAAAGTTGTAAGTAAAAAAAGTTAATTAAAAAAATCAAAAAACCCGATTGCTTAAAAAGCAAACTAAAATGACGTAAACAAGAAGAAAATCATGATGTGCAGTCGGAGGATACATCTGGTTTTGGTCCGCTAACTCGCGAATATGTATCCTCCGACTGCATATCATGATTTTCTTCTTGTTCACGTCTTTTTAGTTTGCTTTTTAAGCAGTCGGGTTTTTTGATTTTTTTAATTAACTTTTTTTATTTACAACGTTTTAGTTATTTTTTTTTAGAATTAGGTACATTTAATCATACATACATAGACTAATAAACACATTACCCTCCTTCGGCAGTCGGGTAAAAAGGGACAGATGTATACAAGTCATATATATCTGTTCCTTACACACACTCAAAATAAACTTGCTCTAAGAGCTTATGGGCACGGGTCCCTGTAATATTGTTGCAAACATCGATCTTTACAAAATTAATTTTGGCAACAAAATTGCTTTTTGTACTGTAGATATAATAGAATTATGTTTTATTGTACTCTAAATTATATAGTTACACAACCCTTTTATATAACATCAATTCTACGAGTACAAAGGCGGTCTTATCACAAACAGAGATATCTACCAGGAGCCTAATTGCGTAAGTGAATTCTGCAAAGCAAACAAGTTGGAACCTTCCCAAAAACTACTTTTCGTATTGCATATTACACTCTGAAACGGAAAGGTTATGCTCCTTTCATTACCAATATTTTGACGTAGAATTGATTGTAAAAGAATGAATGAAAGCGGAAGAATCGAGATAAAACATCACTATTGGTATTGTGTAATGCAAATGTCATATATCTTCAACTCCGTAGTATCTCTAAGTAGTCTGTGTTCAACTCAAAGGAGGATTTGGAAATCTAACGCTAGCTCCCCAAATTAGTTTCGCAATACCGAAAAGGTTGAAAGAAATGATTCTGATTCTTTGAAAGAATCGACTTGTTTCCTTTGCAGAATTCACTTACGCAATTAGGCTGCAGATAACCTTTGGTTGGACTGCAGGAACTAGAATAAAAATCCTGCGTTGTACAACTGCCTACATACACATCACTCATCATCAACCTATTAATGTTCCCACTGCTGGGACACAGGCCTCCTCTCTGTGAGAGGGGATGGGCCGTAATCCGTGCGGCTTGGTGGATGTCACATGTCTTCGAATGTTTGGTTCTTGGACATGCCGGTTTCCTCACGATGTTTTCCTTCACCGTTTTTGAGAGCAGTGGTGATGAATTAATTTACACAAAGTAAAGCGCCTGCCTGGGTTCGATGGCCTACAACTTGTAATTCGCGGCCGATACCACTGGGCCACGACTGCTGCATCACTGCCTACATAACCATGTAAAAATTTCCAAAATACCCGACATTTTTTTAAAATTCTTTTTATACTATATAAATTTATCTAGTACGTAGTAGTCACTTCGATCGACAATCTATTGAACACGTAATTATGGCATGATGTCTTGCGAAAACAGCCCGATTCAAACAGTAACAGTAAAACGCCCATAACTTTTGACCCGCTGAACCGGTTTTCATCAAACATAGCTAAGAACACTCTCGATAAAGTCACCTGTCAAACGAAAAACGTAATCAAAATCGGTTCATCCGTTTAGGAGCTATGATGCCACAGACAGATACACAAATATACAAACACACAGATACACACATCAAACTTATAACACCCCTCTTCTTCCGTCGGGGGTTAAAAATATAAATATGATATTACTCGTAGACTTTCATGTTTTGCATAATAAATTGCTTGATTTACCGATGAGGTTTTAATTCTGGAGCTCATATATAAGTACCTGGTATGTGAGCACCTGTCTATTTAATAAACCTTGAGGTACAGGTACTCACCGAACCTTGAATATTATAAAGGGGTTTAGGCCCGTTTTAAAACACCTCGCTGATTTTCATACATTTCAAAAGAAGACAATTTATTTTATCAACATCTGAAATCAAAGGGAATTTTGAATGTTTTTGATAATCTTTACAGAAGTAGATAAGTTAAAACGATGTTCATCACAAGACCAAGCTTTTCCGGTAGAGTAAAAGAACTCTGGAGCGGTGCAGAGCTAGGAAAACCACAAGTAAAGGATATAAGATTTACCTATTCACGTTATGCTTCGGTGGACAGGGCAACTCTCCACCAAAGAGTTTCCCTGTCCACCGAAAACACTCCGATTCAAACAGTAAAACGCCCATAACTTTTGAACGGATGAACCGATTTTCTTTCAAACAAAACATACGAAATCAAAATCGTTTCATCCGTTTAGGAGCTATGATCACACAGACAGATACACAAATACACACTTCAAACTTATAATTTTTTTGTCATCGCCACACTAAGATAAAAAGTTATATTAAAACATTTTGTTTAAACGTATAACTCGACAAAATATAGGAAACAGTACACACCTATTTCTCGCGACTCCAGGGATTAAAAATAAAACTCGTTCATAATTTATATCCATGACTGATTTTATTCCTTGAAAGATTGTGTACTCTTTGTAACCATAGGAATATTTCTGTGTTTAACCCGTTCATACAAAATCTTCTTCTTTTCGTGTGAGGATGTGGCCACCTCTGGTGTCAGAGTTAATTACGCCGCCTCTGGGAAACCCCACAGGCCTCTGACTTGACAATTTCAGACTTACATTAACTATATAAGTCCAGGTTTCCTCACGATGACCTCAAAATGACCAGTAACCAGTCACTTCAAGGGAGTTATGATTTACGGTACAGAATATAGTACCTTTTTATCACAAAATATTACGTTTTTATTTAAAAGTTTGGGTGGGCGTTAAAGGACTTAAAGGGTTAACCTAACTCAGCTTAAATGTTACCTAAGCCCTCCGCTCGTTGTGAACAAACAAACCCTCACAAAAATATGACGTGACATGTTATTGGTATGCAAAAAGGCCTTTTGTGAGGCACGAAACACAGGATACGTCAACCTTGACATTCCCAGCGTAATTGATAATGAATTCTCGTAATATCATGAATAATAAAAATTGTTCCTGGATGCCTGGTAAAAGGATGTCTTTAGAGTTCCTTTGTTGAATTGACGATGAGATAACGTGATGGGGTATGATTGGAAATATCTTCAGGCGTGTAATGTTTTTCAAAATTTTTTGTGTTGTTATGCTTATTTTTCTTATATGAGGGTTAAGGCGACCTGTTGTTGGAAGCTGGTCTTAATATACTAATTTTAAAAAGAGAAAGTGAGATTTTTGTGAGTTTGAGTATTATGTGGAGGGTTATTTCCAGATCTAAAGCACTTATTTACATTTTGAAATGTGCATAATTCCAGATGACATAGGCATATTATATCTTTATTTCTTTTATTTAACCTTTGCAAAACAGCGAAGACCACTAGTCCCAAATAAAATATTAATCTACGGTTGTATAAGTTATTGCTGAACATAAAGAAATTTTCATTTATTGGAACAATTTTAGTGAATTGAAACAGTATTTCTCTCTAACCAACGGTATATAAAACCGGCCAAGTGCGAGTTGGACTCTTGCACGAAGGGTTCCGTACAATTATCGCAAAAACGACAAAAAAACTTTTGTTCAAATCAAATCAAATGTTTTTTATTTCACATAGGCCTACATGGGCACTTATTAAACGTCGACAAAAGGTGCACGGTTCGGGTTGGTCGTTTCCTATGGAGAAGAACCGGCAAGAAACTCCACGGCTACTCTTTTAAAAATAAAAAAAGTTAACTTTTTTTATTTATAACTTTTTAGTTATTTTATTTATCGAATTAGGTACATTTAAACATATAAGTATTATATATTTTTGAAATCACCTCTTAAAATCCTTTATTTTGATACCCCACACGGTAGGCTAGGCAGAAAAAAAAAAATTGGGCCCCCACATTATGGCGCCCAAGAACCGCTATTTTGCTATTTGCCAATTTTTATGTAGCCAGTGACACTCGCGGGGTTAAGACGAATCGATTGACGTAAGAACCATCAAAATCGGCCCACGCTTTTGGTATCTAGAACGCCACATAGGAACAAACATACATACATACATACATACATACATACATACATAGACTGATAAACACATTACCCTCCTTCGGCAGTCGGGTAAAAAAGTTTGTTTTTACAATATTTCCATGTTACAGCATTAGTGCTTAGATATGGGGGGACAACGTAGGCCCAACAATAAGTCGTAAGAAACTAAAAAAAAAAGTTTGTATAAACGAGATAAAGAGTTAACAAATTTTAACAAGCGTCTAGAAATCTAGAAGGCCTACAATGTTCACACATTCACAAAACAATCGGTAAAAGAATCTATACAAAGGAAAAAATATATAACAAGACTAAATTTAACATGTGGCACAAATGTTGTTATCAGTGCTGTAACTATTCTTAGCAAAGTTTTCAATAAGCTATAAGGATTATTGAAATCATTGTAAAAAGTCTAATTAAAAGAAGAAAAAAAAAGGAGATTGAGAATAGTTAGAGACATCCACATATTTGTGCCGTTTATTAGTTACCAGGGAAGCCGCATGCGCAGAAGGAGCTAGAATTTATATCTTCAACGTAGTCCTTGATTTTATAATATGCTTTTTTAATAAACACGTTTGATGTAGTTTTTGAACTTTCCATCGGTCAATTCTATAACTGACTTTGGCAACTTGTTATAAAAGTGTATACTGTTTATAAGAAAATACTTGCTAGTTTTCGTTAATCTGAATTTGGGTATTACAATTTCATGCTTACTGCGTGTATTTAAATTATGGAAGTCGCGTCTAGTTTTGAAAAGCCCTCGATTTTTGCGTACGTACAAAATACATTCCAAAATATAAAGTGAAGGTAGAGTCAGTATATCGATCTCTTTAAATTTTTCTCAGAGGGACTCGCATGGACCCATTTTATAGATTGCGCGGATTGCCCTCTTTTGTAAGATGAAAATTGACAGTAAATTGAGTTCACGTCTGCTGCTGATCCCCACAGCAGAATGCCATAAGACATAATTCTGTGGAAATAAGCATAGTATACTAACCTAGCTGTGGCTACATCGGTTAACTGCCTTATTTTCCTTACTGCATATGCAACTGAACTTAACCTACCCGAAAGAGTTCTAATGTGTGCGTGTTTTATGGGATCCCCCTTGAATAGTTATTTTATTTTGTTTCTAGTATTTGTTGTTATAGCGGCAACAGAAATACATCATTTGTGAATATTTCAACTGTCTAGCTATACTGTTCATGAGATACAGCCTGTGACAGACAGACAGACAGACGGACTGTGGAGTCTTAGTAATAGGATCCCGTTTTTACCCTTTGGGTATGGAACCCTAAAAACCCTTAGAAAGCAATTAGTAAGCAATTATTTTTGTTCAATTTGCCTGCCATTAATGACAGAATATGATGCCTACCACATTTGTTTTTATGACATCTAATGGCCACATTCAAACAAATAAAGATATTAAGATTAATAACTATTGTACTTACAACCGCGTCTATGACTAGTAGCACCGAAACACCGCACATCAATTAACCTCTACTTCTATTCTGTTATTCTGGTCAAGGGCGTCGCCAGCTGATGGCCAAGGGGGGGGCAAGTTGATATGGAGAATGAGAAAAGTATGAATTGTAGGTAAAATCGAGAGCACATGAAGCTTTTCACTTGTAGTACGAGCCGTACATCTACAGCGATTGTAATAATAACGGTACCGAGTCCACGAGTTCTTGACTGTACAATAAATAAAACTTCTAAATAAGTTATTTTGAATATAAAGAGAGTATATAGATGAATATAAGGAGAGTTTGAATTTGAATATAAAGTGTATTTTTTTTTTGTTATTATGTCATCATATCAGCCGAAAGACGTCCACTGCTGGACATAGGCCTCCCCCAAGCGTCGCCACATTGACCGATCCCGTGCGTCTCGCAACCAGCGGATCCCCGCAACCTTCACCAGGTCTTCGGTCCACCTAGTGGGAGGCCTTCCAACGCAACGTCTTCCGGTTCGCGGTCGCCACTCCAGAACCTTTCTGCCCCATCGGCCATCCGTTCTGCGAGCAATGTGCCCTGCCCACTGCTACTTGAGTTTGGCAATTCTTCCACAACAAATTATGTACCAGATTTTAATATTATAGTGGTCAACAAAGATTCTTTTTTGATTAGGTTGACTTCGGGGGTTTTTTGAAAACTTTTCAACCACTTTATTATGAAAATCATGTAAATTTCCATGAATAAGTTTTCTGTGCACACTCATCTTAGGACTTTGGTTGCTTTACATTTGGCAACTTTTTTTGAATCTCTAGGGGGGGGCAGCTGCCCCTCCCTGCCCCCCCTTGGCGACGCCCTTGTTCTGGTACCTATTACCCTGCTAAAGATAGTTCAACTCATCTGTGCGCGCGGCGCCATGTAAGTGTACGTGTAATTATACAGCTAGTGACGCGGCAGTCGTCGTCCGCGCAACATGTGTGTCAAAATAGTCAATTAGAATGTCAATTAATCCAGTGTATGTCCCAAGCACTATAATGTCAAATTATTCCAAAAATATGTCACAAACAAATTAGAATGTCAAATTAATCCAATATTAATTCATCTAGTTTTAATTGCTTAACATAAAATCTGACATCGAGTAATAACATTTTTCCAACAAGAAGGCTTTTAACTTGGTTTTAAATATGTGGAAGCTTTAAATTAATAGTTTTAACTCCGTCGGTAACCTATTAAACAATTCCATTGCTTGGTATCTGCAGCAATGTTTAACTATGTTAAAATTTGGTGTATCGTGTGTTTTAAATCCTTCCTTCTTGTGCATTCTCTTAACTTTCGTTCCTCTTGAGATTCATGCTGATGAATATAATTCGCAAAGTGACTTAGGATTACTAAAATGTATAAACTGTTAATATTTCTAGTTTTTTAAAATGATCTTTGCATGAGTCTGTTTGTGAATAAGTTAAATAATGTTATAAAGAGTCCTTTTTTTAGAGACTCGCATTTTCTTCATATCGTTTTACATTTTTATTGCGTCGAACTCGTTCAAAACATCACGTAGCGTACCTAAAATAGTACATTGTGATACAAGGGTGGAAAGTAGGTTATTGCAAACGAGCTGTCATTAACAAGCCCGAGCCGAAGGCGAGGGTTTTTAATGACACGAGTTTGCAATAACCTACACGCCCGTGTATCACACGATATTTTTCAATACAGTTGTGGGAAATAGTAAAAACAAATCAAAGAATTAGATTTGTTTATTCACAAAAAAATAAAATTTTCGCGTGTTTTTGCAACTGGACATATTTATTTTACAACGAAAACAGCCTACACAGCCTATTCGATTTTTGACAAATGATGATGTGAAAATAATTAAATTGAAACTGGTAATTAAATATATTAAACAAACATTTAAAAGACTTTTGAGAATTAAATGATAAAACGTACGGAATCATTCATTATTCCTCGTATAAAATCTATTTCATTTTATTCTATGCATGAAAACTCCTTGCTACTAAACTTTTTAAATTGACTTATAACTAAAGGCGCGTTTTTGCAACTGGCCATTTTTAACAACAAAAACAGTCTATACAGCCTATTCGATTTTAGACAAATGTTGATGTGAAAATAATTAAATTAAAACTGGTAATTAAATATATCAAACAACCATTTAAAAGACTTTTGAGAGTTCAATGCTAAAACGTACGGAATCATTCATTTTTCCTCGTATAAAATCTATCTCATTTTATTCTTTGTATGAAAACTCTTTGCTACTAAACTTTTTAAATTGACTTATAAATTTAAAACTAAACTGCAAAACTAATGATCGAGCTCGTAAACAAAAGTCACGACCGCGTAACAGAAAGATGCCTATGCATAAGATTTAATTTTCGAATCATAATTATAGCCTCTGAAAGTACGCCATGTTTAACAACTGTATTGAAAAAGAATAAACAACACGTTAAGGTTTATTTTGTTCGTCGTTTTATTTCTAGTACAATAAATTTCAAACAATCGAAACGTTCGAAACGATTGTAAAATCGAATTCAGAATGAGCGATTGTTTTTCAATCGGTGTATTTTTACGAAGGATTCTCTGAAATGGAATAGCATTTTCTGTGGCAAATAGGTAGAGAAAGGGTCAGACATGTGTGAAGCGACAATGCGACAAACGTGTGACGAAGTTTTTTTAGATATTCTTCTGTCTTCGTAGATTTAGAAAATTTAACTCACAACACTTAGTTTATTGCGCTGGGCCTAATAGTACCTACGGCCCATTATTGCTTCTAACAAACTAAACAAAATGACGGGTATAAAATACCTACAGTAGACACAGCCAATCTTTATGTCTCTGAAGTTGGCTCTGCAAACCATTGCGCAAGAAACAGTTTGTCATCGAGTGTACTGCATAGAGTAAGCGAGATAGGACGATGAGACAAACGTGTAGCGATAAACGTATTTTTACTTCAACATTGACACAAAAACCAAACGAAAATGAAGAAAATAATTTTCAATGAATTTAAATTTAGAATTTGCTACACCAAAAGAAATATAGTGTAAAAAACCGGCCAAGTGCGAGTTGGACTCGCGCACGAAGGGTTCCATACCATTATCGCAAAAAACGGCAAACGAACATGTTTTTTGTAAGGGAGCCCCACTTAAATATTTATTTTATTCTGTTTTTAGTATTTGTTGTTATAGAGGCAACAGAAATACTTCATCTGTGATAATTTCAACTGTCTAGCTATCACGGTTCGTGAGATACAGCCTGGTGACAGACAGACAGACAGACGGACCGCGGAGTCTCAGTAATAGGGTCCCGTTTTTACCCTTTGGGTTCGGAACCCTAAAAAGCGTGTGTATTTTTTTGTTAATCACACTATTCTTAATCTAAATTTATTTGCAATTTTTTCGTTTGGTTTTCTATTAAAGCGTGTTTTTAGGGTTCCGTACCCAAAGGGTAATAACGGGGCCCTATTACTGAGACTTCGCTGTCCGTCTGTCTGTCTGTCTGTCTGTCACCAGGCTGTATCTCATGAACCGTGATAGTTAGACAGTTGAAATTTTCACAGATGATGTATTCCTGTTGCCGCTATAACAACAAATACTAAAAACAGTATAAAATTAATATTTAAGGGGGGCTCCCATTCAACAAACGTGATATTTTTGCCGTTTTTTGCTCGATATTAATAACGGCAACAGGTAGACTCTTGAAATATTCACAGAATATATAGTTGTATATTCTCTTCAAAATATAATAATTATTAAATTAAAATAAAATAAATTAAGGGGGGCTCCCATACAACAAACGTGATTTTTTGCAGTGTTTTGCGATAGGTGTACGGAACCCTTCGTGTGCGAGTCCGACTCGACTTGGCCGGTCTTTATTTTTAACTATTTTGTTTCTTTTTATTTCATTCGCTAATCCTGAAGATTAGCGAATGAAATAAAAAGAATCATGGGACAAACTATTTAATCTAATAACTATTTGCATTGTCAACGTTCCTTGATATGATATATGCAAAGTTTCAAACTAATCCGACGTTCTGAAGGTTGTGAAAATCATGTTCAAAGATTCCGTTACATAGATTCATACATACCAAGCTAATAAAAGCTTGCTAAAAATAGCAACTGCGCAGTGTCTTGCAGCCAACCTCAGAGACACAAAGGTACACTATACCTCCCAAGTATCCTAAAATATAGTTGTAAAGAGATATGGAGTTTCTTGTGCGTTCTTCTCCATAACAAGCTACTTTCCGAATGCACGGTAGAGTAAATTTTTATTACTTGTACATTTTTTATTTAGATTTAATGTTTGACGTTCAAAAGTGCCGCTTATTGGCCTAGTTGAAATGAATATATTTGACTTTGACTTTGACTTTGAATAATCTCAAAGACAAAACAACTTCAGCTACAAGCAACACAAATTCAACTACGAACTGAACATACTAAGTGCTATGACCTAATTATTATACTAACCTTCTAGTCCTCTCAATAGCCCAATACCAACATAACAAAGTTATATGAATCCCGTATAAATATCGCCAGTATTAGGGTTACCAGATTTATATCTGAAAAGTTGTTCAATTGCCATCCAAACTAAACGTGTATGCAAAATTTCATCTTACTCGGTGGAGGATAACTGCTTTAAAATTCTGCTGCAAGATTAGAACTGATCACACTTACATACATACATACATTGCAAGTTAAATAATAATAAAAGAATATATTAAAATAATAAAAAAAAGTTTGTAAAATGTCCTGATTCTTTAGCTGTAAGTGCGCGCGATTATCGCGATGTAACGCACATACTCTTGTTCCGATTCCGATTCAGTGCGGGGATAGGTAGTTGCCTACTGCCCTCATATTTATAAGCTATCTGTGTTGATAAGGTAGTATTATATGTCCTTTATTCAATTTATGTACAACCTTATAAAATGTTTAAATATCTATACTTCTATACTAATAGAAGGATTTTTTTTGTATGTAACGAATAAAATTAAAAACTAATGGACCGATTTCAAAAATTCGTTCACCGTTGGGAAGCTACACTATCTCCGGATGACATAAGCTACTTTTTATCCCTGTATTCCCACGGGAACGGGAACTATGCGGGTGAAATCGCGAGGCGTCCGCTAGTTAGCTTATAAAAACATTTAAAAATACAAAAATAAAATTTAGCCCACCGGTATAGCGAACAGGGGCCAAGCTATCGGTGGTCAGGGCTCCTGGGAGTGGAACCTCCTAACGACACGCGCCGTGTTTAGGAGTACCGCCTTCTTTATCGAGCCCTTGATCCAACTGCCCAACGAGAGCCTCCTCAGACGTTCGTCTTGGCTGTTATGCCATTGATCGTCACGACTATCGGCACAATGATTGCTGTATTCACAGTCATGTCGACAACCACGCGAGCCAGATTAAGATACTTACTTTCCTTATCTCGCTCAGCCTTCAGAAGATCCCCGGTATTATATTATTATTTGTTTTGTTGGTGTGCCTACATTTAATGAAACTACTAAGTGATTCAGTAATTCATAAAAAATACCGGTCTTTTTCAAAAAACAAACAGGCATCCTGACCAACACCTAAAATAACTAACGTGTAACAAACACTCACGTCTGGTAACCCTAGGCATTGTTGCCAGAGTCGGTAAAAGGGTATATCGTGGACGTTTTAAGCCCCATTACCGTTCAATTTGGACAAATTACTGACGAGCCGACTCATAGGATACCTACATCTAGTATTATATTATCTGTGCCTACATGTTGTGTGTACGTGTATGGTGTAGGTTCCTAAAAAAGGCTGTAGTGATGTATTATTAAGATTGCATACCTCACAATTATGTTACAGCCCAGAGTTGTACCCGTAATCACGACGGGTGTCCTACCTACGGTACAACAAAAGAAATCACTATCATTATCATCAACCTTTTTAATGTTATCACTGCTGGGACACAGGCCGCCTCTCTGTGAGAGAGGGCCTGGGCCTTAATAGAATAGAATACTCTTTATAATGTACACCATATAAGTTACAGAAAGTATAGACGAAGACAACATTACACTGGGTGACACAATGGGCGGCCTTATCGCTAAAAGCGATCTTTTCAAGACAACCTTTGGATGGATGCAAAAGACAGTACTGTAGGTGTACTATATAAATATAAATGTAAAATAAATACATATTATATATTATATAGACAAATATATACAGTAATAAGTATGGAACAAAGCATAGAAATCAAGAAAAACAACTATTAAAGAGAGAGGTAGTGATTCTTTATCCACCACGCGGGCTCAGTGCGGGTTGGTGGATGTCACAAGTCTTCGAATGTTTGGTTCTAGGACGTCATGGGTTTCCTCACGATGTTTTCCTTCAAAGTTTTTAGAGCAGTAGTGATGAAATAATTTATATAAAGAAAAGCGCCAGTCTGGGTTCGATCTACGTATGACACGTAAGTCGGGGCCATTACCACTGAGTCACAACTGCTCTGAAAACAAAAAAAGATCAACAAAATACTGATTCGATATTTAATCATTATCATCATTTCAGCCGACAAACGTTCAGTGCTAAACGTAGGACTGCCCCAAGTGTCGATACATCGACCGATTTTGTATCTCGCATCATTAGTATGACCATGAAGAACTTTAAATCTGTCGGCACGGCAGTGCTAATTAATAAATAAATAATAAAATATGTTTATTTCTCACCACAATATTACACAATAAATCATTTAGAATTTTTTAACAAGCTTATTACTATTGTGGGCGACTGGTTTTAAACTAGGCTGCAAGCCTGTATTTCAGGACACCAGATACCTACCAGATAATAAGGTACCTACTGAATAAATTATCCGGCTTTGTTTTACATTCGATCTCACTACTTTTTGGGGCAGAAGAACTGCCCCGCGAGACTTGTGTTTTACATTAGGGCGCACGGTTGGCGCAGTGGTTGAGCGATTGACTGCTGCGCTGCGTGTCGCGGGTTCGATTCCCGCACGGAACAAATATTTGTATGACCTACAGATAGTTGTTTCAGCTATGGGTGTTTGTGTATGTGAGTTTATATGTTTGTAAACGCACCCACGATACAGGAAGAAATTCCTAGGGTGGGGCAACGTATAAAAAATAAAAAGATACGATCTCCATACTTTTTGGGGTAGAAGAACTGCCCCGCGAGACTTGTGTTTTTATTTTTATGTTTTTGATGGAATCATATATAATACAATGTAGAAATTACTTATTTATACTATGATTCACAACAGTTAAAGTTACCAATATTAATCCTAAGTAATCACATAAAATAAAACACTCCTCTCTATCGAAATTATTTTACACAAATATATAATTAAAACAATGCGATCAGCATCTAACAATGGCGATCGGCCATAGACTATAAGAATGAGGTTCTTTTTTTTGGCTTTTCGCGGATTCGTTTTAGCCACGTACAAAATGGGGAATTTCAAGTTTTCTTTATTACAGAGAAAACGAAAATTATATTTGAGTGAAAGTTTTATTTACTAAACACGTACAAGTTGAAATTATCTATTTATTTATCCATTATCGGTCCATTAATTTATTTCTACTATTGAACACGATCTTTTTTGTATCGAAACTTTTTTAAGAACAAAGCAACTCAACCAATAAAAAAAACTAACTCACTTGTGAATAATAACAATGAAAAAGTCACAGTTTGATTACGGGTGTCATTATGTGCCTAATTGCGGTGAAATTAGAGCCACTTTTTGAGCAAGGGTGTTGAAAAAAGAATTTCAAAAATTTATTGGTTTTTGGAAATTCCACCCGTAAGGGGGTAAAAATAGGGGGTTGAAAGTGTAAGTGTGAAAGGTGAACGGCAGATTTCGTACCGCATACTTTAATTGTTGTTCGGTTATAGAATTTGTACCACTTATTAAGGCAATTAAGCCATTTATTTTTATGTAAGATTACTATTTTTAGAACTTCGGATTAATTAATAATATCAATAAAAAGATTTAAAAAATAAACGTAATAAAATCGTACACTAAACGCAGTTATGTTTTAGAAGTTGCCTTATGTAAAATAACACAAATATTGAAATGATAATTAATTATTTAGAAATAGAAATAACATTAAATATAATCAAACTCATCATTATCGAACTGTTGCAGTCCGCTGCTGGACATAGGTATCTCCTAATGCCCTGAGTAGGTACAATCCTCGTCTCAATCTACTACTTAACGATAAATAAAACACTACAAAGTTAGTAACAATATGTAACATTTACCTATATGTAACAATCTACATTGGTACACTAGTACATTTTATTTATTTAGCCCGTTAAACTGGGTGAGATTAATCTTTATGACTGTACTGTTTGTTTCGTTTGGCTGTAGGATGTATCTCAACTCAGTGTGCCTTTTGGCAAAGGCCTCTCCAGTAGTTTCCATTGCTTGCTGTCTTGAGCAACTCTCCTCCATTTGGGTCCCGCAGTAAGTTTCAGCTCATCTTCCCAGCGCATTTGTTGTCGTCCTCGACATCTTTTGCCAACTCATGGATACCAACCACTAGTACATAACCTTAGAAAATAAAACTGGTTATAACTTTTACGTCCCAAGTTCAAAAAATCTAAGAATTTAAAAAGGGATTATCTATCATATTAACCACCAATTAAAACAAAAAATATCCCAAAACACGAAATTTTATTAGCGGTACGAAATTCCTATCCAAGCCTGCCGTTCGCCTTTCTACGCTTTGCTAAATGTGACACGTGTAATTAAAGATTTACGATTCCGCACGTGTTGATCAAAAAAATTCATGTATTTATTGGTTTTTGGAAATTCTACCCCTAAGGAGTTGAAAAGGTGGAAATTTGTAGGGTTTATATTATATATGAAACTTGCCATAAATAATAACCTAAGTAAATAGTAAAGGTTTTCATTATTAGTTTTTCAAAAGTACTCCTAAAAGGCTATTTAGGAGGTATTAAAGATTTTGAAGAAGTTTACTGTGCAGGGCTTCTTTTTTTTATGATGCAAGGGAGCACTAAGAAGGGATTTTTGGCAATTCAACCTTTATGGGGGTGAAACTAAAAAGTCATCTGTAGGATAAACTACGGACCACGCGAACGAAGTCGCGGGCGAAGTGCTAGTATTTAAAATATAATCAGCTACATATTTCATCATAGAACATAAATAAAAGTGTTGTTATTGAATCTACGCGTGAAACATGCTTCACGAGGCGGATCGTGCGTCTGATAGTAATTTTTATTGCTTCCCTTGTTGTGATAAAACTGGAAACTTGTGTATGACTACAGTAATCCAATAAGTAATCAGATCTTAGTACTTATCCTATCCTACTATATAATATAATATATATTAATATTATAAATGCGAAGGTTTGTGAGGA
Organism: Anorthoa munda; assembly: GCA_945859665.1. Lineage (NCBI taxonomy): Eukaryota > Metazoa > Arthropoda > Insecta > Lepidoptera > Noctuidae > Anorthoa > Anorthoa munda. Next base: position 29,186,256 of record OX243903.1, read on the forward strand.
TGGGTGGATGTATGTATGTTTGTTACTCTTTTACGCAAAAACTACTGAACGTATCTGGATGAAATTTGGCACGGAGATAGATTATAGTCAGGAATAGCACATAAGATACTTTTTATCCCGGAAATATGTTCCCTCAGGACAATTTTCGACATTCACGCGGGCGAAGCCGCTGGCAGAAGCTAGTATATTTATATATACGTGAAAGATTGTGAGGATGGATGGATGAGAGTTTGTTACTCTTTCACGGAAAAACTACTGAACGGATTATGATGAAACTTTACAGAAATATAGCTTTAACATCAGAATAGCATATAGGCTATAATTTGTAAAGATATTGGGAGAAGTACTAATAGAACGCGGGCGGAGCCGCGGACGGCAGCTAGTCTGAATTTAACAGGCTCGATAATTTTTTTGCGTGCCGCTTGAAATACCCTTAATCTCAAAAATTACAGACTTGTATTTTATACTCTATGTGAACAGAAATAACAATGAGTACTATGGTAGATAATTTACTTTTATTTCCAACTTAGATGCGTACATGGGACTGAATGAATAGTGTGACGATTGACAGCGGAAATTGGAAGAAAAAGAAAACATCGCCGACCCACAGAGTATTTAAATTTTGACAGCTTGGCGTGCGCCGACCAAAGGCATTACCTATTTTTTTTTTTTAATTTATTCTTATATGAGCCTGTACTGTCCCACTAGGCAAAGACCAGGCCATATTTCTATAAGGGTATTTATTAATTTATTAAAAATTATTTCAACGCAAAACTAAAGAGACGGACGGAAAGGCCGATTTCTGATTTGAGAATCTGGAGTAAAAACGTATCAAAACCTAATTTAATGGAAAAAAATTGTCAGGTTTCAGACTAAAGTAGAGTTTGACAGTGACTCACAACAAATTCTAAATTCAGAAATCGGGGGTTAATGCCTTAAGGGCCTACAACCACTTTAGTGCCATAAAACGGTTAATTTCTAAAGCATACTCCTTAGTAACGGCCAGGTTTGAAAAAAAATATTATTGATTATTAAAAAAAGTTAATTTTTATTTGAAATTAATTAATAATTATATCTAATGTACATTATTTACAAACTAATATTAGAACTATTATTGATTGATGTACATAATTTTTGAAAAACGGTTTTTTCGTGTAACTAATAAATAGTATTTCTTTAAAAAAATTATTAACAACACGATATTTTTACGCAACTTTTGAAAACTACTCCAAAACGAATTGGATGTTTATAAATATTTTTACACAGAAAAATTGATGGCTGGAATTTCTTCATAACTGAAATAGCATATGAAAATCAAATAATATTTTGCAAACAAAGCTGTTCAAAAGGCGATTCAATATTGATATTTTGGCATCGAGCGGGCGCACGGCCAGTACTGCATTAACATTGGGGCGTATATATCGCCTTAACATTTACTACCAGACAAAGAAACAATATGGCAGGTAGATACAAAGTTTGACGAACTATGCTGGTTATCTATTTCTGAGCGGCATGTTTTTATCAAAGGAATTGTTATGTTATGCATAATACAATGTACCGTTATTGAAACTATGCACATCTCCAAAGATATTTCACATGTATTTCGTGATATTTGGGTTAGTTGGAATGTCGGCCATGTTTAGAACTCGTGGACCGAAGACTTGGCTTTCAAGTACCTCAATTTCTGAGGCTTGGCCTTGGGAGTTTCAATAAGGACTTTTAAGATAGATTGCTGAGTTTATGGTACTTAAATTGTAGATTTCTGTGAAGCGGAAAAACAAAATAGGAAAGGCAATTGAAAAGTTATCCATTAATAATAAATCTTAAGCTATAAACAAGCTTTTATTATAGTCTCACATAATTCGGTGTTCGTAATCTTAGTTTCTGAATGCAAATGATTGACATAGAAACATATAAACTCACATACACAAACACCCAGAGCCGAAACAACTATCTGTAGGTCATACAAATATTTGTTCCGTGCGGGAATCGAACCCGCGACACGCAGCGCAGCAGTCAATTGCTCAACCACTGCGCCAACCGTGCGCATTGTTGATGTAAATACCAAAATCCTATAATATTAGAGAAGTTCCCTCGATTTCCAAGGAATCCCATCATCAGATTCTGATATGGTAACAATGGGGCCACCTCGAGAGTATACGCTTTCAAACACAAAAATAATTTTCTAATTCGGTTCACAATTAACGGAGAAATCCGGGGATTATACATAAAATCTGCCTAGCCTTTTTCCCAACTATATTGGGGTCGGCTTCCAGACTTACCGGATTCGGCAGAGTATTTGTAACTTTAGTAGTTTTACATGGAGCGACTGCATATTTGACCTCCACAACCCATTGACTGGGTAACACGGTACCCATTGGCAAGACTGGTGTCAGATCTCAAGCTTCTGACTACCCGTAACAACTGTCAAAAATCTGCAAATGACAGCCGGGATCAACGGCTTAACGTGCTTTCCGAGGCACGGAGGAAACTCGGCATGTTGAAATAGTCACCCATCCACAGACCGACCTCGTCAGGCGTTGCTTAACCTTGCTGATCAACCCGTGCGGCTCTTATTATTTAGCCACGAGCTTTGTTATTATGTAGTATGTGATTATACATAAAAACAAAAAAAAACATACATACAGTCGAACATGGAACCTCCTCCTTTTTAGGAAGTCGGTTCAAAATGGACGGACCCCGTAGAGATAGTAAAAGAAACTTTATTTAATCAATCTGAACATAGGTACATAAAACAAGTTACTAGAGAAACATAATTACATAACACCTGCCATACTTAGATTAACTCATATTAAGTTACCGCCAAGTAAGTTAATTATTTCGTTATCCCGAGTCGAGTCGCTGTGGGCCTTTGGCTGTAGCCTCTCTAATAAGATTATTTCATTTCTAATACATCATGAGACACGAGCCACGAAACCAGACGCACAAAATGTATCACTGATTTTTTCTTCTTTTTAACCGACTTCGCAAAAAGGAGGAGGTTATCAATTCGACGGTATTTTTTTTTATTTTTTTATTTATGTTACCTCAGAACTTTTTATTGGGTGAACCGATGTTGATGATTTTTATTCGAAATCTGGTGCTTGCCATGTGGTCCCATTTAATTTTTATCAAGATCTGATGAAGAACTTCGGAGATATACATCAGAACTCTTCAATAAATGACGGCAAATCACTCGGGATAGGTGCAATCGCATGTCTGTTTATTGTTTACACTATTTCATAACATAACATCACACTGGTACGCTCCAAAGGGGTACGCAGGTTTGAACAGTTCGCCCTGGTATACTCTCATTCCACCGGTTTTGTTTAAGTTTCATGTTATTGGGTTAATCTATTCTGGCTTCACTTTGGGCATTATAATACCTAGCCTAAAGAACTGGTCCATTATGTACCACAACTAATAACTCGGGACCCTATTACTAAGACTTCGCGATCCGTCTGTCTGTCTGTCTGTCTGTCCGTCGGTCACCAGGCTGTATCTCATGAACCGTGATAGCTAGACAGTTGAAATTTTCACAGATGATGTATTTCTGTTGCCGCTATAACAAAAAATACTAAAAACAGTATATAATAAATATCTAAGGGGGGTTCCCATACAACAAACGTGATATTTTTGCCGTTTTTTGCTCGATATTAATAATGGCAACAGGTAGACGCTTCAAATATTCACAGAATGTTTAGTTATATATTCACTTCAAAAAGAGATAATTATTAAATTAAAATAAAATAAATTAAGGGGGGCTCCCATACAACAAACGTGTTTTTTTTGCAGTGTTTTGCGATAATGGTACGGAACCCTTCGTGCGCGAGTCCGACTCGCACTTGGCCGGTTTTTAATTTCGTAGACTAAACTGACATTTGGGGGGTTGTCACTTTATCGTTACATAAAAATAGTGTCGTATCCTGACTATCCTGAGTGATCGAAAGTTTATCGACAATCGAAGTAGATCGAAAATTGAACTATTTCACGGCAAAAAAATACATTTGTTAAGAAACTAGCGGCACTTATTTAGTATCTATATGTCGGACATTTTATTGATCGCATTTATTTTATTGTTAATTTCATATTTAACACAATAAAAGTTTATGTACTATGTGTATGAATACTATTACATTTAAAAATATTACGGTTATATTCATAAATCATTTATTTACACCAATCAGTCAAATTAAATTTAGGGGTCATGTCACATCGATTCGATGAATCACTTATGATTGGGCCTTACCTACAACACTATGCTCCGCGCTTGCAACATTTAAAAAAAAATAAGGTCATTGACAGCTGTCAGTTTAGTCTACGAAGTAAAAAATCACAGTTAGAGAAGTTATATTACCTTGTAAGAACGAAACCAACGTAGGTACATTGACACCAATTGAATGGGGAGCATCGAACGCGTTGACACTAGATTCCATTCGATTTCATTCAAATTGAATTTCAAAACTTGTAATCGAAATACGTATTGATAATGAAACTTAAGTGCATAATGATAAAGTGACTAAATCGTTCTCACTAACTGCGCAAAATATTATTCGCATATTATGATTGGCTGTTCGTACCTATAAGAAAAATACACATTGTACCAATTTAAGTTAATTTTTAACCCCCGACGGAAAAAGGGGTGTTATAAGTTTGACGTGTGTTGCTGTGTATCTGTGTATATGTGTGTCATCGTAGCGTCCAAACGGGTGAACCGATTTTGATTTCGTTTGTTTTTGTTTGAAAGGTGATTTTGTCGAGAGTGTTTTTTGCTATGTTTGAATAAAATCGGTTCAGACGTTCAAAAGTTATGGGCGTTTCACTGTTTGAATCGGGGTGTTTACGCAAGATATCGTGCCATAATTACGTGTCAACAACAATAAATTGGCGATCGAAGCGTATCTACTTTGTACTAGATACATTATGTAGCATTAAATAAAAAATTATCGGGGGTTGTTTAAATTTTGCTTGTTTTACTTACTTTTAAACTAATTTTGAAGAAACAAAAAACTTTCAGTCGGATTAAGAACCTCGTCCGTTTTTTGGAGTCTGCTAAAAAGGTATCTAGGTATACCTTCTTCGAATATTATTTTTAACTCAAAGGGCCAACAAAAGGGAGTCGTATTAAAAGCAGTTTGGGTTTTCCTTATTATCTTATGGAAATAATGACCGTTTCCTTTTGTTAAGAAGATCATACTACCCTTGAGTTAAATTGGGTCAGTTGGCGTAAAGTGGCCTCCATAAAAATGTCATAAAGCGTAATAGGATTAATTGAAAATACTTAGCGGTTTGTTTTGAAGAAATCGTTGTTAAAATTAATTTATTGTGTTACAATATTGTTTTAAAGATTTGCGTTTAAACCCCGGTTTCTTAACACTCGATTATCGGGCTGTTAACTTAATCGACGAATAATCGCCGGTTATCTGCTGTTGAAAATTAATTCAACCAATCACAGCAGATAACGCGTGCTTGACAGTTTGTCACATTAATTCTGCGATAATTTAGAGGTGAGATCTCGGCCTTAATGTTGTGTGAGTCAATATTATGTTGTTGTGACGATGACGGTTGAATCCACTATTATTTTATCTCTCAAGGTTTCAAGTACAAAATCAATTGAAATAAATTCGTCTGTAACCTCCTGATTAATCAGCAAATTTTCAAATAAAAAGCTAATGTAAAATCAAAAATCCCGACTGCTTAGGAAGCGAAATAAAAAGACATAAACTAGAACAAAATCATGCTTTGCAGTTAGAGGATACATACCGCGAGCTGGCTTACCAAAACTATGTATCCTCCTACTGCACAGCATGATTTACAAAGAATTTTGAACAAAAAATTAGAGTACTTATTTATCTACTCAACGAGCTCTAAACACCGAAACTCGATGTGGTAGGTAATTTTTTTTCGCACACCCTTTTCTGTATTGGGGGCTCTATACCTTAAAAACATTTAATATATTTTATCTACACTCACAACGTAATGTTCCAAATACGAATTCGAAAAATATTGTATAAACACGTGCTTTATATTCGTGGATAGGTAAAATTTAAAAAAAAAACCATTATAGTTCAACATTTTCCTTCGATTTTCAAACAACTGCATCATAAAATAACTTTTTAATTTTTATAGCACACTTTTACTTTTTAATTTTCTGGCGCGTATGGGCTCATGTCATTGTCAGTTGTCTGTGGATGCGCGCGCTGCGCAATGAGAATCTAAATTGCCCGCCATACCATACCACATATTTTCCCTTTCCACTTTTGTTTTATTTCAACTGTATGAGTGAAGATAAAGTAGTGTATGCAATAGCATATAATTAGGTATTAAAACACTCGCGTAATATTATTATCAAATTCGGCTTCGCCTCATTTGATAAACCTACGCTCGTGTTTTAATAACCCCTATTATATGACCATTGCATAAACTACTATTTCAACACACTTGCTCATAAAGTGGCTCTGATTTCACCGCAATTAGGCACACAATGATACCTGTAATCAAACTGTGACTTTTTCATTACTATTATTCACAAGTGAGTTAGAGAGTTTTATTTTTATTTTATTGGTTGAGTTGCTTTATTCTTAAAAGTTTCGTTACAAAAAAGGTCGTGCTCAATAGTACAAATAAATTAATGTACCTATTGCTAGCTCATTTCATGCAACTTCGTATTTAAATAGTAATTTCAAAGTGTACGTGTTTAATAAATACAACTTTCACTCAAATATAACTTTTGTTGTCTCTGTAATAAAGAAAACTTGAAATTCCCCATTTTGTACGTGTCTAAAACGCTATCCGCGAAAAGCCAAAAAAAAGAAACCTCATTCAAAAAGTTATAAAAACTCTATGGTAGATCGCCATTGTTAGATGCGCGCGCATAGGAAAACTGATTAATTTTTGCCGCCATTGCGAAAATTTTTTCACAACTCGTTTTCACTGTTAAAATTACAGTTATTTATTAATTAAAATATCTACAAGTACAAATTATGAAGAAAATGATTTATGTTGTACACCGCCTGATATAAGATGTGAAGCCCTTAACGTTATGGAAAGTTTCACACATCACATCACATCATCAGCCCATTAACGTACCCACTGCTGGGACACAGGCCTCCTCTCTGTGAGAGGGAATGGGCCGTAATCCATAACGCGGGCCCAGTGCGGGTTGGTGGATGTCACATGTCTTCGAATTTTTGGTATGGAAAGTTTACTACCTGAAAACTCCAAGGAAACATATCTACTAAATAAAATGATTTTTTAGTATTATTTTCTTCACAAGTGTGTTGAAAAACGTCGTATGATACACGTGTGTATTGATGATTACCGTCCTCGGCTCTCATAAGACCCTCACCTAACGACTCGGGTCTCAATGGCGCCTCAGCGGTAATCACCAACATTACACACTTGTACCTTAATGTACTATTATTTTTTGTGTAATTTGTGAGTTAAGTCTGTAGCACCAACCGTTTGGCTGTAAAACCTGTGTGACAAACGATGAACAGACGGATAGACGTACAAGTGAGAGACAGCAATATGGCTCCGTTGGGATCCTGCTACGCGCAGCAGCGCGGAACCCTAAAAAACAAGAAAATAAATAAATAAATTGTTTATTGATCAAAAAGGTACAGATGGTGAGAAAAACAAAACTTATACTAAATTTACAAGTAAGATATACAAGGTACAGTATAATATGGTAGAACATGTTGACATGGTACATTTGTTGACAATTGACGTTACCCTGTCTCTTAAACTACTTACCTGTATCTAAAGGGACAGTGGACGGCCATAAGGTTATGATTTAATATTACCTTTTATTTAGTGAGGACTCTGACGATCACAATTAAACAATTTTAAAATACAAACAGAGCAAAGTCAAAAGAATTGTTTCAAGTTTAAAAACAATTCAAATAAATTCATATCTAACATTAGTAAATATTTTGTGAACTGATTTTAATAAAAAGTAAACCTATTTGAGCCCAACCTATTTATGGTTTAGATTTTTTTAAGACACTACTGGCCATTTGCGGACAAAAAAACTATTAAATGCTATTAAGTTTTAGTTTTTCAGTTTTCTTCGGCGTTTCTATTATTTGGCGTTTACAAAATATTTTTGGCTCATTCGGCCTGCTAATGAAAATGTTATTTGAATAAACCTCTTTACAAAAATTTTCACTTGGATTCGGTTACCAAATAACTATAAAATCGGATATTGGTGATTGTATTCAATCGTGTGGGTGATAAATTTGTATTTCGTTTTTTCTTTTTCTTTTCAATAATTGCATGGTCTTAGTCAACGTCCAAATGTTTATGACCAGGTATCATAAAATTGTGATATAATAAATATCAATGAAAATTTACAACAAGTTCGAGAGAATATTAGGCTAAAAAGCATATTAAAAGCATACAATATACGTCATAAATTTGAATCCGTCGTAAAAAGCTATGAATTTATTATGTAAGGAAAGGTTGGCAACATGAATATGAATAGTCTATCAATTCATTAACATTTGGGCATGTTGCTTCCCTATATATAACACCCTTCTGTTTTGTTGGGCGTTAGTTAAAATAGAATCTCAAGGGCGCCAAATATATATACGAAATCTATTATATTTACATAAATTAAGCACCAATTATTTCCTGTCATTCACCCTTATATAATTCTCATTACTGTTTTGGTGACAATTGGGTGGTTGATGGTTTAATTTAAATTTTCTATAGAGAATTTGCATTGATTTGCAATCTGTTAGTTAGTTGCTAAACTGCTTAGAGATTGGGATAATCCCACCGCACTATTCCTAAACCACTGCAACTCCTGAAAGCCAGAATCAACAGCGGCGACCACCAGAAAAGCGCCGAGGCAATGAAGCTCGACGAAGTCCCTGTCTTGGATCCCGCAACGAAATTAATCAGAAAAGAATAGCTTAGAGATTATAGTGAATAAGGCCCTTTGGTTTAATATTTGATCAGCTAATTTGATTAAAAACCGGCCAAGTGCGAGTCGGACTCACGCACGAAGGGCTCCGTACTTGGTAAATTGCGGTTTACGATTTATGACGTATTAAAAAAAAACTACTGATTAGATCTTGTTCAAACCAATTTTCGGTGGAAGTTTACATGGTAATGTACATCATATATTTTTTTAGTTTTATAATTTTCTTCTTTTAGAAGTTACTGGGGAGGGGGACACATTTTACCACTTTGGAAGTGTCTCTCGCGCAAACTATTTAGTTTAAAAAAAAATGATATTAGAAACCTCAATATCATTTTTGAAGACCTATCCATAGATAACCCACACGTATGGGTATGATGAAAAAAAAAAATAGAGTTTCAGTTCTAAGAATGTGGAACCCCCAAAATTTATTGTTCTTTTTCTATTTTTGTGTGAATATCTTAATGCGGTTCATAGAATGCATCTACTTACCAAGTTTCAACAGCATAGTTCTTATAGTTTCGTGAAAAAATTGGCTGTGCCATACGGACGGACACACAGACAGACATGACGAATCCATAAGGGTTCCGTTTTTTGCCATTTGGCTACGGAACCCTAAAAAGTAAAGCCATTTTGGTTTGACCTATTTCCATTACTGGTCATTTCTGTTAAACAAATAAGGAATGCCATAAAATTTTACTTTGTTATAATTTTTCTTCTTAGGCATACATTTTATGGAGTTTGCAAGATAGATTTTTTAGCTTTTCAGCGTTTATAGACATATTTATAATTTAACCTATTCGCAAATTCTCGTTTGAGTTCCATTTGATATAAAATGGGATAAGTAAGCCTGAGCTATATACAAACGCTTTAACAAAAAAATACAACCGACTTCCAAAAACACTACAAAGTAAAAAATTACTTCAATTTCGGAAGTTGGTTTCATAAAACGAAGAAACGCATACAGGAACACCGACTTTGAAGTAATTTTTCACTTTGTAGGGTTTTTGGAAGTCGGTTGTGTTTTTTTGTAAAAAACTTTTTAATTTTCACTTTTTGGTTGTGGTACTAAATGTGCAAGTTCTATAGTAAAGTACCTATAACGCCCCAACTGATGCCAGAATATATTAACCGAATGACATAACCGGTGGAATGAGAGTATATCAGGGTGAACAGTACATATCTGCGTACTGGTGTGATGGTATGGTTATGGTATGAAACGGTATAAACAACAGACATGCGATTGTAGCAATCCCGAATCTTTTTGGAAAGTCGGCAAAAAAGGTTTTGTGTTAATAAAGTATCACTATTAAAGTATCATGAATAAAAAATAAACTTTTTTATGTTTTCTGTTGTGATCCACTGAAGTAGCCATTACCAACCATACCAGCAATTGTTCTTAGAACCTGTGCGCCTGAACTGTCTCCGATCTTGACACGCCTATTCCGCCTTTCGTATGAGGCTGGAAAAGTGCCGAATGCTTGGAAGCAGGCTAACGTACAGCCCGTGCCCAAGAAGGGAAGTCGAGCTGACCCGGCCAACTACAGACCCATATCTGTAACCTCCATACTCTGTAAGAGTATGGAACGTGTACTTAATATTAAGCTCCTGGCATACCTAGAAGCAAACGATATCCTAAGTGACCGTCAATACGGCTTCCGCCGTAATCGGTCTACTGGGGATCTTCTAGCGTATGCCATTCACATCTGGAGTGAGGCCATTGAGAGACACGGGGAAGCGCTTGCCGTCTCCCTAGATATCTCAAAGGCTTTTGATAGGGTCTGGCACGAAAGCCTTATTGGTAAGCTTCCTTCATTCGGTTTGCCCGGTGGTCTGTGTGATTGGATTGCGGACTTCCTGAGAGATCGGTCCATTCGAGTGGTTATCGATGGCTGCTCGTCGGACCGCTTGGATATTAATGCCGGGGTCCCTCAGGGGTCGGTGCTCTCAGCAACTTTGTTCTTGCTGCACATTAACGATCTGCTAAAACCCGGCACCTTTGGGTATGCAGACGACAGCACAGTTGCTGAGAGATACGTGTCCAACGCTCGTGCTACCGGGCCTCAGATCCAGTCTCTGCGGGAGGCCATGGTAGAGCGCTTGAACCTGTCCTTGCAGGCAGTCTCCGAATGGGGCGATGCCAATCTGGTCAGGTTTAATGCTGCTAAAACTCAGGCGTGTCTTTTTTCCGCTAAAAAGAGCCAATTTCACCCGGCTCCAACTTTCCGAGATGTAACCGTGCCAATAACTGACCATCTTGAGCTTCTTGGCGTTACGTTGACATCGACGCTCAATTTTGGCCCATACATTGAGGCAAAGGCTCAACTGGCTGCCAAAAAGTTGGGGATCCTTGCAAAGGTGAGAAGGTACTTCACGCCAGAACAGCTGCTCAGTTTGTATCAAGCGCAAGTTCGATCATGCATGGAGTACTGTTCTCATCTCTGGGACGGATCTGCCAAATACCAGCTTGATGCACTAGAGTCGATCGAAAAGCGGGCCAAGAGGCTCATCGGCGATGAGGCACTGGTTAAGTCAAAGCTCCAGAGCCTTGAACATCGTCGCCGTGTTGCCAGCTTATCGGTTTTTTATCGGTTACATTTCGGGGAGTGTGCGATGGAATTGCATGATCTAATTCCGCCCAGCCCGTTTCATCATCGGACTACCAGACGTACGGCGATGCGCCATCGGTACATGGTGGACATCCCACCCATACGCACTAAACGTTTTGAGAATACTTTTATTATGCGTACAGCTAAGGAGTGGAATTCCCTGCCGGAGTCTGTGTTTCCCGATAGCTACAATCTAGGGGTCTTTAAGTCAAGAGTGAATAGGTTACTACTAGGCAAGCGTGCTCCATCGTGGACCACATCTTCGCTTACCATCAGGTGAGATAGTGGTCAAGCGCGAGCCTATAATAGATAAAAAAAAAAAAAAAAAAAAAAACCTCCACAGACTACTTAGACATACGAGTAGGTATATTACCACCTTTTACTCGAATCTAAGAATGCAGATATGTACCTTTTTAGTTTGAAGATCGTGCCTGCGCATACAAATTGAATACAAAATACACTCAGCTGAAAATGTTTTCTTATTTATCTTTTAATACCTTTGTAAAATATGATTTCAGTCGAATTAATGTGACTTTCAAATATCATTTGAGGTGCATTGCCTTTTATTTCAGCAGTTGATGTTTATTATAAAAAATAACTCGATTTTATTTTAAATCAACTCTTTGTTGAATGTTCAATCAGTTCTGATGGAAGGCTTTATCCAATTTGTTATTAAACGAAGTATTTAATTTTTGCACTCGAAAATCCCCCGAGTGTTGCATTGCTATTATGTTATCAGCTAACTAGTTTTTTCCCGTGGCTTCGCTCCTGTGGTCTATCTGAATCGTGATTTTGTGATAAAAATAGCCTATTTTTTTCGGGACAATGTCACCGCACTATTCCCAAACCACTGTAACTCCTGAAAGACAAAATCAACAGTTGCGACCACCAGAAAAGCGCCGAGGCAATGAAGCTCGACGAAGTCCCGGCGAATGGGTGTTATACTGGACTCATCGCTGAACTTCAGTGCACATCTATCATTACTCCAATCCAGACTGAGAAAACTCATCTATGTGTTTAAGAATTTACGGTGTGTGGCAGATATTTTTATTTTGAAAAAGGTTTACAGGGCACTTTGTCAATCGCTTCTAACTTACTGCATTTCATGTTGGGGCGGAGCTGCCAAAACCACTCTGCTTCCACTTGAAATAGCACAACGGGCAATTCTAAAAGTTAGCTCCTTCCGACCCATAGATTACCCCACACATCTTTTATACCAGTCATGGAACCTACCGACCGTACGCCAACTCTACATCATAACTACAATCCTAAAGCAACACTCCCTTACCCGTCTTGACAGGAATATTCTTCATAAGCGACGTCGAAATGCTGTAGTTCCCCAGTCCTTTCAATTTAAACATTCATTTACAAATAGGTTTTTCTGCTTTAGTGGTCCTTTTCTATACAATAAATTAAATACTAATCTTAATATCTATAACTTAAGTAAACGTGAATGCAAAACCAAACTGATGAACTTTCTAATTACCTGTGATTATGAAACTACAGAAGAACTTCTTAAAACATTAAGATGAAGTTTAACTATTAAACACACCAAACAAAAGCACACAACACTCACTCAAACACATTCAACACAAGCACACCACACACAACACTCACTCTTTTTTTTCACATTTTACAACAAAATGTTATTTTGCTTTGAAATTATATAATATTATGTAAACGTAACCACTGTTGTATTGTTCATATTGTCGGGCAGGTGAACTGCGTCCTGAAATACAGGCTCGGCCTAGCTCAGGCGCAGTTGCTCATTTTTATTTTTGACATATATGTAATGACCTTAAAAAAATTAAACATAATGTTCAAAATTGTACAATTTTATGGAGAAATAAATATAATTTAAATAATAATTTAATTTAAATAATAATGAATTTAACTGTCTTGGATCCCGCAACGAAATTAATCAGAAAATATTAACGGAGGAGTAAGAAAATATACGAATTACGTTTATAACTGGGATAAGCTTAGTTGCTTAGCACCACGGATAAAAAATATAATTAATATTAGGCACGTTTCGATTTGCCCCAGACAACGCTTATTTTCACCAATAAAATCGCGCCGCCGCAAGCCGAGCTTGGAAAATCCATCAGCGTGCTTTAATAATACATTTATGTAGGTGTTATCTATTGCTAGTGAAAACAGGCACGTAATTACGACACGATATTTTGCGAAAACATCCCGATTCAAATAGTAAAACGATTCAAAGTATGGGCTACTTTAGAACAGCTGAGCCGATTTTCATCAAACATAGCTAAAAACACTCTCGATACAGACACACTTCAAAAAAAAAACTAAATCATAATCGGTTCATCCGTTTAGGAGCCATGATGCCACAGACAGATACACAAACACACAGGTACACACGTAAACTTATAACACCTCTCTTTTTCCGTCAGGGGTTAAAAAAGAACCCCGTACCTAGCCAAAAAAGTTTCTATCTCAGCTCACACGATTCCAAATGGTATTTCCTACTCAGTAAAAGCGGCACAAAACTCTATGGTTATTATCTACTTATAACTTTACATCTGAATAACAATGTATACCATTGAAATTCACTCTACCAGACCAATTAATCCGTTACACAAATGATTGCGACCACTTATTGAGTTTCAGCATCATTTCAGGACTTCATACCGATCGTAAAGCCCCGCGAAACGACGGATTAATGTCGTTATTAAAAGCATTTAGTATAAGCCCCAGACTCAATAAGGATTATATTTTAGTACTCTGTTATAATTTGAATGTAACGGTAATGATACACAGTTCATTTTTAGGGTTTCGTACCCGAAGGGTCCCGAAGGTATCCGAAGGGTATATATACTACAGCCGTGAATTTTTCCACATTTGGTTGAATTGTGTATTATTGGCAAACCTTATCAGCGTTGGTCATCGTTCTCTCGACACACGGGTATTCGAGTCTTTGACATGTCAGTGAATTAAAATTTGAAAAAGATTTAGAACGAAGCTTAACTCTTTTTAGGGTTCCGTACCCAAATGGTAAAAACGGGACCCTATTAGTAAGACTCCACTGTCCGTCTGTTTGTCACCAGGCTGTATCACATGAACCATGATAGCTAGACAGTTGAAGTTCACAGATGATGTATTTCTGTTGCCGCTATAACAACAAACACTAAAAACAGAATTAAATAAATATTTGGCTTAGTAGGCGTTTCGGCCAATGAGTTTCGCCCGATCCGGCCGAAACAGGAATTTCATTATTATTAATATTTTTTAGTGGTGTTTCGGACGATTCCATTTTTAGATGAAAAGTAACGTCAGAAACATAAAATCGGTAGAGAGTTTAATAACATGATAAAAATATAACTTCCTCTTTTGCTTTTTTAGTTAGATGTTGAACATTATAAGCATTTATAACCAAACTACCAGGAGACCAGACCAATCATGAAGAAGTCTTAATATTTGCGGGGCTGGCATCATTAGTGGTAAAGACTAATTTTAGTACCAGGAGATTATATTCATAAGAAGTATTACAGAGGCTGGAATTTTAGACTCTGATCTCCTGGTACACCGTTAATCTCTACCGCCTATGATTCTAGGCCCGCAAATACTTCTTCATGATTCTGGCCTCCTGGTAGTTTGTGTATAAATGTTCAACATGTAACTAAAAAAGCAAAACAGGACTCTCAGCTGATATTAATTGCATTTTTGATTTTGGTGTCCTAAAAAAATAAACGTCCCAACACTGGTACCTACTGATCCGTAGGTGCCAAATGTGAAATGCCACTTATAACACCTGTGAAAATGACGATAGGTGCCGAACGTGAAATATCTCTGGTGCCATTTTGTACGCTTTTTAATTGATATATAAGACTGATTATTGTGATTTATCATGTATACAACAATCAACATTGTTGTATTGGTATTAAGCATTATCTTTTTCTTAAATTTGCCTGACTTTTACTATAATATAACCCTACCAAAGGTTTTTCATTCCGACTGTACAAAATTTGCTTAAAAAAAAGTATAGTCCGAAACCCCACTCAAAAATATTATTAAAAATGAAATTTCTGTTTCTGCCGGATCGGGCGAAACTCATCGGCCGAAACGCCTACTAAGCCAAATATTTAAGTGGGGCTCCCATAAAACAAATTTATTTGCATACATTTTATTTGCCGTTTTTTTCGATAATGGTACGGAACCCTTCGTGCGCGAGTCCGACTCACACTAAGCCGGTTTTTCCATTAGTTTGAATTGTGCTGTACCTTACTGTACAGCTATAAACTTTGATATTAGGAAATTTGAGAGACGTGACTAATCCATTAAAATTTATATAGGCTACCATAAAATTGGGGTTTAGGCGCCGAATATCTATATATAACTATAACTAAGTAAACCATGTTTATCTAATTATTCTTTCTTTGTTATTAAACGGTCAGCAATGGTGGCCCAGGGGTAACGGCTGCGACTTACAAGTTGTAGGTCGTGGGTTCGAACCTAGGCAGACGATTTACTTTGTGAAAATTATTTCATGCCCACATCACCACATCGAGAGAAAACCGAAATGTCCTAGAACCAAAATTTCGAAGAGATGTGACATCCACCATTCCGCACTGGGCCCGCGTGGTGGATAACGGCCCTCTCACAAAGAGGAGACTTGTGTCCCAGCAGTGGGGACATTAAAAAGGTTGATGATGATGATTAAACAGCCAGCTATTTTTAGCGTGTATAACCGGGATAGGTAAAAAACATTAGATTCGGTAATCTTATTTTATCTAACAATATCATCGTTTACCTACCATCAGTGATCCAAGATCGGATATAATCTTGAGTAAAAAAGTAATGGTTGATAGCCTTTTTGCAAACACAATCTTCACTTTTTTACTCAAGATTGTCTTTGAAAAAAGTCTGTGATAAAATGGCATAAACAACAAAAAAAATTGACATCGGCACGTAACTTGGCAAAAAGTCGTTAGATGCGCACAAATCGTTTTTTAGGTCGCCTTGGTAGTGAAGCGGGACGGGGGGTACAAGGTAGCGCCGATCCGAGCGCGCGATTGGTGGCTCAGTCGACCCTTGCCTGATTGCCACCCGCACCGCGTCCTCTTGCCGAACGCTCCCGATTACACTTGCGTGCACGAAAGTTGTACCCTTTGTTTTTATTGAGTTTTTATTAAGATTTTGTTAAGTTTTTGTTAGGAGTGCTACTTTTAATTTGATGTCAGTCCCTGTAACTTCTAAAATAAGAGAATGATAAAACTAAAAAAAATATATGATGTACATTACCATGTAAACTTCCACCGAAAATTGGTTTGAACGAGATCTAGTAAGTAGTTTTTTTTTCAATACGTCATAAATCGTAAACCGCAATTTACCAAGTACGGAACTCTTCGTGCGCGAGTCCTTGACTCGCACAAGACTCGCACTTGGCCGGCTTTTTATAACTTTCTTTAAATGTTTTTTTTTCTATTGTTTTTTCTTATACTTAAGAACCTCGACAAGACGCGCGACGGCGTGCTTCTTTCTGGTCAGTAATTGGTTCGATGTCCAGAATAACTAATTGGGCTTATATGATCAACTCTATTATGGTCCCACACCTGGGAATCAAGTCTGCCCTCTGCGATAAGGTCAAGGAATGGGTCGTAAACTCAATGCAAGTTCTGAGGCTGTAGACAAGTAGCATTCGATCTCAGCGAAGGCGAAAGTCGAAATGTCAGAATATAAGGGATTGATCACGTGATTTTTCGATATCGCTTGTCAATCCCATACAATATTGCCTTTTGACAATCGCTATCGCCACGTTGTCGATGATAGAGTGTCACTTGTCTGGGGCCTTGGGTGGGCTTTCTTTTTACAAGCTTTTATTTAACTTGCAATGTATGTATGTAAGTGTGTTGGGGCAAATCTTGCAACTGAATTTTAAAGCAGTTATACTCCACCAATTAAGACGAAATTTTGCAAACTCGTTTAGTTTGGATGACAATGCATGGTTAGCTAAGTGGCGTTACTCTAAATCCAATATGGCGGACGGCACAAGATGATGGACTAGTTATTTTTGGTGCACTGTAGAAGGATACAAAAAGAGCTTGTTTTAAAAAAATATTTTTAATGGATAATTTTATTTGCATTATTTCATTCAACCTGAGTATTTTCAATAAATTAAATACAATTTCGATTTCACTAACTTTCTAAAATCTATTCGAAAAGCTTTGTTTGCGTAAAAGGAAATCAGCTTTTGATTGACAGTTTTCGTGGGGGAGTACTTTAGAAAATCTATAAGCCTTACAAGGACGATCGGTATTTTTAGCCTTTATGAAATTTCGAACAACAACAAGTTACGATTTCCTCAACAGTTATTAGGTACTTGTGATCGTGAAGACCTATCGAGCCAAATTATTAACTCCTACTATACTGTGTTTTTTAATTTCGTAGACTAAACTGACAGCTGCCAATGACCTTATTTTTTTGTTGCAAGCGCGGAGCATAATGTTGTAGTTAAGGCTCAATCATAAGTGATTCATCGAATCGATGTGACATGACTCCTCAATTTATTTTTACTAATTGGTGTAAATAAATGTTTTATGAATATAAACGTAATATATTTAAATATAACAGTAATCATACACATAGTACATGCAATTTTATTGTGTTAAATATGAAATCAACAATAAAATAAATGCGATCGATAAAATGAAGTCTGACATAAATGACTAGAAACTAAATAAGGGCCGCTAGTTTCTAAACAAATTTTTGTTTTTTGCCGTGAAATAGTTTCATTTTCGATCTACTTCGATTTTCGATTAACTTTCGATCACTCAGGGTAGTTAGGGTACGACAATATTTTTATGTAACGATGAAGTGGCAACCCCCCAAAGGTCAGTTTAGTAAACGAAATAAAATATCACAGTATAAATCATAATAATATTAATACCAGACTATCGCTGACCCTTTGGAGGGCAAAGGCCTCTACTCACACAGACAAGGCTTCATCATCATCATCATTTCAGCCGAAAGACGTCCACTGCTGGACATAGCCCTCCCTCAAGTCACCACACTCCTGTGCGTCTCGCATCCATCGGCCTTAACCAGGTCATAGGACTACCTAGAAGGAGGCCTTCCAAAGTTGCGTCTTCCGGTTCGCGGTCACCACTGCAGAACCTTTCAGCCCCATCAACCATCCAGCAGACAAGACTTACTCCTAAGAATCAACACGCTGATGCAAGGGTGTATTCCCGTACAAAGGGAATTTAATATAATAATTAACATTACATCCCGTTGTCCCCGTTAATTTATTTTAATATATACTTTTTAAATTATGCCCGTTGTCCTCGTTGCGTTAAAATGTAAACTACGTAATAAGAATATTCGCAATCGGCAGCCTAATTGCGTAAATGAATTCGGCAAGCAAAGCGCAATGAGCATGAACAATTAACCAATCACATGCGAGCTGAAAGACGCGATGTGTATTTCCATCTATGTGTGAATCGACCAAGATTGTTATTCTCTTTGCGCTTTGCCTTGCCGACTTCACTTACGCAATTAGGCTGCAGATTAAGTATTTTCCAGAAGCGAGAGATTGGGCTAAAGACTATTGTCGTTAGAGTTTGGATAAGAACTCATGACCTTACTTCTACGGTCTAAGATCAAACGGGGTTCAGATTTCCTATCACATATTGCGATAATCTTTGTAGGAAATATAAAAATATTATATACCAACGGGTTATTTGTTTGTTAATATAGGTAGATCGTTTCATTTGTATAATATCTAACATTACAAGTAAATATATATACATAAAATTTGAATACTTATTTTATTTGTTGATTTTTTTATTGGCTATGGAAACTGTTATGAGCGGATTAAAAAGTATGTCGATCTCTTTTCTGGAGATTTTCATATTGACAACCGATTTACCTTGTGATTGGCAAAAATATAAATATATTCTTAAGTAGTCTCGATGGTCTGGTGTTCACAAGGTCTACTGTTGAACATGAGATCCTAGGTTTGATTTCCTGATCAGGCAAAGTGTTTTTGATTTTTACATCTGGAATTCCTTAGTAGTATTATACCCGGTCGATGACAATTGGGTGACCCCTATGACATGAAACTTAAATAACAGGTGAAATGTGTTTGTTGAATTCTGCTTTACTTTTTGGTGAATACAAGCGTTATGGTTACATTGTGTAAATGGAATTCTTTGTAATACTCGTAAATCTTCTCTCCAACGAGTAGGCCTGTCATTTATCGGTCGGTAAGCACACAAACTACACAGTACACAAGTATACTTACTACTAGTTAACTCAACCAATCATCTTTTGCCTCACAAATGGTCAAATAAGTTGGAAAATTAATTAATTGATCATTTGTTAGACTAACAACTGATGAATAAACGCGTTTTACCGAAATTTCAAACCACTGGCAAGCATATTTAATTTTAACCATTGGTTGAGTTATCTACGGATCAAAAATCTGGGCCTAAGAAATGCCAACAATCCTATCGTCTTAAGTAATGGCATGCGTTCATTATTTCCTTATCTTTGTAATTGGCAACACAAAGCTACGAGTACCTTGTTCAACTATTTACAAACAAACAAATTAAGTTAGACGAGGGAGTTCAGCGGTAAAAACTCTTTTAATTCAGAATTATTCCGAAAACGAAAGAAACAAAAAGTATTTATTGAATAGGGGACTTGGGAAGTCGACGGAAAATAGAGCAGACGAAAATTCGGAAGTTTTCTTTTTCAGAAAGTAATATAACTATTGATTTATGTCGGGGGTGTAGTTTTTGTGACGAAGAGCGGATACGCACTACCGATCTGTGTACGTGAAATTTTATTTCCGAAGTAGACGTAGTTCTTCTCGTAGCGAAGCTAACGCTCTACATCCGAACTCTATCCGTCACAATTCTCACTCGGAAACTCGGAACTCACACGAACACGACGATCTCGGACCAGGACTTGTAGTGCGTTACCGCCCTTAAGGTTACACTAGTCGGTAAAATAATACTATTCGTCTTCTCTTTTGTCGGCTCTAAAAGTTTAAAGAATCTACAGTAGTATTATCAGAAAAACTAGATAATACTGTTAAATCACTAAACCTAGTCTCAGTTAAATCATCAATAACTGCGTGTATATTAAAAGCTAACAATGTAGCTAATAAATGTCGACTATTTTTGGGAAGAAACATATGGTTCCCAATCAAAACAAAATCACTAACAAAATTGTTGGTGTCAAAAAACAATAAACGGTCACTATGACGACAAGATAAAATATGCATCAAGTTATTTAAACTAGAAATGTATTCATTTTCCTGATCAAGTAACTTGTCAGAATAGGGCAATGATGGCATCTATATGTAAAACCAGATCAATATCCAAGATCCCTATCATGGCTATGTTTTTTTCGTGTGATGTGTTATCCGAATTCAATCAACCGTTGAGACCAGTTGATTATCATACATCTGAACATATAGAATTTTACATAGTTATTACTAGTTGGATAGTGAACATATAAAATACTTACCGCTAAGTACTTACATAGAAGCACTTGGCAGTTTTTTATTTGCTATAGACTGACAATGTTAGTGCCATCAGTTCAATTGATTCAGAGAAATCATGAGATTCATAGGTTTTGGCTACAAATCTTCCTTTTCATTTTGGTACAGTCGATATGATTGAATACTCGAAAAGTATAGAATGTGAATTCATTTAACATTCGTTGAAAGTCTTAAGGAGATTCAGCAAATGTGATATCAATCTGGCCTTTCTGAGAAATAAATAAAATAAAATCTTTACCATTTTCTCCGTGATTTTTTTTCGTTTACACGATTATTATTTTTTCTTGTTAATCTTTCATGGGGTGAAAGAACTCAATGATATGAACATTTTTTACTGTGAACCTGTGACCCTGAGCGTGTACTGTGTTGTTAACCTTAAAATAAAAATCTGCTGTTCCTTTCATTTTATGGAGTTATTTACATGCAGATTTTTTTTATATTTCAGAGGCCAACCCTGAAATCTCGAAGTCAATGCAAAAGTTGTATATACAGGACGTCTTCAAATTCATCGACTATCTCTCAGGGGTTGAAAGTACTCATGAATAAGAAATCAGGATGACTTACAACAAGAGTTAGGCTTATATTCTAAGTTCTTGAAGAAAACTTTCTGTAACCCACTCGAGTTAGTTGCCATGACAACGTAAAAACCCTCAATTAATGTCATAAATAACAAGCTATAACTGTGAATTTAATTGAGTCGAGTGGAGGAAATTACTTTAAATATATGGATAGACTAGTTTCTGCCAGCGGCTTCGCCCGCATTGAAGTAGAAAATTATCCCGAGAAAACATATCCCCGGGATAAAAATATCTTATGTGCTATTTCTGACTATAATCTATATCTGTGACAAATTTCATCCAGATCCATTAAGCTGTTCTGGCGTGATTGAGTAACAAACATACACACATCCAAACTTTCACATTTATAATATTAGTACCTACTATAAGATTATGCGCGGTAGATTTATGACCCATTACCACGGAGGCGTCCTGTGTTATGTAGAGCATTTTCAGAAACCAAATAGATTATTTGAAACTAGCTGTTCCCCGCAGCTTCGCTCCCGTGGGCCACCCCACAGGACCCGTTTTCGGGATTAAAAAATAGCCTATGCTACACAAGAATAACGTAGTTTTCTATTGGTGAAAGAATTTTTTAAATCGGTCCAGTAGTTTCGGAGCCTATTCGGTACAAACAAAAAAATACAAACAAACAAATCTTTCTTCTATATTATAAATATTGGTACAGATATAAATAAAAAAATAAAAAAAGAACAAGTTTAGATAAACCTTCGAGGTACTTTTGAATGGTCAAACAAAAAAAAAATATGAATCTAGTTGCAAATTCACAAGCGTCAGTAGGTCTCAATGGAGAGGAATTTGCAAGAAACTCCACGGACACTCTTTTAAATCAGTTTTAGTTACATTATTTGCTTACATCATTCTTTTTGAAAAAATACATATAATTATGTAATCGTACCTCAGAAGGGAATCATAGAATTGAAACAACGAATAAATCAACCAAATAACCATATATTAATATCAATTATTCAGTCTATTACATATCACTTCATTTTACTAACCTTAAACTTGTCACTCCGGTGCCTCGTTCAAGACTGACTTATTCACATTCAATGTCAAAATAATTTTATAACTGACAGTGACACTTTGAAGCCTTCAAAATGACATAAATATAACTCGACTATAACAAGCCTACCCATGGACAGTTTACTACATAATCTTACTAATATAAATCTACCCTCACATGGATAAGTCTTGTTACAATTATGTGAGAACGATGCAAAAAGACGTGCACGTAAAAGCGTCTAGAGTAAAACAAACAATAAAAAAATACAATAAGTAGGACATAGGCCTATGTCCAGCAGTGGACGTCTTTCGGCTGATATGATGATACGTAGGTAATTAAATACATGCCGAGGCAGCTAAATTATGATCAATCCCAACTGATGGCGCCCGTTCACGAACATGACACATGGATCGGCACCAGTCAGCTCAACCTGAAGGCAACCGAATGATCCAACACATGTACCACCATCAGAGAGAGCATGACACACTATCAACTGCCAGGGCACACACAAGTCAACGAACGACATATAGGTACAGTAAATGGTAGATTTAAAGTTGGTACAGTACGCACAAAGTCATTTGCAGACCAAGACCTAATCCAAATTATCTTATTTTAACTACCAGAGCTTAGGTTAGTTAGTTTACGATATGTACACATAAGTATGTATAATTACCTCAGCGATGCAAAACGAGAGAGAGCGAGAACAGTGGTGGCCCAGTGGTAAAGGCCGCGACTTACGTGTCTTCGTGGGTCGTGGGTTCAAACCCAGGCAGGCGCTTTACTTTGTGTAATTTATTTCATCACCACTGCCATTGATATAGGGTGTTTTTAATATATCAATGACAACTGCTCTCAAAACGGTGAAGGAAAACATCGTGAGCAAACCGGCATGTCCTAGAACAAAAAAAATTAAGACATGTGACATCCACCAACCCGCACTGGGCCCGCGTGATGGACGGCCCATTCCCTCTCACAGAGAGGATGCCTGTGTCCCAGCAGTGGGAACATTAAAAGGCTGTTGATGATGATAATGATGATGATGATGAGTACCTAATAACCAGATCCCATGATGTGCCTTCCTTCAAAAGGACCACCAAAATGGTAGGTATATAATATTTATTTTTTATTGTGTTGTCCCAACGCTGGCCAAAGGCCTCCCCCATACCGACATCCACGGAAAGCTATTGATGTATATTTTTATATACCCATCAGGACAAAGTAAGGAAGTTTTTAAGCTAATGACGGTAGCTGAACAAAGAATATTATGCGGTAATTATTCGTATTAAACGAAGGTTCTTGTGAGCAAGGACAGCCTTTTAAAATAATGGGCATTTTTAAGAGGAAAATTAAAATTGCGGCTCGATGTTTTACTGGTCCACAGTGCTTCTGCCGAGTATAAGATTTTATTTTTTAGAGATTAGATTTAGAGGCCAAGGTTTGCGGTATTCATCATCATATCAGCCGAAAGACGTCCACTGCTGGAATTACCTTCCCCAAGCGTCTCCACTTTGACCGGTACCGAGCGTCCCGCAACCAGCAGATCCCCGCAACCTTCACCAGGTCATCGGTCCACCTGGTGGGAAGTCTTCCAACGCAACGTCTTCCTGTTCGCGGTCGCCACTCCGGAAACTTTCTGCCCCATCGGCCATCCGTTCTTCGAGTAATGTGCCGTGCCCACTGCCACTTAAGTTTGGCAATTCTTCGGGCTATGTCGGTATCCCTGGTTCTCTTGCGGATATCTACATTTCTGATTCGATCACGCAAGGAAACGCCTAGCATAGCCCATTCTATTTCCCTTTGAGTGACTGTAAGCTTTCTGATGAGGCCCATTTTAAGCGACCAGGTCTCAGAGCCATATGTCATCACTGGCAACACACAGTGGTCAAAGACTTTGCGGTATTACCATCTGGAAATTTTCATTAGCAATCTGGAGTTTAGGTGTCTGGCCAGTTGATGACAATTGGCACTATGCATCAAGTCAAGTCAAATCGGGCAATGTAATGAATACTGGTTTACACTTCTATATTTATCACATTGTCTGGGCATTATGAATATTGTTACGTAACGGTTGGGCAATTCGATAACAGTGGTCAATGCATTAGATCAGAGCGAGCGAAGCGAGCTCGGTAAGTTAGGGCACCTAAGTTACTTTAGAGCCTGCAGACAGAAATAGCAGCGGGGCTCTGTTGACTTTGTTGCCTAAATAGTAAGAAAATTAAAAAATACCCAATAAGGGATGGGCTTTATTCAGAAAGCCCAGTCAATTTAATTATTTCAATAGTTTTTATCATATTGCCTACTCATATTGGGCATTTTTCAAATTGCCCGGGGATTATGAATAATGCCGTATTAATCACTTGTTCCATAACATACATTATGGGCAAGTTAACTGTTTACTGTTCACATCTGCGTACCCTTTTAGACCGTACCGGCGTGATGTTATGTTATTAAACGGTGTAATAAACAATAAACAGACCTGCGATTGCAGCTATTCCGAGAGATAAATGCGAACTTTTGTCTTACTAGCAACAAAACAGAGTTTTGCGATTTATTTGGTTAAAACAGAATAAGCCTTGTAACCTTAAATTTAAGCAAATATTATTTAATAGAAAATGAAATTAAAAAATAATAATAATAAGTATATATATATTTATTCAAGAAGTAAGGACAATAAAAAATTAACAAAATAACCAACAAAACAGTAACAACACAGAACAGAACACAGAAATAACAGAATATAAATAACTAGCTGTTCCCCGCGGCTTCGCTCCCGTGGACCACCCCACAGGACCCGTTTTCGGGATTAATAAAAAGCTTTCTACTGGTGAAAGATTTTTTTAAATTGGTCCAGTAGTTTCGGAGCCTATTCGGTATAAACAAACAAAAAAATCTTTCCTCTTTATAATATTAGTATAGATTATTATTAGTATATTAGTAATTAGTAATATTAGTAATGAGTAATAT
Organism: Anorthoa munda; assembly: GCA_945859665.1. Taxonomy (NCBI): domain Eukaryota; kingdom Metazoa; phylum Arthropoda; class Insecta; order Lepidoptera; family Noctuidae; genus Anorthoa; species Anorthoa munda. Next base: position 29,211,868 of record OX243903.1, read on the forward strand.
TAGTAATTAGTATAGATATAGATAACAATAAAATAATATCAAACTAATTAACAAATACCAAAACTCAGTTTCGGTATTTTCTAATTTGGAATGTGCAATTAGCTTTCTGACCGACCGACTCCTAATTCAAAAGGCTGAAAATGGTTTGTTTCAATAATAAATGCTTTAAGTTTGAGTCTAGACTCGCCCCTTCTCCACGGAGTTAAAGTGGCCTCTGCTTAACCCTTTGGGGAATAAAGGCGTGACTTTTCACTTAATTTTTAACCCCCGACGGAAAAAGAGGTTTGACGTGTGTACCTGTGTATTTGTGTATCTGTCTGTTGCATCATAGCTCCTAAACGGATGAACCGATTTTGATTTCGTGTTTTTTGTTTGAAGTTGCTTTACCGAGAGTGTTCTTAGCTATGTTTGATAAAATCGGTTCAGCCGTTCAAAAGTTAGGCGTATGTTACTTTTTGTATCGGGCTATTTTCGTAGATATCATGTTATAATTTCGTGTTTCGATGGATTGACGATCGAAGCGTGACTAGATAAATCTTCTAGAGTCTGGCCAACGAAAGCGTGATCTGGGGTATCTTCAAAGTTTTAATGTGGCAACATTATTATGATGTCAAAGGTTCGTCAGAGTTTGTGATTGCGATTGTTAGTATGACTTGGTAATCTTGATCTATGTTGGCTGATTGTTATACAGGGTGATTGGAAGTTGGGTGCAAAACTTAAAGGCGAAGATAGTACAGACAATTTAGAACTATTTAAGTCATGGTTGTCTTAGAAGAAGTCATAACATTTTTTTTAACCAAATTTTTATGTTTTTTTTTGAAAAATACCAAAACTTTAACTTAACTGCTAATTTATAGTCAAATTGAATGATAAATGAATTCATTTTTATTTTATTTAATAAAAGTAATGTGTAAGCAATCTAACAAAACATGTTATAGGCCTCTGTGTCGTTAGAATTTTTATTACAGGCATTTAAAGTTCATAAGGTGAAAGTGGCAACACTGCCCAAGTGACATGTCAAATTTGTGCTCCGTATTTTAAAATTAGATTTAATTATTATATACGTAAAATTAGTGTGTAATTACAAGTGAAAACACAATAAAACGGCATAAATACTTAGGATTATTGTTTTCCTGGCGAAGTAACAAGTTAAATAAGAGTTTTTGCCCCGGTTGTCGACCGGTAACCTATCGAACAGCTGACGACGGCATTATACGGGGAGTATTGTTTACTTACGTTTTATAATTATAGCATACAATATTACTTAACTTTGTAATACACTCTCCTTTAGTTTTAACGTAACAATTTTGCTAATTTCGCACTCTAGTGTTTATAAATCGTTTCGTTGACAGCGTAAAAACGAAACAAAATCAACATTAGGCCCATTTAATTAGTTCTATTAATTGATTCTTATCCTTCACTTATACCAAACGCTTATGATTTTTGCATAGTTAAACTATTAAACTGCATTTAATCACACATATATATTTTGGGTACCCTACCCACATTAAATAAAAGTAAACTGAAAGGCAATCAAAAGTAAAAAAAGCCAATTCAGCAGCCTACCTAAGAATTAAACTCCCTTTTTTCATTGTATTATTACCTACTTGTACTTTTCTTTTTATTTTTTGTTACTTTTCTCCATTTTCAGCTTTTCTGTCTTTTGTCTATTCTTTTGGTTCTCACCGTTTCTCTAATTCTACTTTCAGTAACTATCCCGAAACCATGCCTATGATGACACGTAAAGCTACTGCTCAGGACTTGGAATTTAAACTAAGAACTGCACTCCAAGAGCTCAAAGAATCGCAACATCAATGTCAGGCAATGTTGCAGGAGAGAGATGAATGTGAAGTAGAAGTGCAAAATGTCATCTCTAAAAACACAAGCCTTAAGCGGGAGCTAGTGGTGCTGAGTCAACAATATCAGAATGTTGTTGATGAACGTGACCAACTGCGGGTAGTCACGGATGGTTTCCATAATTGCAGTGATTTGTATGAGGAGGCTTTAGGTAAAGTTAGGGACCTAGAAGATGAATTGGCTCATGCTAATTCTCTAATCCAAAATCTGCAAAAAGAACAATCATGTACTCAGGTACAGGAAACATGCCATTTATATAGTGAATTAATAAAATCAAATTGTAAACCTCATTCCATAACCACTATTGACCTGACTGAAGATTCCTTATTAAATGAGACAAATAGGTATAAAGTTAGTCATAAAAAATTGAAAAAGTATGCAAAATTTAATAAAATAATTAAAAATTATACCCAGTACAGGAAACAACACAAAGTTTTCTTAAAAAATATTCCACTCAGAAAAGAACGTGTTGACCTGCTTAAAAAATTAAATAATTACCAGATCAAATTAGAAGACAGCATAAAAATCTATGAAATTGACACACAGCGCTTACAAAATGATATTCAGGTACTTGAGGATAAACTGGGCTCCCTTTACAGTAAATATGTTAGCTCCCAGTTACAAATTAAGGAACACATTCTGGCCGCAAACGAATTGCTGATGTGTCAATGTAATTGTCAGATAGACTCAAACCTGAAGGCTGTTCAGCCAAAGACAATGGAGGTCCAGCCTCGTGCTGAGAGGGTGTCTCAGGACAGTGTCTTTGACCTAGACATTCCTGATATTTCACAGGAAGTGTCTCAAGTTGACCGGCCTGAGACTGCATCCTTTCCAACAAATAATTGTCATCATGGTTTTAATTCGGTTATGTTTGCAGATGGTATTGGAAGAGGTTTAGGTAAATTATTAAATAGCAATCAGAGTTATTCAACTTTGAATTATTGTATGCCTGGGTCATCTTACAAGCATATCATGGAATCTGTAACAAATAATGTATACAAACCAGATACCAATGTAACTGTCTTTATAGGTAACAGTTTGGATGTAAAAAAAGATGACATCACTGAGTGTGTAACGGAGTTATTAAAGTTAAATTGTAATAAAATCGTATTGTGTGCTTTTCCATATTTGGAAAAATTGTCTAGTAGACAAAATAATTATATACACATGCTGAATAAGCATGTTCATTTCCTTGTCAGCCATTACAGCGACAAATTAGTTTTTTTGGACATCAACATTTTTGTTGATAAATTAAAAACGACAGGCAATACAGTGTATCTGCCTATTAGGGTAAGACGTCAAATAGCGAGGCTATTATCTTTTACTATAAACTCAGACATAAATAGTATGTCGAAGGCATGTACTGTAGTTGATATTAGTAGTAATACTAATATACAGGTAGTCAATAAGTTTAATAACGTTAGCACTTCTGCTATTAATATTTATAGTTTAAACTAGTTTGTAGGACAAGGGAGGGTACCAACAACGAAATAGTTACTAGTACATCCATCATCAAGAAGGTACCTTCTTGCTCTCACTTAGTTAATTTAAAAAAAGGGGCTAAGCAGAATTCCTTGAAATTATTCCATCAAAATATTCAAGGTTTTTCTGCGAAGCAATTGGAAATAGAACTGTTTTTGGAAAAAACAATGTTTGAAATTGTTTGTTTTACTGAGCATTGGCTGAAAGATCATACAATGCTAATTAATTATGAAAATTATACCGTGGGTAGTTGTTTTAATAGAAATATTATGTTACGTGGAGGTTCACTTATATTAATTAAAAATGGTATTAAATCAAAACCTCGTAAAGATATTGTAGATCTATCAGTTGAACATAGTGTTGAACTGTCATGCGTTGAGCTGGATAAGCATGTCATAGTGTGCGTTTACAGACCCCCCAATTATGGTAACTACTCTATATTTGAGTCAGTGATGGAAGATGTTTTGGCAAAACTTGCAATTGGAAATAAACTAATCATAATCTGTGGTGATTTTAATATAAATATTTTAGAGAGTAATTCAGATAGCAGTAGATTATTAAATCTCTTCAAATCATTTAATTTGTCACATGTGTTTATGGAACCAACACGAAAAACTGTAACTTCTGCTACATGTATTGATAATGTATTTTGTTGCTGCGACTACTTAGACAAAGCCATTATAAATTGTCTGCCTTCGGATCATAGTGGGCTATTGGTAACCTTTGAGTCCAACATACCAATTCAACAAGTGCAGATTCAATCCAGACCAATAACATCCGGTAAATTAAATCAGTTTAACAGCAGTTTAATTAGTAAGCTAAGTGATCAAGACCTTACAGTGAATGATGGTAATATTCTATATAAAAAAGTTTTCTCAGTAATCCAAAAGGAGTTCAATAATTCTTTTAGGAAAAAAACTAAAACTGTATGCCCTAAGTTTTTATTCAGTGACTGGGCGACTGAAGGACTCAGGAAAAGTAGGGAAAGACTTTACGAGCTCTATGGCCTTAAGCCTTATATTAACACTGAAACTTTTAACAAGTATGTTGCTACTTATTCAAAAATTTTTAGAAATACGTGTAAAGTAGCTAAGGCTTTATACATTGGTAATAAAGTTAAAACCGCAGAAAATAAAATCAAGACTGTTTGGAAAATTATAAACAATGAAACGAACAGGAACAAAAGAAATAATACTGATTACACGCTTGAAACTACACATGGACTTATTAGAGATAACAAAAAAGTTGCTCAAGAATTTGTGGATTTCTTTACCAGCATCCCAATTAAAACTACTGAAACCCTAAATTCTTCGCCCTCACTTGCTTCTGGTTTATTAAACGCAAACGTTTCAGCCTGCCCGACAGAATTTAACTTTTCACATGTAAACCCAATAACAGTAATAAAAGCTTTTAAGCAAATCAAGATCAAATTGACCGAAGATCTATGGGGAATGTCCATCAAAGTTTGTACCTCCATTATTCAGACTATAGCGCCGTACTTAGCTTTAATTTTTAATTTGTGTGTAGATCAAGGAGTCTTTCCGGATCTAATGAAACATAGTAAGGTTATACCACTTTTTAAATCCGGGAACAGTAAAGACACAAATAATTATAGACCAGTATCGGTGCTGCCGGTTTTCAGCAAGATATTTGAAAAGATAATGCTAAATCAGATGCTCATTCATTTTAATACGAATAACATCCTACACGATAAACAGTATGGTTTTACCAAAGGACGTTGTACGACTGACGCTTGTGTCACCTTATTAAAACATATCTTTGAAGCGTGGGAAGAGGCACAAGATGCCATAGGGGTTTTCTGCGACCTGTCGAAAGCATTTGATTGCGTTAATCATGAAACATTACTTTTGAAACTTGAGCATTACGGGCTAGGCCAATCAGCGTTGAGTTTAGTTAAATCTTATTTAAATGATAGACAGCAATTAGTTCAAATAAACGGTGTCAATTCGTCCGGGTTAACCGTGAAAATGGGGGTACCCCAGGGTTCAATTTTGGGTCCTTTCTTGTTTCTAGTCTACATTAACGATTTACCTCATCTATTGAAAAACAATCTAAACATGGTGTTATTTGCTGATGACACTTCGTTGATTTTTAAGATAAATAGACGTACGAGTAACGTTGACGATGTAAATACCGTCTTGCGACAGGTTCAAAATTGGTTCACGGCTAATAATCTAGTTTTAAATGCTAAAAAGACTAAGTGCATAAAATTTGTCTTGCCGAATGTCAAAAGTAATGATTGTGACATTTTATTAAACAAGGAGAAGCTAGAATTCGTCGATAAAACGGTTTTTCTGGGGATCACGCTAGACTCGAGGTTGCAATGGGGGCCTCATTTAATATCACTTGCGGGGCGGCTAAGCTCGGCAGCTTATGCTGTTAGAAAAATACGTCAGTTTACTGATGTCGATACCGCAAGATTAGTCTATTTTAGTTATTTTCATAGTATAATGTCTTACGGTATCTTACTATGGGGAAGGGCTGCAGACATTGAGTCAATTTTTATTCTGCAAAAACGAGCCATCAGAGCGATATACAATCTTCGCCGGCGCGATTCTCTAAGGGAACTGTTTAAGAACATTAACATCATGACGGTACCTTGTCAATATATTTATGAAAACATCATGTATGTTAGAAAGAATTTACATCTTTTTAGTAAATACGGTGACAGACATAATTATGTTACTAGAAATAGGGACCAACTAATTCAACCAGGTTTCAGGCTGGCTAAAGTAGCATCATCTTTTATGGGGTACTGTATAAAATGTTACAATAAAATTCCTCCCCACATTCTACAACTAAATGAGACGAAATTTAAGACTTGTATAAAACGCACACTATGTAGGCAAGCATATTATAAGTTGGGGGATTACATCGCTGATAAAAATGCTTGGCTCAATGCTGGTCCTGCTCCGCAGCCACTAGGGCGCAAGAACAATTAGTGATGGGCAGAAAAGTATCGAAGTATTGTTGGACATGCTGAAGACTGTATGCAAATTTTTGTATTGTATAAACTCAATTTCTTTTAGTATTATATAATTGCACAGCACATGTGTGAGTACTATGTTCTGACTGTAGATAAATCTACCATTCACTGTACCTATATGTCGTTCGTTGACTTCTGTGTGCCCTGGCAGTTGAGTGTGTCATGCTCTCTCTAATTTCTCTCTGATGGTGGCACATGTGTTGGATCATTCGGTTCCCTTCATGATGGTTGAGCTGAGTGGTGCCGATCCATGCGTCATGTTCGTGAACGGGCGCCATCAGTTGGGATTGGTCATAACTTAGCTGTCTCGGCCTGTTAAAGTGCTTTTTTTTAATTATTTGTTACTCTAGACGCTTTTACGTACACGTCTTTTTACATCGTTCTCACATATATGTATTTTTTCAACAAGAATGATGTAACCAAAAACTTGTAATTAAAACTGATGGAAAAGAGTGTCCGGGGAGTTTCTTGCAAATTCTTCTCCATTGAGACCTACAGACGCTTGCGAATTTGCAACTAGAGTCATCTTTTTATTAATTTTTTGTTTGACAATTCAAAAGTACTTCTAAAGTTTAATTGAAATAAATACCTTGATTTTGATTTTGATTTTGATTTTGATAAAAAAAAATCAAGGTCATAAATACATTTTGTAAACCATAATTAATAAAAAGACGGGGCGGGTTTTTTTTTATCAAACCTTTTTGAAAATATGCTTGACAATCGCTTTTTCTTTTGAGGTGTCATTTACGCGGATATCTTACAAATTATTGAAGTAAGGACCTACAAACAAATTTGAGACAGAAATTTAAAATTTTGTATTTGTATGTTAAAAAAATTCTAACGACACAGAAGCGTAAAACATGTTTTACGCTTCTGATACAGATGAATCCTGAGAGGTTGAATTTTTGGACTCTGATTTTGAGTATGATGATTAAGTAGTTACTAAATTAAATGTTAAGTGGGTTAATATTATGTACATACTAATAAATATATTATGTATATTATGTATATACTACACACTCGTTTTTTATCTCACATCCATGAAAGTCACGGCTCCGTCACACTTCACAAAACGGAGCCAATAAAATCAAAAAATAAATTATAATAAATACGAATAATACAAGTATCAAAACATTTAACTAGAGGTATAGTTGGTGATACCACATTAAGATTTTTTGAATTTGCCGCGTTTTTCAGAACACGCTTTCGTTGGCCAGACTCTAGATCAATTATGTACCTATACTTCATAAAAGATAGCTTGATCTGTGTGACATATGTCAAACTGACGTATACGAAACTGTTAAGTTATTGTTAGCCTATCAAGCGCTATTGTTACTGCATTGATACTGGCAGCTGTCGCAGAGATCAAGCTATCTTTTATGAAGTTAAGTTTAAAGATAATTTGCGACGCGGGTTTCCAAAATTTAAAATTTTGCTTGTTTACAAACAACCATAACTGCAAAACATATCTTTAACCAACATGATATTATTATATCATAATCATATATTATGAAACGAAGCAACAACACATAAAATACTAGTTATAAATAAAATTATTTATGGCTACTAAAACTGTAGGTTGGTTAAACTAAATAAACGATAAGCCACACGATCTAAACACGCAGTTATCTTGTTACATACTAGTGCTATTCCGCGGCTTCACTCCTTAACTCATCCCAGAGGAACCACGGTGCCTTTTCCCGTTAAAAAGTAGCTCAAGACACTCGATAATATAGTAAGTAGCTTTCAACGAATGTGTCGCGGTAGCCATTAGAAAAAAAATAAAAAAAAATATGGGAATGCCAAGCTATCACGTGGTTAATCAAAACATTTTGGCATTTCGATCGCCATCACTTAGACTTAAAATGACACTTTCTTAAGAGCTTCTGTAGATACTTTCTGAGACTACCTTTTTATTTTATTTTTTTGCTAGGTTTGCCATCTTTAAAATCTGCCAACCAGGACAAGAAGCGTGAAAACCCCGGCTTTTGGAGCTACTACTACTACAGTCTATTTTTTTTAAAGTTACCTACTCAGTAGAAAAAATATACTTTTTTACAAAAAAATACAACCAACTTTCAATTAAAAACACTACAAAGTGAATTTTTTTTTTAAATATCGGCAGTTGGGTTATGGTTTCGTTTTTTTACATCGACTTCCAAAACTGGAGTTTTTTTTTACTTTGTAGTGTTTTTAATTGTAAGTCGGTTGTATTTTTTAATAAGCAATTTTTTTTTTCTTTTTTTTTGTAGTATGTGCCACGTTAGCGGTCAATTTCTATGGTAATCTTACTTCTTACTAATATTATAAACGTTTGGATGCATGTTTGTTGCCGTAATTTTTGAACAGTTCCGATGAATATCCATCCAATATCCAAATTTCTTCATCAGATCTTCACCAAATTTTAATGGGACTAATTCGGGATCATACCCTTCCAAACAAAAAAGAATTAAAAAAAATGGTCCACAATTGACGGAGGAATCGGTGAAAAATTGCCGATGGTGATTTGAAGACTTTAAAACCCGGACTACATATAAAACCCCGGACGCCCGGGCGCTCCCCGGACGCCTTTTAATCTAGTACAAATACGGGGCAACTCGGACGGAAGGCAACCCTACATTTTGCAAACATATAAACAGACAAACAAACAAAATTAGTTTATTTTATTATTTCGAATTGTGCGTCAGTCAAACTTATATTTTCAATTACGTCAATGTAATTTTGTACACAAATACTAATACTAACTCACGCTAGCGTTTGCGAGTTTGTAAAACAAACTAAATTGAATAAGTTGTGAGTTGTATGTTTTGCCAATATTGTGAAACGAGATACTCGAGTAAATGTATTGTGTTGTGTAGCACGTACCAAGAAAAAGTAATTGTGTCTATATTATATTCCAAAATTAGAAAATCATGTCACGTCAGTGTGACATTGTCGATTTACAGGAATTTCGATCGTTAACTTCATATTTTGTATACACCGTACGTAGTAAACAGTAGTAGCACGTAGTAGTACGAGTAGCTTGCGTGTGTAAACTAGACATACACATGATGCCATAACAGTTCCGAAAATAATGAAGGTGAATGTGATGGGCTACTCTGATAAAAAGATTTAGGTTTTATATTAGCGACGGAAGCTTCCATCGTTCAATATATAAAGGTGCAGTTATAAATGAGGATTTGTCCAATAAAAAAACCCTTTTTTCACACAATAAAGATGTATAAACTGATTGGACAATGCATATACCTAGGCCTGTCGTAATTTGCGCTGCAGGTGACTGGTGACTGGCGCTGTGGTGGCTGCAGGTTGAGGTGTGGTGTCTGCCGGTCCAGTCTGAAATATTACTTGCTGGTATTAGGTAAAACTCCAACTAGCCTAAATTGTCACACTGCAGCCCCCTAGCCAAGTTACAAACATTTCGTATCGAATCTCTTTCTACAATCGTTAACGCCTTCTATTTGTATGGTCTGACTACGTGAGATACATTGATTCGTTTTCTACTAGCGTTATCGATTGTAGATTGACAACTTGACTAGGGGGGCAGGTCTCCTTCCCCCTTTTCTACGAAAGTCTGTTTGCTGCTAGTGCGTGCCAGTCCTTTCGATAGTCGAGCTCGTTCCATCATCTTCACTTTTATCTACCACGATGTCTTCTAGCGTTTGATTGGACCCTATCCCATTTCTCATCTGAAATGTGGCAGACATGTCCGTCCGGCCCAATTCCACTTAAGTTAAACGGCTTTCTGGGTATATCGTCTGTGACTTTTATTTTCGTAGAATTTATTACAAATGATCTAAAAATGAAACTCTGCCCACGATACAGGAAAAAGGAATTTCGCTTCAAAAAGCTTATTGAAGCGTTACATAATACTGCTCATCATAGGCGGTCAGTGTGTCAATATGCCACGGACAGTCGTTCGTCACAATAATTGTGCCAATAATTTTGTCTGTACTCGAATTTGATTGCTATAACTCTTCGCGAAGGTTGGCGATCACAGGCATCAGTATCGTTTAAATTACTACATGATTTGTCTGTGTGTTCTTACGCAGCTGGTCGTTTCTCTACCTTCCTGTCATGTATCGTTCTGCCACTCAGATAGGAGTGGGAGAGAAGACGCTCTATAAAGACGAAATTTTGCCAATACTAGATAGTTGTTTGCTGTGAAGAAACCTATTCTTTTGAAAGCCTGAAAATATATTATCAACAGCCGTTACTTATCCGCCGGTAGGTCTTTTACTTAGTTGATATATATTAGAGTTTTAAAACAACATGGCTAAAAAGTCATATTTGCATCGACAAGTTACAAATGTGTTTCTTGATAAGCATTGTTAGTTTTAAAACGAGTTATAATTAAACGAGTTAAATAGTTGCTTAGAAAAATCGGACCAACTTAGATATTTTTTTAGATACGGCCGGTTAAATGCTTTGTTAACAAAGCTTGTAAAACAATGTTTCAAACATTGTTTTGCAAGCTTGAGACTATTTTTAAAAGTTAAACATTCAACCTTGGAAGTTATTTGTACAAATAAAATAAATATCTTGCGATTTTAATGTTATAATTATAAATGTTTGGCCTTTACCAAGCGGTGGGAGTTTACCCAACTCTTTTTTTAATTTTCGGTAGGTTTGCTCTTGACTCTACTTTAGGTCAGAGGTGACAGACAAAGTCGACGAAGGAGTGAGCTTACCCAGAAGAAGCTTGTTCACTCTAACTTTATAGAGATTCGGGTTTAATAAAAAAAGCCTTGAGATTGAGCTGCCCCAATTCGTAAAAAAAAAAAAAAAACTATTTTAATTATTGTGAATGTTAAGACTATGTGGATCATTTATTTTCTCTGTTAGTTTTTAATCATGGTCTGACAGTTTGAGTAAGTTATGCGGCCTACCCGAATGTCCTTTCTTTGGTATTGTTCGTCAAATCGTTGAGCTCCTTAAAATCTGAGTTGAACTGCACGGTTATTGACAAATGCGTGCACTGACTGAACAGGTTCACTCAATCTGGCTGGTTCTTTCCTCAAAAGACCATTTCAGACACCAATCTACATGGTCTTTACATGATCTAACCAAGTTTTTGTCTGAACTTTAAAAGAGACTGACCTTTAAGTTTGTTTCGGCCTTTCTTCTCAGAGTAGTCAGATTGGAAACGCTGTTCCACTCTTTTGCTGTGCGCATTATGAAAGGATGTTTGGAAGCGCTTCGTGAGAATTGGTGGCATGGCAACTAGGTAAGGGTAACTTGCAGTGCGTCTAGATGGTAGAAGGGGGCTAGTGGGATGAGATCGTGGAGTTCTTGAGCACACTTACCGAAGTACAGTATACCTACAACTTACATAAGACTTACATACAACTTTCATAAACGCGAAACATTTGACAGTTACTTGTGACGTTTCCAATTTTCCGGATGAACTCTCTTAAATTGACGTCATCATCATGTTGATGTCATAAGTTACGTTTTCCAAGTGGCGAACCTCATGTCAAAGTAGCGTCAACTGTTGATGGTTGTTTAACTGTTGTTGGCGTTGTTGATGGCGTAAATTTGCCTGAAAATTCTCATTGTTCGAAGATTCGAAGTAAATAATACTTTTTGAATGAATTCTTTTGTTTTAGACAAAAGGATCATATAAAATCCATCCATGGTTGATGTGACGTCGTACGGTGGCAGGGTGGGGTTAGCTTATCAAAAATTGATCAAGATGGATGCGTGATTGGAGCCTGAGTGGAACAGAAACCAAATTACTTTTACCTTTAGGGTTTATATTTAGCCGCACTCCAGAATTCAATTCGCGTGTTATCAATGGTAAAGTGTATTTTAATGTAGGAGTTATTTATTACCTTCCACGTTCCCTTGTTACAAAATTCTTGGAATTTTTTGGTTTGTCTTATCGGAAAACGGCTTGAAGAGATTATCCGGAATATTATCGGCTACGAAGCTATCATTCATATCCAATGTTGGAAACAGACTTCTCCATTTGCGTGCCATTTATCTCGATTTTCGGCAACTTTCATCGATCTTTTACGAGCCCCAACCTGGCCTGAGTGCACACTGGGACACCTTGGGTTGGCGATTCGCGGTTTCCACTTAAGAAAACGTCTTCCCCAACGGTCATAGGTTCCTCAACTAACAAGTATTGCATATTTTTGCTCATTTATTAGTCATGTCTAAAAATATAATATCTGCAATATCACCAGTATCAGCAACCCTCCTACATGACCTATATCGCAATAGCGTGTTATCGAAACTGCAATCCTATCAGTAAAGAACTTTCACAACAACGAACATCGCAATGATTAACTTTCGAATTAACATAGATCGCAGTTAAGAACGTTTGCAACAACGTACGTCGCAATGGTAAACTTTCGCAGTAACGTACATCGCAGTAAAGAAATTTCGCAACAACGAACTTCGCGATAGTAAACTATCGCAGTAACGTATATCGCAGTACAGAACTGTCGCGACAACGTACGTCGCAATGGTAAACTTTCGCAGTTACGTACATCGCAGTAAAGAACTTTCGCAACAACGAACGTCGCGATAGTAAACTTTCGCAGTAACATACATCGCAGTACAGAACTTTCGCGACAACGTACGTCGCAATGGCAAACTTTCGCAGTAACGTACATCGCAGTAAAGAACTTTCGCAACAACGAACGTCGCGATAGTAAAATTTCGCAGTAACATACATCGCCGTACAGAACTTACGCGACAACGTACATCGCGATAGTAAACTTTCGCAGTAACGTACATCGCAGTACAGAACTTTCGCGACAACGTACGTCCTGATAGTAAACTTTCGCAGTAACGTACATTGCGCTAATGAACTTCACAACAGTGATTTACACTCACTTGTCACAACTGTGTCATTGTGTGAGTTACGTCGACAGCTTTGGTTCTCTGCCGTAGCACTTCCTACAGGAGACTCCAAATATAGCCCTTAACCGACTACCCAGAAACCATTATAACTAAACAGAAACCTATATTTTCCTGGATCGCAGATTTCAAATAAAAAAAATCCTAATTAGTAAAGAATTCTTTGTTTGATCCCTCTTATCGGGTTTTCTTAATACGAATTATTTTTTACATCACCGAACTTCTAGCACTTTTTATGTTTCACCGGTTCTGAAGTTCTTTGAGTCGTTTGTTAATGAATAAATAGAATGCCTGTATATTGAATTTGTGTATAGGATTATGTAGCTTTAATTTTAATCGTGTTTTTGCCGTTATGTTTCTAATAAAATGGTTTTCATATGGAAGACTAAATATTGTTTTCTGTCTTCTCTTAATAATGAGAAGTCGGTTTGTATTAAAACTCAGTTTGTAATTTGGGAATTGGTAAACAAGCTGTTTAATTTTTTTCTTTATTCCTTTTAATTTTCTTTATTGTTCCGAATATCCATAAGTAATGTATCAGTAGGATTCGTAGTTAACTAAAAGTGTACAATTATATTTGTAAAACTTATTGAAAAACCTTGGTATTAGATTTATCTTCCGTTCTCCTTTTCAACTTGAGTCTAGTCCAGTCTTTTTTCCTCTATGGAAAGCGCCGGCGCGGCGACGCGTCGCCGCGCCGGCGCTTCGTTCTTTTATCGGAGTCGTGATTTTGACATTTTCTTCCCAATACGTGTTAAAAACTTTTTCTTGTCCAACTGAATAAAGGCCCGCTCTCCTTAGCCCTTAATTGTACAATAAACAGTTATACGGAAAATTCACGCTACCAGTTGGCGCCACTTGGGAAAGAGGTCTTTCACTTGGAACACGCAACTTATGAACTTATGACATCAACATTTTATTATTTTTAATACTTCACCCTACTCGGGCAGACTAAGGTCTTGGACCATACCACCTCGTATTCAGTGCATAATATCCTTCTTGAATTCTTTAGTATGTATTAGAATGCGGATGTAACAGATTCTAATGTTTTTTGGAGTATTTGGCAGCAAATTGTATCCAGTCTGCCTTCCCAGTAAGCTTTGCAGAGGTAGTCAATACTACAATAAAATACTCCGCTCCACTATCCCGAGGTCGCTTCTTTCAATGATTTCACATATTGTCCAGTTGCGTAGACAGTTGAGACAAGAAACTACATTAATTTTATATCACAATATCCACTAGAAATCAATTTGCAAATATTATTAACAGTCGCTGAACTGCACTCGAAAAAATCCCGCCAAAAAGTCCTTATGACATCAACATGTCTATTCTATTCCATATTTTTATATAGCAAGCAAAGGCGATGTCTACTATTCTGCCAATGTCTAAAGTTAAGTGGAAGAGCAAGGTATGTTTTATTATAGTAATTAGTGGCCCGCCCGGCTTCGATAGAGTAGACATTTATTTATATTAAAAATTATTAGGTTATTATTAGGTTGTCTGGTAGTTAGCGCTGTCAGCGATAAGACCGCCTTTGTACCCGTTTATGTAAGTTTTTCTTGTAAATGTGTATAATTTTTATGGTGTACAATAAAGTATATTCTATTCTATTATAAATATGTAAGTAGTTCTAAAAACAACTTTTTAATATAAATGTGAATTTAAAAAGCCAAATATTAAATTTTCGTCACGTTATTAATGTAATATAGAATATAATAATAAATAATAATTATTATTATGTGTAGATTTAAATTGATTTAGATAGCCGTGATTGATACAGCCGGTCCATTCTGCAGACATCTCACCGTGATGTAAAGAAGCGAGCTGTCTATTCCTATACTTCATAAAAGATAGCTTGATCTCTGCGACATATGTCAAACGGACGTATACGTTATTGTTAGCCTGTCAAGCGCTATTGTTACTGA
Source organism: Anorthoa munda (assembly GCA_945859665.1). Taxonomy (NCBI): domain Eukaryota; kingdom Metazoa; phylum Arthropoda; class Insecta; order Lepidoptera; family Noctuidae; genus Anorthoa; species Anorthoa munda. Next base: position 29,227,006 of record OX243903.1, read on the forward strand.
ATTGATACTGACAGCTGTCGCAGAGATCAAGCTATCTTTTAAGAAGTTTAGCGTCGTCAATTGGAATGACAGCACACTCTGAGCTCACCTCCCATTATATGTCATCATGGTCAGATGTCTACAGAATAGCACCATAGTAGATACTTGTTGGGTTAATATCCCTTATATATATAGATATATGATAGGACTGAAACAACTTCAACATGTCGTTGACGTCAATTTTACTAATGTCAGAAAACATAAGCTTTGACAGAGACCTGACGTCTCAGTGCTGCCACCTAGTGTACATTTTGCATCGATATCAATCTTGCGGCATCGAAAATAAAATGCCATTAATTAGATTGCAGTAAACAGCGGCTAATTAACTAGTCTTAAATCATAAATCAATTCTGGGATCTGGATCCGATAGCGGAGTCAGTCGGGTCATAGAACTGTCACGCGACCGAGCGCATGGTCTCGTCACTGGGTGACTAATGTATTAAATAAGAAACGTATCATCATTCAGAGTGAGATACCTATATCGTGTACATGATCATTAATTAGGTATTGTTAACTGTGCTAAGAAATTAACTACCTGAACTAAGGTAAGGTACGGTACGCCATCGCCTGTCATTAGCTATCGGTTGCTCATCAAAATCTTCGGTCAATTTAGTTGTCAAAATGTTGCTTGTTTTGTTGTCTTGTACCTACGCATAATAAAAGTATTCCCAAAACGTTTAGTGCGTATGGGTGGGATGTCCACCATGTACCGATGGCGCATCTCCGTACGTCTGGTAGTCCGATGATGAAATGGGCTAGTCCGCCTGTAACTTAGATCATGCAATTCCATAGCACAATCCCCGAAATGTAATCGATAAAATACCGACAAGCTAACTATTGCGTAGGTAATACGCCTATATTTCGTATAATATAGCTTGATCTCTCTGACATATGTCAAACTGACGTATACATTATTGTTTGTTAGCCTGTCAAGCGCTTTTGTTACTGTATTGATACTGGCAGCTGTCGCAGAGATCAAGCTATCTTTTATGAGACTGGTTGCGGATGCAGTCGTTATGGGTAACCCGATCAGTTCTGAGGCCTTAAAAAATGATATTATCTAAGAAAGCGTTGCGACAGCGACGGGAAAGATGTCATACATGTATGGGCATGACAAACGCTATCGAAATGTCATATGGTCACTGTCTCACATTTTGGCGTTTCACTGTCTCACATTTTGGCATTTCAACTTTGCGTAGCAAAAAAATTCTAAATATATGATTTCAACCAAATCGCCCTCGCTGACATCGAATGACACCATGTCTAAAGCCTCTGTTCAATTATTTCGAGCGTAATCTTTCTTAGTCGTGCTCACAATACAAAAAAACCTTATCCCTCTTACAAATAAACGCGGAATAAAGTTATACCAAGTATAAACCTATGAAAATGTATGGTTATTCCTTTGTTATACCTGGTATAACTTTATTCCGCGTTTATTTTTAAGAGGGTATGTGTTTACAGAATGGTGCTTCAGCTTTCCTTAAATCATATCATTCCACATGTTATTAATTGGACACAAACAGTTCTACTTAAGATGACTCATAAGTGTTGTTGTTAAAATCTTCTCTAATCTTGTTGGGTTCGTTTTTCTTGTACTACTCGTATTCTCGTGATGCAACTATAATATGTATTGTGTAACTTATTTTCACGATCAACCAGTTTAGTGAATATCCTTATCAGAAAACTTGAACTTAACGTTAGGTAAATCAATTAAAAACGTTGTAATGTTCATTTACTGATAGACAACGCGCAGCCAAGGTATAGAAGCATGAAATTTTGGATTGCAGAGCACATAGAAGGGATTTTAGACAGTTCATTCCATAAAGGAGTTAAACGTTATTTAATTATCCGAATTTCAGTGTATTCGTATTCGACTGTTTGTTTAGTTAATCCAAAACTGTGTTACGTCCGCGCCGCTGGTCCCATCTCCGTGTTGATAGCTGCTAATTAGATGATTGTACGTAATTCATCAGTGCGGCGCGTGTGTTTGTAAACAATACGTTCTTAGCTTAGTTTGATGAGAATCGGTACAGCCCTTCAAAAGTTATGGGTATTTCACTGTTTGAATAGAGGTGTTTTCGCAAAATATCGTGTCATAATTGTGTGTTTAATTTGTTTGTCGATCGAAGCATGTTTAATACTAGATAAATTATGTAGCATGAAATAAAAATCAGTCGTGAGTTTTTATATTTTTTATATTTTACTTGTAATCCATATTAGATTTCTATACTTATCCATCAACTCTTCGGATATTCTTTCGGACATTCGCATCCCTATTAAATGGACGCTAATGTTAAAAACCCTCATCTTGAGAAGTTCATAAATAATGGGTGTTAAAAATCTTATGGTGCGAGGCAAAGAAACCTTGAAAACAGAACTTTTCTTTTAGTCTCAACAGAAAACAAACTCCAAAATGCCTGAAATTTCATTATAGGTCTGCATTGTAATAAAACAAGTTTATATTTCTGAGTTTCAGCACTAAGTTTTCTGTACAATTTCAATCATAATGGCAATTAATACTGTCTCCAACTATTCAGAAAGTAACAAAGATACAGATAATCCTGGCAAGCAATTACCAACAAGGTACCTACACTTATACCACAGATAATACAATACTGTCGCTTATAGCAAATACTGCCGTCTTCTTTGACACTAATGCTCGTTGGCAGAGCTTTGAGAGTCCCAAATAAATTGGCAATTTTGCCGAACAAATGAAGCAGTAAGCTTTGGTTCACACTGCATTGTACTGTTCGTGTTTTGCACTATAATCTATAATTACTAATAACATAGGTAAAGTTTGTGAATTGTGAGTTTGTGACGTTGTTTGCGTGAATTTTTAAAATCGGTTTACACATTACAATACGCCACGCTCTGCGCCGGCGGCTGTTAGCGTCACCAATAGTTGCAGCGTTGGCCAAACAGCGTCTTTGCGTCATCAACTATTGGCCAATCCGGCGTGTTTTGCTTTGCCATTGGTACGCCGCGCATTAGTTCTCGCACAAGATCGACAAACATATAAAGTGCACAGCGGTGGGCAATGTTGCCGTTTCGCACCGAAGCAGGTGCGAAACGGATTTTTTATGACTCTGCTGCATAGATCGAGCGAGCGCTACAGATCAATGATAAACAATTCCTTTTGGCTTGAATTGAACAATATGGACGTGAACGACATGTGGTTCCAGCAAGATGGCGCTACTTGCCACACAGCGAACGACACAATCGACATTCTGCATGACCGGTTTGAGGGTAGAGTTAGAGTTCCGCTAGATTTTTTCTTGTGGGGTTTTCTGAAGTCGCAGTTCTATGCCAATAAACCACATTCGACCGTTGCCCTGAAAGCCAACATAACGCAGGCCATCGCTCGGATTCAGCCGGATCTATGCAGCAAAGTCATTAAAAATTGGACCTCTAGGATTCGTGCCACCATACGAAGCCGCGGCGGACATTTGAACGATGTCATATTCCATCCATAATGGCATAAATGGGCCTTTTAAATAAAAAATAAATTTCGTTAATATCTCACACACATCTTGTTTTATTCAATTTTAACATCGACACGTCCTTGTTGAAAGACCCTTTAGCATACCATTCTCACTCAACATTTGATATGAACTTGATAAGGTTTCGCCAATTGTTTATTAGCACATAACTTTTAATTTTAGTTTTATTTGCCAGCGAAAGCTTCACTTAACTTAAAACTTTTTAGGTTTTTCGTCATAAGTAGAAGCAATTTTTTGTTATTGAAATAAAGTATCTTAAACCGTAAATCACTTTCAGGACGATCCCCAAACCCTTTATTACGCAATACGCCTCGAGTAGGTAGTTAGATACGTACGTATAAATACGCCACGAGTATTGGCAGAACGAATCAAATTCCGCGAATATCTCTTAAGCAGAAAGCGATACAATATTGGAAATGTCATCGTGTTAACCACAGCTCAAATATATCTAGGCTTTATTGATAAATGTTTAAGACACCAAAGTGAAATAATAATAATAATTTACTATTATAGTAAACTTAAGGGCGTATAAACGCTGTAGTGCCGGTAAACGGTAACTTTCTAAAGCATACTCCTTAGTAACAGCTAGGTTTTACAACCTAGCTGTTACAAGGAGGGAAATTTTTTTTTTTTTTTTCATGTACCTACATTATTTTTTAAACAAGGTTTTATCGTGTAACTAATAGTTCTGATTTAATTTTTTTTTTTTTTCATGTACCTACATTATTTTTTACCCGACTGCCGAAGGAGGGTAATGTGTTTATCAGTCTATGTATGTATGTATGTATGTATGTATATATGTATGTATGTATGTATGTTTGTTCCTATGTGGCGTTCCAGAGACCTAACGCGTTGGCCGATTTTGATGATTCATATGTCAATCGATTCGTCTTAACCTTGCGAGTGTCATAGGCTACATTAAAATTGGAAAATAGAAAAATGGTGGCTTTTGGGCGCCATATTGTGAGGGGCCAATTTTATTTTTTCTTCCAAACCCATCGTGTGGGGTATCAAAATAAAGGGTTTCAAGAGGTGATTTCAAAAATATATAACACTTATATATTTAAATGTACCTAATTCAAAAAAAATGTTAACTAAAAAGTTAATAAAAAAAATCATAATACCCGACTGCTTAAAAAGCGAACTAAAAAGTCGTAAACAAGAAGAAAATCATGCTGTGCAGTCGGAGGATACATCTGATTTTGGTCAGCCAGATCGCGAATATGTATCCTCCGACTGCACAGCATGATTTTCTTCTTGTTTACGACTTTTTAGTTCGCTTTTTAAGCAGTCGGGTATTTTGATTTGTTTAATTAAACAAGGTTTTATCGTGTAACTAATAGTTCTGCTTTAAAAAAATAATGAACTAAGTACACGATATTGGATGTTAAAAAATATATTTACACAGAAAAATTGATGTATGGCATTTCTTCATAACTGAAATAGCATATGTAAATCAAATAATATTTTGCAAATAAAACTGTTCAAAAGGAGGTTCAACATTGATATTTTGGGTCCGAGCGGGCGCACGGCCAGTACTGCGTTAACATTGGGGCGTATATATCGCCTTAAATGGGTATGACCGCTAGACATGTCGTAACATATTTAGCAGACACACCAGCCCATGCTATCTCTCTTCAACAGACGACACAACATCCTAGCCTCCTCCGACAAAGGAGATGCTAGGATGCTATTGCATACTCCCTCTTTAAATCCCCAACTAAACAAACATGCTTTATTGCTAATGGTTTAAGACACCAAAGTGAAACAATTAATTTGGTCGAGGCAGATACTAAATGATCAGCCCCGAGTGCCCGGCAGCCCGTCTACCCTCGGCTACGGTAGCGGTCGAGGCGATGGCGTGGCAAGGGGTGCTAAGAATCCCCGGAGTGGACCCGGCTACCCCAATAAACACCGACGACTGGACCCGGGAACATATAACACGCGAACACTCCGGACCGACGAGAAGATAGCCGAACTGGAGGAAGAATTGAGTAGGTTGCGATGGAGTATTATAGGGTTATCTGAAGTCCGAAGAGAGGGGGAGGACTCGATAATCCTCAAATCCGGTAACCTGCTCTATTTCCGAGAGGGTGACCGACAGTCCCAGGGTGGTGTCGGGTTTATCGTCCACAAGTCCCTTGTGAACAACGTGGTGAAGATCGAGAGTGTGTCGACCAGGGTGGCGTACCTTATACTCAGAATATCCGCAAGATATTCGCTGAAGGTCATACAGGTCTACGCCCCGACCTCGGCACACCCCGACGACGAGGTAGAGACCATGTATGAGGATATTGCAAAACTGGGCAAACGAGACGTGGATGAGCTGCAAGTGGGGCAATTTGGAGTTCGACGCCGGAACCACTGGCCAGTTTTATGGAGAAGGAGGGCCTCTACATGATGAACTCCTTCTTCAGAAAGCGTGAGCACAGGAAGTGGACCTGGCAAAGCCGCGATGGTGCAACTAAAAACGAGATCGACTTCATCATGTCAACCAAGAAGCAAGTGTTCAATGATGTCTCTGTAATCAATTCGGTGAAAACCGGGAGCGATCACCGCATGGTAAGAGGCACATTGAACATTAATGTTAAACTTGAAAGATCTCGACTGGTGAAGTCCACGCTCCGCCCAGCACAGATCCAGGTCCAAAACCCCGAGAACTTTCAGCTCGAACTCCAGAATCGTTTCGAGTGCCTAGGAAGCTCCGTGGACGATTACAGCGATGGGTTCGTGGAAGCTGTCCATACGGTCGGGACTAAGTTTTTCAAGACCCGCCGTACAGATAGGAACAAAAAGCTCTCTGATCCTACTCTCAAGCTAATGAAGGAGAGGCGTGAGATGATCCTGCAGTCTTCAGACGATGCGTTGAAATACTGGCAGCTAAATAGACGGATCTCAAAGTCCTTGAAAAGCGACCTCCGCCGCTTTAATACTGAGCGTATAAAAGACGCGATTAAGCGGAATCCTTATTCCGCTTAATCGCGTCTTTTATACGCAAAGACCCTGGAGCCCTTGCTCCAGGGTCTTTGCAAGAGATCTGTCTATAGGGCAGAGCCACCTCACGAAACTGAAGACCGATGATGGCAGGATCGTTTCCGCCAAACCAGAGCTTCTGAGGGAGATCGAGAGATTCTATGGGCAGCTGTACACGTCAACCAGTAAACCCGTCGCGAATCTAGCGAATGACCCTAGAGCTAGATTGACCCGACACTATACCGAAGACATTCCGGACGTCAGCCTGTATGAGATTAGGATGGCTCTGATACAGCTTAAGAACAACAAGGCACCGGGTGACGACGAAATTACGGCCGAACTCCTGAAGGCGGGTGGAAAACCAATCCTTAAGGCCCTTCAGAAGCTGTTTGATTCCGTCATACTCGAAGGGAAAACGCCACAGGCATGGTGCAGGGGTGTGGTGGTACTCTTCTTCAAGAAGGGTGACAATTACTGAAGAACTATAGGCCCATCACACTTCTTAGCCATGTCTACAAGCTGTTTTCAAGAGTCATCACGAATCGTCTCGCGCGCAGGTTTGACGATTTCCAGCCTCCCGAACAAGCCGGATTCCTTAAAGGCTTCAGCACCGTAGACCACATACATACGCTGCGGCAGGTTATACAAAAGACCGAAGAGTACAACCTGCCTCTCTGTTTAGCGTTTGTGGACGATCGAGACTTGGGCTGTACTGCAGTCTCTCCAACGGTGCCAAATTGACTACCGGTAAATCGAAGTAGTGAAGTGTTTATACAAAAACGCCACCATGTCAGTTCGACTTCAGGATCAGACCTCGGAACCAGTCCTTCTTTAGCGAGGTGTGAGACAGGGAGACGTCATATCTCCGAAGCTGCTTACCGCTGCACTGGAGGATGTCTTCAAGGTTCTGGACTGGAGATCAAGGGCATCAACGTCAATGGCGAGTACATCACTCACCTTCGGTTTGCTGACGATATAGTGGTTATGGCTTAGACCATGGAGGACCTCAGTACAATGCTCGATGACCTCAGTAGAGCTTCAGAAAGAGTGGGTCTTAGAATGAACATGGAAAAAACCAAGGTGATGTTGAATGCCCATGTTACACCCACTCCTATCAAGGTAGGAGACTCTACACCTGAAGTTGTGGGCGACTATGTCTACCTGGGACAAACAATCCAGTTGGGTAGGGCCAACTTCGAGAAAGAGGTCAACCGTCGAATCCGACTCGGCTGGGCAGCGTTCGGGAAGTTGCGCGGTATCTTCTCGTCCAACTTACCACAGTGTCTCAAGACGATAGTCTATGACCAGTGTGTGTTGCCAGTGATGACATATGGCTCTGAGACGTGGTCGCTTACAATGGGCCTCATCAGAAAACTTACAGTCACTCAAAGGGCAATGGAGAGGGCTATGCTCGGAATTTTCTTGCGTGATCGAATCAGAAATGTAGAGATCCGCAAGAGAACCAGGGTTACCGACATAGCCCGAAGAATTGCCAAACTTAAGTGGCAGTGGGCAGGGCACATTGCTCGCAGAACGGATGGCTGATGGGGCAGAAAGGTTCTGGAGTGGCGACCGCGAACCGGAAGACGTTGCGTTGGAAGGCCTCCCACCAGGTGAACCGATGACCTGGTGAAGGTTGCGGGAATCCGCTGGTTGCGAGACGCACGGGACCGGTCAATGTGGCGACGCTTGGGGGAGGCCTATGTCCAGCAGTGGACGTCTTTCGGCTGATATGATGATGATGAGATACTAAAACTTTGTGTTGTGGAAATAGTTTTTATCTTACAAAAAATCAAGTCCAGGTAAAGAACGCCTTCTGACATATTTTTTTTATAAATAAAGCCCTTTCTACACAGTCGGAACAACCACCCAACTCAGCCTTTTAAAGCATGCGGCCAATACTACACAACAAATATATTTTCTCACAACACATTACTTCCCAAAAGTTTGTGTCAAACTCAAAGGTCCATATCTAAGGCCTTACAATATTGTATGTCAATCTGTCAATTTAATCTCATGTTAGCAACTAACGAGCTTGTTACGCGGGCGAAGCCGCTGGCAGAAGCTAGTGTAAAATAAATTGGACAGACTTATTGGTTGTTTACAATGAAGAACAGACTGCTTAACCAACTTTCCGAAACTCTTTTGCAGATTGAATAAAATTATGAGTCCACGCTTTGTTTCGTCGACAAAAACTCTTCAGAAAAATTTAAAACAAACTTTGTCTGGCTTTTTATTAAGATGGATCATGAAATGGACGAATATATCAGAAGTTACTCTGTCTATCTGTTTGTTATAAAAAATACACACACACAAGTTACAAGCCTTAACGGTTGAACGGATTTTTAGCACATGGGTGAAACATTTTTTGGAAAACAAAACAGTTTTCATGCGAAGTCGCGGGCGGTAGCTAGTTTAAAATAAAACTGACGAGAAATTCTCCTAGAATCTTTCCTACACGAAAGAAGAATGAAAAAGTCAAATCATAACTTTATATTACCTTTTTTGTACCCCAAAGCAACAATACTATCGCCCATTAAGTAACGGCCTATCTATAAATAAAAACTTTTCCTGGAGTTATAATTGCCATACCCTAGTTAGTAGGAACAAAAACTTAATTCTCTTTATAAAAAAAAAAACAAATCGGAATGTATTCTTCAAACAGGCTTAGTAGGCTTTTAGGTCGCTGAGTTTCGTCCGATCCGGTCGAAACAGGAATTTCAGTATCATTAATATTTTTGAGTGGTGTTTCAGACGAATCCTTTTTTAGAGGCAAAGTAACGTCAGAAACATAAAATCAGTAGAAAGTTTAATAACATGATAAAAATAAATGTATTTAGTTAGATGTTGAAAATTATAAGCATTTATACCCAAACTACCAGGAGGCCATGATTGATCATCATGAAGAAGTCCTAATATTTGCGGAGCTAGAATCATTACCGGTAATGGCTAACGTAAGTATCAGGCGATTATAATTATGAGGAAGTATTACCGAGGCTGGAATCATGAGTTGTATGATTCTGACCTCCTGGTACTCTGTTGTTCTCTACCGCTTATGATTCTAGGCTCGCAAATACTTCTTCATGATTCTGGCCTCCTGGTAGTTTGGGTATAAATGTTCAACATGTAACTAAAAAAGGAAGTTATATTTTATTATGTTATTAAACTCTACTGATTTTAATTAATTAATTTATTTATTTAATACTTCAAGCACAAAATGTACGTTTTCCTAAGGCATTAAGTCCGAGGCGGACTTAATGCCTTAGGCATTTTCTACCAGTCGATAGTCATGCAGAGACAAATAGTGGTAGGTGAAATATTGAGAATAAATCACGATAGGTAATATTTATTGAAATACAAAGATATACATACAAACTATAAATATATACACATTATATACATAAAAAAGTAAATAAACTAAATACACGAATATACATAAACAGATAATTGGAGAACATTAACGCTTTGACAATACTACTGCCAACTTCTTACGAATGTGCTCGCGAACTTTCACTTTGAATGGTAATCGATTGGGTGCCATCCTGATTTCTTGAGGGAGCGCATTCCACAGAGAAATAGACTGAATGATGAAAGAATGATGAATGAAGTCAGTCCGGTGAGTGGGACTTTGAAGAAGACGGTTGTGTGAAGAGCGAAGATTTTTATTGTGCTTGGCGCAAATATATTGAAAGTGATGGGCCAATTGAGTATTTTTTACGACATCCAAAAATAATAAACGTCCCAATATTAGTACCTACTGATCAGTAGGTGCCAAATGTGAAATAAAATTAAAAAAAAATAAACAATTCCACTTATGGCACCGGCGAAAAATATCAATAGATGCCTCAGGTGCCATTTTGTACACTTTTTAATTGATATAAAACACAGATTATTGTGTTTTATCATGTTTAATGTATTGAAATGGTATATTAAGCTTTATCTTTTTCCAAAAATTGCCTGACTTTTACTTAAATAATATAACCCTAAGGTTTTTCATTCTGACTATACAAAATTTGCTTAAAAAAAGTATAGTCCGAAACACCACTCAAAAATATTAATAACTATGAAATTCCTGTTTCGGCCGGATCGGACGAAACTCAGCGGCCGAAACGCCTACTAAGCCTTCAAACAGGTAGGTACCTATATATGATTGATAAAGTTTTATTTACAGATTCGATTCGATAGATTGTGTATGTATTCTCATGATTATAACTCGACCTCCAAATATTCCTTTTGAATTTAATAACCCACATAGATGTCCTTGTCGAAATAACATAATATTAATTTCCTTCACGTGTCCAATTTTATGTAGATAACGTCACTTTCTTCCGAAGGCCGAAACTGTAATTATAAATATTACTTGATTGAATATTATAATATTGTTTTCATCAAGCACATAGTCCACTTCACATCCTGAAGTTGTTTTTCCTGTTATTTTTAAGCCCCGACGGAAAAAGAGGGGTGTTATAAGTTTGACGTGTGTTGCTGTGTATCTGTGTGTCTGTCTGTGGCATCATAGCTCCTTTACGGATGATCCGATTTTGATTTGGTTGTTGTTGTTTGAAAGGTGACATTGTCGAGAGTGTGGTAGCTATGTTTGATTAAAATCGGTTCAGCCGTTCAAAAGTTATCCGCATTTTACTCTTTCAATCTGGGTTTTTTCGCAAGATATCATGTCATAATTACGTGTTTTGATAGATTGGCGATTGAAACGGATCTAGATAAATTATGTATTGTGAAATAAAAATATGGGGGGTTATTTAAATTTTACTTGTATTAGGATATTTTTGTGATCCAATAATTCTTTGCAATATAACCTGAGCCTATTTCAATATTACTTTCTTATTAGTTCCAAAGCATATTATTATTACATACCTAACTACTTCATCAAAAACCTTTAACAAGACATTTCATTCTATACCATTAACTTTTTGGAGCTAGCTTATCAAGAGAGTGCTAATAAGCCAGTAAGCTAGTCACTGTGGGACCCTCATTTTTAACTACGTTAGCAAGTGTCTGTAGAGTGTGTGAGAAGATGAGCTCTATTATGTCTATGATGACGTCTATCACTGATTTTACTATACTGGCTAACTTCCTTTGGCCAGTGAACTTATTTTATAATGGTATCATTATCTCTACAGACTACGGCGGTAAATGCAATGTTGGCTATCGAGTTAACAGCTTTAGCGTGTACTAAGCCAAGATATTAATTGTTTACTTTTGGGCCTATTGTATACGGTGTCTTAGCTTTGTAGACATTATAATAACCTAAGAACAAAATACCTAGTCCTGAATGAATAGGCGTTTTTCCTGTTCCGTGATCAATACGGTAACCAAATTGCCAATCTTATTTATGGCGACCTGCGTCGACGGTCGCAAGCACTGCTGGTAAGTGCCTTGGGTTCGATTGCCGGGTCGGACAGGTCGGATTTTACCATCTGGAAGTTCTCAGAAACAGCCCGGAGTCTGGTCTTTGATGGCAATATATAAGGGACTAAAAGATAACTGTTGAAATGTTGTGTATCTACTATAGGTGCGCCTCAACATAGCTCGCTAATACAGGCGTGATGATATGAGAATTACGCCAATGAAATAGAACGCAATCAACACAATAAACCGTCTTTGAGAGCTGTCAGTGTCAATATTCTATGACATGAGCTGTCAATGACATTGACAGCTCTTCAACTCGGAAGTTGACCGCGTTCTGTCTCATTGGTGAAATTCACCCTTAATTTTGTTCTGTTCCACATTCAAAATTTCAAATTAACTATAAAAATAATGCTTTCAATTTGTATTGAAATTATTTGTTTTTCATGACAACCATTTCATAATTCTCGTTTAAGTCACAGACAATAGAAAACGAAATACGAGATTCAAAATGGCATTGTAATGTAATTTTATAATAAAACAGGAATCACAAATAGAAACCCAGGGCTCTAGCAGAGTTTTTTAACTTCCCTAGGGCCCGTCTCTTATCTGAAGTAGTTTGAACTATAAAGCTTTGTCAACCTGTCAGTTTGTTTCCATACAGTAGACTCAAGGAATGTTAGAGCGAGCATTTCCCACCACGTAGAAGGCACATGTACACAGCGCCGGCATTAGATCAGAGTAGAAATATATAGTCTTTCAGTGCAATTGTCGACGTTACTAAGTGCGGAAAAGGGAGTCCCTACTACTACTACTAGTCGACGTTAGCACTTAAGGTAAATTCTACTTCGGTTTTATGCTGAAGAAATAATTATTCCCTCAAAAATGAACTTTGATTGCAAATATCACACATCATCAGCCTATTAATATTCCCACTGCTGGGACACAGGTCTCATCTCTGTGAGAGGGAAAAACACAAATATCAACACTTATTGAATTTTCGTTCCGAAATTGTTATCCGCATTTGGTCTTTTGGCGCTCCTAGCCATTTGGCGCCTCTCTCGCTCCACCCCAAGGCCGGCGCTGCACAGATAAGACACGCATTTAAAATCATACAGACATTTTGTATCTATTGTACTTTCCCATCATCCTTCCAACTTGAATAAAGCAGCGGTACTGGCTGTTAAATACTTTGTGAGGCAGGTTCATAGCTTTACAGAAATCTTTGCTACGACTGCCTTTTATTTTCCATTTTCATTGCCTGCAAATGACTATTAATCACATCACACTATATATTATATATAATATTATAAAGGCGAAAGTCTGTGAGTGTGTATGTTTATTACTTCTTCATGCTCAAACGGCTGGACGGATTTGGATGAAATTTGACACAGATATAGATTGTAGCCTGGAATAGCACATAGGATACTTTTTATCCCAGGAATATGTTCCCTTGGGATCATTTTCGACATTCACGCGGGAGAAGCCGCTGGCAGAAGCTAGTAATAAATAATAATAAACCGTTATTTTATCTCCACAAATTACATCAAGTACATACATTATACAGCTGACATTATATTTTTTTACAAGTTTGTAATTTGTGGGATATCTGGAGTCTAAACTAAGCCGAGGCCTGTACTATAGATCTCCAGGCCCCGCATTTCATAACATTGTATAGATTGTCAACATATGAGATGCGAACATGAGTGTACTGAATGAGTAAGCGGCAGCAGGTTTTGGTATCTCTGCGCGTGGGAGTGTGTGTGTGTGTATGTGTGTGTGAGTAGTTAAGGGATATATCATCATCTGCCTAGCCTTTTTCCCAATTATTGTTGGGGTCGGCTTCCAGTCTTACCGAATTCAGCTTTATACCAGTGTTTTACATGGAGCAACTGCCTATCTGACCTCCACAACCCAGTAACTGGGTAACACGATCCCCTTGGCAAGATTGGTGTCAGATCTCAGGCTTCTGACTACCCGTAACGACTATCAAAGATCTTCAAATGACAGCCGGGACCAACGGCTTAACGTGCTTTCCGAGACAAGGAGGAAACTCGGTATGTTGAAATGGCCACCCATCCAAGGACCGACCTCGTCAAGCGTTGCTTTACCTTGAAGATCGACCCGTGTGGCTGTTATTATTTAGCCACGAGCTCCTCTGTTTTTCAAAATTATTATTTGACACAGTTAAGGTATATATAACTCTGTCAAATAACAATTTTGCATATTGTTATGTATATATGGTTATCAGATCAACAAAGAACCAGGAGAAAATGTAATATGATGGCTGTATTTTCCGCCCAGCATTGTTTATTCTATAGAATAAACAATGCTGATTACCTATAGGTAATCTGTAGAATAAACCGTAATAACAAATAATAATTATTTCGGCAAAGTTCTCACTCAACCTCAACACGCCTAGGGCCTACATGTTATAAAAGGCCACTTTATATTTTTTATTATGCTGGCAAAAAAGAGACTCAGTTCACATTTGTGAGACTGTTGCTAAATTTATTAGGGCCCAATTCTTGGAAGGATCATAAAAAGCTAAAGGTAAAAACTTTATTTTTTTTGTATAAAAATAGCAAGGATTGTTAACGTTAGGTACTTATGTAAAATCTTGTTAAAAATCGCTAAAGAAAAGTCTACGTAACGTTAATTAAAAGTAAAAGAGAACAGGGTTCTTGCATAAACTCTCTAACTCGGCATCGCTCAAGTCATTCCTTCGAATTCTGTGTTTTGAAGACTCAGTGACAGTATCAGATCTAAAGGCGGTTAAAATTGAGAAATATTTTAATTTGATTCCGCCTAGCCCTTTCCATCTGTACAGTCTTGTAGCCCAATGACTTACGGCAATGCCCCATCGGTACATGGTGGACATCCCACCCATACGCACAAATTGTTTTGCTAATACTTTCATAGTGCGCACAGCTAAGGAGTTTAAAAAAATTCCCTGCCGGAGTTTTTCCTTCCTGATAGCAACAGCATTGGGGTCTTTAAGTCAAGAGTGAATATGTTGCTACTAGGCAAGCGTGTTTCATCATCGCTTACCATCAGGCAAGATAGTGATCAAACGCGAGCCTATCGAAAACAAAATAAAAAAAAAACCGGCCAAGTGAGAGTCGGACTCGCGCACGAAGGGTTCCGTACTTGGTAAATTGCGGTTTACGATTTATGACTTATTAAAACAAAAAAACTACTTACTAGATCTCGTTCAAACCAATTTTCGGTAGAAGTTTACATCATATTTTTTTTTTTAGTTTTATCATTCTCTTATTTTAGAAGTTACAGGGGGAGCAACACACATTTTACAACTTTGGAAGTGTCTCTCGCGCAAACTATTCAGTTTAGAAAAAAATTATGTAAGAAACCTCAATATCATTTTTGTAGACCTATCCACGTATGGGTTTGATGGAAAAAAAAAATTAGTTTCAGTTCTAAGTATGGGGAACCCCTAAAATTTATTGTTTTTTTCTATTTTTGTATGAAAATCTTAATGCGGTTCACAGAATACATCTACTTACCAAGTTTCAACAGCTTAGTTCTTATAGTTTCGGAAAAAAATGGCTGTGACATTCGGACGGACAGACAGACAGACATGACGAATCCATAAGGGTTCCGTTTTTTGCCATTTGGCTACGGAACCCTAAAAAGAGATTTAGATAATCATCCTTCTGTGTAGTGATGGGTTAATTTACCAGTTTGGTTCAAAGTTTATTCGGCCATTAATATGATACGTGCCCAAATCATCGAATCATATACATTTGAACTCGAAGTACCTACATTCAATTGCATTTCCAACTACGCAATTTTATACATTTGCATTTTGGCTTTTCTACCACAAGTGCGATCAGAAGGAACCTGCTATAGTTTGTATGATCGTCCCTTTCATTACAAAACAATGCCAACAACACCCTTTCATTGACTGCCAAACAATGGTCCCTTAATTATCTCCTAGAACATTGAACTATAAGTATATGACGTGAATGATAAGTTAAAAAGTTTTTCGAAATGCTGAGGGCTGTGTGAAAATCTATTGTCATGGTATGGGCAATGGTGTCTCATCCCATACAAAGAAACCGTGCCGACGTACTGTACTGATTATTTTTTGTACATCGATCGCGTTTGGTTCCTTTCCACGGACATAGACGGCGATCTATCTATCGCCGTGGAACGGAACCGAACACGTAAGATTTACAAAAAGAAATCGGTATAATCAGATGAAAAACGCTAATTACTTCGGCACGGTTTCTTTGTATGAGATGAGGCATCTGTATGCTTGTAAAGGGTCTTTCAACAAGGACGGGTCGATGTTAAAATTAAATAAAACAAGATGTGTGTGTGAGATATTAACGAAATTTATTTTTTATTTAAAAGGCCCATTTATGCCAATTATGGATGGAATATGACATCGTTCAAATGTCCGCCGCGGCTTCGTATGGTGGCACGAATCCTAGAGGTCCAATTTTTAATGACTCTGCTGCATAGATCGAGCGAGCGCTACAGATCAATGATAAACAATTTCTTTTGGCTTGAATTGAACAATATGGACGTGAATGACATGTGGTTCCAGCAAGATGGCGCTACTTGCCACACAGCGAACGACACAATCGACATTCTGCATGAACGGTTTGAGGGTAGAGTTAGAGTTCCGCTAGACTTTTTCTTGTGGGGTTTTCTGAAGTCGCAGGTCTATGCCAATAAACCACATTCGACCGTTGCCCTGAAAGCCAACATAACGCAGGCCATCGCTCGGATTCAGCCGGATCTATGCAGCAGAGTCATTAAAAATTGGACCTCTCGGATTCGTGCCACCATACGAAGCCGCGGCGGACATTTGAACGATGTCATATTCCATCCATAATGGCATAAATGGGCCTTTTAAATAAAAAATAAATTTCGTTAATATCTCACACACATCTTGTTTTATTAAATTTTAACATCGACCTGTCCTTGTTGAAAGACCCTTTATTATATTATCTGTGGCATGGGCAATAATGGGCAAGTTTAATGCGGCAATTTTTGAGCGTCTCTTATTCGAGAACAGAGAAGCAGCTCAACTTATAGAAGAAAACCATTACATTTAAAAACCAATTCAGCCAGTATTAGAAAACGTCAATAGATCCAATTAGTTTGCAAGGAATCTGCGGTTGTAATCAATTTCTGCGCAAATTGGATTGAACCGATTTATAGACGAGACGTTCGCGCGTTCCGATTTCAAACCAAACAGGAACAAATTAATTCTGTTTTGCAAATCAAAATTTCACTTTACGTTTTAGTATTCTATCAAAGTAAAACAGTTTACAAAATATTTGCTCCAGGCGTAAGTTACGTAGCGATAATTCAATCTACAACAAATAATCCCAAATTCAATCAACTCAAAGTAACATACGTGTAATATGAAAATAACGAGCAATTTCATTTGGTCGGGTTATATTTTTACGATATAAAGCGCGACAGCGGAGGTGTCTTCTAGTTTTGTCCATTCTTCACCACGTAGGTATTTGCCGAACGGATGGTAAAATCACTAAAGGTCTATCCACACATATCAGGGCCGTGCCCGGGACATGGACAGCCCGTGACAGACTGGCCCGGGCACGTCCCGTGCACGGACGTGTGTGAACGAGTTCATATAAAATGTTCCCACAGATATTTTTTTGAGGCCCTGACGGAACCCGGTCCTGTCACGTCCTGGGCACGCCCCTGATATGTGTGGATAGACCTTTAATCATGATCCAGCCCTAGTTGTCCCCCCAGTGACGATGATTGATGGTTCAACCCCATATGCTTTTTGTGCCTGGCTGGAGGCTTTAGTTTAGTCTCCACAGGATTTTCCGGTTAAGCAGTCGCCAATCACTCTGTTTGCGAGAAGTCTCCGTGTTTCGACGGATTGTCGATCGAAGCGTGTCTACTACTAGATAAATTCTGTAGTCATCATCATCTGCCTAGCCTTTTTCCCAATTATTGTTGGGGTGGCTTCCAGTCTTGCCGGATTCAGCTGAGTACCTGTGTTTAACATGGAGCGACTGCCTATCAGACCTCCACAACCCAGTAACTGGGTAACACGATACCCCTTGGCAAGACTGGTGTCAGATCTCAGGCTTCTGACTACCCGTAACGACTGTCAAAGATCTTCAAATGACAGCCGGGACCAACGGCTTAACGTGCTTTCCGAGGCACGGAGGAAACTTGGTATGTTGAAATGGTCACCCATCCACGGACCGACCTCGTCAAGCGTTGCTTAACCTTGAAGATCGACCCGTGCGGCTGTTATTATTTAGCCACGAGCTCCGAGATAAATTATGTGGTATAGAGAGGTATTTGAGCCGGGGTTTTTTTTTTGTCTCTAGGAGGTTATTTCTGGTAGGACTGTTCCGACAACAAACATATTTCACTGATACAAAGCTATACTATCGCCGAGTGCCTTATGTCGCTTTTTATCTTGGAAAAATGCTCGGTTCCGTAGGGTCACGGGGGCGAAGCTACGGAATAAAAATAGTTCAAAGTAAACTGTTTCAATGTTAAAAACATTTTGTTATTTTTCATCAAACTGAAGCGAGATTGTGCCTCAGAATAGATTTCTCTGTCGAAAGGAATTAAACATAATGTTTAATCTCCGGTGGTTTTTTCTTAAAAAAAAAACAACGGTTAACAGGAAAGTTCTGTAGTCCAGCTGTTATAAATTCAAAGGAAAAATTAATCCTTTCCTACATTATTTAATACCTTTATAAATCTGAAAGCTTTTTGTTGATCAGTTCTCGAGCGTATCTATCGATCCTCGTTTGGATTACAACTCGGAGGCCGTTGCCCATGCCCATTTAGACCATGACCTAGAATAGGTACTTTTAGTATCCCTGTGGTACATTCCTGTCCGAAGTATAATTATCGAGTTCCACACGGGTGAAGCCACCGACCAAACATAGTAAAATATCGATGGTTGGCATTAATTTACTTCTCAGTCATGCATGGGCTACAAATGGATTCCGTCAGCTTTTGACTGCCGCGGTCTCATACGTTTGATACATTATTCATCAAAGAATATCGTATTCTATAGGGAAAACTTACGATAAAAACACTGAGAAGATTACTTATAGGAGTCAACATGTAAATACATACCTATACGGGTTTGGGTTTTGTTATTTAGTAGTTCTTTTTTGGTTTTATTCTACTGCTGTTTGTTTTTAATAGCTGCCTCGACGAATAAAGGGGGGAGTTATAAATTTGACGTGTGTACCTGTGTGTTTGTACATCATAGCTCCTAAACTGATGAACCGATTTTTTGTTTTGTTTGAAAGGTGACTTTATCGAGAGTTTTCTTAGCTATGTTTAATGAAAATCGGTCCAGCCGTTCAAAAGTTATGGGCGTTTTACTGATTGCACATACTCGTGAGCTGGCTGACACAAAACCAGATATATACTCCGACTGCACAGCATGATTATCTTCTTCTTTACGTTCGACTTTTAAGCAGTTGAGGGTTTTTTTTTATTAATTAACTTTTTAGTTAACTTTTATTTCGAATAAGGTACATTTAAATATAGTGATATATATTTTTGAAATCCACTCTTAACACCCTTTATTTTCATACGCCACACAATGGGTTTGGAAGAAAATAAAAAATTGGGCCCCTATAATATGGCGCCCAAAATCCGCCATTTTTCTATTTTAAATTTTTAATGTAGTCAGTGACACTCGCAAGGTTAAGACGAATCGATTGATGTAAGAATCATCAAATTCGCGTTTAGTCTCTAGAACGCCACATAGGAATAAACATACATACATAGATTGATGAACACATTACCCTCCTCCGGCAGTCGGATAAAAAAGAGTTCACGACAGTTTGAAGACCCCGGCTATAACATAATTATACAAGATAGGTGATTAAACTTTCCTTTTTGATAATCTGGTCTGGGTTCAAAAATGAGTATTAAGTTCCGGGGCAACACATTCACTTGATAAGGGCTTAATTACTTATTCCTTTAGCAGTTCAAAGTCCTAAAAAGACCACCGTGTCTATTACAGGTAGCCATAAAGTGTGTGATGTTTACACATTGATTTGTGACACGGGGCTTCGAACTGTTGTTAACTTTAGAAGGGTAGTTAGCCATTTAAATATTATGCTCTTAACACAGAAAACGGAATCATGACCTGAGGCCCATTGGCGATTGCAAAAATGTCAAGAATGTGTTGAAATGTCAAACACAATAAAAATATGATTTGTTCCGGTCTGATCCCCTCGATTTGATCCCCTGGGGGTTTTTTTATAATATTTTCTATTCCGGTCTGATCCACCGTGCCTTACTACACCGGATATCACAAATAAATTTCTATATTTTATACCGGTCGGATCCCCTAGTTATCTATTAACAGATTTTTGGACAGTCAGCCACAAAATATACACGAGATCTTTTCAAAATTAGAGTGAACATGCTTCTTCTGGGTAAGCTCACTCCATCTTCGATTCTGTCTCTGTCACCTCTGACCGTCTGAGTGTCAAGAGCAATCTCATATCAAATAAAAAAAAACAATGATGATGATAAAAACAATCTACCGGAGATTTGATTCCAGAACTGGTTCCGGAACTTGTAACTTTTAAAGTTTGTTTCAAATCAAACAAGATTTATAAATTTAAGTCTTTTAATAATTTTTAGTAAAAATATTTGGTCATCTTTCTCCCTTATTACTCTAATTAAACATTTTAAACCGTAAAATCCACAAGGGTTATCTTGTCGCTGGCACGACAGTCTTTCAAATTTGTTTTGACCAAAACTTAGCCATCTCCATGACGTCATCTGTGGCAGTACATAGATCACCCTGGCACAGATGACAGGACAGGAGGTGGGGCATGGTTTGTGACTCAGCACCACATGCAAACCCTACCGCTGTTCCATCGAGGTAACCCCATTTTGCAAGGTTGGAGTTACACCTTCCTACCTGGGTCTTGAGGCGATTTAGGGACCTTTAGACCACGGAAGGTTAGATCCTGCGGGAAGATACTCTCTTGGAGGATAACATGATTCTACTTTATTAAACTAAATGTCTTGTCACATTATTTGCCTATGGGGGTTTGTAGAAACCGTAGAAACAACTCTCTCATCTGGGTCATACACGCGCTCACAAAATTCGATATTTCTAGAATTGGCACAAACTAGGATGTCCGTGACACATAACACTATATAATTTCGTCGTATGAAAATAGTCGCGCCCGACCTTTTCGTTTATCGATTTGGAAACGGACAATAAAATGTGGTGTTTTCTGTAATAATACAATTTCATAGCTAGGGTCTGATTACATAGCATCACACCTGTATTATTTAAGGATTAGGCAGAGATAAATAATGTATCACTGTAGTGTATATATCTCACTAGTCATCCCCACCCTGCCCAACACAGACAGACACAATATCGTGCGCACCGCTTCATTATTACGAGAGCCGTTGGCGAGAGTAGACGTGTTGAAGTATGGTAATTTAGTGCGTGTACGAGCCTGTGGATTGCCCTATATGATGGGTCACTACAACCACCACGTTTCGTCAACCATTAACCGAGCACAACCGGAACACAAAATCACTTTGCCCGAACCGGAAATCGGATTAAGAAATCATGCTCATCTCAATGTGCCTTATTACAAAAATCGGTTTAACCAAAACCCAGGTTTAAACCTTGTTTACACCGTACATTATAGAGGTTTAAACCTGGGTTTTTAGTAAAACCGCTTTTTGTAATATGACTGAATGTGTTTGGACACTAGACCAACACAGTAGTCACCAATAATATGATATATTTAGGGTACGTTTGTTCGTCCTCATTTCTTCGAGTTTAGTTACTATGCTGAATACTTAATATAATATAGCCATTTAATCCCAAAAAAATTAAGTATTACAAACTATTATATGACATTCCTTATTAACTAACTAAACTAGCAAGCAACAAATAAAAACAATATATCAATTAATCAATCTAGCTTACAATTTCTATTTCACATTTAAATCTATACTAATATCTATACTAATATTATAAAGAGGAAAGATTTTTTTGTTTGTTTGTATGTTTGTTTGTTTGTACCGAATAGGCTCCGAAACTACTGGACCGATTTGAAAAATTCTTTCACCACTAGAAAGCTACATTATTCCTGAGTAACATAGGCTATTTTTTTATCCCGAAAACGGGTCCTGTGGGGTGGCCCACGGGAGCGAAGCCGCGGGGAACAGCTAGTAATATTATAAAGAGGAAAGATTTTTTTGTTTGTTTGTTTGTACCGAATAGGCTCCAAAACTACTGGACCGATTTAAAAAATTCTTTCACCAATAGAAAGCTACGTTATTCCTGAGTAACATAGGCTATTTTTTAATCCCGAAAACGGGTCCTGTGGGGTGGCCCACGGGAGTGAAGCCGCGCGAAGCAGCTAGTTTACTATATAAATCTAATAATTCATGATATCACATAGTAATTACGAATTTTAGATTTCAATTTCATGCATTTAATGATTATTATTTTTACGTATAGTGTCCTACATTTAATAATTCATGATTTTGCAAAGTAATATTTTCAAATTTTATATTTTAATTGTTAACATTTAAAAAAATCATAGTTTTTGTAGTAGTTATTTACAAATTTATTATTTTCAATTCAAACATTTAATTATGTATATACATTTAATAATGCCTGAATTTAATACTTACGAATTCATATTTTAAATGCTGAATACTTATACAATATTAATTCAGACACACAGACATTTGCCTTATTCGTGATTAAATTTATGAAAACGAACTTTAACCCTAAATCAAGATTCAAGGACACACAGGAAAAGAAACATGAGCATAGCATAGTTTTTATATACCTTAGTTTCAGGTAATGCACACGATGTTTATAAGCTTTTTACATCATACCATTCCGATACACCGTTGTCGCTGTTTGATTGTCGTCAGATGTCGGGACACATACTATAAGTAATAGTACAGAAGTTGTGACGTAAGAGAGTTCATACAAATATTATGAGTTCAAATTAAATGTTTACATTTAAGTACACAATGTGTGATATTACTCATTTCATAGAATACGTAATAGTTAAAGAAAACAATACATTTGGTCAACACAATATTATATCCGCACATACTTTTATTGCATAGAAAAGTGTTAGCCACTTTTCTTTTACAGGAAGTATCAAAGAAATAAAGAAACAAGTATTCTTTCAAAGAAAAGTTTGGGGTCTTGTCCCGACTGTGTAAAATAGCATAAATGGCAATTTGGGGCTGGTTCAGAAGTTTAGAAGAACAAGGCGTAACTTTTTTGACCCCTATAAGTTTGGATAAGGGATTATTATACTATGTGACTGTAAAACTCCGAACTACGGTAAAACCTTGGATTTACCAAGTCTTACTTGTAAAAATCCGAAATGATCTTTGATAATAATCGCTAATTTCGGGATTTTACCAGTAATCATGCGTTAAATCTTAGGATTTCCCGTAGAGACAGGTAAATGTTGAAAAATTTAAATGTCTATGACAAACTATGATACGAAATGATGAGAGCCGAATAGTAGACGCAGCTCTAAATGAGACTTGCAGAATAATAACTGGCTGCGTAAAACCAACTCCACTTGCTGCATTTTACCCGCTAGCAGGATTAGCTCCTCCGGAGGTATGAAGAGATGTTGCCTGCTTCTCAAAAATGCACAAACAGGAGACTCACAAACGACATTTTCTGTACTATATGGACCAACCAACGAGGCGACTAAAGAGACGGAACAGCTTCCTAAAGTCGACTAAAATAATTAACGACAACAGTCTCAGCGAAGCCCGCAAGAAATTGTGGCTCCTCAAATACCCACCTACAACTGACTGTGTTGAACCTACAGAATAGCTCCCAGCGGGCCATAAACTGCCATGGCCCACCTGGAAATCTCTGATCCGGTTACGAAGCCAAGTGGTCCGCTGAAGGCACGAATAGGTCAGATCGGGGTACTCCAATCAGCCGCAATGTGACTGCGGGACTACGCCACAGACGATGCCCCGTCTCCTGTCCTGTTCCTTATGCAAAAATACCTGCACCATGCCCTATCTGTACCTTTGTAAGGCCAGTGCAAAGACTATCGACGTGCCTGAGTAGTGGCCGAAGAAAATTTTGAAAAGGGAATCATCGACACGAGGAACAAGCCTCAAGGTTCTTAACCATGAAGTCCGTAGTGTCCTACTCCGTATCACATACGGACGCATGATTCGTTTGGGTCCCGAACTACTAATGAATTTGATAGTTCTACCTACTCCCGATGTTTTTATAACCGTCCGAAAAATTCAATAATTACGGAGTAGGTTCACTCCGAATTTCCGGCGTACTTTCGGACGGAGTTAGGGAGTAGACCCCCTGATGTTTGAGGTCATGTGTTACAATTTTTCAACATTTACCCGTCTCTGAGGTACTTAAATCCTAAAATTTACCGAATTATTGCTGGGAAAAGACCGAAATTAGCGATTATCATAGATATTTTCGAACTTTTACCTTACTTTGACGCCTATCGACGACCAAATTATATTAGATAATTGCTTCCCAAATACGATGAACTTAACGCGAGGATCTTATACCTTCTGTAAATATACTTAAATAAAGCTCGTTTAGATTAAACTGCTTTAACAAAGTACCGATACTTTGTGAAGTTCTACAGCTTTATCCAAACCAGCTTTGCGTCTATTTCTGAAAGCATTTTTAGCAAATTCATGAAAATAATGATGAACTGCTTAAGTAGATTTTTATCAGTCGCAATCTGAAGCCTGGATGCATCACTAAAGAATAGCTTGGGTCTAAATGAGTTGTGTTTGTCAGATCACTCTCAGTAGACTCACTCCATGACACATATTCGCAAAGCGACCCTACCATGGTTAGGAAATGGATTAATAGATTATGGTGAAATGTGACTAAGCTGGAAACTAAGTAATTCAGGATTTAAAAAACAATTTATTACTATAACCGTGACAATACAAGAAGTCCGATGACGTTTCTCATTACTCGACTGCCGAAGGAGGGTAATGTTTTTATCAGTCTATGTATGTTTGTTCCTACGTGGCGTTCTAGAGACCAAACGCGTTGGCCGATTTTCGTACGTCAATCGATTCGTCTTAACCTTGCGAGTATTACTGGCTATATTAAAATAGGAAAATAGGCAAATGGCGGCTTTTGGGCGCCATATTGTGGGGGTCAAAAATTATGTTTTCTTCCAAACCCATCGCGTGGGGGAATTCTTACATGTTTAAATGTAAATGACTCGAAAAAAAAATTGACTAAAGAGAAATAAATAAAAAAAGTTACTTCAAAAATGTTGATAAATGAATTAGATTTTTTGAAGTTACTTTTTATATTTTACATGCTGCGATAACTTTGTATGGATGTCCACGAAAAATCAAATTCATAATTAATCACTATGTTACCCATACTGAATTATTTGAAAAAGAACGTAACAACAACGTATTTTTATTGCTGTCAAATCACTTCTTAGATTGTCACGACTTTATTTATTTTTGTAGTCTGACTTATTAAAATAATAATGAGATAAATAACAGTGACGCGGAAGTCGGCGCCATGTAATTATGTTGCTGATAAAATATTGAGATTAGTGTTATTTTCTTCGTAATTACTATTATTAGATGTGTGAGATCGGCGAGTGATATGTGAGTGTGTGAGAGTGAGGTAGAGAGTAAAGAGCTTTAGAAAACCGCTTTACGGGGAGCGAAGGGAATGTAATTTTGGAGGGAATGTATTTTTGAATGGAGAAAGTTTTGATTCCACACGGTGGATTTTTAGGAGATTTGATACACACTTTTTGGATGTCAACTATATTTCTAATAGAAATAAAAACATCTTTGATTTTACTGAGGTTTGAGCACTAGGAAAGCCAGAAATTGCAAAAGACATTTCCGCGTCGCGCCTTTCTTCGGGAGCTAGTCTGTTTTATCCTTTAGTATTTGACGGGGAAAATGAGTAAAGTAGGTAACAAAGAAGACGAGATACTTATATTTATTGCCTCTTCTGTTAACTGAATACCTGTTTAACTGTGTTGTCTTCTATTTCAATGTAATTATGGTTCCTGATAAAAGTTCTATACTTCATAAAAGATAGCTTGATCTCTGCGACATATGTCAAACTGACGTATACGTTATTGTTAGCCTGTCAAGCGCTCTTGTTACTGTATTGATACTGACAGCTGTCGCAGAGATCAAGCTATCTTTTATGAAGTATAGTAACACGATGATCCAGTTACTATAACGATAATCATTGCTAAATCACGTGAAATTGTCAAACGCGCGTTAATTGCTGTGATTCTTTGAAATAATTTCCGACAGTCAATCAAATGCCTTGACTTGCGTTAATTTGGGACGCGGCGATAATTTCTTTTCATAAATCTCAACGTTTTAGTCTAAAATCGCTGTGCTTACAGTTCAAACAGGGGCTTTATAATTTTAATGATCGAATCGAAATGGTGAGTGAAATACAGTGAAATGTTTGCAGGCGATGAGCTGATGTTATGTCATTAATGTCACCATTCATTATGTGTAATGATGACGGTAGACAGTGGTGCCAACATTCCGAATAATGAGCAAGAGATTGACAGCAATGTTGGTATTACTAAAGTTTCGTTATATATACATACCTAGGTAAGGGACCGTCCATTAATTACGTGAGACTTCAAAGAGGGTGAGGGGGTTTAGCAAAAATCACGAAATATCACAAGGGGGAGGGGGGTGTAGTAAGATATCACGTGTATTTATTTTTTCGTCAAACGCGCGATTTCGCGTTCGGTTCCGTTTCACGGCGATAGATAGATCACCATCTATATCCGTGGAACGGAACAGAACCGAACGCGATCGATGTACAAAAAATAATCAGTATATAACGTTTAACGTTAGTGCTAGGCCCGTACCCACTTATCCCCTTGCCTTTCTCGCAATTTCGTGCGTGGATTCGTCAAAGATCAACAGAACTACACAATAACTGAGAGATGGTCACGGGCAACAGACTGCAGACAGTCAAAAATGGCTTTGCCAAAAGTACACCCGCGTCTCACTAAAAAACTCCTCAGCCTGAGTAGAAATAACCTCAAAATAATTATAGGGACAATAACGGGCCACACCCTTCTTAACAAACATTTATTCAACATAGCCCACCTTGCAGGGGCTGTTTTAACGCCGAAGTATCAGCCGCCCACGTCATCCTGGAATGCGAGGCAGTGGCTTCTCAACGCGAAGAAATCCTCGGAACAGTGAGGTCGCTCCGTGAAGCCTGTGAAGCTCCCAGGAAGCTTCTGTGCTTTTGGGCGGAGCTAGGCTGGCTATGTTAGCCAGCACCCTCACGCACAATGGACCAAATGGGAGTCTAAGTGCGGAATAGGGAGTCCCTACTACTACTACTATAGCCCTCGCCAAACTTCTTGGCCGCCCTGAAGTTGGTTTACAGGATGCGCGAGGCACGAAACGGTTCTGTTTTTGTATGAGATTTTCTACTGCGCAGCCATTGTAGCCAACTTCAGGGCGGCCAAGAAGTTTGGCGAGAACTATACTACAGTATAGAACGTCGGCACGGTTTCTTTGTATGGGATGTTTGTTCGTACTCTTCACTTTGTTCGTTCGTGTGCTTTATGTTTTAAAATATATTTGGTTGACTTGTAGAGAATGTCAAATTCCATTGGTCATTGTACCTTTGTCCATGAAGTTTAAATATTATGTTATAAAATTCTTAGGAACTTTCGAAAATCATCCACGAAGCCTGCGGGTGACACAGGAAGTTAAAGATCAAATGCAAAAGGAGACAACTTACCAGAAAGTTCTTCTGTTGTATTATAAGTGACTAACTTAGCTCGCAGCGTTTCCTGTTTGAGAACTTTTTGGTTTTCTAGCTTGAAAAGTAGCCCGCGGGCCAAATCTTACTTTGACCTACAGACTGCTATTTTGGATGACGAATTACCTAGTTTATTAAATAATTGCATAACAAACTCAACAATTGTGTCATTCAAATTAGCCAAACTTTACGCACGTGTAGTTTCATTGTGTTTCAATGAAAACCATTTAATTATATATCAAAATTATTATTTTGGTTTGAATTATTCCTGGCTGCTACTGAAAACTTTCTTATTTATTTTCCACTTTAAAACTTTTGAAAGTATTAAAATATTCAAAGCGAATAGCTATTTTTAGGGTTCCGTACCCAAAGGGTAAAAACGGGACCCTATTACTAAGACTTCGCGATCCGTCTGTCTGTCTGTCTGTCTGTCTGTCCGTCTGTCTCCAGGCTGTATCTCATGAACCGTGATAGCTAGACAGTTGAAATTTTCACAGATGATGTATTTCTGTTGCCGCTATAACAACAAATACTAAAAATAGTATAAAATAAATATTAAAGGGGGGTTCCCATACAACAAACGTGATATTTTTGCCGTTTTTTGCTCGATATTAATAACGGCAACGGGTAGACGCTTGAAATATTCACAGAATGTTTAGTTGTATATTTACTTTAAAAAATAATAATTAATAAATTAAAATAAAATAAATTAAGGGAGGCTCCCATACAACAAACGTGAATTTTATGCAGTGTTTTGCGATAATGGTACGGAACCCTTCGTGTGCGAGTCCGACGCGCACTTGGCCGGTTTTTTTTTTATAAGTCTTGAACGAAACTGTCTGTGAACTATCTAACTTCCTGCTTGTTTACAAAGTTTATTGTAACAAGTGGAAAACTTTCTTCATGTTAAGTACTTTCTTAACATGAAGAAACTAATATACATTTTTACCCGACTGCCGAAGGAGTTTAATGTGTTTATCAGTCTATGTATGTTTGTTCCTATGTGGTGTTCTAGAGACCAAACGCGTTGGCTGATTTTGATGATTCTTTCGTCAATAGATTTGTCTTAACTTTGCGAGTGTCATTGACTACATTAAAATTGGACAAGTGAAAATGGCGGCTTTTTGGCGCCATATTGTGGAGGCCTAGTTTTTTTTCCTTCCAAACCCATCGTGTGGGTCAGCAAAATAAAGGGTTTAAAGAGGTAATTTCAAAAATGTATAACACTTTATGTTTAAATGTATCTAACTTGAAAATAAAATGTTAATTAAAAAGTTATAAATAAAAAAATATTTAAAAAAACCGACTGCTTAAGAAGCGAACTAAAAAGACGTAAACAGGAAGAAAATTATGTTGTGCAGTCGGAGGATAGATTTGGTTTTGGTCAGCCAGCTCGTGAATATGTTTCCTTCGACTGCACAGCATGATTTTCTTCTTGTTTACGTCTGTTTAGGTCGCTTCTTAAGCAGTTGGGTTTTTTTTAATTATTATTTTTTTACAGTAGAAACGTTGTAAGACTGACCACCGATTTGTGAATGGAGAAATTATCAAATCCTATTTGGAAAACCTGTCGAACTTTTTGACCCGTTAGTTTAACTTCATCAGAGGAGAACGTAAACACACAACACACCACTGGTATTGAGGGAACAACTGAAGTTTTGTTGAATACTCTTATACCTGATGACTTACTAGCTAATGACAACGACTACCATCAACAGATCAGAGCGTGGGCAGCTGTACCACCTGAATTACCAGCGTCAGACCTTCCATCCACTGACGAATTTATTAACGTTGTCAAGGGGTTACCACTCAACAAATCATCAGGTGAAGTTAAAATATCTAATCAGATGATTATAGAAGCGTTTGGAACAGCCGGTTGTATTGCGGAAAGCGTATTTCGTGCTGCAATGTACTATTCCGCACGAGAGAACATGGGCGCGGAATTTTTAACGCGGAGTGACCGTGAGAAAATCTCTAGATTATTTAAACCACATATTGACGACTGGGAGGAACTTTTATCCGAATGGCAATTGGGTGGGATTATTCCACCAAGGGCCGACACTTCCACCAATTCCTTCCATGCGTTCGCGAGCGGCTGGCCAGGACGTCGCTGGAGGTGTATCACTGTGTTGCTCAATTTTTCACAGGGCATGGTCAATTTTAAAGTAAATTATTTTCCTTCAAGCTCGTTGCCTCGCCTTTATGTCAGTGTTCTACATCTGACTGCGAATATACACATCATATCTTATGGGAGTGTATTCTTTGGCAGAATGAACATAACATTATGTACAGGCTGCATCTAGAGTTGTTTACTATCGGACCTTGTGGAAACTAGAACAAGTTTTCGTGCGTTCAAGCGTTTTTGCCATACCTATTCGCTTCGCCCGCGTGAATGTCAAAAATTATCCCAAGGGAACGTATTCCTTGAATAAAAAGCATTCTATCTATCCTACTGACTATAATCTATCTCTATGCTAAATTTCATCTAGATCCTTACAGCCGTTTGTGCGTGAAGAAGTAAAAACATACAAACACACACACGCACTCACAAACTTTCGCCTTTATAATATTAGTGTGATAATTTTTATCCGTAGTGCTAGGCAACTGGGCTTATCCCAGTTGTAAACGACCCTTTGTGCCTATTGGCTTTGTTTCTTCTGTCTCCTTCTTGATATGGAGGGAAGTGGAAATTTGCATTTTTTCCTACCCTCCGTTATTCTTTTCTGATTAATTTCGTTGCGAGATCCAAGGCAGATAAATTCATTCTCCGGGACTTCGTCGAGCTTCATTACTTCGGTGCTTTTCCGGTGCTCGCCACCGAATAGTGCGGTGGGATGGTCCCAGTAATAAAAAGACGGACAGACAGACGGACACGTGAGTGACAGCAATAGGGCTCCGTTTGAACCCTTTGGGTACAGAACCCTTAAAAGGGTGACCTTATGGTATACTCACCGTTTGTATTCCTTTATCCTTTAACTGCTGTGATCAACCAGACCTTCGTGTAGAAACATTGTTTTGATTAAAATAATGGTGAAATCTGGACGATGTGGTCGCTAAGCGACAAAATCCTTTATACATATAAAAAAATTATTAAGGAAATTCCTTTCATTTTTAACCGACACTAAAGCAGTAAGAGTAATTCTGTTGTATTTATTAAAGTAAAGCTCATTCTTTTATTTAAAAAATGGCGGTTACATTATAGGTACTGTTATGAAATCGGACTAAAAAAGCTTTAATGTTATCCCGGGTCCAATTTCCCAGCTGATAATCGGATTATAAAAGGTTTTTTTTCGCTTAAATAAGTCCCACCGTTTTGTAACTCATGATGACAATTATTATTATAGAACAAAGTTACACACAGACCTCGACGTAGGTCTATAATAAAAGTATAAGCGTAAATTTTGCAAATCCTTATTGATTAATAGTTAGTGTCTGGAACACTCTGTTCACTGTTCTACAGAATAAGAGCTTCAGAAGGTTCAGTTTTCACACGTAGGTATCTCAATCAATCTGTCTAGCCTTACTCCAACTAATTTGGGGACGACTTCTAGTCTATCCGGATGCAACAGAGTACAAGTACACGTAGGTAGTTAGGTACATACACGACGACTAGATAGTTACAAATTAGTAAAGGCAAGCCAACATTAGTCATGAATTTAAGATAAGGATGGTGTATGGGGGCACTTACGTGGTTTTGGTAGGAAACATTTGGAGACTTTCAGCGAATATTTACGTATTTCTGGTCACCACATAACATTCAAACGTAGGTCTACTGAAAAGAGGAATACGGAAAAAGAACACAAGCTGCGAAACAGAGTAGGTAAGAGCAGGAAGATGATGATGAGCTGTTATGCTACTTACTTAGGTACCAGGCAGCTCATGTACACTAAGTTCCTTCGACTTAATTTTTTTGCGCTGTGTATATTTGTCAGCGTCGCGTGACTTCTTAACGAGAACTGCGTGAGAGAATGTAATTCTGTCTTAGAGAGATTGTAAGTTTCTCTACTTACGCAAATTGTTTTAGTTCACCTGATGGATGTGCTAGAGAGTCTAGTAATGTCCAGTTGATGTAGCTCATGGTCGTGACTTATCTACGACCTAGATTCTAGGTAACTATGAATAAAATACCAACCCAGGGCGCGCGCCATTTCTTCTTCTCAGCTAAAACAGTTGGAAGTAAGTGACGGGCGGGCGTTTTGGGATCTTTATAATATAAATATGACCTTCAAAAACTGCTGGTTCTCATCCTAATTTGAAAGAATTCTCGTAAATTGCTTTTGATTTTGATTTTAATCAACGTACTTGTCGATAAATAATCGTTTACTATAAAGTTACCAGAATACCTACAGGAAAGAGGAAAATATTATGAGGAAAGTTGTGAGTGCCTATTCAGAACTACCCTAACCCGCAATCATACCTACAATTGTGGGTAGCTATGGCTACGAGAGTACAGAAAGCACAAACAACTGAATGGACTGTGTCAAAGAGTGTTTAAATTCTATAGTGTATAATATTTATTACTATTTATTATTATTTACGACTATTTATTTATTTTCAGCCTATTCTGTCCCACTGCAAGGCAAAGGCCTCCCTTTCTCCCTATCTGGATTAAAAATAAATAACTGTGTGTAAGATGTACATATTTAGCTAGAAAGGATCTGACTTGTATGATGATGAAGATAGATTAATAAAAAAGTGTATGAATGATGATTTGCTGAGATGCGCAACATGCCTTATGTTGCGCATCATCATCATCATCAGCCCATAGCAGTCCACTGCTGGACATAGGCCTCTCCAATTGCACGCCATTTGGTTCGATTTTCGGCAACTGTCATCCAGCTGTTACCAGCCACCCTGCGAAGGTCGTCGCTCCACCTAGCCTGAGGGCGCCCTACCTTACGTTTACCAGTTCGCGGCCTCCACTCAAGAACACGTCTACCCCAACGGTCATCGGTTCTACGACTTATATGGCCGGCCCATTGCCACTTCAGCTTACTTATTCTGTGAGCTATGTCGACAACTTTGGTTCTTTGCCGGATCACCTCATTTCTGATTCGATCCCTTAGAGAGACTTCGAGCATAGCCCTTTCCATAGCTCGCTGAGCAACTTTGAACTGATGAACCAGCCGTATTGTGAGTGTCCACGTCTCGGCACCGTAGGTCATAACAGGTAGGACGCACTGGTTGAAGACTTTAGTCTTCAGGCTTTGCGGGATGCGCGACGAGAAGACTCGACGAAGTTTTCCAAACGCCGCCCAGCCCAGCTGTATTCTTCTGCTAGCCTCCTTCTCAAAGTTGTTCTTACCAAACTGCAAAGTTTGCCCGAGGTAAACGTATTCTCGAACAACTTTGAGAGCACCGCCATTGACCACAATCGATCCCGGTGTGACGTGTGAATTAAACATAACCTGGGTTTATCCAAGTTCATCCGGAGACCGATGCGTGCAGAAGAATCAGCTAGGCCATCCAGCATCTGCTGCAAGTCGTGCAGTGACTCTGCCATTATGACGATGTCATCCGCAAATCTTAGGTGTGAGATGTACCCGCCGTTTATGTTAATGCCGCGTCCTTCCAAGTCCAGCGTCTTAAACATATCCTCCACTGCGTTACTTGTCTAACTCCTCGACGCAGTGAGATATGCCTAGTTTGCCGGTCTTGACTTTGAACGGTCATTGTTGCGTTTTCATAAAGACATCTCAGCACTTGGATGTATCGCCAGTCAACTTGACATCGCTGCATATACTCCAAAACAGACCAGGTTTCGATGGAGTCAAAAGCCTTCTCATAGTCCACAAAAGCAAAACACAGGGGCCGATTATACTCTTCGGACTTTTGTATAATTTGCCGCACTGTGTGGATGTGGTCTATGGTGCTGTATCCTCTTCGGAACCCGGCCTGCTCCGGTGGCTGAAACTCGTCGAGTCTTCGCGCTAGACGATTCGTGACGACTCTCGAAAACAACTTATAAACGTGACTAAGAAGCGAAATGGGTCTGTAATTCTTCAAAAGGGTCTTGTCACCCTTTTTGAAGAAAAGAACGACCACGCTCCTCTGCCACGCCAATGGAGTTCTCCCAGAGAACAGGACAGAGTTAAAGAGCTCCCCAAGCTCCTTCAATACGGGGCGTCCTCCCGCTTTCAGGAGCTCGGTTGTAATCCCGTCCTCACCCGGGGCTTTTCCATTTTTAAGCTGTTTGAGAGCCGCCTCGATTTCATCTTGGCTTATTTCAGGCAGGTCTTCTGTAAAATGGCGGGTTAAGGTGGCTCTAGAATCCTCATTTTCGGGATCAGGCCGAGATGCATGCGATGCGTACAGTTGGCTGTAGAAGTCCTCAACTTCCGAAAGAATCTCCGGCCTCGAAACGACGATATCCCCACTCGATTTAGCCAGCTTCGTCAGATGGCTCCTCCCAAGTGGCTGGAAGAACACTTTTGACCCCCGGTTTTGCTCAATCGCTTTCTCTATAGAGAGCGTATTGGATCGTCGGAGATCGCGTCGTACCAGTTTCCTAACTTTTTTGTTGAGTGCCCGCTGTTCTGGCGAAGTGGCTGGTGGATTTTCACGTCGCTCCGTCATGAGCTTTAGAGTCTGTTCCGAAAGTTTAGACTTCCGGCCCGTACGCCGCATCTTACAAAATCTCGTACCTTCCTTCCTGAGGATTTGCACCATTTGGTCGATGCGGTGCGATTTGTCATGTTGCGCAAACCCTAAATAAATGGGGGCTACCGCATATGATTTCGCCGCTAGAGGCGCTGGTGTAACGTAAGGTCTCCGATATCAAAATTCACTATTTGTGTTGTGAGTGGGTTGCTTTTACCTAATTATAAATTATTGTGGTGAATATTTTGCGATACCTCAGATTAGTTCTGGCAAATATGAGTTGAGGGTCAATGAAAGTCTGTGCTTTAAGATATTAAATATGATTTAAATGTAAACTTAGTTTTTACGTCCATAGTAGGTACTTAACAAACTTTGATAGCTCTATACTTCTGGACCTTAGTCAACGTTTCAAGTTTAAACTGACGTTAATAACTTCATCATGATTAGGATCTCTTCTACTTCTTCGTGTCTTTGGAGGTAGGTGGAACAGGGTGTAAAGTCCCACAAACCTCCTTAGAAAAAGGGAGGATCCTCCGACCAGACGGGTGTTGTGTCTGGTCCGGGCAACTGCCCAACGGTTATCGTCGGACTGTTGTATACGTTCAAATCGCGCCGCAAACTTTGCTTGCGCGATGTAGGATTTGTGTGACGTCATATCATTACTTTGTAAGTGGCGGTGTCGGTGCCGCTACATGTCAATGATTCCATTTGTGCTTCGACCAAAGCTCAGCCCTGGAAGTCTCATGGTGCAGGTGTTTGTGCACAGGGAGCACGACAAGAGTTGGGGCATAAACTAGGATAAGAGCAAAGCAATGTGTATTTTTAAACAAAAAAAAACACAATTATTATTCCATGACAGCATAACATTCGACAGTCCATTACACGTGGTATCAAATAAATTGGCTCCCAAACAAAACGATTACACATAGAGTCAATAAAACGGGTCAGGTCCGTCAGGTCAGTATCTGACGACGCTGTGACACGCCCTTGCTTTGTGACAGCACTGTGACGTCAATCGGTCAATTGGACTGAGTCTGTCGTCTGGCTCTTAAGTGTCAGTAAATATGCAAATATTCGATGCACTTTGAAGCGGCGACGTAGAGGGAAGTATTATTCTTGGAACTTTTATATTTCTTTTATGACTGTAGCCACAACTCATCAATCCACGTTTTGACACTCTGTTTATTAGAAACAAGTAGTTCTCAAAAAAACTTTTGATCACAGTACGTTTTGACACTCCACTTTAGCGATGGGACGCAGGTTGATGGAAATAATAATGACTCCAGATTGTAGTAAATAATAAGGGCTTTATTTTTGGTTGCACACACTTAAACACTATTTTGCACTTTTACTATAACCAATGAAAATACAGAATAACGTGTTTACAATTATAAAAAAAAAATCTTAACCAATAGGGTTGCTTATTTATTGTCTCCAATCGAATTGACATTGTTTGAGTGTTTGTTCCGTTCGTGTCGCCACAATCGATGCACGTGGGAGTTTTGGCGCGCATTCTACGAGGCATTCTGCGCACTGAAGTTATAAATATAGATGGCGCGTAGATTCGGCCATTTCCTTCCGGCGCGACTGGCGTTTGTGTCCTGTTTATTTAACAAATGAGTTCCTTCGAGAACTCAGGTGCGTTCTTTTCAGAACGGTTGATTGTCAAAACGTAAACGTACTGTAAAAAGATCTTTTGAGAACTCCTTGCTTCAATATTTCTGGTAAACAGAGTGTCAAAACGTACTGTGATCAAAAGTTCTTTTGAGAACTACTTGTTTCAATGTTTCTAATAAACAGAGTGTCAAAACGTGGATTGATGAGTTGTGGCTACAACAGTGTTCTATGTTGGCGGTTGTTAAA
This sequence comes from Anorthoa munda, assembly GCA_945859665.1. NCBI lineage: Eukaryota > Metazoa > Arthropoda > Insecta > Lepidoptera > Noctuidae > Anorthoa > Anorthoa munda. The sequence goes on from OX243903.1 coordinate 29,263,174, forward strand.
ATTACCTTATTTAGGTAGAAATGTAATGTGAATTAAAGTCCAAAAGTCTACGCAACGTTTAATTTTACATTGACGGCTTACAGTTTCAAAGATTCTCAACGCCATAACTAGCACAGTTTCACTTCTCGATTCACACTTCTTGTATTGGCAAACATGGGAAGCTCTCAGTTCGCCTCGCTTATCTGTCTGTAGACACCGGCCAGATTACTTGCATCGTCGAACAATGTTCCTTCGTAAGCTATTGTTTGTTGAACCATATATTGAGGATCTTGTATCGCAGTATCGGTTCACCCGTAGATAGAGAAGGGGAAAGATTATATGGAATTATCCTTATTATTAATCCTTTGCGATAGAGAATCTTAATCCTTAATCCCTTGAAGGTTTCTTTGAGTCCACAATCGTTCATGTTGTTCATCTTTTCTCCGTCTCCTCACTCTACAAGAGAGAGAAGACCAGCAAAGAATGTTGACATAGAAACTCGAAAAAAGTGTAACTTATTATATATATTATGTTATACGTACTACTAACTTCTGTAGTCGACTTTCGGAGAGATAACACGAATTATTTTTGATTGAATTACTTTAAGGAAAGGTGACCAAGCTTTTTGCCCGTGTAACAGATAAGGAACACGTGTGAACTCGTGTCCAAGGCTTACGTGCCTACTCGATCTCGACCGACGATAGTCGCGAGGTCTATTAAAGACGTCTGTCTACATTACGTATTTCTGTAGAAGACTCGTTAGGGACACAAAGGGACAGTTAGGCACAGTTTGCTTTGATCCGTTGCTGTAGGTAACTGAACCAATACTTAAATATAAATAATAACTAACCCATGGTTTCTAATTTCAGTAAAACGCGTTTTTCATTAATTTTTAGCCTCATAAGTTAGAGGTAATTATTTGGCCATTTATTAGAATAACAATCAATGAATGGAGAGAAAGAAAGAATATATATTTTAAAGGCTCCTATCTCAGCATGTGCAGCGAGATCTAAATAAAACCCCGTGCGAGACCAAAAAGGCTCCTATCTCAGCATGTGCAGCGATATCTAAATAAAACCTCGTGCGAGACCAAAAAGTTTCCTATCTCAGCATGCGCAGCGAAATCTAAATAAAACCTCGTGCGAGACCAAAAAGTTTCCTATCTCAGCATGTGCAGCGAGATCTAAATAAAACCCCGTGCGAGACCAAAAAGTTTCCTATCTCAGCATGTGCAGCGAGATCTAAATAAAACCCCGTGCGAGACCAAAAAGTTTCTTATCTAAGCATGCGCAGCGAGAAATAAATAAAACCCCGTGCGAGACCAAAAAGTTTCCTATCTCAGCATGTGCAGCGAAATCTAAATAAAACCCCGTGCGAGACCAAAAAGTTTCCTATCTCAGCATGTGCAGCGAGATCTAAATAAAACCCCGTGCGAGACCAAAAAGTTTCCTATCTCAGCATGTGCAGCGAGATCTAAATAAAACCCCGTGCGAGACCAAAAAGTTTCCTAACTCAGCATGTGCAGCGAGACACATAGGAACAAACATACATACATATATACATACATACATAGACTGATAAACACATTACCCTCCTATACCGAGATTTTTTTGTAAATCGATCGCGTTCGGTTCCGTGCCACGGCGATAGATAGATTACCATCTATATCCGTGAATATGAATCATATCGACAATAAGATCTAATTGCCGTACATTGTGCCTTTTATTTGAGCGCTCGACTTTGGGAAAAGCTTTTCTCCCAAGACTTGACGATGTCGCCATCAGAAAGTTTTAAAAGCTTGTTGCTTGTTCGACTTTCAAATTTTCAATGTGAAAAGTAACAAAGATCAAAGTATTTCGCTAGATGAGAAGCGATTGCTGGGAATAAGTTTGATAAATTGCTATTTGGAGTATCAGATACAAATTCATTTATATCAATGTTAACATCAACCTGTTTGGCGCAGACTCCACCAATGTCTCGCCTCGCACATCCCCGCTTCGGAGTCTGGGCCTTATCATTCTACTGCAAATACCGCATTGAATACCCACTGAAAATCTTCGAATTGTTGGTAACTTGGAGTATGTAGGATATTTCCGATTCAGGTTTCGTTATGTTTACATTGCATTGCAAAATGGAATTTGCGTAATACTAACTTCACAATTTCAATTTTGGAACTCCGTTCCATAGCGCGCGCGATATCCACCTTCAATTATTTTGACGGAAAGGAAAAAAAAAACAAAGGTAGTTCGATATTTGAAATTTTGAGCGCAGTTTTTTACAGATGACTAGTGAGTTTTGATAAGATCTTGATAGAGTTATGGATGATATTCTCGTTCACTTAACCAAAAGTTAGAACGTCATCCATCAGTTTAAATGTTTTTAACATTTGAAGCGTACAAGCAAAAAACAGGGAATGTCCTAATTAATAGATTTTGTGAAAAACGCAATTAAAAGTTTAGAAGTATGTAATTTTTATTGAGATCATTGTACGCTGTAACTGTTACTTAAAACTAATTAAATGTTTACTATTTAAATAATTGCGTTGTTGACAATGGACTTTTTAGTTAGTAAAAATATTTAAATTAAACAAAAACTAAATAAACAATCTTAGAACAAGAAAAGAACCGGGCATGTCCATGCCATACCGGTAAAGTTGAATTATTGTCCAAAGTGACAGTTGTGATTTGGAGGATAGAATGTCTTTAAAGTTTGCGGTGTTCCTAAATAACAACGTCATTTTGGCGCCTTACGTTTACTTTTAAAAAAGTTAGTGATTGAGAATAAAACTACCATAGATAAAGATTTGCTTGCCAATACAAAATAGAAAAAAAAAATAATCAAAAAGCAGTCGGAGGATACATATTCGGGAGCTGGCTGACCAAAACCAGATGTACCTCCGACTGCACAGCATGATTTTCTTCTTGTTTACGTCTTTTTAGTTCGCTTTTTAAGCAGTCGGGATTTTTGATTTTTTTGATTAACTTTTTAGTATTTTTTTTTTTAGAAACTTTGTACATTTAAATATATAAGTGTTATATATTTTTGAAAACCCTTTATTTTGATACCCCACACGATGGGTTTCGAAGAAAAAAACAATTATACCCCCACTAAATGGCGCCCAAAATCCGCCATTTTTTCTTTTCCAATTTTAATGTAGCCAGTGACAATTGCAGGGTTAAGACGAATCTATTGACGTAAGAACCATTAAAATCGGCAAACACGTATGGTCTCTAGAACGCCACATAGGAACAAACATACATACATACATAGATTGATAAACACATTACCCTCCTTCGGCAGTCGGGTAAAAATAAAACAATTGTGACATTCCCTGTTTCTTTCCCTTCATTTTGTATTTTATTGTAGCTGCTAAACATAACAGCGAAAGGAACTTCTTTCCAGCTAGATGTCCTACGTCACCTGCCGTTTTTCTGAATTGATAACGATATCAATTTCTTTCGAATTCCGTCCAATATCGATACTAGTAAGCTTTATTATGATAATTTGGTAATTACAATTGAGCCATGAGATAAAGTTTGAGTCTGTGAGACGATCGGGTCATGATCTTGACAATAACTCTAGAAGTCACAGAGGTCTTTTGCAGTAAAGATATCGATGTGAAGATAAATACAAAGAAGATATTAATTATATCATTATACTTGAATACATAATTTAATCCTTATTAAGATAATTTCAATCCATCGCCTCCAACTGAAGTATCGACTTTTGTGTATTTTTACCCGGCTGTGGGAGGGTAATGTTTTTCGAGCGTATGTATGTATGTCCATAGCACGCTATACAGCTCCAACGGCTTGACGGATTATGACGTATGATGTGTTGTTCGATTCGACTTAATTGTGGGAGTGACATAGGTTATATATTTTTTAAACATCCCCCTCCTCCCAAAAAAAGGGGGATTTTTTTTTTCCGTTGTTGTAACGATGTGGGTATCAAATGAAAGCTAATAAATAGACCATTCCAAAGATATAATATCCTAACACTTTTATGTTACTACTAGCTTTTGCCTGCGGCTTCGCCCGCGTGATAAGTGTTTTCTTATCCCAAGGGAATATTATACCGGGATGAAAAGTAGTATATGTGTTATTCCAGACTATAATCTATGTCTGTGTCAAATTACATCCAGATTCATTCAGCCGTTCTAGCGTGATTGAGTAACAAACATACATCCACACACACATCCATTCAAACTTTTACATTTATACTATTAGTAAAATGTTGGCACAAGTTCAAGATAATCGTAACTTTGATAGCAAAATAAATAATCTTTTACCACGTAACTTATTTGGAGAACTCGTTCATAAAATTAAAAAATCTGAAATAAAACAAATTATTATAAAAACAATAACCCCGCCTGCTAAAAAAATATTAACTGAAGAGATAAAAACAAATTATTATAAAAACAAAAACCCCGCCTGCTAAAAAAATATTAACTGAAAAGAGAAAAACATTGGACACACAGAGAGACGGGTCTCCCTTGTTTTACCGAAAAGAAATTGCCAAATTATCACTTCCCAAACAAATTTTCGCATAACTTCATTTGCCAAATTATTACTTACCAAACAATCTCTTTACAAATAATTGTTACGAAAACCTATGTTTGGCAAGTGAACGTTTGAACAATAATTGTTCACCAACTAGTACTTTTACCATTTTTTATCTAGTCAAATATTTCAGTTGGTATAACATATTTTACGCAAAATTAAATAAGCCAAATATTTGGTGTCGTCAGTTTTAAACTTACCATTTCTGTTTAGTCGATTGCGTAGCCAATGACAAAAATTTTGCATCTATATGTTAGTTGCACAGATTATACAAATTAAATTACAATGTGTAAATAAGTGGGTAGTAGGTAAATCATAAATGTCGCGCGATGTGGGTAAGTCATGCAAAACACTATCACTGTGTTTTGTAGCGGAAGTTTATTGAGATTGTTACGATATATTATTTTGTAGATAATTGTTGCTAAAAGTATAACGTAAATAAAGTTTACGATGAGTGAATGTAGTGATGAGTGTGAAATTTTTAAATCTACACGAGGTTGTGTAAAGTTGTTTCGAAACGGATTTACATATGAAAATAATAACAAAGTGAATGATACCTATTATTGGTACTGTGAGTACAGGAAAAATAAATTGTTTAAATGTACTGCATCCCAACAAACTACACTAAAAGATGGGATTCATAAGGTATTAAAGAGCAATGAAATTCACAATCATGAACCAAATCCTGGGAGAAAAATAACCAGTGACCTTATAGAAAAGATCAAAAGTGAGGTTTCATCTGGAACAAAAATAATAATAATAATAATTTATTTATTTCTTACCACAAATTTACAGACAATAAAATTTTAAAGAGTCTACAGATACAATCATACAATTAATTTGTGGAAGACTGGTGCCTAAACTAAGTTTTTTACAAAACCTGTATGTTAGGTCACCAGGCCCCCTAAAACAAAGTTTTACATAACAATTGTCAACTGGAGACGAACTGAATCACATTAAAATATATTGAAATAATCTTATGCATTATAACATTGCAATTATCGCTCATAAAAATTCAATTTACAAAAACAAAAATAAGAATAAAGATAGTGAAATAAAATAGTGTATTAAGGATACATGCAAGGTAGGAAGTATGTGAATGTATGGCGTGTGCGGGGTGAGTGTGTGTGATGTTGAGTGAGTGTGTGTGGAGTGGGAAAATTGTGTGTAACTATGTTGTATGGGAACATTTTGTTAGGAGATGGTTTTGAAAAGATCTTCAATTTGGGTATAATCTAAAGTGATAAGCCAATCAGTAATTTTTCTTTTAAAAGTTGTTTTATTTAGGGCATGAATTGAGAGTAGATTATTAAGTTTGTTGTATAGAAATGGGCCAAGAAAAGAAAAGTAATTTCGGGCAAATTTGGTTTTTACTGATAAAGGTTGGCATATATCCCTTCTTCTTCTTCTCATATCAGTATTATGATGGGTATTTTTAAAAGGAATAAGAGAACGTTGTTTCAAGACAACATGGAGGATAAAAAGCTGACGAATTGAGAGGACTTTGGAGGACTTATAAACTTCTACCGTGGGATGACGGAAAGGAAGGAAAAGTGCAACTTTAAGGACTGCCCTTTGAGCCCTCTCAAGTGGTAAAAGGTTAGTTTTAAACGTTCCACCCCATGAAGTGATGCAATATGTGAGAAGCGATTGGCACAACGCACAATAAACAGATAGCAGTTGCTTGAAGTTAAGGATAGACCGGAGATTTTTAAACACAAAAATAAATTTCCGTATTCTGCTAGTGAGGCAATTTATATGAGCGGCAAAGTTCATTTTAGAATCCAAGGTGACCCCCAAGTACTTAATATTGTCGACTTTCTCCAACTTAGGGCAAGAACAATTACCGTTATGCGGGAATGTACAGTTGTGAGCGAGAATGGAGTATGATTGGAGAGATGACTGCGGGTTGTTCCTTAGGGTAAAGGTTATATATTTGGTTTTACTGGAATTTAAGGTAAGTATGTTAGTTCTCAGCCAACCATTTACAGTATTAAATCCGACTTGGGCATAGTTATATACGTCTTCCCATGAGTCAGCACTGAAAAGAAGCACAGTGTCATCCGCAAAGGTAATAATGCGTCCGTTTTGAAGAGAGAGATTGCAGAGTTCGTTAATATAGACCAGAAATAATGTGGGCCCAAGGATGCTTCCCTGAGGGACTCCAAAAGCTACGGGTAGGGTGTCACTAAAGTGGTTATCAATTTTAACGAATTGCGCGCGGTTAGCTAGGTAATCTTTGAAGAGTGACAACTGATTTCCACGTATGCCGAGGTTTTCAAGCTTACGCAGCAAGATTGGGACCGACACTGTATCAAAGGCTTTGGCTAGGTCTAAAAAGATGGCTAAGGACTTCTTTTTATCATCCATGTTTGATACAATAAAGTTTGTGAGTTCGTGCACCGCCATGGCCGTCGATTTCTTTGCACGAAAACCGAACTGATGCTGGGACAGCAAGTTATTTGACTCTAGATATTTCACCAATCTGTTGTTTAATAGCCGTTCCAGAATTTTTGATAAGGCAGGCAGAATAGCTATTGGTCTATAATTATTAATACAGTGTCGGTCCCCACTCTTGTGAATGGGATGGATGAGTGCCTTTTTAAACGCAAGTGGAAAGGTACCAGATTCTATCGCCAAGTTGCAGACGTGAGTAATGGATGGTACTAAAAGATTTTTATGTGCAATAAGAAGATTTGAGGAAATATTGTCGCAGCCCACGGCACAGTCGCGCTTGAGAGAGGAAACAATGGCAGCTACCTCGTCCTCATCAGTGGGCAGGATAACCATGGAATGGGAAAAGGTAGGTAGTGGGGAAGTAGTAGGGAGGTAATCATGATCCCGCTGTTGGGCGGTTATTTTACTGGCTAAGGTTGAGCCAATATTGGCAAAAAAGTGATTTATTTTATTTAAGGAATGGACTGGTGGAGCCTGTGGGCTTATTAACTCAGTAGGTGATGACTTAGGTCTTGATCTATTTGAGACCTTATTTATTACTTTCCAAAGGCGGCGGTTGTCCTTTCCAGCCTTTTTAACTTCTTCCCTTTCAAATTCCCTTTTTACCTTTTTTAAAATTTTGTTGCAGTAGTTTCGATACCTTGTGTATGTTGTCTTTAGTATTAAATTGTCTGGATGTTTTTTTAGTTTTTTATTTAGGTTGTCTCTGTTTTTTATACATCTCATGAGACCTGGGGTAATCCAGGGTTTTATAATTGTTTTACGCTTGGAGATGGTAATCATTTTAGTGTTTGACTCTACTATAGTTTCAAGAATGTGAACCAGTTTGTCAGCTGCTTCGTTTGCATCAAACGTCTCGAGAACTGATTGAAAGTTAGCTTTTTTTAGGTCGGATAGTAATCCAGCTGAATCTATCCGTGATATCAAGTGTTTCAAGTGTCTAGGAAAACATTGATTCAATGAAAGGATGACAGTATAATGATCAGTGAGGGTTGTTTGAGCTATAAAAACATTTGCGGGTAATTTAGTTTTAAGAATAATGTGATCTAGACATGTCTTTCCGTGTGTTGGAATTACGTGAGCCGGTAGCAAGCCGTGAAAAGAGGCCAGATCTAGGTAAGGTGACGCATTTTGATCATGATTAGAAGTACTAATATCTATATTAATGTCACCGGTGAGAATAATGTTCTTACAAGAAGAATAGTTTGTTAATATCCCATTTAGTGATTGTAGGAAGTTTGATATATTTTTATACGATGGCGGGCGATAAATAGCCAGAACAACGGTGTCATTATTAATTTGTATTGTTAAACAATTTGCGTCATAAAATTCAGGCTCAACAACGTTAACATGTATACCATTTTTTATGTAAACAACTACACCCTCGTTTTGTGTTTTATTATTTTTAGTTGAGTAATGGTTATAGCCATTTAATACCGGAAGATTTGAGGTATGTGGTAACCAACATTCCGTGAGAATTATCAGGTCCCACGAAGTTCTCGATTGTGCTAATAGGACATTAAAACCTGACAAGTTGCAATTTATGCTTCTTATGTTTTGACTGATAATTTTAAGACGTTTTTCGTTATTTGGGATGAGGTCTAAGCAATCGGCCAAGTCACATGTAGTAGAGTCAGCTATTGAAAGGTTGTCAATGTCATCGTTTATTAGATTTGAATTATCGAAGATTAAGGTTTAAAAGATAGAGGCAGAGTTTAATGTGCATAGCTGTACAAATCAGAGAGACATGACACGAATCGATCGCTCCCCACCGGATCCCTCCTGTACAAAAGAAGTTCACTAGATAGGCGGCAATCGGTATAGAACAGACAACAACTGTAAAAAAATTCTTGTTTATATCCTGCATAGTCGAAATCCCAAAAAGAAGCGAAAAGAGTGTGCAATTGTGTGTGGAGTTGTTTATGTGTAATTGTTTGTTTGTATACGTAGGTGTTTTATAGATACGAAAAATTAATTGAATAACATTAATTAACATTTTAAAATAGTAATAAAAATACATGCAGGGATTTAGTGAATATTGACCAGATAGTCATTTTACAATTATATTAGCAAAATCCATTTCCGAGTTAACGGTTATGCGTTGAGCGCCGTCCTCTCTGCGTAAGTAAACTTTACCATAGGCTGTCCAACAATGTTTATATTTATGTTGGGAAGCGAAATCTCTCGCTAGGAAGAACAACTTTCGAGCTTTTGCAGGAAGATTGTCGGATATGTAAACGGGTACCTTTGGGCCGGGGATTCGTAGATGCGCTGTATTTAACTTACAGCTTTTATTGATTTTATTAAATTTTCTGACTGATTGCAGTATATCAGATTTAAGTAAGACTGTAGTGAAGTCAACTATGATGGTATTATTCATAGAATTTTTTGAATTAATCCTGTACACGTCTTTAATATCCGATTTTGCAACTGCGGTATCCAGAACGGTACCAACATTTGTGATCACATTTATCAGATCCAATTTTGTTTCATTCTCAATCTTTGGTATGTTTTTTATTTCTACTGTTGTAATTTTCGATTGTTTTTCAAATTGATCTACCCTATCTTCCAGTTTCCTGATGTAATCTCGATTTGCCTTCCTCTCATCTTCATATTGTTCCATTTTTATTAGCATTTCGTCATATTTTTTTGCAGTGAAATCTACGGAGTCCTGTAGTTTGTTGTATTGGTTTTTTATTTCTAACAGCGTCGATTCCATGTTAGAGTAGAAAACGTTTTGTTCCTTTTTTAGGTCTCTGAATACACCCGATATTTCATCTTTGAAATCAATCAAGTCGACTAGATAGTCTTGGTCGTCGCGTTTCCTTTTATTTCGACAGGTGGCGTTTGGTGCGTCCATGGAGACTTCATTTATTTCCGCAGCCGTACTTAAGTTTGGCTCAGATTGGTGGTGGACTGGAGGTAACTGACTTAATACAGTAGGTGACACTGGCGTTGTGGGTTTTAGAGGCATTTTTACTAGCAAAGTATCTAGGAAAAATGATTTATACAAATTCTAAAATATCGAAAAGTAAGAATCCTAGCTGGATTTGAACTTGCGACACTTTGCTCACTATCCGGCGATTTACGCCACCGAGCCAAGTTGACAGTTAGTCTTGTGGTTCAATTTGGTAGCCACTCTCGTCTTGCGCAAATTGTTTCGGTAGGAATGTGGTTTGCGTTCGAGCAGTTCCTTTGTGTTCACTTAAGAGTCCAAAGTCCAAAATAGATAAAAAAATTAAAATTTGTCCGTTTTGATGTTAATTTTGACTTTTAAAAGTGATGCACTTGGTATTTCACTACACTTTTTTCACAGTTTGGGTCTGGTATACTGTAGTTTGATATTGTAAGTTCATATTTTATTAAAAAGCACTTTTTTATCGAATTATGATTTAAATGTTCGGAGAGCTCTGTTAACACGTCCGTATATAGCAACGTCACGGTGGGGGGGGGGGGAAATATGCAAAATAATACAAAATAACAAAGCAAATGCTCCTTTGGACGTTGTAGATAACTTGCCTTCAACTTCGGCTCTAAAGCAGAGGATGTATCGACTACGAAAAAAACAAGAAGTAACAATAGAACCAACTGATGTACATTTCCAGCTAAATTTATCACAAACATCTATCAAGGGTGTAAATTTCATAATAAAAGATAAAACTTATGATGAAAATAGAAGAATATTGGTAATGTCAACACTAAGTTTAATGACCACTTTAAGTCACAGTTCATACTGGATTTTAGACGGAACCTTTAAAGTGGCACCAAATATCTTTAAACAATTATACACTATACATGGCAATGTATTATCTGATAACAATAAAACATTTCCACTTTGTTTTTGTATGTGTACCAACAAGGATAAACGTACGTATGACTTAATGTTCGAATTAATAATGCAATACGGAAATGAAAATAATATTGACATGACGCCAAAAGTCTGTATATTAGATTTCGAAAAGGCAGCCATTTCAAGCATAAGATCTAACTTTGAAGACGTTTTATTACAAGTGTGCTTTTTCCACTTGGGACAAATTCTAAACAGGTAATAATAATGTTATTATAATTATATTATTTCTCTCGATAGCCTCCTAAAAATAATCTCTTTTTTCCATATTTTTTTCTATATAATCTAGTCGTTTCTGGCACTCGCCGGCCGCTGCCGCGGCACCGCTCGCTACGCTCGCTCGGCTCGTGCGTAGGTGGTCACAGTTTTAACCTAACCTAACCATTTTTTTTAAATTAATAACCTACTGTAACTAGTTCCATAAATAACCTATTGTCCATAAATTTGACTTGTTTCAGACAAATTCAAGCACATAAGCTTACAAAGAAATACGCAAATGACATCAAATTTAACAAACAAGTAAAATGTTTACTGGCTTTAAGTTATTTGCCAGAAAATGAAATCATTCTATATTTTAACAAGCTAATAGAAGGTATAGAAGATTCTGATTGGAAGCAAATCGCGAATTGGTTTGACGAAAATTATGTTAGCGGATCATGGAACACGCAACCGAAGTATCCACCAAGCTTTTGGAGTTGCCATGTTGTAAACGAAAGACAAATACCTAGAACTTCAAACTCAGCTGAGGCGTGGCATCGTAGAATAAACATTCTCATTGATAAACACCACCCTGGAGTGTATCGCTTAATTAAAGAATTAATAAATGAAGTTTCTTCAAATTTAGCTGACATTGAGATTATACTATCAGGTGAACCGCCACAAAAAAAGAAAAAAAAATATATGGATAAAGACGACAGAATTAATCGAGTTCTGCAACACAAGTCTGAATACTCCGAAATAAATCTGCTAATGTCCATTGCAAAAAATTTAAAATTGTAAGTTACAAATATTTTGTACTAGCTTTTGCTATTTTGTACTCGCGTTAATAAATGATTACCTATATTAAAATAAAATTGCATTTTTAATTATACAATTCCCAAAAAAATCTTATTTTTGCCTTTATATTTTTTGTCATAACAATTCATTTGACTAAACGTTTATTGTCTAAATATTGTTTGCTGTAATAAATCATTTGATTAAAGACCAAAAACCTTAATGACATTATCCTTGGTAACAATCTGCCAAGTAAACATTTGACCAAATGAAAATGTGCGTACTAAAATTATTCCAAATATTACATTGGTATAAAAAAAGGTTGCTAAAATTTGTTTGGGTAATGAAAATTTGGCAAAATCTTTTCGGCAAAACGGCAGGATCCCCAGAGAGACACATTAGAGTTTTTTTTACTTTAATCTGATCACTAATAAGGTGTGGTGAGTAATTTGTTTTTAGGTGACCATTTAATTTTGTGTTATATGACGTTGTTTGTTTTCCTAAATTCGTACCTACGAGTTTCTGATTGCATTAATTCAAAATAAGAAAAAAATCCAGCAAATTGTTTGTGTTGCGGTTAACGTGTTACTGGCAACTTGGACATTTTGCGTTGTCGAAAAACTTGATCTAAATAATTGTTCACAACTTTTATTTTATTAATAAACATTTTATTGTTCTTTAATTGCTTAAAATGAACGGGGCGTTTTTTGAGGACCCAAGTGCAGTGCAAAAGTTAAGGTTTTTTAAACATTTAAGGTGAATATCTCACCTTCAAAATTGGAGAATTCCACTGTTTACGAAATTCACCCTAAAAACCTTGAAGCATAATTATGATTACGCAGGAGCAGGGATAGATTAACTAGAAACAAATATAATTAGTGACAAACACCGGTTACCGCATAGCAACGAGATTTTGTCAATAATTTGTGCCTATGATTCGTGCTCTTTGATCTGTGGTTAGCGTTCTGCAAATCAGCACGTTTTTTACAGTCATTACCAAAAAAAGTGATAAAGGCTCTTACAGAAAAGTGCGAGGCGACAATGCGACAATGGACATAGTAGAAAAATTACAATTGACCAGACTGCAAAAGCCTTAGAAAGATCAAAAATACGCTAATTGATTTGTTTTTCTGTACCTAAGCAATATTGGGTAACGGAATTTATGAAGATGAAGTTTATAATCGACTTCACAATTTCTTACAAAATCATGTCTTCGAATTTTTGGTTCTAGGACATGCCGGTTTCCTCACGATGTTTTCCTTCACCTTTTTAAGAGCAATGGTGATGAAATAATTTACACTAAGTAAAGCGCCATGCGTTGGGTAGGACCAACTTCGAGAAAAAGGTCAACCGTCGAATCCGACTCGGCTGGGCAGCGTTCGGGAAGTTGCGCGGTATCTTCTCGTCCAACTTACCACAGTGTCTCAAGACGAAAGTCTATGACCAGTGAGTGTTGCCAGTGATGACATATGGCTCTGAGACGTGGTCGCTTACAATGGGCCTCATTAGAAAGCTTACAGTCACTCAAAGGGCAATGGAGAGGGCTATGCTCGGAGTTTCCTTGCGTGATCGAATCACACATGTAGAGATCTGCAAGAGAACCAGGGTTACCGACATAGCCCGAAGAATTGCCAAACTCAAGTGGCAGTGGGCAGGGCACATTGCTCGCAGAACGGATGGCCGATGGGGCAGAAAGGCTCTGGAGTGGCGACTGCGAACCGGAAAACTTTGCGTTGGGAGGCCTTCCACCAGGTGGACCGATGACCTGGTGAAGGTTGCGGGGATCCGCTGGTTGCGAGACGCACGGGACCGGTCAATGGGGCGACGCTTGGGGGAGGCCTATGTCCAGCAGTGGACGTCTTTCAGCTGATATGATGATGATGATGAAGTAAAGCGCGCCTGGTTTCGTACCCACGACCTACCGACACGTAAGTCGGGGCCGTTACCACTGGGCCACCACTGCTCTACCTGCTCTGCCGACTTTAAGTGGAAATTGTTATTTAAGGCATTTCGTCACGTACTTAACTGAATCAACGCCACTGAATTCTAAACATTGTAGTCTGTACCTACATGTAAATCAGTAAATCCCTTAATTGATTCAGCGATAACTCGTAATGGGGTTCGTTAATCCCCTATTCGAAGATTAAAGTACCCCATTACAAGTTCATTGCTCTACTGTTTAATTGTTAAGATATTCGACATTCGAACCAATTGCCTTTAAAATGGAAACGTTTTCACGGTTGGAAAGATTGTTTTGAACGCTCTCCTGATTCTTGTAACTAATGTTGGAAAACGGTGGATAGGTTTCTTCTAGGCAAGCGTGCTTCATCGTCGACCACATCATCGCTTAACATCAGCACCTGTAGCCAAGTTGACAATCTATAATCGATAACAAATAAAATTTCAAAATTTTAAAGACCTCCGTCAAATTTTTATTTCATGTTACATAATTTATCTAGTACATAGTAGATACGCTTCGATCGGTAATCTATTGAACACGTAATTATGACACGTTATCTTGTGAAAACACCCCGATTCAAACAGTAAAACGCTCTAACTTTTGAACGGCTGAACCGATTTTATTCAAACATAGCTAAGATCACTCTCAACAAAATAACCTTTCAAACAAAAAAAAACTAAATCAAAATCGGTTCACCCGTTTAGACGCTATGATGCCACAGACAGACACACAAATACACAGCAACACACGTCAAACTTATAATACCCCTCTTTTTCCGTCGGAGGTTAAAAACGAATCAATGTATGGGAATGACACATCTGAAAGTAAAGTCACGTGGTGAGACCATACAAATAGAAGGCGTTAACGATTGTAGAAAGAGATTCGATACAAAACTTTTGTAACTTGGCTAGGGAGGCTGGTGAGATAGTGGTCAAGCGCAAGCCTAACAATAATAATTTAAAAAAACGTTCACATTTTAACTACGAAGGAAGACTGGAAGCCGACTCCAACAAAATTGGAAAAATGCTAGGCAGATTGATTTGTTCGCATTTCAACTAAAACACACAATGTTACAAAGAAATTATAAACTTCAACAGTCTTATTTCAAAAAGCGGTTTAACTAATATACTGCGGTTTAGATAATAAACTGCGGTTTAGATAAAAATGATATTACAAATCGTGGTTTAGCGATAAACCATAGACCTAACGTATAATGGTCTAACGGTAAACCTCGGCTTATAGTTAAACGATGGCCTAAATCGTATCTGTCAAAGTTTCTCTTTTAGGTTATAACATCTTTTTCATTGTGTTCTGTTGTGTTTCCCCGAAAATGGATAATAACATGGTGGATTTCATTGATATTGAGGATATAATTTTTCCTGGGTACTCCAATTCTCTGATCGTTTATTTTTTGTTGATCCATCACAATATATATATATTAATAATACATCACAATATATATATATTAATAATATATATATATTGTGATGGATCAACAAAAAATAAAAGATAAATAAAACAAAGAGGCAATTGTTCTATTAGAGACTTTGATAACTTAAAAATTCCAAAGCTTAATGAACTTTGTTCAACGTTGATTTTTTTTTGTGATTTGATTGTGCGATTTTGTTTAATGTTATGGTTTCTATAACGCGCGAGAATGTAACGTTTCGTTACACGTAGGTACGTAGATGGATTATTTGTAATTATTATGATTTGATTTAATACGACATTAAGTAATATGCTTAAACCTAAACAAAACTGCAATCGATAAACAACTAATGTTTATATCCTAAACATCAGTTAATCCTTATCGTATTATCATGCCGTACTAAGAAGACCACGGTTTTTTTTATGTTTTGTAATACGGTCAAATTTAGACCATGGTTCTGCAGATAAGCCTGGACTTGATAGGACCTTAAGTATCTTGCAAGAGCAAAACGATAGCGATTTTTGCGCAATAATTGCACTTCAATATTGAAGTTTTAGAGTGTTGGGTATTTTTTTTAAATAAGTTCATTTTCAAACAGCAAGCAGAAAAATATTGCAAACGATTGTGTAGGTAGTTCCAACTTTTATGACATAAAGCGTTTGATCGCGCGATAATTGCTGTTTGCTGTTTCTTACGTTATAAGCCTGCGGATTTGGTTGACGCAGCAATAATCTGGTCCTGAAATGTGGGTGTACAGGTACCCACACCTTTGTCCTACAGAGGTGATATTATGTTATGTTCTCATTAAGGTTTTTCCCATTATGTTATGACGCAAAACTCCGCCCTCTACGGTCAATCATGACCTACACCAACGTGATACACATTGTGAACAAAACCCGATGCTAGCATTATGTTGTCACAATACAGGTGCTTTCAACAACAAGTATGGCGCCGTATAAACTTTCTAATGAATGGACGGACTCCGTAGATAAGTGTACGATAGGTGAAGAGCCTATTCAATGAAGACACGTAGCTAGGAATCATTTATAGGGTTGCATAGGTCCTTAAGCTGGGAAGCCGAACCGACCGGCTTTTGGATAAAATTTTATAAAGTTTTGGACACCTTAACTTATTCAGGATTTTGTGTCTGAAAAATAATATTTAGTTGCATTACTTTTTTTACTCGTAAGTAAAATACCTTCACTCTCCCGGTACGGTTGGTCCCCGTGGGAGCAGTAGACCAGAACCCTCCATCAAAAATAAAATTAACCTAAACAATGGAAAAAGAAAATACCTCTACATTGGCACATTGAATGTGAGATCACTGATCGATCCGTCGAGATTTACCGAATTGGAATACGCTATTGCTAGGCTAAACTGGCATATTATTGGACTCTCCGAAACAAAACTTAAAGGCAAGGAAATAATAGAGCATGAGGACTATATCTTTATGTACTACGGACAAACCCATAACAGGAACGGTATTGGATTTTTAATAAGGAAAGAATTAAAAGAAAACATTAAAGATTTTGTACCAGTCTCTGACAGAGTGGCTAAGTTAAGCATACACATTGAATGTAAAACTATTAATATTATTCAGGTGTACGCCCCAACAGAAAAATCATCATTGGAAGAAATTGATAAATTTTACGAGGACCTCAGAAAAGCAATGGAAAACACAAACAAAGAGACATTAATCATAGGCGATTTTAACGCTCAGATTGGTCTGCCCAATAATGATGATGAATTAGTTATGGGACCGTGGGGATACGGGAAACGAAGTCCAAGAGGTCAGCTATTAATAAGTTTTTGTTTTGAACATCAATTGCATGTTTCAAATACCTACTACAAGAAGAAACCGAAACGACGATGGACTTGGCTGCACCCTAATGGCACTACACGGAATGAAATTGACTACATCCTAACAAAAAACAATAACAGTATCCATAACGTCGATGTCATATCTACTACACATCCTACTGACCATAGAATGGTGCGGGCATCACTAACACTCCATAACAAGCTAATCACTTCAAGAAAACATTTCGGAGAGAAAAATATTACTGATATTGCACCTCCTGAGCAAGAGTATTTAAAAGAATGTTTTTCAGAAGAAATAAATAACATAGAATTCACAAACATACAGCACACCTACTCTACCTTAGTCACAAAAATTAGAAACAGTAATAAAAAACTTAGCAACAACAAAAAGCGTAATAAACCTCTTATCCAAGAAAACCTAGAAAGACTAATAAAGGAAAGGACTCTATTAAAAGAAAAGAAAAACAAAACTAGAATAGAAAAGAAGCATTTATCGGCGTTATACAAGCTTATTAGAAAGCAAATACAAAAGAAATCCAAAGAACATAGATATACCATCATTGAATATGAACTAGAGAAGTTTGCGTCGATCAAAAGAGCCTACAAAAGACTAGATTCCAGTAAAAAGTGGATTACACAACTAACCAAAAACAGTCAACAAGTAACGGACAGAAATCAAATATTAAAAATTGCAACGGAATTTTATACAAAACTGTATGAGCATACTGCCATTCATGAAGACTTAATATATGATAAGGAGAAATTCGACTCAGACAGTGTACCGAGATTTCTAGAGTGCGAAATTAGCTACTGTATCCAACAATTAAAACTTAAAAAAGGCCCTGGAGAAGATCGCATAACAAATGACCTATTAAAAGCCATCAGAGAGCCAATAACACCCATTTTAACCACTTTATTCAACGAAATCTTGAATCAAGAGTCAATACCACCTGACTGGAACACTGCGATTATAACCTTATTATATAAAAAGGGAGACCCAGGCAAAATGGACAACTACAGACCACTGAGTATGCTTCAGGGCCTATATAAATTATTTACGAGTCTTATATTAAAAAGGATCTCGAAGACATTAGACGAAAACCAACCTAGAGAGCAAGCAGGATTCAGATCAGGTTTCTCTACAAACGACCACATATTCACAATAACACAATTGATTGAGAAGTACAACGAACACAATAAAGAGCTCTACATAGCCTTCGTGGATTACTCCAAGGCATTTGACTCTATCTCCCATAAATCTCTATGGTACTCTCTTCGTGAACAAGGAGTTCATTTAAAATATGTAAACATTTTGAAAGAGATTTATAAGAACAGCAAAGCAGTCATTAAATTGGAAAAAAAAGGAGAGCCATTTAACATAAAAAAAGGAGTAAGGCAGGGGGATCCCATTTCTCCTAGCTTGTTTAACGCGGTTCTGGAGCACATATTCAGACAGTTAGATTGGCACAATGCCGGTATCAGCATAAACGGCGAGTTCCTGAATCATCTCCGTTTCGCGGATGATATTGTTTTGCTAAGCGAAACACACGCAGAACTTAAACGCATGTTGAAGTCATTAGATAAGGAGAGCCGAAAATGCGGTCTTTACATGAACGCTGAAAAAACATGTCTTTTGACTAATGGCATAAGAGTACCAACAGCGATACAGGACAGGCCAATCGCATACGTAGACAATTGTGTTTACCTTGGGCAAAATATTTCATTTAATAAACCTACTGAAACTGAAGTGGATCGCAGGATAAAGAATGCATGGAGAAGATATTGGTCATTGAAAGATGTATTTAAATCCCGCATCCCTATTCGCCTGAAAAAGAAAGCAATGGACACTGTCATATTACCTACTCTACTCTACGGTTGTCAAAGTTGGACACTAACACAAGCAGTCACAAACAAACTTCGAGCCTTCCAACGAGCAATGGAGAGAAGTATGTTAGGAATTAAACTCAGAGACCGAAAAAGATCCAAAGACATACGACTCTGTACAAAAATAATAGATGCTGGAGAATTAGCTTGCAAGTTAAAATGGCGATGGGCAGGACACGTAGCCAGAGCCACAGATGGACGTTGGAGTGAGAGGATTCTCCATTGGTACCCACGAGATGCGTCACGCACCCGAGGCAGACCCAGACGCCGCTGGTGCGACGATATTGCGGCTGTGGCCGGCCCCACCTGGACTAGAATAGCCCAGGACAGAGAGGAATGGCGTAAGATGGAGGAGGCCTTTGCCCTAAATTGGGCACCCAATAAATAAATTAGAACATTTGTAATTGATTTGGACATATTTTTATACTTTATTAATTGATTATTTTTATTTTATTTTATTCAATTATTATTTATGATTAATTTTATGATTGTTTTCAATTTAATGTAATTATTTTTGAGCATGTTATGAGTTTAATTTATTTATGAATGTTTCTATTTTTTAATTTTTTTAATTTAATGTATTTTATCATTTTTTTGGGAATAAATGGCTTAATAATAATAAGTAAAATACCTATACTAATATTATAATTCTGAAGAGTTTGTTTGTTTGTTTAAACACTCACACAAATATATGCACCGACGAGACCATTCGGGCACTTCTGCAGTGCTATCAGTAGTGCGAGCCGCTTAGGGGTCTCGTCAATACGCATGTTTGTGTGAGTGTGCCGTTTCGAGCGTTTGTATGTAGTTTCCATACTGTTTGTATATTTTTGCTGTGCCCTGGGCGTTAGGTCCCTTCACCATACTGCTGACATAAATCATTATTTCATCTGGAAATGTTTTCAAAAATCGTGTGAACAGCAAATTTCAGGAATTGCAAAGAAAACAGGAAAAACTTATTTAAGAAGGGGCTGAATAATATTTCTTTTCAGCAAAGATGTGAAGCGTGAGATAATTCGCGGGAAAAAAGCACTTTCTGTCACTCATCGTTCCTTTACCTGTTTTCCCTTCTTTATTTTTATTATAATTTATGTCTTCCTTAACAGGATGAAACCCTTCATCCCCTTTGAAAAAAATGTGGGTTAAAGTTTATCACAAATCATGTGGAACTTCGTGAAAAATTCCTTTCCTTTGTGTTTGTAGAGATTCTTATAATTGCGTAACATCAGAAACATGAGGGCCCCGGCAGTCAACTGGATAGGATAGGATAATAGATAGCCAAGGGGGCTATCTATTATCCTATCCTATATTCTGCACTTAGACGTTGTGCGTGCAGGTCTCCTTTCTGTGAGAGGGAATGGGCAGTAATCCACCACACGGACTCAGTGCGGGTTGGTGGATGACATATACGTCTTCAAAGTTTTGGTTCTTTGGGACAAACCCACCGCACTATTCCCAAACCACTGCAACTCCTGAAAGCCAGAATCAACAGTGGCGACCACCAGAAAAGCAAAGATCAAAGTTTTGGTTCTAAGTCAAAGTCAAAGTATGTATTAGTGTGGTTTTTGGTGATACAGTAGGTCTTATTGTTAGTTTATGGTGGCTCAAAAAGCTACCCATTAGGATTTAACAATATAAGAATTTAAAATCGAAATTAAAAATTTACAAAATTTCAATATTTACAATACAATAAATTTTATAATAAACATTTAGAATACAATTATTATGTCAAGTTTTTGAATTGACAAGCATAAATAAATAATTATCATTTAGTTTATTACATATTGTCAAGAAGGAATTCCTCAATGGTATAGTAAGTAGCATTTTTAAATTAAAAAAAAATAGTCTCCGTTTAAATTGTGTCCAGTTTAAATCTTTAATGTAATTTGGTATTTTATTAAATATATTCGGAGCCATGCAGAGGAGGCTTTTGTGTATAAAATTGAGGCTCTTTGACATAATTAGTGACGATATTCTTGTCTTGTCGATCTATAGCGTTGCTCTGAAGCTTTTTTAATCAGTTCACTATTTTGATTGACGAACAATGCAGTCTCGTATATGTAAAGACAAGGTAATGTGAGTACTTTAAGAGATTTAAAATGCATTTTGTAACTTCCCGTTGATTTAAGACTACATATTGATCTAATGCACCTCTACTGTGCATTAAAAATGTTATTTTCTCGCAGGAATTTGCCCAAAAAATTACTCCGTAAAGTAATATGGAATCTACATAGACATAATACGCAGCTACAACAGCTGCCTGATTAACTGTTTTGAAGTTTATATAGAGCAAAGACGAACCTACTTAAATTTGTTATAAGAATTGATGTGATGTATGTTGTTTCCAGTTCAGTTTAGAGTCAATTGTCAAGCCTAGAAATTGTATATGACCTACTTCTTCAATTCTGTTACCGCCGAAAGTTATATTTATACTAATAATTATTTAATATTTTCAGACACCAAAAAGGCCCACACTGACAAAAAAAAAACAAATCAAATCAATGTCAGGAGTAGTCATATTTTGTCGAAACTGCATAATTTTAGTTTTATTTAAATTTAATTAAAAGTTCTAGGACATGCCGGTTTCCTCACGATGTTTTCCTTCACCGTTCTGACAGCAGTGGTGATGAAATAATTTACACGAAGTGAAAATGCCTGACTGGGTCCGAACCCACGACCTACTACTTTTAAGTCGCGGCCTTTACCACTGGGCCACCACTGCTCCAAGTCAACTGGATAAAGAACCAGTTATAGTGGTGACGCTTGTGGGTGACTTATGGAGATAAGAAGACGTCCTCCGCCGTTCTCTGCTGGATAGCAAAGATCGTCTGCCGGCTGAAATTATGTTGGTAAACATGAGTTTTAGTTATATTAATAGTTATTTGTATATGCTTTACTACCTCATAATTTCAGCCAAAAGACGTCTACTGCTGAACATAGGGCTCCCCCAGGCGCCGCCACATTGACCGATCCCGTGCGTCTCATCCAGCGCATTCCCGCAACCTTAACCAAGTCATCGGTCCACTTAGTGGGAGGCCTTCCAAAGTATCGTATTCCAGTTCGCAGTCGCCATTCCAGAACTTTTTGGCCCCATCAGCCATGCGTTCTGCGAGCAATGTGCCCCGCCCACTGCCACTTAAGTTTCGCAATTCTTCGGGTTGTGGTAACTTTGGTTCTCCTGCGTATATCCTCATTTCTGATGCGATCACCCAAGGAAAATCCAATCATAGCCCTCTCCATTGCCCTTTGGATGACTTTAAGCTTTCTGATAAGTTCCATTGTGAGCGACCACGTCTCGGTCCCATAGGTAATTACTGGCAACACACACTGGTCATAGACTTTAGTCGTGAGACACTGCGGTAATTTGGACGAGAAGATACCGAATGGGCAGCTCGTTCACTGTGCATTTATAACAACCATACTGCGACCATACCTGCCAAGCGTGGCGAATATGGCAAAACCGTGCAAAATGAATAGTACAAATAAAAAATGGCCCCTAGTGCCCGGCAGCCTGCCTACCCTTGACTACGGTAGCGGTCGAGGTTACGGCATGGCAAGGGGTGCTAAGAATCTCCAGATTACCACCTAAAGTTTCAAATATCCACAAACTCATGCATTTTCCCAAGAGGGTAAGCCAAAGAGTAATATAATAATACGTAAGGGGAAAACAGAAACTAGAGCAAACGTGCTTCAATCCATACATACATAATCCTTTTGCTTCGACCACGTTCACACGAGAGTTGTCAGCACGTGACTTACGAAGGACATCACTGATAAGATCAGCCTATCAACATTTAATATAAAAATTATTCGTTATTTTCAGCAAACATATGAGATATTGCTTTGATAATAAATGAATTACCTGACTTGCTTGAAGCTACAATATTAATAGTCCTCACGACCTAATATCGGTTACACACGGAGGTCTGGCGGCGCATGCTCGACGTCGGATCGGTACACGTGGACCTTAATCGGGTTAGGGTCGAAGACCAGTCCCCGCTAGTCCAGTGCTCGCTCTGCCTCGGGTATGGGCATAGCCGACGCACTTGCACGGAGACCGTGCCAAAGTGCAGCCACTGTGGCGGACCTCACATGAGGACGGAGTGCGCGGACTGGAGTGCTGGTCTGCCACCAACCTGCTGCAACTGCACACGTGCCAAAATTGACAACACGCACCATCACGCCTTCAGCTCAGAGTGCACAGTCAGAAGAAGATGGGACGCTATAGCTCGCTCATCCGTAGCGTATTGCTAAGGGCGCCCCGGGGACTCCTGCCCAACAAACAGCAAGACCATACCGTGTGGCCCAAGCGAATTTACAGCGGAAGGAACTGGCTACCACCGAACTCTTTTTAGAGGCCAGTGAACGAAAGATCTCGTGGGCACTGATTCAGGAACCGTATGTGGGGGGAGCACGAAGTATGAAGAGCTACCGTGGAGCGAGAATCTACCAGTGCGAGGACGATGGAAGTGGGAGGGTTAAAGCGGCGATAGCCGTCTTTGATCATGACTTGGACGTCATACCCTACCCGAAACTCACCACAAATAACATCGTTGTGGTGGGGATCCGAACCAAAGCCTGGGAAATCGCAGTAGTTTCTTACTACTTCGAGCCAGACCAACCCATAGGGCCATACTTGGACCAGATGACCCGGATCAACGCGGAAGTGGCCAACGGTAGGTTGCTGATAGGTGGCGACGCGAATGCGAAAAGTGCCTGGTGGGGCAGCATCAAAGAAGATCCCAGAGGAGAGGAAATGTCCGCAACCCTGGATGAACTCGAGCTTCAGGTACTAAACACTGGTGACGCTCCCACCTTTGACACCATCAGAGGTGGTAGAGCGTATAGAAGCCACGTGGACGTCACGGCATGTTCGCTCGACCTTTTTGACCTGGTGGACGGCTGGCGGGTCGACACAGGAGCAACATCCTCGGACCACAACACGATATTTTTTAATGTCAATACGACAAGGGAAAAGGGTGTTAACATCACTAGGACTACTAGGATGTTCAACACCAGAAAAGCGAATTGGGAAGCTTTTGGAAACAAATTAGAAGAAATTAAAATCAGAGAAAAAGTAAACTTAGAAAGAATATTAGAAATAGATAATAAACAACACTTAGAGGAAATAACAGTTAAATATATAAATATAATATTAGAAGCATGTCAAATCACTATCCCAAAAGAAATAAGAAAACAAAAATTACTTGTCCGTGGTGGTCCGAGGAGCTCACTGTGAAGAAGAGGGAGGTTATGACGAAAAAGAACCGCATCCGCAATGCCGCGCCGGTCCGGCGAGCGAAGGTCGTTGGCGAGTATCTGAAAGCAAAAGAAGAGTATGAGATGCAGGCAAAGAATGCCCAAATCGCCAGTTGGAAGGAGTTTTGCCGGAGGCAGGATCGTGAGGGAGTTTGGGAGAGTTTCTACAGGATCATTCGTAGGACCACCAAAAGGCAAGAAGAACTGACCCTTTGCAGCGATGGTGCGTTCCTCAATCCGAGTGAGTCGGCCGCCCTACTTGCAGATACGTTCTACCCCGAAGACAGAGTAGACCAGGACAACGCTGACCACAGGCGAATTAGAGAAGCAGCTAGCCGAGTAAATGAGTGGGCCCATGATGAACATCATGATCCCCCATTTACGACGCTGGAGCTGAAGTCCGCCGTGGCGGGTTTCAATCCCAAAAAGGCACCAGGAGGGGATGGACTGACATCTGATATCTGCAGTCGAGCGATTCACCAGGACCTAGACGCTTTCCTTGCCCTCTACAATAAGTGCCTCGAATTGGCACACTTCC
This sequence comes from Anorthoa munda, assembly GCA_945859665.1. Lineage (NCBI taxonomy): Eukaryota > Metazoa > Arthropoda > Insecta > Lepidoptera > Noctuidae > Anorthoa > Anorthoa munda. The sequence goes on from OX243903.1 coordinate 29,287,903, forward strand.
CGACCACCTGGAAGGAGGCTACAGTCGTAGTCCTCAGAAAGCCGGGCAAGGATAGCTACACCACCCCTAAGGCATACAGACCAATCGGTCTACTGCCTGTTCTGGGGAAGGTCCTGGAGAGGATGGTCGTAGCGCGCCTAAAATATCAGCTTGTACCGCGGTTTAGTACTCGTCAGTTTGGCTTCATGCCCCAGAGGAGCACCGAGGACGCCCTCTATACGCTAGTGGAGCACGTAAAGGACAAGTTGAGGCTGAAGAAGCTAATTGTCCTGGTGTCATTGGATATAGAGGGCGCCTTCGATAGCGCCTGGTGGCCAGCCATAAGGGTCAGACTGGCTGAGGAAAAGTGCCCGGTTAACGTCAGGAGGCTGATAGACAGCTATCTCGACGGTAGGAAGGTCAAGGTTCGGTATGCCGGAGAGGAATGCACGCGAGAGACTAGCAAGGGCTGTGTCCAGGGGTCGATCGGTGGTCCAATCCTGTGGAACCTCGTTCTCGACCCACTACTGCAGGACCTTGAGCAGCGTGGAATTTTCGTGCAGGCGTTCGCGGATGATATAGTCTTGGTTGTAGATGGGGACACGGCGACTGAAGTCTCAAGATCTGCCAATGCAGCCCTCGCCCATGTTCAGGGTTGGGGCATCCGAAATAAGCTGAGGTTTGCACCGCACAAAACCTGTGCGATGACCATAACCAATAAGCTTAAGTACGACACTCCAATACTGAGCATGGCCGGGGTCGACATCGGTATGGTCAAGAAAATGAAATTGCTGGGTCTAACCATAGACGAAAAGCTCACTTTTAATGAGCATGCCGCGAACGTCTGCAAGAGGGCAGCTAACGTATACAAGCGACTGTCCCGAGCGGCAAAGGTGAGCTGGGGATTAAACACACAAGTCATACACACAATTTACACGGCAACGATTGAGCCCATAGTGACATACGCAGCCGCCGCCTGGGCACCCGCTGCAAAGAAGTTGGGTATACGGAAGAAGTTAGGCTCTGTTCAACGAGGATTCGCTCAGAAGCTCTGCAAATCTTACCGTACTGTCTCTCTGAACTCGGCACTGGCACTGTCTGGGATACTACCTCTAGACCTGCGCATACAAGAGGCAGCCGACCTGTATAAAGCGAGGAGAGGGTCATCCCGGTTTGTGCCAGGAGATAGGGAGATCGAGAGTGCGGTAAGGTTTGCAGAAGCCCCTCATCCAGCTACACAAACGCCCCTGGAGTTCATGTGCCTGGCAGACCAAGAGTTACTAGACAGTAACAATGTGCAGGCGGTGCGAATATTCACCGACGGCAGCAAGATTGAGGGGAAGGTCGGAGCCGCATTATCCATTTGGGATAATGAGGGCGAAATCCGGAACCTCAAGCTTAGTCTTGCCGCGTACTGCACAGTCTACCAGGCGGAACTCCTGGCCATTTGCAAGGCGACAGAAGTGATCCTCGCGCGGCAAGAGGCGAGCTATGGTTTGTACAGCGACTCAATGTCCGCATTGCAGACGCTTGCAAACCATGGCTCGCTCCATCCCCTGGCAGTTCGCGCGCGCGCTAACCTGGCTCACGCCCTGTGCCAGAACAAAGCTGTGACTTTGTTCTGGATCAAGGCCCACGCGGGCCTGCCGGGGAATGAGCGAGCGGACGAGTTGGCTAAGAAAGCAGCATTGTCGTCACGGAGGAAGCCGGACTACGACCAGTGTCCGGTTTCATTTATCAAGCGGCAGATCCGTTTGGAATCGCTTGATGAATGGAATCGAAGATATGTGTCGGGCGAGACTGCTTCGGTGACGAAAATGTTTCTTCCGGATGCAATAGCGGCTTTCCGTATCGTACAACAGGTGCGGCCCGAAGGCGTCCTCACGCAAGTTTTGACGGGGCACGGTGGGTTCTCTGAATACTTGAATCGCTTCAAGTGTAAGGATAGCCCATCGTGCGTCTGCGATCCAGGCGTGGCAGAGACTGTTCAGCACATACTTGTAGAATGCCCGTTATTTATCAGGGAGCGCTACCAACTTGAATGTGAGCTGGACAGGAAAATAACGAGGGAGAGCCTGCATGGGCTCATGGACAAGAAATATAGGGAAAGATTCTTGGAATACTGTATTAGAGTAGCCACTGCGGTTATACATCGAAATAAAACCTGAGGTGCACCGTGCTTCATTAGTATTATGTATGATATTTAAATGCAAGCACGGAATGCAGCCTGGACATGTGTAACCGGCAGTATTTCATGTTAGTACCTAAGTTTTTAGACTGTGTAAGATTACTCTGATATTTTTGATAACTGTGCTTGTGTTTTTGATCCCAAATCGTAATACGATAACTGTACAAATTTTTACTGTGATAAATCGCACCATGTATACCTGAGATAAACAGCACTTTTCGCACAAATTGTCATAATAGCACCTTTTGCTCATTGTAAATAGCACCTCTGCACATTATTGTATTTCTACTATTTTTATAAGAAATAAATCATGCCCATAGAATAGATTAAATAAAAGTGGGCGTCCTACCCACAGAATGTAAGATGATGAATGCAAGAAAGAAATAGTATGAAGAATGAAAGTACGAGAGGCATAAAAGATTGACCGGAATGACTGAGGTTGAGCACATAAGGCGCCAATATCGTTGGCGGGGATTAGTGTTAAGAAAAAAAAAAAAAAAAAAAAAAAAAAAAAAAAAAAAAAATCTGTTACAATGTCCAATCTCTGCCGGGGAGATATTATTGCGCACAATTGTGTTCGCTAATACGTGTGTAGATACTCTCTCTTCCCTCACTGTCAACCACGTTCACGAAATCACCACGAAAAGAAGAACAAAGCTACAACCTGGGAGTAAGTATTTATGAATAAGTTAATTCTAGAAAACCGTGCATCACCGTCGACCACAACATCACTTACCTTCGGCTGATATAGTGCTCATAAGCGATCCTACCAATAATAATAAAAAAGAAGGCGCAGGATAAATATGCGCCTGAAACCATTCACAGTCACCCCAAAATGTTCCTACAACCAGGACTCGGGCCACCTCTCTGTGGGAGTCCAGTGTGGCTTGCTATAAACCGATTTCCAAAACAAAACACTACAAAGCGAAAAATAACTTTCTTTTCGGAAGTCGGTGTCGTTGGTACCTTTTTTTTCGTTTATGACACAGACTTCCGAAAAGAAAGTTGTTTTTCGCTTTTTAGTGTTTTGTTTTAGATGTAAACCAACAGCTTTTTTGTAAAAAATATGTTTTTTTTATCTTTTTAGTTTTGATACCTTATAGTACCATTAAATCATTTATAGCCAGAGGGCTTCTCTTAGCAATTCCAACAAGTCTAAACACGACTGGGTTACATTGTTTTATTACGGAGTTCTGGTGCCTGCCTTCCGGCTTCGTCACCAGAGCAGTTCGATGGTACTAATTTCATAAGAATCATTTATTTAAATTTGCTTCATCACAGTCATTTAACTATTCGGGATATCTTATACCCAAAACATACTTAACATTGAAAAGTTCCAGTGGCCAACTGTGGTCTTCTTCATCAGTTCCACTTCACCAAATGATACTTTCTCAATAACGCTTGCCATGTTGATGAAAATGCCAAAATCGCTATATGTATGCCTATAAAATTTGGGGAGTGCCCTCGATTTCTTTGGGATTCCCTCATCAGATCCTGACTTGGTGACAATAGGACTAACTCGAGAGCATTCATATTTGCGAGCTGGCTGACTAAAACCAGATGTATCCTCCGACTGCACAGCATGATTTTCTTCTTGTTTACGTCTTTTTAGTTCGCCTTTTAAGCAGTCTTGTTTTTGGATTTTCTAGATTTCCTTTATTTATTTATAACTTTGTAGTAAATTTTTTTTTAGGATGTCGTACGTTTAAACATTTATATGTTTAAAGGGTTAAAATAAAGGGTTTTAAGAGGTGATTTCAAAAATATATAACAATTATGTGTTATATATTTTTGAAATCACCTCTTAAAACCCTTTATTTTGATACCCCACACGACGGGGTTGGAAGAAAAAATAAATTTGGGCTCCCACAATATGGCGCCCAAAATCCGCCAATTTTCTATTCGCCAATTTTAATGTAGCCAATGACACTCGCAGGGTTAAGACGAATCGGTTGATATAAGAATCATCAAAATCGGCCAACGCGTTTAGTCTCTAGAACGCCACATAGGAACAAACATACATACATAGACTGATAAACACATTACCCTCCTTCGGCAGTCGGGTAAAAACCGTTCATATTTGAGTCTATGTTATTCCATTTCGATGTTATTCCAATTTGATTTATCTTTACAACTTTGTTGTGATCGTTCGTTCAAAATTAAGTTACCTACGGGTCAGAGGTTATCACAGTGGCCGGGAGGCAATGCAATCAGTCGACAAACAATATTACAGACATATTCATTAGTATTGCGGTATTTTATGTGTGGATTAAAGTTCAGCAAGATTATTCCACTCTGCTAAATTGTATTTGCCGATTGGGTGCTCAAAGATGTCGCCCTAGATTAAGGACATGCTCAGACTCTATTGGTGATGTTCTTTATAAAAAAATTAATAAAAAAATATAAAAAACCCCCGACGCAAAACCTCTAAAAAGCAAAAACTAACCCTCATACTCGCGTCGGGGAACCGCCAACATGTAAAGCAGTTTATTTTATTTACTTAGCGGTGCCCCGACTGCTCCGATGGCCCGATGAAATTTTTAGGTGGCCAAAGGTCGCATCTCGCCGAAGAGGAGTTGCCATCACATAGACCCACGCATCCTAGAACACTAGGGCTAGGTTTATAGTCAGTCGGGTTTTACGTAACTCATAGGTACTAGACTCAATAGTTTCAAACATAGCAACACTGTACGCTTTTGAAGTGCCTGTGTGTACATCATGATACTGATACATGGTAGTAAGAGGTCTATATTTCAATCCCTGCCGGTACAAGGAAGTGTAGTAAGGTAATTGAATTGGATACGCATGGCTGTAGCATGAAAGCCGTACCTAACATAGCTGGGATTACCGGCTTTGACGAAAATACTATCCTACTTACAACATGAACGTGAACGAAAAAAAAATGTGAACGTCTTTATGTTTTGATGTTTTATAATCAATCAATTAATTAATGGACTGGCCGTGGCCTGGATTAGAATATAGAAAAGGTAATTAGGGTTCCGTACCCAAAGGGTAAAAACGGGACCCTATTATTAAGACTCCGCGGTCCGTCTGTCTGTTTGTCTGTCACCAGGCTGTATCTCATGAGCCGTGATAGTTAGACGGTTGAAATTTTCACAGATGATATATTTCTATTGCCGCTATAACAAAAAATACTAAAAACAGAATAAAATAAATATATAAGTGGGGCTCCCATACAACAACCGTGATTTTGTTGCCGTTTTTTGTATATTTATATATTATTTAATTATATATTTGTATATGTATATTTTTTGTATTTGATAATGGTACGGAACCCTTCGTGCACGAATCCGCTTGGCCGGGTTTTTTTATTCCTGTAGCATCTAAGTTCCCGTAGGATAATTTTCGATATTCACACGGGCGACGCCGCTGGCAGAACAAAGCAAAATCACACTAATATTACAAAGGCGAAAGTTTGTGAGCGTGTATGTTTGTTACTTCTTCACGTCAGAACGGCTGAACGGATCTGGATGAAATTTGGCACAGAGATAGATCATAGTCAGCCATAGCACATTATTAACACATATTTTTTATCCAGGGAATATGTTGCCTCGGAATAATTTTCTACATTCACACGGGAGACGCCGCTGGCAGAACAAAGCAAATTCATAAAATATTCAGGTAGTTTAGTAATTGAGCATTATGGTTTAATTTTGGGATTGTTTACAAACACTTTTTGTTTTGCTTGGAAACCATTACGTACATGACCTGCAGTGCATTATTATCTGTTTGTCCGTCGTTAACGAAAACACAAGCTTATCTAAATAAAAATCACATTGGCCCAATTAAAGATGAATAACGAAGTTCTATCCATTAATAAAACAACTTGCCTTCAGCCGCACGTGTTATTTTTAGGGTTCCGTTCCCCAACAGGAAAATAGGAACCCTTATAGGATCACTGCCGTTGTCTGTCTGCCTGTCTGTCCGTGTGTCAACACCTTTTTATCTGGAAAGCCTGCAGGTATCAAGTTGAAACTAAAATGATACTCTCAAAAATCTACATTCTCTTGGAGCTGTGAAAAAATCAAACTTCTAAATCAACGCAATCGAAATATACAGCCTTTTTACCCGACTGCCGAAGGAGGGTAATGTGTTTATCAGTCTATGTATGTATGTATGTATGTATGTATGTATGTATGTATGTTTGTTCCTATGTGGCGTTCTAGAGACCAAACGCGTGGGCCGATTTTGATGGTTCTTATAGGAAAATGGCGGTTCTTGGGCGCCATATTGTGGGGGCCCAAATATTTTTTTTCTTCCAAACCTATCGTGTGGGGTATCAATAAAAAAATTAACTTTTTTTATTTACAACTTTTTAGTATTTTTTTTTAGAATTACGTACATTTAAACATAGAAGTGTTATATATTTTTGAAATCACCTCTTAATACCCTTTATTTTGATACCCCATACGATGGGTTTTTCCCCTCACTAAATGGCGCCCATATTCCGCCATTTTTTTCTTTTCCAATTTTAATGTAGCCAGTGACACTCGCAGGGTTAAGACGAATCGATTGACGTAAGAACCATCAAAATCGGCCAACGCGTTTGGTCTCTAGAACGCTACATAGGAACAAACATACATACATACATAGACTGATAAACGCATTACCCTCTTGCGGCAGTCGGGTAAAAAACGATTACTAACTTATTTGTAGTTGGTAAATTGACCGCGACCTATATAGAGCTATGGGGATTGGAGACAACAGTTTTCCAACGGGAAAGTTTAATTTTATCCCTTCGTTAGAGCAATGTTCGGTGCTTTCATTGTTTATGTACGCCAGTAATGATGCAGCTACAAAAAAATAATTAGGATTTTGTTGTAACTTTTTATACGGAACCCTCGGTGGGCGAGTCCGACTCACACTTGGCCGGTTTTTTGTCTTTATTCTTTGTTCGTAAATTAATAAATTAGGAAAGTGGGGAAAGTGGACGCCTTGGGACAACTTGGCTAGAAAACTTTTATTGATAACAGAAGAATACTTTGGAAATAATATTACTTATTCTGTAGGCAAACATTATTTACATTCATTTTGTTTTCATTTGTAGAACTTAAAGTATTTATTTTACCTCCAAGAAATAAAAGCTATGTATCAATAAGAAACTTGCTTTAATGTTTCAGGCTTTATTAATCATAGCTATTGCCCGCGGCTTCGCTCCCGTGGACCACCCCACAGGACCCGTTTTCGGGATAAAAAATAGGCTGTCACTCAAGAATAATGTAGCTTTCTATTGGTGAAAGAATTTTTCAAATCTGTCCAGTGGTTTCGGAGCCTATTCGGTACAAACAAACAAAAAAATCTTTCCTCTTTATAATATTAGTATATAAGTATAGATATAGATTAAGTTAAGTCATATATTAATTTCATGAACCTATTATAAAAAACTTATGATTATTATGTAAGTATATATTTATTATTCCTTTTTATATATATATATATATAATAATCATATATATACAAATATACAGTATTTTCTCTAATCATCCTATCATTTAGTTACACCTCCCTTGTTTTATCTCTGTACCACCCTAAGGTTGACTGGTAGAAAATGCCTAAGGCATTAAGTCCGCCTTTGTACTTATGCATAAAGTTTTAATAAATAAATAAATATTTAAGCGTCTCATTTCTTCCCTTTCACATTTTAATTAGTGTTGCGATCTAGATTTCTCGGCATCTGCATAGGTAGGGACACGGTATCGAATAGAAAGTATCGATACAAAAAATGTTGTACTCATAAAACTATCGAAACAAAAGTATCGATAATTCGTATACGTTAACTAAACTGACGTATACGTTATTGTTAGCCTGTCAAGCGCTATTGTTACTATATTGATACTGACAGCTGTCGCAGAGATCATAATTTATTACACCTTTACCGCCCTCTCAATAGTCACATCAGATATTGTTCGATGAGGCTGTCGCAGGAACGTGGGGATTGGCACAAGAAGAGAGCCTATCCTCAGCAGTACGGGAATTTGGATTGTGAATGATGATGATGATGAATTAATATTTCTATAGCCTCGATTGGAGCATGCGTTTAAGCTTGATAATCACGCCTCAAAGAAACCTTAAGGCCGCTTGTAGTAGCGAATACAAGAACGAAGAACCCGCGGCTACCCGAACCACTACAGTCTGGTCCTTCGAGCCGGATACAAGAACGAAGACCCCGCGGCTACCCGACCCACTACAGTCTGGACCATCGAGCAGCGTATACATGAACGAAGAACTCGCGGCTACCCGACCCACTACAGTCAGAAAATTCACCAAGACTACGCAGGAATTCATGTCGTAGAAGACCAATTATTCATCATGTACACGACAATAATTTTGTAGGACTCTTAGGCACGAATCCTGTCTAGCGCAAACATGATTTTTTCTTGTTCAGCTGCATGGCAGTGCACACAGTCACAGTTCATGTTTAGAAACGAAACGAGATCTTCTTCTTAGCGTATATACGCGGCCTAAGTCCCAAAAGTAATTAAAAGTTCTAATTGATACAAAATATTCGCGCTAAAATTAGAAACACCTAAATAACTGTTAACATATAAACTTTCTAGAACTACAAACTATTTGTATATACGCTATATATGTTTGATTTGCTGACTTATTAATTATAAAATTAATTACAAAACTGCCTCTAACAGATATTTATCTGATACCATGTACACTGTTTTACTTGTTTCTGTCAGTTACAGCTATCAAATTTAGTAGTTCTAGTTAGTATCAAGTTTAGTAATAAAGTTCCAAGTTCCATAGGTCCTATGTAGGTAGCTAAACTAAAATATCGCCATGTTTTTATTTCTTTATATTGAGTATGACATCTCTTTTGGTAAAATCTCACTGGCTATACGTGTCTTTTTTTTGTTAAGAAAAGTTTAGTTACTAGAAAAAAAATGTGTGTGTGTACCAGAGAACACAGGTAAGAAGTGAAACTTCTTTACGACATATCATTTTTCTACTATTTGCAACTTCACGAAAATGGGGTAGATAAGGCTTAAGCCTTAAGAAAAACAATTTTTTCCGTATTAAATTAAAGCTATTTTATTATTATAGACATGCATACAATTAATGAGTAATTTATATTTATAAATTAATTAATTTATAAATATTAAAATCATGTTCATACGTGTTGAATTTATAAAACGAAATATATAATCACTCACTTTTCTTGTAAATTCACTTAAATTTGAATAAGTCTTTTTACTAAACTTTGATAAAAAAAGCAACATGGCGCGTAACCGAAAAACGTGACGATAGAGTCCGTCCAACGAAAGAAGTCCCGTAGACGCGGCGCTAGTTTCTATGCGACTGTACGCTGTCCTCTAACAAATCTTGTTAGTTCCATGTATTTCCGCGGGACTTTTTTCGTTGGACGGACTCTACGTACAAAATCTTCTCCCATACGTCGATAAAGAAGTTTCACTTCAATAAGTGGATAAATTGAAACCAGACTACAAAAAAAATACGCTCTAAAGAGTATGAAACAAGAAAATATTCTTAGAGGATAAACGGCTATTATGCCTCCTTTTGGCTTCGCCGTAGTCGTGTAATACGCTTTATTAAAATAATACAAAAAGTTTTGTTACTAATAAGAAAAAAGTTTGCAAGTCCCAATTGTTTTTTTCAGTGTACTTACCTGATAGACTGAAAGTTGTGTGGGTGATAGGTATTATTTCAGGCCGATATTCAGGTAGTCCGAAAATAAATTCAAGATGGAAGCTAAGTACGATTGTTTTTTGTTGATGTTGAGTAATAATTTCTTGAATTCTCATGTTATTAAACTTGTAAGTAGGTACTTAACATTATCTCATGTGCCCCAATGTCGCCTACTCATAAAATTGGAAAAAAAGATATTGATACGCCGTTATTATTAGATATTTTAAGACAACAATCTCAATATCCCAGTCGGTCAAAATGTTACCGGGTTTTTCCATCTAAAATTTCTCAGTACGGAGTCTGGAGTTGTTTGCAGTGTATGGCAGTAGGCTCGCCCACATAATTGATGAAATGTGAGATTAAGTAGGTACTTACACCTCCGACGTGATGTTATGTTACGTTCTTAGGGCTCTTTCAATTTAGACGTTCGGTGCGGGACTGCTGCGGTGCATTCGTCGTAATGCGCACGACCGGTCGATTTTTCCATACAATTTATGCACAAAAGAGCGTGGTGCGGCGCCGGTGCCGCGCACGCATGACAACAGGGCGACTATAAGGGCCGATTTCACCAATGTTCACTAATCGGAATTAGTTTAACTAAACTCAGTTTATCATATATAGCGTTCTGATTGTTTGGGACCGCTAAGAAACTACCAATCAGAACGCTGTATTTGCATAAACTGAGTTTAGTTGAACTAATCGCGATTAGTTTTATTGGTGAAATCGGCACTAAGTTTGTCCATAAATTGTATGGAAAAATCAACCGGTCATGCGCAGTACGACAAACGCACCGCTGCAGCCCCGCAGCAATCCCACACCAAAAGTCTAAGGCATAACATTGCGATTTTTAAACGCGCGAATGTTTTAGTACTATTTGAGCGCGATTTTTTTTCCGCAATGCGTGCATCTTCATACATTTCCAAAGGTTACAGAATGGGCAGAAAAAAATCGCGCGAATAAAAATCGCAGTGCGTGCTATGCCTTAATTGACAGAGCCCTTATTTAGGATTTTTCAATTATGGCCTCTAAAGTCTCTCTACATACTTTAGGGTCAATTCTGTGTACACACTTACAAAAGCCACTAACGATAAGTTTAAGTTAAAGTCTTTCGTCTCACAGACAGATTAGGGGACACAGTGTATGTTTCTAAGCAGATTGTGCCACTCATCCTTTTGGCCAAATCCCTTTGTCGCATAAAATGAGATAATATTTCATGTCGTTATAACATTTCGGTATTTCTTTTGTTACAGAATCACGGAAGGTTGAACTGGCTGCTACTGATTCTGACAAGACTTGCATTGGTAAGTTGACGGTTTTTATCAGCTAAACATTAAATTAAGCTACGAAATTATTGTTATACATTGAACCTGTTTATGTTTTAAGATAAAAATTTAAAAAAAATATTGGATTGATATAATTTTATCGGTTAGTCCCGCTATGCTCTAGTCCCACTATGCTCGACTCGAAAAATACCTACTAAAAAGTCCCGCTATGCACGAAATTCTTCGTTGCTACATAAACAATGGAAGGTACAGTTGGAAAGAAAAGCGTTTGTATTAAATTAAATTGAGCAGAAAGCTGAGAAATATTGAAGTTAAACAAAAAATATCGAAATCTTCTTTCGAAATATTTTTAGGTTAAATTTCTAATTTTACGGCAAGGCGTTTAGTTTTTCACAGTTCTATGGAATGGACGGAAACTTTATTTTTAAAACGAATGACGCGTCTTGTTGAGTGGCGGCGGGGCGAGTGTGCGGCAGTTAATGAATAAAAAAAAAAACATTTTTATTTCACAAAAAGAAAGAATTACGTGCTAGTTAGTTTCTTGATTAACTTTTTAAATGGTTTAATAAAATATTACACTGTAACACTTTTCTTCATCATTTGCCGCGAATGTGTTTTGTGCATATACAGAGTGGTTTTGGCCACAGTCGTGGATCAAACGCAACTAGTGGTTAGATGGCGCCATCAGCTGCAAAAAATTGTTCTACGGGTGGTGTTTAAGGTCAACCCCTGCAGAGTTATAATTTATTTTGTGTTTAATTTATTTTGTATTGTTCACAATAGTTATTTTGTTTTTTCGTCCTAGAAAGATATTAGAGCCACTCATGGCCATGTGTTATACTTTTTCAGAATCCCTAATAATGCGCCAAAACTTGTAATACAGGGTCACTTTTCGGTAGAGTATTTTTTTTTCACAAGTGGGGTCCGAAATATAAAAAGTAATGATTTGAGACAAAAAAAATCGTATTACTTAATATTATCTTCAACACACCCAATAAACAACCATAAATAGCATGTCTAACGCAAGGACTTATCAGTACCAATCTAGTGAAAATTATAAAAAAGATACAGGTCCACGACTTTTTGGCCTGTATAGCGGCACTTTTTAGTAGGTATATTTCGAGTCGAGCATAGCGGGACTAGAGCATAGCGGAACTAACCGAATTTTATTACGGTATGGAAGAAGGAAACGTGTTGCGCCGACCTCAAGTAACATCGGACAAGGGCAGGAAGATAATGATTACAATTTTAAATGGGACATTAGTTTTTATTATTTCCTATCCTTATAGGAAAAGAAGAAATAACACAAAAGCTTTTCAGTCTTAATAGACATCAAGGTCTAATATTATTAGATCTATACTTTCTGTAAACTACAGCCCATAACTTTTGAACGGCTGAACCGATTTTATTCAAACATAGCTAAGAACACTCTCGAAATCACCTTTCAAGCAAAAAAAACTAAATCAAAATCGGTTCACCTGTTTGGACGCTATGATGCCACAGACAGACACACGTCAAACTTATAACACCCCTCTTTTTCCGTCGGGGGTTAAAAACATAGTAGTATATTATATATACTACTATGTTTTTAACCTATACATAGTATAGGTTATATAGTTTGGCATAGCAAAAAATTCTAAATCTATTGTTAAAAAGCTCTCCTCTTTACAGTCTTTATTACTCACAAAAATGTTTTTTAAAATTGCGTAAAATATATTTTACCCGACTGTGCTAGACAGAGGGTATTTTTTGTCTTATTAATCCATCTTTAACAAGCCTTTTTTTTTTTTTTTTGTTTCCGGGGTGGAAAATCCTCATTGGATGTCCTCCGCCCTGGGGGGGGCGGAGGGGTCTGTCAGACTCCTACTGACTAAAAACCACCCCGGTGTTCCATCTCACACCTACGCCGGGGGTCGCGGGAACAACGATACTTCCGCAACCCCCGGCTAGTGCCGGCCCGCTTCCGGGCCTCGATCTCGGGTTTGGGGGGAGTGAGGTGTTTGACTCCCCCGCAACGTCTAAGAGGGGCGCGCGTGGAACACTACGCGCCATCACCTCGGGTCCAGATGTGTGGAGGGCAACGGATGTCCCCGAGTCCGTCGCCCCTGGACCCATTTAGGGGGGCCGGAAGAGGGCGCTGTCCGCCCTCCGCCGACGCACGGCGCGTCTGCTGCGGATTGGGTGATTGGATGAAATCTCCCTCTCCCTCTCCGCAGCCTCCTTCTGCGAGACGACTGTTTCGCAGAAGGATACCACCGCGTCCCAGGACTCCTCGCTGCCGACCATAGACTCTACTACGGCCGGCAGCGACAGGTCACTGCCTACTTCAGAGATGAGGGCACGGCGTGATCTTTAACAAGCCTAACTTAACAAAATTAATTATTAGAGCTATGACTATGAAATAAAATAATTATATTATAATCTCATCTCAAATTATAATACTTAAAGCAAAAAAAAAAACAATTTTACAACTGATATTTATTTTATTTACTCGACAGATTTATTGTTTATCGTAGGTACAAACTAGGTATTCAAGGATAGATAGATTCCAGTTCAATTGCTCTAACTTTGATAGATTCTGAGAATATGGTCGTCTTTGTAATTAGTCTTAACCTCACAAACTTTAAGGTCGAAAGGCCTGAATATTAATCCCGTTTCGATTTTATGGAGACTTGTGACTGAATATTAACAGTCATATAGGTTGACCTTCAAGATTCAGCAAAGCTTGCCGAGGTCCATTATACCACCAATACCCCTTCAAATATTATGTAGGTAGATCTTTGACAGTCGATACGTATACTGTAGAGGCTGCATCAGGAGTTGTTTACTATACGGACCTTTTGGACACTTGAACAAATTTCCGTGCGTTCAAGCGTTTTTGCCATACCCAATTTCTCACAGGGCATGGTAACTTTAAAAATAAATAATTTTCCTTTAAGCTCGTTGCCTCGTCTTTATGTCAGTGTTCTACATCTGACTGCGTCGCGAATATTTACAATCTGCACATCATATCTTATGGGAGTGTATTCATTGGCAGAATTAACGCAATATTATGTTGAATAATGTACAAGCTGCATCAGGAGTTGTTTACTATACGGACCTTGTGGAAACTTGAACAAATTTCCGTGCGTTCAAGCGTTTTTGCCATATCTATTAATGGAATCAAATATAACAGCTCACAATGTTAGGACCCATTAATATTAATGCTAATTTTTATCCGTGGTGCTAGATAGCTGGGTTTAACAAGAAAAAAAAACATGCTGTGCAGTCGGAGGATACATCAGGTTTTGGTCAGCCAACTCACGAATATGTATCCTCCGACTTTTTATTGCAGTCGGAATTTTTGATTTTTTGTGTTAACTTTTATTATTTGTAACTTTTGTTAACATGTTATTCGAATTAAGTACCTTTAAACATTATAAGTGTTATATTTTTGAAATCACCTCTTAAAACCCTTTATTTTGATTCCCCACACGATGGTTAAGGAGGAAAATAAAATTGGGCCTCCACAATATGGCGCCCAAAAGCCCCCATTTTGCTATTTTCCAATTTTAATGTAATGTAATGTAGCCAGTGACACACGCAAGGTTAAGACAAATCGATTGACACACATAGACTGATAAACACATTACCCTCCTTCGGCAGTTGGGTAAAAACTGGGCCTTAGTTGGAAAAGAAACTAGGCAAAAAGAAATAGATTTACTGTTATAATATCTACAGTATAGATTAGGCATTGAAATATACGCCCTTGAATGGTGTGACTCGAGTGATACGTCTGGCAATCAGTCTGAAAGCATTCGTGCCTTTGTTTACATAATTTTTCACCTTGCTACGTGAATACGCTGAATTGCTAATGCTCTTATGAGATCACAAAAAAACTATTGAAAGTTAGTAAAAAGAAGTGTAGATAAATGGAGGTTTTCAATGTCAGGGCGACATTGAACGACCGCGACGACGTGAGCAATCTCAAAGTTTAGCTATTTGTAGATACCGACAAATATTCTTTAAGATAGGTACTGAGTATTCATTAATTTAGCCCTCCAAAGAATACTATTACGAAAGATTTAGTTACTCTCGTTATCACACATAATCAGCCTACTAATGTTCCCACTGCTGGGACACAGGTCTCCTCTCTGTGAGAGGGAATGGGCCGTAATCCACCACCCGGGCCCAGTGCGGGTTGTTGTATGTCACATGTCTTCGAATTTTTGGTTCTAGGACATGCCGGTTTCCTCACGATGTTTTCCTTCACCGTTTTTGAGATCAGTGGTGATTAAATAATTTACACAAAGTAAAGCGCCTGCCTGGTTTCGAACATAGTTATATATAGTTTTTTTGTCTGTAAGTTATGCAAAAGTAATACATAATTAAATCAAACTTATTGGTATTTAATCTTAACACGGTCATACAGAAGTTAAAAGCTATTGTAATCCCACTCGAATAAATTTGATTACTAGCGCAAATTCTCAAAACTCTACAAGAATATTGTGATTGTGTGTTCTGTATGTGGGAGCGCAAATAATTCATTATTTAATTATAATAATTATTTATAATTATTTGTACATACCTATTATTAATTGTAAAACCTACAATGCAACAGCAACTATTTCGAGTGTGTGTCAAATTGTGAAATACAAAAATGAATGTTTTGTTTGAAGTTTTAGCCGAGGTAACACCACAAGAGAACTTAATTTATCTTTCTAGTTTTGTTAGCAAGTAGGTAAGATGTAGCAATCGTTTATTAATATCTTGATATTCACTAAATCATCGATTCACACAAAAAAACAATTACAAAAGAAGCATTTCAGTGGAAAACATCGCAGCATCAACATCAACACGTATAAAAACAAGAAGATGTACCGTTATCGCATTTCGGAAGGTCGCGTCGCGACCCGGCTATCTGACGGACCGACGTGAATGGGTCACGGATTGGCGTGATACAGTCAGTACATAACAAAGGGATTACAAACAAGATGATAAACAGGAAAACTAAGGGGATTTACGCTTTTTGTTGGGTTCTTGATTGTAGATTTCAATACGCTTTTACGGATATTTAACTATGTTATTACGATAAAGATTACTTTCATGACGAATATTTCAAAATTTTGTCGTATATGTCGGTACCCTCAAACAATAAAAATTACACCAATTTAATGTCGATCGTTAAAAAGATCCATGTATGCATTTGTGTGCTGGCAGATTGTTTGGTGATTAGAAATTCGTTGTCATTAACAAAATGGAGAGCGCCATCTATACTCGCAAGACTCACAACTCAATCCCATAGCAAAGTAGTCATTTAATTTTAGGTAAAGATAAAAAAGGTTCTGGAGTGGCGACCGCGAACCGGAAGACGTTGCGTTGGAAGGCCTCCCACCAGGTAGACCGATGACCTGGTGAAGGTTGCGGGGATCCGCTGGTTGCGAGACGCACGGGACCGGTCAAAGTAGCGACGCTTGGGGGAGGCCTATGTCCAGCAGTGGACGTCTTTCGGCTGATATGATGATGATGAAAGATAAAAAAGTGAAAACTTGTGTAATGAGTTTTATTTTTAATACCTCCAACATAACAAAACTTATAGTTTCATTAATTTCCTTTACCATAAGTATTAATTACGTAACTCGCCGCTAGCCGACAACCAATAGGTCACCCCCCATGGGGGTCGCAAGGGTAGATAACTAATGGTAACATTTGCAACAAAGTGGGGTCAAGATTGCTTATTATACTGGTCTGTAAGATTAATTATTATTACATAATAGTAGACGATTAAGGATAAATTGATACACTTTGTATCCTATCCCACATTTGAATTCAGAGTTCGAGATTTATCAAATTTAGAACAACAAACTCTATATCATACAAGGCAAAGTTCAAATTCCATTGTACCCATTTTTTTGGGAAATTCAGTGGTTTTGGATGTTTGTTAATCAATCATGGCTGAATAGAACTGGCACACGGGTTGATCTTGACCTGGGATTAAGAGGGGTTACTTTATACCCCATTAGTTCCCATGGGGATTGAGGACCTTCACTCGGGCAAAGCTGGCTGAATCTAGGGCTTTCGATTTGCGTGATAGATTGCAGAATTACTGCAGCGAAAGAGATAAAGTTTCAAAGATTCTACTTATTACGTTTCGTTGCTCAGAACATGCATAACTCCATTAGTCTACGCTGGAAAACTTTCTGAAAGCTTTTCACTACTCAGTGCAAACTTAATTTTTAGTGCTGCATTAAATTACGTCTAACTTTAGTATCCTCTCCTCACTGTCGTAGCCTATTCGTCAGGGACCGTGGTTTATTTCGAGACAGAAAATCTTTGGTACCAAGGGATAGTGTAACTTTTTAAAACTACGTCCAACTCGGTCCAAAGAGCTCTCTTCGCTCCTGTGGCCTGGAGGTCTGGAGAAAAATTTAACTTCATTAAATACCTCTCTCCGTTTGTCAGAGAAGCGACAACTTCGTCACAGTATAAATATGGACGAACAGTACGGCAACTACCTAGAATCGCTCGAAACGGCACACTCACACAAACATGCGCATCGACGAGAACCCTAAGCGGCTCGCACTACTGACAGCACCGCGGACGGTGCTGTTATACTGTTTGTATATTTATACTGTGACGTCGTTGTTAAGGCGCCGATTCCCTTGAGTAGCTGAATTTAAAATGAGTATCACGTCTAAGCGGCTAGTCGCATTTTTTTTTGGAAAAAATATATGTTACATTAGACTATTTTGATCTGAGGCTTTTTTTTTAAAGTCATAGAATAATAAGGAAAGTATAAAAACCTACAAAATTTTGGGTCGCGCTGGTGTGAAACGAGTGCGCGTTTTGTTCCCTCAAGGTCGTTGGCGTTAGGAACCGTGTAAAATATCTACGTAAGGAGGGTGATACACTAGGGAAGTTATTGGGGTAAGAAATACACTGTTACTATGGTAATTCTAATGTGAATTAATTCTTCTTTTTAATCAAGCCGCCCTATTCTTTCCATTTCTCATGGTAATGAATTTAGCTAGCAGAGATTGCCTATAAACCTTCTAACGTAGGCTTGATATAGGTAATAGTAGGAACGGTTACTGTGGAATTATTACTATGTGTTACGTTGTTTTATCTATACTAAAATTATAAAGAGGAATGATTTTATTGTTTGTTTGTTTGTAAATAGGCTCCGAAACTACTGGACCTATTTAAAAAATTCTTTCACCAATAGAAAGCTACATTATTCTTGAGTGACATAGGCTATTTTTATCCCAAAAACGGGTCCTGTGGGGTGGTCCACGGGAGCGAAGCTAGTAGGGCAGAAAGAGATGGTGGCTATAAACTAACGGAAGCTATAATGGCCATTAACAAGCTTTGTATATGGTAGTCAACACCACAATTTGTCAAAAATACTTAGGTAATAATAGACAATTAGGTCTATTACTTTTGTTCCTACAGGTCTTAGTAGGTTTGATTGTGTCCCTACCCTAAATAATTATAGTATTATTAAATTTTTGATGAAGAAGCTTGAAGAAAATGTTATAGTAAAGTTGACGACCGATAGGGAAATACTGAGCAAGACCATGTTGTGCAGACCCCAATTAAATTGGGAGAAGGGCGGGAAAATTATGAAGTTTGTTTGATCTCTGGATTAATATGTAGGAACCTTATTTACCAATTAAATTGAAGTTAATTACTCGAATACGGCGAAGCCAAAAGGACGGTTATGATTTTAACGTCAAAGAATTTGTTGCAGCCTAAACGTCTATATCATCGTTTAAAATGTATGATTCTGGGAACGGCCCTTTGCGTCAGCCTCTCCACTCAGACAACTAGTTTAAATTACCCCTTGTTGCGTTGAATATAGACCGAATTGTGTATGTCTAAGAGAGATTGGATACATCGATATAAGTTGATATTTTATTAAGGTCTAAAGTGGCCACCTACTGGTGCAAAACTTTTCAAGGGTTGATTTACTTGACTTAAGATCCTATGTGTCGCTACCTGGGGCAGAGGGCGTCCACAGTAGTCCTCCATCGTGACCAGATCTTGAGCTTCACGCTTTACCTCGGTCTACGTCAATCCGATGCTCGTCGCTTCTACCAATCCAGTGCGTTGCCATGCTTGACGGGGACGGCCACATAAAGATAGTATTTAAAGAATTGATAAGCGATACATACTGTAACTGTAACTTGAAAACATGGGAACTTGAAAATTTGTTTTTTTGTTTGTTGAGATATTTTGATGATGTTGGTGTAAATAAAAGGTCTTGGCCTAGAACCATTTTATCCGTTTGAATCATCTAAATTGGTTGACGTGTTCACGAGATAATCGCTAACAATGTAAGTACAAACTAACCGTAATTTTTCCTGTTTTTGTTGTAGAAACTTTTTAATTATGGCCAAATGTGTATATATTATTATTGTATATTGAGTTAATTGATAAAATTTGTAAGGAATATGTGAAATAATGAATAAAAATCAAGACTCCAAAGATTTCGGCTAAGCGAAAATGAACGCAAAAATGGTATACGAAGGTTCAATACGATTATCACTTATCCCCCTTTCCGGGTACCCCGCACCCCTGTCGCAACCCCACCGCGTTCCACTGGTTCATTGACATATTTATACTAATAGATTGTGTCCATATTTTATAGATTTCAAATCGGGTATAAAAAAGGTATTGAACAATTAATGGAAAAATGTTCCATTACTGATACTGAACCACTAAAAACAATTGAACACTAGTTACAAAATTTACCTGCATAAATGTATAAATTAATCGATTCTTTTTTTTGTTTTTGTGAACAACTTTTGCAATGTTTTTTTTTTTTTTTTTTTTTTTTTTTAAAAACGTTGCCCCACACTAGGAATTTCTTCCTGTATCGTGGGTGCGTTTACAAACATATAAACTCACATACACAAACACCCAGAGCCGGAACAACTACCTGTAGGTCATACAAATATTTGTTCCGTGCGGGAATCGAACCCGCGACACGCAGCGCAGCAGTCAATTGCTCAACCACTGCGCCAACCGTGCACCCAAAGTTAAAAAGTTTAAAGTTTAAAGATACAAGACGACGATTTAAACACATAAAATAAGAAATGACTTGTGACGTGTAAGCAGTGCGATGCATAGTTTCGTACCAACGCGAAATTGTATTAGTTTTTCAATTTGTATTTGTATTGGTGGTTGCGTTCTCTTGTTCCGTACGCTCTATCTGTTACTTTACATAATCTAAGGTTATGGACCTTTAGTTTTGATATTGTGTACCAACAGTCGGTTATAGTACACGGCATCGTACCAATCATCTAACATAGGTACAAGCAAACATTTGCGGTGATCGAACTATCTCAACGTCAAACAGGATGGTAGGAGCTACTGGTTTATTTACTTCATAGCTATAATTTCCAAGTCATATGTAATCCATTTATATGTAAGACTGTTATTCCATGTTATAATTATGTAATTAGTTTTTGCTGCAGAGCAAAGTCGTTTCCCACATCCGAATTGATAACCTCCTCCTTTTTTTTGGAGTCGGTTAAAAATAAACAAGCATTCATCACCATGACATAATTTATTGAAAATTATGTCATGGTGATGAATAATCTTTTGGGAAAATATAATAATCATGAATATGAAAAATAAAATTATTGGACTGACTGACCAGTAATACCTATTGTTTGCCGGTTTGTATGTTGGGTCACTCATGAATTACTCTCATGAGTACCGAGAGGACACGGCGCGGCATACGCTGGCAGATTGTGCCGCTTGGGAGGAGCCACGCCGTGCCCTCATCTTTAAAGTAGGCAGTGACCTGTCGCTGCCGGCCGTAGTCGATTCTATAGTAGGCAGCGAGGAGTCCTGGGACGCGGTAGTATCCTTCAGCGAAACAGTCGTCTCGCAGAAGGAGGCTGCGGAGAGGGAGATTTCATCCGCTCACCCGATCCGCAGCAGACGGCGGGCGTCGGCGTAGGGCGGACGACGCCCTTTGCCAGCCCCCCTAAATGGGTCCAGGGGCGACGGACTCGGGGATGTCCGTCAACATATCAGGTGGCAATGGCATCCAATGAGGATTTTCCACCCCGGAACAAAAAAATTCACGAGGCTTTTCAGTTTTGCCTCTGGGCAGATTATGAACAACTACGATGACTGTAGTTGTTAAGGAATAAGCTGACAAGTAACCACCAGTTAAGTTGTCTGCTTGTTTGCTACCCTAACCTTAACATTCATAAAGTTGCAAAAATTCTTAGGTGAAATTTTCGAGTTCACTTCGTTTTCACTTCGCTCGAAGTTGTCAAAAAAAGCGGCTATATCCGATCCGACGGTTAAAAACCGCATTTTATTCAAAATATAATATCCTGGAACATTTACCTCCTTTTATGGCGTAATTTTAAAGGGCGCCAAGGGTGGCAAATATTGTAGGCCCGGTGCGACGAAATTGCTAAATTACTAGATCGAGCCCTGGCTACCCAAATAACATATAGAAAAGAACATTATAAATTGCGTCTATCTTTATAGTTTAAGATACACGTGATTTTCGTATAAATGGAGCAATTGTCGAAATTAAAGCGAGTTCTCATTATAAGACACAATTAAGGTTCCTTACAAATATTTTCCTCCATCGTAATAAATCAGTATTTATGATACAAATCTGTTTACCTTACACTGTGTGTCGTAGTAAGCGGGCCGGCAGACGCATGTTTTGTGTCAAGATCTTCTGATAGGACTAACGAGGCGACACCTGCCACGAGTGACCTTTGGGGTCAGTTCGACCCCGCACGAGGTGCAGGACAACAACTGTGGCGGAGATTCTAGACGATATCAACGACCGATAAGGATTGGAACTTGGAACGTGTATTGTGAAATTTATTTTTAGCGTCTGCCGATGAAAAAATGTTCAAATATACATTTTGAATTCCTGAATAGTTTTGTCTTCAGTTATACTTTTATAAGAAGTCAGGAATTAAAGATATATCAGTTTGAAGTTCTAGAAATCTAGAGGATAAGTTAACAGTACTAAGTAGACGTCATTATATCGGTTGACAGATGAAATATTGTTCATGGCAACACAGCTTAGCTAGAAACCATGATTTTATTTATTAACGTCAATTATCTAGTAAATTGAGTTTTCAATTATGACGGTATTTTGCCAGAGTTTGAAAGGCCATAACCTTGATTTGATAAAACTTAGTAATTTATTTAATCGGCATCTATCACGGCCACTTAAGTAGGCGCTTAATAATTCCATCAACAATTTTCTCGCCACTGTCAAACGGCCGAAATGATGGTAGGTCATTTAGAGGTCGGCAATGCTTGAAGGCAAGTTTCTGAGAAGAGGAAATCTTCACTCTTGTTCGCGACGAAGCGACACATAGCTTATAGTCTATATACTTGCCTATATACCGTTGAAATACTTAAGTTATTTAAGTAAGCAATGTATGTAATAGCATAGGTAAATAAAGAATTTAATTCTTTTCGATTAGGGGTCCCCTAAAAAGCGGGAGCGCAAGTAGCGCCGGGTGCGACACACTCACGCACCAATGCGTATTATTTACCTTTACATACACTACACTGTTAGGAAATACAATCTAGGTGTTCTAACTTGGATGCCCTAAGGCTATGACTGAAAAATGATACCTAACAACAGTACATAGCCAGGGACTATAGAGTATCACCCTGAAACACTAGATACATACACATTTCGCTCAAGTAAGTGGTAAGATGAACTCGTTATAAGCGATTCAGCACTTCTAGGTAACCTAGATATCTGCCTAGGACATGTAAACAGATAGTACTCACATAGTTCTAGTACATAAAGGCCACTTGCTTGAGATAATGTGTCTGTATACATAGAACACAAGGGTTTTCGAGCGCTTGTCGGCGGCCCGCCCGCCTTCAGGTACCTTCTGAACCTGAAGGAATATAGATTTGCTTACTGAAGCAATACCCTCGGGGACTGGCAGGCAGGCGCTCGGATTCTCCCATAGGCCCCAGGTCCTCTGACCTTCGGGCATATCACAAAACCTGTTGGTTTCCCTGGGTCTGGCAAATATTTCCCTTTTCGGCCGCTTCCCGGCACCAAAACCACCAGAAGGGCTGGTGGTATACCCTAGTTACACACACCATTCTATTCCTTGTTTCTTGGCCTCCCTGATCACACTTTTGTAAGGAGCCCAGCTCTGGTGACCAGGGAGATAACCACCGAAATATGTTGCCCGGCCCCGGGATATTCTCATTTTCGGACACTTCAGGGTGAATACTGACTCGAGGGTTGAACCCACGCCCACCAGAGTGGCACCATAGGGTGGCCTGTCGTGATGGCCACCGATTAATGTCTGGTGGTCGTGGATTCCACGGGTACCTTGAGTGCAAACTAACTTTATGTTAGAAAATAACATCTTTCACTACTCACGCACACTTCCAGGCACCTACACGCCTGAAGGCTATAGATATAGCTATAGAAACACTAGATTCCTATAGCTTAGGGAAAGGGCTTTCGAACCCCCGCGATGAAAGTAGTGGAAAAATGTATACTTTAGCATGTAATAGCCATAAGTTCGAAAAACCAGCAGAATTTCCCTTCATCACTCGTTCTTCCTAGCAGAACTCCTCGGAGGAGATAGTCAGGGACCTGGACCAAGGTCCGTCGGATGGGCCATTTCAAGGCGCTTCCAACCATATAGGTCATGTCATGATCATGACGTCGGGAAGGGAGGTTCTGCTGATTTATAGCATAAGTTTATAATAAAAAATTAGGAAAATAAAAAACTTGTGCGACTAAAAAATCAGGGTCCTCGTGACGGTAAAGTTTGGTAGTACGATAGTGCGCATGCGCATCGAGCAATTCGGTAGCCAAATTTGTATTAGAAGAATCCACGCAACTTTATGTCACGAAGACCCTGTGAAAACATCGCAAAACACTAAGAAGAATAAAGTCTTTTATTTCCTGGACATCATATCTTCACCTGTGAACATCTGGCAGACCTCAAGCAGCTCACAGAGGCGAGAATTCTTGATGACAACTGAACAATAGGTGCAAGGGTGTCAACGCGCTGGTGCTGGAGCCTTACAACCTCCAGAAGCCCTATCTTCCGCCAGCGATCACGTCCACCCCGTACAACTCTATTTCTGAGAACTTGCTTGTTTTCAAAACAAATCACGATAGAAATGAGCTCCAATAAATATAATACAAAAACAGTATAGGTACTTAAGCCCTAGACAAGGTGACTTTTAGTAATCTTCGATGTCACCTGTATTAGGGTGGAGCAAAGCCAGCAAAAAATGTTTATTATTAACACGCTTTTATTAGATTTAGATTGGTATGTATGTATCTATGAATCTATGTAACGGAATCTTTGAACGTGATTTTCACACCCTTTAAAACTTTGCACATAAACTCGTATCAAGGATCATAGCAGAGGCTTCATTATCTACTAGCTGACCCAGCAAACTTTGTTCTGCCATAAAAACACCAAGCATTCATCTACCCTACCCTAACATCCCTACACTACCTACCCTACCCTACCTACCCTACCCTACCTACCCTACCCTACTCTTCCTACCCTACCTACCCTACCCTACCTACCCTACCCTACTCTTCCTACCCTACCCTACCCTACCCTACCTACCCTACCCTACCTACCCTACCCTACCTACCCTACCCTACCTACCCTACCTACCCTACCTACCCTACCCTACCTACCCTACCCTACCTAACCTACCCTACCCTACCTACCCTACCCTACTTACTCCCTAACAAACTAAAATGCTTCTAATACAAAACTTTGCACATAAACTCGTATCAAGGATCATAGCAGAGGCTTCATTATCTACTAGCTGACCCGGCAAACTTTGTTCTGCCATAAAAACACCAAGCATTCATCTACCCTACCCTAACATCCCTACACTACCTACCCTACCCTACCTACCCTACCCTACCTACCCTACCCTACCTACCCTACCCTACCTACCCTACCTACCCTACCTACCCTACCTACCCTACCTACCCTACCTACCCTACCCTACCTACCCTACCCTACCTACCCTACCCTACCTACCCTACCCTACCCTACTTACTCTACCCTACCTACCCTACCCTACCTACCCTACCCTACCTACCCTACCCTACCTACCCTACCCTACCTACCCTACCCTACCCTACTTACTCTACCCTACCCTACTTACCCTACCCTACCCTAAACGGGATAAAATGCTTCTAATTCAAAACTTTGCACATAAACTCGTATCAAGGATCATAGCAGAGGCTTCATTATCTACTAGCTGACCCGGCAAACTTTGTTCTGCCATAAAAACACCAAGCATTCATCTACCCTACCCTAACAACCCTACACTACCTACCCTACCCTACCTACCCTACCCTACCTACCCTACCCTACCTACCCTACCCTACCTACCCTACCCTACCTACCCTACCCTACCTACCCTACCCTACCTACCCTACCCACCCTACCTACCCTACCCTACCTACCCTACCCACCCTACCTACCCTACCCTACCTACCCTACCCAAGCAGCTGTCCCGCGCCGCTAAAGTGAGTTGGGGATTGGACGCACAGATCATACACACAATCTACACTGCTATGATTGAGCCCATAATAACGTACGCGGCCGCAGCCTGGGCTCCCGCTACGAAGAAGCTGGGAATACGGAAGAAGCTAGGCTCGGTCCAAAGAGGATTCGTCCAGAAGATCTGTAAATCTTACCGTACTGTCTCCCTGAACTCGGCACTGGTACTTTCCGGAATACTACCTCTAGATCTGCGCATACAGGAGGCAGCCGCCCTGTATGAAGCGAGGAGAGGGCCATCCCGGTTTGTGCCAGGAGATAGGGAGATCGAAAGTGCGGTAAGGTTTGCAGAGGCTCCTCATCCAGCTACACAGATGCCCCTGGAGTTCATGTGCCTGACAGACCAACAGTTGCTAGACGGCAACAATGTGCAGGCGGTGCGAATCTTCACCGACGGCAGCAAGATTGAGGGGAAGGTCGGGGCCGCATTATCCATTTGGGATAATGAAGGCGAAGTCCGGAACCTCAAACTTAGCTTAGCCGCGTACTGCACAGTCTACCAGGCGGAACTCCTGGCCATCTGCAAAGCGACGGACGTGATCCTTACGCGGCAAGAGACGAGCTATGGTTTGTACAGTGACTCAATGTCAGCATTGCAGACGCTTGCAAGCCATGGCTCTCTCCATCCCCTGGCAGTTCGCGCGCGTGCCAATTTGGCTCAAGCCCTGGGCCAGAGCAAAGCTGTTTCTTTGTTCTGGATCAAGGCCCACGCGGGCCTGCCGGGGAATGAGCGAGCGGACGAGTTGGCAAAGAAGGCAGCATTGTCGTTACGGAGGAAGCCGGACTACGACCAGTGTCCGGTATCATTTATCAAGCGACAGATCCGTTTGGAATCGCTTGATGAATGGAACCGAAGATATGTGTCGGGCGAGACAGCTTCTGTGACGAAAATGTTTCTTCCGGATGCCATAGCGGCTTTCCGTATTATAAAACAGGTGCGGCCCACAGGCGTTCTCACGCAGGTTTTGACGGGGCACGGCGGGTTCTCTGAATACTTGAATCGTTTCAAGTGTAAGGATAACCCATCGTGCGTCTGCGATCCAGGCGTGGCAGAGACTGTCCAGCACATACTTGTAGATTGCCCGTTATTTATCAGGGAACGCTACCAACTCGAATGTGAGCTGGACAGGAGATTGACGAAGGAGAGCCTGCATGGGCTCATGAGTAAGCAACACAGGGAAAAGTTCCTGGTGTACTGTGTTAATGTGGCCTCCACCGTCATTGCACGAAACCGAAGTTGAAGCAGCACTATGCTTCACTAGTATTATAAGAATATTTGTAAGAAGTATAGAATAGCACGCACAAAACTGCAATGACGAACCCTGCACTGGGGTAGTACCTAAGAAAACAGATTGTCTGTATGGTGAAAAGCACTGTTGTGCTTCTCATCCCTAAATGTAAGGCATTATTTATATTGTGATATTCCCTGTGATAAACAGCACTTCTGTACCTACCTTACCTGTGATCTGCAGCACTTTTTGCATATTTTACTGTGATCAACAGCACTTTTGTATTCTTGTATATGTAGCACTTTTTCTTTTAACCTTACACTAAATAAATAAAGTTGCCTTTAAGTAATTAAACAAAGTGGGAGTCCCACCCACTGTATACAAGAAGACGTATGCAAGAAGAACCATGGTATGAAGAATGAAAGTACGAGAGGCATGAAAGAGGAATGGAATGAAAGAATTTGCACAGAATAGGCGCCAACTTTGTTGAGCGGGATTAGTATTATAAAAAAAAAAAAAAAAAAAAAAAAAAAAAAAAAAAAAAAAAAAAAATACCTACCCTACCCTACCCTACTTACTCTACCCTACTTACCCTACCCTACTTACCCTACCCTACCCTAAACGGGATAAAATGCGTCCTATGTCCTTCTCCTGGTTCTTAGCTACCTCCCTACCAATTTTCAGCCAAATCGGTTCAGCCGTTCTTGAGTTATAAATAGTGTAACTAACACGACTTTCTTTTATATATATAGATTTGTGGACCAGAAGCAAGATATGGTTTTCTTTGTATGAGGATAAAATCCATGTAAGACATTAGTACCACATTCCGACAAAATAAAAGATGGTGCTGGAACTGCCGATGTAGGACATTAAAAACATATTTTTGTGGTGTTTTAAACGTATTTTTCTTAGTTATTCGTACCTTCAATCATTTTAAGTATCGATATTGTAGAAAAGATAAATAAAGTGATATCGTCGTAAATAAAGTTCTGTTTGTGAACCAAACATTGTTGTTTTTAGGGTTCCGTAGCCAAAGGGTAAAAACGGGACCCTATTACTAAGACTTCGCGATCCGTCTGTCTGTCTGTCTGTCTGTCACCAGGCTGTATCTTATGAACCGTGATAGCTAGACAGTTGAAATTTTCACAGATGATGTATTTCTGTTGCTGCTATAACAACAAATACCTAGTACCTTTGTGCTCTTCTATCTGTATTCTTTATTTTCTCTGTAAAGTGTTTTGTGTGTACATAAATAAATAAATAAATAATTAAATAAATAAATAAATAAATAAATAAATAAATAAATAAATAAATAAATAAATAAATAAATAAATAAATAAATAAATAAATACTAAAAACAGTATAAACTAAATATTTAAGGGGGGCTCCCATACAACAAACGTGATATTTTTGCCGTTTTTTGCTCGATATTAATAACGGCAACAGGTAGACGCTTAAAATATTCACAGAATGTGTAGTTGTATATTTACTTCAAAAAATAATAATTATGATATTAAAAAAAAAAAATGGGTGGCTCCCATACAACAAACGTGATTTTTTGGACGTTTTTTGCTCGATAGTAATAACGGCAACAGGTAGACGCTAGAAATATTCACAGTATGTTCAGTTGTATATTCACTTCAAAAAACAATAATTATTAAATTAAAATAAAATAAATTAAGGGGGGCTCCCATACAACAAACGTGATTTTTTGGCCGTTTTTTGCGCGATATTAATAACGGCAACAGGTAGACGCTAGAAATATTCACAGAATGTTTAGTTGTATATTCACTTCAAAAAATAATAATTATTAAATTAAAATAAAATAAATTAAGGGGGCTCCCATACAACAATCGTGATTTTTTGCAGTGTTTTGTGATAGTGGTACGGAACCCTTCGTGTGCGAGTCCGACTCGCATTTGGCCGGTTTTTTTCTAAAATTCAAACCTCATGCGCCACCTGAATATATTGACATAAATAGCTGATATTTTGCGTGAACCCTTCTAATCGTAAAATTTTAAAAACAAATTTCACTACCCTTAGGCGTAGGCCACATAGAAATGGCATCGGGTGCGGACATGGCACGGGCGGCTTCCTATTCCATTCAAATTTCATACAAAATGCATGGAAATAAAGCACAATTTAGGATATGCCGTCATAACCACGTTTGAATTTGAATGGAATAGGAAGCCGCCCGTGCCATGTCCGCGCCTGACTCCATTTCTATGTGGCCTGCGCCTTAAGGTCTAGCGCGCACCACGATTTTTTATTGTGCGATAATTTTATCGCAGGAATACAACGTATAAGTTAGGCCGCTCATTCGAGTAATAAACCGCAGTGATTTTTAAATAGTGATTTGTCATAATTTGCTGCGTTTGCTCAAGACGAAGACGTGATTATCGTGAAAGTAAACTGCAGTAACTGAAATTGTATGCGACGCGAAAACTGCGACAGAAAAATCGCGCTCTAGGGCCGGCCGGCGCCCATTCGTATTCCGTTCGTTCTTTCGAGAATAAACACGTTGGCGCCTTCTCCACTGGATTCTCAATACGAAACAAGGCTAGACGTGGGACATTTGATAATCGTTCTACAAGAAAGACCACTTTTGTGGCATAAACACTCCAAAGTCATTAGTATTAAGCTATTGACGACTTGATTACGTGGTATCGGTTTCATACGTATTATGTACTCGTATGTACAAGTATCTAGTAATAGCTCTTACGCGCTTAGTTTACGCTTGACTTTAGGAATGTGACATCGTGAGTAGGTGGCTTGTCGTACACAATGTACTTACGTATAGTGTAGTGACGTTTTTCAAGTGCATTTAATTTTGATCTGGGGGTGACCATAAGCTCTTAGAGTAAGGTTATTTTGAGTGTGCGTAAGGGAAAGATGTATACACGTCATATAAATCTGTAGTATATGGCAAGTAAAGAAATAATCGTGTCAGTGTTTTGTCGAGGTTTTGTTGTGTGGTCTAAAGTCTCCGTCAGATAACAAAAAAATATAAGACATTGATAAGACTTGTACCAAAAAAAGATAATTACGTCACTTGAAACATGTTTTTTAGGGTTCCGTACCCAAAGGGGTAAAACGGGACCCTATTACTAAGACTCCACGGTCCGTCTGTCTGTCTGTCTGTCTGTCTGTCACCAGGCTGTATCTCATGAACCGTGCTAGCTAGACAGTTGAAATTTTCTCAGATGATATATTTCTGTTGCTGCTATAACAACAAATACTAAAAACAGAATAAAATAAATATTTAAGGGGGGCTCCCATACAACAAACGTTATTTTTTGGGTCCGTGGCTTATGCCCCCAGTGCAGCAGTGGTCGACGCACCCGTGGCCGACGCCCCCGATTCAATTAATTTAATATAAATATTTTTTTGTGCTTTTTCACTTAGTAAAGTTCAGTCAGTAAATGAGAAAAGTGTTTCACCATAATAAAGTATTTTTCCTTGCTAAACAAAATTTATCTATCTAATAGCAGAGAAAATAGATCGTCACTTAACCTTATCCTTACTTTCTCCGTTAAAAGCATTATATATTATCTACAAACATCCAAAAAATCAAAAAGACTTCATTTAAAATGTTAGTGATTTCCTGTGAGCAGACGAAAGAACAACACAAGAAATAATGATAAAATTATTGCCCATTTGACTGAACAGTACGAAAACAAAAAAAAATACCATAATCATGTTTTTAGAACAAATCCGCCCATATGTGGCAATCAGTCCAAAAAGTAATTATTTAACTTACTTAGTGTAAAGAGATGATTTTGTTAGTATACTATTTTGAAGTTTTAATTTTTGAAATTATAATTTTTATATTTGTTTATGTTTTTACACTTGTTTATTTTTTTGCTTAAGAAAATTTTAAAACATTTGACATGTAAAAAAATTGTTTATTATTTGATTTAAGCCTGATTATTTTGTTTTGTTATTGCTATTGAAACTAACTGTTATAATTAGTTAAAATTATTCTCATTTGCTTATAGTTTCGTTGTTAGATAGTTTTATGTTTCATGTTTCATAGTATAGATTACGTTTAATTATTATTGTTACAAAGATAAAAAGAACATTTCATTATATAAAAAGTTAGTTGCTCTGCAGTAATTTTTAAGATTGACTATTTAAAATCACTATCTTATTTTATTACATTTAAGACTGATTGATTATTATAATGAAGTTAAAAGATTATCTTAATTATAGGTGATTGAAACTGTGATTTATATACAATTGTTTTACTAGATTTCTTATTGAGATAAATAAATAAAATTGAAAAATAACTAAGACTTACATTTTTCAAAAGATACAACCAATATAATATTAGCATTTCTTTGTTATAAATATAATTATGATTTAATATTATACATATACTTACAATCAATATACATTTATTATTTTTGTACAACATTTTTGTGCCTGACAGTACATTTGATCAAAAACTGCTTAGAAATAAATTAATCGAATCGGGGGCGTCGGCCACGGGTGCGTCGACCACTGGGGGCGTCGGCCACGGGAGCGTCGACCACTGGGGGCGTAAGCCACGGACCCGATTTTTTTGCCGTTTTTTGCGACAATGGTACGAAACCCTTCGTGCGCTTCTTTTTGTTTATGGAGATATTTTGGTCTCAAATGAAAGGTATAGGCCATTATACGTAGAACCATTTTATCCGTTTAAAGCATGTAAATCTCATGATCGAAAATAATTGTCAAATAAAGGTTATAATTTGGTATATGAGTTCATTATAGTAGTATAAGTACTTACCTAAATAAATACGACTGTACGTGGTTTTGATCAATTGGTTTGTAACTGGTCAAGGACGCCCCTTACCGCGATACGTTTGTTTTAATCGTGTGAGCGACACTATCTTAACTTTTTTTTCGTATTGTTTTGAAATATTGGAATACATTGGTAGACAGGTGTTAACGACTTTTATTTTTTTATTATCTGGCGGTGACTTTATGTACAAATAAAATGTGAAAAGTGAAACCTAAGTGCTTGCAAAGCGAGAGAATTGTAAGTTAGCCTTGATTCAGGGACAGGTTGTTGTGGTCATGCTTGGTCATGGGTTCTAAACCTGTGCAACTATGTGATTTTTTTTATTCACTAGTAAGTACCTGATACGTTTATCCTCAACATCACTAACATGCATCGGTGAAGGACAGTAACATTAAAAAAAAAATTTTTTTCTTCCAGACCCATTGTGTGGGGTATCAAAATAAAGGATTTTAAGAGTCAATTTCAAAAATATATAACACATATGATTAAATGTACCTAATTCTAAAAAAAAATAACTAAAAAGTTGTAAATAAAAAAAGTTAATAAAAAAAATCAAAAAACCCGACTGCTTAAAAAGCAAACTAAAAAGACGTAAACAAGATGAAAATCATGCTGTGCAGTCGGAGGATACATCTGGTTTTGGTCCGCCAGCTCGCGAATATGTATCCTCCGACTGCACAGCATGATTTTCTTCTTGTTTACGTCTTTTTAGTTTGCTTTTTAAGCAGTCGGGTATTTTGATTTTTTTAATTAATTCTTTTCGAGTCGATGGGAAACTCTTTATAAATTTTGGGCCCAGTAGGATTTTGGCCACGCCGATTGCGGCGTCAGTGGCGAGCATAAGGTCTTCCAAAGTGCAGGTGTATGGGCACCTGGGACACTCCAGCATGTGTGCCATATCTTGCAAAGGGGCACCGCACTCACACTGGGTATCAGACTGGTCAAAAGCCCATTTTGCAAAATTGTGTTTGCTGCGGCCTACTTGGATGTAAGTAAGAAAAAGAAGAAAATACCTAAAAAGTAAAGTAGTTATTTAATTAGGTATTTGAAAATTAAATTATTTTTTTGTTTGAAAGAGTGAAAGAGTATGTTCCGAAAATGGTCCCATTTTAATTTGGTGAACATCTGATGAAGAACTTCGGCGATATACAACAGAACTCTTCCTATACCTAAGTCTAAAACCAATATAAGCAAGCTTGATTAATGCACGTGCCTTTTATTTATTTATTTATAAAACTTTATGCAAAAGTACAAAGGTGGACTTTATGCCTTAGGCATTTTCTACAGAGATAAAATATGGCAGGTGCAACTTAATTAAAAAACAAGTAGAGAAAAGAAATATAAATAAAACAATTTAATATATATATTATATATAAATATATACTTAGATACATACATATATTATATATTTTTTATTATTTATTCTTTTCTGTATGAGAAGAGTCGTCTACAATGGGACAGACACCGGCTGGTATTACTAGTATAGGTTGTTATTTTAAGGTTGAATTTACACACTTCGCAGAATCTAATTTACAGAAACGCGATAGACACTCCGTAAATAAACATCTAACGTTTACAAATATACGGTTTCTTGTTGTTTACGCTTTCACTCGTGTGTTCGCGGATACGCTGTCGGGGTGTAAGCTGCTCATGAATAGGCTCTGAAACCAAGTAATAATAATAATAGTTGCTGTTACAAAACAAAGCAGACACACGAGTATTCGGAAATCTTCAACAACTATCATTGATGATTAGAGTAGATTTTACTCGTGTCTGAATATTATTACTTATAATACCTACACATATCTAAGCCATGATAGAATTATTATAAAGTAGCTTCGGCAATATGTTTTATACTTAAACACTCTATAGTGGCGTATATTTTTAACCGACTTACCAAAAAGGAGGAGGTTCTATGTTCGAATTTATGTCTTTTTTTATGTTCACCGATATATCCGTCAATTGCGGACCGATTTTGTAAATTCTTTTTTTGTTTGAAAGAGTATGTTCCGTAATTGGTCCCATTTTAATTTGGTGAAGATCTAATGAAGAACTCTTCAATAAATAACAGAACTCTTCAATAAATAACGGCAAATGTCTCGGGATTGCTACAATCGCATCTCTGTTTATTGTTTATACCATTTCATAACATAACATCATGCCAATACGCTGGACCCTTCATTTTGATACCCCACTCGATGGGTATGCAAGAAAAAAAATATTAAACTCCTACAATATGGCGCCCAAAATCAGTCAATTTCCTTTTTTAACGGCACTTATCTAATAACACTTGGGCGGTCCAGACCTATCTAACGTAGTCTTAATTATAAAAATCCGTCTAGCGGTTTGAAAAATATGAGGTAATAAAGAAATTTACAAACAAAAAAGTACATACAACATACGCGTGAAAAACATAACCCTTCCTTGGCAGTTGGGTAAAAATAATACAGCAATATTGCGTTGAGCGTACCCATATACTTACCATAAAACAATACATAAGAAAGCGTGGAGTGCTTTTTAAGCTATTTTCAAAATTACTCTACTTTTACCAATAGGAACTGACAGGTAGGCAGACAGGCAGTACCTGTCAATAAAATATTATAACAAAATTGACATCAAGCACGCTTTTTTACAATAAACATTTTTATTTTTGTTAATCACACTATTCCTAATTTTATATTATTTTCTACTTTTTAGTTTGGTTTTCTATTAAGGCGTGTTATTTTTGTTTTTTTTTAAACTATTATTTATTTTTCAATATAATTTATGCACCCGCACGGCTGCGGCGGTGGCGCTGAGCAGTCCGACACGAAACGTCTAAACTGAAAGAGCCCTCAGGGCAGGGCTTTTGGCTCAAGAATATTGAGGGCCCCGCCGATACCCTATTATCCAAATGGAAAAAAGAATGGTTATAAGTGTATCATCGGAGTAAGAAAAAGAAAAAAACTTTTACCAAGTGAGTATGATACGAGTATTGTCTATTACTAAGCCGGTTCTTTGATATGTGACTAAAGACAATAAAAAAAGTTAAACTAAAAAAATCAAAAAACCCGACTGCTTGAAAAGCGAACTAAAAAGACGTAAACAAGGAGAAAATCATGCTGTGCTGTCGGAGGATACATCTTCGCGAGCTGGCTGACCAAAACCAGACGTATCCTCCGACTGCACAGCATGATTTTCTCCTTGTTTACGTCTTTTTAGTTCGCTTTTCAAGCAGTCGGGTTTTTTGATGTTTTTAATTTAACTTTTTTTATTTATAACTTTTTAGTTAATTTTTTTTTCGGATTAGGTACGTTTAAACATATAAGTGTTATATATTTTTGAAATCACCTCTTAAAATCCTTTATTTTGATACCCCACACGATAGGTTTGGAAAAAAAAATTTGGGGCCCCACAATTTGGCGCCCAAAAACCGGCATTTTTCTATTTTCCAAATTTCATGTAGCCAGTGACACTCGCGAGATTAAGACGAATCGATTGACGTAAGAACCATCAAAATCGGCCTACGCGTTTGATCTATAGAACGCCACATAGGAACAAACATACATACATAGACTGATAAACACATTACCCTCCTTCGGCAGTCGGGTAAAAAGACTGGGAGTCACACCTAGTTGTTTAAAAATAAACAATTTGAGATGTATATGAGAGTATATATTAATTAGTTATATTTTATTCTATTTTATAGTGAATTGTTTGATATGTTTTTCTTTTTATTGCCCCTCTACACGCGGTGTCTACTTATCTTTTTTTCAACTCTCCTCTCGCAGGTATGCTGGAAGAGATTTCCTTCCAAATAAGCGTACCTTTGTACCTTTTTTCTGTTCTTTCTTTTTCTTGTCTCTTTATTATGTATGTGTAGGTACATTAAAATTTAAATAAATAAATACATATTTTACGATTTCAACTAAGGCAAGCTTCTATACGACTCTCAAGAAACTAGTTATTGTAATGAACCTATTAATATAGCAAAGTTAGATTTGCAAAATGTTATGTTATTTGCTACAACAGGTAATGTACCATGCATGTATTGCGCACAAGCTATTGTGAGCCGCATCGCCTACGTTATGCCGTTTGTTATTGACGCGATACAGTACGACACGACAAAATGTGGTCACGATTCCGAGCTCCATATATTTGTACGGACCGTCTGTTCATTGCACGACACCACACTACACGCGACACGATTTACAAACGGTTTTTCGGCTATGTCGCCGATGCCGATATGTCGTCGCGACTGTTTTGTTCTGACGATTTAGTGGCTGTAAAAAACAAGTATGAGCTTGTTGCCGACACGACACACCGCACCACACGTGGTACGTCACTCACGCGCTTGTAGAGCCTTACAATGCACTGCAGTGTCGTTGCAGAATAGTGTCTAGTGAACAAACGAACGGAAGACAGACCGTCTGCAGTGTGTCGTGTGTTAAAAATCGTGACCGCAAATCGTGTCGTGCGGTGCCTCGTCAATAAACGACCTTAAAGTCAAAAATTAGCCCACGATGGCTGAAATGTATCCTATGCCTTATTCCAGGTCATGGTCTACCTGTATGCAAAGGTGTATACAAAATCCTCACTTTTATCAATGTCACAGATTTGTAGTCCAAATACCGATTGAGTTAGTATTGGACGTCGGATTCAATTTCGGAAGACACTAACACTGACTAGAAAGTTCTAAGATACGAAGAAAATTACATAAAAGCAAAAAAATAAGCAAAAATCGGACTACAGACAATATTCTCCGTAGTAATACAATGGTGGCATTACTGATTAAACTTGTCATTTTTTACATAATTGTGAACTCGGTTGTTAACCATGCCAGTCGTTTCCATACAAAGAAACCGTGCCGACGTACTGTACTGATTATTTTTTGTACATCGAACGCGTTCGGTTCCGTTCCACGGATATAGATGGATGATGATGATGTTCTATCTATCGCCGTGAAACGGAACAAAGACAAAGACAAAAGACAAAGATATTTTATTTCAACTAGGCCACCAAGCGGCACTTTTGAACGTTACATTAAAAAGATTCTACCGTGCATTCGGAAAGTAGCTTGTTATGGAGAAGAATGCACAAGAAACTCCATACTTACTCTTTTAAAAAAAATTGTTTTTTTACAATATTTAGGAACATACATTATTAAATTCATACATGTGAGGACAATGCACCCAGAATAGCACTACCCACTATACCACCTACAGACAAAGTATTAGAAGTACTCAAACATGTACTGCGCAGTTATATAATAGATACTAGAAAAAAATTAACATCCGAAGCAGTCAAGTTATGACCAATCCCAACTGACGGCGTCCGTTCACGAACATGACGCATGAATTGGCACCACCCAGCTCAACCATCATGAAGGGAACCGGATGATCCAACACACGCGCCACCATCAGAGAGACATTTGAGAGAGCATGACACACTCAACGGCCAGGGCACACACAAGTCAACGAACGACGCATAGGTACAGTAAATGGTAGATTTACAGTTGGGTACATAGTACTCACACACGTGCTGTGCAGTTATACAATACTAAGGAAATTGAGTTTATACAATGCAAATATTAATAATTCATACAGTCTTCAGCAGGTCCAACAATACCTCAAAACAATAATGTTCTGCATATCACTTGTTATTGCGCCCTAGTGGTTGTGGATTGTGGAGCAGGACTAGCATTGAGCCAAGCATTTTTATCAGTGATGTAATCCCCCAACTTATAATATGCCAGCCTACATAGTGTGCGTTTTATACAGGTTTTAAACTTCGTCTCATTCAGTTCAAGAATGTGGGGAGGAATTTTATTGTAACATTTTGTACAGTACCCCATGAAAGATGAGGCCAGTCTGAAACCTGGTTGAACTAATTGGTCCCTATTTCTAGTAACGTAATTATGTCTGTCGCCGTTTTTACTAAAAAGATGTACATTTTTTCTCACGTACATGATGTTTTCATAAATATATTGACAAGGAACCGTCATAATGTTAATGTCCTTAAACAGTTCCCTTAAAGAATCGCGCCGGCGAAGATTATATATTGAACCGAACGCGATCGATTTACAAATAATAATCGGTATAATCAGATGAAAAACGCTAGTTACGTCGGCACGGTTTCTTTGTATGGGATGAGGCATCTGTATGCTAGTGTTATATTATCTGTGACCATGTAAATATCAAGCCATAACTTCAGAACTAAAATTACCAAGAATTTTCTAAAATAACACAAACAAGAAGAATATAAAAAAAATCGTATATAAAAAATCCGTTGCGTGGTTTTGAAGAAGTTCGCGGCGAAACAGAAATAACGTCGACAGACGCGGACAGCAACTTTGTTTCATACTAATTAGATATCATGTTAATTGAAAACCTATCAGCTTTTGTACGCCATACCTAATTTGAAAACATTCGCTAGTTTTGTATTGTTCAGTCTTGTCTACGAAAAATATACCTTTATCGTAATTTATTCTTAGATATTTTTTATATCCATCCTAGTAGAAATTTTCTTATTTCATTAGACTAATGAATTTTTTTATTA
The DNA here is from genome assembly GCA_945859665.1 of Anorthoa munda. Lineage (NCBI taxonomy): Eukaryota > Metazoa > Arthropoda > Insecta > Lepidoptera > Noctuidae > Anorthoa > Anorthoa munda. The sequence continues at coordinate 29,326,143 of OX243903.1, forward strand.
CAAATGGTTAATTATCCCTCTTTTTATAGTTGTTCCAAGGCCTCCCGTTCCTTCCATTTCTTGCCCATTTAATTACACCTACCTACATAAAAAATCCTTGTTTTATCAAATGAGAACAAAGACAATTATTTCGTCATTGAATTTTTCGTTAACGAACCAAACGGACTAATAAGAAACGGTTTACCCAAACTTTTCTTTTTGTTCCAAAACGATTGAATCATGAACTAATTAACATTTGAATTAAACCTTTTTATGAGAAAAATCCCATAATCTCTGTCGACATCCTTTCTGTTCCTCCGCACACTTATTCCAAACCACGCAGTGACACTCGCAGAGTTAAGACGAAGCGATTGATGTAAGAATCATCAAAATTGGCCAACGCTTTTGTTCTCTAGAACGCCACATAGGAACAAACATACATACATACAAAGACTGATAAACACATTACCCTCCTTCGGCAGTTGGGTGAAAACAGCACCAATCCGTGCCTTGCGCATCGGAAAGACAACTTTAGAGTGGCCAAGAAGTTTGGCGAGAACTATACGTTTCCGTGGGAATAATTGTCGACTTCCAGCCGGGCAAAGCCACTGGCAAAATCAAGTAGAGATTTATTTTTAACATACCTAGTCGGTCGTTTGAATATAAAGTCCTGAATTAATTAATTTGCATTAAATTAATTAAATACTTTAAATAATATTTTATTATGTACTTAGATTGGCCTTCTTTGTATCAAGCTTATTAATTTTATTGTTAGCTGATAATTTTAATAAATGGGACAAAAGCGGACACACCCACGCGAATATCATCTACATCAACACTTATTGACATAAAAATAAGGTTGATAATTTTGTGAGCAGTTATTGTTATAGTGTTTCTGTAGCATTATATTTTTATGCTATTATATAACTTATAAACATAAAAATATGGTTGGTAATCGTGTGTAGAGTTGTTGTTATAGTGTAAAACATTGTTGATAGTTTGTACTTAATCGAGCAATTACTGCAGATGAGGTCGTAAGGTTCGCTTGTTTATAACTTGGTGTTTTGCACAAAGTAATAATGTGTCTCGCTGTCGACAAGATAATTATTTGTCTCTTGATTATTCTGGAATCTTTATTTAGAATTGTTTATAGGTACATTATCTTTGATGAAGACGGCAACACACAACAGCAACAGTTGCATATACAATCGCTGGCAAGTCAACTAAAAAAAAAACCGGTCAAGAGCGAGTCGGACTCGCGCAACGAGGGTTTCGTACCATCATATAAATAATTATTAAAGTGTGCTATTTAGAGACATCGTTTTATTTTGCCTTTAATCTTTACATATGCTTCTATCACATAGAATAATTTCAGATTTGTCTCTATGTAAACTTCGGAGATAAGGGGAGAAAAAGAATGGGAATATGCAAATAGCGTTCTTGCCCTAGTAGCTCCACTTTGAATATTTAAGTAACCTTTCAGTCATTATTGCAAAAAAAACTGTCTTATTTGCAAAATAGTGAGGCAAACGTCATCTAATACTATTCCGAATTAGAAGTTGATAGCATTAGTAGTTACAGAGGTATTTATCTCATCCCATACAAAGAAACCGTGCCGACGTACTGTACTGATTATACTGATTATTTTTTGTACATCGATCCCGTCCGGTTCCGTTCCACGGATATAGATGGTGGTCTATCTATCGCCGTGGAACGGAACCGAACGCGATCGATTTTCAAAAATAATCGGTATCATCAGATGAAGAACGGTAGTTACGTCCGCACGGTTTCTTTGTATGGGAGAGCCATCTGTATGCTAGTATTATATTACCTGTGATAGTTCTTAAAATATCCAGCCGTGACAGACGGACAGACTGAGTCGCACCATAAGGGTTCCTTTTTACCCGACTACGGCGAAGCAAAAGGGAGGGTTATGTCTTTGTCATGTGTGTGTATGTATGTACATGACAAATGATTTGTCGTTGGAAACGTCTTGTTGTCCTTTGGTTATAGGCTATGTGACGTCACCTTAAATTTAATATGGCGCCCTCCGGGGGCACGTCACGAACAGAAAAATATTTTTCGCCCCACCCCATCATGTGTGGTATCATTGAATAGGGATTTTAAAATGAAGTATGGTTTGGTACATCATATTTTTGTCAAGCGTACCGTTTGCGAGTCATATCCCAAAACATTTTTTTTTACCGGACTACGGCGCGGGCATTGCAAAGTGTTATTGTTGATAGTTATATAAGTATGTATGCATGTATGCATTTATGTTAATTTGTTCCCCAGGCTCTGCATATTCCCCGAAACACTTTAAATAAAAAATTAGTTGAAAAACTAAAACCCGACTACTGAAAAATCACGCTCTAAAATGTATGAAACAAGAAAATGTTCCCGTAAATTTACCTTGGTCGTATGCTACTTTGCAGAATGTATTGTTTTGTTACGGTAGGATGGTTTGCTATGTTTGATGAAAATCGGTTTAGCCATTCAAAAGTAATGGGCGTTTTACTGTTTGAATTGGGCTGTTTCCGCAAGATATCGTGTCATAATTACGTGTTCAATATAGATTGTCGAACGAAGCGTATCTACTACTAGATAATTTATATAGCATGAAATAAAAATATGTTGGGATTAAAAAAAAAAAAAATATTACTTGTCTTCTTGTGTACAAAAGTTGTCAATATAATTTATCAAATATTTCTAAACATAAATTGGCAGTCGGCTTGTTAATTTGTAACGACTTTCAGTTTGTTACGACTTTCATTTTTCTACAAAATATTTGACAATTTGTAGCTGTAACAGTGAGTGCTCATAACAATCTGAGAACTGTTATTTTATAGATGACTAGCGGACGCCTCGCGTTTTCACCCGCGTAGTTCCCGTTCCCGTGGGTATACAGAGATAAAAAGTAGCCTATGTCACCCGGGGATAGTGTAGCTTCCCAACGGTGAAAGAATTTTTGAAATCGGCCCAGTAGTTTTTAAATTTATTCGTTAAATACAAATCATTCCTCTTTATTGTAATACAAGCTTCTGCCAGCGGCATCGCCCGCGTGGAAGTCGAAAATTATCCCGAGAGAACATATTCCCGGCACAAAAAGTATCATATGTGCTATTCCAGACTATAATCTATCTCTGTGCCAAATTTCATCCAGATCCGTTCAGCCGTTCTGGCGTGAATAAGTGACAAACATACAAACACACTCACAGACTTTCACCTTTATAATATTAATGTGATTCGTCATCTTCCTGCCCTTGTCCCATGTCACTTGAGATCGGCGCAACACGTTTTCTTCTACCATACTGTCCTGTCCCCCGTCACGCTATCACTGGCTTCCTTTTTTCCATGCATCCACATTTCATAGAAGATTATAGCCACGTTAAACGTATAAGTAGCCTAGGTAGAATGCAGACACCAGTATTACTTAGCGACTTTTAATTGTATACCTACTCGTAAAGTTAAGTATACATTGTTGCTGGGCCAGCTTTTTCATAAGATGAGGCCTCAACCTATAAAGGAAATAAGTATACAAATTACATCAGTTTGTAAGCAAAAGGTCAAGAACCTGATTTGATCACGGCAAACTCAATTTTGTTTCAATAACGTTTCGTAATTACACCGAAACGAGCCGATATCACAAAAATGCCGCCATCGTTGTATTTCAATCTCAAATTCCCACGTTATCGAGAATTTTTGAAGCCTTAGTAGTAAGCATCCTTAAATTTTCTCGATAAAATTTATGAAAAATGTTGACGCGCGTCGGGTTTTGTTATGAACTACTTTCAGCCATATTTATAGAAAAAAAACTACCTAATGCTGGACGAATGTTTTGACGCCCAATTCCATTTTGATATGCGTTTGTATATAAGTTAGTTATTATCTAAAAAAAAAGAAAAATGTAATGGTCAGTTTAAATACTAATAATGAGATTCTTAATTCAAATTTCTACGGAGAATTCGAATTAAGAATATGTTAATTAATGCTTAAACCAATCATAATATGGTTAAAAAGTTTATATTTAAATAAGGCCCTTAATATTTGTGTAAGTACTCTGCACTAATATCTATTAAGGTTACACTAGTCGATCATTCTTCCATACAAACGTAGTCTGGCGATTACTCCACTGTTTGACGGTGTACGTTCAAAATAAAAATGATATCAATTTGTCTCATATCTAGCCCTGTATGGAAACAAAAAAGTAAAAAAGAAAAATATTTGAAAGTTATGAGCTTCGAAAGTTCCATATTTCAACACAAATTTTAACGCATCTTTGGGCGGAAATAAATACCATAAGAAGAAGGAAAATTGTAAAACGGCCACCATACAGGGATATATTCAAAAATGCAAATAATTTTATTTTGAAAAAAGACATTTAGTCGTTTTTCAAGACATCCAGACTCCCAAAGGTCTGTATATAAAATTACGCGCGTTAGTTTTCGTTCTAAATCATCATCCATTTCACTACAAATTTGCAAAAGTGCTTATTCGTACGCGAACTAGCTTCTTACTGCTCATCACGGCATCTATCTCTTTCGCACGTGTTGTCGGTTGATATATCATGCATTTAACCCCGCGCACAAAACAGGTCGTGCCGTCGACTATAAATATGCTTCTAAGTGGGTAAACTCCAAAATAATTACCGTCCTCCGTCAACTATTGCTGACGAATTGGCATTCGTAGTAGTAGAAGAACATAATATAAGTATCAATATTAGGTAGCCGATGGTCTTGTACTTACTCAGTGAGTACAAGAATACAACCTACATAATATTTTGCATCACTCAAACGACTGGTACAAAAAGCTTATGGCATTAAGGTGCAGATACCTCCCGTAGCTGATTTTAAAATGAGAATCACGTCTAAACGGCTAGTCGTATTTTTTTTGAAAAAATATATGTTAAATTAAACCATTTTTTTAATAATTTGATCTAAGAAAATTTTGAGTTTTATTCGTATAACATAATGTAATTAATTTGTAAAGTTGTGTCTAAAACGGACAAAAACACGACAAAAGCACCAAAACTGCTGGGCCTATTTTAATGAAATTGACACCATCTCAAAGACAATTCAATTATCTAAATTTTGATCTGAAGCTTTTTTTTTGTAAAGTCCTAGAATAATAAAGAAAGTACAAAGCTACTAAATTTTGAGTCGGGCGGGTGTGAAACGAGTGCGCGTTATGTTCCCTCAAGGTCGTTGGCGTTAGTCGTCATCTTAAGGACCATTTCCCCCGAACTGTTCTGGAAGGAATATTCATGTAGGTTGTGCCCAATGTAACGTTGGATCGGTTCGGGAAAAATAAAGCGCAAGATTCCAATATACATGTGGTTTATTCTACTAATCTCCCCGAAACACGCCACAATAAAAATGGTTTCAAATATCGCTAAAATGCTATCTTCATTTTTATGCGTCATAAATGGTCAAATAAGTTTGAGAGTTATTTATTTGATCATTTATTAGACTAACAGTTGACGAATAAATATGGTTTAACGAAAATTTAAACCTTTGGTTAGCATAATTAACTGTTGGCTGAGTTAACTATGGATCAAAAAAAGTTAATTCAAAAAATCAAAAGCCCGACTGCTTAAGAAGCGAACTAAATAGACGTAAACAAGAAGAAAATCATGCTGGCGGACCAAAACCAGATTTATCCTCCGACTGCACAGCATGATTTTTTTCTTGTTTACTTCTTTTTAGTTCGCTTCTTAAACAGTCGAGTTTTTTTATCTTTTGAATATTTTTTTACATTTATATCTTTTTAGTTAACTATTTTGTTTCGAATTAGGTACTTTTAAACATAAAAGTTTTATATATTTTTGAAATCACTTGTTAAAATCCTTTATTTTGATACCCCACACGATGGGATTGAAAGAAAAAAAAGTTGGGCCCCAATAATATGGCGCACAAAATCTGCTATTTAACTATTTTACAATTTGAATGTAGCTAGTGACACTCGCAAAGTTAAGACGAATCGGATTCAGGATCGGATTCGGAGAATCGATTGACGTAAGAATCATCAACATCGGCCAACGCGGTTGGTCTCTAGAACGCCATATAGGAACAAACAAACATACATACATAGATATAAGTTTTTAAACTATCATGGTCACTAACACTAACATTAACATTAGAAACGGGATATTTTCATTTTTTTTTTTTTTTTTTTTTTTTTTTTTTTCTTTTTTTTTTTTTTTTTTTTTATTTTTTTTTTTTTTTTTTTTTTCTTTTTTTTTTTTTTTTTTTATTTTTTTTTTTTTTTTTATTTTTTTTATTTATTTTTTATTTGGGGTTTTTTTTTTTTTTTTTTTTTTTTTTTTTTTCAGTAAACATGGTAAATATCCCGTTTCTAATGTTAATGTTAGTATACATACATAGACTGATAAACACATTACCCTCCTTCGGCAGTCGGGTAAAAACTGGACCTAAGTCCACCTTTGTATACTTGTACGCTATAAGGTTTAATAAAAATATAAAATTAAATATACTTAAATAGAAATACCTAGCAATGCTAATAATTAATACAAAACAAACGAAATAACAAAACAAACAGGAAACATTTAAGAAAAATACTTCTTTCAGGTGGAAATAATACCGGCACCCACCAACGATTTCTAAAAAATATTCCAGTAATAACTGATTCATTTCTGCGAACACGTATAAGGATTCCGAAAAAGCATTGTGAAGAAAATAAAAATAAATGTGAAGAAAAGAAAAGGCACTTCCTGAAATAGGATGCTCATGGGAAATACATCGTTGGTCTTTCTCGTTAATTAAGGGGTAAAGATACTCGGAAATGCGTTGACTTCTCGTTCACTTTCTTCGAATTTCGGCCACATGTGAGGAAGAAAATGATGCATGGGAATCACAAAATTATCCTACCTTTTCCATATTATAGGAAGCGAGAAAATAAAAATAATAATAAGTCATTTAGTTGAGAAATAAATTCCATCCCACATCACATCATCAGCCTATTAATGTTCCCACTGCTGGGACACAGGCCTCCTCTCTGTGAGAGGGAATGGGCCGTAATCCACACACACCAAACGGGCCCAGTGCAGGTTGGTGGACGTCATGTCGTGGAGTCACATGTCTTCGAATTTTTGGTTCTAGGACATGCCGGTTTCACGATGTTTTCCTTCACCGTTTTGAGAACAGCGGTGATGAAATAATTTACACAAAGTAAAGTGCCTGCCGGGGCTTAAACCCACGACCCACAACTTGTAAGTCGCAGCCGATACCACTGGGCCATCACTGCTCTCAAATCCAAATAAATTTTTTTTTTTTTTTTTTTTTTTAATTCCATATGAAAATAAAATAATTTAACTAAATAGGAATTTCTTATTATCTCCTTTATTCATTATAATCTTTCTTATTTACTATATTTTTAAATATTTCTATAAAATTTAAAAATAAAAAAATAGAAGCCCACCTGTATCGGGTAAAGGGTCCATGTTACGGTCAGGGCTCCAGAGAGAGGAACCTCCTAACAATACGTGCCGTATCCAGAAGTACTGCTTTCTGAATGAGGCCCTTGACCCAGCCGCCTAACGAGAGCCTCCTTACATGTTGGTCGAGGCTCGTGGATTTTTAGACCAGGGTAGAAGCCTCTAAAAATAATAAAAAGTAAAAAAAAAAATAGAAGGATGAAACCCATTAGAAAAGGAGGGGAATATTATAAAAATGAAAGGAAAAATAATTTACGGGCGATCTGAGGTCGGGAAGGGGATGGGGGTGAGTTTTTAAGGGTAAAAAACGGTTTTTCTCGATTTCCGGCAAAACTAAAAGTCCTATCGAAAAAAGTCAAATGGCAAAGTTATAGGTAATAAAAAGATCTAAAACTTTTGTATTTACACTTTTTTCACATAACCTCAAAATTTATGTGAAAAATTCAAAAAACCAAGTTTTTGGTTTTTTATTTTTATCTTTTACAAAAAAATTCTTTTTTTACGAAATTTGGTGAAAACTTACCTTTTTATGTCCCAAATACGCTGTAATTTATTTGATTAAAAATATTAATTTTTTCACCTTATTTTGAATTAATATCGAAAAAACACCCTAATTTTCAATCGAAAATTCACCCTATGTTTTCTGTTCGTTGAAATCTCTACTTTCCGATGGTGAAAAAAAATATATGTTACCATAGTAAATCTTCTCAGAAAATGCAAAAAACTCGAATGCGATTTTTTTTAAATTATTATAAATAATTTTGAGCTATTTATTAAAATTAACACTTTAATTACTCGAAAAACGTTAGATTACATGTTACATTGATAAAAAAAAATAAAAAAAATAAAATAATAAAAAAATAAGTTAATAAAATTAATATTTAATAAGACTTCTACAATATTTGGAGAAAGTTGTCGAATCTTCTTTAAATTATATGCGTAGATGCCTATTTATAACTATTTTAAGATAAATTATATACCTGAGTGACCTACGAAAAATTGTAGCCCATCAAAAGGTATTTCATGGAGAAGTGGGGAAGGGGCTAGGCGGGTCTGGGTCTTACTACATACATACCTACTATTTCGTAGCAGCTGTTACAACCGTTAGCCTAACCAGTATTCGAAATATAGTACAGTATACAACATCGTTTATAAAAATACACGTGCACGCTGAGTTTCTTGAAGATAATTGTGACAAGTTTACTTAAAAAAAAAAAACATTTCGAATCTGCATAGGAAGGTAAATACTATCTCTATGTTTATGTGTATCAATCAACTCAAACATAAAAATCGTAATATTTTCTTTAAAAAATAGTATGCTTAACGTAACATAACCTAAAGATTGAAATTAAATGATATTTTAATACAAGATAAAAAAATAATAATCTCCTTAATTTTGCACAAACAAATTTAGATAAACCCATGAAAAAAAATATATTTCAAAATACATAAAAAATATATTAAAAATCTATAAAAAATATATATCGTAAATATATGAAATATATATGATTTTCATATATATTGCATATATTTTGAATATATCTGAAATATATTTGAAATGTATAAAATATATATGAAAATCGGCCATAGTAGTAGTATATTTATTTGCAATTTTTTTTTATCAATGTTACATGTAATCTAACGTTTTTCGAGTAATTAAAGTGTTAATTTTAATAAATAGCTCAAAATTATTTATAATAATTAAAAAAAAAATCGAATTCGAGTTTTTTCGGTTTTTTGCATTTTCTGAGAAGATTTACTATGGTAACATATTTTTTTTTTCACCATCGGAAAGTAGAGATTTCAACAAACAGAAAACATACCAACTTTTTAAAAAAAGCTGATATTTTGACGGGTGAATTTTCGATTGAAAATTAGGGTGTTTTTTCGATATTAATTCAAAATAAGGTGAAAAAATAAATATTTTTAATCAAATAAATTACAGCGTATTTGGGACATAAAAAGGTAAGTTTTCACCAAATTTCGTAAAAAAAGAATTTTTTTTGTAAAAGATAAAAATAAAAAACCAAAAACTTGGTTTTTTGAATTTTTCACATAAATTTTGAGGTTATGTGAAAAAAGTGTAAATACAAAAGTTTTAGATCTTTTTATTACCTATAACTTTGCCATTTGACTTTTTTCGATAGGACTTTTAGTTTTGCCGGAAATCGAGAAAAACCGTTTTTTACCCTTAAAAACTCACCCCCATCCCCTTCCCGACCTCAGATCGCCCGTAAATTATTTTTCCTTTCATTTTTATAATATTCCCCTCCTTTTCTAATGGGTTTCATCCTACTATTATTTTTTTTGGTTTTAAAAATTATCGACCCTGGTCTATTTAGGCCATTGGCTGACACGACTATCGGTACAATGGTCGCTGATTTTTTTATTATTTATTTGTGTCAGATGTTTTAGATGTAAGGTAAAGGCTACGCTACGCGATGTAAGGTTACGCTTTTTGTAATTATTTGGTGCAACTAAAAGCCGGTTACAAATCCAGAGCTTGACTTGGCTCGCATAGCTGAGGAAAGCTTGAGAGAGGGTTTGAACTTTTTCTAACAAACTGGTCTAGTCATTGTGGAAGTTGTGTCGCTCGATGAAACTAAGGCTGGACTCACACATTCTGTAATTCCTGTCTGAATTCTGACTCGGAATTCATATTATTAATTAAGAAAGCCCGGCAACGCATACAATTTCACTACGCCCCACACACATTCTGATTTTTTCAGAATAAGAATTACTCTTGCTATTCAGATTATGAATTCCGACTCTGACAGGCAGGAATTTCAGAAAGTGTGAGTCCAACCTAATATTTATAGATCAAGGATACCTACGAGTACAGGGCCGTATTTAAAGGTGTGGAGGCCCTGGAGTACTTCTAAAAGTGGAGGCCACGAAGCATTTTTTCACAGTTTTCCATAATTTCATTATATTTCCTAAAAGTAGATATACAAAAGACAAAAAATATAATAGAACTTTTTGATATATTTTTTGTCGAAAAATCATTAGGTAATAATAAAATGCTTGTAAGTCGAAAAACCTTCTTGTATTATTGCTTCGAAGATGAGGGTACGATAAAGTCTGCCGGTGACACTTGAAGCCACATAGGAGTCGCATTTGACACGGGTAACTGATACGATCATCCTAATTCCGTCGAGACACATTTTCCGGTATTTAGCCAAGGATAAAATCACAAGATATTTCCTTTTTTTGCTATTACATTGGTTTTATTTTCTTTGTTTTGTCGATGGCTGTAAGAAGTTATTAGTCATTATTCATTTATTCATAAATATGTAACTTGTCTCTGTATTTACACACAATATTACACAATTGTAGTATATATACTAAAATAAATTACTTTTGGATTTCATAAATTCCATCAACAATTTTAAAACAATAAATTTTCATTTTCCAATAGTACTTTGCAACATGTAAACTAAACAATATGGCCAACCCATTAAAATTTAAAACAATAACAATAAAACAAGTAATTAAAGACAAATTCGCATAGATTGATAAAACATAAATTAGAAATAATGAATATATGGTTAGTTCAATAAATAGTCTTCAGTATTTCATAGTAGTTCAGTAAGTAGTAAGTCTATATACTTTATAAAGGGAAATAATAAGTCTAGCCACAAAATTATTTATTGGACACGTGATTAAACTTCTAATTTTATAACTAAGCAACGGGAAAATGACATAGCCTCTAATAAACTTATTCGTCTTTTTTGCAACGCCAACTAAATATTCTACAGAAAGCGTCAAGTAAAGATCATCAATTATTGTGACTTGTCCTTCTTATTTATACATTGCCACGTAATTTACTAACTTGGCCACGGATTTTACATCTTGTCACCATTTTACGTTTTACAGCTTCAACGCAATATCCTCAAAAAAATATAATTCAAGCTTCTACAGAAAGCATCATTTATTATAACTTAGCATGTAAAACAATACATCATATTCTTTTATCGTGAAAATAGCCACTGCATAATTTGGCGCGAGTACGCGAGACGACAGCGACCGGCCATTTGCACCAATCAGAGAGCGCCATTCGATTCATGTGACGATGAGTTGAGTTGATCAAGTAAGTCCAAGAGCGAGCGTAGCGAGCTCGGTAGCTTAGGGCACCCCGACACGGACAGGTTAGGTTCGAAGGAGATGACGGGAGCTGAAGTGAGCGAGCAAAGCGAGCGAACTCAGCTCCCGTCATCTCCTTCGTGTTAGGTTACTTTAAACCCTGCATACAGAAATAGGAGCCCCGCGCAGCGGGGCTCTGTCGACTCTGTCGCACACATTAATCCAACTTGCACCTATTCTATATTAAAACCAATAAATAAAAAAAAATATTTGTGTATATTTATTAAATTTAATTATTAAAATAACATTTACCTACATTATACCTACATTTTTTTTATGTTTCTATTATTTACTATAAGTAAAATGATGGTGATTCAATAAACAAATTGATTTTTCAAAAATAAAGTCTTTTATTTTGTCTCTCCTCAATAGCTTCTGGTAATATTAGTGGCCAATATACTATTTGATGAAATTTTTAGCAAATTTTTTACGATCAATTAATAAATGGGATGAGTTACATTTTAAACGTACTGAGTTAAAAAATTAGAAGCTAAATAAATATATTTTTTGATGTCATTTAATAGTATTTTAGAAATTTACTGTTAGAATGCATGTTAAAAATTTAGATGGGATGAGTTACATTTTAAACGTACTGAGTTAAAAAATTAGAAGCTAAATAAATATATTTTTTGATGTCATTTAATAGTATTTTAGAAATTTACTGTTAGAATGCATGTTAAAAATTTAGATGCTAAAAAATAACCATCATGCTGAGTTATATTTAGAGTGGTTTACATAGAAGATAACTAGTGGCTAACATAGTATTATTTAGATGCTCGTTAATTGTGGCTGACTTAGTAATTTAGAAGGCAACATACATTTTTGGGGGCGAATAATGATATTAAAAAGAAGCCTGTTTAATTAGCACCCCTTTATAAAGAGGAAATATTTTTTTGTTTGTTTGTTTGTACTGAATAGGCTCCGAAACTACTGGACCGATTTAAAAAACTCTTTTACCAATAGAAAGCTACATTATTCCTGAGTAACAGGCTATTTTTTAATCCCGAAAACGGACCTGTGGGGTGGTCCACGGGAGCGAAGCCGCGAGGAACAGCTAGTACAAAATAATCTTATCAATTAGAAAGAAGGGTTAGCTAATGTCCAAAGATCGGAATAGCTAGAGTATATTTACCTAAAGTTTGAGGAAGTAACTAATATAGAGTTGATAATACCTCCTCTAAAATCCCAGAATCATAAACATGACGACTAAACCTAATACGATCTCTGCTAATGACAAAGGCCTGTATGTTCCTTAGTCCTTTGGAAGTGGCGGCAGTTTTTCCTCCACTCAAATCGACTTAAAACCACTCTATTAATATCAATTAATAACAAGCTCTATATTATATCAATTTGATAAATCGAGTGGATGAAATAATTTAGAATATAGAAGCACCTCTAGACTTCTAAATTCTCCACCTGAAAAAACTACCAAAGTATTGCGTTTAATCATTAGGTACCTCTCTAATTGACGAGTACATTTGTCCTGGTTTAGCAATATAGCACTAGTTAGTGACAGTCTGGCAGAACTACGTGGTAATATAATGTCAATTAGATATTCACTGCAAGTTTCCAGCTACATACATGACTAACAACTGCCCAAGTTATATTTATTATGATCCCAACACGGGGCAAAATGTGTCAAGCCTAGGGATACGGCAACGAATAGAAAGTATCGATACTGTACCCATGAGTAGAATCGAAAAAAAGTATCGATACTTCAAGGTATCGAGTACTTTTCTTAGGCTAATGCGCATAGAGCATAGGTCAATATCAGTCAGTAAATAACGTCAGCTTAACTTCAGTAGGGTAGGACATGAAAAAACAAATGGTATTGCTACACAAAATTAGTACAATAATAGAAAAAGACAACTGCAACGTAGAAAATTAAAATAAAATAGAAACAAAATTAAATTATTTAGTAATTTAGGCATATAAATTAAAGTTCACAGAAGGTTTAGAACGAGTGAACTAGATGGCGTTGCCATAACCATAAACACAAGCCGTAAGGTCGCAAGTTTCAAATGGGTAATTTCTAAGATTACCCATTTAAAACTTAATTTCTTATCCGATACGATACCTGCCAAAAAGTACTCATGGAGTAAAAGTATCGAATGCAAAGTATCGAGTACAATAGTATCGGTATCGAATGGAAATGTACTCGATACCAGAAAGTATCGATACTTTTTTCGTGGCCTCAACTCATGCCCATGACTGAATTCACAGAATTCATGTTGATTAACTGCCCCAAAGTATGACTTCGTTTTGTGAAAATCTGGGCCAAAGCATTAGCTAATATACTCCTAGTCAGTTCTTCTTCTCGAGTTGATGGAAAAGTCTTTAGTCTATCTGTACCAATATTATAAAGAGGAAAGATTTTTTGTTTGTTTGTTTGTACCGAATAGGCTCCGAAACTACTAGACCGATTTAAAAAATTCTTTCACCTATGGTAAGCTACATTATTCCCGAGTATCATAGGCTATAATTTATTTTCAAAAAAATTAGAGATCCGATAAAATTACAATAATGTAACCCAATGTAGCAAAATTTTGCCTATAAAATTCATTATTTGGCGTGCGCTGAGAAAACTTCTGATGATACATAAGTACTAATTATTACGTACATAAAAGACTGCGAGAGAATGTATCTCACTATCATAGTTAAGTCACAATATCAGCTTTTGTGTTCTAAAATGTTATTAATCGCCGGTAGAAACAAAACTTGGTTACATTCGTATTGTAGTATTAATTCATATTCAAATAAATAGTTTAACAAATTAGTAGGTAGGTAGGTAGGGTAGGTAGGTTAGGTGGCCAGTTGACAGGAGCGAAGCCGCGGGGGACAGCTAGTCAGTTATAAAGGACTTTTCAACACACTTGCTCATAAAGTGGCTCTAATTTCACCGCAATTAGGCACAAAATGACATCTGTAATCAAACTGTGACATTTTCATTGCTATTATTCACAAGTGAGTTATAGAATATTTTTTTTAATTTAATTGGTTGAGTTGCTTTGTTCTTAAAAAAGTTTCGATACAAAAAATATCGTGCTCAATAGTACAAATAAATTAATGTACCTATTGCTTGCTCATTTCATGCAACTTCGTATTTAAATAGATAATTTCAACCGTACAGGTTGAAATTATTATGTGTTTAATAAATAAAACTTTCACTCAAATATAACTTTTGTTTTCTCTGTAATAAAGAAAACTTGAAATTCCCCATTTTGTACGTGGCTAAAACGCTATCCGCTAAAGCCAAAAAAAAAAACCTCATTCTTATAGTCTATGACCGATCGCCATTGTTAGATGCGCGCGCATAGGAAAACTAATAATTTTTTTACTGCCATTGCGAAAAAATTTACACAACTCGTTTTTAATGTTGAAAATGATTTTGTTTTATTATTTTCTTCACAAGTGTGTTGAAAAACGTCGTATTATACACGAGTGTATTGATGATTACCTCCCTCGGCTCTCTTAAGACCCTCACCTAACGGCTCGGGTCTCAATGGCGCCTCAGAGGTAATCACCAACATTACACACTTGTACCATAATGTACTATCCTCAGGACTTGACCCAGTCGCTATGACAACGCAAAAAAAGCCCATCGATTCGACGAACGCTTCGACTGGCAGTACGTGAACCATTGCTGCATGGTTCACGTACTGACTAATGTTAAGATATTGTTTTAATTTTGTTTATGTAATACAATTAAGATACTGTATATTTTTTTATTTAAATGTAATCCTTTAATTTGATAAATCAAAATAATTTTTCATTTAGTATAATTGTTTGATAAACAGTCGATTGTTTTGCTGAATGAAATTTCGCACGGTGGTAGGGTACTTTGTAGTACCCACCTGGCTGGCAACCACCCTCAAGTTGAAAATCTGTCGCCAAGCACCTTCCGGTGTGTTCCGACAGCAGCACTTGGGAGCCAGTTCCCTTCTAGGCTTTGTGTGCTTACCACCATCGGCCACATCATCACTGACCACGGTGAGATTGTGGTCAAACACAGGCCTATACATAGTAAAAAAAAAAAAAAAAAAAAAATGATACTCTTTTTTATCCTGGAAGGTGTACGGTTCGACGGAAACGAAACCGGAGAAAATAGCTAGCTTTACACCAAACGTTAAGTTAAATTTTCAGGACTATAGATAAAAATAACTAAATCTAGGCAGAAAAAGTATGTTTATATCCAGCTCACACAAGTCCCTGAGCTCAGGTTTAATTTCAGAAAACCTATAACAATAGGAGGGAAATTTTGCGTGGGTTAATGTATGGAATTAAGAAGTTTATGCCTTATTATTTGGATAACGAAGGTCAAGCATTTGAAGTACACTTATGTACACCAAAAGACCTAAATTAAAGTTCTATTCGAATATATTTATGGACCGTGAAATTATTCATTAATTAAATTCAATGATAGCTAATGAACCTACTGCCTAGACCGAAAAATACAAAAAAAAATGAGCACTGAAGATTGAAATGATTTTCGAAAATTCATTCTCATGTCATTCTTGAATACTTTAGATTCGAACGCATTTATTTAGGACCCAATATCCTGTTTGGAGGATACCATCCCCTTTTTATTTGTTTACTAAAGGACTGACCCTTTTTTTGTAAAAGCCTTGAGATGTTGTATAGAAAAATCTATGCATGTTTTGTGAACGTATCTACTTTTACCCAGAAATCTTACTTAATATTATAAAAACGAAAGTATGGATGGTTGTATGTTTGTTACTCAAGAACGAGATTGAGTAACAACAACATTATATCCTGGAATAGCACATAGCCTACTTTCGTCCCGGTATAATGTTATCTTGGGATAAAAATAAAACTTTTTATACAGGCGAAGCCGCTTTACCTTTCCCGTCAATCTTCGTCATTGCCTACGTGAGCTTTCAGTTTGACGTGGATTTTGACAAATCTGGAAACAAGCGACGTTTTCAGAGAAATTTTTATTCAGTGATGTTGACACGTGCCGTAAACAGATATCATTAATTTCAATCTAAAAGGTAAAAATGTATAGATATATTTACAAAAATATTTTTATTTCGTTTTTTTTTCAACTATTTTATTTTTATATTAAACAAGCTTTTTTAGCTTACTGTGCTTTATCATCCAAACTAAACGTGTATGCAAAATTTCATCATATTCGGGGGAGGATAACGGCTTTAAAATTCAGTAACAAGATTTGACCCGAACATACATACATATATATTTACCATATATGTATGTGTAGCTATAAGATTATGTATAGGATTTAATATATTTTATAATATATGTATTTATATTTTAATGTAGCATTACACCACAGACTACCCCCTGTTTTATTCTAAGTTCTTTAGGTCCATCCAAAGGTTGTCTGTTAGATATTGCTGTCAGCGATAAGGCCGCCTTTGTACCTCTAGAAATAAGCGATATCTTGCGAAAACACCCCGATTCAAACAGTAAAACGCCCATAACTTTTGAACGGCTGAACCCATTTTATTCAAACATAGCTAAGAACACTCTCGAGAAAATCACCTTTCAAACAAAAAACTATATCAAAATCGGTTCACCCGTTTGGACGCTATGATGCCACAGACAGACCCCTCTTTTTCCGCCGTAGGTTAAAAAGAGATGTGTAACTTCACTCTTTGTTGTACAATAAATTATATTATATTCTAATCTATACATACATACATTGCAAGTTAATAAAGACCTTGTAAAAAAAGGAATAGGAAGTCGGTTTCAGAGGAAGTGGTTTTTGAGTGAAATTGAAGTTTCTCAATTTAGAGCGTTCTATCACAACGTTACGCGTTGATACACGTTTTAAATTACACTATGATATAACGTGTTAACTAATAATAAAAGTAAAAAATATGAGCAGTATTTATACTTCATTTTGTCGTGTATTTTTCTAGTAACCGTGTTACTAACAGAGGTAAATAAAAATGGCAAATAAATCCCTGTTTACCTAAGCATTTAACGTTTAGTTACAAAATACGGGTAAAATCTATAAAAGATAATCTGTTCACGTTTAGATTCGCAAAACTCTACCCAATCATAGTTAGTGTATGTTTATCACCGAACGATCCTGTTTTCGCAAATATTTTTTTCCAATAAGTTATAAAGGTCTTTGAAAATATTTGCCTAAATTCGGTCTTCATCATTCTGAATTTGGTTATATAAGTGATTGAAAACGATTTTCGAACGCGTTTAAATTGAGTGTTCGTTTTTTAAATAATATTTAAAGTGTGACGTCATTGCACTTCGGAGAGTAGGTAGATTCTCTAGTTAGATCTTAGTTCCCGAATGGCGTGAGCGTCCACAGTAGTCTTCCATCGGGAACGGTCCTGAGCTTCAGGCCCATGTCGGCAAGCAAGGTGGGGCTTTTACCTTCTTTTGTACAGAAAAACCTTCTGCAGAGCAGTTTTATAAAAGGCACACTTCCTTCTACTAACGGCTGTGTTCGACAAATAATTTACATTATGTTGAACCCGAGCTTAGAAATTGTGTAGTTAGTTGATATTTTGTTTTAGTATAATACTCACAACGGATCTGTGTCTCTAAATTGGCTGCAAGACACTGCGCAGTACCTTTTTACCCGACTGCCGAAGGAGGGTAATGCGTTTATCAGTCTATGTATGTTCTTCTTCATTCATTTTCTCCTTGTTTACGTCTTTTTAGTTCGCTTTTCAAGCAGTCGGGTTTTTTGATTTTTTGAATGAACTTTTATTATTTATAACTTTTTAGTAATTTTTTTTCGAATTAGGTATATGTAACATATTAGTGTTATATATTTTTGTAATCACCTCTTAAAATTCTTTATTTTGATACCCCACACGATGGGTTAGGGAGAAAAAAAATATTTGGGCCCCCACAATATGTCGCGCAAAACCCGCTATTCTTCTTTTTTCCAATTTTAATATAGCCAGTGACACTCGCAGAGTTAAGACGAATCGATCGACGTAAGAATCATGAAAATCGGCCAACGCGTTTGATTTCTAGAACGCCACGTAGGAACAAACTTACATACATACATAGACTGATAAACACATTACCCTCCTTCGGCAGTCTGGTAAAAAGACCTGAGGCCGCACAAATCCTACATCGCATAATCAAAGTTCTCCGCGCGTTTAGAACATTACAATGGCCCGGCAACAGCCTTCGGGCAGTTGCCCAGACACAACATCCGTTTGGTCGGAAGTTCCTCCCTTTTCAGTGGCCGATGCGGGGCTTTACACCCTAATTCGCATACCTCGATCGCTTACCATCAACCGAGATCAAGGTCAAAAGCGGGATATAAAATAGGAAACAAAAATACGCTATTATTAATAACGTAATCCTGCCGTATTCCCGAATGGTCAACCCCTTGTTAGCTTTAACAAAAGAAAGAAATACATACTCGTATTGTTTGGGACCTTATTCTTTGGATCTCACAAAAATTGCCAGAAATATTGTTAGCGATACAAAGGAATGGGTTTTTAACCATCTTTTTCTTAGTTCTTTATTGTACACCAAGAAAACAACATTACATACAGTGTGATAATAAAGTACATGTACAAAGGCGAGCTTAACTCAGTGTTGAGTTCTCTTACAGCAAACCCTATGGTGACAGAGAAAGATGACAATATAGAGGGCAGGATCCAGTGTACAATATTAAAATAACCAATGACGAATTAAATTAAAACATAAATATACTTACTTAAATACATATACCTATATATATATACTAATACTATGTCATTGTGCAAGGAAATGATCTTTAATCTTCCTCTTGAAGACATCCAGAGAAGGGCTGTCGCGTAGGGAGTGTGATTGAGAGTTCCAGAGACGCACTGCTGTAACAGAGAAGGAGCCATCATACCAGCTGGAAGTGTGTCGCGGAGGACGAAGGAGGAGAGAAGTGGCAGTGCGACAGGTTTTACCTCTCGGCACGAGGTTTTCAAAGCGTTCACGAAGATATTGAGGAGAATTAGGATTGTGTAGGATAGTTGCATAGAAAGTAGTGGTTGGGTGTCCGCCATCTTTGGGAGTCCGGCAAACCAAACGTGTAGGTATGCAAGATTCGGTTGGGGATACCTGTTAAAAAATTCTGTTACAAGGTTTGACCGACACATACTAACTAAACAGGCTCAAGAACTCAAGTATTTATACGTGAACAACTTAACTTTGTAAAGTAAAACTACGACATAGTTAAACGTAGTTTTATAACTAGTTGCTACAACTACGATCCATCACTGCGGCTCTTAAAGTTAGCGCGTAGTATTTTAACTTGTAATACTCGTAGATACTATAAACTAGTTTCTACTTAGTTACTAAGTAACGAAGTATTACTTACTAAGCAAAACATACGTCGGGAAAAGCTTGTGAGAATAACTTAAACTTGGTTAGTTTATAAACTAATGAGTAAAATATAGTTCGCAAGGAGAATTTTATCTTCTTCGGCCCGTGGCACATCCATATATACCGTACATAGAATATAATATATTTTATTATACACCAAATAAGTTACACAATTCTTTTAAAAAAATCTATGGGTACAAAGGCGGTCATATCGCTGACAGCGATATCTACCAGACAACCTTTGGATGAAGTGAAATAACTAACTATGCGTTGTCAACAGCAGCGACATTCAGTTATAATGTAACTGTATTTCATTGAAAGAACTTTCGTAATCGGACTGTACCTCCACGGAGATTACTTTTAACAAACATAAATACAAGTAAAATTTCAAAATTTAAATAGTACATAGTAATTATCTAGTACATAGTAGATACGCTTCGATCAATTTCAATCTATTGAACACGTCATTATGACACGATATCTTGCGAAAACACCCCGATTCAAACAGTAAAACAGCCATAACTTTTAAACGGGTAAACCGAAATTATTCAAACATAGCTCACACTCTCGACAAAATCACCTTTCAAACAAAATAAACTAAATCAAAATCAGTTCACCCGTTTGGATGCTACGATGCCACAGACAGACACACAAATACACAGATACACAGCAACACACGTCAAACATATAACACCCCTCTTTTTCCGTCGGGGGGTTAAAAATAAAAATTCTTTATTGTCGCCGGTTAATACATTCATCTTATCTTAAACTAACTTGCATCGTATTAGTGTATTGCACAAAAGGTACTGCTACTGATGCCCAAGCTAAGCCTAATCTTATATTTTGAGAAACAGTGTTCAGTTGCAGGAAGTATCATATAATAAAACATATACGAATATATAGGTTTGACACTGCAGTAGACTTACAATATTCTTAGGATAACTTTCGGTAGTTCTTCTATACTTCTATACTAATATTATAAAGAGGAAAGATTTGTATTTTTGTATGTAACGAATAAACTTAAAAACTACTGGACCGATTTCAAAAATTCTTTCACCGTTGGGAAGCTACACTATCTCCGGGTAACATAGGATACTTTTGATCCCTGTATTCCCACGGTATCGGGAACCACGCGGGTGAAACCGCGAGGCATCCGCTAGTATTCTATAATCTATTTTTTTATTTGATTTAAGTTTAACAGATGTGTGTGAGTGTGTTTGTGAGAGCTTGTTTAAATGCATTGTATGATATGTTTTACTCAATATATGTCAGTAGGGCTTCCGTCTTCTGATAGTCCAATAGTTGAAGCCATTCAGAAACTTTATCTCGTTTTACTTTCTTTTTTACTTTTGTTTATCTATACTAATATTATAAAGAGGAAAGATTTTTTTGTTTGTTTGTACCGAATAGGCTCCGAAACTACTGGACCGATTTAAAAAATTCTTTCACCAATAGAAAGCTACGTTATTCCTGAGTAACATAGGCTATTTTTTAATCCCGAAAACGGGTCCTGTGGGGTGACCCACGGGAGCGAAGCCGCGGGCAACTGCTCGTAAAATATATAATCCTTTTTTTTTTTCAGTCTCTTACGACTTATTGTCGGGCCTACGTTATCCCCCCGTAAATACATACAAATGCTGTAACATGGAAATATTGTAAACCAAACCATTTTTCAAAAGAGTAATCATGGAGTTTCTTGCCGGTTCTTCCGAACCGTGCACCTTTTGTCGTCGTTTTATAAGTACCCATGTAGGCCTATGTGAAATAAAAAAAAAATGATTTTGATTTTTTACCCTTAAACGTTAAACAAACAATTTATCTCTAGAATTCTAGATATGGTTTAGATATAAAATTTCTATTGAATAGGTTCCTTTTCCCTTAATATTAATCCTAATAGTTTATTTAATTACAAACTTATATCGACAGCATACACCACACATAGAAGCAAAAATAGTTTTTCGGCATATTGAGATAATATTGGATGTAGGTATGTACGCGTTCTTTGAAGTGATTATAAATAATGAAATTATTTAGAAATGGCAAACAAATAAAAACGTGCCGATTTCTGCAGATTTCCTTTAAATTTTAATTGTTTGTCAAAACAAAAAAGGAAGTTTACAAAGAAAGTATGTTTTACTTTGAAACTCTCTGTTGACAAGCAAAATTATTAATATAGGTACTTTTTAATTAACTGATGGAAAACAAGTGCGTATAATTCCGTTTCTTGGAAGAAGGAAACGACACCCAATTTCATGGAGTTCGACGTAAAATAATCCAAAGCTTATTCAAGGAAAATCATCAAAGAAGATTCGTAATCCTGGCTAATTTATGGACCAATTTCGCCATCTTACTA
The DNA here is from genome assembly GCA_945859665.1 of Anorthoa munda. Classification (NCBI taxonomy): domain Eukaryota; kingdom Metazoa; phylum Arthropoda; class Insecta; order Lepidoptera; family Noctuidae; genus Anorthoa; species Anorthoa munda. Next base: position 29,348,399 of record OX243903.1, read on the forward strand.
ATCTTCGTCTTTCATAAACTATTTAAATTACTTTAGTAAGACCTGTATTGGAAGCGCTCAATCTTCAGAAAGTTCAGCTAATTATATGAAATGAACTGAATGAAAATCCCAAGTAGTACTCAATAACTATATGTCTAGTTGGGCAAACGTGCCCAGCGGAGTTCCTCAGGGTTCGTTGCTCGGTCCTTTTTTGTTTGTAGTCTGTGTGAACGACATCTATCAGTGCCTCCATTCATCCAAACTACTTTGCTTAGCCGATCATATGAAAATCTTTGCTACTATTTCAACGCTCGAAGATAGAGTAGCACTTCAGACTGATTCGGTTGTGTTGTATCAGCTTGAGGAGTACTGTCGGGCTAATAAACTTGATCTGAACCCATTCAAGTGTTCGGTGATCACTTACACTAGAAAACGTGCAGTCCTAGCCACTACTTATACTTTGGCGGGCCAGATCTTGCCAAGGTGTCGGTGTCTATTCGTGACTTGGCCGTCCATCAAGACAGTAAGTTAATTTTGACACACATATTGATGCAATTGTCAAAAAAGCTACTAAACTTCTTGGGTTTGTAATGCGTCTCTCTAAGTGTTTTACAGATGCTAACGCTTAAAAATATTGTATTTCACTTTTGTAAGAAGTCAGCTAGAGTATGCGTCTCAGATATGGAATCCACGTTATCATAAATACATTGGCCGCTTTGAACACATCCAAAGACGTTTCATAAAATATCTTTGCTTTCATCAAAAGATTCCATATCAGTAAACCAATTATCTTGGACTCTGTAAGAAGTATCATCTACTACCACTTGTAGATCGACTTAAGATTGCTGGCTGCTTATTTTAGTTGAAAATCCCAAGTTATAGTCAAAATTTTATTTCAATGTGCCATGTAAAACATTTCGGTTTAATCCACCCATACGTGTACCTCATAATTCTTCGAATTGTAGGCAGAACAGTTATATTGTGCGCGCAAGCAGATATTTCAATGATATATGCAAGGAATATGATTTAGATCCATTCATAATCAGTGTTAATTCAGCCAGAAGTTGCTTAAGCCTCAAATTTTTCAAGTAGCGGTAGGTTATATTGTTTGTTTCTGTTTTTATTAATTTATTATTTTCTTTCTCATCAGTCATAATATATCATTGCAAACTAAGTTTATATTGCTTATTACTTTAATTAAAGCGGTGAGATTTTTGTTTTTGTGTTCACACCATAAATTATTATTCTAAGTCTATACGTGACGATTTGTAATTGGCTTTCTGTCGACTATGGTTTCCATTTTTGTCTGTATTTATTAGCTGTAAGTCTTCCATTTAATAAAATAAATAAAAATAAATAAATAACATTTTCATGTAGAAAGAGTTTAAATCTTGTTTAATCTTGTTTAACTTGATTATTGCTAATGGTAGTGTTGAAACTCTATTTTCATATTGTGGCCTTTATTCATAATGATGTTAAATTGATTTATGGGCTAGTCATGTTCCTTGCCTTATCCTTGTGGTTTTGATTATGTAATATTGTGAAATATTACAAGATTCATCATATAATGGCCATACTAGAATTAGATCTGTAATATACGATATTTATATGGTTGTAAAATATGTCTATGAATACTTTTAAAACCATAATTGCTTCCGTGGAGTTTCTTGCCCTTCTTCTAAATGAGAACTAGTTTAGCAAACGGGCGGTAAGCTTTCTGAGCCTGAATATGAATTCATTGACAAGCCTAATGAATTAAATACCTAGTCTTGTCTTTCTGTGCTTTTATTCATATAACCTTTCCCTTATACACCACATATAATAGGAACTCTGATACACAGTAAATAACCAACAACCATCTTGACATTCTAGGCTTGCTATAGATACTTTTATGTGGAGTTCCTTTAAGGTTTGCTTTTTTTTTTCTGAGGTTTTTTGATTCATTCTTGGTTAATTCATACACTGAGATGACTATTTTAGGAATAATCGCTCTCAAAATAGTTTCCTTAACTTACACGTGTAGACACGTCCTAACAATTAGCTAGTCTATGAATATACGAGTATTTTGGGCGGAAAATCTCACTTTCTGGAACTGAGCGTCGTCCTAATTTCTGAAGGCCTTTTGATTATGTATATTAGTAGGCGTGACCTCCAACTATTTCGCCTTGAAATCTTCAATCAGCTATGGTACTATACCGGGATCTTGTAATTATGTCATGGCAAAGCTGTAATTGGCATTTGCAGATAATTATACGCGTAAACACTATTGTAGGCCTTTTGGAAGTGTCGGGGCGTAATTCCGGTCTATTCAGCAGTGCCTAATTCAAAAGTTTTGAATATCGATCCGAATTCATTTTATAATTAATTATATTTATTATGTAAAGTAGAGTAAAAATGCAAAAATTTCCTCAGCTCCGTCAGAGCAAAAGCAAAAATTTATAATTTCTAAAACAGCAGTTTACTTAAAGAATCTGTCTGCTTTTCTATATTCTTTATTGTACACCAAAAATGTTCAATGATACAATGTTGAATGATCTCCCTGAAAACCTGTGATATGAGTGTCATCACAATAGTGGATAGATTATGAGGGACTAGATGGGAGGCTAGCTTAGCGCCTAGAGCCGGTCGCACTGCCCTCTTAGCGAATCGCCATAACGCGCAGTGCGGCCGGCTACGAACATTTTACAAACATGGCTTTACTTCACTAATCGCCAAGCCATTCGTTTCTAGGTGCTCAAGCAGACTACCAGGGCCATACCAGCAAACACGTGTATTCCGTTTTTGGACTTCTACAAATCTTCTTCAACTACTAGAATAAAATCTCTAAAAACATAGTAAAAATATAGCCCATGATTTGTTTAAGTTTTAATTTTTTATTTATTCCGTTCTGATACCAACATCTAATACCACTGGTATTTGTTTCAATTCATATTTGTGTTCTATTCTGAACGAATACCATTCTTTAAATATTTAATTTTATGTGCGAACGAATACTAAAGTGTTGGGCAGTTCTCACAATCGTAACCTTCTAGCTTTCAAAAATCTACTTCTCCAAATTCCTTCACACCGTACCAGTTTTATGTCCAATTCTTACGCTGCCTCAACAATAAAGCTCTGGAACGCGCTACCCTTTGGCATTAAAAAGGTTGAAAGCAAATTCACTTTCAAAAGAAATGTTCGTGACCACTATTTAAGTCAGAATAAATAGCCCTCATCTAGAGACAGGAGTCTAGTCATAGTGATTATTAATTGGTTTCTCGTAATTTTTTATTGGTATTTGATGGAGTATTTATTAGTCTATTTTATTTGTATGTGTGTATCATTAATATTTATGTATATGTAAGTATCATTATTATATATGTAAGTATATACATTTTCGTATACTAGTTGTTATTTTTCGATATTTTTTTGTACCCATTTTCAACGTTGTCCTTTTTAACCCAATAATTTTAAAAGGGGGACTATATTTCTTGTCACCAAAATTTATATTTGTCATCAAGTTGTATCACCTAATAAATAGATCTATCGCCACGAAATATTTTAGTTCTCAGATAAACAAAAAGTGTTCCCAGGTATGAATTATCAAATTAATGTTAATATATATGTAAAATAAGAGATGGATTACCAATAAAATGTTAGTGCATTAGATGAATATAAACTTCGTTCTTATAATAATAGTTTTATTACTTAAACAATAGGTTTGTGCAGGGAGCTTAGGGCACCCCAACACGGACAGGTTAGGTTCGAAGGAGATGACGTGAGCGAGCAAAGCGAGCGAACTCAGCTCCCGTCATCTCCTTCGTGTTAGGTTACTTTAGACCCTGCATACAGAAATAGGAGCCCCGGGGCTCCGTCGACGAGGACAAACCTATTATAATACATACAAACACATTTATGTGGTACTAGACCCTATATCGCCATGATTTTAGGTGATTTATTGTGGAATTGATTTTATATTGTTTGGTGACTACATTTTGGTGACAAATCTACTATTTTGCGGGCAAACCCTATTATTTAAGAAACACAAAACAAATTAAATTGGCGATAGCTTAAATTACACCCTTTTAAAAGTAACAATAATTGATTCTACCGTCCATTCGGAAATGTAGCTTGTTATGGAGAAGAATGGACAAGAAACCCCACACTTAGTCTTTTAAAATAAAAAGTGTTTTACAAGTATTTGGTTATATCATTTCTTGTTGAAAAAAAAATACATATATGTGAGAACGATGTAAAAATACGTGCACGTAAAAGCGTCTAGAGTAAAACAAACAATTAAAAAAATATCAATACATAGGCAATTAAAAACAAGCCGAGGCAGCCAAGTTATGACCAATCCCAACAGACGGCGCCCGTTCACGAACATGACACATAGATCGGCACCACTCAGATCAACCATCATGAAGGGAACTGAATGATCCAACACATGTGCCACCATCAGAGAGACATTAGAGAGAGCATGAAACACTATTAACTGCCAGGGCACACTAGTCAACAAACGACATATAGGTACAGTAAATGGTAGATTTACAGTTGGTAACACTAACTCACACATGTGCTGTGCAGTTATATAATACGAAAATAAATTGAGTTTATACAACACAAATATATTCATACAATCTTCAGTAGGTCCAACAATACTTCAGAACTTTTCTGCATATCACTTGTTTTTGTGCCCTAGTGGCTGTGGAGCAGGACTAGCGTTGAACCAAGCATTTTTATCAGCGATGTAATCCCGCAACCTATAAAATGCCTGCCTGCATAGTGTGCGTTTTATACAATTTTTGAATTTCGACTCATTCAGTTCTAGAATGTGGGGAGGTATTTTATTGTAAAATTTTATACAGTACCCCATAAAAGATGACGCTACTTTAGCCAGCCTGAAACCTGGTCGAATTAATTGGTCCCTATTTCTAGTAACATAATTATATCTATCGCTGTTTTTACTAAAAAGATGTATAAAGATGTAGATGTATTGAGTGGTAGAGAATGCCTTGTGGCATTAAGTCCACCTATGTATCACTATTGTACATGAAGTTTAAATAAATACTGACAACTTGAATTTGGTACAGTCAGCTCAGTCAAACCTAATCAAAAATATTTCAGTATGAAAAAAAACTCAAAGATAGACAAAATAATAGAAAAATGAATAAAAAAAGTTAATTCACACAATCCAAAAAACCCGACTGCTTATTAATTATAACTTTTTAGTTAACATTTTTTTTCGAGTTAGGTACATTTAAACATATAAGTATATTTTTGAAATCACCTCTTAAAACCCTTTATTTTGATCAAACCCATCGTGTGGGGTACGATGGGTTAGATGGAAAAAAAAATTGGGCCCCCACAATATGGCGCCCAAAATCCGCCATTTTTCTATTTTCTAATGTTAATGTAGCCAGTGACACTCGCATGATTAAGACGAATCAATTGACGTACGAATCAAATACATACATCATACATACATACATAGACTGATAAACACATTTCACGTCAAGTAAATTTTAATATATATTTTGAGTTGATTTTCTGAGATATTTTGTAATTTTTAGATTGTAAGTAAATTGTTCTTGTTTTGAAGTTTTTGCAAAAAAAACAATATTATACAGATACAAAGACTACAAGTAAAATTTCAAAATTTAAAAAGCTCCCGTCACATTTTTATTTCATGCTATATAATTTATCTAGTAAATAGTAGATACGCTTCGATCGGCAATCTATTGAACACGTAATTATGACACGATATCTTGCGAAAATACCCCGATTCAAACAGTAAAACGCCCATAACTTTTGAACGGCTGAACCGATTTTATTCAAACATACCTAAGAACACTCTCGACAAAATCACCTTTCAAACATAAAAAATTAAATCTAAATCGGTTCACCCATTTGGATGCTATGATGCCACAGACAGACACATAGATATAAAGACACACAGCAACACACGTCAAACTTATAACACCCCTCTTTTTCCGTCGGGGGTTAAAAATTATAATAAAGTTGATTATTATTAATCATATTTTATTATTGAAATAGACATCTAATCGTCTCAGACAAAACATTTTTTCACTTAAAGGTTAATTAATCACAAAGCATTCTTACTGACTGTACCTTATATCTTTGAACTTGTTTTGGTATTAGTATAAACAATGGTATTCGTTCGGCATAGAAAATAAATATGAGTTGAAACAAATACCAGTGGTATTAGTTGTTGGTATTAGAACGGAGTAAATCTTAGTATTGAGTTTGTTTGAGAAGAGCCGCTGGGAGAAGCTTATATATACATAATAATAGAGGTTAACAACTTATCGTGAACTTGGAGTGTATTCTTTGGCAGAATTAACGCAATATTATGTTGAATAATATACAGGCTCAGTTGTTTACTATACGGACCTTGGAAACTAGAACAAATTTCCGTGCGTTCAAGCGTTTTTGCCATACCTATTATTGGAATGAAATATCCTAATTTTTATCCGTGGTGCTAGGCAACTGGGCTTATGCCAGTTGTAAACGACCTTTTGTGCCTATTGGCCTTGTTTGTTCTGTCTCCTGCTTGATATGGAGGGAAGTGGAAATTTATATTTTTTCCTACTCCTCCGTTATTCTTTTCTGATTAATTTCGTTGCGGGAACCAAGACAGTTAAATTAGTCTGGGTGCATCGTCCTCACGTATATGAATGAATGTATGTATGTAAATATTGTAAAATACGTTTTCAAAGAGTAAGTGGAGAGTTACTTGTCCTCTCTTATTTTATTTATTTATTTAATCTTCATGTACAATGTTTATACATAGGCGGACTTAATGCAGCCAAGGCATTCTCTACCAGTAAACCTTTGGGTTCAAAAGGACACAACAGAGATGGGTGTACAAAATAAAAATAAAAAATAAAAACAATAATTAAATTCGGATATTAAAAAACTACCTAACTAATAAAATACATAAATTAATAATTTCTAAAACAATAGACTAATCAATATTATAATAAATACCAAATTCTAAATGTGACTGAAATTTAAATATAATAACTATGACGACGACCAAGCTATGTATGATAGGACAAATAATAGTTCTGGATTTTTCGCTTAAATGGACCTCTCTTCTCCATAACAAGCTACTTTTCCGAATGGATGGTAGAATCAGTTATCATCTATATACTAATATTATAAAGCTGAAGAGTTTGTTTGTTTGTTTGTTTGAACGCGCTAATCTCAGGAACTACTGATTGGAATTGAAAAATTCTTGTGTTGGATAGTCCATTTATCAAGGAAGGTTATAGGCTATATAACATCACGCTACGACCAATAGGACCGGAGCATAAATGAAAAATGTTGCAAAAACGGGCAAAATTATTCCTTTTTGAGAGCTTCCGTTGCGTGCGCTGCGTAAGCGGTTAAAGTTACGCAATTTTCATGTATGTAGGATAGGTAGGTAGCCAGTTGACGGGAGCGAAGCCGCGTGGGGCAGCTAGTTACTTATAAATTTAAATTTTTGACGTTCAAAAGTGCCGCTTAATGGCCTAGGTGAAATAAAGAAATTTGAGTTTAATTGCTACAACTACGATACATTACTGCGGCTCTCAAAGTTAGCTCATAGTATTCTAACTTGTATAAGTTTCTACTTAGTTACTAAGTAACGAAGTATTACTTACTTAGTAAAAATATGTCGAGAAAAGCTTATGATAACAACTTAAACTTGTTCAGTTTGTAAACTAATTTATAATACTAATGAATAAAATAAAGCGCCTAGAGCCGTTCGCACTGTCCTTCTGATACCTTTTCGAGTTGCCATAACGCGCAGTGTGGCCGGCTATGAACATTGTATATATATAGTTGGTTCTACTTCGTTACTCGCCAAGCAATTAGCTTCTAGGTGCTCAAGCAGCCTACCAAGGCCATACCAGCAAACACGTGAATTCTGTTTTCTTTTGTTTTTTTTATACACTATAGGCTCGCGCTTGACCACTATCTCACCTGATGGTAAGCGATGATGTGGTCGACGGTGAATCACGCTTGCCTAGAAAAAACCTATTATACGTAAAGACCACTAGATTGTAGCTATCGGGAAACACAGACTCCTGCAGGGAATGCCACTCCTTAGCAGTACGCCCAATAAAAGTGTTCCCAAAACGTTTTGTGCGTATCGGTGGGATGTCCACCATGTACCGATGGCGCATCGCCTTACGTCTGGTAGTCCGATGATGAAACAGGCTAGGTGGAATTAGATCATGCAATTCCATCGCTCACTCGCCGAAGTGTAACCGATAAAAAACCGACAAGCTGGCAACTCGGCGACGATGAAGCCAGCAGCCAGAATGACAAGCATTGAAGCTCTGGAGCTTTGCTTTTTTTGGACTTCTACGAAACTACTTCAACTAATAGATTCAAATCTCTAAGAAACATTGTGACTATAAATAAATCTCTGAGTATTTTACCGAGAAAATACCGACTTAGGTAAATTATACGATAAGTCTACAAAGCCTAGTCTTTATAAACTCATATACTTCGACGTCCATATTTCCTACAACATTATTTAGGTATTATATTCTTTTTAACTGAAGCCTAGGGTAGTCGAATGTAGCCTAATTAGAACCTATTAGTATTCAGAAAAATGTAAAGGAAACCCCGATCAAATATAAAGGATCAACCCACGGTGGTACGCGTAACAATTTTTTATTCATCCTCGAAATACCTTTCAGTAACATAATCTTTTTATTAAATTAAAATATAAAAATGTTAAAAAAATAATAAAATAATATAAAAGTATTACTTAAGTCGATAGAGCTCAAGCATTATTTCCAGTTTAATTAGTTTTCTACTAGAAAATACCTATAATTAAGAGAATCTCGTGGGCATTATAACAGCTCACGGGTCGATCTTTAAATTGCCGAGTACGGTTTGTGGACCGTTCTTTTTAACGGACGAATGGACGGAAAAAGAGGGGTATTATAAGTTTGACCTGTGTTGCTGTGTATCTGAGTGTCTGTCTGTTTCATCATAGCGCCTAAACGGATGAACCGATTTTTCATTTCTTTTTTTTAAAGGTTACTTTGTCGAGAGTGTTCTTAGCAATGTTTGAATAAAATCGGTTAAGCCGTTCAAAAGATATTCGCAGTTTACTCTTTGAATCTGGATTTTTTCGCAAGATGTCGTGTCATTATTACGTGATTCGATAGATTGTCGATTGAAGCGTGTCTGCTACTAGGTACCTGAATTATATGTAGTTTAAAAAGCATGAAATAAAAATTAAAATCGGGGGTTTTAAATTTGTATTTTTATCTTGTCATACCGAGACTCTTATTATGCCTCAGAAAGCACTCTATGAAAGACAAAAATTAAGTATTTAATCTGTTGGCTGACATCCGGCTTTTGTAATCTGTGTAACTTATCGGCTGGAAGATGCTAGACAGAAATACTAAGTATCATCATCGATACATATAATAAATCTGTAGAAAAGTCGTTGTTGTACATCGAATATTGCCAAAAAAACTAGGGTGTAAAGGATAACCAACAAAACCGGATTTTTTGGAATTATTGTCTGTTTAGTTGTGCACGTCTCTCGTAAAATTTACGAAACCAATGTGTGCACATAAGTCGGTTAGAATTATTACTTAATTTTTGTTTCATAGCAATCGGATCACTATATCAAAAGTTGATGAATTTAAAGTGTTCAAGATGCAAAATATCACAACATACGCAACTTAGATACTCGGACAGTTTAACTCCATATTCGATAGATGGCGTTGTGCATTTGACGTCATTTTCTGAATGGCGGTCATAAGATTTTACGTGGAAGAATTGCACTAGAAAAAAACTGGTAGGTAGGTAAGTAGGGTAGGGTAGGCAATTGACGCGTGCGAAGTTGCGGGCACAGCTAGTTATATAATAAAACACAGTCTGAAATATAATTATTCATTAAAAAAAATATACAAGGTGTTTTTCGTATTCTTCTCAGCAAACTCTTTCATTTGATACCCATATCATGGCAGTGCACAAAAAATAACTAGTCCGCCATCATGGGCCGTCCGCCATATTGGCTTTAGAATGACGTCACTTAGCTAACCTTGCATTGTCATCCAAACTAAACTTGTATGCAAAATTTCATCTTAATCAGTGAAGGATGACTGCTTTAAAATTCAGTCGCAAGATTTGACACGAACACACTTATATTATTATACATACATACATTGAACGTTAAATAAAAACTTGTAATAAAAGGACACCTACACAATACACACATTGAACAATCTAAGTTAACGTCCCAGTGGATCCCAAAGTAAAAGTACTCGAGCCAAAAGTAACAAAGGAAATATTAGAAGGCAAAGACAATGGTATTCTTCTACAAAGCTTTCTGTCGCTATGACATACTGAAAGTAAATCACATCATCAGCCTATTAATGTTCCCACTGCTGGGACACAGGCCTCCTCACTGTGAGAGGGGATTGGCCGTAATCCACCACGCGGGCCCAGTGCGGATTGGTGGATGTCACATGTCTTCGATTTTGCTCTGAAAGTAAATATGAATGATCAAAACCAGATTAGTTACATAAAAATAAAAACTGGCCAAGTGCGAGTCGGACTCGCGCACGAAGGGTTCTGTACCATTATCGCAAAAAACGGCAAAAAATCATGTTTGTTGTAGCAGGGAGTCCCATTTAAATATTTATTTTATTCTGTTTTTAGTATTGTTGTAGTGTTGTTATAGCGGCAACAGAAATGCATCATCTGTGAAAATTTCAACTGTCTAGCTATCACGGTTCATGAGATACAGCCTGGTGACTGACAGACATACAGACAGACAGACGGACCGCAGCGTCTTAGTAATCCCGTTTTTACCCTTTGGGTACGGAACCCTAAAAACTATAACCATATTCAGCTGCTTCCTTGATATGAATATATTCCGATTAAAAATAATCTGGTTTATTTATGATATGTGTGTAAATATAATACATACTTACCTACAGACTTTATTTGCTTTGTAGTGCTGCGCTGTAGAAAAACATCATCGAGAAAAGGTGAAGAGAGTTTGTAATGAGCCGTCGTGAGCTTGAAATGAGCCATTGATCCCTATGATGGCTCCCTTTATCAAAGAATTCACGCTGATATCTTTACAGAATAATCTAACAGGTCTATATTCAGTACTAGCTGTTCCCCGCGGCTTCGCTCCCGTGGATCAACCTCACAGGACCCGTTTTCGGTATTAAAAAATAGCCTATGTCACTCAGGAATAATGTAGCTTGTGCGCTAGTGAAAGAATTATTTAAATCGGTCCAGTAGTTTCGGAGCCTATTCGGTACAAACAAACAAAAAAATATTTTGACGTTGATCCACTACACATTCTCGATTCGACTTTTAACAGATTCACAAAATATAAGCCGTTATCCACCACGCGGGCCCAGTGGTGGATGTCACGTGTCTTCGAATTTTTGGTTCGCCGTTTTCCTCACGATGTTTTCCTTCACAGTTTTGAGAGCAGTGGTGATGAAATAATTTACACAAAGTAAAGCGCCTGCCTGGGTTCGAACCCACGACCCACAACTTGTAAGTCGCGGCCGATACCACTGGGCCACCACTGCTCTCCTCAAACAATAAAAAAATAAAAAATTATACATAACTCGTGTATAATTCCTGTCCCCTTTACACTGATATATAATAAAACATATACATTTACATTGTTCGTGTATAAATACTGTCACCAAAATATCTGAAATAAATTCTGTCTTCACAGAAAAAAAAAAACAGTTCTTTATATTCGCATAACTCTAGGAAATAGTTGTTTTTGCGATTGCAGGGTCAATTTATTGCTGAATTAATGTGACAAATTGTCAAGCACGCGTTAACTGCTGTGATTGTTTGAATGAATTTTCAACAGCCATTCAGATAACGCGTGCTTGACAATTTGTCACATTCATTCTGCAATAATTTAAAGGTGAGTAACTCGGCCTAACTTTACTATGGGACCAATACCATATTAAAACTTGATCATATTTATGAGATTTTTTTATCCCCTGGCGGAAAGAAAACATGTTTATTTGGCACGCGCTACAACACAATGTATTACAAATATTAAAAAAAATACTCAATTAACAGTTACAAAATTGTCCAGCAAAACGGGCTATGTTTTTGTAACATAAAACAGCCTTCAATTTTCTTTAGAGGAAAGTCGCTAAATTCGCAGAAAAGAACAATTTATCCATCAAATAGATCATAATGTGGGTCCAATTTGCGAAATGACTACAAAAGGCTTCAAATTGCGTATTACGTTTCTACCTAATCCCGGATAAGCTTACAAAAACGTATGTTTCAAAACCTGAGATCTAAATATATTTTGAACGTTATTGTTATATTTTTAGGATAGCCAGGCTGCTTGATGTTTTTACTCCTAATTACTATTGTGTCTGCTAATTGACAGTTGAATCTATAACTTTTGTTAAAAACGAATCAAAAGAGTTTTTCTATCTTTATAAATCTAGCTGCGGAGTTGGGCTGTATGAATGGAATTACAACATTGGTACAGTTAGAGTGTTTTTATCAAGTTTTAAAGTAAATTTTCTTAACTTTAGAGCAGTGGTGGCCCAGTGGTAATGGCCGCGACTTACATGTTGTAGGTCGTGGGTTCGAACCCAGGCAGGCACTTTACCTTGTGTAAATTATTTCATCACCACTGCTCTCAAAACGTTGAAGGAAAACATCGTGAGGAAACCGGCATGTCCTAGAACCAAAAATTCGAAGATATGTGACATTCACCAACCCGCACTGGGCCCGCGTGGTGGATTAAGGCCTATTCCCTCTCACAGAGAGGAGGCCTGTGTCCCAGCAGTGGGAATATTAAAAGGATGATGATGAATGTTAACTTTCACGTCATAAAATCTTAAGGCTCAAAGCACACTGATACATAGTCCAAGCAAATTTTTATTAATATACAGCATCAACGTTGCACATCATCTATCGATCACGATATTAGAAATTCGCTTTGAATCTGCGTCAATATGCTTTAACTCTCATGTCATATATCATCATCATCTTCCTGCCCTTGTCCCATGTTACTTGGGGTCGGCGCAACACGTTTTCCTCTTCCATACCAGCCTGTCCCCCGTCACGCTATCACTGACTCCCTTTTCTTTCATATCACTCCTCACACAGTCCATCCATCTTTTTTTTCATCTTTGGCCGTCCCCTCCCTCTCCATCCATCCACATTTATATTCATAACTCTTTTAGTAACATGCGTTTCATCCCTCCTCATCAGATGACCATACCAGGACAAACGGTTTCCTTTCAACTTTTCTGTCACTGGCGCCACTTTCAAAGTTCCTCTAATATACTCATCTCACTTTATCCATCATGTCATATAGGTATTCCTATTTTAATTTCTCTGACTCAATATGCAAAATAAGGGATACTTTAAGTTGCAAATTAAGAGCTGGGTCTGACTCTGCCCTATATATTTGAGGTCAGCTAAGATTCTCCATTTACTTAATGTTGGCTCCAAAGTGGAGGTAACATGACCTCGATGGCTAGTACTTTAGGGAAATGTGTCCTATTAGTTCGTGTGGTTTCTGCACACTCCTGTTTGCCTAGTACCTTTAGGTCACTGATCAAAATCAAGCCGAGATTACTAACATATACACGAGGACAACTAATTAAGAATGTTGTTTTTGTGTAGGTATTGATTCTATGTTGTACTGTCTTTCTCCTAAGTTGTTTTTCCTAGATATTTTATCCCACAGGAATTGTGTGTTTTTTTTTTTTATAAAATGCTTATAATACTCAGTGATAGTGTAGCTTTCTATCGGTGATATAATATTCGTAATCCGTTTTGTACTGTCACAGATAGCCTTCCACAGACAAATAAACAATTTTTCCTTTTTAACCCCCGACGGAAAAAGAGGGGTGTTATAAGTTTGACGTCACCATAGCTCCTAAACGGATGAACCGATTGTGATTTAGTTTTTTTTGTTTGAAAGGTGACATCATCGGGAGTGTTCTTTTAGTTATATCTGTGTTATGGGTGTTTTACTGTTTAAATCGGAATATTTTCGCAAGATATCGTGTCATTATTACGTGTTCGATAGATTGTTGATCGAAGCGTATCTGCAATTAGATAAATTAGGTAGCTAAAAAAGCAAAAAAAAAATATTGTCGGGGATTTTGGAATTTTATTTTTTACTCGGTATTATAGTATTTCAGACATGTTTATTTGTATCATGTAGCTTTATAAGTAAAATAATCTGCATTTTTTATAGTAAACAACCTCTAAGGAAATTACTCACCATCGCTCCTAAACATCTGCGGGATATTAAATTATTTCACTCCAAATAACGGCAGCTGAAATAAGGCAATATAAAAAGTAATATTTCAGAACCATACACCGTACATGTCATAAAAATCTCCATGAAACATGTGGCCTTCATTTTATTTTATAACGAGGAAGTTAGAGGGAAGAAAGGGCCAAAGAAAAAATGATGGATTTTGCGAGGACGCACAATTACCTGCATGGCTTGATAATAAAGGGAGTGAATAAGCCTGACTATATAAGGGAGAAAGGATGGAGTCCGCCTATGTACCATTATGTTGCATGAAGTATTAATAAATCAAGAAATGGGAGAACATACTGCGCAGTCCCTTAAGTAACATGGGACAAGGGCAGCGAGATGATGAATGAACGAGGAAGCGAAAGATTTATTGTGTACTTGATATGGGGTCAATGAGGATATCAATTATTGCCATAAAAGTAATAAGAATAATAATCCTCCAAACTGAATTTTGGTCACGAAGGCCAATTTCAACGGAAACTAGCCAGGTACGCAGGAGATATTGCATTGCACAAGTGTGTGCGCAAACGCAAAAGCTTTTCTGTATTTTTACCCGACTGCCGAAGAAGGGTAATGTGTATATCAGTCTATGTATCTATGTGGGCCGATTTTGATGGTTCTTACGTCAATCGATTCGTCTTAACCCTGCGAGTGTCACTGGCTATATTAAAATTGGCAAATAGGAAAGTGGCGCTTTTTGGGCGCCATATTGTGGGGGACCAGATATTTTTTTTCTTCCAAACCTATCGTGTGGGGTATCAAAATAAAGGGTTTTAGGAGGTGATTACAAAAATATACAACACTTATATGATTAAATGTTCCTAATTCGAAAAAAAATATACTAAAAAGTTATAACTAAAAAAGGTAATTAAAAAAATCAGGATACGTCTGGTTTTGGTCAGCCAGCTCGCGAATAGGTATCCTCCGACTGCACAGCATGATTTTCTCCTTGATTACGTCTTTTTTTTTAGTTCGCTTTTTAAACAGTCGGGTTTTTTTATTTTTTTTATTAAATTTTTTTTTCTCTCATGGACTGATGAGATGGCAATCTGATACGACCAAAGAGAGATCAGTGCACGACCAACGGTTGTACGTGCTTCCAAACGCCTATCACTAAGAAATCGTGTTAGATCTTATAAAAACTCAATAAAAAATATGTTTTCTTATTTGATTGTCAATGACACCCCAATGTTGAACGGATGTATTTGGAACAATGTCAGTCATGGCCTGGATAAGGACGAAGTCGATATTATTTATTTCAATTAGGCCATCAAGCGGCACTTTTGAACGTCAACAATTAAAAGTTACAAGTAATAATAATTGATTCTGCCGTCCATTCGGAAAAGCAGCTTGTTATGGAGAACTTGGAGAAGAACGGACAAGAAACTCCACACTAACTCTTAACAAATACGGTGTTTTACAATATTTACATACATACATTTATTCATATACGTGAGTACGATGCCCACAGAATAGCACTACATACTATACTACGTATAGGTATAAAGTATTAAAAGCATTAACAAGTAAATTCATTCATTTGATAAATAGGAACATGGTTCTCACATACTTACAAATATTGCAAACATTGATAAAATACCTAATTCAACAAACGGAACAGTGTGTGAGTCAATTTCTTAAAACAAAAATAGACTGATAAACACATTACCCTTCTTCGGCTGTCGGGTAAAAAGAGGAATACAATAACTGCGAATAGGTATATAAATTAACAAACTTGATTTTGTCTACACTAAAGATTGCTGTGAAGAAGGACCAGTATGTTTCCAAGCATTCTTATCTTGAATATAATCTAATTTGCAATATGCTTGTTTACAAAATGTGCTTTTAGAAAAAGTTTAAAATTTTCTTTCATTTAGTTTAAATATATCACAAGGTATTTTGTTATAGAATTTAGGTAACAAAGGTTAACACACGGGTATCCTTTATCTCCGTAATTATCGACATGCCCACGTGCGAAGCCAGCAAAAGTTATAACAAGATCAGATTTGTGTACTGACCCACTTTAAAAACTGATTAATACTTTGTTAATACGAAATGTCAAGAGAACAGCTCAATCTATAAGTGAACTGGAGCGAAAAGATAAATTCTTCAGGCAAAACACATAATGTACCAACAAAGTGATAAAGTTATCTTTTTCCACACTCTATTGGTTTTTATGTTTTAGTAGAATACAATGTGTTGAGTACAATACGTCCTAATTTAGCTATTGCTCTTAAAATTCAAAAAAACCCCTACACATTATTATTTCATGGTACATAATTTATCTAAAGATCGTCGATCGAAGCGTATCTAGCTTCGATCGACAGTATATTGAACACGTAATTATGACACGATATTATAAACACCCATAACTTTAGAACGGCTGAAATGATTTTCATAAAACATAGCTAAGAACAGTCTCAATAAAGTCACCTATCGAACAAAACAAAAACTAAATCAAATTAGGTTCATCCGTTTATGATCCGCATCCGTTTATGCCACAGACAGATACACAAACACACGTCTTAGTACACACGTCAAACTTTTAACACCGGCAGGCTTATTACGTATCTTTTGGAAGAGCAAAACGATAGCGATTTCTGCGCAATAATTGATTTTCCATACAAAAGTTTTAGACTTGTTGGAGGTTTTTTTTTTAAATAAGTGTATGTGACAAACAGCGAGCGATTAGCAAACGATTGTGTAGGACCTACCATACCTACACTGCAGGTAAGTCCGACTTTTATGACATAAAGCGTTTGATCGCTATCGTTTTGCTCTTGCAAAAAATACGTAATAAGCCTGCCGTTTTTTTCCGTCGGGTGTTAAAATGGATTTTGACGTTGATAATATGGCTTTGTCCGAGGAAAATAGATATATATGTTAGCAGTATTACTGGGTAGTAGTTTCACACTGGTCTCTGCTGTGCTTTGGCAAATCTGTTGCTAGTGCTTGCGGCGTCGGATTTTTTACCCGAATGCGCAACACAAAGGAGGGTAATGTGAAGCTGTCTATGTATGTATGTTTGTTTCTATGTGGTGAATAAAAAAAGTTAACTTAAAAATAAAACTGGCCAAGTGCGAGTCGAACTCGCGCATTGAGGGTTCCGTACAAACAGCTACATTCACCAAACTAATTAAATAATATTACTGAAATTCATAAACTATGAGGATACCGAACATTGCTCTATCGAAAAGATAAACAGAATTGAGGGACAAAATTAACTTTTTAGTTGGAAAACTGTAGTCCCCATTCATCGACATAAGTCGCGGTCAGTTTACCAACTGCAAATAAGTTAATAATCGTTTTTTTTTTATGTAGGTACATATTTATGGTTTACGGATTTTTTTCCCTTACTTGTTCTATAACACGGCTTATTGCTAAATTTCATGATTCTAGGTCAACGTGAGTGTAAATTTGCGTCTTTAACGGCTGTATCTCTTGATTGCGTTAGTCTAAATATTTGATTTTTTTACAGCTTTGAAGTTTTGCAAACTTGGGTATACGATATTAATTTCAACCCGACACCTCCACGCGTTCCCGAGATAAAAGGTGTTAACAGATGGTCAGACAGATAAATGATAAATGATTTTATTTCTCTAAGTTGGTTTGTACAAACACTTTTACATGTCGATCATATTTTTTCAAACTAGATGAGGTCGGCATTTCCTGTCTGACTACTCTGAGAAGAAAGGCCGAAACAAACTCAGAGGTCACAGTCTCTTTTAAAGTCCAGACAAAATCTTGGTTAGATCATGTGACAACAAAGTGTTCCTATAAGGGTTCGGTTTTTTCCTTTTGAGGTACGGAACCCTAAAACTGCTTGACAAGCGAACTAAAAAGACGGAAACTAGAAGAAAATCATGCTATACTGTCGGAGGATACCTACATATAGTTTTGGTCAGCCAGCTCGCGATTATATTTCCTCCGACTGCACAGCATGATTTTCTTCTTGCTTAAATAAGTGTTTTTAGTTCGCTTCTTAAGCAGTGGAGCTTTTTGATATTTTTCAGGACATTATTGTCTTATATACGTATCTTTCTAATGAATAATTGATATGTGCAAAAACGAAGGGTACATCTACGTGCCCTTAGAATACAAGTAACTTTGATAGCTCTGGTACGGTTCTATAGACCGTCAAGGGTTTTCACGCCAGCTGTGCATGTGTCATAACTCTCTGGGGCAAAGAGTTTTCTATTGGAAAAATAGTTATTCGATATTATTTTTGTAAAAACCCAGAAACGTTTCGTTAAACTCTTTCTTTACTCTCACAAGTCTTGAACACAGCCCACTGTGCATACATATGTATTTGTTTAGGTGATGTTAGCTCTAGTTTAGATACATTTTTTTTGGAATGTTCGACTAGAATTTGATTATACAGATGAGTAGTTAAAGATAATTTAATATTCCCTTTCTAATAGTTTTTAAATCTATGTCAACATAATTTACAAACAAAATGTAGACTATTCAACCGTTAATTTCAGAAAGGGTTTAAAATACTACGTCACGCTTATTTGCCATCCCTTATAATATGTAAATTTTCAGTAAAATAATAAGTGTTTATTCCTGCTAGTTAAGTGAGTCTTTTAGCTAAAATTGTAGTGATGATGACAAATTACATTTATTTTGCAAATAAAACTCATCTATCGACCTTCCCTGCTCGATGCGATTCGATTTATATAAAAAACTAGCGGACGCCGACGGGGATAGTGTAGCTTCCCAACGGTGAAAGAATTTTTGAAATCGGTCCAGTTGTTTTTTAGTTTATTCGTTACATACAAAGATATAAAATACAAATCTTTCCTCTTTATAATATTAGTATAGATATAGAAGTATAGATAAACAAATTGAAAGTATGTTCATGTGAACGTACTTGTAATTTTCTTTGAAAAACGTGCACCTAATGACGCAATTTAAATTGTGTCACGGCATCAGGAAGGTCCCTTACACTTCAATCTTTTTTGTCAATGTAAAATACTCGCGTCGGAGAACCGCCAACGTTTACAGCAGTTTATTTTATTTACTTAGCGGTTCCCCGACGCGAGTACGAGGTTTATTTTTTGCTTTTCAGAGGTTATTTTTAGGGTTCCGTACCCAAAGGGTAAAAACGAGACCCTATTACTAAGACTCCACTGTCCGTCTGTCTGTCTGCCTGTCTGTCTGTCACCAGGCTGTATTTCATGAACCGTGATAGCTAGGCAGTTGCAATTTTTCACAGATGATGTATTTCTGTTGCCGCTATAACAACAAATACTAAAAACAGAATAAAATAAATATTTAAGTGGCGCTCCCATACAAAAAACGTGATTTTTTCGCCGTTTTTTGCTATAATGGTACGGAACCCTTCATGCGCGAGTCCGACTCGCACTTGGCCGGTTTTTTTTTGCTTTACAGAAGTTTTCTGGTTGGGGTTTTTTTAAATTTGTAATTTAATTTTTATTTCATGCTTTTTAAGCTACATAATAATATTCCTAGTAGCAGACACGCTTCAATCGACAATCTATCGAAACACGTAATAATGACACGATATCTTGCGAAAAAAACCCCAGATTCAAAGAGTAAAATGCGGATAAGTTTTGAACGGCTGAACCGATTTTATTCAAACATAGATAAGAACACTCTCGATATAGTTACATTTCAAACAAACAAAACTAATTCAAAATCATGTCGCCACAGACGGACACACAGACAAACACGTCATACTTATAACACCCCCTCTTTTATATTTATTTATTTAAACTTCATGTACAATAGTGGTACATAGGCGGACTTAATGCCACAAGGCATTCTCTACCAGTCAACCTTTGGGTTAAAAAGGACAACGTTGTGAACGGGTACAAAATAATATCGAAAAATAACAACTTGTATACGAAAATGTATAAAGTTACTTATATATTAATGAAACTTACATAAACATAAATATTAATGATACACATATACAAATAAAATAGACTAATAAATACTTCAACATATAACAAATGAAAAAAAAAATATAAAAAAACGAGAAACCTATTAATAATCACTATGACTAGACTCCTGTCCCTAGATGAGAGCTAATTATTGTGACTTATATAGTGGTCACGAACTCTTATTTTTCCGTCAGGAGTTAATAAAGACGGTAATTGTGGCAGTGATTATGAAAACGTCCCTGAACAATTTAAATAAACGAAATAATTACTACGAAAAACACGCATCACCTGACGATCCTAATAAGTAAGATTGAGGAAAAGAAAGGACAGGTACACAATTACGATACAATCACGAGGTCCGTCACGAAACCCGTGAACTGCTCAATTAAATAAACACCGGTACAGTCCCGGTTCCCGGAACCGAAACCTTTAATTACTCCAATCAGCTTAGGAACGCCCGGTATGGCCGGTAACGGTGTTAAATTACCGACCTTTTGACGTCCCTCAACTTTAGATTAAAGATCTTGTCTTGTGGGGAAGATATCGTATTACTGGGTTATGTTGAATTCGGTTTGGAAATTAAATAATTTCAAAATAATAATAACACTGATTAGTGCGCCGCAAAATGATAATTGAAGTCACCATACCGCATGACGAAAACTTCGTGAAAGCTGACAAAGAGAAACTAATCAAGTATCTCGACTTAGCACACGAGGTTGTCGACATGTGGAATGTGGACTCGGTGATCATTGTGCCGATTGTCGTTACGGCCAACGGCCTGATGGCCAAGAGTCTCGACGACCATCTGTCGAGGCTGTCATTGCGCGGTTGGATCAAGGGTCTGATACAGAAAGCAGTACTCCTCAAAACGGGTAGCATTGTGAGGAGGTTCCTGTCTCTGGAGCCCTAATCACCAGTAGTTTGGACCCTGCTCCCGACACCGGCGGACAACCATATTTTTACCCGACTGCCGAAGGAGGGTAATGTGTTTATCCGTCTATGTATGTATGTATGTATGTATGTATGTATGTATGTAAGTATGTATGTATGTATGTATGTATGTATGTATGTTTGTTCCTATGTGGCGTTCCAGAGACCAAACGTGTTGACCGATTTTGATGATTCATACGTCAATCGATTCGTCTTAACCTTGCGAGTGTCATAGGCTACATTAAAATTGGAAAATAGAAAAATGGCGGCTTTTGGGCGCCATATTGTGGGGGGCTAATTTTATTTTTTCTTCCAAACCCATCGTGTGGGGTATCAAAATAAAGGGTTTTTAGAGGCGATTTCAAAAATATATAACACTTATATATTTAAATGTACCTAATTCGAAAAAAATGTTAACTAAAAAGTTATAAATAAAAAAGTTAATTAAAAAAATCAAAATACCCGACTGCTTAAAAAGCGAACTAAAAAGACGTAAACAAGAAGAAAATCATGCTGTGCAGTCGGAGGATACATCTGGTTTTGGTCAGCCAGCTCGCGAATATGTATCCTCCGACTGCACAGCATGATTTTCTTCTTGTTTACGTCTTTTTAGTTCGCTTTTTAAGCAGTCGGGTATTTTGATTTTTTTAATTAACTTTTTTAAATGTTCAACAAATCATTAATTTGTTTTTTAACCGACTTCAAAAAAAGGAGGAGGTTCTCAATTCATCGGAATCTTTTTTTCCCCGATTACTGTAAGACGCCTGGACCGATTTGAAAAATTCTTCTTTTGTTTGACAGGTTATACTTCCCAGTTGGTCCCATAGTCATCAAGTCAAGATCTGATGATGGGATCTTGGAGAAATCGAGGGAACTCCTCAAATATTATAGGCATACATATAGCAATTTTGGTATTTTTGTCAACAATGCAATCATCTGCACTCAGAAAGTAACATTTGATGAAGTGGATCTGTTGAAGAAGACCACAGATGGCCAATAGAATTCCTTAATGCTAAGTATGGCATGGGTTATAAGATATCTCGAATAGTTTAACGATTATGATGAAGCAAATATTTATAAATATATATATATATATAGTAGATAAATATATGTATATATAGTGCTGATGAAAATGGTACCATCGAACTGATCTGATGATGAAGCCGGCAGGTAGGCACTGGTACTCCGAAATAAAACAATGTATCCTAGTCGTGTATGGGCTTATTGGAATCGTCATGAGATGTACTTTGGCTATATATGAATTTTATGGCACTTGGAAGTACCTATCAAAACTAAAAAGAGATAAATAAAAACTTTCTTTTCCGAAGTCGGTGTCGAAACACGGAAAACAATAGGTACCAAAGACACCGACTTCGGAAAAGAAAGTTATTTTTCGTTATGCA
This sequence comes from Anorthoa munda, assembly GCA_945859665.1. Lineage (NCBI taxonomy): Eukaryota > Metazoa > Arthropoda > Insecta > Lepidoptera > Noctuidae > Anorthoa > Anorthoa munda. The sequence goes on from OX243903.1 coordinate 29,370,931, forward strand.
GTGTTTCTTTGGAAGTCGGTTTGTTTTTTTGTTAAAAAGTTTTTTTATAAAGAAATAGTTAAAAATGTAAATGTGTGTCCAAAATTTAATAAACGCAAAATAACACTGCTTATATTAGAAGTAACTAATACTGTACCTGTACCAACCAATTACTCAGCTAAAGAGGCTCTTAGCAAAATTATAACAGCCGCACGGGTCGGTCTTCAAGGTTAAACAACTCTGGTCTTTTTTTTTCTACTCCTCTGTTATTCTTTTCTGATTAATTTCGTTGCGGGATCCAAGACAGTTAAATACATGCCCCGGGATTTCGCCGAGCTTCATTGCCTCTGCGCTTTTCTGGTGGTCGCCACTGTTGATTCGGGCTTACAGGAGTTGCAGTGGTTTGGGAGCAGTGCGGTGTGATTGTCCAAAAAAATAAATAATAATATGCATTTCTGATTCTTACAAAATTATTGACCGAGCAAGCAAAGCGTCTCCGTTTGAGCTTGGACAAAAATGCTTTCGTATATCCGGATGTCCAGATGTCCAGATGTCCGAGTATTCTACTCTACAGGTCGCATTTCTCAACCGAATCTCGTGAAATTTTGTGAGCAGGTTCGTTGATTAAATGTTATTTTTTCTCGATTCAGTTTTATTGGAAATTTTTGAAAACTGTGTCGGCCAAAAAATCAAAAAAGGCGGACTCGCGTAGTCTCCAGCTCACAGAGCCACTAGTAACTAAACTTTATAATAAATTCTGAAAAACAAACGTGCTTATGATCCAACTATCAGTTTATTTCCGTGAAAGAACTTAAATCCGAAAACATTTAAAACTTTAGCGACTAACGAAAGGTATTTACATGGCAGACATGAATGGAAACGCCGGGAGGGGACGCCCTAGAAAGACATACATAGACCTTATAGGTGATGTTCTTCAGAAAGGCCAGGTGCGCAGTACTCATAATCGTGTGTATATGACTAGATGTATGAATGTGAGTGAAGCAAAAGAAGTATGTAAGGATCCGTAGCAGGTGGCGTTCTGTAGTTCCTGCCCACCCCCATGGGAAAAAGGCGTGAGTTTATGTATGTATGTATTTAAAACTTTGCTATAGCGGAGAACGGCATTAAACTTTTTAACTTGACATCTTGTGTCATTCGCAGGAACGGCGTGTTTCTAGCTAAATTTACACGCTCTAAAAATTGCAATTTTCAAAATTGCAAGATTTTAAAAGAGAAAACGGTGGATATACCTATTTACAGTACTGAGCCAATACGTACATCTGTGCATGTGTGTGTGTCTGTTTTTGTAGCGTTAAAAACTTTGACGATACCACAGATAATATAACACTAGCGTGCCGACGTACTGTACTGATTATACTGATTGTTTTTTGCAATTCTTTCGCGTTCGGTTCCGTTCCACGGATATAGATGGTGTTCTATCTATCGCCGTGAAACGGAACCGAACGCGATCGATTTACAAAAAAATCGCTAGTTACGTCGGCACGGTTTCTTTGTATGGGATGAGGCATCTGTATGTTAGTATTATATTATCTGTGACGATACAAACCACATGAAACCATGATTCAGTGAACCATTAACGTTTTCTCTTTCTGAGCACACATTCTTACTAGGCCCTGACTATTATGATTGACAATGCGACTTATTTCTCAAAAGAATACGTAGTTACCACATTTATGCGACATTTGATATTTACTAAAGTCACCGCCAGATAACAAAAACATGAAAGTCGTTAACACCTGTCTACCAATGTATTCCAATATTTCAAAACGATACGAAAAAAATGTAAAGGCAGTGTCGCTAACACGATCAAATCAAACGTATCGCGGTAAGGGGCGTCGATGACCCTTTCACTTGGCATTCAGTAATGAATTATTATATCATAAACACGTGGACCAATTTACATTATTTAAACGGATTTAATAGTTCTACGCCTAAATCTTTCATTGGAGACCAAAATTATCAAAATATGTCAATAAACATGTTTTAAGTTACGTAAGGTACAAGTCGGATTAATGACTTTTATTTTTTGTTAACTGACGGAGACTATAAAAAAAAAATCCATAAGAGAATCTAACTAAATTGTCAGATTGTCACCTGTCACTTATCGTCTGTTCGTTTTATTGAATAGGCCCCTGGAGACAGAAAATATGCCTATTCATTTTATTACAACTATTCTTATTTCCAACGTATGTCTGGCAACTGAGCGACTGAACCTATGGGTTGACTGAAAAGGTGGCGCTTATGGAATGTAATGTACTACATACTAATAATACTTACTTAGTATATAAGGAACATACTTTTTTATAATATTTTATTTTTTATTATAATACTTTTTCCGTTTTTTAATTGCGCATCCGGCAGGATAACCTTGATATTTTATTTTATGGAAAAAACCAATGTAATTCTTTGGTTTGTTTTTACTATTTCCCACAACTGTATTGAAAAACGTCGTGTGATACACGGGTGTGTAGGTTATTGCAAACCCGTGTCATTAAAAACCCTCGCCTTCTGCTCGGGCTTGTTAATAACAGCTCGTTTGCAATATCCTACTTTCCACCCTTGTATCACAATGTATTATTATTTTTCACTTTTTAGTTGTACCTACGTAATAGGCAAGTTGTTTTGTAAGTTTCCTATAACACCAGAATTGACTTGAACATAACCGGTCAAATGAGATATCTGCGTACCCTTTAAGAGCATGCTGGCGTGATGTTATGTTATGAAATGGTATAAACAATAAAAAGACATGCGATTGCAGCAGTCCCGAGAGATTTGCCGTTATTTATTGAAGAGTTCTGTTGTATATCTTCGAAGTTCTTCATCAGATCTTCACCAAATTAAAATGGGACCAATTTCGGAACATATTCTTTCAAACAAAAAAAGAATGTTTAAATCGGTCCACAATTAACGGAGATATCGGTGAACATAAACAAATAAAAAAACATACGTAAAGTCGAACATAGAACGTCCTCCTTTTTCGAAAGTCGGTTAAAAATTACAAGAGTTAGAGTATTTGTCAAACTCATTAAAGTAAACCCTACTTTACCCATTCATAACTATCAGTACTCAATTCATAAATCGGCTCCCTCTATTCATAAATATCGTTTTATATTAAAAGGTAAACAAAACAACACTGCCTTACTAACCCATTAGTTATTAAAACATGGGAAAGCACTTTAACTTTCCAACCCACACTACCAATTGCCTTATGACGTCACACTCGGGATAATCCTCCGAGTTAAACTGTTGACTTGCAATAATTCGACCCTTGTCCGAGCTGTTCATTCATTATCTCGATAAGGACTGAATTAAGATGACGTCTCTGAGGGAAAGGGATGATTGGGCTGGTTTGGAGCGAAATACGTGTTTTTTTTATTAATAGGGATGTTTCCTGGGTAGAAAAATGATAATTCTATTCGTCAGTGCGATTATCAAATAATATTGAACACGTATTTATTGCTTTACCAAATCAATAAAAATTGACAAAGATAAAGCGCATCAAAGTTCAGGAGTGGAGGCTTGTGACGTCACTATGTCAGTATAAAGAGTACTACCGGCGTGACGTTTCACGATATTTCAACGCATTATATCGTTGTCACTTTATGGCTACGTGTAAAAAGAAAAATACGTGTCCAATATTTTTTATTAATCTACCTGACGGACAAAAAACTAATTTTCAGATAATATCTATATTGTCTTGACTTAGCAGGATGAGAGGAGCTTGGAAACAATTAAAAAGCCATTATGTTGCGCTTGGAACCACGTTTCAGGCACTCAGCGGGTTAATGTTCTATGTCCCCTCGATGCCAAGGCAAAAAAGTGTGGAGACCCCGATCGATTGCTAGAATAAGCCTCGTAAGTGCAGATGGCTAGGCCACACGCTCTGTAGGGATCCTAATCACTTACGTTTGATTAATTACAGGTTGAAGCTTTCGCCTGTGATATCATTTGCGTTGAAATCAAGCTAAGCATTAAAACATAACCTCTGACTCTCGGTGACAGTGTGGCTTTCTTGAAAGATTTTATGTAATCGTATCAGTACTTCTAGAGATTACTTTTACAATGTATCAACAAACAAAACTGCAGTGGCCTGTGTGGAAGGCACTGAAAACGACAGTAGTCACCAACGACCTTGAGGGAACAAAACGCGCACTCGTTTTACACCCGCGTGACTCACAATCAATAGATTTTTGTACTTTCCTTATTATTCCATGGCTTAAAAAAAAGCCTTCGATCAAAATGTAGATAATTAAATTGTCTGTGAGATGGTAAATATTTCATTAAAATACGCGCGGCGGTTTTGTTGCGTTTGTCGTTTTTTTGTCCATGTTAGACATAACTTTACAAATTAATTACACTATGTTATACAAATAAAACTTAAAATTTTCGTAGTAAAAATTGTTAAAAAAATGGTCTAATGTAACATATATTTTTTCCAAAAAATTACGACTAGCCGTTTAGACGTGATTCTCGTTTTAAAATCAGCTACTGATGAGTATCTGCGCCTGAATCGGTTGCGCACTCAAGTAGGCTGCTGCAAATATAATTTGGCAAAATGGGGTATTATTAGTCCATTGGACACCCGGTGTGATTGCGGTGCTCCTGTACAGACTCCCCACTTGCTGCAGTGTTCCGACTGTACATTTACTTGCACCTTGGATGACCTGTATAATACCTCTGACTCTGGAATAAACCTGGCCACCTTCTGGCCCAAACAGTTTGATCAAATGTACCATCGAAACCAAAAAGAGGAAGAAGAACAAACACACCTTTTTATCGTATTAGCATATAAACCTATAAATAATTGTAACACGGCTACAGCCGACTTCCTGTTCTTTATTACGATATTCTTAAACTTTAATTTTATTTACTCGAAGGTACATGTCCCTTTGTGAATACTACTATGACTACGTCTTACATATGGTTTGTTATATTTAAATATGTACATACTTATAGCATAAACAAAAGTAAACTATACAAAAATATACTTAAACTAATTACTTATACTATATACAAAAGAAAGGTACACTTAGGCGTCGAAGTACTCCTCCATATCGCTGTCATCCGGGAACGTGCCCAGAAGACTGGCAGTATTGCCACGTTGAATGGCGCTCTCATTCTAATTCTCTGCGCAAAGAAAGATCCAGCCCTCTGGTCACGCACAGCGTCGATCAGTCGGCGAGAGATCTCTTTAAAAAGCAGACGTGCACTCTTACATATTATATTCAATTTACACAAATTTTAAAGAGCGAGAATTTGTAACATAACATTTTATATGTTCCATTTTTTAGGGTTTATATGGTGTACTTCTAAACCTTATGATCTCGACAATATAATTCGTCAAATAAATGCTGAAATTACGAAATTTAAAGCTACTTATATACTAAATTACATCATTCAAAGCTCGAAATATCAGGACGGTCCTTTGGAACACAAAACAATTAATTGCTGACCAAGTATTTCGACTTAAGCTTCGCTTCATAAAACCAACTTAAGCGGTTATTAAAGTCTAAGTGGATTTGCAATCTACCGAATATTATTTTATTGGAGTAAAAGTCTTTACATTTGGGAGTTCTTTATCCTAATATAAGCTTACTGAACTCTAGCATAAATATAAACGACCTTGTGTATTTTTCCGACGGAAAAAGAGGTATGTTATAAGTTTGACCTGTGTCTCTGCGTATTTGTGTATCTGCCTGTAGCATCATAGCTCCTAAACGGATGAACCGATTTTGTTGATGACTTTATCGAGAGTGTTCTTAGCTATGTTTGATGAAAATCGGTTCAGCCGTTCAAAAGTTATGGGCGTTTTACTGTTTGAATCGGGGTGTTTTCGCAAGATGTCGTGTCATGATTACGTGTTCAATAGATTGTCGATCGAAGCGTGTCTACTACTATATAAATTATGTAGCATGAAATAAAAATGAGTCGGGGGATTTTTAAATTTACTTGTTATTCAAAAGAATAATCATATTTTGTGTAGTCACTTGTGGCCTACATCATTTCGGTGGTACCAAAGTCATCTTTAATTGTTATGTGGAAAAGCTTTTTCCCGGCAGTAGAGAAAGTAGTAGTTTTGATTTCGTGCTATTAAGAAAAGTACATATGCATATATATTTTTTTAATTTAATGAGGTAACTACACAACAACAGTACTTAATACCTATTATAACAGCTATTTTGAGCGTGTGGTACGGAACTCTGTACTAGGGACAAGCAAACTATTATCGTTTTACCTTTACAAAGTTCATAGTTATAGTAATTTGTTGAATGTCGTTTTCCACACTATTATTAGAAATGCCTATCCTAACATATATAAAGCCTTTAGTTAAAGGTTTCAATACCCCTCAGAGATAATCTTAGTCTAATTGGCAGGCTTTGTGTATGACTAACTGAAATTCATTCTATTAACTACCTACATATTATGTATGAGTAATATGTGCTGTAGTTTGTCAATGAGGAATGTAATCCATTCTATCCTAGCTTCACCCACGTGAAATAGTACATTTCGTGTCGAGCATAAAAAATCGAGATTTTAACACTCGCATGTAGCTTTCGACGTTCAAAATTGGCTGTTAAACAACTAATGTAGATAAATTAGCCCCCGGGAATTTACGACCGGAATAAAAAAAAACCGGCCAAGTGAGAGTCGGACTCGCACACGAAGGGTTCCGTACCATTATCGCAAAACGCTGCATAAAAATCATGTTTGTTGTATGGGAGCCCCCCTTAATTTATTTTATTTTAATTTATTAATTATTATTTTTTGAAATAAATATACAACTAAACATTCTGTGAATATTTCAAGCGTCTACCTGTTGCCGTTATTAATATCGAGCAAAAAATGGCAAAAATATCACATTTATTGTATGGGAGCCCCCCTTAAATATTAATTTTATACTGTTTTTAGTATTTGTTGTTATAGCGGCAACAGGAAAACATCATCTGTGAAAATTTCAACCGTCTAACTATCACGGTTCATGAGATACAGCCTGGTGACAGACAGACAGACAGACAGACAGACGGACGGACAGCGAAGTCTCAGTAATAGGGTCCCGTTTTTACCCTTTGAGTACGGAACCCTAAAAAACATGCATATCCTTCCAATCGTTGAGGCGTATAGGGTTGAATTAATGTTTGGTATTTACGACGGCATGTAGGACCTCTTCACTTTACGTATCGTGCGGCAAATAAAAATTAGTAATAAATTTATCTTTGTATTTTTTATAATTTTATAGGTCCTTAGCGTTTTAAGATACTAACAACAGAATACAGAATTTTATTTCAGTCTTTCATCAGTGTAATAACTTTCTATTATAAATATTAGTAAGGTACATTTATAAATAAGTTAAACACTTTTTAAGAGTATTATTGTCACTATGACTACCGGTACTAAACAGCTTTTCAAGGTCTATTAGAGAACAAAGGACAAATTTCATCAGTCTAAGATTACAGACTCAACAAAAACTTTTCAATTTGTCGTAAAATAATTATAAAAGCTTTTATTCCTGAAGAATAAATGTAAAAAACATTTTAGTAATTGACGGATTAATTCATTTGACATTTCAGATGATTTGACAGTAATATAGTATTATAGTAGTAGTAGTAGTAGTATAGTATGTCTGCTAAAGAACTGGAAAATTAAGCGTAGAGACTATAATGAGGAAAATCTTAAGAAGTTTAAAACTTGTATAGAGAAATTGTCTTTTTCAGAAATGTACGCAACTTGTGATCCGAATGTAGCCTATAATATTTTCATTGATTTGTTTAAGTTATTTTACGATCTCTGCTTTCCATTTAAGTATATCACCATTAATGCACATCGAAAAGCTCATTGGGTAACAAGAGGTCTCAAGGCCTGCAGTATAAATAAACGTAAACTTTTATGGCAATACAGAAAAAAACCAAGCGAGGTAAATAAAACTAAACTGACCCAATATTCAAAAAGATTTAAGAAAATAATAAGATTAACTCAGCGCGCACAAAATAATCATTATATTAATATGTCAGACAATAAAAGTAGAACGGCATGGAAAATTATAAACCAAGCAAAACAAAATGTACCGAAGGATACTATAACTAGCATTAAAACGAATGGTAGATCTATAACTGACCCCCGTGAAATTTCCAATGCTTTTAACAACTACTTCGTCGATAAAATCGTACCTAAGGATGATTCTAACAAATTGCTGTATAACTCATATATGTCTACTAAGGAAAAGTCTATGTTTCTGCAGCCATGCTCGCCACATGATATAATGCGGATTATTAGAAGTCTGAAACGAACAAATAGTGTAGGTTATGATGGAATATCAACCAAAATCATTAAATATGTAGCTACAGATATATCTACTCATCTTAGCTATATCTTTAATTTATGCATCGTCGCAGGAGTCTACCCTGACAGATTAAAAACTTCGATCATAAAACCGATCTTCAAGAGAGATGATAGGGAATATCTAGAAAACTATCGACCCATTGCCCTAGTTTCAGTTATATCTAAAATATTTGAGAAACATATTCATAAAGAACTTAATAGCTACTTAGAAAAAAACAATATTTTAGTAAAAGAACAAAAAGGCTTTAGACCTAATAAAACCATAAACATGGCCATATATGATTTTTTAGACATTGTTATGGATAGTATTGACAAAAGAACACCCGTCTGCTCTATCTTTATGGATATGACGCAGGCTTTTGATTACGTTGACCATGATATACTAGTTGGTAAACTCAATGCTTATGGAATAAGGGGTAATGTTCTCTCACTAATTGAATCATACCTCAAAGGCCGTAATCAATATACTGAAGTGACTAAAGTGAATGTTATAACTAAACAAGAAGAAACCTTTATGTCACATAAACGCAAACTAAACTACGGTGTACCGCAAGGAAGCGTTCTGGGTCCACCGCTATTTATAATATACATTAATGATCTACCAAATGCCACTGATAACCACATAGCTCTCTTTGCGGATGATAGCACTATTACTGTCAAATGTACAGACAAAAATACGTTTGAGGATGATTTAAATAGCACCTTGAGCTCAGTTATGAATTGGTTGAATGTAAATAATTTAAAAGCCAACCTTGGAAAAACCAAATTAATGATTTTTAGACAGCGTATACCAACACTAAACGATCTAAACGTAAATTTTAACAATCAACCTATTGCAGAAACAGACACTACAAAATTTCTCGGCTTGTATATTGATAATAAAATGACTTGGAAACCACATATTGAACAATTGTGCAAGCGAGTGAGTCAATCAGCTTTTGCCCTACATGAACTTGCATACAAAGTAAATTCTAGAACACTCATAATTGCATATCACGGGCTTGTTGCGTCTGCTCTCAGATATGGCATAATTTTTTGGGGGAACTCCACCAACAAAGATCTTGTTTTTAAGGCACAAAAACGGTGCGTTAGGGCTATGTTCGGTTTACAAACTATTGAGAGTTGTGTGCCTTTCTTTAAAGAGTACAGAATCTTACCATTGCCTTCACTTTATATATTTGAAGTAACTGTCTTTGTGAAACAGAATCCAGAACTTTTTGTGTTAGCATCTGAAGCTTACAATCGTCCTCAACGAGATGAAAGTTGTCTCTATGTTCGTAGAACTAATACTGCCTTAATGTACAAGAGTATTTTTCATATGGCACCAGTCCTTTATAATAAATTGCCAAAGGAGCTTAAAAAACTTCCTCTTGGTTTGTTTAAGCTAAAATTAAAAATTCTCCTATGTCAAAAATGTTATTATACTGTCTCAGATTTTTTAGCAGATAAATTGTGACATTGTTTATTGTATGGACATTTTTGATATTATCTAATAAATTGTAATATATATTTCTAATTTGACTTCATGACATTATTCAATAATTATACTATAATATTAATGCTTTGCTGACTTTAGTTTTTATTTTGACATGGAGTTTTATTTATTTGTTATAACTTTTTTGTTTGCTGTTGACATTTTTAATTTAATTATATTGGCTGAAATGTGTAATTGACAATCATTTGCACGCCACGATACGTGGCAAACATGTCTGAACCTGTGTTTTTTTCTTTGTTATCCTGCATGCACGTTATTGTATTCTTGTATGTATACAACATGTTTGAGCAAATAAATGAATATGAATATGAAAAAACTGTTTTATTGTATAACCATTTTTGTTGGAAAAACGTTTCACCAAGCACATTAAAATTTCTACAATTTCTTTATGGGAAGTTGAAGCAGACATTTTAAAACACAGTTATTCACTCAAAAGAGTTAGATATTTAAACCACGCTACATTCAATTATCTTAGTTTAAAAGAAAAGAAAAAAAAATATGAAAAGATAAAAATAATTTCTCCGTAGCAGCGTAGCGGGGTGAAGACTACGTCAGCTGCGAGTGCTACGGCGTAGCACCGTAGCGGCGTAGACAATACGGATAATGGCGCCCACCGCCAAACCGATGGCGCTGGAACCCATTACTTTAATTGCGTTTTCTTAGAAAGGCTTTTATCTTTTATTAAGACTTTTATCTTTCGGAATCGTTTGTATTTTAGTCGATTTTGCATTTATCTAATATATTGATAGCTTTTGTGAAAGAGTTGCCGGGTTTTTTTTCCAATGAAAGATCATTATAGTACGGTACCCTGCCAATATTTCCAGGAATTTTACACTGAATAAATTTTATACTAAGCAGTTATGTATCGTTCAATAATCACCAAAAATTCAAATAGCAGCTGACTTTTCTTAGTGTTCCGTACCTCAAAAGGAAAAACAGAACCCTTATTGGACCACTTGCGTGTCTTTCTGTCTGTCCATCTGTCACAGCCAATTTGCCTTGAAACTACTGGACCGATTGAGTTGAAATTTGGTACACATATGTATCCCTCTCACAGAGAGGTGGGCTGTGTCCCAGCAGTCATCATCATCATCATTTCAGCGGAAAGACGTCCACTGCTAGACATAGGCCTCCCCCAAGCGCCGCCACACTGAGACTCCCGCCTACCCGCGCGGTGCTCCGCGTTTCTCGTGCGCCAATAGCGAGAGAGAACGGCATAATGACATTGACAGCTCCAAGTGGACAGTTATTTTGACCGAAGAAATGATATTTGGACATATACTATTACATTAATAAGAATCAGATTGTTTATCCTCACTCATTTAAGAATGAGTGAGGTTTTGTTCGAGAAGCTTTTAACCTTGGTTTCACCGTATATTATTTTCATTAATATTTAAATAATGTTAAATTTTCGTATTCTACATAGACTGCCAGACTCTTCTCTCTATTTCAAATACAAGAATAAATTATTTTAGGTAATTTTTTGGTCGTTTTCATCCGTGATTTCATCACGGTGATCAGAGCGTTTTCATTTTCAGCGCGATTCGTCATCGTCACCATAGATCCGTATCACAACCGTCAGTACCATCAGTACCGTATCAGTACCGTCACAACTCGGAACTCGCTCCGTCATAACTGCAAGCGAATACTGCCAGACGAAACGGTTACATTTCAATATTATTGAACCGCGATCGCGTGATTGATATTTGATCGTATCGCGGCTTTCAAGGAATTAGAATTAGAAGGCAAAAAAAATAATATAAAAATCAAAAACCCGACTGCTTAAGAAGCGAACTAAAAAGCTGTAAACAAGAAAAAATCATGCTGTGCAGTCGGAGGATACATATTCACGAACTGGTTGACCACCTGATCCTCCGACTGCACAGCATGATTTTTTCTAGTTTACAGCTTTTTAGTTCGCTTCTTAAGCAATCGGGTTTTTTATTTTTAAATATTTTTTTTTATTTACAACTTTTTAGTTATAATTTTTTTTCACATTACTTTTAAACATATAAGTGGTATGTATTTTTGTAATCAGCTCTTAAAACCCTTTTTTTTATACCCCACTTGATGGGTTTGGAAGAAAAAATATATTGGGACCCGCACAATATGGCGCCCAAAATCCGCCATGTTTGTTTTTTTTTAACTTTACCTATCTAACAACACTTGGGCGGTCAAGAGTTATCTATCGATGTCTTAATTATAAAAATCCGTCAAGTAGTTTGGAAGATACGAGGTAATAAAGAATATTACATACATACAAACATACATACATACAAAAAAACAAGACACGCGCAAAAACATAACCCTTTCCTTGCAGCCGGGTAATTAGAAGGCATTTACTCCGATTTATTTTAAAACTAGGTATATAGTTTTGAGATACGCAGGCAGTTTCTCTAATGATCCTCTGATGCGTACTAAGTAATTCATTACACTATTATGTAATTAAAATCTTTCTCCTTTGTTACAGAAACCATCGAATGCGAACATACAACTCGAAAATGTGTCCACTCTCCTGTCTTCACATCAAATAAGTTCCACTACTCCACACCATGGATATAGACGAGAAGGTTTCGGGACCCGGTGGGGCATCCCAAAAGAACTGGTCGCATCTGAACACCAGTGATGAACTGCCTCTGGACATGAGGTTCAACCATGGACATATGGTGTCTATGACAGTGTATAGTGTGCTGATGGTAGTATCAGCGACTGGGAACCTCACGGTGCTGTCTCAGTTGATGAAGAGGAAAAGGGCGGGGCGAGCCAGTCGGTTAGATGTGCTACTCATGCATCTGGCTGTGGCTGATCTTATGGTAAGCGGTTTTATTGATTTGTTTTTTTATTTCAAAAAAGACTTTTTAGGCACTGAGTTTTTAGGGTCTTGCAAAGTGCTGATTTGCGATTGATAAAGATAAAATAAAAATGTAATCCGCGCCGTGAGAGTCCTTTTTATGGAAGATGTATAAGACCGGTCGATGTGGCCACAGTAAAAATATACAAACATCATGGAAACTACCTACAAACGCTCGAAACGGCACACTCACACAAACATACGCACCGACGAGACCACTCGGGCACTTTTGCGGTGCTGTCAGTACTGAGCACCGCGACGCGACGAGTGGTCACGTATGTTTGTGTGAGTGTGCCGTTTCGAGCGTTTGTAGGTAGTTTCCATAATGTTTGTATATTTTAACTTTGATGTGGCAATGCTTCAGGTAGACCATGTCCAGCTGTGTATCTTTCGGCTGAAATTATTATGATGCAATAAGAACAGCCTCCGTGACTTGAACTAGGTTTACTAAAATTACATGATACCATTGGCTACTACATGACTTGGAAATGGCGAGTCTCACAATATTTAGTGTGTTGTGTCAAGTTTTTGTGGCTTTATTAGAATGGACTCGACTAATCAAGACATTATATTTATCCTGCAAATTAAGTGGCATGTTTAAGGCTTCGCACGCATTGCGATTTTTATTCGCGCAAAATTTTCTCCGCGTACGTAATGTAACTAACACGCACGGCGGTTACAATTCCGCGCGATTTTTGTCTCTTTCTACTTGTTCATGGAACTCAAAATATTCCCGCGAATTAAATTCGCGGTGCGATGGATTCTGTGGTAAAACGATTTTCTTGCGGTATTATTATCGCGTGATTTTTTTACCGCAATGCGTGCAGCTTTATACAATTCCATAGATCGCAGAATGGGTGAATAAAAATCGCAGTGTGTGCTAAGCCTAAATAATACAATTTCCACTGATCAATCCTAAACAGCAGACGTAAGATATAAAAAGTAAAACTCGTCTGACCCAGTTTATAGACGTCATACTAGATTATCGGATTATCTAGTTTGATCTCCTTTACGTTGGTAAACAGTGCGTGGGCAAAATGTTTTAATACGTAAAAAAAGGAGATTATGATAAGCGATTAAAGAATATTTTTAGACGAAATAATATAACGAATCAGTCCGTTCAGATTGATGGCACCTCTCTTGTTATAGGCTGATGACTGGCCCTTATTGTGAATTCGAGTAGACTGAGAAATAAAAAGAAAATAGTTACATAGAGGTCTATCCACACATATCAGGGGCGTGCACGGGACGTGCCCGGGCCCGTGCACGGACGTGTGTGAATGATGTCATATAAAATGTTCCCACCGATATTGTTTTGAGCCCCTGACGGGACCCGGCCCTGTCACGACCCGGGCACGCCCCTGATATGTGTGGTTAGAGCTTAGTTCATCTCCGATTATACAAGAATAATTCGCGATTACGTGCAATATAATTAAGATTGCCCTAACTTATATATGTAACTTCACAAAATTAAACACGCTAAACTTTGTTAAATCGTTTATTCAAAACTATAGTATTTGATCGACATTTACCGTAAATATTACAGCATCAACATTAATGCATTGTTTACCAAATCTCAAACAAATTAGCAACTAACTACTAAACTCAAACCTCGGGATCTGTTCAACAAATAATTTTAATGATTTACACACCGACAGACCGAGGCATTTATAACAGATCGTAAGATAATTTACACAGCATTAGAATATCAAGTTTTGCTTGCGGGTAAATAGCGGCGATCCCTAACAGCCTCATCTTTTATGTATTCTGGTTCAAGCTCGGCACTGTTTGAAGACGTCGCGGCTTTCTTTGGAAAAAATTGTTTGTTTATTTTGAAGGATCAACCTAGTAAAAGGCTGTGAACTGATTTATATAAACTGAATGACGGTTTTGTTTTAACTTTAAATACTGGACTAGTAAACCTTTGGACATTGAATCAAATACACTTTGCGTAATATCCTATGTCCCCGAGCTGAGGCAGAGGGTGTCCACAGTAGTTCTCCATCGCGACCGGTCTTCAGCTTTACGTTTCATTTCTCTTCACATCATTCCGAAGCTCTTAGCTTCTGCAAATACGTCGCCAGCTTTAACGGAGACAGCCACGGTTTTTTTTGCCTTGAGGATACTACCAATCCATGGCCTGTTTAAGGATGTGATCGCAATCAGTCCAGGGCGTGTGACCAATCCGTCTCCACTTACGACACCTCGAAAACAGTGAAAACATGTTAATGTATTATTTTAAGTTTCCTGTTCTATGTTTTAACTTGGTGTACCTACAATAAAGCATAAATAAATAAATAATATTGACGTGCACTTACATGCCTTTACGAATACCTTGATCTAACTCGGTCGGACTTTCTGGAAGGTCGTCCCCGCAATTAACTTTACTAAAAGTTTAATCTTACCAAGAAGAAAGCTAAAACACTCTAAAGTTTAATTTGTGTTATTCGCAACAATCGTTCAACATTAATCTGTGTTTTCTTTTTTTTGCCATGTGGCCTAAGCTGGTTCTGTTACTTATAATGTTATTTTCTTATTTATAGTACGTTTAAAAAAAAAGAAAACAAAACTTCACAGACAGGAGGCCTGTGTCCCAGCAGTGGGCACATTAAAAGGCTTTTTTTTAACTGTGGCCCACACTAGGAATTCCTCCTCTGTCGTGGGACTCGTGGGTTCGTTTACAAACATTTAATCTCACATACACAAACATCCAGATCCGGAACAACTATTTCTAGGCCATATCCGAATGGGGTGATGCCAATCTGGTCAGTTTCAATGTTGCTAAGACCCAGGCGTGTCTTATTTCCGCTAAAAAGAGCCAATTCCACTCGGCTCCATCTTTACGTAGTGTAACCGTGCTTGAGTCGATTGACAGACGGGCCAAAAGGCTTATTGGCAACGATGCACTGTTCGCCTCAAAGCTCCAGAGCCTCGAACATCGACGCCGAGTTGCCAGCCTGTCGGTTTTTTATCGGATACATTTCGGGGAGTGTGCGACGAAACTGCACAATTTGATTCCGCCTAGCCCTTTCCATCATTGGACTACAAGATATACGGCCATTGACCATCGGTACATGGTGAACATCCCTCCCATACGCACAAAGCGTTAAGCTAATACTTTCATTGTGCGTACAGCTAAGGAGTGGAACTCCCTTCCGGAGTCTTTGTTCCCTGATAGCTACAACCTTGGGGTCTTTAAGTCAAGAGTGAATAGGTTTCTTCTAGGCAAGCGTGCTTCACCGTAGACCACATCATCGCTTAACATCAGGCGAGATAGTGGTCAAACGCAAGCCTATAGATAATAAAAATAACAATAAAATTATATATTAATTCAATTCTCAGTAATATGATCCATTTCTTTTGTTATGGATATAATTTCGTGTTCCACAAAGTTAATCTAACAATTCCCTTCGTGTCGTTCTCGTATCTATCTTTTCCATCATGAGGTGAATAATAATTTTCAACACGTAGTAAGTTATCAGTCACCGTCTGTTTACGAAACAGATTCTTGGAAAGGAATATGTGTTACCTAAGAAGGTGTGACCCAAATATACTATTTGCATGATTCGGACCTAGTTTCTGAATTCATTTAAAGTTCAGAACTTTCCAAACTCTACTTCAGCATGAAACCTGTCAAACTTTGGCGTTAAAGTATTTTGTCACGTACTTAACTTCAAATACTCAATTTAATAACCGGGTGTTACATGAGAAAACCAAAACAAACAATAACCATACATGTTGCCTTGAAGTTTGAGCCAAATAAATGATAAATGATTTTATTTCTGTAAGTTGGTTTGAACAAATACTTTTACATATCGATCATATTTTTTAAAACTAGATGAGGTCGGCGTTTCCTGTCTGACTACTCTGAGAAGAAAGGCCGAAACAAATTCAGAGGTCACAGTCTCTTTTAAAGTCCAGACAAAATCTTGGTTAGATCATGTGAAGACCATGTAGATTGATGTCTGAAATGGTCTTTTGAGGAAAGAACCAGCCAGATTGAGTGGACCTGTCCAGTCAGTGCCCGCATTTGTCAATAACCGTGCAGCTCAACTCAAAATTTAAGGAGCTCAACGAATTGACGAACAATACCAAAGAAAGGACAAATCTAAATTCACGGTGCAAAATACAAATAAAAAACTAAATTAATTGGAGCAGCTCAATCCCAAGCCTTTTTGTCCTCAACGTAATCTTTAATTTTATAAAACGCTTCCTGGCACAACTTAAGTTTAATGAATGATTTGAATTTATTAACACTTAGATCTTGAATGTGGCTTGGAAGCTTATTATAAAAGCGTACACATTGACATCTAAACGAGCCACCTATTTTCTTGAGCCTTGTTGTATTGTAGGTATTACAAATTTATGTTATGGATATCACTGTATTTTTTAAACAATTTTATATTTTTATGGGCATATAAAAGATTTTCATAAATATACTGAGAAGGCACAGTCATTACATTAATCTCCTTAAATTTCTTCCTGAGAGAGTGTCTCGGGCTTAATTTATAAATTGATTGAACAGCTCTTTTCTGCAAAACAAAGATAGTCTGGATGTCGGCGGCATTTCCCCACAACAGAATACCATAAGACAATGTATTTTCTTTTATTTTTTCTTTAGAGATAATGGTGCCTAAATAAGTAATTTAATTAATAATGCAACTAACGGTGCAAGGGCGGTGTGTTTCTTAATATACTACTAATTACTAATACCCACGTAGTACGCAATCGATATACAGTGATCGCGCAGAGCCGTGCGTGTTTGCTACGCGACGGACGTGCCAATTATAGGCACTACGCTTAGTAGGTCCTCTACTACGATCACGTGGTTTCGTAGCCTTCGGAACGTTTTGGCAAACTAAGCTTTCTTTGTTTTATAAATCAGTTTCCCCATCAGTTTATTACTTGGTCAATTATTTTTCCAAGAATTATGTTTTTCTCTCTACTAAAACGTGTATAACCGTTTAACTAGCCCCAAAATTGAGTGTTATAAACTAATAGTCTTGTAGAAGCAGAGCTACCAAAAATGGCATTGTAATCACTCACTAGTATGGAAGTAAACTACCTAATAGGTGACGATGAAGTCCTTACCATATTCCCCATCATTAGCTGACGATGGGACCGTGTTCGTGCCCACTATTCCCCATAAACCAATACAACGATCAGCAGTGTTGTTACAGGTGACGTTCCTCATGATGCCGCTGGAGATAGCGTGGGCAGGCACGGTGCAGTGGCTGGCCGGCGACCTCATGTGCCGCGTCATGATGTTCACGAGGACTTTCGGCCTGTACCTCTCCAGCTTCGTACTCATCTGTATAGCTGTTGATAGGTGAGTGGAGAAGATTTGTTCGTGTTTTAATCGCCTGCCCAAACAGGCAGATGTTCTATTTTCTTCTGTATGTATATTTTTTATGAATGTTCACCGATTTCTCCGTGAATTGTGGACTGATTTTGAAAAATCTTCAGGAGCTTCCAAAACAAGAACGAATGCTAAAAGAATTTGTTTTATTACGAAGTCGCAGGGTCTAGTCTAGACAGGCTTTGACTACATTCTTTGGATCCTTAGTAGATACAAAAGGATACGTGACAGGCCAAAATCATTTTATAATTCACATGGAGTTTCGTAAAGATTGGGTTCACATAAGTATGACAAAGAAGACCAGGTCACGATTCCCTTATCCCTATCCATATTTATTTGGGGTCAGCGCAACAATATGTCGTCATAGTTCAAGACGTATCATCCACATTCACCCTCAATTAGTACTTTATTTTCTACATTTTCTGTAATTCTATGTGCCTTTATACCTTACCATTAGGTCGTACAATTATGTGCTCCAGACTTTATATTCGCCCTAGGGGTCTAAGAAGTGCTTGTTGCGTAAAACAAGAGCCCTTGACTTATTCCCAAGACCCTACAAGTGGCAGCATGGCAAATTATAAATCTGCTTTGAACTTTCTAAGCAGACTTATAATTTGCGAAGTAATTGCTTTGAAATTTTCGAGAGAGCTGGTTCATCCGGCGGACACGAACACTTGAACTGAAACTTAAGCGCTGATCTCCATGACACACTTGTAGCTTCAAAAAACCTGTTGTACAGGTATAATCAAACCTAAAGGCGGCTCGACTGTAGCAAATTCATTTGAAAGAGAGGTGGGGTACTGGGCACCAAATTGCGAACTTTACAGACGTCATTAAGATGAATCGACCTGTACTTAGCAGACATTGAGGTATTTTAACCGGAGTTTATTCATAGACATTTTATCAAACATTATCTGAAACCCCAGGCCATCTAGGTAAAATTCTGAAAAATCGGAATTCGCTTGAATAACTTTGTTTGAAATGCAAAGCAGCAAAAAGATACCTATTTATCTTTCATCAGCTATTTAGAGAGAATGGTCTCAGAAACCGAGCATAGACAAATATTTAAAAAAGAACGCCATAAATACCCTTGGAATCCTGTCTAAATAAAAAAAATGTTAAAGATTTGCAAACATGCGGAACCGGAAGGCTTTTGTAAAGTGGATATCGCAAAAAGGCCTCATGGAAATTCGAAGCAGCTGCCTTGAACTCCAAGGCCGAACTTTGCTTTCCAATTTTAAAGACAATATTAGCGATTCTGCAGAATTTGGTACGGTAATAGTAAGTACTTCCTCAGACGTTCACTTTTATCATGAATTTTCCTGTTATATTCGATCCAGCCTTTTTTAGGGTTCCGTACCCAAAGTACAAAAACGGAACCCTATTACTAAAACTCCACTGTCCGTCTGTCTGTCTGTATCTCATGGACCGTGATAGCTAGATAGTTGAAATTTTCACTTGTATTTCTGTTGCCGCTATAACAACAAATAATAAAAACAGAATAAAATAAATATTGCAACAATTGATACTACTACTTATTATTAATACTTTGCCGTTTTTTTGCAATAACGGTACGGAACCCTTCGTGCGCGAGTCCAACTCGCACTTGGCTGTTTTTTTATATTTGATAGCTCAAAAACTTATTATTTAGTGATGTCCTAATGCGTTACCAATTTGATTTCTTACAACAATCGACTTTATTTATGAAGAAATTTTAATCTTTTTAACACTTTATTTTATTTTTCTCTATATTTTGTATTGTTTTATAAACACACCCAGGCGTTTAAATGATTTTTTTTTGTATTAAAAGGAACTATTACAGTTTGTATAACTTTTATTTATCTAAATGTTTCTTCTATATCCAATATTACTTTTTTCAATATTTAGCCTTACTTATTATTTTATTTTTATTACCTTACTGATTATTATTCTAATAGAATAATAATATTTAATTTTTACTGATTTATTTATTTATTATATACTTTATTGTACACCACTTAAATAGTAACAGGACAATATTTTTAAAGATAAGTGTACAATGGGCGTTCTTATCGCACAGGGCAATCTCTTACAGACAACCTTTGGATGGTCTGAACGAGAGGTGATAGACATAGGGCTGCCAGTGTACAAAAACTATCTTAATAATATTACTTAGATATTACATAAAATACATACATACCAATAAAATAATATACTAATAAATATAAAATATAGAACAGAGAAAGGAGAAGAATAGTTACAGAGAAAGGAAATGCTCCTTCGCCATTTTTTTAAAGGTAGGTAATGTTTGCGCACGTCTTACCTCAATAGGTAATGCATTCCACAAACGAGCTGCTTGAACCGTGAAAGATTTGTCGAAGAAGGATGTGGAATGCATACGAATGCTTAATTTTAGGTTTTACGATGATCTCAAGGACCGAGAATGTGTGTCACAGAGGAACTGAAAGCGTTCTTTAAGATAAGAAGGACTAGCAGGATTAAAGAGCACATTATATAGCAATGAAACATAATATACATATACTGATACATAATTCGATTCGTTTGTGAATATCGGGGCTAAAGAGCGGTTAGTTCCGTTATGCTCTAGTCCCGCTATGCTCTAGTTCCGCTATGCTCTAGTCCCGCTATGGTCCACTCGAAAAATACCTACTAAAAAGTCGCCGTAAATATGCCTGTAAAGTAAGCTAAAGTGGTTAGTTCCGCTATGCACTAGAGCATAGCGGAACTAACCGCTTTAGCTTCACTATTTCAAGCGTCCATGAAGTATTGCATTTTATTGTCTATGGTTCCCTGTTAATAATTATGGAACTTTATAGGCGTGCTTAAGTTAAATATAAACTAAAGGCCGGACGGACAATTTTTTAAACAATAAGGCGTTGTCCCAATACAACGCGAATACGCGATTATCGCGCGAATAATCGATGCGAACATCGCGTGGTCGCGAGATCACAAAATCTGGGTGTCCTAATAGAACGCGAATACGCGACCATCGTGCGAATCAACGAAGCGAGCGACCGCGGATTCAGGTACGCAGTATGACGAAAACATTATTATTTTGCCTTACGAGGAGATGGGTCTGCATTCTATGTATTTTTTTTTTTTTTGTTTTTTCTTATAAAAACGTTGCCCCACACTAGGAATTTCTTCCTGTATCGTGGGTGCGTTTACAAACATATAAACTCACATACACAAACACCCAGAGCCGAAACAACTATATGTAGGTCATACAAATATTTGTTCCGTGCGGGAATCGAACCCGCGACACGCAGCGCAGCAGTCAATTGCTCAACCACTGCGCCAACCGTGTGCCCAAATTATATTATATACATGTTACACGTCAAATTAATGATAATTTAATACACTATTTTGCCTCATTTAATGCTTTTTTAATGTACCTACAAGATATTTTGTAAAAACTTTAAAAAGATTAAAGTTCTCTTGGGATAATAAAACACATTTCTCGCAGTCAAAACCGCAGGCAGAATCAAGCACACACTTAAGTAGACCCGACATACCCAACATAACAATCTACCCACGAAGGTACTTCCCGCCGAAATAATGACGTCCCTAAATATGAGTGCGCGTCGAGACGGGTCATCGAACGAGATCGATCAATCTGTACGAGTACGAGTACAAGTGCCAAGGTTGTTCCTACTCGGATATACGTTGCTATCACGTATTATTATCACCAAGCAGTATTGGTTGAAGAGTGCCAGTAATAAGTGTGTAGGAGCGTGTGAGACATTACAACTGGCTAGTAGGTATAGGTACAATAGAAAAATAAAAGAGTGTATTTTTACAAATAAGTAAATGTCATTTTTTCTCAGAATTTAAACCTTATTAGCGACACTACCGGATGATGTAATAATACCTCGTGTTATTTTTTTACCTCTAGTAATAAGTATATAGTATAGTAAATATATTTGTACGTGTATTTTACCCATTTTAGTATGTTAATAACAACTTTTTTTTAATTATTTAATCAATATACCTGCCATGTTATCTCTTCACCACCCTTGGTTGACTGGTAGACATTCCTAAGGCATTAAGTCCGCCTTTATACCTTTTGTGCATGAAGTCAAATAAACAAACGTCAATATTTTTAGCCAGGAATTGTACCCATTTGGTACCTGTACCATCACCATTTGTACCTATTCCTGGCTAAGAATATTGACTTTTTAAAATCTAATGATAGGATGAAAAATCGACTATTCCTTATAATTTGTGCCTCCTTTGAGTATTTTGGCCATGCACGCCCACTTACACGCACAAATATTCACCTTGTGTACGACTTGCCTTTTCCGGAGCTTCACTCCTGTAGGATAGGCCTAATCCAAACTACTATGTACTTATGTAGTACTAATCCAACTGAGTAGGGAGATCTATGTAAGGCAGGAGGGGATTTTAGTCAGTTGGAGCCTGACACTATCCAAGCTGGCTCGTACTGTGAGGCAGCTTGGGTGTAAGTCCGACCGGATTTCCCCTACGGCCACAAAAAAAAAAAAAAAAAACCAACTGAGTACTCCAGATTTGAGTTTGAGTTTAAGACAATTTTGTAATATTAGTAATAAAGAGAGTCACAAAGTTTCATAAAAATGCGCTGCGATAGATTCAGATGGCTCTATTTATTGAGTACCTCTCATTAGGCATAGGCTTCTACAAATATCTTACAGAAGACATTTAGCCAGTTCACTGAGGAGTCTAAAGTTATACTACGTATTAAAGTACTACTTTTTTTTGGAGCTTTGGAAATCATCCAATGATTTCTCCCGCTCTGTGTAAAGTGGGAGGGCGTGTAAGATTTTTACTGAGTAAAACCCACCCATGTTCCTTCAGTTGCTTGTGCCAGGGCCGCGGTAACTCTCTTACAAATTTATCCACTACCATTACAGTACTAGTTAGTCGAACGAATAATATCCCAGGAAAATAACTGTAATGGTCTCTAGTAGCCAATCTGCAGAATTATTTTTATTTCGATAGTAACTATTTTGTGTTATACGAGTACCAACCCTTACAAGATTGTGGATGATTTCTGTTAGCGATCTTCCTGTCCTAGTGGCTTAACACGATTCGATTTTTATTCGGCGAAATTGCAAGTATATTCCCTTGGGCGCAAAGTGACGCATTTCGACCGAGAAAATACTTGTACGATGTCACCTATAGACGCAATTAAAATTGCGTCACGCAGGGCCCTTAGACACAGAGTCCGGTGACGGACAGCCGCGGCGGGTTCGCGGTGAGCGCATAAGCGGCACAGTAGGACACCGTGGAGTTTTAGAGGGTTGGAGTCGCACATATCTGCGCTATCTCCCGCAGTGCAGTATGCATGAGCATTTCTCCAGGCAAAAAAAAAGTCCCTTAGACACTTCTTCAGTTTCTACTAACGATGTTAATCAGTTTCCATTAGGTGCATTAGGTGTTTAGATCTATTTATTTACCAAAGCTAAAACCTAATCAACTTATTTAGACAATTTAGTTCACATCTTCGATATAATAATAGTCTAACTTTAGATTAGAAGTATACGAGTACCTTACCCTTATTATATCCTTTGTTGTTGTGTAAGCAATTAACGGCCTGCCAAAGCCAAGGCGCCAAAGTATGTGGAAATATTAATATACGAAGTTTTTAACGAAAAACACTTGCTCTAAAAGTGTGTGGGTGAGAATACGCCTAAGTTTGCAAATGAGTTTTAATGCGGTGTGCGGTTATTAAAGAACTTGAGGGCCAAATGCGAGGTTAAATAGTTTCTTGAAACAAACAGGGGCCCGTCTTACTATGAACTATTAGTTTTAGATCAAGGTTATTTCCATTGCGTGTATGGGACAGATGTATACAAGTTATATAAGTCTGTCGCCCAACACAATGGAAATGACCTTGCCCTAAAAGCTCATGGTAGGGTCTAAGGATACCATAACAAATATAGTTAACATTATCGCCAAGTATGTGATTTTTTGTGTCTCGGAAAAGTTACTAAACCTGTACTGGATTATGGTCCACTTCTTCAAACAGAAAGAAGGTCTGTGTCCCAGCAATAGGGACGGAATAGGCCCATGGCCCATATAGTGAACTAGCACTTCGCCCGCGCTTCGTTCGCGTGATCCGTGTTTTATCCTACAGATGACTTTATAATAAAAAGTTTCATACAAACTTTTATCCCCTATTTCACCTCCTTAGGGGTTGAATTTTGAAAAATCCTACCTTAGTGGATGCTTACGTCATAAGAGGAATACGTGTGCGAAATTTTAAGTTTCTAGCCATAAGGGTTTGGCCTCTGCGTTGACACATCAGTCAATCACTTTTGCCTTTTATATTATATAGATATCGACCATTATCATAATAAACCCATATACTTATACATTTATTTATCTATACCAATATTATAAAGAGTTAAGATTTTTTGTTTGTTTATTTGTACCGAATAGGCTCCGAAACTACTGGACCGATTTAAAAATTTTCTTTCACCAATAGCAAGCTACATTATTCCTGAGTGACATAGGCTATTTCTTAATCCCGAAAATTCGTCCTGTGGGGTGGTACACGGGAGCGACGCCGCGGGGTACAGCTAGTTTATAATAAGCACACCAACAGCACTGTCACATTACAATTCATTTTTGAAGTACTGGTCGAATCTAGGCTCCAGATCATCGAACATCGGTGCCGAGTTGCCAGCCTGTCGGTTTTTTATCGGTTACATTTCGGGGAGTGTGCGATGGAATTTCATGAACTAATTCCTCCTAGACCGTTCCATCATCGGACTACAAGACGTACGGTGATGCGTCATCGGTACATAGTGGACATCCCACCCATACGCACCATACGTTTTGGGAATACTTTTATTATGCGTACAGCAAAGGAGTAAAATTCCCTGCCGGAGTCTGTATTTCCTGATAGCTACACCTTGAGAGTCATTAAGTCAAGAGTGAATAGGTTTCTTCTAGGCAAGCGAGCTTCATCGTCGACCACATCATCGCTTACCATCAGGTGAGATAGTGGTCAACTATATTACAAAAAAAAATAACATCTAAAATCGCCATTTTAGTAACCATGCAAATAACAGTTAAGGTTACACTAGTCAACGGCACGAACTATTTGGCGGCGGAGTTAAAATATTTGCTATCTCATCCGACATCGCGCAGGAAAGAGATAGACGCTGTGATGAGCAGTAAGAAGCTAGATCGTGTTCGTATACACACTCATAACGCTGTGTGACGCACACATGCGCAATTTCATTGCAGAGCGCCGACAGCGCGGCGGTGTGTGTGCAAAGATTACTATAAACCCACCGCACTATTCCCAAACCACTGCAACTCCTGAAAGCCAGAATCAACAGTGGCGACCACCAGAAAAGCGCCGAGGCAATGAAGCTCGACGAAGTCCCGGAGAATGAATTTAACTGTCTTGGATCCCGCAACGAAATTAATCAGAAAAGAATAACGGAGGAGTAGGAAAAAACATAAATTTCCACTTCCCTCCATATCAAGCAGGAGACAGAACAAACAAGGCCACTAGGCACAAAGGGTCGTTTACAACTGGGATAAGCCCAGTTGCCTAGCACCACGGATAAAAATAAGAATTAATAATTAATGGGTCCTAACATTGTGAGCTGCTATGTTTGATTCCAATAATAGGTATGGCAAAAACGCTTGAACGCACGGAAATTTGTTCTAGTTTCCACAAGGTCCGTATAGTAAACAACTCCTGAGGTAGCCTCTACATTATTCAACATAATATTACGTTCATTCTGCCAAAGAATACACTCCCATAAGATATGATGTGCAGATTGTACATATTCGCAGTCAGATGTAGAACACTGACATAAAGGCGAGGCAACGAGCTTGAAGGAAAACAATTTACTTTTAAAGTTACCATGCCCTGTGAGAAATTGGGCAACACAGTGATCCACCTCCAGCCACGTCCACGTAAAGATTACTATAATATACTTGTGTGTGGTTGCGGTGTCAAAGCTAACACCTATTTTTTATGTTTATGTTGTCAATGAATTGCATACGCGCCACCGCACCGGCGTGCCGGTAGGACTTTGGATTATTACTGTGTGTAACGTAATTAGAAGGCACTCAATTTACTTGTTGTTATGCACCTATACTTACCCGCGACTTTGCCAACTTGACAATAAGATGTTTTGCGAAAATGTGAATTTACATAGATATTGTTATTATCGACAAGTAATGTTAGATTTAACTTTTTAATTATTTTTGGCGGCGGCGACGGCAGAGCAGCGCGAGCCGCTTGCGCGCTTATTGAACCTTATGCCCTTAGTTATAAGAATGAAAAGTGTTCGAGCGTCAAGTCGGTAGATTTTACGTTGGCAGAGCGGGTGCCAGGGCTTCGCTGACTGTAGGTATCGTACCAGCGCGTGCGGAAAGCTAGGCTCTATGCGCACGGGTGTAGGTCATGTCTTTATGTTTTTGTATTTTATTGCAGGTTTTGCAAATATCACAATGTGTGTTAAATAGGTATTTACTTACCTTAGCTAGTAAGCTATAACCTACAGGCGCCTCCCCGTAAGTAGGTATTTCATACCAGCCAGAGTCAGGATAACTGCTTTTTCGACAGCGCCACTTTGATGTGAGACTTGTTTTCTAGGTAATTAGGTTCATAAAATAAAAAATAATGTTATTTTGTAAATTGTTTATTGATTGTTTGTTTACAATAGCAGTTTGAAATATTCTCTTTGTTATCACAATACAATATAATAGCTTCGGGTGGCTGAGCCGAGCTTGTGAGTGTCGGCGCGCATAGTAGGTATACAAATAAAAAACCGGCCAAGTGCGAGTCGGACTCGCGCATGAAGGGTTCCGTACCATTATCGCAAAAAACATCACGTTTGTTGTATGGGAGCCCCACTTATATATTAATTTTATTCTGTTTTTAATATTTGTTGTTATAAAGAAATACATCATTTGTGAAAATTTCACCGGTTTAGCTATCACGGTTCATGAGATACAGCCTGGTGACAGACAGACAGACAGACAGACGGACCGCGAAGTCTCAGTAATAGGGTCCCGTTTTTACCCTTCGGGTACGGAACCCTAAAAAGAATCATCAAAATCGTTTCACATTAAAAAAGTATTGAGGTAAGTAACAAAAAAAATACAGTCAAATTGAGAACCTCCTCCTTTTTGAAGTCGGTTAAAAAATAGCTTCCTTTTGTGTTTGTCCGCCGCTGAAGCCGAGCCGATATCGATATAACAGATAGGTACCTACATAATAATGAACTTTCGATATAAGTAGGCACGACTATCGAAAATCTTAAAATACCTAATCTAATTGGAATCTAATATCCTAATATATACAACAGAACTCTTCAATAAACAACGGCAAATCTCTCGGGATTGCTGCGATCGCAAAACTGTTTATTGGTTAGGCCTTTTGATAACATAACGTCAAGCCGGTACGCTCTAAAGGGGTACGCAGATTTGTACAGTTCACCCTGAAATATACACTCTCATTGCACCGGTTATGTTAGTTTTATGTTAGGTATTCAGGTAATCTATTCAGGCATAAATTTGGGCATTTTAGGCTCAGATTTTCTCTAATCTGAGATTATAGGTATTATTGAACTTGATCTTTATGTACCACAAATAAAAAAAAAAAAATAACGAAGAAACAAAAACAAGAACACCGACTTCCGAAATTAGTTATTTTTCACTTTGTAGTGTTTTTATTTGGAAGTCGGTAGTATTTTTAAAAAAGATTTTCTAATTATAGATAAAGATAGGCAGTTTGTAATTTTAAAATTTTATAAATGCGCGTAAAATATTAGAATTACAAGTCTGTGTTTATTTAGGTATAAAAGTCAAGTCAAGCGCCCTCATGAATTGTACAAACTAAATTCGATAAAAGATTCAACTTACCCATTGTTACTTGAACTGCTGAAGATCACTTCACCTACGCAACAAGTTCAAATTCAAACGCCATGTAAATCAGTATGAAATCCCACGAACGCCAGGGTCAGTAAAATTTCGGACCAATTCAAAATAATCAACACAACACATAAAGGAATATCGGAATCCAAAGTTCAAGCCAGGGGTCAATGTTATAAAATATTATACGAATACGTTATCGTCGATATCACAATATCAATAACATACACCGCACGCGCGTAATTACGGTGACGTATATATTATGCAGCAGACGATTGAGGCCCCTCTGGGGCAGCGGGGCGCGGGCGCCGGGCGGTAGCTAAACTAGTGAGCGTGTGTGTGTGTGTAGGTGTATATGCGCCGCGTGCACCCCTCCGCCCCACTGACCGGGGAGGAAATTTGTAGCGAGATGGATGATGATTTAGAACGAAAACGAGCGCGCGAAATTTTATAAACAGACCTTTGGGAGTCTGGATATCATGAAAAAACCACTGAATGTATCTGTTCAAAATAAAATTATTTGCATTGTTGAATAACTAATCTATCCCTGTATGGAGGCCGTTTTTCAATTTTCTTTCTTCTTATGGTACTTATTTGCGCTCAAAGATGCGTTAAAATTGGTGTTGAAATATGGAACTTTCGAAGCTCATAACTTTCAAGCTAATTTTTTTTTGTACTTTTTGCTTCCATACAGGACTAGTTATTGATGAGACAAATTGATATAATTTTTTATTTTGAACGTACATCGTCAAACAGTGGAGTAAAACCCAAACTACGTTTGTATGGAAGAATTTTGGACTAGTGCAACCTTAAGGTTACACTAGTCGATCATTCTTCCATACAAACGTAGTCTGGCCATTACTCCACTGTTTGACGATGTACGTTCAAAATAAATAATGATATCAATTTGTCTCATCATTATCTAGCCCTGTATGGAAACAAAAAAGCAAAAAAAAAAATATTTGAAAGTTATTAGCTTCGAAAGATCCATATTTCAACACTAATTTGAAATAGTATGTATTTTAACCCGGCGCGCAAAATAGTTCATGCCGTCGACTAGGGGAACCTTAAGCATGACATTGACTTAATGAATATTAGAGACAAAGTAAAAATAAAAAACCGGCCAAGTGCGAGTCGGACTCGCGCACGAAGGGTTCCGTACCATTATCGCTAAAAACGGCCAAAAAATCACGTTTGTTGTATGGGATCCCTACTTAAATATTTATTTTATTCTGTTTTTAGCATTTGTTGTTATAGCGGCAACAGAAATACATCATCTGTGAACATTTCAACTGTGTAGCTATCACGGTTCATGAGATACAGCCTGGTGACAGACAGACAGACAGACAGACGGACCGCGAAGTGTCAGTAATAGGGTCCCGTTTTTACCCTTTGGGTACGGAACCCTAAAAAGTGTGTCCAGTAGACCTAAATCTAGAACATTACAAAACATTACAAATTGAGCTATATAGACGTACATTGTTCGCACTGTTTATATTGGGAACGAATGTATGAAGCGAAACTCATAGCGAAAACTTCGATAGGGTAAAATGTAGAATGCTTAAAGAAAGAAAAGAAAGAAAAAAAAAGAAAGAAAAGAAAGGAAAAGAAGGAAAGGAATGAAAAAGAAGAAAGAAAGGAAATAAAAGAAAGTAAAAAATATTTATTTGTGGATCGCACAGGAGACACGAGCAATGAGCAAAAACAATAAATTTATAAAAAATAAAAATAATGTATGATGAACGCGTATAAGCAAAAGTTCGAAAGGCCATGTCTTAAGTTTTCAAATCTATGCATAAGTCATAATTTAAGAGTAGATTAAATAAATACCATTCATTAACATTTCAGATATTACGCCATCCTGAAGCCTCTGAACGTGACATGGGAGGCGCGCGTGCGCCGGGCGCTGATCACCGCCTGGGTTTGCGCCGGCCTCGCCAGCTTGCCGCAGAGCTTTATCTTCCACGTGGAGGAGCATCCCGATGTTAAGGGGTAAGGTTCCATGATACTACAAAAATGTGAAGTCAAACCAAAGGTAACATCGTTACACCAACAGCATCAGCATCATCAGCATCATCAGCCTATTAATGTTCCCACTGCTGGGACACAGGCCTCCTCTCTGTGAGAGGGAATGGGCCGTAATCCACCACGCGGGCCCAGTGCGGGTTGGTGGATGTCACATGTCTTCGAATTTTTGGTTCTAGGACATGCCGGTTTCCTCACGATGTTTTCCTTCACCGTTTTGAGAGCAGTGGTGATGAAATAATTTACACAAAGTAAAGCGCCTGCCTGGGCTCGAACCCACGACCTACAACTTGTAAGTCGGGGCCGATACCACTGGGCCACCACTGCTGAGACACAACAACCAACAACCTGAGCAAATGCTGCAAAAACATAATTTTTTTAGTTCGTTATCCTAAAATGAACACTGCAATCACTTCATTGGAGCCTAGACTAACCTGTTTCTGAATTCAGTATTTGGAGTTAAGAACGTGTCAAAACCTACTTTTATGCCAAAGTTTGGCAGGTTGTCAGGTTTGACAAATGGTCATCTATAAATTCTTAATTTAGATAACGGGGGAAACTGACACTCTGTCAGAGATTATGGTTGTCGAAATGTCCAAACTGTATGGTATCAATTTAAGCTAAGTACCAAGAACAAAAATCAAATTCCAAATATTTTTATTTCAACTAATCCTTCTAAAGATACTTTTGAATTGTCAAACAAAATATGAATCTAATTGCACATTCTCAAGCGTCAATAGGTCTCTATGGAGAAGAACGTGCAAGAAACTCCACGGACACTCTTTTCTATCAGTTTTAATTACAATTATTTGGTTACATCATTCTTGTTGGAAAAATAAATTTGTGAGAACTATGTAAAAAAGACGTGCACATAAAAGTGCTAGAGTAATACAAACAATACAATAAGTACGTAACTAAAAGCAGGCCGAGGCAATTAAGTTATGACCAATCCTAACTGATGGCGCCCGTTCACGAACATGGCGCATGGATTGGCACCACTCAGCTCAACCATCATGAAGGGAATTAAATGATCCAATACATGTGCCACCATCAGAGAGACATTAGAGAGAGCATGACACCCTCTCAACTGCCAGGGCAAACACAAGTCTACGAAAGACATATATGTGTAGGTACAATAAATAATAGATTTTTAATTCGTACATTACTATGTACCAACTATAAATCTATCATTTACTGTAGTACTCTCGGACATGTGCTGTGCAGTTATACTTAAAGAAATTGAGTTAATACAATACAAACATATTCATACGGTCTTCAGCAGGTCCAACAATACTTCAAAACAATAATATACAGTTACAGTGCCCCCTGAAAAATGAGGCTACTTTAGCCAGTGTGAAACCTGGTTGAGCTAATTGGTCCCTACTTATATTAACGTAATTATATGTCTTTCGCCGTTTTTACTAAAAAGATGTAAATTATTTTCTCACGTACATGATGTTTTCATAAATATATTGACATGGAACCGTCATGATGTTGAATCGCGTCGGCGAAGATTGTATATCGTTCTGATGGATTGTCAAACCGTAGTAAATTCCATGTATTTTCGACCTTAGGCACACGTTCTGTCGAGGTTTTCTAACCCATGTTACCCTACTAAACGTTATCAAATAACTTCTTTTAAAATCCTGCTCAAACCAGAGACAAAAACATAAATCTTATGTTTAATCCAAAACGGCTCATGGGATCAGTGAGTTGACACAAGATTAATATTCATCGACTATTAACGAATTTAGAACTGATGAAACCTATCAAAAGCCTTACTTTATAAACATATTTGTTATTGGAACGTGTAGGCATACAACATGTGTAGATTAAGTTAGGAATAAGATCAGAGTAGCCGCCTTGGGAGTTAGGTGACACATTTGATAGGGTAAACGAATCGTCGTGAGGTTTGAGATTGAGAACACTAACCCCGGTTACTAGACAGAAATTATCGACGCGTTACGCGTTACATAGTCAGGTACGATTGGTTGTTGAAAATGAATTCAGATGGGCTGTTCTGTGATGATCATCTTTCCGTGATCACTTAGGTGGAGTGAGCTTGAAATGAACTTTCATTCCACCATGATTAGATAGTTGATAGCTCACTCCACATAAGTATTCACGGTAATATTTTACCAAAATAGCACTACAGTAACTGCAACAAACTTCTTCTTCTTACTTCGTTCCAGACACTGAGCCTAATATCTTTTTATTTATTTATTGTTTTTTTTTTTCATTTGTCATACTGTAATACTTACTCTTTTGTTTTTGTTTAGCTTAGTTTAGTTATTATTAAGCCCATATTGAATGATTTCCTCTTATAAAATTAAAGAGCTACACAAGTGAAATGAATTCCTCCTTGTTTTTGGACACTTACCTCCCTAAAAACATTTTAATTTTATTTTACCTCATCTGCTCTTTTGTTTTGGAGTTTTTCCGCAGACCCTTCGTTGAAAATTTTGATAGTATAAAGTTCAAAGGTACAGCCAATAATAAAATTCTTTCGTTGTTCTTTGAACCTCTCCATGCATATTGATTAAATATTCTGGCTCATTATTATCATTAGGTATTATGGCTCAATATTATTTCTTTTTAGGGTTCCGTAGCCAAATGGCAAAAAACGGAACTTTTTTTCCGAAACTATAAGAACTATGCTGTTGAAACTTGGTAAGTAGATATATTCTGTGAACCGCATTAAGATTTTCAACCAAAAATAGAAAAAAAAACAATAAATTTTGGGGATTCCCCATACTTAGACCTGAAACTCAAAGTTTTTTTTTCATCATACCCATACGTGTGGGGTATCTATGGATAGGTCTTCAAAAATCATATTGAGGTTTCTGATATAATTTTTTTCTAAACTACATTATTTGCGCGAGAGACACTTCCAAAGTGGTAAAATATGTCCCCCCCCTGTAACTTCTAAAATAAGAGAATGATAAAACTAAAAAAATATATGATGTACATTACCATGTAAACTTCCACCGAAAATTGGTTTGAACGAGATCTAGTAAGTAGTTTTTTTTTAATACGTCATAAATCGTAAACCGCAATTTACCAAGTACGGAACCCTTCGTGCGCGAGTCTGACCCGCACTTGTTTTATAAACTGATCAAATTTTTGGGCGCTTTGATATCAAATCACGGTGGTTGTGGAGATGAGACGTCGCATAGCTATGGCCAGGTCTGCCATGGATAGGCTGAAGAAAATATAGAGGAATCACAATATCACCAAATCCACAAAAACCCGGCTCATACGGGCACTTGTGTTCCCCATATTTCTATACGTAGCCGAGACCTGAATACTGAGAGACACTGAGAGGAAGATAATAGACGCTCTGGAAATTTGGTGCTGGAGAAAAAAGCTTGGAGTGTCGTGGATTGAGTTTCGCACTAACATATCCATCCTCCAAGAACTCGGTATCAAGCAGCGTCTATCGGCTATAGCCCAAGCTCGAGTACTCCAGTTCTTTAGACACGAGTCCAGACGAGCCAACGACTCTATCGAGTGGTTCATGGTAGAGTGGAATGAACGAGAGCGCGCGGCAGGTCGCCCATGCCATCGCATAACTTAATAACTTACTTAAACTTAATCTGGTCGGTCCATCGACCAGATTAAGTCTGCATTGGTTGGCCCATTGCATGCGTGCACACGAATAACAGCCGATAAAGAGGGATGGCGTCGCATCGTTAAGGACCTAACAACACTTTAGTGCCGTAAAACGGTTACTTTCTTAAGTATACTTCCTAATAGTAACGGCTAGGTTAAAACGTTAGAAAAAATCCGGCCAAGCACGAGTCGGACTCGTGGACGAAGGGTTCCGTACCATTATCGCAATAAAACGGCAAAAAAACACGTTTGTTGTATGGGAGCCCGACTTAAATATTAATTTTATTCTGTTTTTAGTATTTGTTGTTATAGCGGCAACAGAAATACATCACCTGTGAAAATTTCATCTGTCTAGCTATCACAGTTCATGAGATACAGCCCGGTGACTGACAGACAGATAGACAGACAGACGGACCGCGGAGTCTCAGTAATAGGGTCCCGTTTTTACCCTTTGGGTACGGAACCCTATTTATTCAGGTACATTATTTGTGAAACATGGATTTTTCGTGTAACTACGAGTAACAGTTTTGCTTTAAAAAATAATTAACAACACGATATTTTTTCGCTACTTTTGGAAACTTCTCCAAAATTACTTGTATGTTTAAAACTATATTTACACAGAACAATTGATGGCTAGAATTTGTTCATAACTGAACTGACACAAATCAAAGAATATTTTGCAAACAAAACTGTCCAAAAGAGGTTAAATAATGATAATCTGGCTCCGAGCGGGCGCACGGCCAGTACTGCAGTTAACATTGGGGAATATATACGCCTTAAGCAAATTAAAGCAACCCGAAGTCTCACTGCAACATGACCACGACCGCTCTGCCAAAAGTGTACCGACGAAGAAGAAGATAAATTATTACTTAAATCAAGGCAACATTTACAAAAAAAAAAAGTAATAAAGATAAGAAAGTATCTACTTGAATACATGAAAGGGAAGAAATATATATATATAGGTAAGTATTCATAAAAGATGAAAATGTATTGGAAAATATCAAAGGTAGGAGGTCTATTGGGATCATAGCCTCATAAAGGCTTTAGCGATACAGATTAACTCTCAATAAGGATATACTACCTGACAACATATTTTCAATACTACCTGTGTAGATAATAATAGAATAGAATAGAATATACTTTATTGAACACATATAAAAAATAAATTACAGATATCCGATACCTACCCACGATAACCTATTTAATTCACAATAAGAACAAACAGTTGTTGCCACTGCTAGGAAACAGGCCTCTCTGTAACAGGGTGTGGGTTGTTATGCAAAATGCAGAAATAGATGCCAAGGTTTAATAGATGCCATATGAATATTTAGTTCTAGGACATCCTTCACCATTTTAATCCCCGACGGTAAAAGAAGGGTGTTATAAGTTTGACGTGTGTATCTGTGTGTCTGTCTGTGGCATCATAGCGCCTAAACAGATGAACCGATTTTGATTTAGTTTTTTTTTTTGTTTAAAAGGTGACTTTGTCGAGAGTGTTCTTAGCTATGTTTGAATAAAATCGGTTTAGCCGTTCAAAAATTATTCGCATTTTACTCTTTGAATCTGGATTTTTTCGCAAGATATCGTGTTATTGTTACGTGTTTCGATAGATTGTCGATTAAAGCGTGTCTGCTACTAGGTATATTATATGTAGTTTAAAAAGCATTTCTTTTCCCCTTTTCTAGTCTTCATCAATAGGATGGACCCTAATTTTATTACAATCTAGCCTTATAAATAGACCAATAAGTAATTTAATTATAACTTAAACTATTACATTGTCTTTACTAAGAATGTGTCCAATAGCAGTTTTCTTATTGTCTCTATTAAAAAGCATGAAGTTAAAATTAAAATCGGGGGTTTTTTATATTTGTAATTTTATCTTGTTAAAGCAGTGGTGATGAAATAAATTAAACAAAAGTGTTTTAAGGACCGTCGTCGATTCGTAAATCGTGGTCATGACTACTGTTCTTAATTTATTATAATCCATATAGATTCTCCGTTGACAGTATCATCTTCACCAATTTTGCTTGAAAATTCTTTGGACGTTTCACAAGACTTGAGAAGCACTTACATAAAAACTGGCTACACACGGTAATCCAGTTTAGTTCTGGCGATGATGATGATGCTATCAGCATTCATCAGCAAATCATGCTATTAGAATTTTCGATCTTAGCGACTACCTTCCTGAAGTCCTCAAGGTGGTTGAGAGCTTAAATTTGCTGTTCTATAATATACTCTTATGTGCCTAGCATATCAAGCGTTGTCCGCAAGCACAGATCAATTGAGATAATACAATAACCACAACAAAAACACAAACCATTTTATCGACTTCAATTTAGAATCTCACTGAAGTAGGGCCAAATCTATTATTCAACCCTTGAACCTCAAAGTAATATAATAAATCCTGTCTCATCTCTGAACCTAGAACCGACAGTTTGAAAGTCACAAGTAATCGAATAATATTCCCAAACGATTTCAAATATCTACGTTCAGAATATTCGTCCCAATTGTGTATCAAATCTGGTTTTGCTTTGTCCGCATAACTGTCTCGCAAATAGCAGGAAATTCTTAAATAAATACAAATGCACAGTGATGATTGTTGTCAGATATTTATATACAATCTAATATTATGAAGAGCAAAATTTTGGTATCGTCCGTGTGTGCGCTTGTTTGTAGGAGGTGGAACTTTAGAAGTCCTGGGGTCAATACCTACTCTATCGAATGTTTCAACGCCATCATGATTATCAGAGTAAAGCCCCTGATTCAGTTACAATTCTTTCATAGAAAGCTACACTCGCCGACTAGGTACCGGTAGAACGGGGTTACATTGAGATATAGAGCAAGTTTTTATTTTTATTTTTTAAAGCTAACTCCGTGAAAACGGAACGCACCTGAATTTTCTTTTTAAATTTGCATTACTGACATGTCAGCCATGTTTTGCATCAACGTCAGCGCAAGAATACGTTTACGAATTGCAGAAAAAATATTTTAAATTGTATTGTGACAATTCATTAAAAATAAATTGTAAATTGGGGTTACATTAAATTGCAATGAAAAAACAATGGGGTATCAAAGTAACCCCATTTTTATTTTAACATTTATATGCTCTTTTAACATATAACTATAGAAAAAGTATATTTTTTATTAGAGAATATCGTTATGTAAAGTAAGTATAAAACTTTAAGTAAAGTAGTTATGTCAAGTATATTAACTTTAAAACTTTCGCGTTTCATAATGGAAAACAATATATCACGGGAATTTAACGCGATGATTTAGATTATTTATTTACATTCAACACTGACCGTGTTGTGTGTAGAAATGTGAGGGTAGAGGAGGAATTTTCTGCCCCATCGGAGCCAGTACACCGAGACACCAGTCTACCAGGGACCACGATCGTTGCAACACGGCTTTCGGCCGTGTTAAATATGGACCGTGGTCATCGCGTAAAATTCCCGTGATTTATTGTTTTCTATTATGTCAAGTATATTATGTTTTGATAATTATTAGTAATTTTAATTTCAAAATTAATCAAGTTCATTTTCATCAACCCCGTTTTACGGTACCGTAGGGTATTTTCATTCCAAAAAATGCACAGTTCCTGTAAGATAGACAAAGGGAGCAAAACTGCGGGAAAATGGAGTCAAGTATATACTACAATACCATTTGATGCTTGATCTGATGTTTCGTAAACATAATGTACTAACAGGAAGGCATCCCGGCCAATATTGGCAGCTTCAGTCAGCTTGTTCTACATTTGCGCCTAAAGTTCATCCTGTAATCTAGACAATAATATAAATGTTTATGATGCTCATCTAACGGGCGATGATAGAACATGTCTGAGCCTTCTCTGTATTAGAGTTAGTGAGCTAGTGAGTGGGATGTGAATGATTCAGAGGATAAT
Organism: Anorthoa munda; assembly: GCA_945859665.1. Taxonomy (NCBI): domain Eukaryota; kingdom Metazoa; phylum Arthropoda; class Insecta; order Lepidoptera; family Noctuidae; genus Anorthoa; species Anorthoa munda. The sequence goes on from OX243903.1 coordinate 29,408,396, forward strand.
ACGGTACGGCTAGTAAATTGTATCTGAAAATAGTATCTAGTACTTCTACACTAGTGTATGACTAAACCTACTAATATGCGGTCGTATCAGATTACTACGAGGGTGTTTGATACTCGCGTTTGATTCGTACTTTTTCGGTAAAGAGAATAAAAAAAGAAATACACGATTTAAAAATCGGATCTAAAATCTATACAAAGAATCACCAATACGAAACGAGTATGAGTGAGTCCACAAATACTGTAAGGAATGAAAAGTCTGAAAATACGAACAAAAGATTATTAAAATCCTGCCGGATATTTATATAAATCCTAAAGAATCCTTAATGTTTCAGTCTACCTTAAATTGTCATATATCACAGAAATTCTTCCAATCCAACAAGTCGTGTATTCCATCTTCTAACGAGTCCATACTCTGTAAAATTCCATCACCACCACAAACCAATACCACTAAGAAAATTTACATTTACGATACCAATCAGCATATCCAATATCCATATATTTAATGGCGTTCCTTAAGTAAAAGAAACGTCCGTGGCCAGCCGATTGACGCCAGTCGTAAAACCGGATTAACGCGGTAGGGTTATTGAGTTTGCAACTAACGAACTAATAATATAGAGTACATTTATTTACATAAACACGGCTAGGAACTCTATTTGTATTGAGGGTATTTCCGTTTCATATATAAATAGTTTTGGTGCAGAAATAGGTACACCGTTAGTGGTATGTGGCATCCGACACAATGTTTAGTCAAGGAGCGACAGATCTATAGCACAATCAGTATTTTTAGTACCTATTTACCTCGTACATTAAAACATTATATTAGTTAACATTTAGACATTTGAACATGCCTTGGTTTTCACCCAAAAACGTGACAACTGAATTTATTACAATATTTAAATATCTAGGACGCTAAAAATACTGAAGAATAATTTTATTTCAAGACTAAACTTGTTCAGAATTAATTTCGAAGCAATCAAAGATGAATTGATTCAGATAAAATTGAGCATGTTTACATTTATATTCAGAGAGCTCACTATACAATCATAATGGCTCTCGATAAAGTAATACTATACATCACTTCTTAAAAAGAACTCATTTGTTTCGGGTCTTTTGATCCCTGCCCTTCCTTTCGGGGTTTTTTTCCCTTTCTGCCGTTAGTTTGCCTTATTATTTTTTTTATAATCTGTAGGCTCGCGTTGGACCACTATCTCGCCTGATGTTAAGCGATGATGTGGTCTACGGTGAAGCACGCTTGCCTACCTAAACCTATTTACTCTTGACTTAAAGACCCCAAGGTTGTAGCTATCAGGGAACAAAGATTCCAGAAGGGAGTTCCACTCCTTAGCTGTGCGAACAATGAAAGTATTAGCAAAACAATTTGTGCGTATGGGACGGATGTCCACCATGTACCGATGGCGCATGGCCGTACGTCTTGTAGTCCGATGATGGAAAGGGCTAGGCGGAATCAAATTGTGCAGTTCCGTCGCACATTCACCGAAACGTAACCGATCAAAAACCGACAGGCTGGCAACTCGGCGTCGATGTTCGAGGCTCTGGAGCTTTAAGACGACCGGTGCATCGTTACCAATAAGCGTTTTGGCCCGTCTGTCAATCGACTCAAGTGCATCAAGCTGGTATTTGGCAGATCCATCCCAGAGGTGAGAGCAGTACTCCATGCATGACCGAACTTGCGCATTATACAAGTTGAGCAGCTGTTCAGGCGTGAAGTACCGTCTCACCTTAGCAAGAATCCCCAACTTTTTTGCAGCTAACTGAGCTTTTGTCTCAATGAATGGACCGAAGTTGAGTGTCGATGTCAACGTAACACCGAGAATTTCGACACGGTCCGTTAACGGCACGGTTACACCATGGAGAGATGGAGTCGGGTGGAATTGGCTCTTTTTAGAGGAAAAAGACACGCCTGGGTCTTAGCAGCATTGAAACTGACCAGATTGGCATTACCCCATTCGGAGACCGCCTTCAAGGACAGGTTCAAGCGTTCAACCATGGCCTCCCGGAGAGACCGAATCTGAGGCCCAGTAGCCCGTGCGCCGGACACGTATCTCAACAGCAACAGTGCTGTCGTCTGCGTACCCAAAGGTTCCGGGTTTTAGCAGATCATTAATGTGCAGCAAGAATAATGTTGACGAGAGCACTGACCCCTGAGGGACTCCGGCGTTGATATCTAAATGACTGGACGAGCAGCCGTCGATAACCATTTGGATGGATCGATCCCTCAGGAAGTCCGCAATTCAATCACACAGACTACTAGGCAGACCGAAGGAAGGAAGCTTACCAATGAGGCTTTCGTGCCAGACCCTGTTGAAAGCCTTCGAGATGTCGAGGGAGACGGCTAGCGCTTCCCCGTGTCTCTCGATGGCCTCACTCCAGATGTGAATGGCATACGCTAGAAGATCCCCAGTGGGCCGATTTCGGTGGAAGCCGTATTGGCAGACACTGAGGATGTCGTTCGCTTCTAGGTATGCCAGGAGCTTACCGTTGAGCACACGTTCCATACTCTTACAGAGGATGGACGTTACAGATATGGGTCTGTAGTTGGCTGGGTCAGCTCGACTGCCCTTCTTGGGCAAGGGCTGCACGTTTGTTTGCTTCCAAGCCTTCGGCACTTTTGCAGTCTCAATCGAAAGGCGATATAGGCGTGTCAAGATCGGAGACAATTCAGGCGCACAGGTTTTAAGTATAATTGCTGGTATTCCGTCGGGGCCACTCGCTTTGTTCACATCAAGGCTACGCAGCACCCTACGGACGTCCTTTGCTGTATTCCGCATTTAAAGATATGGTTGATCGATGTAAGAGGCAAAAGGCACATAAACATTTCAGCTTTGTCTCTGGGATGCACCATATCTGAGATGATTCGATTTGATGATTTTGTTATCTTATGGGAGTGTAACAAGCCCACCCGAGTGGTGATTCGGCGTTTACCTAAGGAAATCCCCACGGAGGAAATCTAAGGATTTACTAGCCCAAAAAGTCCCCGTCATCGCTGTCCACCGATGGCATAAAGCAAGAGGTGGCCAACAGTACGACATGGTATTGGTTGTTTGCAATCATACCGAGTGGTTCCCACAATCCCATTTTTAACATCTCCTACGGTATGCTCCCTGTCGGGCATATCTATTGAAAAGCCCTTTCGCCTCCACTTCGTTGGTGAGTGTTACCGCTGCCAACTCTAAGGAACCATCCCAACTCCCAAACCAACTGCTATGCCACTCCCATGTGCGTAAAGTGGCTGGGTGATCATGGCACCAAGGACTGCCAATGCATGGAGCCTCCCAGCTGTGTGCTTTGCGGCTAAGTCGAGCACCTGGTCAACTACCGGGGTTGCCCCGTTGGGGTTAAATTGGCGCCTAAGCGACCAAGCGTCTCATTTCACGCCAACAGCGCGAAGCCCCCACCACCTCGAGGCTTCTCTCCTCGCAAATCCCTCCAAGACTCGCCACCCTGCTGGTTTGTTTTTTATCCCATTTTATATTCCTTTTTTTAGTCTTCTTGAATATTTTAGGTTGAATAGCTTTCGACTTACTGGCACGTCGAGTCGTGCCAATAGACATTCGATAGATAGGACTATCGTTGCAATGGCTTTTCGGCGAAACAGACGTTCGATCTATTCGAAATTGTGGTACATCGATGCTATGGAATTTCGGCGATTCGGACTTTCGATCTGATGACTTTGGGGAATTAGTCATCGGGCATATGACATTCGAAATCAAGCAGTACACCCGATACTTGTAGAATATGTCGTCGTCTTATTTTCCATCCAATATCAATGAAAGTTACCAGTTACCCAGGAGCTCGTGGCTAAATAATAAGAGCCGCACCGGTCGATCTTCAATGATAAGCAATTCTTGACGAGGTCGGTCTGTGGATGGGTGACCATTTCAACATACCGAGTTTCCTCCGTGCCTCGGAAAGCACGTTAAGCCGTTGGTCCCGGCTGTCATTTGAAGATCTTTGACAGTCATTACGGGTAGTCAGAAGCCTGAGATCTGACACCAGTCTTGCCAAGGGGTATCGTGTTACCCAGTTACTGGGTTGTGGAGGTCTGAAAGGCAGTCGCTCCATGTAAAACACTGGTACTCAGCTGAATCCGGTAAGACTGGAAGCCGACCCCAACAATAATTGGGAAAAAGGCTAGGCAGATGATGATGATCAATGAAAGTTACGAGTTCCCATTATGTATATCGGTAATAACCACTCTAAAAGTTCAGAAGTGATTGATCGATTACAAGTGCTTGTGTTTTATATTGGTGACGTCGCGTCGTTACGTCCGCGTCAGTAATAAAACTCAAACTCAAATATTTATTCGTAAAACATAGGTGTTCAAATACATACATGTTCTAAATAACGTTCTGTTTTGTTATACAAATATCAAATAGGAATCTAGAATTACTATAAAAAATAGGACGCAGAGTTCTTTACTGGACCGAAATATAAACGGTAAACTATGTATAACAGATTTGAATGAATTAGGGATTGAAATAGGAATAAGTTTGTGCTTATGTTACTTCGTCTTTTTTGTAGGTATATTCTTAGTTCGCAGTGTAAGAATTATGTATTTATGAAAACTTATTCTGAAAATAAAATACGTATAGTTGTAGTAGGCAACTTTTCTGCTTATATCGTACAGCATTTTGAGACAGACACGGAGTAGAAGGGAAGCGACGCGTCCAATTCTGTAGAATATGCCGCTAGTTCGCTCTTCTGACCGATTTTGGTCCTTGCCCTGACGGACATCTCAGAAGCGAGGCGACTAGAAAGTGACGCGGGAGATAATATGGTGCAAAAAAACTTTTTAACAAAATTACTAAACCGATTTCCAAAACAAAACACTACAAACCGAAAAATAACTTTCTTTTCGGAAATCGGTGTCTTTGGTACTTATTTCTTTTTCGGTTTTTACAACGACTTCCGAAAAGAATATCATTTATAGCCAGAGGTCTTCTCATAACAATTCCAGCAAGCCTAAACATGAATGGGATACATTGTTTTATTAAGGAGTTCTGGTGCCTACCTTCCGGCTTCGTCACCAGATCAGTTCGATGGTACCATTTTCATAAGAACCATTTATTTAAATTTGCTTCATCACAGTCTTTTAACTATCCGGAGATCTTATACCCAAAACATACTTAACACTGAGAAGGTTCAGTGGCCATTGTTTTCGTCATCAGTTCCACTTCACCGAACGATACTTACTGAACGCAAATGCTTGCCATGTTGATGAAAATACCAAAATCGCTATATTTATGCCAATAAAATTTGAGGATCTCCCTCGATTTCCATGTGATCCCCTCATCGGATCCTAACTTGGCGACAATGGAACCACCTCGAGCGTATATCCTTACAAACAAAAAATTTTCAAAATCAGTCCATAATTGACGAAGTAATCGGTGAAAAAAACATATATAACGCCGAACATCTCGTTTTGGATAATCGGTTAACAAGTTTGTGCGCAAGAACATGTGGAGGAATCTTTCTGAAGGATTTGGGATCTGCTGGAACGATCGGGAGCACAATAAAACTTGGACTTCACTGATAGACGTATACTTGGAGTCTGGCGCGCGGCTCGTACGTACTACATCAACTTAATTCTAAATACCCAAATATATCACAATTTCCTTCACTCTCCATGTGCTAGGCTACAACTAAGACCAATGTTACTAATAACCTTCTATTTTATCTTCCAGATACTACCAGTGCGTGTCTTACGGCTCGCTGCCAACCGAGTGCCACGAGTTTGCGTACTTCCTAGTGAACATGATCCTCATGTACGTCATCCCGCTGCTGTCCACGCTCTACTGCTCCTCGGCCGCACTGCTCGAGATCATCCGCAGAGCTAACACTTCTAATGGTAAATGAAGCTGTTTCTTTACGGATCTGGTACTTAGTCTACTGCTGAACAATAGTCTATATGGTTGAAAAATAATTGAACGCTTTGCTTAAGTAAAGTACCTATCTAAACAGGGTAATTTTTACCAGAACCCTAATAACCTGCGCACACTGGCGAACGGGACGGCAGGGGATTTTAAATGTATCAATTCAATTTAATAGTTATATCCAATTTTATATTGATATTCATATATAGCTCCAGAGAAAACTGCACTGCGATACTCCAAGGCCGATCACCGAGCATTGAAATATATTATATATTCCCCATACACCTGATTTCGTTTGGATAACTGATGAATTTGTAATACCCTGCCGTCCCGTCCGCCAGTGTGTGCAGGCCAATAAGGTGTGCATAGCAAAACTTCATGCAACACAAAATATACATAGACGTTCATTTGCTGATTGTAATACTTGTCGTTTCTACTAATTATACATACAGCTTAAACTTACCTACTACATGTTTATACTCATTTAATTTTATATTGTAATGATTGCAGATAAGATGCGTCGAAGCGGCGTGGGCATCCTGGGCAGAGCTCGGGCGCGGACGCTGAAGATGACCGTCACCATAGTTCTAGTATTTTTTACTTGTTGGTCTCCTTACTACTGTTATTGTTTATGGTAAGTTGTAGTTATTTAATAAATCAAATTCAGTCATTTTAATTTAGGTTTCGGTAAATGATAAAGCTTCAGGACTTACACATTATTCTAACTCGTTACGATTCTGACGAAAGTTTTACGGGACACTTTACTCGATATCTCACCTGATTCTGAGCTCCCTATTTTGGTTTTATATAACACAACTTAAAGCCCTTCAACATTATTCCAGACCAAAGAGCTATGCAAGAAACTGATTCTAATCTTTATTTATATTTATTTTAAGAGATGTGGCTTCTTGTCAGCTCTATCAGGTTTCTTACATTTTACCGATTTCCAACATAATTAAGAAATATACAACTTTGTAAAAGTCCAGCTATTGAAGTATCAGAATGAAACTTTCCCATCTAAAAACCCCATCCTCATTGATCTCCAGGTACTGGATCGACAAAGAATCTCTGAGGAGCCTGGACCCGGCCATCCAGAAGGCCATGTGGCTGTTCTCGTGCACCAACTCGTGCGCAAACCCCATCGTTTACGGCGTGTTCAACCGCAACCGCTGGACGTGGCGCGCTGGAAGGGTGAGTTACTTCGTAAGTCTTCAGCCACCATCTTTATATATATGTGTATTCTAAGCAGGATCAGAGGCGCGAGGCAAAGTGACATTCTGTCAGTGTTGACGGTTGTGATGTGACATTTCGGTGGCGCTTGTCACTGCCATACATTTTGAACTTTTCAACAATCGTTATCCGAAAGCATAGAGGGCCTCAACAGAAAGCTTAAAGTCACCCAAAGGGCAATGGAGAGGGCTATGCTCGGAGTTACCTTGCGTAATCGAATCAGAAATAAGGATATCCGCAGGAGAACCAAAGTTACCGACATAGCCCGAAGAATTGCGAAACTTAAGTGACATTGCTCGCAGAACGGATGGCCGATGGGGCCGAAAAGTTCTGGAATGGTGACCGCGAACCGGATGACAATGCGTTGGAAGGCCTCCCACTAGGTGGACCGATGACCTGGTTAAGATTGCGAGAATCCGCTGGATGCGAGATGCACGGGATCGGTCAATGTGGCGATGCCTGGTGGAGGTGTATGTCCAGCAGTGGACGTCTTTCGGCTGAAATGATGATGACGACAATCATTATCGCCAATAGAATGTCACGTTGTCCACAGGAGCCAAAGGAGCTCGTAGTTCAGTTATATTGCCATTTAATTGAGGTGGAAAATGGTACGGGATAGGTCTTTGAATATCAAATAGAAGCGGTCAACCGTTTGAAATAATTTTTAAATAGTTGGCCGCACCTATAAGTAGTTTCAATAAAATAAGGGTGATTTTCCTAATACTAGACGGGCGGTTGACCGTTCTTACTTTCCTCGTAGATAGTGTTGTCATCAGCCCACAATTTTAACGGGCAAGGACCCGAAACTACTGCACTAACTGTATCAAAAAACCTGTCTATAATAGGACCCGTCTTAACATAACAAAAAATAAAGTAGGTATAGGTGTCTATAATAACTGGGTAAAAGCTACAAAACCTAAGTAACCCTACGGGTTACGGCTTACGTTTTAAAATACCATGACTAACCAAATCATAATCACCACGCTTATAAGTGCTGAAGACAGTAGGTATAATATATGAACTGCTTACCTAATATTATTTAAAATACTATATGGGTCCAAAATTTTAATTTCCAGAACGTTCGATGTCGAAGCGGCAGTATGAGACGAGGTTCAAGACTCCCCTACGGTGAATCTATGGAGATATCAGCAGCAACCCTGGCTAGAGCGAGAAACTCTTTGGGAAGCGATAGGAACGGCCGGAGAGACTCCCCGTACAACACACAGAACGGATCACAGAAACATTGGAACACCATCAACAACAACCATGTTAGCAGCAATGGCATGGTATAGCTGTCTCACACTCTCACGCCTTATACTTGTGTTAAGAAAACCTTTTTGGGAATGTTATGACTAAAATCATTTAAGGTTAGCCTGTAAAAGTCGTACCTAATTCGAAGTTTGAAGGACATACGTTAGGATCTTTAGTTTGCTGATAATATGGTTCGATACCACCTTATTTTTTTGCTGTTTTGTTAGATCAAAAACATTAAAAAGAAAATTTTCGCAGTTAAATGTTCAAGACTATTCAGTCGTTGTTTATGCTCTTGACCAAAAGTGATGGGCAACAAATAACAGTTATAACGTATAAAGTTATTTATTAACGAGTTATTTTATTTTTCTGAGCGAGATAGCTCGTTGAGATGGGGTTGACTATCGTTACTGAATTCCTGTGTGTAAAAGAAAGCTTTAAGGTGGAGTCTTGAAAACATATCTAGGTCGCGATAAGTTACACAAAGACTACGGTCGAGCGGTTAGTGCCATGCCTTGTGAGTAGTTAACGTAATTGTAAGTGTTGAGTGTTACGTACTGACATGTAACATTCCTATAAGTGACTTAGTTATAAATATAGTCTTTAATTATTAGCTGATAGCTAGTTTAATGAGGCTTCATCGATTGATATTGTTACGATGACAATCGACATTGATTCTCTAGTTCCTCGACACAACTAGGATACTCATGGCTTTCCAGCATGTAAAGTTAAACATTCCAATGAGAACACGCTTAAGTTATTACGTATATATTTATTCAATAAGACTGACTGACAGACGATAAGTCCTTAGTAGGTATTTTGATACCAAAACACTAATTGTTATTTCTTTGATGGTTGTTTTTGTTTAAACTATAGTTTTAATGTAAAGATTCTATTATTTTTTGTTTTGTAGTGTAAATGTGTACCTTGGCTGTGAGGTGATAGAGACTCAGCTCTATAAATACAAAGTGAAATGAAATTTTTGTACCAAATCTTAATCATAAGTTAATGCAAGAGCTAATTTTTTAAATAAAAGTTGAAATGTACTTGTTCTGTTTTTATGATCCTTAGTAAAAAAACTATTTTCACACAAATATTTATTTAAAATAACATCCATTATAAATAAAAACAGGGAATCATGAGCCGACATCAATTAATATTATAATATTTGGTATGCTTTTAAACTCGGTAATATAAGACTTAGTGCGACAATACATATACATAAAAATAATACATAATCATTACAAAATAAGTTATTCCTTACCAAGTTAACGATATTCGTGTAAAGATTCAATAGGTGTTAATAGACTTCCGTTAAAAATATCTTCATCCCACGATACTATCATCGAATTTATTTTTTAACATCAATATTAAAATATCGGACTAATAATAATTAAAGTGCGGACTAGAGACTATTATGAACATTAAATCTACGTACATAAATGTGGTTATATAATATTTTTATTTGGTAAAATATCTTACTATAATTCTTATAGCTTACAGCTAATACGAGTATTTGGCCACAATTAAATGACTTTCCTTCTGCTGTGGTCGAAAACATAAATTATATTGTCATAATTTATTATGTCGTAACTTATTCGAATAACTAGTTTTCTAAATTAAATTGCTTTAGAGAATCACTTGGTAACTCATACACTATAACACTACTAGGGACTGTTTCACCAATTCTGAGTTGGATTGAGAATTGAGATTCAATCAAAGTTGGGCGAGATTTTTTTCATCAAGTATGACACACGGCACGTCTTAAAAGGGTATAGAAATGATTAACTTTTAAAATATTGTATCAAATCAGAAAATGGTGAAACAGTGGATAAAATAAATAAATTGTCAAACTATAAGCGGTAAATTTTTATATCGTTTGCAACGATGAAAACAATCGATACAAATCTAAATAAATAGAAGCACAACATTAAGTGTCACGTATTCGTTTGAAACAACTGGAATGCAGGCTGTCTTTAAAATTACAATTCTGAAAATTTACTAACAACACATTTTTTGATTTTACCAACACTACTTGAATGTTAATTTAAAACAGTACAGATGGAACTTAGCAATGCAATGAAATGATATTAGGTACTTTTTCGCAATGATGAAACTTGTCGAAAGGTACTAACGATTCAATCAAAACTACAGAACATATTGAATAAAATATTAAACAGTATGGAATTAACATCATCGTTGGTAAAATCAACTTTTGGCGCATATATTTATAGTATCTACTTACAATACAAACACCTTCTAGATACATTACATACACATTCGACTCAACTAATGTACATTCATACAAAAATAGATGGAAGTTTCAGCTACAGATTTATTTTATAAATGTATCCAAAGATTAATTTACTATGCGTTATTTATGTATGTCCTATCACTAGGAAGGACCTACGCAATGTAAACTATAAAGTTCTTTTTATATTTTGTCCCAAAAAAATCCTTATAGGAAATGTATTGTAGTAGCAAACTAGCTGAAAATATGTACTTAAAGTCAGAGAGTATATTCAAAGTACAGCTTAATCTCTAAATGAGACTTAATCTTAAGCGAAATGTACACATTTACTTCATAATCGAGCCTTAAAATGTAGACACGAATAGTACAAGTATAGAGTCAAAAATTCTAAACATCATCACGACAGCTACTTTAAAGCTACATAAAATGGCACATATAGAACACACCGACACATTGTATAAGCTCCTTCTAACATTTACATCAATATTTTAAACCTAAATACTGAATATTTCAATACATTATTTCGGTAAACCAACATTTGGTAAGTATGATAATGTTTATGGATTGAAACGTGAATAATACGGTGTGTAGAGAGCCTTATCAACTGTTCCAAAAACACGTTGAAGATAATATCATTATGCGTAAGTTTAAATCATGACTACTTTTAAATAAATTATATATGAATATTAAAACAGTATTTATAAACGTTTGCATAAAATAAAATTATTATAATTCAAAAAATAATATTTTGCACAAAAAAATCATACATCCCATCACATAACAACAGTTTAAGCTGCAACGTTATTATCCTAAAAAATAACGGTAACTACTTTGAACACTGAACAGTTTACTCAACGCGTCGGAATAACGAGTTATTATATACGATATTTTTGTTAGGTATTTGAAAACGATATCAGACTCACAAATTAAGATTTTGAATTAGATTTTTGATAACATTGATCGTTAATGTTTAAATACAATATGAATTGAATTTAAAGCTTCTGTCTTGTACTCGTTATTTTCTCTCGATAACTCAGGACCGTTTTTAACTGTATATTTTTCGATCGATCATTACGTTCCGTAATCTGTCCATAACAGTCAATGGAGGACGTAATTATTTGTATCATGTTTTGCTCACTGGTCTCCTTTCTCCAGCTCGGTGAGCTCTTGGGCGGGTGCTCCATCCCTTTCGTTAGTGACAGCGCGGCTCTTCTCTATGTCACCCTGGGATAGTGACGACACTATGATGGCGCCCAGAGCATCGCACACCACGTTGATGGTTGTACGGAAGCGGTCGCTGTAATAAACAATCATTTATTTTAGTCATCATATTAGATATAGGTACCGTAGGGATTTTGATGGCCCAGTTTTTTTATCCGTATTTAAGTCAACCAATGGTTAAATACGAGTATGCCAAACAATGGTTGAAATTTTCAGTAAAACGCGTTTATTCATCAATTTGTAAGTCTAACAAATGGTCAAATAATTAACTCCCCAACTCACGAGTATTTCACAATTTATGATGCTAACAATTGTTAAATTGGGCGTTTTACCGAAATTTGATATTAGCAAAATTAGCATATTTAACCATTGGTTGAGTTAACTACGGATCAAAAAACTGGGCCTTTGTCAAATAATAAAAATAATTATAATATATTATTATTTTTATTATTTTTCATATAACTATTATATATTTAATTATTATAATAATAATTTGTAATATAGCGTGGGGCTTGCGGCTACATATACACATACATATATACACACATAGCGAGGATGGTTCGCGGATAAGTGAACATCCATTTCATATCACCTCTCCGTGCCTCGGCAAGCACGTTAAGCCGCTGGTCCCAGCCATCATTTGTAGATCTTTGAGAATCGTTACGTAGCCACAAGCCCGAAATCCAAAGAACCAGTCAAACCAGAGGGTATCGTTTTACCCTGTAACAAGGTTATGGAGATTACATAAGCAGCGACTAATCAGGTCGCAAGCTTTCTAATTTGTTGCGACAGGATTGGTTGAGGGAACGGCTGACAATGATGACCCACTATTTTCTAACCGCGAATGAACAAGAAGATAGTGAGTCATCGTTGTCAGCCAGCCTCTCAACCAATCGGGTCGCAACAAATTAGAGTGAATAGGTTTCTTCTAGGCAAGCGTGATACACCGTCGTGTTTTTTAACGCGAATGGACTATAGTAGGTATCATTACGCTTATGACGTCAAAGCAGTTATGTAATTAACAAACGGGTCTGATGTCACAATTCATTACTTGTAACTTTATCCTTATTCACAAGTGCATGTCCTATTTGCAATATTTAGATACTCATACTCAACCCATTTTCGAATAGTTTATCTAATCAAGCTCTTTTGCACGAATAATAGAAAAATAATCTCTTATATTCAGGTTGACTTTAATAAACTCTTTCAGGGGGTGAAAGTAATCATGAATGTTAATATGGGTTACAATAATTTATACCCGCTGTATTGTTTAAAGGCTATAGTTCTGTATCTAATTATATTGACCAGCACTCATCAAACCAAAAGATATTGCAGCCTTGTACTTACTTAATATGGAGCGCGTGTAATGAATATCTTTAGTACTAGAAAAACTGTAGAGTTCTTCTAGTACATCTTTTTTTTTTTTTTTTTTTACTATTTATAGGCCTGTGTTTGACCACAATCTCACCGTGGTCAGTGATGATGTGGCCGATGGTGGTAAGCACACAAAGCCTAGAAGGGAACTGGCTCTCAAGTGCTGCTGTCGGAACACACCGGAAGGTGCTTGGCGACAGATTTTCAACTTGAGGGTGGTTGCCAGCCAGGCGGGTACTACAAAGTACCCTACCACCGTGCTATGGTTTCCTCACGATGTTTTCCTTCACCGAAAGCTCAAGCTCATTGTAGGATTCGAACCAGCGACCTTCGTCTCGGTATCCGACGTCACTACCACTGAGCTATCATCGCCTTAATCTTAACAACATAAACATCTCTAGTTCATTCATACCTATCTCTGATGACTTACCTAAGGACCTAGGGCTTATTTATGAAATGAAACAATTTAAAAGTAAACATACAGTAGCCAATCCACAGCGAGGATGATAGAGACGTCCTCGGCGGGCAGATTGACGGTGTCCAGCACCATCACCATGGTGACCAGCCCCGCCTGCGGGATACCCGCCGCTCCTATGCTAGCAGCCGTGGCCGTCACACTGGGGAACGTCGGCAAACAATTTGAAGATTAAGGTTATTATGGAGCCAGCACTGAACGTCAGTTATATTAAAGCTTGGTATATTCACCCCGTGTGGGAGGATGAGATAAGACTTAAAGCGGACCCTAACTGGAGGGAGTGGCCTGAGATAGAAAACAATGGAAATAGCTCGAGCAAGGCCTTTGCCAAGAGGCATGCTGAAGCAAAATAAAGAGTAAAAAAGGCTTATAAGGCCCGTGTAAGCAATTTTCCTTGCCAGTCGCTAGAAGTATAGAGCGCCCATCATGAATATTTTTAGCTGTGGCCTCCTCCCGCATCCTCCCTTTTTCCACGCGTGTGAAAAGTGAAAAGAAATGACAATTGCATAATAAGAGGTATATCAGTCTTATTTAGAAACTTTGCAGTAGGTGCTCGTTACTTGAAAGAGTTTCCTGATTGATAGAGACATTTGGGTTAGCTTAGATGTTCTGAGGGCTGTAAAAGTCACATCTTGAGATGCTCAGAATTGTATCTATTGGCAACACTTTAAATCAATCAAAAGTATTAAACATGCCTGCCTATGAGTTCTGAATAGACGGATGTTTTTTTTTTAATTTTCTTTTTTTTTCTTCTTTCAATTAAGCATTACTGCATGTATTCCGATTTCAAAGTTATTTGTCGGTGAAATATAGATTGATGTTGATGAAATCTAAGATATTAAAGTCCGTCATTGTGCATGATCTCTAAATACATAAATTACAAGAAAACATCTGTATTTAAGTTTATGAGAGATGCAGTCTCGCATAAACTTGAGTTTTGGCAAATTGGCCCTCACCTGACGGCAATAATCTTGCCAAACGACATCTCGACCTTCCTGAGCTGCGCGATGAAGATGGCGGCGACGGCCTCGTACAGCGCCGTGCCGTCCATGTTGATAGTGGCCCCGATGGGGATCACGAAGCGCGTGATGCGCGGGTCCAGCCCCATGTCGTCGCAGCAGCCGATCGTTATGGGCATCGTCGCTGAGCTGGAAACGAGAGATAAATAGATAGAATATTCTTTATCGTTTACCAATATTGTAACACAAGTCTTTCACAATATTGCTAATTCGAAGGGTACAATGGCGTTCTTATCGCTGACAACAATATCCACTAGGCAAACTTTAGAATATAGTTTCAGTTTATCTAAAGTTTAGATAGACTGAACCAACTTAAAATAAAAAGGGGTAGTCAAATAGTATTTTTAAGTTTATTGCAAGCACAGGTGAGAATCAGAGATACAAAAAGATTTTTTTTTTATCTTTGCATTTGCAAATATTCGCACTGGTTAAGGCAACGCGATAGTTCAAAATTAGGGCCACCAGGGCTAACAGCAGGTTGTGAATGCAGTTAGTAAATGAGTTTCCTACACATCTAATTTAAAAACCGGCCAAGTGTAAGTGGACTCGCGCACGAAGGTATGGAAATGGAATGGTACGGAAACCATTATCGCAAAAAACGGCAATAAAATCACGTCTGCTGTATGGGAGTCCCACTGAAATATTTATTTTATTCTGTTTTTAGTATTATTGGTTGTTAAAGGGCAACAGAAATACATCATCTTTAAAAAATTCAACTGCCTAGCTATCACTGTGCATGAGATACAGCCTGGTGACAGACGAACAGACAGACAGACCGCGGAGTCTTAGTAATAGGGTCCGTTTTTACCCTTTGGTTACGGAACCCTAAAAAATAAGGAGCAGCTATAGAGCTTAGACAATAAACAGGTTCTATATACTATTTCAAAAGATGGCAGTGCTATAAACTCACCTTGAAGCAGTACCAAAAGCAGTAGCCATCACCTGTCCCATCTTCGCGATGTACCGACAGGGCAGCTTCTTGGTGGCCAGGATGAAAAGAATGCTCAGCGTGCCGAACCCGTGCAAGAACAGCCCCAGCAAGACCGTCATGAAATACAGCCCCAACCGGCCCACCAGCTCCGCAAATGAATCGATCTCCATGATCTTCGCTGTTATCAAGAAGAACACGCCAAGGGGTGATAACCTGGAAGATTTAAAGGTTAAATATTTAGGGTAGCAAATCTTGTGACGGGGGAGTATGCATGAATCCAATACCGATACCGATACCCGATATATTATTTTTCTCTGTGCATGAATCACAGATAATACAATACCATGAATTAATGTGGGCGACCTGGCTGGAAGAGTCGTGTGAGGTTTTAGTCTGTTGGTGTTTGACAGACCTCTCTACTCATCCCGGGACGGAAGACATCCATATACCAGAATTTATATCCACACAATAAAAACGGGAGCAAATATTACGCCAATTTATATAGCACGTGACAAGTTTCACAGGTTTATGCTGATACAGCAGTAACCATTCTGATTCGGTATAACAAAACTGACAAAATGCGACCATAAACTCTTGAAGATATTAATAGGAATTACGAATACTTAGAACATGTTGGTATACAGGTGCAATATATTGTTCCATGAGTATGTTTCTTCCACCTCGTCACTTCCCGTTACTCGGGGTCGGGTTTCCTGGTCATGAGGCGCCACTTAGTTCCGCTCAAAGAGCATCGTCAGTAGATAGATCGCACTTCTTCATGACCTTCTGGACATTCGTCATCCAAGATGTCAGCGGTCTACCTCTCCCTCTCTTTTGTGTCGTCATGGATGTTACATGAGAATGCTGATGTTGCTAAAACGAGGGGGTACTACAGAATCTTGATTATTTTGCAGCACGGCAGATTTATCCTCGTTCCCTCATATTTAAGAGTAGCTTAACAGCAGGTATTTTAGAAAACCGGTTTGAAGATTTTTATTATATCACTAAACTGATTTTCAGTTATTTCGTTTTTTTTTCTTTATTAACCAAGGTTTATAATCCAGCTTTAGTGCTAAATCAGTGAACACATTTCTAAGAGCTAATAAGTAATAACAATTTGTCGTTTAGCAATGAAACCAAAAACTCCTTTTTTATTTTGAGTGAATAAACTATACAAACAACAACAATTATAAGCTAGTGACCGACCGAAGGTTCGGCCAGGAAATCTAGTTTCGGTTTCGGCCAAAAATTTACCGAAACTTTCGGTGGCACCGTAACTCAGTGTTCGTGAATTGTTGTGCGTCATTCGACTAACTCGTGGTCGCTCCAAACTCTCAGAGAACTCCTCAGTAACCGTCGAATCCAATTCTCGATGATAAGAGTAAGTGGCGAGTTCAAAAGAATGGGCTGCCTCAAGGTAGAGTAGAGTAATGACCAACCGGCGAACCCTAACACGGCCCGCTTTCTGTATGCAGATGACCTGGCATTAACCTGCCAAGCCACTGATTTTGAGGAGATTAAGGTCAAGCTTTCCACCACCGTGGAAAGCTTGTTCGCAGGACTTGGGGCTTCTCTCCAGTCCTGCGAACAACTGCAATGGCGCTTTGCTACTGCGCTGGTGAATATGCATACCAGTAGGGAGTCGCTCCACCCATTCAAACTTAGTGGATACAGCTCTTAATGAGACCTGTCGGATTTCCACTGGCTGTCTCAAACCGACCCCGGTACGAATGTTGAATCCACTAATCAGCATCCCAGATATTCGTCGGTCGAAAGCTGAAAATGACCCACGCCACCCAATGCACAGCCGCGGCTCAATGCCTCGGAGATATAAAATCTGAAAAAGTTTCCTAGCATGCGTGTGCCCATCCCATGTTAACACCACCTCGGAGAGATGTGACCTTTGGCGTGAGAAGCTCATGCCTCCTGACCATTTCATCGGGTAATGGGAGAATCTTCCGCCTGGGCACGCGTTGCACTGTAGTTCAGACATTCAGTGTATGTAAAAAGAATGAACGAGTGAATCAGCTAGTGATTCTCCACGTCGTCAATGACAGCACCAGCCACCAATGGTGTTGTCAATACCATAATTGTAATTGTAAATGTGAAAATATGTGTACATTTTAAGAATGTCATATCGTTTAATCAATTATTATTATAGACAAAACAAAACCGAAAAATATCGAAATTTCGGTTTTCGCAAAACTTAAACCCGGTTTTGTGACCCCTACTCATATTATTAAAACGTCTGAATCGAAGTTCTCACATTTCATACTAATAATGTCTAACTTACCAAATAACCCATCCAGTGATAATCATCATGGCTTCCGACAAGGCGTGGAAGAAATCCTGCAGCGGTTTACTCTTGTCGCCCATCTTGCCCAGAGTGATACCCAAGACGATGCTGAAGCATACCAGCCCCAATACATTGCTGCCGCTCTGGTAGTCGCCCGTGATCTGATACGTCTCCAATTCACCTGGAAAATGCAGAAATAAGGATAAGAAAATATTATTTTTGGAGAAATGAGGAAAATGTCGTGATCGAAGTTTTGAGTGTAAATGTGGATAGTTATAAGAAGACGGGGAAGGCCAAAGAAACGATGCATGAACTATATGGAAGATTAGCTGTGCCCGCGGCTTCGCGCCCGTCAACTGCCTACAGTGCCTACCCTGCCCTACTTATTACCTATCCGGGTTATTGGACGATTGGCACAAATTTAACTCGCCCGAAATGTGCGAATCGACCTTATAATAGTATTATTTGTTCTGTGGCGATTCGTACGAAGTATTGGTAAAATAGAGGAGAAAATAGGCGAGAGCCAAACCTCAAATTATAACTTATCACTGAGGAAATTCAGTCGGTTGTCTGCGACCGCATTTCCTCTTCACACCTTGGCTATTTTTTTGGAAATATTTTCGATGTACAAAAACGACTTTTCTACTTTATTATATGTATTGTGATTGATGATATGGATAAAGAATGGTAACTACTGCGATGATATAAAAGAAGAAGACAAGTTTTGCCGACTTCAAATAAACTATAAACAATAACTTTATGTTGTAGCTAAATATCACATAGCGAAGGAGTAAGATTCATACTTAGATATCAGAAATTCAGCAATGCTGCTGAGAATTGGCCCAGGAAAGCGTTAGAAAATTATGATAGGAAGTGTTGTACTGAACGACAAAGAAAAGAAAGAAAGCTTGCAAAAAATATGGGAATACCTGAACGAAAATACAAATATTTGTGACGTTGTGCAGCAATAATAATGAATTCAGTGCCTACTGACGTAAAGACCTGATTTGCTGCCTTTTCTATTGGTGAACAAAGAATTGATCTTTTGTTCACGAATAGAACAGTCGTTCATCATCATTTTGCAATAAAGTCATTGTTCAGTTAGCTGTTCACAAATTGTCTGCACGCGGACGGCTAGTGATGTTACTTTTTCTTAAAGAAGTTCTTAGTTAAGTTTCGTACAATTTATGGGTGGTATCTATTATTGGTTAGAGTGGCAATTTCGACTCTATTAGTAAATAATTTCAAATGTGTCGTCTTAATGATCATTATGTGGGCCTAAAATTTAAATTATCTGTTTATCCTTTGCCTGATTATCTTTTGGCTAAGCGCTTTTAGTTTAGGAAAATATGTGCCCACATATTGTGTCGCAAACCTGAACGTAAATAGGGTAAGAAGATGTTAGAGTGGATGCACATAACTGGTCCAAGGAGCGGAGGCAATCCATAACACAGATGACCTGGCAAGGGTTGGATACAGGCGGGCGAGTACGGCCTACTGTGACAAGCTTGAGTCACACATTTTTATCACAGTTTGGGAGCAAAAACCGTGATAAAATGCGATACTCAATCCTATCACAGAGGCCATGCTCGCCCGGCAGGAGGCCCAATATCAGGTAAAGTGGCGTGCAATGGAGAAGAGAACGAGAGGTGTTCCTACGCTAGGCACTTAAAAAGTCGTGAATTGCAATACTTAAGGTACTTATTAAGGTTACACTAGTCGATCATTCTTCCATACAAACGTAGTCTGGCGATTACTCCACTGTTTGACGATGTACGTTCAAAATAAAAAATGATGTCAATTTGTCTCATCATTATCTAGCCCTGTATGGAAACAAAAAATTTAAAAAATATATATATTTGAAAGTTATGAGCGTCGAAAGTTCCATAATTCAACATTAATTTTAACGCATCTTTGGGCGGATAAAAATATCATGAGAAGAAGGAAATTTTCAAAACGGGTACCATACAGGGATAGATTAGTAGTTCAACAATGCAAATAATTTTATTTTGAAAATATACATTTAGTCGATTTTTCATGATATCTAGACTCCCAAAGGACTGTTTATAAAATTTCGCGCGCTCGTTTTCGTCCTAAATCATCATCCATTTCGCTACAAACTTGTAAAAGTGCTAATTCGTACGCGAACTAGCTTCTTACTGCTCATCACAGCATCTATCTCTTTCGTACGTGTTGTCGGATGAGATAGCAAGCATTTTAACCCGGCGCACAAAATAATTCGTGCCGTTACTTTAAGGTTCCCCTACCTTAAAGTAACAGTTCTATTTCATAGATTGGACAGCATTAAAACTAAGATTTATCGGAAGTAAAACAGTCGAGAGAGAGAGAGGCATATATCTACCTAGTCGACTTTTATTGTCGGTCTTGTCGAACACGAGCCGCGTGCGGTAGGACGCGATCGTCGCCTGCGCCAAGTTCTCCGGGAACACGTTTCTGAAACAAACGGACAATAGATTATAATTAATAAAGAGACATTACAGGCGGTTTCTGGTAAGAAATTATACACGTGATACAGTCATAAGATCCGATTGGCTGTCCGCTGTTGAAACCAATCACAGCAGAAACACGCGATTGACAATTTATCTTCTTAATGTTCGATCCAGAGACTAGGGTCAGATACAGTTGACGAAGAGACATTTTTTTTTTCGAAAAAAGGCGGGTACCGTTTTTCGGGAGCAAACAACTATTTTACTGGGAGGGTGTTTTTTTAATCCAGAGCGGGGCGAAGGATTCTAGAGTAGAATCCTGAGTGCAGCGAGTTATTCAAAGTACGTCACTCGAGCTTTAAATAGTGTTGCTTCCGAGGTGGACACTGTACTTTTTACCACCCTCTATGAGAAAATAATTAAATGCAACTTATGAACAAGAAAGTTACGTTTATTTATTTACATACAATTAGGAACCTTAAGAAATAACATAGTAAAGAAATAATTAGAGGCTAATGTTTATCTTTTAACAATTGTGCGACCCGAGACAAAATATTTGTGTGTATTAGAAAGATACACGTATCCCATAACCTCCAACGAAAACCAGCGTGATATTTTGTAATGTTATGTCTATACTCATAACTAACAAAATCTATTATTGCACGTGTATTCACTGACTGCCCTTGAACCGTCCACAACAACAGTCCAGATTGCAAAAGTGCATAAGTGGACAATAGTCACTGGCCCTCCAGGCCTGCCAGAGACCAAGAATGGTGATTAACCTATTTTCTTACGGCGTGCGTGTCCTTAAACGTTAACGAAAGAATTTTACGACATTACAACTGTCTTTCAACAGGTTCATAAAGAAAGATATAAACTACGTAAATCTAAGACCCATATTTCACCTCAGTTTGAAGGATGTCCTCACGACACAGTCGCCTTGATTATGAAAAAAAAAACTCGATTACTGTCATTATATAATCAACTCAATCTGCCTAGCGGTTTTTACAACTATTATCAGATTCAGCTGGGTACCAATATTTTTAACCCAGTAACTGGGTAACAAGGTACCCCTTGGCACGACTGGTGTCAGATCTCAAGCTTCTGACTACCCGTAACGACTGTCAAAGATCTTCAAATGACAGCCGGGACCTACGGCTTAACGTGCTTTCCGAGGCACAGAGGAAACTCGGTATGTTGAAATGGTCACCCATCCACGGACCGACCTCGTCAAGCGTTGCTTTACCTTAATAATCGACCAGTGCGGCTGTTATTATTTAGCCACGAGCTCCTCCATTATATATATATAATCAACTATAACTGTTAATTTGATGATTCGATTTAGAAGCGAGTTGGAGTTACTTGGAATATAGGGGTAGGGGTAAGGCACAAAAAAAAATGCAATCACAACTCCATGAAAGACTATGACACATTTCCTTTAAATGTTTTCCGTTTCGCGTAAATAATTTAGAAAGAGTATGTTCCCCACCCTATGAATAGAATTGAATAGAAACACATTTATTCGACACAGATACCACCCAACAGCAACAAACATCGAGTAGACAGTAAAGAAGTACATATTATGAACGTGCCCATACCGAAAGGGTTACCAATTTTCTGGGCGTCAGACACCCAGCGCTGGTTTTCAGTTGGCACCCCGCAGCGATACACGGACGTGGGTTAAATATAAATAATACTTTCAAAAAATAAAAAAACTTTTTTACAAAAAAATATTACAGACTTCCAAATAAGAAAACTACACAGTGAAAAATAACTTTATTTTTGGAATTCGGTGTCCATAACGCAAAAATTGGTACCTACCAAAGACACACGTTTTAGTTTTCACTTTTTAGTTGACAACAAAAAAATAATTTTCAAAATCGGTCCACAATTGACGGAGATAACGGTGAACAAAAAAAAAAAAAAACATACATGTAGTCGAACATAGAACCTCCTCCTTTTTGGTAAGTCGGTTAAAAAACTAAAAAATACGCTTTAATAGAAAACTTTACTTTAATTTAAATTAAGAATAGTGTGATTAAAAAAAAAGTATTTCCTTACATACTTCTTTTGCTTCACTCACATTCATACATCTAGTCATACACACACGCCGGTTATGAGTACTGCGCACCTGGCCTTAGTATTTGCTTATGTTTCTGGGCTTTCACCAGGTTCCCATAATGCGGGACGGCTGGTTTGTTCCCTGGGGTGGTCACGGCATACAGTGTGTTCTGGTGCGTTGGTGATGGGGGTCCCCCGAGGAGAGTCCGGTGACGGACAGCCACGGCGGGTTCGCGGTGAGTGCTAACGCGTACCCGTGTTCCCGCCATAAGCGGCACAGGAGAGGAGGACACCGTGGAGTTTTAGTGGGTTAGAATCCCACATACTGCGCTATCTCACCGTGGTGGCGCAGTAAGCATGAGCATTTCCACAAGTTAAAAAAAATGTAGGTAATATATTATGGTTGCTATTTTATATCCTTAAAAGGATTGTTAATGACGCACATGCGCATGGATACCTAGTTACCTACAATATTTAACCAATATTTAACAATAGTTCTGCTGACAAGCTATTTCTGGCCAGTTCCTAACCAGGAAAATCTGTACTTTCGTTATATGAGTAATAACAAATGGTTTAATAAATTAATATTCTATCCTATTATTGACATTGAAATTATTGATTATTATTTGAATTAACTCTATATGAAGTACTCGTATAAGAATTTAATAACTACCTACACATATTAATGAATTAACATTAACGATAGCTCGCCGACCCTACTGACTATGGGCCGTTTTCTGAATTGAGAATTTTAAGTTAAGAACGTCTAATTTATTACCCTTAGTTGGCTGGTAGAGAATGCCTCAGGCATTAAGTCCGCCTATGTATCTGTATGTTGCATGAAGTTTTAAATAAATAAATAAATAAATAATACCAAAGTTTGACAGTTTTTCAAGTTAAATACAAATACGCAAATTCTCAGTTCAGAAATCAAGGTACATAAGTTCAGCTTTTTAAATACTTACTTAAAAATAATGTTTATTTCTAGGCAAAATGAATATTAAGAGAAAATAAATCCGCCCAAAAATTAAGAGGGCTAACCAAATTTCTGGTAAATCGAATCATTCCATTACCAGCAGAGAGTGGCACCCGCCTGAGCGGATCGCGGGCAAATATTATGTAATGTAAGGTTATATGATGGAAACACAAGAAGCTTATGGATAGGCAGACGCTTTTGAATTCCACCTCGAGGAGTTGAGGACTGTAGCAAAACATTATACTATATATAAAAAAATCAAAAATCCCGACTGCTTGAAAAGCGAACTAAAAAGACGTAAACAAGGAGAAAAT
Source organism: Anorthoa munda (assembly GCA_945859665.1). Classification (NCBI taxonomy): domain Eukaryota; kingdom Metazoa; phylum Arthropoda; class Insecta; order Lepidoptera; family Noctuidae; genus Anorthoa; species Anorthoa munda. The sequence goes on from OX243903.1 coordinate 29,432,135, forward strand.
CATGCTGCGCTGTCGGAGGATACATCTTCGCGAGCTGGCTGACCAACAATAACGTATACGTCAGTTTGACATATGTCGCAGAGATCAAGCTATCTTTTATGAAGTATAGAAGATGCCTTTATGCCCCGAAGTGGCAAGTTCACATACCTCTTGCCTGAAGCCTAACCGAGTCTATTGTTATCAACTGTCTCGGAGCAAAGTCCTGTGAAGGTCGCGGAAATCGACTGGATGTGAGACGTGCTGGACCGGTCCGGTCTATGTGACTAATATGCTTGGGGCGTAAGGAGAGGCCGTCCAGCAGTGAAAGTTTTATGATGATAGTGATAAGTGTCAGTACAAATCTAGACTTATGCTATGCTTCTGAGAAATTCTTAATGGAAAAACACCTTGCCTGACTCGGAGTACGAACCCAAAGTATTCGCACTTTTAGCACAATATGGATGTTTCCTGGGTAGAAAAATGATAATTCTATTTAGTCAGTCAGTGAGATTATCAAATAATATTGGGCAAAATTTGTTTGCTTTATCAAATCAATACAAATTAACAAAGATAAAGCGCATCATAGTTCAGCAGTGGGGGCTTGTGACGTCACTATGTCAGTATAAATTGTACTAACGGCGTGACGTCACACGATATTTCAACGCATTTTATGGTCGTTACTTTATGTTTACGTGTCAAAAGAAAACATACGTGTCCAGTATTATTTGATCTACGATTACCTGACGGACAAAAATAAAATTTTCAGTTTACATCCATAGGGATGTAAACTGAAAATTTTATTTTGCAACTTTGAAGTCATTGATTGTCTCGTGCCTCAAATAGTTGAGGCACGAGACAATCAATGACTTCAAAGTTTAAAGTTTAAGATATTATTATAACCAAGTATTCAATAAATTATTGTTAGTTCAATAATTTAATTGATGACATCTTTTTAGGGTTCCGTACCCAAAGGGTAAACACGGGACCCTATTACTAAGACTTCGCGATCCGTCTGTCTGTCTGTCTGTCTGTCTGTCTGTCTGTCCGTCTGTCTCCAGGCTGTATCTCATGAACCGTGATAGCTAGACAGTTGAAATTTTCACAGATGATGTATTTCTGTTGCCGCTATAACAACAAATACTAAAAACAGTATAAAATAAATATTAAAGGGGGGCTCCCATACAACAAACGTGATATTTTTGCCATTTTTTGCTCAATATTAATAACGGCAACAAGTAGACGCTTGAAATATTCACAGAATGTTTAGTTGTATATTTACTTCAAAAAATAATAATTAATAAATTAAAATAAAATAAATTAAGGGGGGCTCCCATACAACAAACGTGATTTTTTTTATATGCATTGTTTTGCGTTAATGATACGGAACCCTTCGTGTGCCAGTCCGACTCGCACTTGGCCGGTTTTTTATTTATTTATTTCAACAACACTCAACAGGTTATCGCAAGTAGAGATCTTAATTATAATAAATTACAAAATAATAAGGCCGCCAGTATCAGTCACAATACCCCCTGTGCTAGTTCATACTGTATTACAGTGGGGTGCTAATAGGGATGTTTGGCCACATTTGAGAATTGACTCAGAATCCCTTACTTTGCAGGCAGCACCGTCTGTACCAATCATGAGTATGTTTCCACACTGAACAGTCAGACTCTAGACCCAAACGTACGTGTGATCTGGATCTAGTTACGTCACAACACCTGATGTCCCGCCGTCAGTCGCGTGAGCACCATAGTTTTATTTTGATTGATGTGGTTCGTAGGGCTATCTACACATCCTACTCTTTGAATTAGTACAAAACGAGAAGTACAGGCTTTAGACGACACAGTTGATGGCACTGAACTGTGAACTATCTTTATGGACACAAGGATCAGGAATTAAGGCGAAAACCGAAAGCACCCAGATCTATTTAGGTCAGGTACGGCAGGACAGTAGTATTAGAATAATAAGAAAAATATAAATCAATAATTATTATTGGTTTATAGTTTTTTTTATTTTTTCGTAACGATGGTACATTTGATCAAACTTTTTGAGCCCAGTAGGTGGCCTCGTTTATTGCAGCGTCAGAGGCATTATACAGGTCATTCATGGTGCAGGTGAATGGACAGTCGGGACACTCCAGCAAGTGGGGCATAGTCTGTACAGGAGCACCGCAAGAAGAAAAATCTATTCAATTTTATGATACTAAGAAACGGGACACTGAATCAGTGGCCAATGGACACAAGGGCTTTCCTTTTTTGTTACATTAAGGTAACAGCACTTACATCAGCATAGTCTCGCTCTTTGAACATAATAAATGACTCGTCTTAACATCTGTGTAACTGTGTCCAAAGCAAGCATTACTTACATTAGCTACTAAGCTAGTAACCGTCGTACATTATAAACGAAGGTAGCCAAAGGTTTGTCTCCTCTGGGAAGAACAATAAATTACGGGTAGGTACTCATTATCAGCTCTACCGTCTCCTGGGATTTGGGCTATTAACTAATTAAGTAACACCTATTGAGATGGGCATCGAGTTAGTGTGAGTGTGAAAGGGCTCGTGAACTTGTAAAACCTTTACGTAGGTCTAATATTTACATTTCCCGAAAGGTCGGCAAGAGACTGCGAAAGGATACCCTATTAAGGAAATGAAAAATACTGATGAACAAATGATTTTCAATAATGATGAGATAAAAATGGCAGGCTCTAGTGACAGCCCTAACAAGAATAGAATATATCTATACTAATATTATAAAGCTGAAAAGTTTGTTTGTTTGAACGCACTAATCTCAGGAAATACAGGTTGGAATTAAAAAATATTTTTGTGATGGACAGCCCATTTATCCAGGAAGGCTATAGAACATCACGCTACGACCAATAGGAGCGGAGCATCAATGAAAAATGTTGTAAAAACGGGCCAAATTTATTTATTTTGTGAGCTTCCGTTGCTTGCGCCGCGTAAACGATTAAAGTTACGCAACAATCATGTATGTAGGGTAGGGTAGGATTGCTAGGGTAGGGTAGGTAGGTATGGTAAGTAGGTAGCCAGTTGATGGGAGCAAAGCCGCAGGGGACAGCTATAATAGAATAAAAACATCTATTCGACACAGACACAACACAACAATTACAAAGTTACAGGGAAGGTTCAAGAAGAGCTGCGCTGGGCATGCCCACACCGAAAGGGTCACCAACTCAGCATTTGCTGGGTGTCAGACACCCAGCGCTGATTTTCAGTTGGCACCCCGCTAGTGACAGGGACGTGGGTAAATAAAATAAATACTAAATATAATAATAACAAGCATATGTAAACGTAAGTATCTATCATAGCAACAGGAGACCTAGGAAATGATTAATGGAATTAATAGGACGTAAGAAGTGAGTGATAGAACTGTGAAACACGAATGCGAGTATGTGATATTCTTCATTGCTAAGTATCATGATCCGAACAACGTAATAGAACAGCCATCTAATACGACAAGTCGAGATAAATCCTATTAGGAAAAGCAGATAGCATCTTTAAAGCCGTAGGTCTGGTGGAGTTCAGACGTCAATGCACCCCAGATTACTAAGTGAAGTTCTAGAGCAATCTGTGAAAGTTTTTTTTAATATTCAAACACCAACTCACAAAATTAAATGTCATTAGACTGGTTTATCTATGGGCAGCCCTACGCACCCGTATATAGGGCGCAGTATAAATAAGCGAGTGAAGCGACAAGCGTGAACTATAACTCGCATCGCTCCTCTCACACCGCGCACCGACCGGCTGCAATTGACAATTACCCACCTATGTCAGTATGTCGCCCTGTTCCACGGTGACACGCATGTCATACACTGTCACTCATAGGACACGTTTAGCGTGTCATATACGACTAATAGGAATTAATGTCTTCGATGAATCATGATGCTTGAGAGCTTGCCTCGGATTCGAACACACCTGTTAAGGAAAATATAAGATAATCCTTAATCATCAGCATCCTAGTCTTTTCTACTAATATTTTATTGTTGGACAGTGATCTAGACTCCAGGATAGCTAATCTACTGAGTATAAGGATATAAAACTGACCTCTAAACCTGGACCTGGAACACCAATACCGATCTGCTCCGACTTTCGGTACTTAGGGTCGCTTGTCCAAGGGGATAGCGAGGTAGACCGAGACGTAACGCACCTGATCAACTCAGGATGGATGAAATGGTCGACACAATGGACGACAGGTCACTGAAACAACTTGCGACCCACGAATGCCCTCCAAGTTAAAGCGCAAAATTTCAAGACCGTGATTAGACTTGTCGCACTGTATGGATCAGATTGTTGGACTGTGAAAAGGATGGATGAAAAGAGATTGCATGTAGCAGAGATGAAAATGTTGAGATGGATATGCGGAGTGACGAGAATGGATAATGTGAGAAATGAGAGTATTAGAGGAAGTTTGAAAGTGGCGTCAGTGACAGAAAAGTTAAAGGAAACCGTTTGTCCTGGTATGATCATGTGATGATGAGGAGGGATGAAACGCATGTTACTAAAAGAGTTATGAATATAAATGTGGATGGATGTAGAGGGAGTGGAAGGCCAAAGAAAAGATGGATGGACTGTGTGAGGAGTCACCGATTTACAAAATAACTGTTTGTTTTTGGCCGAAGCCTCTTTTGAACTTTTTTCATTTGCCATATTTTCACCACACCGAAACAACATTTTTAAGGAATAATTTTTGGTCACAAATAAATAGCCGGTTACTTGGTAGCATTTTCAATTCAAAATTAAAATAATATCATAAAAAGTCAATATGTTGTGCTACAAAATTTTGTGACAAAAATCAAAATCAAAATCAAGGTATTTATTTCAATTAAACTTTAGAAGTACTTTTGAATTGTCAAACAAAAAATTAATAAAAAGATGACTCTAGTTGCAAATTCGCAAGCGTCTGTAGGTCTCAATGGAGAAGAATTTGCAAGAAACTCCCCGGACACTCTTTTCCATCAGTTTTAATTACAAGTTTTTGGTTACATCATTCTTGTTGAAAAAATACATATATGTGAGAACGATGTAAAAAGACGTGTACGTAAAAGCGTCTAGAGTAACAAATAATTAAAAAAAAGCACTTTAACAGGCCGAGACAGCTAAGTTATGACCAATCCCAACTGATGGCGCCCGTTCACGAACATGACGCATGGATCGGCACCACTCAGCTCAACCATCATGAAGGGAACCGAATGATCCAACACATGTGCCACCATCAGAGAGAAATTAGAGAGAGCATGACACACTCAACTGCCAGGGCACACAGAAGTCAACGAACGACATATAGGTACAGTGAATGGTAGATTTATCTACAGTCGGAACATAGTACTCACACATGTGCTGTGCAATTATATAATACTAAAAGAAATTGAGTTTATACAATACAAAAATTTGCATACAGTCTTCAGCATGTCCAACAATACTTCGATACTTTTCTGCCCATCACTAATTGTTCTTGCGCCCTAGTGGCTGCGGAGCAGGACCAGCATTGAGCCAAGCATTTTTATCAGCGATGTAATCCCCCAACTTATAATATGCTTGCCTACATAGTGTGCGTTTTATACAAGTCTTAAATTTCGTCTCATTTAGTTGTAGAATGTGGGGAGGAATTTTATTGTAACATTTTATACAGTACCCCATAAAAGATGATGCTACTTTAGCCAGCCTGAAACCTGGTTGAATTAGTTGATCCCTATTTCTAGTAACATAATTATGTCTGTCACCGTTTTTACTAAAAAGATGTAAATTCTTTCTAACATACATGATGTTTTCATAAATATATTGACAAGGTACCGTCATGATGTTAATGTTCTTAAACAGTTCCCTTAGAGAATCGCGCCGGCGAAGATTGTATATCGCTCTGATGGCTCGTTTTTGCAGGTTTTGACAGAAATGAATCGCTGCAAAACCGACTTCACGCAGTCTTGTCTGTGTTTATGTATTTATTTTGAATTTTCATGCAAATGATTTATTAATAACTGTAATGCATTAGACATTTTTATTAATTAATTATTTTAACTAATTAGTCCAAGAGCGAGCGAAGCAAGCTCGGGAATTTAGACAATCCCGACAAGGATCGGTTAGGTTCGAATGGGATGACGGGAGCTGAAATGAGCGAGCAAAGCGAGCGAACTGTTCCTCTGTCATTTAGAATTTCAGTAAATGCCTTACTGAAATACTAAATGACAGAGGAACAGACAAACATTCAGTGTTTTAGTGTTTAGCATTTTAGAAGTTAATTATTGTGCGCATAGAAATATGAAATACACTTGTTTATTATATCTATGATTGTGCGTATAAAAACATGTTTTATGTCATTATGCGTAAATTAATTTATGCTGTAGAATGTTATGCTTAAAAAACATCATTGGTATTAGAGAAATTATGCTTAAAAAAATATGCGTAAGCTGTTTTGCGTAAATATAATTAGGGTAAACAAAAGTATGCCATCCTATATTATGTCTTAAAATGTTATGCAAATGGATAGGGAAACATGAATAGTGTGCACAAACTTTCTAGGCGCGTGGTGAAATGAAAATATGGTAATTAAAACACTGGTTTATTGAATGTTCAGGAACATAATACTTGGAACAAATGTTATTTCAGCTAAGTGTAACTTCGATAAAAAGTTTTTCGACCAAATGAAACGTCGGAGTAACGAAAAAAAATGAATTGATTTTATTGTCAACTGAGACCATAGATATAGTATGTACAAGATAAACAGAGTCAGATGAAAAGCGAAACCAAAAAAATAAAATCTATGTGTTAGGGAATTGTCCATGTGTTAGTAAAAAAAGTGTTGTCAAAAAGTCCATGTTCAGTATCGATATCGATACTTGGTGAACACCATAAGAAATACGATTAAAGGGTTGTTGGTTACATTGAACTGTAATAAGAGCTGGGAAAAAACCATGCTTTGTTTTAATTAAAATACAAATTACAAAATAATATCTCGCATGTATTTAAAATACGAAATACAAAATATTTTTAAGTCGTGTAATTATTTAAAATATAAAATACAGTATTTTACATATTTTTATTTAAAATACAAATTAAAAAATACAGTCGGTCATCCATCGTGACATTCGTACTAATAAACTTAATCAATACACAGAAGTTAGGTGTAAATAACCGTTTGAAATGAAAATTACAATTTACAAGGTACTTGACAATTTGACGTACGCCATTTTGCTTATTTTCTGCAGAACGCATCTATTAATAAAATCGCTAAATGTGTTTTGAAGCCAAAAGTATTTGAAATACTTTTTTTTATGCTTTGTTAGTAAGAACAAAATTCTTAATAATTAATTACGATCTAGCCTAAAAGTAAAAAAAATATAATACGTTATAGATTATGTTAAAACTAAGAATAGTGTCCATTTGCACTTTTACACAAGTCCGTAGCACTTTCTTAGAGTCTGATATAATTTATAAAAACACTATGTTCATATGTCATTGGGTGCATTTACAGCATCCCTAAGCACTTTATTTTGGAATTGTTGGGTTAATTTTACGTTGCTTTGTTTAGTACAGCCCCAAAGTTGGATACCAAACGTCCAAATTGGCATCAGTATATGCTTGTATATGGTTATTTTATTATGTATTGATAGACAGGATTTCCTTCCGAGTAACCAATACATACTTTTATAACGTATGTCGCAACTTGGCGTCGAGAGTTATGCCAAGGTATTTGGCTGTATTAGTATGAGGCACTTGCATGCCATTTATGTAGATTGGGTGATAGTCCAAGTATTTATTTGTGAAGTCAATGAGAATTGATTTTGACTCATTCAGTTTGATCTTCCATTTTTGTGTCCAGTCATAAACTTTGTTCACAGCTAGTTGAACTTTTTCTACTGCTTCTCTGTGGCTTGATCCGGTAGCCATGATTGCAGTATCATCTGCATAGGTGGCAATGGTGTTGTTTTCCAGTTCTGGGATCACACTACCTTGAGGTACCCCAGCTTTTATAGCGTTTAGCTCGGAATATGCGAAAACAGAGCAGCAGAGCACTGATGTATTCTAGACACTGTAAAACTAATACATGCAAACAATATAATGTCATTCCTAAACCTACTCAAAGAAACAAAAAATAATTTTTGAAAAAAAAATAAACATGCAACTTAAAGTACAGTTTAGATAAAAACATCTTCTCAATCGTACCTTAAATCTATTTTAACAAAACTTGACTTAATAAGTTTGTACTCATGTCATGATGTCACTAAAAACGATTAAGTTTTTATCGATACTCATGACGTCACCGCTTTGTCAAGCCCTAGCGTAAACAAACAATTTACTCTTTTACATAATATTTTCGCAAATATTGTTTAAATATACTAAATATACTTATATAATACAATGGAAATCAATATACTATTGTAAGAATCTTTTTCTGAGCCGATTACTAGCAGATATTTGTCAAAATATGGTTCGAAACAATCCAAGGACAAAATTGTATTTACCTATGAAACGTGTATTTATTGGGGTTATTTCGTCTTGTAACGTCACATTCACTCACAGAACAAGCCACCATAGTTGCATAATTAATATTATTAATTTAAATCTAAAGATTATTATTTAAATGCAAGAAATTCACCGCGGCGTAAAATAGATGGGCCGCTATGGACCTCTACTCGCGAAAAAAGTGACATGACTGGACTTTATTCACTCTCTCTTTTTCTCTTGGGCGGTTTGTACTTGATAAGGATTTCTCGCTCGCACGCTTCGTGTATCTTTTGGCGTAGCAAAAAAATTCTAAATCTATGACTGAGACAGTGGCAGACGTGACTTCGATGAAGTAAAAAAACACGAAGCGATAATAGTTGAAAAGTTTTAGGTGAAATGAAATTCGGTCGAATATTTTTCAAACTAATGATAAGTAACCAGAAATTGGGGCTTAAACAAGCTTCACTTTTCTGATTTTAAACATCCTTTATATTAGCAAAGTCTAAGTGATCATAGTCCTTTTTAATAGTGAAACCAAACATAACAATCAATCATGGCGCCTACTACCTATAGCCCCAGTAAACATTTACAGCAATCAGCACTCAATTACCTACTCTAACATAAGGATGAAAGGTGTTAAACAATTGCCACTCTGTTACTGCGTCGAGGAGCGGGCAATGGAGCAATCGAGAAATAAATCAGCTGATGGGCAATTATGGCCGATAGCGACAGCTGTGACCTCCGATCTTTGCAGGCCACTGGTGAACGGTGTTAACAATTGGACCACTGCATGGTTTTAGTTTATTTTGGTTTTATTACGTTACTTAACGCCTTTTATGCTATTAAATGAGATGATGACGATAAGAGATAATATTACTAGAAAGGGGTACAAGTAGGGAGGTAGAAGGAAGGGAACTGACATAACATGACCGTCCGCAAATTAATTGGGATAAATGCAAGGAAATATTAATTGTGGATTTTTTGGGGCAGTTGGTTCAAAGAAGAGAAAGGGAAAGGAAAACGATATCAGTGCACAAAAGGTGATGGGGACGGCAATTTCTAGCTTGTGTATCCAGATATATATTTATTTTCGCTCAGCGTGTTCTTGATTGTATAAAATCTTAGATATTTTTTGCATAGTAGAACAGTTAATAGAAACATCTCAGTTGCCGAATGTCGTGGTGGCCCAGTAGCTAAAAACTCGTCTATCGTGCAAGTACCAATGTGACTTTTAAATTCATATGTACTTTCTTATTTTATCTTGGACATCACAGGCAACGGTGAAGTGAAGGAACATCGTGAGGAAACCTGGACTTATATAGTAAATGTGAGACTGAAATAGCCAAGTCAAAAGGTCTGTGGTCCAGAGGCGGCTTAATTAGCTCTGACACCAGAGGTGGCCACAAACTCAAAAAAAAAGAAAGAAGTTGCATATTTAACATTTTTTGCCATAAAACTAAATACACATTTTTCCTAGTTTATAATTAAAGTAGGAAGTGACAACAACGCCATACGCAGCCCAAACCGAAAAATTAAACACCGTCACCTCTGCACACGTAATATTCAAATCATGCATATCATTTTATTAAACTAATTCGCCGGGTCAGCCGGATGGCAAAATTACTCTCCATGGAGCACCTATTAAGAGTATTAAACTAATCATCCCGCGTCATGTTATGCGAACTGTATGATACGGTCTAGTTAGCGCACTCATATGTTCTGGAAATGTCGCAGGCGCCATTTTACTTGTGACATTTGCACTTTGCAGTATTGAAGAATGCGGTACCTAAAACATCTATGGTAGTCCTTTAAGGTTACACTAGTCGATAACTCTTCCATGCAAACGTAGTCTAGGGATTACTCCACTGTTTGGCGATGTACGTTCAAAATAAAAAAATATATCAATCTGTCTCATCATTATCTAGCCCTGTATGGAAACAAAAAATAAAAAATAAAAATTGATAGTTGTGAGCGTCGATTTCAACACTAATTTTACCGCATCTTTGGGCGGAAATAAATACCATAAGAAAAAGTAAAATTGCAAAACGGGCACCATACAAGGATAGATTAGTAGTTCAAGAATGCAATTTTTTTTGTTTGAAAATATAAATTTAGTCGTTTTGTCATGATATCTAGACTCCCAAAGGGCTGTTTATAAAATTTCGCGCGCTCGTTTTCGTCCTTAATCATCATCCATTCTGCTACAAACTTGCAAAAGTGCTAATTCGTACACGAACTAGCTTCTTACTGCTCATCACAGCATCTATCTCTTTCGCACGTGTTGTCGGATGAGATAGCATGCATTTTAACCCCAGAAGTTCGTGCCGTCGACTAGGGAAACCTTAAAAGGCTTACATACTTTTCCTATATGGCAGTCCCTTGTGCTTTCTGTCCAAAAGTAAGCAAGAAATTTTTAATAGGTATGTTGCCTGGGTAGAAAAATAGTATTCTATTTAGTCCGTTAGTGAGATTATCAAATAATATTGGATCTGTATTTTTTGCCTTATCAAATAATTAAAAATTACAAAGATAAAGCGCATCAAAGTTCAGAAGTGGGAGCTTGTGACGTCACTTTGTCAGTATAAAGTGTAGCACACCTTGACGTTACACGATATTTCAACTGTATCGTCGTAATATTATGTTTACTTGGTAAAAAAAAAAGAAAAATACCTGTCCAATATTTTTAGGTTATCTAATCATCATCCCTATTGATCCAATCTAGTTCCACGTTCCTCATGTTATAAATTATTGAGTTTTATAAATAGTTCGAGGAAACCCGTACAAAATGTACGGAGGTAAAAAAACAGTTTATATTTGACAATAATTCATATTGAAAACACGACAACTCTAAAACTAAACTTAAAAATAACAATCAAAACTCGTGTTAATACCAGAATTAATATAAAAACCGCCCAAGTGCGAGTCGGACTCGCGCACTTAGGGTTCCGTACCATTATCGCTAAAACGGCAAAAAAAACACGTTTGTTGTATGGGAGCCCCTCTTAAATATTTATTTTATTCTGTTTTTAGTGTTTGTTGTTATAGCGGCAACAGAAATACATCATCTATGAAAATTTCAACTGTCTAGCTATCACGGTTCATGAGATATAGCCTGGTGACAGATAGTCAGACGGACCGCGGTGTCTTAGTAATAGGGTCCCGTTTTACCCTTTCAGTACGGAACCCTAAAAAGCTTGCCACTAAATTACATCGGATAATCCCTCGCCATTTTGTATTCAAACGTCCTTCGGCAAAAGGAGGCTTTGCCTTTACATTTCCACTTTTGTACAGAATTGTGCCTTTAATATCATGTCTCCTTTTCCGGGAATATAAGGAAAATATCATCGGGCAGCCTTGCAACCCACGGATATTGATTCTCCATGGTAACTTCAGATAGGGATGTTCTTAGAAGCCTTTATAAGTTGTAGCTCGTTTAACTTGCCCAGACACGTGTAAGTTATTACATTTTTTACCCGACTGCCGAAGGAGGGTAATGTGTTTATCAGTCTATGTATGTATGTATGTTTGTTCCTATGTGGCGTTCTAGAGACCAAACGCGTTGGCGGATTTTGATGATTCTTACGTCAATCGATTCGTCTTAATCCTGCGAGTGTCACTGGCTACATTAAAATTGGAAAAATCAAAAATGGCGGATTTTGGGCGCCATTTTGAGGGGAAAAAAAAAAAATCTTCCAAAACCATCGTGTGGGGTATCAAAATAAAGTATTTTAAGAGGCGATTTCAAAAATATATAACACTTATATCTTTAAATGCACCTAATTCTAAAAAAAAATAACTAAAAAGTTGTAAATAAAAAAAGTTAATTAAAAAAATCAAAAAACCCGACTGCTTAAAAAGCAAACTAAAAAGAGTTTAGGTAGAAAGTTTTGGTCCGTCAGCTCGCGAATATGTATTCCTCCGACTGCACAGCATGATTTTCTTCTTGTTTACGTCTTTTTAGTTTGCTTTTTAAGCAGTCGGGTTTTTTGATTTTTTTAATTAACTTTTTTTCTGTCAATTTTTTAGTTATTTTTTTTTAGAATTAGGTGGTGGTGGTGGTTCTTTGAATGTGTTATAATCAGACGACACTGGTTTGTCTGGATAAGTGGCTGTTACCGGAAACCAGAGATTTTTTTTAAATATTTCTAAGTATCTTTGCAAATTATAATTTACTTACTTAAATACACTCGCGAGCAATGAAAAAGTTCCAGTGACATAGCACCAAATTACTCCTAAACGGGAAAGGCTAGCTTAATTTCGCCGTCTGCAATATTGAAGTATATTTAACAGGGCATCAGAATATTACCAACTAAAAACGTAAATATTGTGTTCAAATTTTAAATTAAATGTTTTATTTTTTATTTATTAATTTTGTGGGTGGAACTTTTCATTGCTTGGCATTTGGGAGACGGCTCATTGTGCATCAAAAAATTCATTCACATCGACGTCAATGGGATAGCAGTAGTAGTAGTTAGTAGTTCGATAGTATCTTATCTAAAGTATCTTCAAAGTCTCCATGATGAGAAGACTCGAGGATCATATGAGTAGTCCTGAGCATAAACAGAACACCGGTTCGAAAAAGTTTTTTTTTTATTGTCTCGCGCTTGACCACTACCTACCTGATGGTAAGCGATAATGTGGTCGACGATGAAGTACGGATTATCTCTAACTACGAGTATGATAAACGTCTTCAATGCAGAGACACATTCAAAACTTCCTTCTATTTAATACTGACCTGATCAAATCCAGCAGTGTATCAGAGGTCAGGGTGTCCTTCACGATGAGCTTGGTGGCGTTGGGCTGGGTGTAGGCCTCCGGGTCCTTGCCAGGCTTGATAGTGGTGACCAGCGCTATGCCCAGCATCACGGCGCATACCGTTGTCGTCATGTAGTAGATGATCGCGCGAAGACCAACCCTGGAAGGAATGAGGAGTTAATTTGCACTTCTAGACTTTGTAAAGAGACTGCTCGGAAAGCTTTTTACATGAATTTTCCATCAGACCTATTTCCTTTTTTTAATTGCAAACAATCTAAGAGCCAAAAAACCAACTCACTTGCCAGATAAGCTCAAATCCAAGGATCCTATAGCGGAGACAATACTGGATACAAGCAAGGGCACTATAAGGGACTTCAACATTCTGAGGAACAGCTCCCCAGGATACTGGAAGTACATGACGTCACGGCGGGACCACTCCTGGCCTGAAGCCCGCAGGCCGCAGCCAAGGATGGTCCCGGAGACCACGCCGATGATTGTCAGCAGCGTCAGGAGGTTGTCCCGAACGAACGACGAGCAACGGTTTCTTCGGATTTGGAGCGGCATGGTGATTTTTTGATGTTTCTGGAAAAAAAAACATGTCAGTGTTAAACATGGCTGTGAAAACATGCAGCCTTATTGCTTAATGAATTCTGAAAGGCAAAGGGCAAAGAGTATGAACAATCGATCAATCACATAGATGGAAATCCACATCGCGTCTTTCATGTCGCCATGTGATTGGTCGATTTTCCATACTCTTTGCCTTTTGCCTTGCTTCTTCTTTTAGTTTTGTTAAGTTGGTTGATTTGCATGTATTTATATCTTTATCCATAGATCCATAGATTTTGGCTGATATGAGATTGCGCTTTGCGCCTTGAATATTATATTTTTAAGAATGGGAGTTGGCCTACAGGTGATTCTCCGTATTGATTATCACATATCTGATTATGTCATGAATATCAACACAAATCTGAGCTTTTACTAATATTATAAGCTGAAGCGTTTGTTTGTTTGTTTGAACGCGCTAATCTCAAGAACTACAGGTTGGAATTGAAAAATAATATTTGTGTTGGATAGTCCCCGCGTTGCCCGCGACTTAGACCGCGTTAAACTCGTAAAAAATATTGTTTTATTTTTTTAGTTTCCCGCCGGAACTATGAATTTTCTCGTGATCGTACGTAGCCTATGTTACTCGTTATTACATCAGCTATCTACCAGCGAAAGTCCCGTCAAAATCGGTCCAGCCGTTTCGGAGATTACCCGGAACAAACAGACAAGACAGATAGACAGACAGACAAAAATCTTAAAAGTTGCTTATTTGTTGTTGGTACCGTATATACTTTCACGTGCATTCAATAAAACGCTGTTATTTTGATATGACATACAGACACTTCAATTTTATTTATTTGTATAGATATGTATAGATATATAGATTAAACATACGAAAAACAGCTGGCTAAATTACCATAGTACCTAGATATTTAGCTCAAGAACTAATTAGTTCTTAAACTTGGTCTAGACTGGTCTATCAGAGATTCCTGGGAATGTCCGGGACAAGATTGACCATAAATCATAATAATTATGCGCTGATAAAATGACGAGACAATGCCTATCGCTCCCGATGGAATCGGGTCGCGTAGGGGAGTTGTGATTTAGATTGGCGTGGGACATATCATTTTAAAGACTCTCTTGTAGTTTGTATAAGCATTTTTACTTACTTCCGTACCCAAAAGGTAAAAACGGGACCCTAGTAAACCCTTTTACTTGCAAGTCGCTGCTAACACCATCTATTGCCGTGAAACGGGATCGGACGCGATTGATGTACTTACAAAAATAACAAGATTAATCAGATTAAAAACGCTAGTTACGTCGGCACGGTTTCTTTGTATGGGATGAGGCATCTGTATGCTAGTATTATATTATCTGTGCTATTACTAAGACTCCACAGTCCATCTGTCTATTTGTCTGTCTGTCACCAGCCTGTATCTCATGAACCGTGATAGCTAGACAGTTGAAATTTTCACAGATGATGTATTTCTGTTGCCGCTATAACAAAAAATATTAAAAACAGTATAAAATAAATATTTAACGGGGGTCCCATACAACAAACGTGCTATTTTTGCCGTATTTTGCGATAATGGAACCCTTCGTGCGCGAGTCCGACTCGCACTTGGCCGGTTTTTATATTTATTCTAATCCTGTTGGCATTTTACAGCATAACCTCTAAAACCATACTTGTTTGATGATAATTATCTACGAATATCAAAGCCTGAAAAAATGTGTAACAAATGGAATATTTTACCGAAAGCTCAATAGTTTGCAATCGGAACATATTGTCAAGTAACCAAATGTAAGTTCTGGCATATTTTTTTTATTTAATGTCGTCGTCTTATATCTATTATATTATAACAAATCAAAACTAGGACATATCCTGATAACACAGTATCACTGGTCACACTACCGTGACCGCGCTGCGTTCCTCAGTTAATATTAGGAGTAGCTCTTGGCAGAGCACGACGAACTATTGTGGCCTGGCCGGACCACGTGCACTAATAACACTCAATAAATTGATGCACAATTAAGTGTCTATTCGGTGAGCAATCACAAATTCAGATCTTCGCTTAAATTTGCAGAAAGGTGAGACTATACAGCCATGTTTCGCCAGCATGAAATAGATCTCAAACATGGTTTGGGATTTGAACTCAGTATGAACCAGGGTTACCGACATAGCCCGAAGAATTGCCAAACTTAAGTGGCCGTGGGCAGGGCACATTGCTCGCAGAACGGATGGCCGATGAGGCAGAAAGGTTCTGGAGTGGCTACAGCGAACCGGAAAACGTTGCGTTGGAAGGCCACCAGGTGGACCAATGACCTGGTGAAGGTTGCAGGGATCCGCTGGATGCCAGACGCAGCGGACCGTTCAATGTGGCGACGCTTGGGGGAGGCCTAAAGACGACCACTGCTGTACTTAGGCCTCCCATAAGCATCTCGCATCTAGCGGAACCTCTCATGCTCATCGAACGACTTTTTGGGAGGCCTTCAAACGCTGCGACTTCCGGTACGCGGTTGTCTCTCCAGAACCATTCGGCTCGAGCATACGGAATAATACATTGAACCCCTAAAATTGGCGAAAAATATCACTATTTTGCTGTGAATATTTTCATCGAATTACATTCATTTTCGCGTAGCGATGCGCAGGCGCACGTGGGAGCATGCGCGACCCCCCGCGCGGATGCCGGCGCGGAAATCTTTATTTAGCGGCATCGCTATCAATCCGCGTCCCCTCCGCTCACACGCACCCAACCGCCTGCCCTCGTCTGCCTACCTGGTACTACGAGCTATGGCAAATGAAGCGTAAGTCTCATTTGGATTAACTTGGCCATTTCAATTTCTTTCGTGTATAAGTGCCTGGTAGCGGGCGATGAGGTGACACTTGGGGCAGGCCTACCTTAGCAGTGGACGTCCTTCGGCTGATATAATGATGATGAGTTCCTGGTAGACGAACATTCAAGAGAGGACTGGAATCACGAGTGCTACTGAGCTATTCCGACAAAGATGCGAAGTTGATGTTTCACATCATCATCAGCCTATTAATGTTCCCACTGCTGGGACAAAGGCTCCCTCTCTGTGAGAGGGAATGGGCCATAATCCACCACGCGGGCCCAGTGCAGGTTGGTGGATGTCACATGTCTTCAAATTTTTGGTTCTAGGACTTGCCGTTTTCCTCACGATGTTTTCCTTCACCGTTTTGAGAGCAGTGGTGATGAAATAATTTACACAAAGTAAAGCGCATACCTGGGCTCGAACCCACGACCTACAACTTGTAAGTCGCGGTTGATACCACTGGGCCACCACTGCTCTCTCTCTCTCAGTTGATGTTTTACCTTCAGTAATTGTATTGGAGAGGTATTTAAGGACCTTCGTCCTGCCGACTGTGGTTGTAATGACAAGTAACATTATATATTCTTAATTTCTGAGGTACTGTAACTGAAGAATCTATTCAATAGTGCTGGTGCGATACGTTGACATAGTGTTCTGAACACTCAGAGGAAGATTCCAAAGATATTTAAATTTATTATGAGGACCTCAGAAACAAGTGGGTAATAATAAGTAGCGTACATGAGTTATAGGTATGAAGAACGGCAATGCTCAGTTGTGCAAAGATTAGCCAGTGTGTTATTTCAGTCAACAAGGTTGTTAGCGAAACTACCCACCAGCTAGGGTGCGTCGAATGTACACAAGAATCGTCACTAGTAGAGCCCCCAAAACACTAACCTACTTACAAACAAACACAAACAAATTGTTTAGCCGATGTAGATGTTGTGGCCAGATCTTAGAATAGATCAGTTCATGATGTGGTCGAACATTTTATGAAATGGTTGTATTTCATGATATGGCTAATTAAAACTGACCATATCGTTTAAACGACAACGTTTGGCCATATCATTAATGTACCGAACTCCACGGTATTCTTACGTTGCGCTCGTTTTTTGAGTGAGTTTCGTAATTTCAAGTATGTACATCTCACTTCACTTTTATCCACAATTGGCCCATTATTATTAGCTTTTTTTATCAGAATAATTTTCCGCCGGCATGATGGATTACCAAAACAAAACGATATCAGCGCCTCTAACGTAACGTGGATAATGTAACTATTTTACGATATGGTCACTAATGTTCATGTCGTCAAACGCTGATTTTTCATTGAACTGGCCAGACCATAAAATGATGTGGGCAGCGGCTATTTTCCATTTCATGAAATACAACCATTTCGTTTGCCTATTTCCCACTAACCTCTACTCTCATCTCACACAGATCTGCCAAGTACCAGCTGGATGCACTGGAGTCGAACGAAAAACGGGCCAAGAGACTCATCGGCAATGGGATACTGGTCGATTCTAGACTCCAGAGCCTTGAACATCGGTGCCAAGTTGCCAGTCTGTCGGTTTTTATCGGTTACATTTCGGGGAGTGTGCGATGGAATTACATGAACTAATTCCTCCTAGCCCGTTCCATCATCGGACTACAAGACGTACGGCGATGCGTCATCGGTACATGGTGGGCATCCCACCCATACGCACCAAACGTTTTGGGAATACTTTCATTATGCGTACAGCTAAGGAGTGGCATTCCCTGCCAGAGTCTGTATTTCCTGATAACTACAACCTGGGAGTCTTTAAGTCAAGAGTGAATAGGTTTCTTCTAGGTAAGCGTGCTAAATCGTCGACCACATCATCGCTTACCATCAGGTGAGATAGTGGCCAAGCGCGGTTCACGTCATAGGGGACCGCTATATCAACAATCATTGCGCGACGCTCTAGTCGGTCTATTACCACTATGTGAGGCTTATTGGTAACAATAGTCCTGTCAGTGATGATAGACCGATCCCAATACAACGTGACATTGCCATTTTCGAGAACTGGGTCTAGCGCATACTCATAGTAAGGCACTTCCAATTTTACAAGACTGTATGATGTACTGAGTAAGCTACAAGGTTGTGTCTATGCAAATAGTCTCCGTTAGCTAGACTAGAACAAACGGAGATAATGAGACGACGGATGGATTCCACCGGCCGGTGACATGCCCGCCAGATGTGAACCGTGCCGTCCTTCACAATGTATTTTCGGTAGTTTTGCGTCATCATAACTTCGTCCATAATCGCAAAGACAAAAGCTTCAGTTACCCCAAAAAAGTCACCAAGTCGCAGCCAGGCCACGAACGCTAAAAGATCTACATCGGGTCCATGTAGGACCCGGTAGAGGCGTCCGTCCCTGCAGTAATTAGTATCCAATACTATAGGTTTGCGCCAGTTCTTGTTAGCCAAGGAGAGCGGGGAAAGGCCCTTGTCCACCGCTTCCATATCTCGATGCATACCCACGTCGGCGGCCTAGAAGTATTCCCTAAGACTGCATATCTCGCGGTTTTGCAGGGTCTTAGCAATTTAAAAGCCACGACCCCCGCACTTCCACGGGATATACAGTCTCATAACCGATGATCGTTGGTGATGCATACGATTTGCGGTAAGCAATGTGCGGACTCCAGGGCGTCAAGTTCTGACTGAGTCCATTTGAGTATGCCGAAAGAGTACATCAACCCAACGGTTGGGTCATGCCAATCTTCCCCTTGTTCCCGCATGTTAAAAGACAATTTAGTACTTTTTTCAGGTGGCCAAAGAAGCGTTCCTTCAACGACTTTTTCAAGTCAGTAGCATTGATGCCTAGTGCTTCCGACATACCCACTTCACTTGTAAGTTTCGTTTGAGGAAAGGGATCTAAGATGTATGGAATCCGAGAGTTGTATTCCCACCGATTCCACAATCTCCCCTCGCTTTGCATGCATGACTGTACATTTTTCCATACCAAATTCTATACTGATGGCGTCACTGAAGGTTTATGTTACATTCAGTAGCTTCATCAGTTGCAAGTTGATGGGGGCAAAGAGCTTCAGATCATTCATGTAAAGGAGGTGTGATATGACCTGACCACTTCTCAACCGATAGCCCAGGCCTGTACCCTCCAGCAGTGTACTGAGAGGGTTCACGGCTAAACAAAACCACAGAGGACTCGGACTGTCGCCCTGAAATATTCCGCGTTCGATCCTTATAGGTTCGCTGTTTTCCTGAATCTGTCGATATCCTGGATAGTGATGATATAAACGACGTCAAGAAGGCGCGCAGACTTGTATCAATTTTATACAACTCAAGCACCCTCATGAGCCACACGGCTCATGAGGGTGGTTTAGTTGAATATTTATATTTCTTGTAATCTATCCAAGTATTATCTATTTATTATTATTTCCTTTATTCATTAACTGGCTTACTTACTATATTTTTGAATATTTTATATTAAATAAAAATAAATAAAAAATCATTTAAAATAAAAAAAATAGAGGCCCACCTACCGGCGTCCAAGCTACCGGCGGCCAGGGCTCCAGAGATAGGAACCGCCTAACAATACGAGCCATGTCCAACAGTACTGCTTTCTGGATCAGGCCCTTGATCCAGCCGCCTAACGAGAGCCACTTAATACAAAATAGCGCCGCCGCTTACGTACTTTGTGCTCCTAAGGTGTTGCCTCCTTATTATTATTATTCCTTAATATAGTTGATCACATCATGAAGTGATCAATTCTACGATCTGGCCACGACATATATACTACCATTGTGCGTACAGCAAATAATATAAGGAGTCAAATTCGCTGCTGGTGTCTGTGATTCCTGATAGCTTCAAACAACCTCTCTAAGGTCCAATTTTTTGAACCGTAGTTAACTCAGATGGTGGTTAAAAAATGGGTTTAAAAAATTGGTAAAAATGAGTTTAGTCATCAACTGTTAGCCTAACAAATGTTCTTGGTAATGTTGGGCCTACTTCAAGAGTGAATCGGTCACCGATTTTATCGGCAAGATTCGCTGCGTCGTCGACCACATCCACAGATAATATAATACTACAGTCTAAGGAATATGCTTTATAAAGTTAACGTTTTACGGCACCAAAGCGGTTGTAAGCCCTTAAACAGTTGAGGCAATTCTTCAATTCCTATTGTAAGGGACTGCCAAACAGTTGCAAGTAAGCGCGTGTCTATATTCCCATCTTACGCTTTAAGTTCCGGCGTAAACAAGACTAATCTGCTAATCACCATTTATTCATCGACACGACTCGGCGATGACGCATTAAGATCACTATTAAATGTACCAACAACAAGATTTAGTCAGCTTTGAATAATGTTCATGATATGTCATCACTAATGTGAGATCCTAATTCATAATCTATCCGTGAGCGAGCATTCTTAATTCTTTATTGTACACAACAACATGAGTGATTATAAAGTTGATGTACAAAGGCGAGCTTAACTCAATGAAGAGTTTTCTACCACCAAACCTTAGAGAGAGTTTAAACAAGGAATAAGATAAGTAAGTTAAAAATAAATCATAAATATACATACATATATACATACATATATACATACATAAAGTACAATATACATATATATATATATATACATATACCAATATTATGTCATTCCGAAAGAAAATGATCCTTGATTTTCCTCTTGAAGACATTCAGAGAAGGGCTGTCACGTAGGGAATGTGGTACAGAGTTCCAGAGACGCACTGCAGTAACAGAGAAAGAGCCATTATAGCGGCTGAAAGTACGGGGTACGAAGGAGAAGAGAAGTGGAAGTGCGACAGGGTTTACCCCTCGGGACAAAGACTTAAAGCGTTCAAGAAGGTATTGAGGAGAAGTAGGATTGTGTAGGATAGTATAGAGGAGAGATAGGAAATGGGTATCTCGACGACGCCGAATCGGCAGCCACTTCAATTTAGTCCGAAACTAACGCGGATGCACAAGTTCTGCAGTCACTCGAGTTTATTAAGGAGTACCTCCGTTGCATCTAGAAAACAGAATCCGCATAGTCTATGAGCGCGAGCGGTAGAAGAAGAGATTGAGCAAGAGTGACCTTAGTGTGAAATGATAAGAATTATTGGAGACGTTTAAGAGACTGAAAGAGTAGAAGGCCCTCTTACTCACATCAGTAACATGAACCTCCCAAGAGAGGTTAGTATCCATATAGACGCCTAGGTTTTTCACGCTTTTCAAATAACATATGGGCACTGAATCATAAAATACTGGCGGGAGGGCTTGGTGATTTAAAATGCTGAGCATGTATCTACCACCAACAATGAGTGCTTGAGATTTAGTTGGGTTCAGTAAGAGTCCGAAGGATTTAGCCCACTTGTTAATATTTTCAAGGTCACTATTGAAACTTTGAAGAAATAGAAATTTGGCCTTGCGTGTAGGAGGTCGAATCTTATAGGACGGATAAATAAGGTCGTGATAGGAAAAAAGAGCAGGAAGCTGTCCATGTGAGGCTACTTTGTGAGGGTCAGAAACCAGAATAAGATCTAAGAGATAAGGAGTACAGTGAGGAGCCCTGTGAGTAGCATTTAGTGGAAGTAAGTGCATATTGACAGAAGAGACAAGTGATTGGAGTTTACGGTTGCGCGTTGATTGTGTGTATATAGTCTGTGGTTTTTAGTCTGAAGTTTCTAATAAATTGTTGTTGGAACTTATTTGTATTTAATTAAGTAAGCTCATCAGGTAGTGGAAAAATAATCGTTCGTGTCTCGCATAAAAAGTCTTTATTTTAACACTCGCATGTAGCTTTCGACTAATCTTCGAGAAATTGCAACATCGCTCGTGTTAAAATCTCGACTTTTTATGCTCGACACGAAATATACTATTTTAACTGACGAATAAAAAGGAGGAGGTACATAATTTTTTATGTCTATTCGGGCGTAACTCTGTCATATATAAACGGATTTGCAAAATTATTTTTTTGTTCGATAGAAGTTTATTCCGAAATGGTCCATTTAAATTTGGTAAAGATCTGATGAAGAACTTCGAAGATATACAACAGAACTCTTTAATAAATGATGGCAAATCTCTCGGGATTGATGCCTGTTTATTGTTTACACCATTTCATAACATAACATCACGCCAGTATGCTCTAAACGGGTACGCAGATGTGTACAGTTCACCCTCGTACACTCTCATTCCACTGGTTATGATCAAGTTACATGTTATTCAGGTAATCTATTCTGGCATCACTGTGGGCATTAGGTACTTATGTACCTTACTATAGAACTTGCCCATTATGTACCAATAAAAAATGAAAAATAAAAAACCATTTTTACAAAAAAATACAACCGACTTCCAAATAAAAACGCTACCAAGTGAAAAATAATTTCAATTTCGGAAGGTGGTGTCAAAAAACGAAGAAACGGAAACAGGAGCACCGACTTTCGAAATTAAAGTTATTAGGGTTCCGTAGCCAAATGGCAAAAAACGGAACCCTTATGGATTCGTCATGTCTGTCCGTCCGTATGTCACAGCCACTTTTTTCCAAAACTATAAGAACTATGCTGTTGAAACTTGGTAAGTAGATGTATTCTGATTAAGATGAACTGCATTAAGATTTTCACACAAAAATAGAAAAAAAACAATAAATTTTTTGGGTTCCCCATACTTAGAACTGAAACTCAACATTTTTTTTTCATCGAACTCATACGTGTGGAGTGTCTATGGATAGGTCTTCAAAAATGATATTGAGATTTCTAATATATTTTTTTTTCTAAACTGAATAGTTTGCGCGAGAGACACTTCCACTACCACTGAGTTGGTTTGAACGAGATCTAGTAAGTAGTTTTTTTTTATACCTCATAAATAGTAAACCGCAATTTACCAAGTACGGAACCCTTCGTGCGCCAGTCCGACTCGCACTTGGCCGGTTTTTTTTTCACTTTGTAGTGTTTTTATTTGGAAGTCGGTTATATTTTTTTTAATGTTTTTAGGGTTCCGTACCCAAAGGGTAAAAACGGGACCCTATTACTAAGACTTCGCGATCCGTCTGTCTGTCTGTCTGTCTGTCTGTCTGTCTGTCTGTCTGTCCGTCTGTCTCCAGGCTGTATCTCATGAACCGTGATAGCTAGACAGTTGAAATTTTCACAGATGATGTATTTCTGTTGCCGCTATTACAACAAATACTAAAAACAGTATAAAGTAAATATTAAAGGGGGGCTCCCATACAACAAACGTGATATTTTTGCCGTTTTTTGCTCGATATTAATAACGGCAACAGGTAGACGCTTGAAATATTCACAGAATGTTTAGTTGTATATTTATCTTATCTTGTGGAGGGGCCGAGAAATATCTCGGACACTTCGACTAGTTGTATATTTACTTCAAAAAATAATAATTAATAAATTAAAATAAAATAAATTAAGGGGGGCTCCCATACAACAAACGTGATTTTTATGCAGTGTTTTGCGATAATGGTACGGAACCCTTCGTGTGCGAGTCCGACTCGCACTTGGCCGGTTTTTTATTTTTCACTTTTTGTACATAACTTGTCCATTATGTACAAAAAGTGAAAAATAAAAAACATTTTCAACACAACAAGAGAGTTTTTTGTAATAAGTAGTAGAGCTCCCAAAATGACAATGAATCATGAATGAATACTAACTGCCGAGACTAATCCTAATCAAACTTTATTGAAATGTCTAGACTTTAAAATACGTCTTCGTCTGTAAGCGATATCTAACGACTGTCAAATAGTCCAAAATTTGTATGAAATTGACATTCGCAATCGAAATGTTACATGGTCAATTCCAAAAATTTGTTATTTCAACAATCTCATCCCATACAAACAAACCGTGCCGACGTAACTAGCTTTTTTCCTCTGATTAAGATGATTATTTTTGTAAGTACTTCGATCGCGTTCGGTTCCGTTCCACGGCTATTGATGATGTTAGCAGCGACTTGCAAGTAAAAGGGTTTTCTCGGTTCGTGACTATCTTTTTAGGGTTCCGTACCCAAAGGGTAAAAACGGGACCCTATTACTAAGACTTCGCGATCCGTCTGTCTGTCTGTCTGTCTGTCTGTCTGTCTGTCTGTCTGTCCGTCTGTCTCCAGGCTGTATCTCATGAACCGTGATAGCTAGACAGTTGAAATTTTCACAGATGATGTATTTCTGTTGCCGCTATAACAACAAATACTAAAAACAGTATAAAATAAATATTAAAGGGGGGCTCCCATACAACAAACGTGATATTTTTGCCGCTTTTTGCTCGATATTAATAACGGCATCAGGCAGACGCTTGAAATATTCACAGAATGTTTAGTTGTATGTTTACTTCAAAAAATAATAATTAATAAATTAAAATAAAATAAATTAAGGGGGGCTCCCATACAACAAACGTTATTTTTATGCAGTGTTTTGCGATAATGGTACGGAACCCTTCGTGTGTGAGTCCGACTCGCACTTGGCGGGTTTTTTTTATAATACAATGACGATTTCTTTTTTTTGTATTTTTTTGCACGTTTTTACAGTTTCATTGTACCAAAATATATTACACTACAATTAAAAAAAATCGAGTGGCATGCCTCAGTAATTTAAAACCGCGCCATCTATTGGAATCTATTTTAAATGATCCGTTAAAATAATCTTTGAAATGTGAATTACGAGCCTAATATTCCATAATTTTGAGCTTAGGCGAGTTGATTAAAAAAAAACTATACAACTTTTATGACTAATTCTAGATAATGATAATTTTACGCACAAATAATAAAAAATCGATGCATATCGCGCCATCTAGTGACATTTATTTAAACCAAATTTTCTTTCTTAGTCCTGGGACGGGGTGCCACGTGCCGAGGCCCTAGCCAATTGACATTCTATCACCGAAAGCGTGGCTTTAGTGCAGAGAGTTTGTATCATACTAGAGGGAACGGATTTACGACGAAAAATAATCTGTCAATTCTTATAGAAAAACAAATGAAAAAAAAGAGACAAACATAGACAAACGCTACCATCCTGAACGTCAAAGAGATAACTTTTAGTCATTTTTATATTTTTTTTAATTCCTAATAGGCTTGCGCTTGACCACTATCTCACCTGATGGTAAGCGATGATATGGTCGACGATGAAGCACGCTTACCTAGAAGAAACCTATTCACTCTTGACTTAAAGACTCCCAGATTGTAGCTATCCCATCGGTTAGCAGCTCTAATTAAAGTTTTTCGCTGTTTTCACGCCTTTATTTCGTTTGTAACGTTTTCACGCCTAAAGCGCTGCTGGGCGAATCCGCTCACAAAAGCTTTTAAAAGATAAAGATCATTTTCTTCTAAAATACAGATATAATCCTCATCTTTCTCAACAAACGGATATAAATTAAATATTCCGTTCCCAGGACCCCTTAGATTCTCAAACTTGTCAACCAATATTTGCTCGCAAATATTCGTGTGGTCCAAATATTTGTCCTCTGAATCGATTACGTGATCCCAGTACAATGGGTAGACGTACCGACATGCCACTGCCTCCATTCAAAGACGTGTATTTGTCCCAATTTCGTTAAAATTGGGTTCCGTATCTCGAAGGGATAGGTACCTACTTAGGACCGGATGATGTCGGTACGTCAGTAGCGCATGACGGTCCAATCAGTAAAGCCGATAGACTATTATTATAATCAAATCTTTGCAACGTTGTTATTAAGCCATTTTGAGAAAAGAACGTTTAAAGTTTTAAATTAAATAATTCGCAAAATGACCTATGAACTTTTGGATTCATAGAACGTTGACACCAAAAAGAAAAGGCTTTTTTCATAGTTCAAATACCTTAAAAATATATGGAAATTGTTCTAACATTTGATAATAATACCACAGTAACAAGAAATGAATTCTAAAATTTTTATAGGTTGACATGCTTATTTGCGTCCTTCTAATCTCTCTATAGAGCAGTGGTAACGGCCGCGACTTACGTGTCGTAGGAACCCAGGCAGGCGCTTTACTTAGTGTAAATTATTTCATCACCACTGCTCTTAAAAAAGGTGAAGGAAAACATCGTGAGGAAACCAGCATGTCTATGAGTCAAATATTCTAAAACATGTGACATCCACCAACCCACACTGGGCCCGCGTGGTGGATTAAGGCCCATTACCCCTCTCACAGAGAGGATGCCTGTGTCCCAGCAGTGGTAACATTAAAAGGCTGAAGATGAATCTCTCTATTATTGAATTAAAAACAATTCAAAATCTACTTTTGTAAGTAGGTAGGTACCTAGATATATTCGTACAGTAAATAAAAGCACCAGCCAAAAGTTTACGACGACGAAGAAAAATAGAAAATACACTGGTATTAGAATACACAAAATATGACTCATCAAACTACATACAGAGAAGCCAGCACTGTATTACAGTAAAGTCAAGCTTAATCCTCACTTGTGCCGATTTACATCTCTCCACAAGACTCTGATGTCGACCTGTATTTTGAGCGGGATTTGTCGCTAATAACTCCGTCTTATGGTCAAGTATGTATTTTCCAGCCTTTCACAAAGCTATGGTGAAATTCCATAGAAATATTAAATACAGGAGAAGTGGCAAGGGGGCGTGTCCGTGTCCGCGCGATATGGACTGACTGACCATATCATACACAAATGGCCGTCTCTGCGAACTAGTGCGCTTTCGACCGTGATCGTGACAAATTATAAGAATGCCGTGTTGTTCAGTGGTTTCTTGTAAAAACCGAAGCCTAAAACAAAACTTTAAAAATCATGGAATCACTTACCATATGTAAGTACAAGTATTTTTCTATATTTGCCTTTAAAATCATAAAAAACAACAAATCGTAAAATACTTCTTGCTTGTACTATGTTATTTTGTTTTCAAATATCACAACGACTGTACAATTTTTGCGTTAAATACATTGCTTCTTAAACACTACCTAAGTTTGTCGCTAAGTGACTGGACAAGCAATGTAAAAATCACAAAACGATACTTTATTAAGCGGACGCATCGCGTAGTACGGCCGCTGCTTCTTGCGATGAGTTAGTGATGTGCTTGTGCAGATCCACTAACGTAGGCTATCGACAACAATGTCGATTGACGAATGATATATTGCTACTATAGTTTATTTTTCAATTTGTCAACCGTTTTAACCCGGTTGGAAGATCGATGTGAAATAATGTTTATTACTTATTTTGATTATTTTACAGCGTAGTAGAGAAATGCGTAACCAACTTTCGTAAAGTAAGTTAGTAAAATTTTAGGTTATAATAATATAATCGGTGGATTGTGTTTTGAATTATTGTACCTATATTATGCTTTATCCTCGTGCTATTTCCTTACTTATTTATGGTCTTTGTATGTTACTTCCGACAAAGCTTCGAATGCATTATAGTAATCGGCATGGTTCACATAATATATTAGTGACTATTGCTTAAAATAAGTCAACATATTCATGCTATTTATTTGTTATGCATGGGTGTGTGTTTGTTTTCATATATTTAAGAATTTATTTACTAACTAGGGTTTTTTTATACCAAAAACCTGCGGGGTGATTGCGTTACACATTTACAGTAGGAATCGGTTTCATTATGACAGTTCAACATCATTGATTGCATTATTTACTTTGATGAGCAGACCAATTTGTCGATCATATGAAGTAATGGATTAGAAATATGCTTCAAAATCATTCGATTTTGATTGATACTGTGTTACGCAATTAGGGTGCTGCTTACTACATGGTGAGGTTTAGAAGTAGCTTAGGATATATGTAAATATAAAATTTGTTGTTTTTGAACCTTTTCAGCTTCCCAAAAGATGCGAATTTAAAAAAGGAATGGGTTGATGCCACAGGCATGCCATCTAACTGGTTCCCTACAAAAAATAGCACCATGTGCTCGGTTCACTTTGAACCAGAAATGTTCCAGCTTCTAAAAAAAAGTCGCAGGCTTTTTGAATGGGCAATCCCAACATTAAGAGTTCGCCTGATTTTTGCAGAAGTGGGTTAAATTTTATTTTATTACTGAAAGCCATTCTCAAGTTTAGGGAATTCATAAAATCAGTCATTCATCATCACACAATCAGCAAGCAAGCAATCCCCGATTAATAATCACATAATATTTCTTACCAAAGCAGTCATGGAAAAATATATGAATTTAAGATTACACTTTTTGACTTAAAATGCCACCCCAGTAGTTTCAAAACGTCAAGTGCTGCACAAATACCTACACTTTACAGGTCAGTGAGTAAACGCCATAGCAGCTAGCATAGCAGATAACTAACAGTCATAAACCAACGTAACTGGATTTTTGATTTTTTGTATTATTTGATTTACTTAATACAATTTTTTTTGCTACATATTGTTTATTTTTATTATAATATTTTCTGAACATGCTGTTTTTTATTTATTTTATTTTCAGGCGACCAAAAAAAAATTGTTTAATAATAAATGGAAATATCGATAAAATTCCGATTTAGTCAATCACTAGCGTATATGTAAAATAAATTGCTTTTGCACAGCACAACGAAAGCTCTCAATGTTGTTGTGTGGGTAAGTTGTACGGTGCATGGTAAATAAACGCTGTGTTTGATGCGATAAGGTTTATAATTGATTGTGTAGTACGTTCTGATTTAAGAAATGCGGGTGTGTGCGCGACTGCGTATCTATTGCCTTTACTGAACTGCATGTGTAGTAGTTGCCGTGTGGTAGGGGCAAACTGCAGACACAGGGTTCCGATATATTTTCGCCTACCGGGCATATCTCCTCTTGTTTATATATCTATGTGAAATTCATATATGAACAGAGTGTGTTATGTTATGGTACTAGAATGTTTTGCGCGGCTCCGCTCGCTTGGAATTAGTACTTCGGCAAATCTATCTATCTATATACACTCGCGAGCAATGAAAAAGTTCCAGTGACATAGCACCAAATTACTACTAAACGGAAAAGGCTAGCTTAATGACGCCGTCTGCTATATTGAAGTACATTTAACAGCGCATCAGAATATTACCAACTAAAAACGTAAATATAGTGTTAATATTTTAAATTAAATGTGAAAAAATTTAATTAAGGTGTTTGTCGGCATTTTGTGGGTGGATGTTTTTCATTGCTCGGCAGTTTATATAAAAGAGAAAGCATGTATGTATGATCCTTACAGACTCCGAAACGGCTGGACAGATTTTAATGACATTTTCAGACAATCTTTAGATTGACTCAGCGGATAATCCTGTAGTTTGGTGGCGATCGATTTTTTTTTGTACTTTGTACGCGGGCGAAGCCGCGCCGAAGGCTTGTATATTTATAAATTATAGACTATTTTCTTAATTTGCAAAAATCATTTTTTGTTTGAAAAGGTATACTCTCGAGGTGGTCCCATTGTCATCGAATCAGAATCTGATGATGGAATCTCATGGAAATCTAGGGAAATCCTCAAATACTACAGGCAGACATATAGACATTTTGGTATTTTCAACAACATGGCAAGCATTTGCACTCAAAAAGTATCATTTGGTGAAGAGGAACTGATTAAGAAGACCACAGATGGCCACTGGAACTCCTTAATTAGTAGCTATGTCATGGATATAAGATATCTCGAATAGTTAAGCTAATATGATGAAGCAAATACATATAAATAAATGGTACTGATGAAAATAGTACCATCAAACTGATCTGATGATGAAGCTGGATAGTAGGCAATAGAACTCCGTAATAAAACAATGTATCCTAGTCGTGTTTGGGCTTATTGGAATTGTAAAGAGATGTGCTCTGGCTATAAATGATATTCATGGTATTATGAAAAACGAAAAACAATAGGACCAAAGACACCGACATCGGAAAACAAAGCTGTTTTTACCCGACTGCCGAAGGAGGGTAATGTGTTTATCAGTCTATGTATGTATGTATGTAAGTATGTATGTATGTATGTTTGTTCCTATGTGGCGTTCTAGAGACCAAACCCGTGGGCCGATTTTGATGGTTCTTACGTCAATCGATTCGTCTCAACCCCGCGAGTGTCACTGGCTACATGAAAATTAGAAATTAGGAAAATGGCGATTTTTGGGCGCCATATTGTGGGGGCCCAATTTTTTTTTTCTTCCAATCCTATCTAGTGGGTTATCAAAATAAAGGATTTTAAGAGGTGATCTCAAAAATATATAACACATATATATTTAAATGTACCTGATTCGAAAAAAAAAATACAAAGTTATAAATAAAAAAAGTTATAAATTAAAAAAATCAAAAAACCCGACTGCTTGAAAAGCGAACTAAAAAGACGTGAACAAGGAGAAAATCATGCTGTGCAGTCGGAGGATACGTCTGGTTTTGGTCAGCCTGCTCGCGAAGATGTATCCTCCGACAGCACAGCATGATTTTCTCCTTGTTTACGTCTTTTTATTCGCTTTGTATTGTTTTGCTGTAGAAGTCGGTTTATTTTTTTTGTTAAAAAGATTTTTATTACGGAGCGTATACAAAATGTTCCTATTCTGTCTGTTGTCAATCGGCTACCAAAAAGTCACGTTGTCATCCAAACATTTTGGATTTTCGACAATCGTATTATCTAAGGGCCTGAGGTCTCTAAGGTATTTTTCCAAATAACAGTTCGATAATTTCAACTTATGTGAAGTTGCAATTACATAAGTGCAGGGCATGTTGTTGTAAAGCAATGTCGAGGTCAACAAACATATCGCACGTTACGATTCTTAATCACTAAAGGTTTATCCACACATATCAGGGCCGTGCCTGGGACTTGCACGGGACGTGGACAGACCGTGCCCCGTCAAAGGCTCAAAAAAATATCGGTGGGTACATTTTATATGAACTCGTTCACACACGTCCGTGCACGTCCCTGGCACGGCCCTGATATGTGTGGATAGACCTTAGGTATGGCGTTCGCTGGGTAGGACAGCGCTACTCACCTTGTTAACTATCAAATCTCTTCACCTTTGTCTGTCTAGCTGTCTGCAAGTCAGAGAGGAGAAGGATGTAACGCATATGAACGTTTTCGATTTATTTTTAACACACTTAAATTAGGTTGAATATTTGAACGTGATTTTCATCCACTTCAAGACGTCGGATTTATTTGAAACTTTGCACACTTATCAAAGACCGATGACAATGCAATAATTTAAATAGAATGCCCCATTATCATTACCAGGATCTTCTGGATTAGCGCATGAACTAACAAATAAATAATAGTTGAAAAAAAACGAAAATACGCGCTTTAATAGAAAAACAAACTATAAAGTAGAAAATAATTGTCAATAAATTTAAATTAAGAATAGTGTTATTACCAAAAAAAAAAAATTGTATTGTAAAAAAGCGTGGGGATCTTTTTAGGACATCTTCAAAATGACTACTTTTACCAATATCTGCCAATAAAATATTATAAGAATTGGCATCAAGCAAGAAACTCTATACTTGCCCTTTTAAAAGAGTAAATAGGAGTCTCAGAATATGGTGCTAACCAATGACGGAGCTATTCTGTTTCGCCATAACAAAGTAATAAGAACATTTATTGTTTACATTTTGCCAAGTACACTGAAGCTTGGGTGGGGACGAAGCGTAAACAAACACACTGTCACTGGAGTATATACATAGAAATATTAAATACAGGAGAAGTGGCAAGGGGGCGTGTCCGTGTCCGCGCGATATGGACTGACTGACCATATCATACACAAATGGCCGTCTCTGCGAACTAGTGCGCTTTCGACCGTGATCGTGACAAATTATAAGAATGCCGTGTTGTTCAGTGGTTTCTTGTAAAAACCGAAGCCTAAAACAAAACTTTAAAAATCATGGAATCACTTACCATATGTAAGTACAAGTATTTTTCTATATTTGCCTTTAAAATCATAAAAAACAACAAATCGTAAAATACTTCTTGCTTGTACTATGTTATTTTGTTTTCAAATATCACAACGACTGTACAATTTTTGCGTTAAATACATTGCTTCTTAAACACTACCTAAGTTTGTCGCTAAGTGACTGGACAAGCAATGTAAAAATCACAAAACGATACTTTATTAAGCGGACGCATCGCGTAGTACGGCCGCTGCTTCTTGCGATGAGTTAGTGATGTGCTTGTGCAGATCCACTAACGTAGGCTATCGACAACAATGTCGATTGACGAATGATATATTGCTACTATAGTTTATTTTTCAATTTGTCAACCGTTTTAACCCGGTTGGAAGATCGATGTGAAATAATGTTTATTACTTATTTTGATTATTTTACAGCGTAGTAGAGAAATGCGTAACCAACTTTCGTAAAGTAAGTTAGTAAAATTTTAGGTTATAATAATATAATCGGTGGATTGTGTTTTGAATTATTGTACCTATATTATGCTTTATCCTCGTGCTATTTCCTTACTTATTTATGGTCTTTGTATGTTACTTCCGACAAAGCTTCGAATGCATTATAGTAATCGGCATGGTTCACATAATATATTAGTGACTATTGCTTAAAATAAGTCAACATATTCATGCTATTTATTTGTTATGCATGGGTGTGTGTTTGTTTTCATATATTTAAGAATTTATTTACTAACTAGGGTTTTTTTATACCAAAAACCTGCGGGGTGATTGCGTTACACATTTACAGTAGGAATCGGTTTCATTATGACAGTTCAACATCATTGATTGCATTATTTACTTTGATGAGCAGACCAATTTGTCGATCATATGAAGTAATGGATTAGAAATATGCTTCAAAATCATTCGATTTTGATTGATACTGTGTTACGCAATTAGGGTGCTGCTTACTACATGGTGAGGTTTAGAAGTAGCTTAGGATATATGTAAATATAAAATTTGTTGTTTTTGAACCTTTTCAGCTTCCCAAAAGATGCGAATTTAAAAAAGGAATGGATTGATGCCACAGGCATGCCATCTAACTGGTTCCCTACAAAAAATAGCACCATGTGCTCGGTTCACTTTGAACCAGAAATGTTCCAGCTTCTAAAAAAAAGTCGCAGGCTTTTTGAATGGGCAATCCCAACATTAAGAGTTCGCCTGATTTTTGCAGAAGTGGGTTAAATTTTATTTTATTACTGAAAGCCATTCTCAAGTTTAGGGAATTCATAAAATCAGTCATTCATCATCACACAATCAGCAAGCAAGCAATCCCCGATTAATAATCACATAATATTTCTTACCAAAGCAGTCATGGAAAAATATATGAATTTAAGATTACACTTTTTGACTTAAAATGCCACCCCAGTAGTTTCAAAACGTCAAGTGCTGCACAAATACCTACACTTTACAGGTCAGTGAGTAAACGCCATAGCAGCTAGCATAGCAGATAACTAACAGTCATAAACCAACGTAACTGGATTTTTGATTTTTTGTATTATTTGATTTACTTAATACAATTTTTTTTGCTACATATTGTTTATTTTTATTATAATATTTTCTGAACATGCTGTTTTTTATTTATTTTATTTTCAGGCGACCAAAAAAAAATTGTTTAATAATAAATGGAAATATCGATAAAATTCCGATTTAGTCAATCACTAGCGTATATGTAAAATAAATTGCTTTTGCACAGCACAACGAAAGCTCTCAATGTTGTTGTGTGGGTAAGTTGTACGGTGCATGGTAAATAAACGCTGTGTTTGATGCGATAAGGTTTATAATTGATTGTGTAGTACGTTCTGATTTAAGAAATGCGGGTGTGTGCGCGACTGCGTATCTATTGCCTTTACTGAACTGCATGTGTAGTAGTTGCCGTGTGGTAGGGGCAAACTGCAGACACAGGGTTCCGATATATTTTCGCCTACCGGGCATATCTCCTCTTGTTTATATATCTATGAGTATATAGAAACACTAGCTTCTGCCAGCGGCTTCGCCCGTGTGAAAAGTGTTTTCTTATCCCAATGGAATATTATACCGGTATGAAAAGTAGCCAATGTACTATTCCAGACTAATTAATCTATACCTATGCCAAATTTCATCCAGATCCGTTCAGCTTTTCTGTCGTGGTTGAGTAACAAAGATACATCCATATTTATAATATTATAGCTGTTCCCCGCGGCTTCGCTCCCGTAGGCCACCCCACAGGACCCGTTTTAAAGAAAATAGGTAATTTTCTTGGTAATCGAATCTAATTTGACTTCATTTTTACGTTTTAATTACAAAACGTCGAAAATACTTCTACACTAACACAAAATAGAGTCCACCGCGCGCATGCGCCGTATGGACTACGTTCTGGTACTGCCAACGACTCCGACCACTCCAATGCCTTATTCGAGCTTAAACATTATTAATTTAGAAATCATTATTATTAAGGATGTTAAGATTTTATTTTTGTATATTTTTACATGGTTCATAAGCATTAATTTACTATCTGTTTTACACAGCTAACAACGATATTTAAGTAATTTTTCAATGGCATTTGTACAAAAATTTTACAGTGCCAAGTACATTTTATAAGTTGCGGGTCGACTATTACTCGTAAACTTGTAAAGCCTTTTGTGATTTCATTTTTGTATATTTTTACATAGTTCGTAAGCATTTTATTTACTCTGTTTTACACAGCTATCAACTTTATTTTAGTAATTTTTCAATGACATTTGTACAAAATTTTTACTGTTCTAAGTACATTTTATAAGTTGGTCGACTATTACTCGTAAACTTGTAAAGCCTTGTTATCCGTGATAATTTTCCTTTTAATTTCGTTATATTTACTACTGCCGTAATTTTTTTCACATAGCCTAGAGCAACCATTTCGCTGGCAGGGGGGGGGGGGACACTTGACTCTTAACATAAATTTGCAACTTAAAGCTTAATTTTACGCAAACGAATCTCTGAATCGAAAAATGTTTTCAACAAACCCATAATATTTTTGAATGGCCTATTCAACGATACCCCACACCATGGGATAGATGAGAAAAAAAAATACATCCCCACTTTACGTCTATGGGAGGTACCCGAAAAAAATATATTTTTCATGAGTTTATTGTACCACTTTGTCGGAATTATTAATATGTATATACATGCCAAATTATAGCTTTCTAGTACTTAGATTCTCTGAGCTAAGCTGCGGACGGACAGACGGACAGAGCGAAACTATAAGGGTTCCTTGTTGACTTCGGAACCCTAAAAAGCAGAGAGAGCAGTGGTGGCCCAGTGGTAACGGCCGCGACTTACAAGTTGTAGGTCGTGGGTTCGACCCCGGGCAGGCGCTTTTCTTTGTGTAAATTATTTCATCACCACTACTCTCAAAACGGTGAAGGAAAACATCGTGAGGAAACCGGCATGTCCTAGAACTAAAAATTCGAAGATATGTGACAGCCACCAACCCGCACTGGGCCCGCGTAGTGGTTAACGGCCCATTTCCTCTCACAGAGAGGAGGCCTGTGTCCCAGCAGTGGGAACATTAAAAGGCTGATGATGTGATGTGAAGAAAAAAAATGTTAATAGCGGCAACAGAAATACATCATCTGTGACTCGACCCGAAGAATAATACCAGAAGTTTTGCTACCAATTCAGTGGCATTTGTACAGTCAGGCAAAGTGATATTTAATTCTAAATAACTTATTTATTTACTATACATAGAATATTTAATATTTTCTTATGATACATAATTTATCCTGATCAGTGATTTCGTTTCAAAAATGTAGCTTTATAAAAATAGCCTCTACCTCGCCGGTTTTCTGGTTCTTACTTGAATGTTGATTATTTCTAGTGTTTTTTTTTTAAATTGTTGATTTTGTATTGCTAAAAACTGTAATGATTTAATTGTTTATATTAATTGTAAATTTATATATTAATTGTAAATTTTGGGTCCGTGCCTACTCGACCTTATTAGATAGGGTTGAGTGGGCACGGACCCAAAATTTCAACTGTCTAGCTATCACGGTTCATGAGATACAGCCTGGTGACAGACAGACGGACAATGTAGTCTAAGTAATAGGATCCCGTTTTTACTCTTTAGGTACGGAACACTAAAAACTACAATCAAAAATTTCGTTGCTCATTTCTATAAGCTTGGTAAAACACAGTACTTGCTGAGCGGCAGTTGGCACCTGGCAAAAATGGTGTAGAAACTTTTTAAAATTATTTCAATCCTCTTCACATCCCAACGGACTCTAGCAACAGGCCGGGACATCATTAAAAAAGGCTTTATTTACACACACTCTACAAAGGCAGCTCAGGTGGTTTAAAGGACACTTGTTGATTCCGCCTACCCTACCCCCCGCCCCGCCCGCTCTACGGAGGTTGCGTGGGAAATACCCTCTCAGGGCCACACCGACGGATAAAGGACCTTATTAAGGCGCTTTGTCGTGAGCCGAGACTGTGAGCATTTCGTGTAAGTGTGTACGGATGTGGACATACCCTTACTTGCATAATTTCACGACACGTCGCGTTACTGACTAGGTTGGTTCGATTATGTTTGTTTAGCAAATAAAAATGTGAATAATCAGGTAAGGGTATTCAAATGCCAACTCAATAGATACAAAGTACTCTGAAGTCGCAAGGCGGGGCCGCAGCAGACGAGGAAAAAAACGACTTGGATCTCTTCCTTAAGAGTTGGCAAGAATTGGCACAGCACTGGGAATAATTAAAAGGTTATTTAGGGTATTTTTTTTTTGTTTATTTTTTTTTGATGCTACAGCTATAATATAATTCATAACGGAATGAAAAAAACCTTATTCAAATCGGTCTTTACTGGAAAAAAAATCAGTTAATACTTTTGGTTACTAGTAACAAAATTATTGGGACTTCAGATATATGTCTTACTAGCAACAAAACAAATTTTTGCTAATTACTATTGTATTGTTTTATTAAAATGTATTTATTTTGTAATAGCTATATAAAGTTAATTGAATTTTTAAGTTATAAAACTGTTCGGTTATCCCTTTTATTGTTGACTTAGCTATTATCATTATCCTCCAGCTCCAATGCCAAGTCCAAAATTTCCTTACGATATATTCCTCGGTCTTCAGCATCACATGACAACACAGCTTATCGGTGCCCGCTGCCACTTTCAGAATGATGACGATTATTTTACTAGGGCAAACTTCGCCCCTTTGCTTTGCACTGAATAAAATTACAAACCGATAACTGCCAGAAACATCAATATTCTAACAACAAACATAAAAAACTAGGCAGAAAATTGACGGGGCCCGCTAGGGTCGATGCCTGTCTGGGTCCCTAAATGAAAGTTACCGCGGCCCTGGCACAAGCAACTGAAGGAACACGGGTGGGTTTTAGTCAGTAAAGGCTGATACTTCCCCCGGGAGAAGGCATTCTATGATTTCCCGCACCAAAAAAGGCAGTCATGGGGACAGCCGACAGACGTAAATACTTAAAACTTTGGAAGGACTGTGTTTTTGGTTTGACAGACTAGAGACGTGCAGTCACATTAACATGTCGATGTCGCTGTCATTTTAGCATACGGCTGACACGAACCCACAAGTTTTGCCCCTACCAAAAACCCCCAACACGACTAAAGCTGAAGAAGTGTTCACTCCAAACAACGAAATTTTCACTAACCCACTTTCTAAAAAATAATCGCAATGACAATCCCAACAGCACAGAGCTGCGAACCCGGATACAAAAGCTCTTCACCACACCGTGTTTACAAGCGTCAAGAGTTAATCCTTACGAAGTATGGCGAATGCAATTTGCGCTAACGAGCATTTCCGCTCAGCCGCCGGAGTCATCGTGTGGATCACCTGCATGCCGTGCAATTTATTTATTCACTTATCTAGATTATATAACGTAACGGAGATTGATACAATGAATGAGTAATAGATCAAGGTTAAGGGAATTAGATAGGATAGAAACTTCATTAATATACATCGTTTTTGGTAAAACACTAACAACCTTGCGTCGCGGATAAATTTGGGTTTTAGTCAGTAAAAGTCTGACACGCCCTTCCGCTTCACCCAGAGCGGGAGAAGTCATTGGATGATATCCCACAAAAAAAAGAGGGCTGTATTACTACCACCGTGTCCTCTTAAAGGTGATCAGCGGTGGCGACCTCTCACGTGCGGCCTTGGTCCAGGCCGTGGTACGGAGCGAAAGGGCATGGGAAGCTGTCTCCTCCTTCTGCGAAGCAGTAATGCTCGCAAAGGAGGAGGCGGAACGCGTGAGGAAGACGCCCCGGGCGTCGGGAGTCGCAAGCCGATTCCTGGCTACCGTAGGCGCGGGCTTGCGGACGGCAGGTAATGGGTAGCTCGCCGTCCGATAAGGACCAAGCCCAAGTTTACGGTGCGTAGTGTTCCACGCGCGCCTCAAGATGTCAGCAAAAGTGACGGGGTCCGCTAGTGCCGATGCCTGTCCGGATCGTGGATAAATTTGAAAGAGAGTTACCGCGGCCCTGGCACAAGCAACTGAAGGAAACCTAAACCCTACAAAACTAACAACACTTAACAAACTAATACTTGAGTTTCTGCTCCATATATGTATAGGACAATAAGTGCTGATTCTGGAGCTGGAGCCCATTGACTTTTTGAAAAATATTAAAATAAATTGAACGTAAATGAAAAAACAAAAGGAATAATTATGTAAGGATCGTATCATTTGGCGTTCTGTTCTGTTGTTTCGGCCCCCCATGGGAAACAGCATGAGTTAGTGTATGTGTTGGTATTTATGTTTGTTGTTATAAATACAATGCGCTTCACTGCAATTTCAAATGTTATTTTGTACTAGCTTTTCTTTTGGCTTCTCTCCCGGGGCATAAACACTTGGAACTTGGGGTAAAAAGTAGCCCAGTATTATTAGTAGTGGTATTCAGTGATAGTTATTAGTCAAAAAAAAATCTGGATGCAATTTGGCACAGTGATAGATAATATTAAGAAATAGCTTATAAAATAATTTTAATCCCGGTAATATGTTCCCTCGGGATAATTTTCGACATTCACGCGATGACCCGCGGTTTCACAGCCGCTGGCAATCCACAATATGAACAGGTGAGATAGTGGTCAAGCGCGAGCCTATAGATTATTAAAAAACCGGCCAAGTGCGAGTTGAACTCGCGCACCGAGGGTTCCGTACAAACCTGTAGGTGACCTGTAGGTTCGTTTTTTTCCTTTATAGGTAGGGAACCCTATAAATATGAGATGTAACTAAAAATTTAATGTTTTCGGTATTTTTCTTTTATATATGCTATAAGCCCCTTCATGAAGCTAAGGATCGCAGCAGATGGAGGGAAATCGTACGGGAGAAACTGATGCAGCGGGGGAGTCACGACCCTCAGTAATGAGGAAAACGACGCGAGGAGGAGGAGGGAGGATGTGCTATAAAACATCGCTTCATGCCAAACTTTAAGATTCTAGGTCAACAGGAAGTACCCTTTAGGTTTTGATTCCCTTGCGAGTAGTTGCGAGTTTGAAAATATGCGGCTAAATTGCTGTTTCTTTTGATTGCGTTGACATAGAAGTTTGATTTTGTTATAGTTTAAAGGTATTATGGACCTGAGTATTTGATATGAATTTCAATTTAATACCTCTACGCGTTCATGAGGAAAGGGGTAGTTTAAAATTATTATATATTTTCCTTTATCTGTGCTATAAGACGTTGCTTCGTACCAAATTTCAAGATTCTGAGCTCACGGGAACGGTTTTGATTCCCTTGCGAGTGTCGAAAATTAGCGGAAATTTCTGGCATAAACGGCTGTATCTTTTAATTGCGTTAGCTTAGATGTTTGATTTTTTCAAAGCTTTAAGG
Organism: Anorthoa munda; assembly: GCA_945859665.1. NCBI lineage: Eukaryota > Metazoa > Arthropoda > Insecta > Lepidoptera > Noctuidae > Anorthoa > Anorthoa munda. The sequence goes on from OX243903.1 coordinate 29,472,334, forward strand.
AACAGTAGACTTGAGTATTTGATATAAATTTCAGTTTGATACCTCTACGCGTTCCAGAGAAAAAGGGTCTTGACAGACGGACGGACGGACAACAAAGTGATCCTATAAGGGTTCCGTTTTTTCCTTTCGAGGTACGAAACCCTAAAAAAAAACTTCTTTTAGTTCATTCTTCCTAGAAGTCATGCACATTTCCCACGGAGCACGACTGCCACCCGAGATCCGTACCGTATCGTAACGCAATTCACCTTTCAAGTTTGGGTTACCTCTCCCAATTTATCATAACGGTCCTCCCCTGTCAGATTGTTGACAATAATAAGGCTTTTCACAGCATTCATCCAGCCAGCAATATCCACTAGCACGGTGACCTATTTTTATTCAATTGACACTCCACAATTTGCGAGGGGATTCCAATTGACACTCTTATATCATTTTCGGATTTCAATAGAATCATTATACAGGATGGGCAAAAAATCGTGGATAAATATATACACGATCCACGATTTTTCTTGATATGGACTAAAATGAAATATGAACAAGATGTATCTTGTTTGGTACTTTTTGACCTACTGCAAATAGCCCCAAATATCGCCCTGTTTCTTTTGACCCACGATTTGCCCAGCCTGTATATTTTTCTAAACTAAATATGAATTGTGAACCTTATTGTCACGGTCAGTTTTTAATAAATTAGTAGCATATTCCATGCTACTAATTTGCCGTTTTTTAAATAATTAACCGCTGAAGACTTCTTAAGCCAAGATGTGCTTACTGATTCCGTTTCTTTACATCACTTTTGACCATTTAAAACTGTCTTAGGTTAGGTTACCCTAATCCATTTTAATTTAAGTCCCAAAAGCGAAAGTGAATATATTTTTTTAACCAATTTACAAAATAAATAAGTATCATAATAATGAAGCAACACTAGTGATTCTCTTTTGAGAACTACGTATTGTAAATTTTCTATCTATGTATATCTAAACTATTTCAACCCACGGACAACCCAAGGACCCTCGGCATACTGTGAATTGTTGCGATCACAAGGGATGATGGTAAAATATTTTATCGAAAGAGATCTTACTCAGTTCGTATTCTTTCACAAAACATGGCAAATGAAAAGAGCGGATGTACATTTTATCCAATTACGACTTTTCCTTTTTCAATTTTCCTGAGTGGAAAGAATAAGGCGGGTTTTGACCAATAGTGGGACAATGGATGTCAACTAAAAGGCCTGACAAAAAGGCATTGACAATAAAAGGTACTTATGACGGGTTGAACTTTGGATGCCTCCAAAAAAAGCATCTTTGAACACCGGTGAACTCGTCTGATCGTACTACATAGTACTGTGAGGACTCCAACCGAGGAAGCAACCTCCTTGCCTTTTATATAACTGGCCACAAATAACAAATTTAGTTTTGGAAGGTGATTGAAATCAGAACGCTAGGAAAATATTTGAAGACGTTTTTGTTTAGCTTTAGCTTGTCAGTTCTTTAAAAGCCACCTTAGGGCAGGCACGTTGTTGAGTCAATACAAGTTCAAAGTATTTTATCTTGTTATTAAACTCTCTGAGCTACTCTCTCATATTACCAACCTATCAAAACCATGGTTTTCTGGCAAATAGTTGGTTTTAAAAACAGTTACATTTTTAAATAATTTGAAATGATAAATAAGTCTCTACACGCTTATCTAAGAAAATCTCGACTCTGTTTAGCGTTTAGGGTCATTCTGTATTCAAATGTTTTATTAGGGAATTTGAATAAGGAATCAGTGCTTTTTTTTTTTCTTCGTCTTTGGCAACTGAGCCGATTCCGACTATACTGCCAGTGTCAACTAGAGACGACAGTGCGGTGAGGTGAGGCGTCGAACTTTGTCTATACTGCCAGTGTCATGTATAATTTGCAGTTGCTAAACACGCCAACGCGCCAAGTTTCTTAAAATGATGGCCCTACTTGCTGCCGCCCGCGGCTCCACCCGCGTGCTATTAGTACTTCTCCCAATATCTTTATAATTATAGCCTATGTGTTTCTGATGTGTAAGCTATATTTCTGTAAAGTTTCATCAAAATCCTTTTAGTAGTTTTTTCGTAAAAGAGTAACAAAAACCCATCCATCCATCCATAGATCGTCATAAACTATCACGTTTATTAAAGTACTAGCTTCTGCCAGCGGCTTCGCCCGCGTGAATGTCGAAAGTTATCCCGAGGGAACAAATTCCCGGGATAAAAAGTATCCTCGTGCTATTTGCCTGACTATAATCTATCTCTGAGCCAAATTTCATCCAGATCCTTTCAGCCGTTTGAGCGTGAAGAAGTAACAAACATACAAACACACGCTATTATATAGTGTGACTAGCTTCTGCCAGCGGCTTCGCCCGCATGAAAAGTGTTTCTTATCGCAAGGGAACATTTTACCGGGATGAAAATAGCCTATGTGCTATTCCAGACTATAATCTATCTCTGCGCCAAATTTCATCCAGATCCGTTCAGTCATTCTGGCGTGATTGAGTTACTAACATACATCCATCCATCCAAACTTTCACATTTATAATACTAGCTTCTGCCAGCGGCTTCGCCCGCGTGAATGTCGAAAATTATCTCAAGGGAACATAATCCCGGGATAAAAAGTATACTGTATGCTATTACAGACTATAATCTATCTCTGTGCCAAATTTCATCCAGATCCGTTGAGTAGTTTTTCCGTGATACATCCATCTATCCTCACAAACTTTCACCTTTATAATATTATTGTGATTAGTGTGATTTGATTAGTAAGATTAGTAAAGTAAATTAATATTAGTAAGAAGTAGAGGATCTTGACACTGACAGATAGTGACAGTATACCTGCTTGGAACGAATGTCAAAAGTTTTCCGCGCGAAATAGGCGGACATGAAATATTTTAGTGTGGTTGCGGTCCCTCGCAATCTAGCTGCCTGGCGATTGATAAAAATAGAGCAATAGGGGGGATTGAATTTGTCATTATATCCGGCAGTGAAACCACTTGTTTTATTTATTGATATACGCAACTGAAGTGGCCAATTCCGTGCTGAGCTCTTCCTGCACAAATTGTTCGAACTTATCTGATCTAGATGTTTTAATAAAGGTCTAGAGTATTTTGAACTATACAGACCTACATGAAAAGCCAGCATCAGCCTTTTAACTTTCCCACTACTGGGACACAGGCCTCCTCTCTGAGAGACGGGGAACTGAATAAGTAGCTCAAGTAATTAATAGTTTTAATTTAATCAAGCTTTTCAACAAAGTTACCCTATTATCAGCCAGTGAAATAATTGGAAAAGATTAAAAGTAATAAATGTTACCTTGTAATAGGAGTAAAGTTTTCAAAGATGAAGATCGTGTTGTGTTAAATAAAATCACCATAAATAGAAATGTTCCATTTGTAACATTTGTTTTTTTGTAACTTATGTAGAAACTAGAATTCCTCTAAAAGAAACTTCTCTCAAAGCCTTGTGGTTGAGAAAAGTTTGTCTAGCTAAAGTCGTTACAATCTATGAAGTCGGATTTGACATATTAAACTTGATACTTACGAATGATACTCGTTGTTATAGTGTATGGGTAAATTAGGATTATGAATTTGATTATTCAATTTCTTACGTACAAAAGTTATCAGGGCATTTAAAATGAGAATGAATGTCATGAATGTCTTCTTAGATTGTCACAACTATAGTTGACCAAAACTTAGTCTACCTCTTTCAGTCATAGCAAACGATTTGTAAATGAATGTGTCTTTCAAAAGCTGATGGTCAAAACTAATTTTCACTGTATCATTTTCGAGAGAACTAATCATGAAATGTGAACTCATTAAGGGAGTTCTTCAAGGCAGCATACTTGGACCGATACTAATCTGAACGCTCTTTAATCCTAAGTAGTTTGTTCCAAATACATTTGTAACTCATATTCGTCACATTTACATAAATATGTTCGATAACAAAATAATCAGCGATTGGTACATATTTATTCATGTTTTTTACTGTTCTTCAAACACAGGCGAATCCAATCAATTAAAGTTTTGGGCATTATTTTAACAATACCCTCAAATATGTAGTTTAATGAAGTTTGTATGTAGGTCAAAATACATGGCATAACACTAATTAAAAACATCTCGCTAAATAAATCAATGATTTAACATAGCAAGCCATTAAGGCAAATAAATAAGTGATTTAATGTAAACAAAGATAAATGAACTGGAAACGAAACAACAATGGCAGAATGGCACACAATCTTAACAGATTTTCCCGCGCAACTTGATCCAGACAAAACCGATACTTTTAAGGAAAAGCCATTTATTATAATAATATTTGTAGATATAATAATGTATAGCATAAAAATAGATACCCAATATTGGCTGTAAATAGGGTATCCTGAAGCGTTTTAAGACTGCGCAGGAAAAATATTTACAATGCCGTTCCTGCCTATCGCATCGAGATTTGCTAATCTATCGTTTATTACTATTTTTACGATTAATAATTTATAACTATTTTAACTAATCGCTCATTCAGTTAACTTTTTTAACTTTAACTAATATTAATTCGGTGACATATTTTAATTGATAACGAACGCAGTTTTCGTTCCGAATTAGCGCGTAATTTTTCCAAATTCTTTCAGTTACAAAGAGAAAAGTATCCGCTTAATGAATAAAATATTGTATTAAAACTTTTTTTAGTACTTACCGTTCACAATAAAAACAGCTGAATTACAGTCACAAATCACTAGTTTGTTTTAATTATTGTACACCGCATCACTTTCGTTTTCGAGCGGTCGTCGGAGCGGGCGCCACATGCGTCGCGGTTGGCTGTCGGGCCCTCACTGTCAAGCCACTCTGTCTGGATATCCTCCTGGCTAGGGATCAAAGGGGGGGAGTGGGGGAACGTGACGATTGATCTGTACTTCCATGTCCTGTTGAATGGAAAGCGCCCTATCGCCAGTCGCGGTCGTCCTACGGCTGGCGTAAGTCGTTTGTGAAGATTTATGACAATGATGACAGCGAGCAATTTATTGTTAGCGTTGGAATTTCCGATGGCTGTATGCTTTATTTGTATCGGTTTCTCAGCGTTTAGAATTTGATAGAGACATACATAGAAATTATTGACGGTGATATAATTTTGATTGGTAGTTATCAGAAGCTCTTGCGCTATTTAAACTGAATTACATATAAAAAAACAAATATCAAAATGCTTTTACTGTAACTCGTACATTATACAGCATTACATAGTTGGAGGTGGCCCCAGTAAGTTATCTATACTATATTACTATATCTAAACAAATAAATAAAATTGAAGTCTGTATGTAATATCAAAATAACAACGTTTTATTGAATGCACGTGAAAATATATACGGTCATCTGCCTAGCCTTTTTCCCAATTATTGTTGGGGTCGGCTTCCAGTCTTACCGGATTCAGCTGAGTACCAGTGTTTTACTTGGAGCGACTGCCTATCTGACCTCCACAACCCAGTAACTGGGTAACACTATACCCCTTGGCAAGACTGGTGTTAGGTTAGACACAAGACATCTCAGGCTTCTGACTACCCGTAGCGACTGTCAAAGATCTTCAAATGACAGTCGGGATCAACGGCTTAACGTGCTTTCCGAGGCACGGAGGAAACTCGGTATGTTGAAATGGTCACCCATCCACGGACCGACCTCGTCAAGCGTTGCTTAACCTTGAAGATCGACCCGTGCGGCTGTTATTATTTAGCCACGAGCTCCTCTACGCGGTAACGGTACTAACAACAAATAAGCAATTTTTAAGATTTTTGTCTGTCTGTCTATCTGTCTGTCTGTCTGTTCCGGGTAATCTCCGAAACGACTGGACCGATTTTGACGGGACTATGGTAGATAGCTGATGTAATAACGAGTAACATAGGCGTTTGATCACGAGAAAATTCACAGTTCCGGCGGGAAACTAAAAAAAAAAAAATATTTTTTTTACGAGTTTGACGCGGACGAAGTCGCGGGCAACAGCTAGTAATATTATAAAGAAGAAAGATTTTTTGTTTGTTTGTTTGTACCGAATAGGCTCCGAAACTACTGGACCGATTTAAAATAATCTTTCACCAATAGAAAGCTACATTATTCCTGAGTAACATAGGCTATTTTTTAATCCCGAAAACGGGTCCTGTGGGGTGGCCCACGGGAGTGAAGCCGCGGGGAACAGCTAGTAAATTATACTTGTGTTGGGGCTATCTCGCTCCTTCCCATAGTGTCTATTGTATAATGTTGAGATCATAAAATTAGACAGTACAATTCAAATTAAATTTTGTTAGCAATAGCAATAGCAATTGACTGCTGCGCTCCGTGTCGCGGGTTCGATTCCCGTAAGGAACAAATATTTGTATGACCTACAGATAGTTGTACCGGCTCTGGCTGTTTGTGTATGTGAGTTTATATGTTTGTAAACGCACCCACGATACAGGAAGAAATTCCTAGTGTGGGGCAACGTTTCTGAAAAAAAAAATGCATAAAATAATAATAGCAATAAAAATCAAAATTAAAATCAATACAATTTTAAAGAATACATTAAAGTGAGTGAGCATGAATGTAACTGTAGAGTGTATATGATTGTGTGTAAAGTGTATGAGTTTTGTATGGATGTGAGTAAATTAATGTGACCAATCAATTTGTCTCAACTTAATCTAACTAAAATGGATCTACTTCCTCATACGAAATAGGTTTTAGCCAATCCATCAAGTTTTTTTTTACGGTCATGAATAAGCATAGGGAAGATATTTTGTATGTCGTTTAGTTTATTATCTATATTAATAATATAATAATAATAATATTATAAAGAGGAAAGATTTTTTTGTTTGACCGAATAGGCTCCGAAACTACTGGACCGATTTAAAAAATTCTTTCACCAATAGAAAGCTACGTTATTCCTGAGTAACAGAATAGGCTATTTTTTAATCCCAAACGGGTCCTGTGGGATGGCCCACGGGAGCGAAGCCGCGCGAAGCAGCTAGTTTATAATATTAGTATAGATTCTGACAAAGTGGTAAAATAAAATCATGAAAAATATTGTTTTTCTTGTATTTTATATATAGGCTGTTTTTTTTTATTATAACGTATAGGCTCGCGTTTGGCCATTATCTCCCCTGATCTCGCTGATTGTTTGGCATATTAACGTATGGCAATTAGATGAGTCTGGTTCATCCTCCTTTTAAGGGTAAATAAATACTCGTATGAACCTACCAAAGTAAGACTTGGTACCTACTTTTTTCTTAATGCGGCAATGAAATAAAAACCTCGTAGCTGTACATTACACCTGTAACGACCAAGAACAAAAAAGTATGCAGGAATGGAAAATACATGCAATCATACACATCGACCTCTTCAAAACCGACGATTTTCCGTCGTTTTTCAAAATCTCGTAAAGTTTGCGGACCGTAATTTGAGAAGAGTTTACCGCTTTTAATAACGTAACGGTAACAAATTAACGTCATTATAATGGATGCTAAAACTTGAAACAATATTATCTTCTCTTCATATTTCCCGAAATCTCTATTGTTTGCTACTTTACCGCTTTTGTTTAATGTTCAAAACGTCATTTACATAATTCTTGAACGTTTATTCTTGTTTTGCAAAGTTAATAAATCAGAAATCAAACATTTTGATGTAGGTTAAACAATTATAAAGTCTTCTTCTTCTTTCTGAGTCGATATAAACTCTTTAAATACTTTGGGCCAGTAGATGGTTGAAGAAAGAGGTCAACCGTCGAATCCGACTCGGCTGGGCAGCGTTCGGGAAGCCGTTCGGTATCTTCTCGTCCAACTTACCACAGTGTCTCAAGACGAAAGTCTACGACCAGTGTGTGTTGCCAGTGATGACATATGGCTCTGAGACGTGGTCGCTCACAATGGGCCTTATCGGAAAGCTTACAGTCACTCAAAGGGCAATGGAGAGGGCTATGCTCGGAGTTTCCTTGCGAGATCGAATCAGAACCGACATAGCCCGCAGAATTGCCAAACTTAAGTGGCAGTGGGCAGGGCACATTGCTCGCAGAACGGATGGCCGATGGGGCAGAAAGGATCAGGAGTGGCAACCGCGACTCGGAAGACGTTGCGTTGGATGGCCTCCCACCATGTGGACCGATGACATGATGAAGGTTGCGGGGATCCGCTGGTTACGAGACGCACGGGACCGATCAATGTGGCGACGCTTGGTGGAGGCCTATATCCAGCAGTGGACGTCTTTCGGCTGATATGATGATGATGAATAGATAGTTACGCCAAATCATAAAGTTAGCGTACTTTGGCTGGTTTCTGATTAATTCTAATTCAAACCCTGCTAGAGTGTCAAATTTTAACAGATTTTCAGGCTAAAATATAGTTTGATAAATACTTAACTCGTTCTTAACCCTCAAATACTTAAATCAGAAACCGGCATCAATATATTTGTACTAAGCACTAGATTTGGCGATCCGAACCCTCACTCTGTTCGACTGAACTGTACTGCAATCCGTACACCTTACTTTAAACTATGTTGAACGAAACTGTATATTGTATATTTACTGTATTCAAGTGTCAATTAGCAGACACAATAGAAATTACCATTGTTGTAATTCGATTCGGCAATATGGACAGTTGAGTGGAAGCGATCTAGCGCTACATGTTTATATAGTTTGATTAGACAACATAAATATTTTAGCGCTGCAGCGAACTTGAGTTCTTAACTCACCAGCATTCGGACAAATTTTTTTCATGAATATTCTTGTCTATCCGTAGACGTCAATGGAATTCGAAGATAAAACAATTTGAATTACACGAAATATAAACCCATTTTACCTACAACAAAGCCGGCACTACATAACACATACTTTTATTTGATTTTTTAAACCAACTTTTATAATAAAAATTGTATTGTCACGAGAAACAAATGCTTATAAAAAAAAAAAAAACAACTCTGAAAAATTTCAACTCAATCGAGCACTGGGCAGTGCGTCCTATTTACTTGCAAGCTTTGATTACATACACATAGTCGACATGTAAATATTTTACCCAACTTTTTTAAACATTTTTTTTAGCTTACGGTCCATTGTCATTCAAACCAAACGTGTAGGTATGCAAAATTTCATCTTAATCGGTTGAGGATAACTGCTTTAAAATTCAGTTGCGAGATTTGACCAGAACATATAATACATCATTCATACATACACACATTGCAAGTTAATTAATAATAATAGACTAGATAAAAAAACATCCCCACTTTACGTCTATAGGAGGTACAAGAAAAAACAATATTTTTCATGATTTTATTTTACCACTTTGTCAGAATCTATATTAATATTATAAATAAAGAGGTAAAGTTTGTGAGTTTGTGACGTTGTAGGGGGTAATCTCTGGATCTACTGAACGGATTTAGAAAATTCTTTCACCAGTAGAATGCTACATTATTCCTGAGTGTTATAGGCTCTAATATATTTTTTTAGAGATCTTTATGAAAATTTTAATTACCCATAGTAGCAAAATGTTGCCTGTAAAATTCATTCTTTGGCGTGTGCTGAGAAAACTATTGATGATACATAAAAAATATTAGGTAGGTAGGATAGGGTAGGTAGGGTAGACAGGGTAGGCCCTATACAGTGTAGCCAGGTGACGGGAACGATTTCCCGGGGGTCAGCTAGTTATTAATATGTAATCCATGCCAAATTATATCTTTCTAGTACTAAGAGTCCTCGAGCTAAGCTGCGGACGGACAGACGGACATAGCGAAACTATAAGGGTTCCTTGTTGACTTAGGAACCCTAAATAGCTTGTAATCAAATAAATATTATTACTATATACTTTATTGTACACCACAAAAAAAAATACAGGACAAACATTTGCATATGTCAGACAGAATAAATTTGGAATTAAATTCAGACATTAAATTGAACTCTGAAAGAAAACGTAGTAAAGCACAGCAAAATTATCGTATCTAAACTTAGCAAACAAGGTAGGCTAATTATACGCCTACGTGCTACGAGATCTCGTTGACGACGCGCGACGTGACGTAGGCAGTGCCGATGTAGGCAGGTAATAACGTCGTAGGCGGAAGCTACGAATGTGCTACGCTGAATGATCGTAGCCAATTTACAAGAAGAGATTGCTACGGAAATAAAATATTTAAAGGAAGTAATGTGGGTTGTTAATTTGATACTTAGTAGGTACTGGATATTTTTCCCCACGTTGGGTTCCCGCTTTGACGAGGCGGAGGGGGGGAGGAGCTCAGTAGCCGTGGTTTGGTCATCCACAGGCCAGGGTGAATCGAAGAGGAACCTGCGTCAGGGCTTTTGCCGTTAGGCCGACGATGTAGCGGCCAACAGGTAGGTTGCGTTGTCGCTTAGGCGACATCGCAACTGAGGCGGGCCACGCGATGTCGCGTATCGGAGGCATCGCGGCTGAGGGTTGGAGGCTGCGGCGGGAGAGGATTGCCGGTATGATGGTGCGCCGCTCTCCCTATCCTCCGCGGCCTGCACGGGGTCGCCACCGTCTGATGGCGGACGCGGTGGGGCCGCAGGGGAGGAGGAGTGTTGGAATAGCGCTGGCCGCTCTCTTAATCCCCTGTGGCCGATAAGTGGTAGGTGGCGGGGCCACTGTCCTGACCCGTCACAGGGGGACCAAGGGTGCCATACACGGGGTCATCTGGCGCCCATGTGCTGCTTTGGTCCTGGGGGTTGTCACGGCGCGGAACGTGTTTGATGCACCGGTTATAGGGGGTGCTCCCCGGAAGGGTTCCGGTGACGGACAGCCGCGGCGTGTTTGCGGTGAGTGCTAATGCGTGCCCGTGTTCCCGCCATAAGTGGCACAGGAGGACACCGTGGAGTTTTATTGGGTTAGAGTCCCACACCACTAGAAATTACAATCCCGGGATCCCAACCGTTTTATGGCCCCGAAAATTCCGGGACTGTACTTGGCTAATCTCGGGGTTTTCGGGATTGCCACACAAGTCTAATTTGTATTCCGTAATAGCATTTAAGAAGAAATTAACAAGAATATGATTACCTCAGATCCTGAAGTTCAAGTACAAAATGAATTGGGGTTGGCCGGCAAAATTAGCGGAACAAAATAAAAAGTCGATTTCTCTTTTAAATACGATTTAATTTTTAAATCTTATATTAGGACAGGTATTCTTACTTAAAAATACACCTTTTAAAATAAAAATCAGATCGCATTTAAAACATTTTGTGTGAGTAAGATTATTTTATGTGAAAACTACACATTGTTGATTTTTAAGGTATGGTATGGCAAGTTTAAAAAATATAATGAAAATACATTTTAAAGATAAAAATTATTTCACAAGATATCGAGTAGGAAACACTCGATATCCTGTGATATACACGTTCTTTTAATAAAGTTTTCACCCGCCTAGACATGTTGAGAATAATGTTATCCGTTGTTTCGTGTGGTAGTCTCAATCGTTCTTATACAACGGCACTTCGCAGTTCGCCCACATTGACAGGTGTAGGAATTGTGAATTTTAACCTTTATTTTAGCAGATCCCAAATGTGTTCTATAGGATGCATATCTGGTGATCTCGACGGCTATTCCAAAACTGCGGTTTGCTTTTTTTTATATAGACTGAAGTTGCAAAAAATGGCATGCGGCCGAGCATTATTCTGGAGAAAAACGATGTGACCCCTAATAAAGGGGCAAATGGTACCACATTTTATTCTTAAAAAACACCGTTACAGCGATCTGCAATAAGATCTCCTCCATCGATCACCACCAAGTCCTTACGACCGCGCAAACAGATCCTACCTGAATCCAATATTGTTCCTCTACCATACCGTTGTATGCCACAGTAGTATTCAAAATTTATAGATTATGTTATTCTTGTTCATGATAACACATTTATTGCCGTCCTTCAATTCAATTTAAATGACTTCCACACTCATCACTAAACAATATTTTACTCGTCCGTGGACCAAAGTCGATGTTTTCTGGTAAAAGTTATATTGTTTCTAAGGAGGTGTGCCTCAATTTATGGACCTTTGGCGGGCATTATCAAACCAAAACCAGCTTCCTTCAACCCCCTCCGTATCGTAAGGTCACTTACTGTTGCACCTTGAACTTCCTCCAGCTCATTTCTGGCTGAAACAGCCTTTAAACGCAGGTTTTTGCGAATGCGAAACAGAATGAAACGATTATTCCTGTTAGAAGTATGGGTTTTCTGCATAGTCCTGACCTTCTTACAAAAACATTAGCCTCTCTGAATCATCATCCATATACAGTTAACCTACAGTACTTTTGGCCGTTTTTTAAAGTGAAAATAAATAATGATGCATCTCCCAATGACCTTAAGGAAACAAAACGGACATTCGCTTCACAGCCTCGCAACCCAAAGTTTAGAGGCTTTATTATTTATATTTATTTGGTATTTTCGTTATTAGTTTTTGACTCTAAAATAAAAAGCCTTAAGCCAAAATGTAGTTAATTACATTTTCTTTGTGATAGTATAAATTTCATAATAATACGCCGGAGGTTTTGGCGCGATTGTCGCTTTTTCGCCGCGTTAGGCATAATACATAACTTTACATATGAATAATTACACTATGTTATACTGAATTCCCCAAAGAAGTATGAAATAAAACATGAATACTGGCCAAGTGCGGGTCGGACTCGCGCACGAAGGATTCCGTACCATTGCCGCAAAAAACGGCACAATAATCATGTTTGTTGTATGGGAGCCTCACTTAAATATTCATTTTATTCTATTTTTATTATTTGTTGTTATAGCGGCAACAGAAATACGTCATCTGTGAATATTTCAACTGTCTAGCTATCACGGTTCATGAGATACAGCCTGGTGACAGACGGACAGACAGACGGATCGTAGAGTCTTAGTAATATAGGGTCCCGTTTTTATCCTTTGGATACGGAACCCTAATAAAGTGTTTATACACAAACAATAATGTATACAAACGAATGTTACTACTGCACAAAGTACATATCCTGTTGGCAGACGTAGTTCCCATAATACTAATTATTATTTCCTAAATCCTGGCATTTGCATTACTAAAAGCCTTGTTATTCTCAATTATTCTGCACAGACCGACCTTGAGATCTGACCAAGACCTCAAGGATAATCTGCTACAATCTCGTTTTATATCTTGCTAACTATGTTTGACAGAGTTTACGGCGGGCGTTCCTTACTAAAATATGGTCTTACTAGCTACAAAAGTGTTTTATTATTCCGAGGAAATATTATACCAGGATAAAAAGTAGCCCATATAAATCATAGCCTATGTGTTATTCTGATGTATAAGATATATTTCTGTAAAGTTTAATTAAAAATCGTTCAGTAGTTTTTGCGTGAAAGAGTAACAAACAATCCATCCTCATAAACTTTCACGTTTATAATACGAGTTGTACTAGCTGCCGCCCGCGGTTCCGCCCGCGTGGTATTAGGGCTTCTTCCAATATCTTTATCTTTTTTTTTATCTTTAAATTAACACCAATGCAAAAACACAATTGAAAACACAGTTAAAATATGGCTGATTGAAAAATCGTATGACGAAACTGAAAAATTGCTCTACCCATATGCCTAAGACAGATTTCCCCTCATTTCAAGTATAACACACACTCATACAAACTCCCCACTTTCACATTTACTCACACACACACACCACATACTACACTACCACAACACACTCACTCTAACTCAAACACTTACAATTTTTATTTTGAACTAGCTGACCCGGCAAACTTTTGCCATAAAAACACCAAACATTCATTACCTTACCTACCCTACTCTACCTACCTACCCTACCCTACCCTACCCTACCTACCCTACCCTACCTGACCTACCCTACCTACCCTACCTACCCTACCTACCCTACCTACCCTACCTACCCTACCTACCCTACCTACCCTACCTACCCTACCTACCCTACCTACCCTACCTACCCTACCTACCCTACCTACCCTACCTACCCTACCTACCCTACCTACCCTACCTACCCTACCTACCCTACCTACCCTACCTACCCTACCCTACCTACCCTACCTACCCTACCTACCCTACCTACCCTACCTACCCTACCTACCCTACCTACCCTACCTACCCTACCTACCCTACCTACCCTACCTACCCTACCTACCCTACCTACCCTACCTACCCTACCTACCCTACCTACCCTACCTACCCTACCTACCCTACCTACCCTACCTACCCTACCTACCCTACCTACCCTACCTACCCTACCTACCCTACCTACCCTACCTACCCTACCTACCCTACCTACCCTACCTACCCTACCTACCCTACCTACCCTACCTACCCTACCTACCCTACCTACCCTACCTACCCTACCTACCCTACCTACCCTACCTACCCTACCTACCCTACCTACCCTACCTACCCTACCTACCCTACCTACCCTACCTACCCTACCTACCCTACCTACCCTACCTACCCTACCTACCCTACCTACCCTACCTACCCTACCTACCCTACCTACCCTACCTACCCTACCTACCCTACCTACCCTACCTACCCTACCTACCCTACCTACCCTACCTACCCTACCTACCCTACCTACCCTACCTACCCTACCTACCCTACCTACCCTACCTACCCTACCTACCCTACCTACCCTACCTACCCTACCTACCCTACCTACCCTACCTACCCTACCTACCCTACCTACCCTACCTACCCTACCTACCCTACCTACCCTACCTACCCTACCTACCCTACCTACCCTACCTACCCTACCTACCCTACCTACCCTACCTACCCTACCTACCCTACCTACCCTACCTACCCTACCTACCCTACCTACCCTACCTACCCTACCTACCCTACCTACCCTACCTACCCTACCTACCCTACCTACCCTACCTACCCTACCTACCCTACCTACCCTACCTACCCTAACTACCCTACCTACCCTACCTACCCTACCCTACCTGTCCTACCCTACCTACCCCACCTATGTAGGTAAGGAACCATTTTTTTTTTCATAAGAACCTTCTCCTAACAATAACAAACACAACAAAAAAAGAATAAGCGAAATCGGTCCAGCCGTTCACGCGTGTTGCCGTGACCAAGGGAAATAGGGATTCATTTTTATATATATAGATAGATTATTTTTATTCTCTACTAGCGGACTCCTCGCGGTTTCACCCGCGTATTTCCCGTTCCCGTGGGCATACAGGGATAAAAAGTAGCCTATGTCACCCGGGGATAGTGCAGCTTCCCAACGGTGAAAGAATTTTTGAAATCGGTCCAGTTGTTTTTATGTTTATTCGTTACATACAAAAATACAAATCTTTCCTCTTTATAATAGCTATGTTACTGGTGAAAACAGATTTTTGACCTATTTACCCTTTGGGAATCACTGGTCCCCAAGTCACAGGCTATAAACCTGGTTTGGGAGCCAGGAGATAATACCTAATGCACATTATGCTGTATCATATTACTGTACCTGTAACCTTTGTTAAGTAAAAACCGGCCAAGTGCAAGTCGGAGTCGTACACGAAGGATTCCGTACCATTATAGCAAAAAAACGGCAAAAGATCACCTTTGTTGTATGGGAGCCCCACTTAAATATTTATTTTATTCTATTTTTATTATTTGTTGTTACAGCGGCAACAGAAACACATCATATGTAAAATTTTCAACTGTCTAGCTATCACGGTTCATGAGATACAGCCTGGTGACAGACAGAAAGACGGACTGCGGAGTCTTAGTCCCGTTTTTACCCTGTGGGTACGGAACCCTAATTATTGGAAATAAACCCTTTTTTTTTATGTATATTTTTTTTATTAGTAATAGGCTTGCGCTTGACCACTATCTCACCTGATGGTAAGCGATGATGTGGTGAAACATGAAACACGCTTGCCTAGAAGAAACCTATATATTTCTGCAATGTTATATCAAATCCGTTCAGTAGATTTTGCGTGAAAGAGTAACAAAAATCCGTCCATCCATCCGCACAAACTATTACGTTTATAATAGTAGGTAGGATTATAGTAAGATTCGTCTATGTAAATGGTACATGTATTATATAACATCATTATCATCAAATTTAATGTTCCCACTGCTGGGACACAGGCCTGCTCTCTGTGAGAGAGGGAATCGGCCTTAATTCACAACGCGGACCCAGTGCGGGTTGGTGGATGTCACATTTCTTCGAATGCGTGGTTCTAGGACATGCCATGTTTTCCTTCACAGTTTGTAGAGCAGTGGTGATGAAATAATTTACACAAATTAAAGCGCCTGGGTTCGAACCCACGTAAGTCGGGGCCGATATAACTGGGCCACCACTGCTCTGTATTATATAACAACCTCGCTCCAAATGCTATTTACCCAACATTGTCGCCACTCTATTAAAAATAATAAACGTTAATCAGACGACCTTCACCGCCATAGCCCATAATTAGTACATCCGACTAATTATAACTTTATTCAATGTCGGATCTAATTCATGAAACTATTCGTTTGTTTCCTGAAACGATGAATTTTTGGCGACCGTTAATTAACATGCACGGCTGGTGTTATTAACCGACTTTCCAAAAAGGAGGAGGTTCTATTTTCATATATGACAAATAAAAAAGCTTTTTACCCGACTGCCGAAGGAGGATAATGTGTTTATCAGTCTATGTAGGTATGTATGTTTGTTCCTATGTGGGGTTCTTGAGACCAAACGCGTTGGCCGATTTTGTTGATTCTCACGTCAATCGATTCGTCTTAACCCTGCGAGTGTCATTGACTAAATTAAAATTGGAAAATAAAAAATGGCGGATTTTGGGCACCATATTGTGGGGCACCAAATTTTGATTTTCTTCCAAACTTATCGTGTGGGGTATCAAAATAAAGAGATTTAAGGGGTGATTTCAAAAATATATAACACTTATATGTTTAAAAGTACCTAATTCTAAAAAAAAAACAGCTTAAAAGTTATAAATAAAAAAAGCTAATCAGAAATTGCAAATACCCGACTGCTTAAAAAACGAACTAAAAAGACGTAAACAAGAAGAAAATCATGCTGTGCAGTCGGATGATACATCTAGTTTGGTCAGCCAGCTCGCGAATATGTAGGTTTTACAAAAAAAATACTACCGACTTCCAAATAAAAATAACAACAATATGAAAAAAATACTTTCTGTTTGGAAGTCGGTGTCCATAACGAAAATAATTGGTACCTACCAAAGACACCGACTTCCAAAAAGAAAGTTATTTTTCACTTTGTAGTTATTATTATATATTTTCTTTTTTTTCGTTATATATTTTGTTCACTCTTTGTTATTCGTGGTGAAACTTTTTCTAGCATAATTCGGATCCATTGTACAGCTAAAAGCCGGCACCGACTGTTTAGTAATGTCAGATCATCATGTTTCTAGACTTGTCCCTAGATTTATGATGGGACTGGCTTCCCGTATAACCGGATGTTAGTAAAAACTAGTATTTCTACATCGAGCGACTTGGTAAGTTTGTTCAAACTTTTAGGCTCCTAAATTATTTTCTACCTCAACGACTGTACGAAGGTCAATGATCTAGTATATGATAGTATAGTCAATGATCTTATATCAAAGTACAGTCGGGACCAAAGGGTCTCGGTAGGGTAAAGGATTGTTTTGGTATCAATCTTCAGATGCAACAAAACGTCAAGTAGAGATGGGCGTTTTCGGTTTTTGGCGCAAACGGTTGTGTAACCGATATACAGTTTTCATATCGATATCGAAATCGGTTTTCAGATATCGATATTAGTAGTCATCATCTGCCTAGCCTTTTTCCCAATCATTGTTGGGGTCGGCTTCCAGTCTTACCGGATTCAGCTGTGTACCAGTGTTTTACATGGAGCGACTGCCTATCAGACCTCCACAACCCAGTAACTGGGTAACACGGTACCCCTTGGCAAGACTGGTGTCAGATCTCAGGCTTCTGACTACCCGTAACGACTGTCAAAGATCTTCAAATGACAGCCGGGACCAACGGCTTAACGTGCTTTCCGAGGCACGGAGGAAACTCGGTATGTTGAAATGTTCACCCATCCACGGACCGATATTAGTAGTACAGTATGCAAAAGTTAACATGTTATTTAGATGAGCAAACTAAAAACGAACGCGAACTAAAGCAAACGCAAAGAGGTTTTGATTTGATACATTTTTTGTGATATCGGTTATTTTAATATAGATATCGTTATGATATGATATCTAACACATATCCGATATAAGTTACGTTTTGATATATCAGGCCCATCCCTACGTCAAATGAACATCGATATTTTACACGTACCAACTGTTATCCTCTCTCTTTGACCTTTACAACTCAATTATAGAACTGAAGTAATTAATTAAATCGCGAATCAATTCAAATCATACTTATATATCGAAAGATGCCATTTAATACTATTGATATGGCCAAAGGCCAAGGCCTTTAAGCAAGCAGCTTAGCAGCTGTTTAAGTTAATAATTTCAAAACCAAGTTATGCTAGCATTATAATATACACACACTGGCAAAATTAGCGGATCAAGGATAAAATATCGTAAATCTTTATTTTTCACCGTTACAGGTTGGTTTTATAATAAAACCAATTATGTCTAATTGAACGCCAACTTTCATACAATTGTTTTAACTTTATTCGAACTCACATACTTTTGAGAGAATTCCACTTCTTGTTACTTTGTGGTCATCGGCCAGGTGGTATCATGAAGTTATAGGTTTATCTATACCTTCATGGTGGTTATGTTCCAAAAAAAACAAAAAAAAAACATTGACATACTGAGTTATTTGTCTTACTTTTAACCTTTACATCTTTTTCGAAGTTAAGAACGTCATTGTGCTCAACTTAATCCAAACTGAGGACCGGGGCACTTGAGATAAGGAGAAATTATCAAACCTACAGTTGATGTGCGTAACTCAACATTTACCTGTTTCATCAACTTATTGCATTTTCCAATGATTTCGAGAGACTAATGTTTTTGTAAGAAGGTCAGGACTATGCAGAAAACCCATACTTCTAACAGGAATAATCGTTTCATTCAGTTTTGTATTCGCAAAAACCTGCGTTTAAAGGCTGTTTAAGCCAGAAATGAGGTGGAGGAAGTTCAAGGTGCAACAGTAAGTGACCTTACGATACGGAGGGGGTTGAAGAAAGCTGGTTCTGGTTCGATCATGCCCGCCAAAGGCCCATAAATTGAGGAACACCTCCTTAGAAACAATATCAATTTTACCAGAAAACATCGACTTTGGTCCACAGACTAATATACACAGAGTAAAATATTGTTTAGTGATGACTGTGGAAGTCATTTAAATTTAATTGAAGGATGGCAAAAAAATTATTATCATGAACAAGAATAACATAATCTGTCATAACTTTCAAACTACTGAGGCATAGGTACAACGGTATGGTAGAGGAACAATATTGGATTCAGGTAGGATCTGTTTGCGCGGTCGTAAGGACTTGATGGTGATCGATGGAGGAGATCTTATTGCAGATCGCCGTCACGGTGTTTTATAAGAATAAAATGTGGTACCATTTGCTCCTTTATTGGGGGTCACTTCGTATTCATCCAGGATAATGCTCGGCCGCATGCCACTTTTTAGGGTTCCGTACCCAAAGGGTAAAAACGGGACCCTATTACTGAGACTTCGCTGTCCGTCTGTCTGTCTGTCTGTCTGTCTGTCTGTCTGTCACCAGGCTGTATCTCATGAACCGTGATAGTTAGACAGTTGAAATTTTCACAGATGATGTATTCCTGTTGCCGCTATAACAACAAATACTAAAAACAGTATAAAATTAATATTTAAGGGGGGCTCCCATACAACAAACGTGATATTTTTGTCGTTTTTTGCTCGATATTAATAACGGCAACAGGTAGACGCTTGAAATATTCACAGAATATTTAGTTGTATATTCTCTTCAAAAAATAATAATTATTAAATTAAAATAAAATAAATTAAGGGGGGCTCCCATACAACAAACGTGATTTTTTTGCAGTGTTTTGCGATAATGGTACGGAACCCTTCGTGTGCGAGTCCGACTCGCACTTGGCCGGTTTTTCAACTTCAGTCTATCTAAATAAAAGCAATATTGCAGCTTTGGCATACCCGGCGAGATCACCAGATATGCATCCTATAGAACACAGGGACCTGCTAAAACAAAGGATAAAATTCATAATTCCTACACCTGTCAATGTGGGCGAACTGCGAAGTGCCGTTGTATAGGAATGATTGAGACCACACGAGACAACGGATAACATTATTCTCAACATGTCTAGGCGGGAGAAAACTTTATTAAAAGGACGTGGAGGAAACACTCGATATCCTGTGACATAATTTTTATCTTTAAAATGTATTTTGAATATTTTTTTTAACTTTCCATAATAACCTTAAAAATCAACAATGTGTTGTTTTCACATAAAATCCTTAGAGCATTTAACCTACATAAAAAAGTCTTAAACACACAAAATGTTCTTGGATTACGACCCATCCCCTCTCATAGAGGAGGCCCAGTCCCAGCAGTGGGAACATTAATAGGCTGATGATTTGATGTGTGCTGCTTTTTAATTTCGTATGGATGGGATTATTTCGAGTGAAGTTCAGTTCAACGGCTAGGATCTAAACTACCACTTTTTCACGATAGGTGGCGCATCGTCGCCATGGCCATTGAGAGCTGTCAATTCCATACATTTTGTAGCCTCTCATTCAGTAAATTGCAATATGCCTCTGTGTGCTGTACCAGGATTTCCCAAAGATACAACGCTAAAAAATGTGGGAAAGGCTATACATATTTATAAACTGTAACTACTTGTCAAAGTAACTGATTAGGTTGATTGGTAATCTTCAGCAATATGGTTGAACTATAAACGTCTCGGTAAAGTTCTACAGCAGGAACGTTAACGTTGCTTGGCTTTTAGAAGCTTAAGGGTTTTGATTGCAGAAAATAAAATAAAGCTTCTAACCTAAAACGTAAAGAATACCATTTAAGATTAGGTAATGTTCTCTAATTTTTCGTATTTTTTTACCATGAGTCAAGTAAGAATTAACACATTAGGTACAAGTAAAAACTATACCACGGAAACCATAGCACGGTGGTAGGGTACTTTGTAGTACCCGCCTGGCTGGCAACCACCCTCAAGTTGAAAATCTGTCGCCAAGCACCTTCCGGTGTGTTCCGACAGCAGCACTTGAGAGCCAGTTCCCTTCTAGGCTTTGTGTGCTTACCACCATCGGCCACATCATCACTGACCACGGTGAGATTGTGGTCAAACACAGGCCTATATATAGTAAAAAAAAAAAAAAAAATATATCTGATGAAAATTATTTTATTTTACGTATAAAAGTCGACCTCTTAATATGATCTTCTTTCTTACCAGTTACCCTTGCTCCTCGTTTTTTAACCAACTTTCCAAAAAGGAGGAGGTTATATAATCAGGTGTGTTAGTTTTGTTTTGTATTTTTATCGATTTCTCCGTCAATTGTGGACCGATTTTGAAGATATTTTTTTGTTTGAAAGAGTATGTGTTTTTTTTTAATTTATGATGGGTTTGCTCTTGACACTAGTCTAGGTCGGTGACAGAGACAGAGTCGACGATGGAGTGAGCTTACCACCACACTTTTCACTCTAACTTTGAAGAGATTCGGGTTGTATGCGTTCGGAAACACAGACGCAGGCAGTGAGTTCCACTCTTGTACCCAAATTGGTCTCATTACAATTTCACTATTCTTCAATTTCGGCAGCCGGTGTTTCTGTTTCTTCTTTTTTACCGACTTAGAAGTTTTAGGTTCGTCTTTCAATTCTTCAAGATTCCAGGTATAGGTACAATTCATATTACCAATAACGTTGGTGATCGGTTTCAACACAAAAATAGCAAAAAAAAACTGATGTAAACAAAGCGAAAATGATTTGACAGCGGTCATCGCGCCGCCGCGCGCCGGTAGCGATATCTACACAGTCTGCGCGTGGATGCCTATTGTTCGCAAATTAAATGGTAAATGATTTTATTTCAGTAAGTTGGTTTGTACAAACACTTTTACATGTCGATCATATTTTTTAAAACTAGATGAGGTCGGCGTTTCCTGTCTGACTACTCTGAGAAGAAAGGCCGAAACAAACTCAAAGGTTACAGTCTCTTTTAAAGTCCAGACAAAATCTTGGTTAGAACATGTAGACTGATGTCTGAAATAGTCTTTTGAGGAAAGAACCAGCCAGATTTAGTGGACCCGTCCAGTCAGTGCACGCATTTATTAAGAACCGTGCAGCTCAATTGATTCAGGTAGTGGATGTTATGATTTAAAATTGGTGTAATTTGGTGTCTCAAGTGTCTACGCAAAATAAACAATGTGGAATCATTGAAACAGGTGAGATCTCGGTAAAGTGGAGCTGAGAATTTTATTGAATTATTGACTACCTTAGCGAAGCAGGCCTAGACTAGCACGGCTGACACGAATATTTACTGTGCTGCCAAATACCAGAGAATAAATAATAGTCGGCTTGCTGCTGCTACTATATTATTCGTCGCCTATCTACCTCGTTGTTCCTACTTAGGTACAACAACAAGTTACCTAATTATTAATATTTCGCACACCTATTCATTCTTTTAGACACGCCAAAAATGCTATTTTTCTTAATTTCATTCTTATTATGCACCTACAACCGACAGGTACAGCGAATTTATGTAAATATTTAAATACAACAAAATAGTATAATTTCTTTCAACATCTTTCGAAACTGTAAAAAACCGGCCTAGTGCGTGTCGGACTCGCGCACGAAGGGTTCCGTACCATTATCGCAAAAAAACACGTTTGTCGTATGGGAGCCCCACTTAAATATTTATTTTATTCTGTTTTTAGTATTTGTTGTTATAGCAGCAATAGAAATACATCATATGTGAAAATTCCAACTGTCTAGCTATCACGGTTCATGAGATACAGCCTGGTGACAGACAGACAGACAGACAGACGGACCGCGGAGTCTCAGTAATAGGGTCCCTTTTTTACCCTTTGGGGAGTTCCGTACCCAAAGGGTAAAAACGGGACCTAAAAAAGATAGTATCGATTCTTTGTTCTCTCCTTTATTTAGAGACCCGTAAACACAACTGTATCGTAGAAGTCTATGTAAGTCATCTTTCTTTGCAAAAATCACGAGCGGTATGTGGCAACCAACTACGATACTCCTTTTCACACGGAGCGCCAGCCGGTCGTACAAAAACTGCGGAGTGAGACCCTCTGCAAATACCTACTCCAAAAAACGTTTGTGGTCCAACGCGAGCCTATAATTAATAATTTAAAAATACATTGGAATGTATTATATTCATAATCTAATGAAAAACAAGGGTTTTGTATAAAGTAACTGTACCAAAAAATAAAAACCTGACTTAAAGCCCTCGTTGGCCAGGTCAATAATTCATTAAAAAAAATATTTCGTAGGGTTGACATTGACATGACAACCCTGAATGACATTTATTTACTGTTTGACAAACAATCTGTTCTGTTTCTGTTGTTGTTGAATTGCAAAGCTGCGTTGTGGTATTTATAGTTGTTTATATTGTAAATCCAGTAAAAATGATCACAAGAAAGCTCTGGGGTGAAATGGAAGAAGAGAGAACGGACGAAACATTACTACAAAACGTAAATTTCAACCCCATCATAGAGTTGGGAATGCAAAACATTCCCGAAATATCTATCACAGTGAAATCTTCGCCCATTGAACTCCCGAAGCCGAATTTAATAACTCACACGATACAGCTTCATGCACATGCGAGACAACTATCAGGCATTCTGGAGCAAGCTGAAGCTGCCATCTATGAAGGTGCTCGTTTGGGTCCCGTGAGTTTGCCACTAGAACCGCCATTACCAGATATAAAACTAGAACACGACACAGTTCCACCAATAAACTTCCTTGAAAAAGAGTACTGTGACTTTTCACTAGGCAAAGGTCCTATGATTCTGCCATTTACACCTGAAAGTCACAAAAGAGCGTTACGTCAGTGTGCCGCCATAGCTCTTGGCCATGTTGGAGTATCAACAACAACAAATGTTGTTTTAACTGCTCTAGCCGACACTTTAGACCTACATTTAACCAATATGTGCAAATTACTCAGAACAGTGGTTGACAAGGAAGCAAGCGGATTAAAATCAGGATACCCAGATGCAATATCAAAAGTATTTGCAGAACTCAATGTTGGGAATCTCCATGAATTTTATGATGACAGAGTTGTGAGGTACCATGAAAAGACTCAAAAGAGATGTGAGGACTTAAGAGCTCAAGTGGAAGCTTTAGCTATAAGAGATATAGCCCCGCAGTTAAAATTAGAAGAAGTCCCAGAGTTGCACTTTCCTGCTGCCCTAGATGGTGCATTTACTCCATCGTTGGAGCCTGGTTTCCAAATGCTGCACAGTTTGGAACAAGAACAGCTGCAGGGGCTGGAACTCCTGGATGCTGTGTCTACAGAAGATATAAAACTGGAACCAATGGAGTTTTCACAGCCTGAGACAACTGCAAAACTACCCACACTGTCGCCCAGTGCTAAGAAGAAAAGAAAATAATTAAATTCTCTATTGTATCTATCTAGTTTAAGTATTAAATTTACATTCGGTTCTAGAAACTGCTATATTTTAAGTACAAACATGAAATAAAATGCTTCTGAATCAAATTATAGCTATGTTTAAAATCTGTAAATCCCAGATCCCTATTATAATCTTGTTTTGGTAGCACACCTGCATATCCAAAGAAGAAGGTTGCTAAAGACGTGTTTTACTTGTTGTACAGCAGATGTAAGGTCCAAGTACTCGCAAGCGAGCCCACTGCCACCAGGTACAGTCATGGTCAGGTACAGTCATGAGTCAGCAACAAGTGTTAACATCTCAGTTTTTGATTGTTGAGCAAACACTGAAAATCAAAGTCAAATCATTCTAAGTCTATACAGAATGATTTGACTCCAGCTCCATCTCTCTTAAAGGAAAACCCCACTAGAAAAATGTAATCAAACTAGGAGCCAACAAGGCAATGAGCAATAAACCACGGCCCACTAGCGCCAAAAACCCTTTTGGGAGCCGAGTCACCCGTCTGTAGGAAAGTACCCCTTACACGTGGTCTCCGGGTGGTGCTAATCAGGTGACACTAACTGGTGGAAGGCTTGCGACCACCCACCGGGCAAAGAAGTACCGCCAAGCGGCCTAGCCGTGTTCCGATACGATGCTCCGTGTAGCCACTACAGGAGATGGGTTGTCGATTCCATTACAGGCAGACCAGCCTGACACCTGTTGTTATGGACGTATCGGGAGACTGGTCACGGAGGGTAGCGGGATACAAGGCACGGTGCACCGCTGACCGACCGCAGCTAGTTGGGGGCCCAAGTAGTGTGCCCCACACGAAAAGCTGCCGCGACAACTGACGAAAAGTCCCGAAATACACCATCGTGCTGGTTAGCGACCATAAGGGAGGGTCCGATAGACATTATCAGGAGGGCTCGAGCGTCCCCGCAGTCTCCAGACTAGTCCTTACAGTGCGTGTCTGTAGGTTAGCAGCGTGGAACCGCATGTCACTTCCTTCTAATGTTCGTTCACTCGCTAAAAAAAGTGAAAAAGAGATAAATGTTCATACACGGAAATCCTCATCGCGTCTTTCATCTCGCATTATTGGTCGATTGATGGCGGTCAAAACCCCTTGCCTTGCCGAATTCAGTTGCGCAATTAGGCTGCTGGTCAGGTTCAATGCTGCTACGACCCAGGCGTGTCTTTTTTCCACTAAAAGGAGCCAATTCCAGCCGGCTCCTTCGCTCAGAGGTGTGACCGTGATGATAACGGACCATCTTAAGCTTCTTGGCGTTACGTTGACATCGACATTTAATTTTGTCCATTCATTGAAGCAAAAGCTCAGCTGACAACCGAAAAGTTGGGGATCCTCGCGAAGGTGAAACGGTACTTCACGCAAGAACAGTTGCTCAACTTGTATCAAGCGCAAGTTCGATTATGCATGGTGTATCGAGTATCATCCCAAAGGAACATTATACCAGGATAAAAAGTAGCCTATGTGCTATTCCAGACTATTTTCATCCAGATACGTTCAGCCATTCTGGCGTGATTGAGTAACAAACATACATCCAAACTTCTGCATATAAAATACTA